>CM062816.1:435039420-436452715 GCA_031772625.1 Pinus tabuliformis
TTCTTTCCCATAAACAAGTTCATAGGGAGAATGTCCTGTTGTATTCCTCCATGTAGTTCTATAGGCCCATAAGGCTTCAGGAAGCCTTTCTGCCCAATCTCTTCTATGTAGATGAACAATTTTGGTGATGATGTTCTCAAGGACTTTGTTTGTAGACTCCACTTGGCCATTTGCTTGCGGATGGTACGGAGTAGATTTTCTATGCTTGATTTTGTATTCTTCCATCAGCTTCTCCATCAAATTAGATGTGAATTGACTTCCCTGATCTGTTACAATTTCTCTTGGGACACCAAAACGAGTAAAAATATCCTCAAAAAGAAATTGAACAACTGAATTTTCAGTGGCAGAAGGCAATGCCTTGGCTTCTATCCATTTAGTAACATAATCAGTGCAAACCAATATATACTTCTTTTGTTTAGATGGTGGATTAATAGGTCCAATGAAATCTAAAGCCCATTTTTCAAAGGTTTCGATGAGTACCTATGGCTGTAATGGAATTTCATTTGAAAGAGTTGGTCTCCCAACTCTTTGGCAGTTGTCACACCTCCTGACATATTGTTTTGCATCTTTGAAGAGAGAAGGCCAATAATATCCTAAAGAAAGGATTTTATAAGCTGTCCTCTTGTCAGCAAAGTGCCCACCGCATGGCTCATCATGACATGCCTTGAGGATGTCAGGCATTTCATCTTCCCGAACACATCTTTTGATCACACAGTCTAGCCCTGTTTTGAACAATTCATTATAAATCCATGAATAACTCGAACTCTCCTGAATAATTCTTCTCCTTTCATTAGGAAATAAATGTGGAGGTAGTTTCCCTGTAACCAAATAATTAGCAATATTTGCATACCAAGGAGTTTTAGTAGTTACTGCAAACAAATATTCATCTGGAAACTTATCCTCTACAGGAGAATCTTCGTTAGTATTTTGGATTCTAGACAAGAAATCAGCTACCATATTTTGTTTCCCTGGTCTATCCAACACGGTAATATTGAATTCTTGTAAAAGTAAGAGCCATCTGGTAACTCTGCCATTAGTAACAGTTTTGTTCATTAGATATCTAATTGCAGAATGATCAGTATGGACAAAAGTTTCATAGCCAGTTATATAGTGTCTAAATTTATTGATTGCATGAACAACAGCTAAGAACTCTTTCTCAGTCATAGTATAATTTAACTCAGTGGGAGTCAGATTTTTACTGGTGTAGTAAATGGCATAAGGAACTAAATCCTTTTGTCCCAATACAGCTCCTAGAGCTGTATCTGAAGCATCTGTAGAAATATGGAAAGGAAGTTTCCAATTTGGTCCTCTCAAAATGGGTGCTTCAGATATTCTTGTTTTCAAAGTTTCAAATGCAGATTGACAATCAGGATCCCAATTGAATTCACAGTCTTTTGTAAGTAATTTGAAGAGCGGAGATGCTATCTTGGTGAAGTTTTCAATAAATCTTCTATAATATCCAGTAAATCCAAGAAAACTTCTAACATCTCTTTGACAATTTGGAATAGGTAACTTGGAGATGACTTCAACTTTTGATCTATCAACTTTAATCCCATCTCCCGAAATATGATGTCCTAAAACAATCCCTTCAGTAAACATCATAAAACATTTTTCATGACTTAATGAAAGATTTGTTCCTTTACATCTTATAAGGACTTTTTCCAAATTTTCTAATGCCTCTTCAAATGAATTACCATAAACTGTAAAATCATCCATATAGACCTCTACACAATCATGGATTAGATCGGAAAAAATTCCTAGTACTGCCCTTTGAAATGTGGCAGGTGCATTAAATAATCCAAAAGGAAGTACTCGGTAGGCAAAAGTTCCCCATGGACAGGTAAATGTGGTCTTGTCCTGATCTTCAGGTGCTACCTGAATTTGATTACAGCCACTAAAACCATCCAAAAATGAAAAATACTTTTTGCCTGCTAAAGTATCTAATACCTGATCAATAAAGGGTAGAGGAAAGTGATCCTTCAAATTTGCTTTGTTCAATTCCCTGTAATCAATGCAAACCCTCCATTTACCATTCTTTTTAGGTACTATAACCAAGGGAGAAACCCATCGGCTATCTGAAATTGGATAAATGAAGTTTACCTTGAGTAGTTTTTGGAGCTCTACTGCTTCTTGAATTCCAGGGACCCTAGGACTAGGAGTGTGGGTTGGAGATGATGAAGATGTCTCTTGTCTATCCCTTGAAGTGGATGGACTTGTAAAACTTGAACTCTTAGCCCTAGCTAAAAACCTTCCCCCAGAATCTCTTGCTCTATGCATGTCATTTTTATTTTTTCTTCAAGTCGGGGTAATAATTCCTTTTCTGATCTTCCAGGTCACTCTAGGTGCAAGAAGAGAGCATACTTAAGAAACTATTAAACCAATAACTTTCTCTTTTCTAATCCTCCAGATCACTCTAGGTGCAAGAGGAGAGCATACTTTGAGAGGTTTTTAATTTTCCTTCCTTGAAATTTTCTTGTTATTATATCTTTTTTTTTTAAGAATTTGGCTACCTAATTTCACTTCCCCGACAACGGCGCCAAAATGTTTGGTCAATTTAGTGAGGTCTAAATTTCTACTTTAAAATGTCAACCCGGGGTTCGTAAACTGACGAAGTGAAGTGTACTATATGTACTAGATAACCATTTCCTTAGTCTTTTGTCGTTTTTAGTTTTTTAAGTTTGTTTTTGGATTTATCTTTCCCTAATGTGAGATGATTAAAAGGTGATAAAGCAAGTGAAATATGGATGATTATGTTGATCTCTAAGTGGTTTTTCAAAACTTAAAAGAAAGAAAGCTTTAAAATAACTACAATGAAATCAATTCTTAAAAAGAAATAAAGACATCAAACAATGAACTAATGACATCGGCCCAGTATCTTTGTTGCTGAATGAAAATGAAAGTGAAATCTACACTAAATTCAATTAAAAGTAAGAACAACTAATCCACACTATTTCAACTCTTCAACTCAATCTTCCTTGTGAAAAGATATCATGAAATGTTAAGCAATGTGAAATCTAAAAGAAGTTAAACTGCATAAAAGAAACTAATCACACTACTTTAACTCTCTTGACCTTTTTCCTTTCAGCTTAATTTACCCTGTGAGAAACAATCATGAACAAGTCAAGCAATGTGAGATTTAAAGCAAACTAAATCAAGCTATAATAAGTGATATTCTGGTTCCTAATAAAGTTATTTGATTATAGAAAGAAACCGTTAACAGATGAATAGCATGATATCTAAGAGCAGAAAATAAATGTACAACTTAAGGAAATGACAGTACTACTGGAAATCAAACTTTAGAAAACAAGAGTCAGCGACAAAGACAAGATGATCTCGTATGCCAATAGTTATAAAAAGAAAAGGTGAAAAATTGCCCCGGGCTGCCTAAGAAAACCTGTAGAAAACACTGATCAGTTGTAACCATAAAAGAGCAGCAATGAAAATGTAAATCAACAGAAATCAAAAAGCTTTGTTATGTACAGCTAATATGCATGATGAAATAAAACGCAACATTTAAATGACAACTGTACAACTAATATACATGAACAGGAAAAAAAAGTAATGCAAGAGTTAAAGGACAACTGTACAAGGCTTTAGTGAGCAGGGACCCTCTGCCACTTCAGCCGATTCAACGAATAGCTACAAGCTTAAGTTTAAACCAGTTGTCTCATATATTAAACAACAACGTAAAAGTGCAGTGGGGAAATACAACAATTTTGAATTACATTACAAGAGATTAACTTTTACAGCGTTCATGGACGCGTTATTTATAAGGAAAGAAAGCTAAACAAATTAACTAAATCTACACTATTAACCACGCTGCCAGAGACACGTAAATCCTCTTTAGCCCGGATCTAGGTAACTGTCATCATGTTTATTAAATCTGAGAGGTATGGGTGTTGGATTCACGCTACCAGGATGTCTTCGTGGGTAAGGACTGTGCCACGTAGCTTCACGTGCTCAAAAACAGAGCTATGCAGAGCCGTGCCACCGCTGAACACTTCCGTTGACTATCCTTTGCCCCTTGTTTGACCGCGGGCTTTTATGGGCGTGCTGGATGATCTGGAGGGACACGTTCCATGTCCTTGACTCCTGTAACTTGCCCATGTGGCTCGTTTCTTCAGAGGACACCTGTAGCATGGTGTTTGACAAAATGGTTGCGGAATCCTGTGCTGGCTGCAGAAACCTGGGTCGGCTGCGGAAACCTGTGTCGGCTGCGGAAACTGAGAAGCTTCTGCAGCTGTCTGAACAAAATTCTAAACCAAACAATAATCATCAGCGTAGTTAGAAAACCATGTCAAAAGCTCTTTTTTAAACTAAAATACAATGATTCAATCAACTTGGTGGATGAAATGAGTGGAAAAAGAAGGCTAAGAGGGTGTATAGGAAGGTGCAGGTTTGAGGCTCAACAAATATGTAAACATGAAAAATAGAATTATTGTAACGCTTGCTTCATGGGATTCATGAGAAAGAGTTTTATTTTTTTATGGCTCCCATTGTGAGCCTTTATTAATTAGTATCATGTATGAAGAGCCCTTCTTGGGCATGTTACAATGTATATGAGTCTATAATATTATCTAACAACCCTCCAAAATACAAGCACAAGTTCTCTTCCTCATATCCGCATCAAGATGAAATAAAGATCTCATGTTGGCTGCAAGCTATGGAGACACACCTATTCATACATACATGTTGGCTTATTTATAGGGGGAAATCGCTATAAATATATGTGAAGGATCTTCGCATTGCATAATGAGTCAAGATATGAAATTCGGGTAATAGAAAGAAGACAAGATCAGAGAAAACATAGAAGTGTAATGAAGGGACAACAAGGGTTTGTTTAGGGCACAACACAAAAATAACAGTTCAAATTTCTGGAGGAATGTCTCGGTACTTCACTAGAGGAACATTGCTTACTCTCTCTCTCTCTCTCTCTCTCTCTCTCTCTCTCTCTCTCTCTCTCTCTCTCTCTATATATATATATATATATATATATATATATATATATATATATATATATATTTCGTAATATTGATAAGCCATAACTCATTGAAATGATAAGACTATGATTCTAATTAAGTATTCAGTGCCACCTGAAGAGGAAGGGTACAAATGTCTGACATCATCTCAATTTTGTTACAAGGGAGCTGTTATCAATAGTATCTATGGTTCAGTGACATGAGTTCATAATTTTGTGCTACAAGAGAAGGAGAAGTTCGACATTCTTGAAAAGTTCGGGAGATCAAAGTTCGGTGTCATCACATATGGTGCAAGATCTAAAGTAGAAAAAACCAAGAAAGTGTAAACAAGAAGGTGGAAGAGAACTTGTGTCTTGGTCTTGTAGGGGATAATAGGTCAAGGGTTTTGGTCTTGGTATTCATCAATTGGAATCTTTGTAATAAGAATTTGTGTAGGCTTTTCTCTCAAAGAGTGAGAGGTTTTGTCCCTCATTGATAGTCTACATTCTGCATTTCTTGTTTATTTATGCTCATTCATTAGTTACTATTTGATGAAGAAGAAAACTAATAATCTAAGAAGAATAAGATTCTAACCTAATGAAGTAAAAAGCATTCACAAGAAGTTACTAATCAAATAGAAATCACCTAATGCTAATGCCCTAGATTTCACAATAGCCAGACTCCTTTAGTCTCTGATAGCAAGCCAACACCTCTGTCACCCCCTCACTTTTGGATATTAGACTTAGACACTCATGACATCATCAACCTATATCGCTGATTTTTTTCACTTATCCTTATACATTATCTTGCTAGATCTGTGTTGATGAGGTTTTCCTATCATTTTATTCTTCTTTACTTGAGTTTATCCTAGATTTATCTTTGGAATTTTCTAGGAGTTTTGTTTGCACTCCCACATTGTATTTGCACTAGTTCTATCCTTCAATATCATTGACCTATTTATTGTCATTAATTGGACATTAATAAAATTATCTACATGGTAACATTTCTATAAGTATTCTAGTGTCCATGAACATTACTAACATTTACAAGGCTTATCTAGTCTGCGATTATAACAACTTTCCCTCAAATAGGTTCATTGAACAACCCATCACGCTTTCAACCATAAATGCATATTCTAGAAGAACTAACAAGGAACCAATCTCAGGAGCTTAAAAAATCTCATATACCACCTTGCATAAGAGAACTTTGCAACCAAACATGACTACAAGAATGCAGTATTTTCCCATAGAGTGTATTTATTACTATTATGATAGAAAAATAAAAATAATAACTAAGACATGAAATGAGGAAATTGAGACTTATTAGTAGGAGACAAAATAAGATACAACAACATATTTTCATTCCTGTGCACATCAATAGAAATTTGTTCTTGCAATTAGTATTTATTTCTATTCCATGTTATGCATCAACATACAAAACATATCTTTCACACCGAACTCAATGGTTGTTCTCTTCTCATCTATTTGAGACTCCTTTTCAAGATTCATGAGTTCCTTTGTATTTTAGTTTCATTCCATTCTTCTTTCCATATATTTCAACCCTTCTTTTCTAATTTCCTACCCCGTGACACTAAATGAAGGTTGAATGGTTGAACTATCATTAAATCGAATTTTGAGCAATCACAACGGTTTGAATCCTCAATGAGTAATAATTTTCTCATTTCATTCCTAGCTAAGCATCCCTTATTTGTTTGGTTCCCTTGCCAATCATTATTTCATTGAATAGATAGTCTGATAATTCACCATGACCTCTTTGAGACATGTGGAATCATTGTAAGTCATAATCCATAATATTTACAAGGGTTGTAATAGAGAAACAACATTGAGCTTAGTAAGATAACAAAAAGGAAGTGTTTGTAGCAATAGTGTCATAGTAATGGTATCACATTAATGTAATTAACAATGTGGTGTTGTAGCAATGACTTCACAACAATGTTTTTGTAAAAAATTAAAAACATGGTGTGGTAGCAACAACGTCACAATAACATGAAAACATAACAAGGTGGTATTATAACATGATTATATCTTCTCCCAAGTTACTAAAATTAGTTGATTTAGAGTGGATTTTGTGAAGGATACTCCAACATAAGGTGGGATTTCATTTTCCTTAGCATTCAAATTTTAGTTCTCAATTGATACCTAATCCCTACATAAAATCGGTTATGACCCCTTAATAAGATGTATTATTAATTAATGCTTGATGGAAAATTGATAATGTCTTATGTGTAGATCATGGAGAAAAGGATTATTAAATTGAAGTGTTTTAGCATTTCTTTCTCTTAAGGTACTAATAGAAATCGATCGATGTAGATTGTTTTTGGTGAAGGAGGCTTTTGGATATGATAACTATGCATTTTCATTATCTATAAAATTCAAGCTCTAAAAAGGATATATTTATTGTTAATTCTTCATGTAAAAATGATAATGGCATATGTGCAAGGAATGGAGAAGAAATTATGAAATTTAAATGTTGAACATAAAAATAAGGTGGTGCTGCAACATGTGTATTTCATCTCCTAAGCTAATAACTAAAATTAGTTGATGTAAATTGCTTTTGGTGAGGGATGCTCCTTAGTAAGTCAGTCTTTCATTTTCCTTAGCTTTCAACTTTCACCTATCAAATGAAATCTAAATCCTAAATATAATGGGTTTTCAATCCTTCATAAGATGTACAATTACATAATGCTTCCTGTAAAAGTGATAATGAGATATGTTTAAGGCATTGAGAATTTGTTATGAAATTGAAGCAAATAATGGATCATGACACTTTGGAGAGATATTGCATAGCTTATTTTAGCTTGTTAGTCATCAACATTTTCTAGAAAAGTGTAACAACCCAAAGAAATTTCCTTGTCTACTATGGGCACAAAGAAGAGGCCTAGATAGAGATATCATGACCATATCCTTCGATAACGAACACCTTTAGTCCATCCTATACAACATCTCCCTTTCTTTTGATTTATTTATTAGTCAATTGTACAAATTCAGGACAGATTGGATAGATATTACTTGCCTTATTTTAGATAGGTGGTTATTGATTCGTTCTAGTCAAGTGTAATCACTACATAGCTTGTCTTTCTTTGTTTATAAGTGGTATAGGTGTGAGGCCTAGATAGAGGTAGTGTGCACATATCCTTCCACACTTAACACTTTCCATTAATATTGTTTTCCATTCTCCAAAATTTTTGACTTTTTTAATCATTAGTCACTTCTCCTAGTTCCTTGTTTGCCTCAACCTTTGTGAAGAAGGTGTTTGGAAATGCCTAGAGTTTGCTGTTGTTATCAGATTTAAGAAAAGAGTAGGAACCAGATGTCAGAATGTAAAACTAATGAAGGGATGAATCATATATTTGATAGCTAAATTATCTTGAGTTTGCTTGCCTCACATGATGCGATCAACCCTAGTCGCATGCATAAAAGGGCTATAAAGAATGCCAAAACACTTATAAGTAATGATATTTCCATTTTGAAGTAGGGGAATCAAAATAAATTGATTAATTGTGCAAAATGAGATAATTAAAGAATAGAAAATGATAAATGAGGGCTAGAAAAAAAACTTATAGGAAATGATAGCTCAAGGAAGAGGAAATTTGTTTACAATGACCCTCATGGATGATGGTTTTACATGATGGATGTAAAAGAATTATGACGCTACTCATGAATTTCACCCCTAACCATGTTAGTTTAAAAATGCACCATATGTTGTAGAGTCAAATAGATCATATTCTCTTTCGATACTAATAGTTGATCCCTAACACTCGATTTATTCATGATCTACTTAAAGTACATGAATGATCGTTAATTGTGAGAAAATATCTTTTGTATAAATGTTAATAGTTGATTGTTTGAAAACCTATTATGCATAATTTTTTATTTTACATTGATATATTGGGTCAATCTAACATATTGACTAGGTAATAGACTGTTGCACTTTTAAATAGTTATCATAAAAACCTTTTAAGTAGTTATCATAAAAACCCTTTAATAAATATTTTATAAAATGCATTATATAAAATCAATCCTATACATATGTCTTTCTTTTATATTATTTATAGCTAATAACAATTTAATCCAAAATCTAAATTGATAAAATACTTACCATATCCCAACTTCAATAAATTTCAAAGTGGATATTCAAAACATTATAATAGATATACATGTTATACAACACTCAACAACCCATCCACAATGTCATCATCTTTTTAACTCTATGCGGGAGGCATGAAATGGCCCCCTTCGACTGAAATTCAATGAAAACATACACTACTTTTGCTAACCAATCAACTCTATATGCCCACCAATATGATAAGTATCAACCATTTTCTTCCATGCTTGTTCAAATTTTATTTTAAATATAAATATTTTGTAGACAGAAAATTAACAAACGATGCCAAAAGAATTATATATATATATATATATCGCTCACTAGGCCTCTGAAATTAAGTATAATGTCAAAAAGATAATAACAAATTTTATATATATGTTTTTTTTTAAATGTGTACAGGTTTGAAGAATAACGGGAATATCGGAGAAGGAAATCTATTTGGTGTTCAGGAGGGTTCTGTTACTCCAAAAATACATGCTTTTATGCGCTGTCTTCTTTCATGGTAATATGTTTAGAGATATTTGTGTAATTTATTTATTTATTTTTTAATTAAACAAAAAGATTTGACTTGTTTCAATTTGACAGGGAATATAAAGACATGTCTTGCATTGTCACCATGGAAAATATGGTATCAACTATTGCAATATCAATGTTCATGAAGGCACTTGATTACTTTGAGTGCAAGGATACGTACAGAGACTATCCCGTTGGATCAACTATGACACATGAGAATGGTCTGAAAATGAAGCAAAAGTCACACAATTCTTATGGTTTTAAGAAGGTGGTTGTTGTTGTTGTTATGATGATGTTGTAAACAGAATATATGTTTGGAAAAATATTCTATTATTTATATTATCTTAATGATTGAACAGGTACATATTTTGTTCACGATAAACGGTATCGATGTTCAAAAATACGATTATATTATTCATTTCGATTTACCGAAGACAACTCACAGCTATATTTTCTCTTGTGAGGAAGTTCGCCAGAGAAAGCCAAGCTATATTGTACTTTTAGAGAGGTATGAACTTACTATTCTCTTAATTATCAATTGTTAAATTTATTCCATATTTACTATTCTCTTAATTATCAATGGTTAAATTTATTCCATATTTTTATATCATACATTTATGAAGGAAAACAACAAATAATCTAGGACGTATTATTATATTTTATTAATGCACAATTTGATAATAATAAAAATTAAGAATTTGAGAATATACTCAATATGTTATGATACCGATTATAATCAACAAAAAATTGGTAGGAAAATTTAACTTTTATAAAACAAAAAGAATATGTATTTTGGAGTTTATTTTTTATTCATTATTAATGTGTAGTTTTATATGTAATAATCAATATTTAATTGTATTCACATATATTTGTTACTTTTATATATAATTAGACAAGTATTTATCATAGTAGTACCACAAAAATAATAGAATTGAAATTTAAAAGGTTAAAAAGAAAATATATATAAATATTTAGTAATAGTATATTATTAAATTCAAATCATTTTAAATATGAGTTTTTATGGTTTAATAGATCTAAATATAAGATTAGCTTAGACTTGCGTGAATATTATTTTTTTGATATCTAGTGGTTGAGAGGTAAAAGGGGGTGGGGTGAGATGTGCGAGTAGAGAAAAAGAAGGGTTAAACTTTGCAAGACACTTGGAAAAATTCTGACTATAGGAAATTGTATAACCAAAGTAGTCAAAACATCAAAGTATGAAATCACTTATCTTCAAACATACAACTATATTAAATATATATAAGATGACACAATAATAGGTAATTTTATGTGTATTTGGCTCTTTAACATACCCTTGTCCTAGATTAATACAAATTGGAAACTCAGAGGGCATAGAGATTAAGAATTAAGCTCAAAAGGCATGTTTCCTGCAACATTTACCAATTAAGAGACATTGATAGTGCCCCTATTTCTTTCAACTCAACAAGATTCTATATTCAATCGTAAACTAAAATATTTAACCTAGAAGTAAAGGCATTATAGTGGATCCAATTTGTATTTATCTTTTCTCCTTGCCATTGGAATTATGAGATGTCGAAATCTTAGAACCTATTGGTAATACCATTAGTTCCTTTGTGAATATATTTGAAGTCATTATGTAAGGTGATTATACCTTTGACACCCACCTCTATTTTTACATGACCCTTTTACAACTCATGGCCGAATTCACCTACGTATGCTTTAAATATTCAGATTGGATCCAAATGTTAGACTACGAGTGCATCCCTTTCTACTACATAAAATGCCATGAACATGGCAATCTCTTAGGAGATTCTCCATTAAACATACAACCAACTCCAATGATGTTAAAATTCACACCGCTCTATGTTGTTTCAAATACTTTTAGCCCAATTCAATTATTCAATTAGAAACATATTCAATGACAATTAATATTTCCAATCGTCAACACTAATTGAAGATAAAATAGTAAATGCAATGACAACATAGACAATCAACACATCAACAAGACACACGACATTTCGTCAAAGAACAGGGGAAAACCCACTATGTGGAAATCCCTTTAAATTTTTTCTTCTTATTAATTTATCACAAAATGTTCAGTAGAGAGTATAATGAGCCCAATATAAAATCATCCCACAAAATTAACCCAACAACATTCAAAAATATGTTCCTAGTATTAATATAAATCAAAGAAAATGTTTCCTCCTTATAGTCAACTGCAATCATCTCAAGTCAAATGTCAAAATCAAACCCTAGAGCTCAACCACACTGAGGAAGAAGTATGTGTGTGGTTGATACATTCCATGCACATGGACACACCTACTAGCTTGTAGTTGTAGCCGAAAATTTCAAGTGTGCAACTTGCAGTCATAAACCAGAACTCTAAAACACTTGGAAGCATCAAACCCTGTACTATCAAACTTCTACAAGCCACTCTCCTCAAACCAGCCTCACACCTGTGTGAACCAATCAATGAAGAAGAGAAGAAGAAAATTCTTGGTGATGTGAAAATGAGCTTGAGGTCACTTGTATTTTAGGCTTCCAAGGGTTTCCATTTTTCTTGTTAGGGCCGACTTGATCAAATGTAGACACGTGGGATTTTTTTTTCAAAAGTACACTTTCCCTTGTCCAAATTGAATGCTTAAATGGTCAAAATTTCTACTCTCGAATAGATGAATCTAGTCCCATAGATGTAATTGGTTAGTAAGCTTCCAAATTAACACTCCCTCTTAGCTAGGGCTAAATTCAAATTGCATCATTCAATAATTATGTGTATCCTATTGTCATATTATGCCCCATATTTGCTAAATTCTATCTACTTAAACATTCTTGAATCTAAAGAAGAAGAATCATTAGGGAGAATTAGCTACCAGTTTCGGAGAGCACATCAAATTCTAAAACAATATCAGGTAGAACATCTCAATCTGAAACTACATTGGGGAGAACATCTCAAACTAAAATCTCATGGGGGAGCAAAACATCTTCTACCCCATATCGAGCAATAGGAGTTATAGGGTATCACATCTCAACCAGTCCTATTTCCCACTAATATTCCCAATAACGACCCTTAAAAGTCATGTGTTATAACACCTGCATCGTAATCATCTTGGGCTTGTACACCTCCAAGCACTCTCTCAACCCCTTGGCTGGACAGGGAACACTATTCCCAACAAGCCAAGCTTATGGGTATGATGCTAACTATGGTATACTATTCATAGACCATGATTGGGGAGAAACATCTCCAACCATATGGGTAACAAATAGGGGAGAAATATCTATGACCCTATTTTCCAAAGATCCCTCAACGTCATGAGCTGTCCATCTCAATTCTTCACCCTAGGAGCTTAGACAAGGGGAAAGAGTTGGCTCAATGTTATTGATCAGTGATTCCCCTTATTAAAAGGGGTCACATCCATAAGTCTAATCTAATCTTTGAAGACCAATAAATTCCCTTTCGGCAAAGCATTTGTGAGAATATCTATAATCTGCTCATCTATCGACATATGATGGAGTCTAATGAATCCTCTTTGAACCATGTCTCTAATGTAATAATATTTAATATATATGAGATTAAAATTGTCATGAAATACGAGATTCTGTTCCATACAGATTCCACTCTTGTTGACACAATATATCATTGTAGTGTCTAGGACCTGCTCAAATAACTCTCCAAAGAGCTTGATCAACCAAATTGCTTCACAACTAACCATGCTATTGGTAATTTACTATACCTTGATGGTCCTCAATACTATGAACTTATGCTTCTTGCTCATCCAAGATATCATGGAAAATCCAAGGCTAAGAAAACATCGAGATGTGCTCTTCCAATCAACAACATTTCCTACCAAGTCAGCATCAATATATTAATGAAGTCAACAATTTTCGATAGAATATCTCTCAACAAGGGTGATTGTCCCATGAAATTGTCTAAAAACGTGTTTGGAAACAATCTGATGTACATGGAGAGGATCGTTCGTGAATTGACTCAACGTGTTCATGACATATCATATGTCCGAATAGGTGTTCACTAAGAACAACGAAGTGCCAATCAATTATATATACGCAAATGGATTTGTCAAATAAAGTCCTTTCGCTTCTCCACATAACTTCTTAAAATTCATTTCCATTGATTTGGGCAAGAAGTTGCATTCCTGTCATTCCAAACCTCTCCAACAACCTCACGCCATATTTTCCTTATGAAAGGAAAATCTCATTGGGCCTTTTCCACACCTCAAGACCTACAAAGTAGTGAATGAGTCTAAGGTATTCCATCTCGAATTCAAAATATAACTCCCTCTTACACTCTATCATCACGGGCTCACTTGTTATCAAGAATATATCATCAACATATAAAACCAAAATCAATGGCATATCTTGGAATACCTTGAAGTGGAGGTTGGCATCGACATTGCTTCTTGTGAATCCCAGCTTCACCATATCACTGTCTATGCGGGTGTACCATGCTCTGGGGGCTTGGTTCAAACCATAAAATACCTTATTTAACCTGCAAATATGTGTATTTTGATCCTCTACTTCAAATCCCTATGTTTGCTCAACCTACACTTCTTCATGCAACATGCCATGAAGCAATGTAGTCTATACGTCCATTTGATGAATGGTCAATCCTTGAATTGTGGCAACAGAAAATATTGAACGAATGGTTGTATATTGAGCCATAAGTGCAAATACATCATCATAATATCCTCCCTCTTTTTAGGAAAAACATCAGGCCATGAACCTTTCCTTGTATTTCTCAATTCTTCCATTGACTCCATGTTTGATCTTAAATACCCATTTTCAAGTCACGACAGATTTCCCTTTCGGTCTTTGTACAACATGCCATATGTAATTCTTCATAATTCATCCATATTCTTCAGCCACATCATGCTTCCAAACATACTCTTTCACATCTTCTTCAAATGTGGGAGGTTTGAATTAAATCATAGTGCTCACGACTACAACATATCCCTGGTATCTACATGGATTATTACTTTAGCTAAATTACCTTCGAATGTGAATGTGTATCCCACTATCGTGTAATGTGTCATGAAGACACAATAGTCTCTTCCTTGTAGGAGGATCTAAGGGGTCCAATGGATCATCAAAAATTACTCTCTCAGATTCAAGCACGGAAGGAGCATCTAAAATATCCATATCATCATTCTTCTTCTTAGTAGGAGGAGGGAGAGGAAGGTCCCTTTCTTTCCCAAGGTTAGCATATTCATAAAAAATTACAACCCCGCTAATTTCAACCTTCCTTTCCCCACGAATATATATTCCGAAAGCTTTAGAATTTTCATAGTATCGAACAAACATACATTTTCTTCCCATGGCTTCCAGCTTGTTTCTTTTTTCCTTCAGTACATGAAAATATATGGGGAAGCCAAAGATACAAAGATGGCTAACATTGGTCTTTAAACCTCTGAACACTTCAGTATTGTTGTCCAACGATTGATGAGGTACCCTATTTTGAACATATATGGCAAGATTCATTGGTTCTCCTGAAAGGAACACCGGCAACTTTTGATCATGGATCAAGGCACAAGTAACTTCTACAATAGACCTATTATTTCTTTCAACCAATGTTTTAAAACTCCGACTCTAACTCCAAATCGGCCAAGGGTTGAATCAGACTCAGTATTGACTCGACCAGCTCGATTTCAATGACTTGGTCATTGTAAAAAAACATTAAATATTTTTTTATTTAAAAAAAACATAATTTTAAAGATTTTAATTCATGTTTCCAAACACATAGCATTAGAATATATATAGAAGACAACATATGATCAAAGTAGGCTCATGAATATATCCATTATATCAAAATGGCACCCAGTGCACTATCCAATACATACATGATGATGAGAAAAGATCATCTGGATCAACCTCTGTATCATAGTCAAACAAGCCAACCGATGGCTCCTCCTCATCATCATCTCAAATTGCAATTGTAGCATTGATAGCACTAGCAGGTTGTGTAGCAGTTGCAAGCTAAGATAGATGAGATATGCAATTCTGTCGTGGCTGAGTAGAGCAAGCACCTACAATTGCAAGACTTGGGGCTGACCCTGAGGCTAGTACAAGTGGACCATGATCTGCATTCAACTGAACATTATATTCGAGTGATGCCACCATCTGTAAATCATAATCAATATCCTCATCAGAATCAAACTCTGTTGGATGACTCTCCAATACCCAATCTGATGTTGATCAGTGCCTTCCAACACAATGGGATCTGAATCAATTCTTTTGTTCAGGAATTGATTTCTTTGAGCCAGAGGTTGTATTGGACATAAACTAGATCATTTAACCATTTTTGATCTAAATGGTTTCTCCTCTTCATGTGAATCCTCTCAAAGATAGACCAATTGCGCTCACACCTAGTAGCATTGCAAGTTTGACTCAAAATATGAATTTCAAACTTCTACAATTCAAGACAATGGCTACCAAAAGCCTCCCACCATTGTGCTGCAAAAAGCATAGGAGTGTAATGAGTTAGCTCAACAAAATTACAAATTATATCCAAATTTAAAAATTATAAATGATTTAATAAAATAAGTATTATGCAGAACTTTTTCTACATTCAGCTAGCTCTGATGCCATGTAGAATTTTCTCTACAAATCAGTTAGCTCATTGATATCATGTAGAAATTTCACCTGCAGATCAAACTGATATATGCAATATACTAAAGCATAATACTAGATCTATATCTACCATAAAATTTGTGGAAGCTAATCAACCATGAGCAACATCAAGCATAAACACATATAGCTAATAAGAAGGAATTAATCACACATAACATAGAATATATCACCGGGGAAAGCACCAGCATAAAACCCCAACACTGTATTATCAATCAAGTATAGATCCTCAACAACATACAAAGAGAATCAGCTCAATAGCTATCCTTCTCTCTTTGTAATTAGAAGATGAAAAATCATGGACTACCTAGGCCTCAATATATAGGCTATAAGTTGGCCTAATCATACCTGATGTCACCTCAGGTCCAACTACGTAGTCGAAGAAGAAAATAGATTCCTTCTCATGCAAGCAATACTTACAAGAAATATCCTAGCATCTGATAGTACACTGTCCCTCATCTGATCTCAACTAGGTATTTGTCTAAACTGCCATGCATCAGTTATTCATGAGAGAATAATCAGTTATCTGAAAATAATAGTTGTCACATGCATGCAAGCATCAACAAACTATATCTCATTAATTTAACAACTTGTTAAATTAATCTAACTGGACTTGACTAAGTTAAACTAAGTCACCTCATCCTCTCAATATAGAATTGAACCGTATCTCCTTTAATCAAGGGATAAATTCCTAAATCAAGAGAGAAAATAATTGCATGATCTCACAAAGACTTAAAATTTAATTTTACATAACTAATTAACTCATGGAGATTAATTAATTAATATTTTAAACTGCTGGTAAGACCAAATTCATTTTCACTTCTTATAGTTAGACCAGGGACTGCTAAAAATAGGAAGGGACCCAAAAATGCCATTTTTAGAAGTTTCTATCTTCAACAGTTTCACCTCTCACCCAAGGTGGCGAAAATGCTCATTGGCTAAACTACTATTTTTAGACATGCTATTTTTAGCAGATCTATTTTTAGAACTTTCTAAATTTAGCACTTCTTATTGCACATTTTTCAACACTCCGTCTCAACAAGAAAGGCTTCCTCTTGAACCTGATCTTGTAACTCTGGAATGTTTTGCATGCAACACATTTACCAAGTGCGGTTGCTCCAGCAATAGTCGGAACAAAAAACTCCCAACTGACCTCTCTATCGGGCTAGAAAGATACTCTGATGCTGAAGCTCTACCTACTGTTGACAAGTGCTCCCTCTTTGACCTCTCTATTGCTGCAACATCTCCATGCATCTCACACCGTTACACCCTTCTCTGTGCTACCCTACACTTTGCAACACACTTGTGCCTCTCGCATTGCTGCAGCCTGCATGCCCTACGCTGTCTTGGGATTCCTTGCACTGTAGCTCTCTTTGTCACTCCATCCGCATCTATATCTACCCAATTAGTCAGTTCCTGCTACTCCACATCAGGGTTCCTGTAGCAAGGTATCATCCAAGAGGTTGGGTACCTCAAGGATCCTACCCCTCCACCTTGGGACGATCAATATATATCGCCCCACATCCTACCTGGAGGTATGGATGCATGTGATCCCTCTGCCCACCTGGTTCAAAGTTTCTCACTACTATAAGTCTCTGCATGAGTAGATGTCACTACTCGATCTCCTCTTAGCTTCTCCTGTTGTGGCTACTCCACAACTTCCTAAACCTGCTGCACCAATCGTGGCTCCTCCACAATCGTCTGAGACTTCTTCTGCCGTTGCATGTTAAGAGATAATATACCCTCCCTCTCAACAACCAAGTCTCCATCAGTTGCCTTACTGCTCAAGGCTTTGCATGCATCTTGAACCTCAAGAGCATACAGGTTCTTGACCTGTGAACCAATGTGCTTCACCTGTCTAGTGATGATGTGTCTAAGGAAAACCTTTCCCTTACTGAAGACTACATCCTAGCCTCTGTCTTCTAGCATCGTGATCGACACCAAGTTTCTCTTCAATCCTGGTACATACTTGACATCGGTCAAGGTAAGGCGAGCTCCATGCCCCCTCTGAAAAATAAACGTGCCTACACCTGAGACACTATACTTCTCATCATTACCCATCGCTATGAGTATCTCGAGATCTTTCTCCTCCAAAGTACTAAAAAAACTCTTGTCGCTGATCATGTGGAAAGAAGCTCCACTATCAAAAAACCAACCACTTCCCACCATGGATGTAACCATGCATGCGAAGAGTGTGAAATCCAACTCGAACTGTGAAGCAAGTGCCTCACCTTCAGATCCTTCCTGGGATCCCTTCTTGGATTTCCTCTATGGACAATTTGCAACCTAATGGCCCACTTCATGACAATGAAAGCATCGCACTTTTGATTTGTCAACCTTCTTCCTGCCATTGGAAGAACTGGATTCGGAAAGAGAAACCTTCTCCTTCCCCTTCTTTGTCTTACTTACAAAGTCACTGTTCTCCTCATCCTCCATGGATGAAGAACTATCTTTCATGCTCCGTCTGATCTCCTCCTGCATCAAATCTGACCATAGTCATTCCCAATCTGGTAGTTTCTCCCTTCCATTAAATGAGTCCTGGTAGCTATGCCAGCTCTTAGGAAGGCCAAGGAGTGATAGACTCACCATATCGTCATCATCTATCACAACCCCTACACTTGCAAGCTCATCCCTACATGTGATGAGCTTGGTCAGATACATAGAGAGCATCTCATCCTTTTTAGACTTGATCTTTCGAAGTTTGTTCTTCAGTGCCATCTTCCTCTGATCACTACTATTATGATATAAATCTTTCAATGTTTTCCACATTGCATGTGGAGTCTCCTTCCCATGGAGGCTTGAGACAATGTGATCTTGCACTGCCTCCAAGAGAATTCTCCTAGCTCTAGCCACACACTTCTTCCATTCCGCCAATTGAGTAGCATCAATAGGCTTAGGTACTTCTTTATCAATGAAGTTCTTAAGGCTATTATCTTCCAATAATGCCTCCATGCGATCCTTCCACGCTATATAGTTTGAGCTACAATCAAGGGCATACTCAAGCCTCAAACCATAGAACGCCATCGATGAAATAGATGTGATAAGAACTTGAGATCTATATCTTGAATAATAAACTTTGAATTCCTTCTTCTATATTGTTCTTCCTTGATCACCTGTGCTCTGATACCATGTAGAACTTTTTCTACAAATCACCTAGCTCTGATACCATGTAGAATTTTCTCTACAAATCAGCGAGCTCACTGATATCATGTACAAATTTCACCTACAGATCAAATTGATATATGCAATGTACTAAAGCATAATAGTAGATCTACATCTACCATAAACTTTGTGGAAGCTAATCAACCATGATCAACATCAAGCATGAACACATATAACTGATAAGAAGGAATCAATCAAACATAACATAGACTATATCACTAGGGAAAGCACCAGCATAAAACCCCAACACTGTATTATCAATCAACCAGAGATCCTCAACAACATACAAAAAGAATCAACTCAATAGCTATCCTGCTCTCTCTGTAATCAGAAGATGAAAAATCATGGACTATCTAGGCCTCAATATATAGGCTGTAAGTTGGCCTAATCATACCTGCTGTCACCTCAGCTCCAACTATGTAGTCATAGAAGAAAATAGATTCCTTCATCATGCAAGGAATACTTACTAGAAATATCCTAGCATCTGATAGTACACTGTCCCTCATCTAATCTCAACTGGGTCTTTGTCTGAACTATTATGCATCAGTTATTCATGAGAGAATACTCAAATATATGAAAATAATAGTTGTCACATGCATGCAAGAATCAACAAACTATATCTCATTAATTTAACAACTTGTTAAATTAATCTAACTAGACTTGACTAAGTTAAACTAAGTCAACTGATCCTCTCAATATAGAACTGAACCTTATCTCCTTTAGTCAAGGGATAAATTCCTAAATCAAGAGAGAAAATAATTGCATGATCTCACAAAGACTTCAAGTTTAATTTTCCATAACTAATTAACTCATGGAGATTAATTAATTAATATTTTAAACTACTGGTAAGACCAAATTCGTTTTTACTTCCTATAGTTAGACCATGGACTGCTAAAAATAGGAAGGGACCCAAAAATGCTATTTTTAGAAGTTTCTATTTTTAGCAGTTTCACCTCTCACCCAAGGTGGCCAAAATGCTCATTGGCCAAACTGTTATTTTTAGACATGCTATTTTTAGCAGATCTATTTTTAGCACTTTCTAAATTTAGCATTTCTTGTTGCACATTTTTCAACATATTAAGAATTTAAAAATTGATTTTTTTTTTACCTCGCTCATGTGCTTCCCTTGTAATCTTTGTTAGGTTCTTCCCCAAGGTACCTGTGGCTTTGCTAAAGGTTGTGACATGTCGGTGTATCTCCAACTGATCACACTCTAATGGGATCATGAAATCAATGCAGTCAATCAATCCATCTCTAACCTCTCCCTTCAAAGCTCCTTCTCCCTTAGCTTTCTAATGATACCGTGGGTTCAAAAAATACCCATCTGCATATATAGGGCGATGGAGTTGATTTTTCCATCATTTCTCAATGATTGCCAAAATGGGCTCATTCTTAGCCACTTTATCCTTGTATTCCCAATTTATTTTCTCCTTTTCCTGATCCATAACCTCATAAATGAAGCCCATAGCCAATATTTCCCCATCCACCAACTGCAATACCTTAACCAGTGGCTCAACAAGCATCATAATCTTTGTTGCCTTTCTCCAAAATATTTCTTTATTAAATTTATTTTTCAATTCTTTGCCTTCTTGTTTATGAGACCACTGGCTTTGATTCCATTCTTCACTCGAAAATATCTTTTGCAAGTTTCTATGTTGTGAAAGCATAAATTCTGATGTCAAAAAATGAGTAGAAAATCTAGTGATGGTAGGCCTAATAATATCCCTACCCGCTGTGTGTCTCCTCATAAGGGTCAAAATCCATGAAGGATTGTAGATAAATCTTCTTATGCTTTTGGCATGATCTATAGTGTTTTTGACCCAATCTACTTTCACAATATCCTCAAGCATGAGGTCTATGCAATGTGCAACACATGGGGCCCAAAAGATGGTTATGTGCTTTTCCTCTAACAATTTACCAACATGAACATAGTTAGACGCATTATCTATAATGACTTGAATAAAGGATAATTCTAGTTTCCTTGCATTCCCTTCTCCTCTTGAGTTTTTAATCCATGAAATGATTTCTAAAAATAAGAATTCTCAGTTTGCTAGCATAGAAACTCAAGAAATCCATGATCCATCCATTATTTTAAGCAATAATATGCAATAAGTTTGTTCCTTTAAACTTAATGTAGATATTTTTGAAGAGAAGATTCTTTTAGACCCCGTGGGTGTAGAACTTTTTGTTATTGAAGATGTGGCTACCTTAATTGAAAATATGCTTCCAATTTCAGATAATGAAGATTTTGCTGAAGAAGAACAAGTTGTCCCAAAACCTGTGGATGTTATTATTGTGGATGAAATGGTTTTTTCAACTAAAGGTAGTAATATTGATGAAAAAATTACTCCCTTTCCCTTAGAAAGCAGTCCTTTTGTACATCATCAAAATGTGGCTTTTCATGTTTTTGAAGATCCTATAGCCAATCTATTGCTGTCATCAAGGAAAATGGTTGTTCTTATGTTTGTAAATTATGGTCAACAATTTCAATGGTAGTTTGGGTTGCGAGTATCATATCTTTTCTGCCTTCTCATGAGAAGTATGAGTAGAATTCAGTCAAGTATCCATTTGCTCAATTCGTTGCATTGGAAAGTTTTTATAACTTGATATTGTAGTCATTTCAATATATTAGAGTGAGTAGGTGTGTTCCAATAAAATCAAATCTTTGAGAATTTTGTGGTATTTTCAGTTTCGGTTTCAGATAATAGTACAATTTTTAGTTCAATGTACATTTCAGATGTCAGTATGAAGAATGGTTTTCGTTTCAATTTATGAGTTTCAGTCGCAGAGTGTTTATGACAGAATAGGTTGCAGATTTAGGATCAACCCAATGGATCAGGCTACTAGTCTACAGTGTTCTTGGCATCTCACATGGAGAAAGCCATATCGAGCTGGAGCCACTATTAGGGTCCTATAATTTTGTATAAGATTGTTTGATTATAGCTGATCATTATTCTATTTGAGATGTTGTAAATAATATTTCACCCCACAAATTATTTCCAAAAAGAAACCAAGTATTAGGATTTAAGGAGATCTTTTCATGACAATGTTTGGATCATATCAAACTACAAGTGTTTTCAATAGAAATTTCTTAGAAGAAGCTTTCCAACAGTATGTCCTGTGCTCATATCCAATTCATGGATTGAAAGATAGGCCAGAACGAAATTGAACATCAAAAGTAGATAAAGGCCAAGGAACTATTTCCGCTACAATTTTAAATTATATTTGTATCTATCCTTTGTGAAAAATATTTTATCCATTATGAATATGCAATATTATTTTTAACTTTAGCCGGGACCCACATAACCACCGGCTTATTTCCAGATTTCCATTAACCCCATCATGCCCATCTTACGTCTGTTTCCATAAACTCTAGCCTTAATCCATTTTTTATTTTGTTTATAATAATTGCCAAACCATAACCATATTCCATTATCCATTGTTTATTTAAATATTACCAAACTCTAGCCACATTTCCATTTTGTATTATACACTTAACTCTAGCTGTGTTCTGCATTCCCCTTTTAACTATTTTAAAACATTCATAAACCATGGCCGAAACTTTGTTTTCTTATATATATTGCATTATATATAACATAAACCCCGCACCAATCCCAATGAAATAAATTGGGCCTGCAGGCCACGTGTCACCATATCACATTTCGCAAAGGCTCAGATAAAAACCACACGTCTCCTCGTCCCTTTTGCAATTGCGATCATGCTATTGCATATCACAAAGTCTCACTTCCCAATTGCGATAAGTCTCCCTTTCGTTGATTGTGATAACTCCTCCCCCGCCGATTTGATCACAATCCCAGCTTCCACAAGGCAAAACCCTCTGGCAAATATGATATTTTATACAATGGATTTAAAAGGTTGTTGGGTCCATCCCTTTTCAAAGGCTGTGTATTAATTAAACACCCCCAATCTTTGGACGACCCATATTGACTTTACCTAGATTGACGACTCCCAAGCCTTTTCTGTCCCACCCACCATGTCTCCCTTTATTGGTGGGGGGGGGGGGGGGGGGGGGTCCAAAAATGTGGTTTCCCCACTGGGCCCCACCACTATGTTTCCCTCTTATATTATTTCACACCCCCCCACCCCCACTTACCACTTACTACTCATGCCCCCCTCTAAAAACCATTCATCCTCACACTCTCTCCCGCGAACGGTCCTGCGTCCTTTTCCACCTATCGCTCGGCTCCATGTCAACTGACCGTTACATCCTCCTAGCTACGTCACCCTCACTTCTGTTCCACCTCCACTTCCCTACTGCCATGTACCTCCTCTCGCCTGATCCCGCTCCAACTTACCATTCCATTCGCCCGACGTCCATTCACGCAGTTGTTATAGCTCACTCACTTGATTGTATTATTTGCCCCCAATCTCTAGCTGGCATATGGCCCATTTTGCATGAACAGTTGTGAGATAATCGACCCTCTTGGCTTCCTTCATAAACACATATCATGATGAAATTCCCAAAAAAGTCGGCCCCTTATCCTCATTATTGTATAAATTTAATGAAAGAGGGGAAATTATTAAACTAAAATAACAACAAAGGAAACAAAGGAATGAGGATGGCGAGGACACTTTCATCACATTTCAATCAGCAAGCAGTAAAAAGATAGAGCACATCATTGCACATTCATCACAACAATCATCAAAATAGAATGCAGTGAAAAGTTGGACAACAAAGCACATATGCCAGCAAGACAAACAACATTTCTCATTTAAAGGCCCAGAAACAACACCAACACTCAACTAACTGATATTTTTTAAACATTTTAGTCTATTTTTATACTTTTGTAATAAAATCTTGAATTCAGTTTCAAGATATTTGTATAGATTATTTGTATCAAATCTTGATATTTTTCAAGATATTTTAGTTTAAAATTTGTATGAATACTTCATCATTTCAAGTATGAGATGTTGATCTTTGCATTCTAGAAAGTTATTGTACATTTTCCATTTAACGGGTTGATCAGTAATGAAAAGGACATTCTTCACAGGATTCATGTATTGGATTATTTGGTGAAGTGATTCTCTCACTGACTACGTATTTATTTCCTTGTTTTGACACTTATGTGTTCTGAAATATGAATTATCTTACAGAAAGTTGATGAACATAATTTGTTGAAACTCCTTTGAAAATCTGAGAGAGATCCCTGTTAAGCTGTAGGCTCCATTTCCCAGTGGAAATTTCAGGCATTTAATCAACCAAACCAATTTGAAAATAAAAACTTGAACCTAATAGCTAGCCTAATATTATTCATAAGAACCTAGCTATATCAGATAGAGAGATCCCTCTCCGTAGTTGGAAGGGCTAGATTTCGAAGTCACAAAGAGGTTTTGTGGTTACCTCTGTGTTTTCTTCCACCACCTTAGAAATTTACAAAGTTCTAACAAGAGGGAGACCAATAAGAATTAAAATCACCAATTCCTTATTAAGCAAAATTTTCCCAACTCTTTGCAATTGATCTCTAAGGCAAAATATCCTCATAATGTAAGATTTCTCATACTATCCTTTGTTCACCCTCATGTATTGTTCTGAGCTATGATCTCCAACTTGATCTTCCATGCAGCAAAGTTAGATGATTCGCCCAACTTCTCATGTTCCTTGAACAAAGAGGAAGACATATTGTCTTAATTAGGTAGGCTCCTATAACTTTTCAAAGGTGATTGCTTCAATTCTTGTCTCCTTTTGGGATTTTCCTTCTCCTTAGCTCTAAAACTGTGTTAAAATTCACACTGCTCTATGTTGTTCCAATTACTTTTTTCGCAATTCAATTCTTCAATTAGTGAGCTTTTCAATAAAAACTAATATCTATAATCATAAACAATAATTGAAGATAGAAAATTAAATGAAATGTAAAAGGAGAGAATGAATACATCAACAAGAGACACCAAATTTGGTCAAGGACTAAGGAAGAAACTAGCTATGGGGAAAACCATTTGAAATTCTTCTTCTTATTAGATTGTCATAAACTGTTTAGTAGAGTGTAAAATGAGCACAGAACATGGGGATATTGATCTACCTAGCCTAGCAAAAGAATGGAATTGGAAAGCGTTAATTTAGATAAAAATGTTACGTTCTATGCTTGTAAAATTACTTCAATGTCTTTTATTAGCCCAATGACAATTCCACTTTAATTTTCAATAAAAATCACATAAAAAATTAATTAACATTGGCAGTAACTGTAGATTGAACATAAACAATAAATGCAGAAGACAAGTCAAGACAAGAAAACACCAATATTTGGCAAAAGCGAGGGCAAAACCCCAAGATGGGGAAAACCCTTAATCAATCCTTCTTATTATGAAATATCAAATTTTGAGGAGAGAGAGAATGTCCAATAGAGTACAATGATGAGAATCAAATTCAATGTGGATTGACCTTTGTAAATTACCCAAATCAATGAAAAGCTAGTGAACTTGATGATGGAATGCAATTCTAGTTCAACAATAGTCAACTTGCCCTAACCAGTTAGCAGGCAATGGTGAAAACATCAAACAAAAATTTCTTCCTCATCCTGGTCAACCTTACTCAAACTTGACATTCCTTGGTGGTCAAATAAAAACAAAAATAGTAAAAAAAATCATTGGTCAAACCCAGACAAATGATGAAGTCAAGTTGCGGTTATAACAATCTTTCAACTCTGCAATCAACCCTAGTAAAACATATCCTTTTTCCTCATTTTGTGTGCCAAATAATGTGGCTTTCTTGGAAAGAATTATCCATAGTCAAATGATAGTCAAACAATCCCTTATGATCCAAAATAAATGCTGGTCAAAGTGTCATCAAGAAAAAAAGTCAACAGAGGTCAAATCAACTCCAAAACTTACACATGTGGTAGAAGAATAGGTTGCCTCAAACTTTTATAACTAGATGAACTAAGGAGAAGGAAGAATATGTGGTGCTGTTGATGTGTCAAATGAGGATGAGGGTGCCCTATATTTATATGCGATGGTGGTTCACTTTGTCTAATTGACCCCATGCTAACCTTCACCAATTGTACTCTTGTGGGTTTGACCTCAAAAACATATTTCCCCTTGTATTATTTTAGTGCTTCAAGGGTTGATTTTGGTCATCTCGAAAATATGAATATTTAAGTCCTTGAGTTTCCCAAATTGGAATTTGGCCCTAGTTGCACATTTTAACACTCCCTCTAAATTACGGAGAATTCCACATGCCAATATCCATCATCATCATGCCATCCTGATCATTATGTCCTATATTTATATCTCATCTTGTGTCTACTACATATTGATATAGATAATAAGAAGGATCGATCAGGATTGAGTCACAAGACATTACCACTCTCAACTAACAAAATTCAGTCAATAACTAGGGGTAGAACCATAATTATACTTGATCTTTACTGGTTAAGTTCATTAACATCATGCATCTTAGACTTAGGGAGTACGGTAGTAAACAATGCATCTATTTTCAGTGTTATGGTCCCTAAGCACTTTTCCCAACTCATTGAAGAAATGAGGTACTTCCCAAGAGTCTCAGACTACAACAATAGGATGTATATTGTGGCATCTAGACAAGAAGGTGAACTCATCATCCTACTCATATCGCATAGGGGAAGGTGAACCACTCATCCTATGCATATGTCATCAACCATAGGGGAATTTGAACCACTGACCCTATGCTCAATCATACCGGGGTATATACTCCATAGGGGAAGCTGGACCACTCACCTTGTGCTCATATAGCTCTAAGAGGTACCCTAAGCCCACAAGAGATCCTTGGAGCTCAATGTCCAACTCAAAAAATATCGAAAGGTTAAGAACATGGCCTTTCCCAAGGGCTTTGTGAGGATATGCAAAACATGTTCGTCAATCTTGATGTGATGGAGCCTTATTACTCCACATTGTACCATATCCCGGATAAAGTGGTACTAATATCAATATACTTGGAGTAGTCATGCGACATGAGATTCTACAAAAGGTGAATACCACTTTGTTTATCACAATAAATGATGGTGGTACTAAGCACATGCTCAAATACCTCACTGAAGAGCTTCCTCAACAAAATAGCTTGACAATAGGCCATACTAGATGAAATATATTTAGCATTCTCAAGTCTTAGAGGAACCGACTTCTGCTTCCTCCTCATCCATGAAATTGAAGGAGATCCCAAAGAGAAGCAATGTCCTAACATTTTTTTTCTATCCACCACACTGCTAGCCCAGTCAACATCAAAATATCCATGTAGCCTCAAATTCCTAGAAGTGTAACTCACACCATAATTGAGAGTGCCAAGAAGATATATTAATATTCTTTGCAGCAACCCAATTGATTTGATGAGGCTCACCCATAGCTTTTCTCAAATTATATACAATGAAGCATATGTTCACTTGCGAGTTTACCAAAAATATTATAACCCGCACAAGTTGTCTATATTCAAAAGGATTTTCCAATTATGGAACACCACTTTTGCATAGCTTCTTGAAATTTAGTTCCATCGGAGTAGACACAGACTTGCATCTTGCCATCCCACATATTTCTAATAGTTTCATAATGTATTTCCATTTATAAAGGAAAATATTTCCTAGATTGTGCCGACCTGTAGGCCTAAGAAATAATGCATTAGTCCTATGTCCTACATCTCAAATTCGGAGGTCAACTCGCTCTTGCATTGAGAAATGAGAGGGCATGCACCAATTAGAAATAGATCATCAACATACAAGACCAAAATAGCTAGCATGTACTTTTCAACCTTGAAGTATATGTTTGGATCAACATAGATGCTTCTAAATCCTTGCTTCACAAGGTATCTATAAATCCTATCATCACAAGCCCTAGGGGCTTGCTTCAACCCATAGAAAGATTTCTTCAACATGCATGCATGTGTCCTTTGATATTGGACTTCAAACCCGTGAGATTGATCCAAGTAGACTTCATCCTTAGGTGAGCTTTACAAGAATTCAATCTTGATGTCCATTTGATGTAGGATCCAACCATGAATCGAAGAAATATAAATTATGGATCAAATGGTGGTATATCAAGTGACATGTGTAAATATTTCATCTTAATCCATTCCTTTATTTTGAGAGAAACCATGAGACATGAATCTTGACTTGTATTTTTCAACACTTCTATGAGCTCCATGTTTAATTTTGTAAATCCATTTTGAAGTCAGCATGGACTTCTCCTCGAGTGTAGGCATTACTTCCCAAACATCATTATTCATGATCAATTCATATTCCTCAAACATAACACCTTTCCATACTTGGTTCTTCACAACTTTGAAGGTGCAAGGTTTAGTTTGAATAATAGTACTCATGGCAGCCAAGTACCCTTAATAAATTTTGGGCTTCTTACTTTCTCAAAATTTTCCTCTTTGGAGTAGCATGTTTTTTAGCATATTCAAGTGTATCCTTAACCCATAGTGGTCTTTCCCTTCACTTAGAGGGATCATAAGGAAGTGGATCAAGAGCATCCATTGGGCCATCAACATTAGGACTAGGTTCATCCATAGGAGGTTCTTCTTGCTTTTCAACAACATAATCATCCTTTCGTGAAATGGGGAGATCTTTGACTTTAATGAGGGTGATGTCTTCATGAAAGGTAACATCTCTACCCTTAACTCTCTTTGAACATGAAGATAGATTCTACATTCCTTTCAATTTTCATTGTATCCAATGAATACACCTTTCTTCCTAGAAGCTTCTGACTTATTCCTTTTCTCTTTAGGCACATGAAAATACATAGGAAAACCGAAGATTCTAAAATGAGAAACATCAGATTTATTATGGATGGAGACTTCTTCAAGTGTGTTGAAATCCAAATATTGATGAGGACTTGTATTTTGCACATATAAAATATTGTTAGCACGCTCTCCCAACAAGAATTTTAGTAGACCTTGATCATAGATAATGGAATGGGTGGCTTCTGTAATGGTTCAATTCTTTCTTTCAGCAACACCAATTTTCTCTAGAGTATATGGAACAATCGTGTCCCTCTTAATGCTAGTCTCTCTGCAAAAGTCATTGAATTCATTGGATTGATATTCAGCTCCATTTCTAGCCTTGAACATCTTGATCTTCTTTATTGTTTGATTCTCCTCCAATGCTTTGAAAGAACAAAACCAATTGAATACTTCATCATTCTTCTTTAAGAAATAAATCCCTGTTTTATGTGAGAAGCCATTTGTAAAAATTGCATAGTATATGTATCCTCCTAATGAAGTTATAGGCAAGGCACAAGACAAGTTATAATGGATCAGTTGACGAATATCAATTATCTTACTTTCAGTAGAAGGGAATGGTCACTTTGTTTGTTTCCTAGTTGCACAACCTTGAATGACTCCTTCATGCTTCATATGAAACTTGGGCATCCCTGTGACCATATTCATTACCCAAGGTAAGGCTTTATAATGTAAATGGATGAATATCCGGTGCCACAAGTCAAATTGAATAGAGGTATCACTTATCAATGCTTCCAAAGGACTTCCACCAACTTGGTAAATACCATCATCCCTCAATCCAAGAGTAAAAGAATATTTGAAGTTTCTATTCCATGCATGTACATTTCCATCAATGAATGGTAACTTGAAGCCTTTTCCTCCATCATAGAAATAGACACCAAATTATTCAAATCAAGAGCATAAAACACTTCTTGAAGATGTATGGTTTATCCATAATTCAAGTAAAGAGTGTCCCTATAATCTTAGACTTGTATGAACCACTTTCCTTGACCCATATTGTGACATGTACGAACCAATCAATAAAGAAGAGAATAAGAATATTCTTGGTGATGTTGAAATTAGCTTGGGGGACAACCTGATCAAATATGCACATGTGGGATTTTCTTCAAAAGTAGAATTTCCCTTGTCCTATTTGAGTGCTCAATAGTAAAAATTTATCCTATTGAAAAGAGGAATATATTCCCATCGTTGAATTTGTCACTAAGCTGTCAAATTAACAGTTTCCTATAGAGAAAGATGAAGAAGTTTTGAGAATGTACCAAATAGAAGAAATCCCACCAAAATAAAACAAACATAGTAATAAGTTAGAGGAATCAGAAATAGAAATAGTTCTTAGATATAAACCTAAAAATCTATGAGACAATATGAAAATGAAGAATATTTTACTATGAATCTAGAGAAATACTATACATCTATAGGCACTAACAAGGATCATGAATAATGGTTGAAACTAAGAATGTTATTATATAGGAAAAATAATATTAATATGATGCTAGATAGGAAATGGAACATGTGGAGCTCGATCTGCTTAACCTAGCAAAAGAATGACATTGGAAAGTGTTAATTTAGATAACAATAGTATGTTCTATGCTTGCAAGAATTACTTCAATGTCTTTTATTAGCCCAATGTCAATTCCACTTTAATGTGGATGGTTAACATCCATCATATTAAAAAGCAAAAAATCCTTTTTTATTTGTATATAAGAGCACTCTTATGGAAGGAGTTCTCAAACCATCATAATTTTTGGACGGGTTCATTAAGAAGGCTTAGGGCCAAACATCATCAAGGAACTCTAAGTCTACTGCTAAGTCTTTTTTTTTTCATTTGTATAAAATAAGTGTTTATTTGAGATCCTTCTTTCCTTGTTAAAATGGATTGTCCAAAGGAATATGGTTCAAAGTTTTAAATCTTATATACAGAACAACTAGTAGGGAAGAGAAGCCACGAGACCTTTCATTCCCTATTAAAGTATATTAGCCAAAGGAATATGGTCAAAATTTCTGATTATTACATATAGAACAATTAGTAGGGAAGACAAGCCATGGGGAAAGACTTTATATCTTGTTATTAGATAGGTAGGTTGGATAAGAATTCTCCCTTCTAGATTAGGCAGTTGTTTCTCTAGTCTATTCCTCACTTGGATGGCCATCTGGTATCCCAACATCTCTAAATAAGGGAAATCACTGTTAGTGTATAATTATATTGTTGTTAGTCATGCTGATATAAGTTTCTGGATATATGTTGTGTGAAATTTTGCTGATATTAACAAACTTTCACACAACATATATCCAAAAACTTATATCAACGAGGGAAATCTTCCCTTGGTGGGCATTCCCATCAAATAGTTGTTGTCCCCTGTTTAGGTCATCTTTCCCACATTTCCTGTATTGGCCACCTCCCCTAGTTTGATAAAGAGAATGGTGGTTCACCTATATAGAGTAGGGGCATCGACGTCAAAATGTCCTAATTAGTAATCGATTTACAGATAAAGATCTAAAATCGAGGAGGGAATTTTAGAGGACTCCATGAGCCAATGGAAACTTTACCTTTTAACTGAAAATGAGTCAAGTGTCTCATATATGGCATAAGGTCTCACACTCATGCTCTACAATGAAAGTCAATAGCTCAATCTTGATATGTCTGCACCAGTTCAGGCGACCACCCTTAGTGCAAAACTAAACCAAGTGGCTCTCTTTGTTTGAAGATTTTCTCATATTCTTAGAATGGAGAAGTGAGGAGTCATACATTAATTGTCCAAGCAGAAAGGGATGAGGGAAGAAAAGGAAGTGATTATTCATGGAGAATAAATGTGTGCGAAGATGGCTATTACGACTTAGGGACGAGGTCTTGTCCTTCCTATAGGCTACTTTAGGTAGGTCCTCAAAAGCTCTCTCCCCTTTTAGCATTTATTTAGTTTCTCACCATTTATTTCTTACCCTCAAATATCATATATTACTTTTGCTTCATATTTATTTTAGCCATTCTTGATATATATAATTACACCAAATTTTCAAGGTTAGAAGCTACCAATAGGTTAAGTTTGCTTTTTATAGCATTGAATATTTACTTGTTTGGAATTTGATACTATTTTATTGGAAAGGAAAGGAGGAGAAACACACTAATTAACAAACACAAACAATATCGTTTGTTTTGTATAGCATTGAATATTTACTTTTTTGGAATTTGATAATATTTTGTTGGAAAGGAAAGGAGGAGAAACACACTAATTATCACACACAAACAATATCATATGTTTGTATAGCATTGAATATTTACTTGTTGGGAATTTGATACTAATTTTTTGGAAAGGAAAGGAGGAGAAACACACTAATTAACACACACAAACAATATGAGTAGTGCTCTTCTATTGATCACACAAAACTTGATTATTACAATGAAACAATGGAGGGGTATTTAAACATGTATTTAAACCTTTTTGGACTACTCTCCCAAAATAACTCAACATGCCCACACACTTAATTGAGTCAACTCACACTCTAAATATGGATTGCACTTAACTCTTCATCCACCACTCGACTTGACTCAATGCTTAGTTAAATCACTCTCTAATTTTAGCCAACTCTGAGTTATTACAATTTCTAACATTACTTGTAAATGTTATTACAATTTCTAACATTACTTGTAAATATTAAAAGAATGGTCTGGAAAGTGTAAATCAGTTACTTTGTATGAAGTTTGTGTTTTAAAAATATTTATTTTAAATTTGATGGAAATGATATAAAGTTAAAGATAAATATGTGAAGGATAGAAATTATATATCAAATTTGCATAATAAAAAAGGATAGTAATGGAAATCATTTATAAAATATAAAGATTATTCTCAAAAGTATTTAGGAAACAAAATGTCACAAATAAACCATTTCCAAATACAAATCATATCACAAAACAAGTTTAAGATAAATTTCTCTCGTTCCATCACAACCCTTGCTAATTTAAAGTGTTCTATCACATCCCTATAAAACCTCATGAGTTACTTGTTTCCTAAGGCAACCCAAGAATGTCAAACCTAGTTCAATGAAAACCATGAGAAACCACTTAAAAAATCATACTTTCTATGATTAAAACTACAAAAATATCTATACAAAGACCAAATAATGTCTTTGGAGTAGAGAAACTTAACATAGATAAAGATAGGATTGATTTTCAAAGTGTATAAATATATAAAAAAATACTCAAATAACTTAACATAAATTTTCTAATTAGGTTTTGAAAATTTTAACACTGAATTAACTTTATTAAAATAGCTCTTTTATTACTTTAATTGAAATTATGATGATTTTAGTATTTAATATGCTATCTAATATGTTTTTTAATTCAAATTAATTTAGCCATGATTTTTAAAAAATAGCTTTGTTAAAATAGCTTTCTTGCCGTGAAAACCTTAAAATAATTTATTATTATCTTATTATTAATAAGGTTTCTAGTTTTTGTCGATAGTCTAGCAAAATAAGAATCAACTTAACTTAACCCTGAGTTTTAAACCATAACTTAAATTTACAGATTATTACAGATTATCATATATGATAGTAGTACCTATACTATTTTTTATTTACAAATTTCTCATTGATCTCAAAAAAAATTAAAATAAGTTTAAAAGGTTACTTTAAACCTTTTGGTGCAGCCCTTTTTGGGTCCTCCTGACCATCATTACCAAATTCGGAACTATATTATTTAAACTCCACGCTTCATATTTCTCTACTTGGAAACATGGTAAGATAAAAAAAGACTGTGATGCCTGGTGGTATTCCTTGGTGGCAAAATATTTACATACGAATGGTGGATTGGATGTATTCACAGAAAAATGATTACAAGTGAGCGAGAAGACCAGGAGCCTACGCCTGTGGACAATCCTTTTACTTTCTCTACTTCTCCCATGAACAAGTTGAAGAAGATACCAATGGCTGAAAGCGATCCCGGCACGAAGAGAATCCTTACAGGAGCTTTGCTGGAGGAGGTAGAGTTTTGTAATCAAACTACTACGGTGAGAATTGAATATTTAAGACACGACTCATTTTACTGTAGTAACTCCGTTTTCAAAATTGAAATAAACTTTCTGAAGTTTAAAAGGTTAACGTTAAACTTTTTAGTGCAGCCCATTTTGGGTCTGCCTGACAATCATTACCAAATTCAGAACTATATTGTTTAAGCTCCACGCTTCATATTTCTGTATTTAAGAACATGGTAAGATAAAAAGACAGTGATGCCTGGTGGTATTCCTTGGTGGCGAAATATTTACATAAGATTAGTGAATTGGACGCAGAACGTGAAAGATTTCAACAGAAAAATGAGAAGTGACCCAGAAGACCAGGAGCCTACGCCTACGCCTGTGGACAATCCTTTTTCTTTCTCTACTTTTCCCATGAACAAGTTGAAGAAGGCATCAATGCCTCAAAGCGATCCCGGCAAGAAGAGAATCCTTACAGAGCGAGAAGACCAGGAGCCTACGCCTGTGGAAAATCCTTTTTCTTTCTCTACTTCTCCCATGAACAAGTTGAAGAAGGCATCAATGCCTGAAAGCGATCCCGGCAAGAAGAGAATCCTTACAGGAGCTTCGCTGGAGGAAGGAGAGATTCCTAATCAAACTACTACGGTGAGAATTGAATATTTAAGACAACGCATTTTACTGTAGTAACTCCGACAACTTCTGTTATTCGCATGTTGAATTCCTCACTTATTGCTTTTTCATAAATTCAAGCAGGGTTGCTCGTCTAAGGAAAGGAATAATGATCAAACAGTCTTTTACAATCCATCAACTTTTAACCTCAAACCATTAAAAGTAAAGTTGACGAATCTCATGCATAAGGTATAACGTCCTTTAATTTTCATGATTTACCGTCAGTTTGAATTAAAAATAATAGTATGGAGAGAGACTGCGGTATATTATGCAATCTTAGGGGTTGACGTTTAATCGCTGCAGCATGACAGTTACAGAAATTGCGAAGAAGATGACGTAGATCCTTTTAACTTCTGGAGGCAGCCAATTCATGCAATACATAAAAATATTGAATATTGTTTGGAGAATTTCGGTTTATGGTGGGCTCGTGAGGTATACAGTTTATATTATTTATTTGGATATCGAATGAATTGTACATTTTGGTTATCTAATAAGTTAAAATATCTAAAGATCTGAATTTTTAATAAGTTAATATTCCTCTTTTACAGGTTGCACAGATTCATACGGAGAACCACGAGATCGACAGCACTGCTGACTGGAATACTGTGTCTTCAAATGATATAAAAATTGAGTATCTGAGAGAAGCTTGGAAGATCCTAAACGACGCATTTCCATCGGGTAAACATGATCAACCTGTATACAGTTGTGCTTTATTTTATTTAAAAGGTGTAGATTAAATTTTTACTCATATTTTAGTTTTAAAATTTATTAATTTAAGAAAATATTTAATTGCAAATAGAATCAATTTAGTTTTATTTATCATTGATTTTTTATTTTTTTTTAGCAAGGGTAGACCCTAGTTTATCTAACTTTTAAAAAAATGCTCAAGTTAATTTTGTAAACAGTAATATTGCATAATATAAAATAATAAAGAGAGAAAAAATGAATTTTTATTTTGAGTTATAAGTCTATATAAGTCTACAAGATGATCAAGTTGGTTTTTATTGGAAAAGTTGGCTTAGCACTTCAATTGGCATTTATAAGAGACAATTTTGACCTAGTTAGAGCTCAGTTAGAGTCAAAGGAGAGAGAAGACAAGAGATATGACTAGAATAATATTTCCTTTTGAGTCAATCTTTGACTAGTACTAACTAGTATATGTGGAAGGACAGATTTTCTATGTAGGAGGTAGAAAATTTTTAGGTAGTTATAAGATGAAAATTTTCCCTAGTTACATGCCTAGAATTCTGAATTTCAACCAGTTTTGAAGTAATTTGTCTAGTGTTGAATTTGAATTTTGGAGGTGACTTGGAAGTGGGTTTGACTTGGCATTTTTTTTGGTAGTTTGGTCTTGGTCTTGGATTGGATATCTCTCTTGTCTCATTGTGATCTTTATCTTTATTTAAAGATTGAACCATTGTATAATTACTTGATGAAGAAGACGTAAGAAGTAATATAAAGGCATCTAATATTCTCAAGTAATTATCAAGAAGAGGAATTAAGTGTTAAACAACATTGCACTTGGTTTCCCAACATGTTATCAACCAAAGGTGAAGGAAGGAAGCTTGAATATAGAAGACATCACTTTAGTAGCTCTCTCTCACTTGAAGGCATCCTTAAAGATATTCTTACAGCTGATTTATTAATCATGATAAGAAGTACATATGAACCTACTGAACGGGAAGAAGTAGTTGACTCAAAGGAGAGAGAACAAAACACAAAGGACCAGGAGAATATTCCCTCTTGATAGAATATTTGAACATTACTAGCTGGCACATGTGGAAAGATAATTTTTTTGTGTAAAAGGTTGAAAATTACAAGGTAATTGAGGCCAAAAATTTTCTCTAGTTGCAATTGTGAATCTATAAGGTTTAGATATATCTGAAGTAGTTTGACTATGATTGATAATGACTTTTGGAGGTGGCTTGGAGGAGGGTTTGAATTGGCATTTTGATGCTAGTTTGGTATTCTCTTAGTTTGGATATATCTCATTTTGATCTAATTATAAAAGGATAGGATGTTGTGCTAGGGTCCCACCCTAACCCCCTTATTTATGTCATGGGATCATGTCATAGTCAAGAGTCAATAAAGCCCATATTAATATTTGTAAGTGGTTAACTCGCAATTAATGACGGGACCACAGTTAGTTGCAAATGGGCGGTAGTATTAGATAGATGGTAAATGGGCGGTAGTATTAGATAGATGGTATTAATAAAACCCACGATATTGGCCCATGGTATTGGATGTGTGAGTCATATATATAGGATAGAGACTCCCTGCAAGGAGCATCGTGTCTTGTTTTGTAATCGAGCTCTGCTCTATTGGAGGTTGCCCCCTCGAAGAGGCCTGTGAACATTTCTCTCTGAATAATAAAATCATTGCTATTCTGTGTTCTGGGTATATTTTCTTTGCATATTCTGTGTTCTCGGTATCTTTTCTTCGCAAATTCTATGTTTGGGTATTGCTTTGCAGGTTAAGAGCATAACAAGTGGTATCAGAGCACTTTCCAGGGCTCGGTGGGATCTCCAAATTCTAGCAAATTTTTTTTTTGGCTAGAGACGTGTTCCGGCGTCTTTAAACCACGGGATCTGTCATTAAGCGCATAAACCTGCGGATTTGGGGAGGCATGCACGCAGGAAATACAAGAGGTGGTCACGTCTGTTGGACTCCCTTGTAACCCCTGTGGGTACCCCTTCGAGTAGTAGCGCATTAGACAGAACCGCGCATTGACTGTCTTCCACGTACCCTCTGGGTATATAGGAAGCCCCCTAGCTCCCTCGAAACCTCGCCATAGATAAACCTTCGGCCTTCTTCTGGCTACAGTACACCGAGAGCAGCACTCGGAGAGATTACTCGCCCGTACGATAGGGTAGTCGGGTTGTACGGCTAAGGGTATGGTCGATCCTCCTTAGTTAGAGCCCTGAAACATTGGGCCGAGTACTACTGTCAGACCCTTATGTATATTGCGATCTGTAGCACCTGACACTCCCCAAGACCATAGTTCCCTTTCTATCGGGGGATCACACATCATCTATTCCAGATCAGCAGCAGCAGTGGTTCCACCATTCAGATCTCTCAGATCCACCAGATCGGAGTAGTCGTGAAGGGTTCCTGTACCTGGATATAACTTTCGCAGGACTTTTGGCGGCATTAACATTTTGAGGATTTGTTGACTGCAGTATTGATCCCGGGCGCTTATTGGTGACCTAGCCCATCAGTATCAGGACGCCGAGCTGAGCAAGGTGATACCATTCAATTTCTTAGTAAAAATTTTTAGGCGGTCCCAATTTTTCATCAGGTTGGTGTATGGTAGAAACTCGCGCTCAAGCGATGGCCAATGAAAGGATCTACCAAATTGAAAACCATGTGCACTCCCTCCAAACTGCGGTGAACAAGATCGAACTTGAGCTTCAAGGAATGAGTAACCACATAGAACTTGAGCTTAAAGGAATAAGTAACCAGTTACAGGAGGCATTCCCAAAGGGCAAGAAGCCAGCCCACGAGGAGGCATATAATGGCCATGAATACCATGAGGGTGAGTCTAGCCACTCTCCTCACGTTTGGCACTCCCATCCACCATCCAGTCAGCGACCTCCCAAGTTGGATATGCAGAAATTTGACGGTTCTCACACGTCCGCATGGCTAGCACAAATGGAGCAGTATTTCCAATTGAATCATATCACAGATGAGGGGACTAAGCTTATGGTGGGCACCATGTACTTGGACAATGAACGATGGCAATGGAAGGAATGGCATCAGCATTGCAATGGACATTTTCAGAATTGGGCCCAATTTGCCAAAACTCTTCGCAGTCGCTTTGAACAGGAAGACTCTTTTTTGGGGCGTCTCACTAAGCTCCGACAGACGGGTACAGTGGAGGAATATATTACTGCTTTTGAAGCCTTAGCCTTCCGCACTAAGGGTCTCACAAATGAGTTCTACATGGAATGCTTTATCAGCGGTCTTAAAGAAGCCATCAAAGCTCAGGTTCTACTCCACCACCCTCCCACATGGACAGAGGCTTGCCAGGTAGCCCGTAAGGTGGAACGTGCATTAATAGCCCAATCCAGCCGCCCCAACTTCCCCGCTAAAGGTCGTCCCTCACAGGCTCCCAATATGACTCAGACACTTAAGATTCAAAAGGTGTCACCTGCGGAAATGACCGAAAGAAGGAAGCAAGGACTATGTTACTACTGTGATGAAAAATATTCCCCAGGTCATAAATGCAAAGAGCACAAGTTTTTTCAAATAGATGCCACTGACTACAGCTCCACCGAGGAAGATCCACCACTTGAGGAACCGGAGGTGATCGAAGAAGATAACCAACAGGAGATTGTATATGATGAACCAATTATTTCGCTAAATGCATTGGCAGGAATTTCTTCCCCTCAAACTCTCAAAATCAGGGGTTTTCTTAAACATCACCGAGTAGTAGTCTTGATTGATAGTGGAAGTACCCATAATTTCATCCACCAAAAGATCGTTGAAGTAGCACATTGTTTCGTCCGGGCAGTTTCTAACTTCCAAGTCCAGATTGCAGATGGGGGCACAATGAAATGTGAAGGTCGCTGTGAAAATGTCAAAATTCAAATGGGGGATTTTCAATTGAAAACCCACATGTTTGCAATACACATGGGGGGTTGTGACATTGTCCTCGGCGCAGAATGGCTCCGCACTCTTGGGCCAATCACAATGGATTTCCAGGAGTTATATATGAGTTTTAAGCAGAACAACTCCACACATACCCTCCGTGGACTACAGGCGGGAGCCCCCTCTATCATCAGCTCGCATAGGATGGAAAAATTGTTAAAAAAGGGCCATCATGGAGTGGTAGCTCAATTTAATGCCATCTAGGTAGTAGAAACCATGTCTCAGCCAATTCATCCTGAGATGCAACAGATTTTAAATAAACATCGGACGGTCTTTGACAAGCCTCATGAGCTTCCACCCTTGCGAGGGGAACATGATCATAGCATCACATTGGTTCCAGGGGCCCAACCCCCAAATGTGCGGCCATACAAATATCCGTTCACCCAAAAGATAACCACCTTATTTATTACTATGGCCCATCCCATTATTACATTATTACCTTGGGTACCTCCCTTGGTACCCCATATTATCCCCCCTAGGTACGCCACAAAGGGGAAACCGTCAACACACCAGGCACATTACAACCATTGCCCATTCTGGCGTCAATTTGGACGGAGGTCTCCATGGATTTCATTACAGGTCTTCTAAAGTCTGGGAACAAGTCAATCATCATGGTGGTTGTGGACCGACTGTCGAAGTATGCTCATTTCTGTGCCCTACCCCAACCATTCACACCCACTTTGGTTGCTCAAACTTTCATGGATCAGATCTTCAAATTGCATGGCATGCCCACTTCTATTGTGTCCGACCGTGACCCAATCTTCACCAGTAATTTTTGGCAGGAGCTCTTTAGAATACAAGGCACTCAACTCAAACTCAGTACTTCATATCATCCGCAAACAGATGGTCAGACCGAAGCCGTCAACAAATGTCTAGAAACCTACCTTAGGTGTTTCACTTCAGAAAAACAACACCTTTGGGTACAGTGGTTACCTCTGGCGGAATGGTGGTATAACACCAACTATCATGCCACCACCAAAATGACTCCCTATGAAGCAGTCTATGGACAACTTCCGCCTTCCCCTACTTCTTATCTCAAGGGGTGCTCCAAAGTACAAGCCGTGGATCAACTCCTACAACACCGCGCAACCATGCTTGCCCATCTGCGCGAGAATCTTCATCAAGCTCAGAACCGTATGAAGCAACAGGCTGACCAACATCGCTCAGAGCGCCAATTTCAAGAAGGGGATCAGGTCTTTTTGAGGCTGCAACCATATAAGCAAACATCACTCAAAGACAAGGGTTGTCAAAAGCTCTCTCCAAAATTCTATGGACCATACCAAGTACTTCAGCGCATTGGAGAAGTGGCTTACAAGTTGGCTTTTCCACCTACAGCAAAAATCCACCCAGTTTTTCATGTATCGTGCCTCAAGAAAGTGATTGGGAACAATTGCCGAGTTCAAACCAGTCTACCTGAATTGGACGAAGAAGGGTCAATCTGGCTTCAACCTGAACAGGTTCTAGACACACGAGACAAGCACCTGCGTGGCCGCATGCTTAAGGAGGTCCTCGTCAAATGGACAGACACCTCTCCGGAAGATGTAACTTGGGAACCAGCCACTATTCTTCAGCAGTTTCTGCAGCTTCAGCCTTGAGGACAAGGCTAGTCTTAAGGGGGAGGGCATGTTAGGGTCCCACCCTAACCCCCTTATTTATGTCATGGGATCATGTCATAGTCAAGAGTCAATAAAGCCCATATTAATATTTGTAAGTGGTTAACTCGCAATTAATGACGGGACCACAGTTAGTTGCAAATGGGCAGCAGTATTAGATAGATGGTAAATGGGCGGTAGTATTAGATAGATGGTATTAATAAAACCCACGATATTGGCCCGTGGTATTGCATGTGTGAGTCATATATATAGGATAGAGACTCCCTGCGAGGAGCATTGTGTCTTGTTTTGTAATCGAGCTCTGCTCTATTGGAGGTTGCCCCCTCGAAGAGGCCTGTGAACATTTCTCTCTGAATAATAAAATCATTTCTATTCTGTGTTCTGGGTATATTTTCTTTGCATATTCTGTGTTCTCGGTATCTTTTCTTCGCAAATTCTATGTTTGGGTATTGCTTTGCAGGTTAAGAGCATAACATGTTGGGTTTTCCCCCTGTGGGTTTTTCCTTGGATACTAACCTAATTTCTAGTGTCTCTTGTCTCATTATGGTCTCTAAATGATTGAACAATTGTATAATTACTTAATGAAGAGGACATAATAGGTTTTAATGAGACATCTAATATTCACAATTAATTATCAAGAAGAGGAATTAAGTGTTAAACTGCATTGCACTAGGTTTCTCAATCATCATAGCCTTGTGGCTACATACTTGCTACCTCTAATCTTACTACTAGGTGAAAATTGGTAAGGAAATTGCATTTTTTGTATAGATCCTTGCTATAGTGGACATATTTGAGTTATTTTTTGAGAATTTTTTATTCCAGAACAGAGAGAAGAGGTGTCTAGGTAGGGTCGGTTCAAGTCCACTCGAACTAGAACATATTAGATAGGGTAGGATTTTATTCTTCTTAATAAATTGTGAGGGGTTCATGTGTAACAGGGAAATTGGGCTTTTTTTCCTGAACTACTAGAACACTTACCCAATGTTGTCCCAAAAGATTAGATAATCACCTTCTCACTTTACCAAAGATTATAGCTTACAAGATTGGAAAGGCTACTTCACCCTTTCTTAGACAATGAGTCCATAAAAGACATTATAGTCCCCCATTATAAACATTTCTTGTCCTCAATAAATCATATTTACGGGTGTGTCCTCCTGCATTCCTTTGATCATTACCAATAAATCCATCATTTTTCAAAATAAGTGATATAAAAATCCCCCGTTCTTCTCCATATTCACCTCAAAAAATATTTGTCACTACAAAAACCTTGTTGCTTTGATTAATTCTTCGACATAATTGCTGAACCAATTATGCTAATATGGGTATGAGTATAAGTTGAACATGAGGTTCTCCAAGTTGTGAATGTTGTTCATTTTTGTTTTGTTTACAATTTTCTTCTTCCATAAACATCCAATTGTATTATTTTTACTTGCATAGGTTTTTTTAATAGGTATAATAGATACTCCATATTTAACAAAAGGAGAATACTTCCCTTTTTGAAAAATATTCATCTAAACAATTTCCTTAATAGTGCCAAATGGCTTGATTACATCTTGAGATGTAGTGATTAGAAGTTGATTTATTAATTGCTAGTTTTTCTACATTTGAGAAGTTATCTCTTGTTTTTTTTCTAAGTCTCGTTACTGAGAAATTCTCCAGAGATCTTAGTTAGTGAAATTAACCCAATTTCTTACAGGTTGGTAGGGTGAGCCAAATATAATACCATTGTATGTCCTAGGGAAACTTTTCCCCTCTTGTTTTAATATTGTTTTAATTTTGTTTATGTTTTTCAATAAATCAATAACATAGTATATACACTCATTTATAAAACTTTAATTATAGAAAGATAATCAACCATAATAGATTAGAGTTAAAGTGTAAAACATTTCACAATTTGCACAATAATCCTTAAACATAATAGTTAACGTTTCAACACTAATCTACCACTACGGATGACATACTAGAGATTATGAATATATAATGTGGTTGTTTATTACTTAGAATATTCTTAACAATACTACAACAATAAAAATTCCACACTGATAATTATAATTTATAGGTTGACTTGTGAAAAGATCTTGATTCCTAATTGTTATAGACATTTTTGGGCACTTCAACCCCAAACATAAAATGTCCATAAACCAAGGGCTCCTAAGTCCCTAAAAGTGTTGTTCCAACCCCTAAAGGAACAAGGTCAACTGATTACAGCTTCTCCCAGAAGTTCACCATGAAAAACTACTCAGAATTGGTCAAAACTGGATCATTTCACCTGCTCCATAGGCAAAGTGCATTGGATCTCACCTAAATACACTCAGTGGGTGCGTTGCATTTCAAAAAGCCCTTCTATGGGGTGCGATGGGTGAGAAGAGACAAATGGCAGTGTCAATCCGCGAGGTGGAAAGGCATGGAATCTTCTAGAAACTTCTCCTGTGACACTTGCCTCTCTGAATTCGACCAAGGATGAGTAAGAGATCATCAATCTCCAAGTGGAAGCAAGAACTATCAAAGGGAAGACACTAATCAAATCACAAGCTGACTCATCTCCCTTCCAGACATCTATATATGGATCCCTCATCCCAGAGATCCAGAGGCTGGAATTTTGCATCTTGTAAGGAATTTTTGTTGGTTTCTTCAGGCAACATCATAGCGTTGGGTGATCTAAGCTTTGCATGAGGTGAAGAAGGGCTTACCTGCTAAGAGGATGATGCTGGGTCAGAACAACTGGTTTTAACTCTCTTGGCTCTTTCTTGATTATCAATAAAGCTATTCAAGTTTTCCTCCACACTCTTGTGTAATCTATGTTTTGTGCATTTGTATGGTCAATTTACATCTGATCCTAGATTGTTTATGATAATAGATCCATGTTCTCGTATAGTGTTATGCTGCTTTGATTCTACAGGTACTCCGTGAAGCTGGGTATACAAGAAAGCAAGTAGAAAAGGACTATCAGAAGAGAGAGGAATTGAGCAAGGAACCAAGCGCAAGACAGAGGTTGGTTCCTTTATTCTTATCTCCTCTATCTTTCATAAAAGAAAACGAAAGTAGTTTTACTTTGTTTGTTTCTAGGGCAGCTACCCGCGTTAGTGGGATTAGCAGTTCTGCATAGACACTTTTCCCTGTAACAAAATGGCGACTCCGCTGGGGAGCGACTAAGTTGTTTGTCTATCTACATTTGTTTACTTTATAAACTTACAGACAAATCTTGAAGTCAAGCCAGGTAGCTTTCGAACTGCATCTGCTATGCAAATGCAAAGTAGATAAATGTCGCTTCAGTCAATCTCTAGGTTTTGTTTATGAATTAAACAATTGATTTACAAACTTTCTAATTGCCCTTGGGGTGGCTCTAGTAACCTCCTTAGATCTACCCCTGTGATTGATTTACTGATTACCACTTGCTCGGCCAAAATCCCTGAACTGAACTGCAAACTGTGATCCAGAACCCAAGCAAAGTCTCGTCCCTGGTCCAGCGCACTGTCTGTTCTGTGAATCTCAAATTTAGCGCACTTCCCGAGTGTAGTAGGTGCGCTACATTTAAAATTCACTGTGTTACAGGTGTGCTGATCAGACTAGGCATTGTTCCTAAATTTTGGTTTCTGTGTTCACTCTTTTCAGATCTATTCAAGAATTTTGCTGCCTGTAGTCAGTACACCCCTGTTTGAAACCCATTTCCTTGCTGTTATTCTACCTCCATTGTGCAAAGAACTATAAATGTTTTTGTGTATTTGTTGAGTCATTTTCAGTTCTCCTTTGCAAAAAAAAGTAACATGATTGTACTGTCGTTTCTTGATTTGAAAGTGTCACAAGTGTCGTTTTCAGTCATAGAAGAGATTCTGATTGCTCTTGATAGTCGATTACCCTGTTACTATTGTATTTGATCTGAATTAGTAGTTTTTCTAGTGTCGAAAGCAAGTTTTCATTTCCAAATCGCAAAGTGTCATCATTGTCTTCATTTGGATTTTGAAAAGAAACTTGTTAGTAATTGTCACTTTGAAAAATAATTCAGATTTACGCATTAGCTTTCTTTTTATCATTCACATATTAAGAAAGCTGAAAACAAATACATGCATGTGCATTTGCATTTAGACTGTTTGATTGGTTTGATTTAGGATGGTGCATATAGTATGTGCTCTTTGCTCTTTGTTGAAAGAATACTGTCTCTCTTTCCTTAGTAGCTAGGATTTTCATTGCATAAAGAAGATAAAAAGGTTGTTTATCATCTTAGATTGCATTTTAGGAATTGTACGTCTACATCATGTGGTGAACCTGAAAGGAAAATTTCTTAAGCAACATCAACTATAAAATAAATTTAATGAATCTAACAACGCTTTGGAACCTAACACACAACATCTAGAAGTCTAGGCTGGAGACGTATTCCGGCGTCGTAAAGCCGGGTAATTGTTGTTCTCACTGTTGGTTGGGTGATTCCTCCACTTTGAGACAATAAGTGCCAGTACAGACTTGTGCTCCCATGTACCATCGAGTATATTTTGGGAGACCACAATAGGCTTAATCCTTTATCCATAGGAAGTCGTGTCTGCTGCCCTATCGATCACAATGCACTAAACACAGCATTCGGGAAGATTGACTGCCGTACCGTAAAAAGTATTCTACAGTTTTGCGATTGGTTTGGTAATCCCTCTGCCTAGATTTCCAGAGCAGTCCCTTTCGTTCCTTTTCATACTCCTTAATGGAAAAGGTCCATTTGAGCACTTGTCACTTCAGGCTCATTAAAAATCGAAGGCGACTAGAGTCATCTTTTGTTTTTTCTCGACTCTTTAAAATTGAAAAAATAAGTTCTGTCAAAGCGTCTAAAACTTATTTAAAACGGAATAATCACCACCTTTCCTACATTGGTCTTAGGTTGAGAGAATGGAGTCCACCAACCAAGGAGTTCCCCTTGGAGGAAATCCTAGTCCCTTCTCCTCTTGGGGAGATGTTGGTGCACCCCATATGGCCACATTGTCACTTCCAGGATTGACGATTGGCTTGCCCGTATGGCTTTTCTCAACCTCCATCATTCAGAACACCGCAATTCCTGAGCAATCGAGTCAGCAACTAGACAATTCTAGAGTTACCCCCCAACCCTCTACTTCGTCCAATTCTTCCTCTCCTCCTTCCTCTTCGCTTGATGAGGCTGGTAAAGCCAAAAATCATGTACCTGAGAAGAAGAAGGAAAAGAAGAAGAAAGAGAAGAAGAAGAAGAAGGAGCCAAAGGCGAAAAGGGGCAACCAAGCATTGTTTAGCAAAAATCCACACACTGCACCGACCAGGCCTAAATCGCCATGTGTCATTTGCAAAGGAGATCACTATCATAGAGATTTTCCCTGCATCCCTCGGATTTTAAGGGACTGGTCTCCTCGTTTGCACAACCCGGTGTCGTCAACCTCTGATGATCATGTTGAAAGCACACCGTCGACTAGTGAAAGTGAAGCCGCTGGACAAAAAGGAAAGTGCAAATTTCCTTGTAAACTGTGTGAAGGCGATCACGTCTTCCACTGTTCTCCCTCTTAGACGAGGCTAAAAGAGTTTTGGACGATCGTCTGGTTTCACCGTTACGACTTCCTCCTGGATATAAGAAACTCTTGCCGAGTTCGTCACTAGTCAAAAATCCGGCTGACCCGCCCAGGTGGTCGGCCGAAGTGTCTATCATTGAAGATAAACCATCTGAACCCATACCAGACGAAAGTCAAAAGGTCGAGGCAGCAGTTGAACCGGTCTTGCCTTCATAGGTTCCATCTTCAGATGATACAGTCACCAAAGAGAACAAGGATGACACCGTCCAAATTCTTTTTGTAAACACAGACTCCGATGAACATGGGGGCAATTTACCCATTCCTTTACCGCAGGAAGGAAGTTCGTTAGAGTCGTACCCGACCGTCTAATTCGGTCCCACCTCCAAGCAACCTATTTGTTTCCTTCGACTAGAATCAGCTGGGCAGACCCCGTTTACCGACTAGTGTACCATTCCGAATCATTGCTCAAGTATATAGAATGGTTATGGCCGGTACCATCATAGATGAAGGGGCTTCTATGAGTATCCTTTCCTTGACTGCTTGGAAAGCACTTGGTTCGCCATTGCTTTTGCCTGAGATGAGAAATCTAATAGGCTTTGACAAAGGAACCAGTCGACCGTTAGGGATCCTTCCCAATGTGCCCATAACGTTGAGAGGGAAAATCATTCAAATGAACGTAATGGTAGTCCAAGGACCCCTGGATTATAATCTACTCCTTGGACGAGACTATATTTATTGCATGGGAGTCATTGTCTCATCACTCTTTAGAGTAATGTGTTTTCCGCACGAAGGAAGAGTGGTCAAGCTCCTAGACCCGCTTTCATTCCCCAGTTCACACATAGCAAATTGTCATATACCATCCCTGAATGGTCTTTTCACACAAGGAATGTCTCATCAATCTCCAGTCCGTTCACCTGATGAGCGCGAGTAATTCGGGGGACATGACTGAAACCCAGGGGGCATGCACCCTGGTCTGCTTCAGCAGGAAAACTTCAGGTATAGGATAGGTTTCCGTGAGAGATTATGACTAGTCTGACACTCCCGTCCGTGATTGGAAAAGGGGGTTAGACTGGAATAAGATTCCCTTGTCAAAGTTATGTGGGTAGAGGAGTTTGTGCCGCTCGCCTTTGTCTATTTTGGTAGGCATCGCCGAAGAAGTGTTTTGTTTGGAGTGCAGATAGAACAATCTTTGGTAACCTGAAAGAGGTAAGCCTTTCCCAATAAAACAAATGTTTTTGTCGGTAGATTGAAGGGTGACTTTGAAACTCTATTTTATATCTGGGGGCATGCAAACCTTTTGGCGTGCAAGCGAAGAGCGACCATTTATTTTTAAAATTTATAGGTCCTCTAACCCTTTAAACTCATAGGATTGGTCGTTTCCTAACTTGCATAGAGAAAGGATGTGGGGCAAAGGTTTGAAAAATTGCCATTTTTATATATGAGACATCCTTATTATACGACTGGATATATCGAGCAGTTTTAGCACATAGTTCAATCTCGTTAAAAAATAAACATAAGTCATGAGCAAATGTTTCTCCCCACGTTTAAGCTCATTAAAAAATGAACTAATTCCCGTTAAATAACCGTCGTGAATGTAGTACTTCAGCCTTTAAAGCCTTGGTCGTGTTCTCATCATCACCTCCACTCTGTATTGGCCGATTATTCACCTCCATTTGATTGTTTACCCCTTTTCAGGAACAGCTACAAAGAGTGATCCTGTTAGCCATCCTTATAACACTACCGTGATTGGAAAATTACAAACCTTACCTGGAATCAGCTGCTACCCAAATTTATCACTCGTTCCTCAAAGACGAGTCTCCTTTAAGCTCTTTTCAACTGACTCGTAAAATATGAAAAGATTGCCGAGCCATTGGCCTCTCCAGCTCGTTAAAGGGACCAGAAGTGCTATCCCTCCTTTAGATTTTAATCTTTTTGGACCTGAGGGATTATTACACAAAAAGATCGAGCGCTTGTTTTGTTCGGCTCGTTAAAAGTATCGAAAATTCATCCCTTCTGTATTGTTTTATACTTTTTCGGACTTAATGGATTAGATGACGAAAAAGGATTTTTGGAGTTTCCTTTACGTCCCTTTTTAGACTCTCTAAAATTGAAAAGGACCGAGTTATCTTTGTCGTTAAACTCGTTAAAACCTAATAGCGACAAACTTGTCCATAGCAGACAAGAACGAGTTTCACTATCGCTAGGCTCGTTAAAATATAGCAATGGGTTTGCCCGAAGGGAAAATTATAGAACAAGCATATGTTATCCTCCTCAAGCTTGACAAAAATAAAGAGGTACTGGTCAGCAATGACTGGGGAAAAATTGGGAAGAAAACTTGAAGAAACTTTGTTGGTAGCAAGTCGCTCTTGAACATGACACTTTCACTCCGCATCCAAGTCGGGTTGGGTTGTTTCATTCACCGGTCACATCACACCATCCACATTTGGGGTTAATGCTACCAATCCATCATGTCAGTGTCGTCGATATGTTCAAGAGAAGTCACTCAGAGAATTCGCCTGTGTCTCACCCGCTGCAATACATTTACACTCCATTCTTTCATGACCACCACCCTAAACCTTATATCACCAGACTGTTTTCACCTCCATTAAAATCATTTGCTCCGTTCCGTGTCATTGATGTGGGATTCATTAAGGCCCTCCTATAATGGATCGCTTCTTGTCGACATCAGCTCATTATCCAAGAAGTCGATCTAGGAACACCCATTTCAGTACTTTGAGGCTTGCATGCCTCAATGGCAAGTTTCTCACTTCCGGCGACAGGTTTACATCAATGACCTTCGACCGAAAGATTTTGCGTGGTGTTTGACGCCAAGTCCTTTATTCACACCACGTGAATTGTACTGCAGTATCTTGAGGATCATTATCATTATCAGTGATTCTTCTCGCGCCTGTTAACAGCTTACATCATTGGCTGGTAATCAGGTGATGTCTTTCCATGTTCGACTTCACAACATCTCTCACATGGATCGACTTGTACTTTGAGTGAAGATCGAACGAGATTGAAGACCCCGGATATAGTTTCATCCATCCGGGCTGCGATATATATTCAGTAAAATAAAGACATCAAATGTACATCGTTGCTGCATAGATAATCATCCAATCAAAGGGATGATGGCTCTACCAGAATCATCTGTCTACACTCAGATGATTGTCTGTCCTATGTACATGAAAATGAATTTATAAAGCTGAGCATGGGAATGCCTACCTCAGCTAGATCATGAAAATATTATGAAGATAATGTATTGTATTATATCTTACTACAGGTCTCCTTCCAGCTTGAAAGAACTTCGGATCCTCATGATAAAGCATTTCACCCGACATCAAAAAAGATTAACGAACTCATGTTTTAGGGGGCAACTGTTATAGACATTTTTGGGCACTGCAACCCCAAACATAAAATGTCCATAAACCAAGGGCTCCTAAGTCATTAAAAGTGTTGTTCCAACCCCTAAAGGAACAAGGTCAACTGGTTACAGCTTCTCCCAGAAGTTCTCCATGAAAAACTACTTAGAATTTGTCAAAACTGGATCATTTCACCTGCTCCATAGGCAAAATGCATTGCATCTCACCTAAATACACTCAGTGGGTGCGTTGCATTTCGAAAATCCCTTCTATGGGGTGCGATGGGCGAGAAGAGACAAATGGCAGTGTCAATCTGTGAGGTGGAAAGGCATGGAATCTTCCAGAAACTTCTCCTGTGCACTTGCCTCTGTGAATTCGACCAAGGATGAGTAAGAGATGATCAATATCCAAGTGGAAGAAAGAACTATCAAAGAGAAGACACTAATCAAATCACAAGCTGACTCATCTCCCTTACAGACATCTATATATGGATCCCTCATCCCAGAGATCCAGAGGCTGGAATTTTGCATCTTGTAAGGAATTGTTGTTGGTTTCTTGAGGCAACATCATAGTGTTGGGTGATCTAAGCTTTGCATGAGGTGAAGAAGGGCTTACTTGTTGAGAGGATGATGCTGGGTCAGAACAACTGGTTGTAACTCTCTTGGCTCTTTCTTGATTATCAACAAAGTTATTCAAGTTTTCCTCCATACTCTTGTGTAATCTATGTTTTGTGCATTTGTATGGTCAATTTACATTTGATCCTAGATTGTTTATGATAATAGATCCATGTTCTCGTATAGTGTTATGCTGCTTTTATTCTACATGTACTCCGTGAAGCTGGGTATACAAGAAAGTAAGTAGCAAAGGACTATCAGAAGAGAGAGGAATCGAGCAAGGAACCAAGAGCAAGATAGAGGTTGGTCTCCTTTATTCTTCTCTCATCTATCTTTCATAAAGGAAAACGAAAGTAGTTTTACTTTGTTTGTTTCTAAGGCAGCTGCCCGCCTTAGTGGGATTAGCAGTTTTGCATAGACACTTTCCCCTGTAACACTAATGATGCCATAACTAGGTTGTTGTCTTCCTTCCTAGCTTGTTTATTGCATATCCAATAGACTATGGAGTTATTCCCTACTACCACAAACTCGAATTGATGCTTCAAAATTTGTTGTTGCACCTATTCCAGACTGAACCTTCAACCCTATGGTCTTGCGACTACATTTTGTGCCCTGTGGGTTGCAACCATGATTTGTGGCTTGTGGCCTATGGCATATGATTGTGTCTTATAGCTACATTATGTGCAGTTCAGCCGCTGACTACGGCCTTACAGCATTGAAATATTGTTTCCCAATTAAACATACTATAGTAATCTTGCTATTTTCAAAGGTCCTTGATGTGCTAGATAGATTCGAAGAGAAGTTGTTGTGCTAGAACAAAGAAAATAAGTGTCTTAGTAGGGTGGGATCAACCCTATTGAAGTTATATGGGATTAGTTGAGGTGGGATCACCTCCATTGAAACTAATTAGGAAAACATACCACAGTAATATTGTTATTCCCAAAGGTTCTTGATGTGCCAGATAGATTAAAAGAGAAGTTGTTGTGCTAGAACAAAGAAAAGATGTGTCTTAGTAAGGTGGTATCAATTCTACTAAAGTTAGATGGATTAGTTAAGGTGGGATCACCTCCATTAAAACTAATTAGAAAGAAAAAGCCTTAAGACTTTAAAGATTTAGGCTCAAGAAAATTAAAGATATTCCAATCCTAATTCCAGAATAAAATATTTATTTCAACTCTCATAGATTTCCTTATGGGATATTTTCATCTTTAATCAATTGTGAGCAGTTCATGTGCATTGAACACTTGTGGAAAGAATAACAATAGTTCAACAATAAAAATTCCACACTGATAATTATAATTTATAGCCTGACTTGTGAAAAGGTCTTAATTCCTAATGATTCCATAAAAAGGTTGTCATCTTCCTTCCTAGATTTTTTATTGCATATCAAATAAATGATGGAGTCATTCCCTACTACCACAAACTCGGATTGATGCCCAAAATTTCTTGTTGCACCTATTCCAAGCTCAACCTTTTTTATTGCATATCCAATAGAAGATGGAGTCATTCCCTACTACCACAAACTCGGATTGATGCCCAAAATTTCCTGTTGCACCTGTTGAAATTTGGTACTAGAGGACATGTGGTTCCCTAAGGCTTTGATCTTTGGCCTAGGGAAAAGTGTCCAAAAGAATTTAATTTTTCTCCTAAAGTGACTTTATAATTTTTATAAAGTCAAATCTAATTTAAAAGTGACTTTAAGAGATAAAGTTACTAAAGTCTAATTTTAAAGTGACTTTATTAAATTCCATGAAAAATTAGAAAGGAAAAGTGACTTTGGAAATAAATGACTAAGTGGGTCTTTATTAAAGTGGGGTGAATTAAAAAATAAAAAGTGAGATTTAAATGAGCATTTAATCTTAGCCCTAGATCTCAATCTATTTCAGCCATTGGATTTAGGGATCACCCAAAAGTCACTTAGGGTTGGATTAAGGGAGGAAAAGGAGGAAAAGGTCATTCATTCTTTCATGAGCAGATTGAGAGAGAGAGAACAAGAGAGCAAAAGAGATTTCTGGACAGGGAGGAGAAGGAGGCAGCAGCTTGGCACACATTCCAAGGCAGCAGTTTAGCAAATCCGTACAACTGAGTGAGCACACAATGAAAGGCAGATATTTGACATAATTTTCTAGAAATCCATGCAATAGTTTATTTATGGAGGTCATACAGTAATTGCGCATGATTTTCTAGGAAAACCGTAGAATAATTGGGCACGATTTTCTAGGAAAACCATACAACGAGTTGGGCACAATTTTCTAGGAAAATCGTACAGTAGTTGGGCACAAAATCGAGGAGGCCGTACAACAAATTTGGCTCGAAAATCGAGGAGGTCGTACAACATTTATTGTTGTTCTTTTTTGTTGTTGCTAGTTTTTCCAGTTGGCTGTGAGGCATGGAAAACGAGATAAGTTGTAAAATTTGCTTGCTGATTTTTTCTTACTGAATATTTCTCACTGTAAAAGCATTTTTCAGAAATAAGAAAGAGCTCTTAAACTGGTTTTCCCCAATAGTTGTAGGGGGTTTTTCCAGGGTCACATTAACCAAAATCACTGTGTTCAAATGTGTTAAATGGCTGTTTGTACCTGCTGATTTTTATTTCTGCATTTTCCAGCATTCTGTAAAATTTCTAAAATTTGTGTTTTCAGCAAAAAAAAAAATTTCGGTTGTTCAATGTATGGATATGGGAAAGGGCATTTAACTATATGAGAGAAATAAGGTGAAACTGAAAACCGGGGTGGGAAATGAGAAATTTTTACATGGTATCAGAGCTTGAGTGCTGAAGTGCAGTTTGGGACAGCAAGGAGGAAAATTACAGCCTGCTAATTTTTCACTCAGAAAATTCCAGCAAGTTGATTTTTCACAAATAGCAGTTTTTATCTTTACTACAACAATGCTATTTTTCAGTTTTAGGACAGCAGGATGTCATTGGGATTGAGGGTGGAGGATAGGTTGGATGGGCATACAAACTACAACATTTGGAAGGAGAGAATGCAAAGTATATTTAAGGAGGCAGAAGTCTGGGACATCATGGTGCATACCACACAGAACCCTGCTGTTGTGCCTATTGATGCTACTCAGTTGGCTGAGTATAATAAAAAGAACAACAAGGGTAAGAGACTGATTCTAGATGGAGTCAATGACTATTGCATTCCTCATGTGAGAGGAAAGAGAAATGCCCATGAGATGTGGACAACCTTGTCCAATCTCTACTAGAGTACCAATGAGAACCGAAAAATGGTCCTGAAGGAGAAGCTGAAGACTATTAAGATGGGTAATGATAGTGCAGTTGGATATCTCACAAAGATTACTAATGTGAGAGATGAGTTGGGACCAGTTGGAGAGGACATTCCACCCAATGAGTTGGTGCGGATTGCAGTGAATGGCCTCCCCCGTTCATGGATGAACTTTGCTGATGGGGTTTGTGCACGTGAGACCCTTCCCACGTGGGAGAGGTTTTGGGATGATTGCATTTAGACAGAGATTAGGAAAGGTCAGCTTGGGGCAGCCAAGCCAGTTGAGCAGGATGAGGATGTAGCACTGTCGACAGGAGACAAGAAAGGCAAAGGGAAGAAGCAGGCTTCCACAAGCAATGGTGGGGGCAAAGGCAAAGGTAAAAGTAAACAGGGTAACACACAGAAGGACTATTCCAAGGTGAAGTGTTGGAATTGTCAAAATATGGGACACTATGCAGTTGTGTGTCCGGAGAAGAAGAAGAAGAAGGGGAAGAACCAGAACGTGGCAGCTTCAGCAGAGGTTGAGGACTTTGCAGTTCATTTTGACCGAGAGTTTGGGTTCACAGCGTATGAGTCCTCTAGTGCCGGATCACCTGCCACACAAGTTCAGAGGGAGCATGCTTTTCCCTTGATTAGCAGATCATCTTCGGGTATCTGGTATGTGGACAGTGGGGTTTCACGTCACATGACAGGAGTCTGTGAGTACTTCTCTAAGCTTTCAGAGAGTGGCACTGATATAGAGGTAGTACTCGGTGATGACAGAGTTGTTAGAGTAGTCAGGGTGGGTTCACTGACATTTCAGAGGGAGTCCAAACCTCCCTTGAAGGTGTGAGATGTTCTTTAAGTGCCAGGGATAAGGAAGAACCTCATATCTGTATCAACTTTGGAGGACAGAGGATATGAGGCATTGTTCAGGGGAGGATAGGTGTTGATGTATCCCAGGAGCACTCCAGCTGATTCAGCTAGAGTGATAGGTGTACGCCATGCAAAGGTGTACAATTTTTCATTCCAATCCCTTGTGGCATTGAGCAGTAGTACCGACAGTAGAGCTAGCAGTTCTGAGCTGTGTGAGATTTGGCACCGTAGGATGAGACATATGTATCATGGAGCCTTGAGGACATTGCGGGAGATCACTACAGGTGTGCCAGATTTCAGTACTGATCACTTTGATACTTGCAGAGGATGTGCGATGGGCAAGTTTGCCAAATCCCCTTTTCCCAGCAGAGCGAATGGGATACTTGATTTGATTCATTCCAATGTGAGCGGTTGGATGTCTCATGTTTCCTTGAGTGGATATGAGTACTATGTTTTATTCATTGATGATCACTCCAGGAGGACCTGGATTTATTTCTTGAAGACCAAGAGTGAGGTATTCAAGCAGTTTCAGGAGTTTAGATCTCTTGTGGAGACACAGACAGGTCGGAAGATCAAGTCCCTGAGGTCAGACAATGGAGGAGAGTACACCCTTGGAGAGTTTGTTGACTATTGTGTGGAGGCAGGAATTAGGAGGGAGTTCACTGTTCCTTACAACCCCCAACAGAATGGGGTTGCGGAGAGGAAGAACGGATCCATCGTAGGGGTTGCCAAAGCCATGTTACATGATCAGGGGTTGCCCTTGTTCTTGTGGGCAGAGGCCTGCAACACTGCTGTTTATTTGCAGAACAAGAGTTTGCATCCTGCCTTGGGGCACATGACTCCGGAGGAGGCTTTTTTTGGGAAGAAGCCTGATATTGGTCATCTTCGTATCTTTGGGTGCATTGCATACTCCTACATACCCAAGGAGAAGAGAACCAAACTAGAGCCCACCGCAGAGAAGGGTATCTTTGTGGGCTACAGTGAGATCTCAAAGACCTTTCGGATTTACATTCCTGCACAGAGGAAAGTTGTTGTCAGACGGGATGTGAAGTTCGAGGAGGACAGGGCCTTTAGGAGGTCACGAGAGTTAGAGTATCTGGATCAGCCAGACCCTCAGCAGTAGTTGAGTCAGTCGCAGGGATCCAGTGGGTAGGGATCAGGAGGATTCGGAGGTACATCTATGAGGATGTCAGGTTTGTAAGTGAGCAGTGGCTCGCCGAGCCAGAGGGGTGGTGCTCCGGGCAGCATGCAGAGCAGTTCACAGAGCAGTTCACTACGGAGTCCACTGATGGACAGTTCACACGGTACCTCAGCTTCTACAGGTTCAGGTGCAGGCAGGAGGACAGTAGAGAGACAGTCAAGAGTTTAGACGCATGATGATGATGGGGAGGAGGAGTTTCATTCTCCTATGGGAGAAGTGCACTCAGGGAAGAGGAAGCCCAAGTGGCTTAAGGACACCTTGAGAGATGCCACATCTGTCGCTGAGCCTAAGAGGCCAGTCAGAGAGAGTAGACCACCTGAAAGGTTTTGTAGCTATATGGCAATGGCTACCAGCATCCTTCACTCTGAGCCTTCTAGCTATGAGGAGGCAGCTAGCCAGCAGGTCTGGAGAGAGGCCATGCAGGAGGAGTATTCTTCTATCATGAAGAATGATGTTTGGGAGGTGGTGCCGAGGTCTAACGACAAATCCGTGGTTACTTCCAGATGGCTTTACAAGGTAAAGCATGTTGTAGATGGTAGCATTGAGAAATTCAAAGCGAGGTTTGTGGCTAAAGGGTTCTCCCAGGTAGAGGGAGTTGATTATGAGGAGACCTTCGCTCCCGTGGCTCGATATGCTTCGATCCGCTCCATTATATCGATAGCAGCAGAGATGGGTTGGAAGATCCACTAGATGGATGTGAAGACTGCATTTCTCAATGGCTTCATACAGGAGGAGGTGTACATTGAGCAACCACAGGGCTTTGAGGTGGATGGGAAAGAGTCCCATGTGTGCAGACTGAAGAAGGCCCTTTATGGCCTGATGCAAGCTCCCAGAGCTTGGTACTCCAGGATAGAGACATACTTGCAGGGGATGGGTTTCACAAAGAGTGAGGCAGATCTGAACCTTTACTTTATTGTGATAGGTGAGGAGCCTCTCATTCTAGTGCTGTATGTGGATGACTTGGTCATTATAAGTGCAGAGAGACTCATAGAGCACTGCAAGAGAGATCTTATGGCGGAGTTTGAGATGAAGGACATCGGCTTGATGCATTACTTTTTGGGTTTGGAGGTGTGGCAGGAGGAGGGGAATTTCTTCCTGGGGCAGGGGAAGTATATTGTGCACATCCTTAGCAGATTCCACATGGAGGATTGTAGACCCATGTCGACACCAATGATCACCAACTGGAAGAAGCTTCATGCTTTGGATTCTGAGTTGGTGGATCCCACATTGTACAGGCAGCTGATTGGTTCCTTGATGTATTTGGTCAACACTAGACCAGATATTTGTTTTGCAGTCAACACGATGAATCAGTTTATGTGTGAGCCTAGGAAGGTTCACTAGGTGGCTGCAAAACACATTTTGCGGTACTTGCAGGGGACATTGGATTATGGTCTAGACTACAGGTAGGGGGATGGAGTGAGATTGGCAGGTTATACTGATTCTGATTGGGCAGGTTGTACTTCTGATAGGAAGAGCACTTCAGGGTGTTGTTTTGGGTTGGGTTCGGCAGTAGTGTCACGGTTCAGCCGGAAGGAGCAGTCAGTAGCATTGAGTTCAGTGGAAGCAGAGTATATGTCAACCAATCTAGCTAGTTCTGAGGCCATCTGGCTTCGCAAGATGTTGTTTGGCTTATTTGGTCAGCCGTTGAGACCTTCAGTGATTTACTGTGATAATCAGAGTTGCATTAAACTCACAGAGAATCCAGTATTTCATGACAGGTCAAAGCATATCGGGATCAAATATCATTTCATCAGAGACTATGTTCAGAAGTGCGCTGTGAAGCTTGAGTATATTCCCACTGATGAGTAGGTTGCAGATATTCTTACCAAAGCCTTACCACAGGGCAAGCATGACTACTTCAGAGACAAGATCGGTGTGGTGAGGAACACCTTCCTCGGTAAGAGGGAGTGTTGAAATTTGGTATCGGAGGACAGGTGGTTCCCTAAGGCTTTGATCTTTGGCCTAGGGAAAAGTGTCCAAAAGAATTTAATTTTTCTCCTAAAGTGACTTTATAATTTTTATAAAGTCAAATCTAATTTAAAAGTGACTTTAAGTGATAAAGTTACTAAAGTCTAATTTTAAAGTGACTTTATTAAAATCAATGAAAAATTAGAAAGGAAAAGTGACTTTGGAAATAAATGACTAAGTGGGTCTTTATTAAAGTGGGGTGAATTAAAAAATAGAAAGTGAGATTTAAATGAGCATTTAATCTTAGCCCTAGATCTCAATCTATTTCAGCCATTGGATTTAGGGATCACCCAAAATTCACTTAGGGTTGGATTAAGGGAGGAAAAGGAGGAAAAGGTCATTCATTCTTTCATGAGCAGATTGAGAGAGAGAGAGAACAAGAGAGCAAGGGAGATTTCTGGACAGGGAGGAGAAGGAGGCAGCAGCTTGGCACACATTCCAAGGCAGCAGTTTAGCACATCCGTATAGCTGAGTGAGCACACAGTGAAAGGCAAATATTTGGCATGATTTTCTAGAAATCCATATAGCAGTTTATGTGTGGAGGTCGTACATCAATTGGGCACGATTTTCTAGGAAAACCGTACAATAGTTGGGCATGATTTTCTAGGAAAATTGTACAGCAAGTTGGGCACGATTTTCTAGGAAAACTGTATAGCAGTTGGGCACAAAAATTGAGGAGGTCGTACAACAAATTTGGCACGAAAATCGAGGAGGTCGTACAATATTGATTTTTGTTCTGTTTTGTTGTTGCTAGTATTTTCCAGTTGGCTGTGAGGCACAGAGAACGAGATAAGTTGTAAAATTTGCTTGCTGATTTTTTTTTTGGTGAATATTTCTCACTGTAAAAGCATTTTTCAGAAATAAGAAAGAGCTCTCAAACTGGTTTTCCCCAAGAGTTGTAGGGGGTTTTTCCAGGGTCACATTGACCAAAATCACTGTGTTCAAATGTGTTAAATGGCTGTTTGTACCTACTGATTTTTATTTCTGTATTTTCCATCATTCTGTAAAATTTCCAGAATTTGTGTTTTCAGCAAAAAATTATTTTTTCAGTTGTTGAATTTATGGATATGGGAAAGGGCATTTAACTATATGGGAAAAATAAGGTGAAACTGAAAGCGGGGTGGGAAATGAGAAATTTTTACAGCGCCTATTCCAGACTCAACCTTTAACCCTATGGTCATGCGACTACAATTTATGGCCTGCGGGTTGAACTGTGATATGTGGCTTATAGCTACATTCTGTCAGCATATGACTATGGCCTTGCAACATCTAGATATTCGTCCCCAATGAAGCATACTACAAGACTCTTGCTATTTGTAATGGTCCTTGATGTGCTAGATAGATTTAAATAGTTCCAAGAGAAGTTGTTGTGCTAGAACAAAGAAAATAAGTCTTAGTAAGGTTACATCAACTCTACTGAATTAGGTAAGGTTGGATCACCTCCATTGAAACTAATTAGGAAGAAATGATCTTAAATGCTCAAATCCTTAGGCTCAAGAAAATTAAAGATATTCCAATCCAAATTCCATATTGAAATATTTATTCCTACTCTCCTTTATATATATATTTCCTAATTGGTTATTCTCATCCCTAATAAATTGTGAGTTGTTTATGTGCAACCAACCAATTTGGGATTTTTTGGTAGGGCTACCCCAAAACTTATCCAATGTTTCCCCAAAATATTAAATAATTTTTTTTCCCGATTTACCAAAGACTATAGCATATGGGTTTGGATATGATACTTTTCCCACTGGTGGAGAATTATCCATAGAGGACATTATAATATTCTGCACCAAAGTTTTGTTCATGCCATCTAGAATATGGTACTTTAATGCATTTGCGTATCTTTCCACTATCATATTATAGTTCTTTCAACTATGACCTATGTAACAAATTAAAGATGTTGTATATGTAGTCTTAGATATTTAGATCTTTTTTCCTTGGATTATATTTGCTTACACAAACTCCAGTGGTAATCAACAAGTAGGAATTTCTCCTTGATTTTTATGACCATCTTCCACTAGGTTCTAATAGTTTCCAACTATTGTCTACTCTATCCTCTAACATATACATATTCCTCTGTTGTACACCATGACCCTTTAATTTGGCCTTGGAAAATAGAACATGATTCATGTCCGAAAAGTTATCATACTGAGATTACCTTCTAATCTCACTTGTGTAATCAATGAATCTGAACCTCCAAACTACCATCATAACATGAACCTTCCTCCTTTTCAAAACATCTATCATTCAAAAATGATATTAAATGTATGGTTGGATTGAATTATATTGCATTTCCTTTTTTTCTCAATTTCATCTTGCAACTTTATATTTTATTCAACATATTCAAGTATTTCATCTTTTAAATCATTCATTCTTCTTCACATTTCCTCTAGTTATCCTCTTATGTTCAATATTATGATATGAGGTTACTACCATAAGAGGTCAAAAGCTACATGTTGAATCCTTAGAACAAGATTTATTTTTTTCTAAAAATATTCTCAAATAAAATATATCACAACTCTTCTTTCCTACTGTTTCAAAATTTTTGAGGCCCATGACACCAATTCACATGCCTCAACACCACCTTTGTAGATCCAACTTAAGCTTGAATGCTAAAACCCTAAGCTAGATTTCCACAATTCATCACCAATTTTTTATCTCTAATGGCCATGGAAAGGCCTAGAGCAAGATTTAAGCTAGATTTGCACAATTAATCACCAATTTTTGATCTAGAATGGCCATGGAAAGGACTGGAGTAAGATTTCTCCTCCAATTTTAGCTATCCACAGTCCCCATAAGTGAAACTTGGGATTTGAGAGGGAGAAAGTAAAATATGTGATTGGAATTTTGTATTCCTTCAACATGAGGTATTTGGGAGTAAGGTTTTTGACCCTAACATTTCACATGTATGGTTTGATAGCAACAAAATCCAGGAGGACGAAATATTGGACAATGATTGAGGTCTTATTTATATGGTAATGGGGGCCTTCTATAAAGCTTAAGGATAGAGCTGACAATCATTAAGAATTTACAATACATAGTTCCCAGAGTGAGGTGATGGAATCTTATCCCTTCCATATTGAGGTTTTTGTGTTCTACCAACTAAGGACCCTATAGAAACATCTTATCCAAGTGATAAATTCTGAAACCATAACAAGGAAAATAGTAACCAAAAAAATTATGCAACAACATGATTACAACTATGAAACAGTAATTCACATTTCTAACATCCCAAGTCAAAAATCTGGTGTAGAAAGTGGAGAAGATAGAGCATAAAAATACAAAACTTTAAGAAAAGGTTCTAGAACTCTTATAAATAATCTTAAAGATGAAAAAAATTAAAAATATCCATTTCTAAGATCTCCCAAATTTCAAATGGAGCTCTCCCACATGAATAACCTACCCAATGAATTGTGCTCCCAATAGGCATCTTCTAAATAGTAGGCATAAACACATAAGAAGTCATTTAACTCCTATAGTGAAGTTACTTGTAAAATGGAAACAATGGAACAAACCCCTATTTTACAATTCATGAAGGGACTATACAATAAAAATTGAATGAGGAGCTCCTACATTATACTCGAGAACTTTTATAAGAGTACATAGGTTTCCCCTTCCAGTGGTTCCATCAAACCTCCTTCGACTGAGTATATATTTCCTTCATGACTCATTGGAAGCACATTACTCTTGATTGTGTGTGTATAGAGACCAACTCCACACCATTCATTTATTTTCAGACCTTGGAGTACCATATGAGATTTCTTTCGGCCAAGAGAAGACCTACTTCACTTGCACCCTCATAGAAAATATTCTTGATCCCAGCCTGACCAAATCCCAACATGTGGATTTCTAGATAGTTAGGATTCAGTTGCAACCACAAAAAATAAATGGAAATGGGTGGTTATTTATGATCTCGAAGCTGTCATTTGAGATTGAACTCCATACACATATTTCAGGTTGTGGGCTAAATGGTAGTCCCTTTCCAATGGAAGAAATGATAGGTGGTGCAAGTCCCTTTCTCAATTGACACCTGATTCATACATAATATGGGTTACGACCGCTTCATAAGATGTATTGTTAGTTAATGCTTCATGGAAAAATGATAATGTCTTAGATGTAAAGCATGGAGAAGAGATTATGAAATTGAAGCATTGTAGTATTTGTTTCTCCTAAGGTACTAATATAAATCAATCAATGTAGATTTCTTTTGGTGAAGGAGCCTTCTGGATATGATAACTATGCATTTTCATTATCTTTCAAATTTTAGCTCTTAAAACCATTAGTAATATGTATTTATTGTTAATGATTCATGTAGAAGTGATAATGACATATATGTAAGGCATGGAGAAGAAATTATGAAATTTAAATGTTGAACATAACAATAAGGTGGTGTTGCAACATGCTTATTTCATCTCCTAAGCTACTAAATGAAATTTATTGATGTATATTTCTTTTGGTGAAGGATGTTCCTTAATAAGATAGTCTTTAATTTTCCTTGGATTTTAAGTTTCACCTCTCAAATGACATCTAAATCCTAAATATAATGCGTTTTCTATCCTTCATAAGATGTACAATTACTTAATGCTTCCTATAAAAGTGATAATGAGATATGTTTAAGGTATGTAGAAGTTAATATGAAATTGAAGGAAATAATGTATAATGACACTTTGGAGAGAAATCGCATACCTTATTTAGCTTGTTGGTCATCAACATTTTCTAGACAAGTGTAACCATCCAGAGAACTTTCTTTGTCTATAATTGGCACAAACGAGAGGCCTAGATAGAGAAAGCGTGCCCATATCCTTCCATAACCAACACATTTGATCAATAATATATTCCATCCCCCTTTATTTTGATTTGTTTATTTGTCACTTGTACAAATTCATGATAATTTCGATAGATATTACTTCCCTTATTTTAGATAGGTGGTTATTGATTCGTTCTAGTCAAGTGTATTCAGTGCATAAATTGTATTTCCTTGTTTATAAGTGGTATATATGTGAGACCTAGATAGAGATAGTGTGCACATATCCATCCACACATATATATGTGAGGCATAGATAGAGATAGTGTCAACATATACTTCCACACTTGACACTTTCCATTAATATTGTTTTCCATTCTCCCAATAGTTTAGTTTTTTAATCATTAGTCACTTGTCTTAGTTCCTCGTTTGCCTCACACTATGCGAAGAAGGTGTTTGGAACCGCCTAGAATTTTATGTTGTTGTAAGATTTAGCAAAAGAGTAGGAACCAAATGTTAGAATGTAAAATAAATGCAAGGGATGAATCATATATTTGATAGCCAATTTATCTTGATTTTTATCCCCTCACATAATGCGATCAACCCTAGTCCCATGCATAAAAGGGCTATGAAGAACACCAAACCACCTATGAGTGATGGGATTTGAATTTTGAAGTAGGGGAAGAAAAATAAATTAATGAATTGTGAAAAACAAGATAATTAAAGAATAGAAAAATGATAAATAAGGATTGGAAAAAAACGTTAGAGGAAAGGATAACTCAAGTAAAAGGAACTTCCTTTACAACGCCCTCGTGGATAATGGTTTTATGTGGTGCGTGTATAAGACTTATGGCACTACTCATGAATCTCACCCTTAACCATATTAGTTTCAACATGCACCATATGTTTTAGATTCAGATGGATCATATTCTCTTTCGATACTAATAGTTGATCCCTAGCATTGGATTTGTTCATGATCTACTTAAGATACATGCATGGCCATTAATGATGAGAAAATTTCTTTTATATAAATGTCCGTGATTGATTGTACGAGAACATATTATGAATAAATTTTTCTTTTGGATTAATATATTGGGCCAAGCTACCATGTTAACTAGGTAATAGACTTTTATACTTTTAAATCACTATAATAAAAACCCTTAAATAAATGTTTTATAAAATGCATTATATAAAAACAATCCTCTAAATATGTATTTCTTTTATCGATATCTAATAACAATTTAATCCAAAATATAACTTGATAATAGGCTTACCATATCCCAATTACAATAAATTTCAAAGTAGAGATTCAAAACTATATAATTTCTATACATGTCTTATAACACTCATCAACCCACCCACAACCTCATTATCTTTCCAACTCTATGCGAGAGGCATGAAATGACTCCTTGTACTGAAATTCCATGAAACCATACACTACTTTTGCTAACGAAGAAACTCTGTATGCCTACCAATATGCTAAGAATCAACCACCATCTTCAATGCTTCTTCAAATTTTATTTATAAAATAAATCTTGTTGTGGAGCGAAAATTAATGGTGCCAAAAGCTATATATATATATATATGGCTCGATCTCTGAAATTAAGGATAATGTCAAGTAGATAATAACAAATTTATATATATGTTTTTTTTTTAAATGTATACAGGTTTGAAGAATAATGGGAATATTGGAGAGGGAAATCTATTTGGTGTTGAGGAGGGTTTCCTTACTCCGAAAATACATGCTCTTATGGGTTGTCTTCTTTCATGGTAAGATGTTTTGTGATATTTGTGTAATTTTGTTAATTTTTATTTATTTAGTTTTTAATTAAACAAAAATATTTGACTTATTTCAACTTGACAGGGAATATAAAGACATGTCTTGTGTTGTCACCGTGGAAAATATGGTATCAGCTATTGCAATATCAATGTTCATGAAGGCACTTGATTATTTTGAGTACAAGGATACGTACAGAGACTATTCTAATGGTTTGAAAATGAAGCAAAAGTCACCCAATTCTTGTGGTTTTAAGAAGGTTAGTATAAATATTATTATTATTATAATATATGGTGTAAATCGAATATATTTTTGGAAAATTATTAATATATATATTTTGTTAATGATTGAATAGGTACATATTTTTTTCACGATGAATGGTATCAATGTTCAAAAATACGATTATATTATTCATTTTGATTTGCCGAAGACAACTCGCAACTATATTATCTCTTCTGAGGAAACTCGCCTGAGCAAGCCAAACTTTGTTGTACTTTTAGAGAGGTATGAAGCTACACTCCACCCAATTATTGATGGTTAAATTTATTATCCATATCTTTTTATCATAAATTTATGAAGGAAAACAACAAATAATCTAGGAGATATTATTATATTTTATTAATATATAATTTAACAAAATATTTTTTTAAGAATTTGAGAATATATTCATTATGTTATGATATCAATTATAATGGACAAAATTGAGAGGAAAATATTTAACTATTATATAATACAAAGAGGATTAATTAAAAAATAAGTATTTTGGGGAATTTTTACTCATACAAATAATCATATTCAAAAAACATATTTTGATATTAATTCTAAATATAAATTTTTATGAAGGTTATATTTATTTAGAGTTTATTTTTTTATTAATGTCTAATTTTATAAGAAATAATTCTTTTTTAATTGTGTGCACATATATTTGTTACTCTAGTCTCATTGTTGGAATTTTTCAATAAGATGCCAAATTAAGACTCCCTTTTAGCTAGGGATAAATTCCAAGTGCATCATGTAATAATAATGTGTATCCTATTGTCATCTCGTGTCCCATCTTTGCTTAACTCTACCTATTGAAACATTCTTGAATCTAAAGAATAAGCATCATCGAGGATAATTAGCTACCACCCTCTATAATCTTAGAGAACACATCTCAATATGAAACAATATCAGGGAGTGCATATCAACCTGAAACTATATTGGGGAGAAAATCTCAACTCTAAATCTCATGGGGGAGAAAAACATCTTCTACCCCATATCGATAAATAGGAGTTATAGGGGATAACATATCAACCAATCCTATTTCCCGTTGATATTCCCAAAAATGGTCCTCAAGAGTCACGTAGTATAGCACATCATAATCAACTTGGGTTGTACACCTCCAAGCATTCTCTAAACCCATTGGCTAGACGGGAAACAATATTCCCAACGAGCCAATCTTGTAGGAATGATGCCAAATGGGGTATACTTTGCATAAAATGAGCTAGGGGAGAAACATATCATACCCTATGGGTAAAAAATAGGGGAAAAACATCTACAACCCTATTGTCCAGAGATCCCTCAATCCCTGGAGCCCTCTATCTCAATTTCTCACCATGTGAGCTCAGACAGGGGGGAAGAGTCAGCTTAGTATTCTCGATCAGTGATACCTCTTATCAGGAGGGGTTACATCCACCAGTCCAAGATAGTCTCTGAAGACCAAGAAATTCCCTTTCGGTAAATCCTTGGTGATAATTTATGTAATCGGCTCATCCGTCGATATATGATGAAGTCTAGTGACTCTTTGCACCATGTATCTAATGTAATGATATTGAATCTCTATGTTCTTGAACTTGTCATGAAATATGAGTTCCTCTACTAGATGGATTCCACTCTTGTTGTCAAAATATATCATTGTAGTGTCCAGGACCTAGTCAAATAGCTCTCTAAAGAGCTTTGTCAACTAAACTACTTCGCAACTAGCCATGCTAGTGGTAATGTAATCTGCCTCAAGGATACTCAATGAGATGGACTTCTACTTCCTGGTCATCCAAGATACCATGGAAAATCCATGTCCAAAACAACATCTAGACTTACTCTTCCTATCGAAAACATTTTCTACCCAGTCAACATCTGTATATCCATGAAGTCAAACATCTTTGGCATAGTATCTCAAACTGAGGGTGATTTTCCCATGCAAATATATCAAAATGTGTTTAGAAGCTATCCAATGTGCATGGAGAGAATCGTTCATGAATTAACTCAATGTGTTCACTGCATAGAATATGTCTGGAGATTTTTTCACTAAGAACATTAGAGCCCCAATAACCTATCTATACTTAGATGGATTCGTCGAATCGAGTCTTTCAGTTTCTCCACATAACTTCTTGAAATTCATTTCCATCGATGTGGGCTAGGATTTCCATTCTCTGATTCCAAATCTGTCCAACAAATTCATGCCATATTTTTCTTATGAAAGGAAAATCTCACTAGGACCTTGCCACACCTCAAGCCTTAGAAATTAGGGCATGAGTACAAGTTATTTCATCTAGAATTCAAAGGCTAAGTCCCTCTTATACTCGATCATCAGGGGCTCTCTACCTATCAAGAATAGATAGTCAACATATAAACCCAAAATCAATGACATACCTTGGACTACCTTGAAGTGGGGGTTGGGATTGACATTACTTCTTGTGAATCACAACCTCACCCGATCACTGTTTATGTAGGCATACCATGCTCATGGGGCTTGCTTCAAGCCATATAATACCTTCAACCTACAAAAATGTGTCTTTAGATCCTCTACTTCAAATCCCCATGGCTGCTGAAAGTCCACTTCTTCATCTAACATGCCATCAAACAATGAAGTATTCACATCCATTATATGAATGGTGCATCCTTGACTTGTGGAAAGAGACACTATCGAACGAATGGTTGTATATTGATCCATAGGTGCAAATATATCATCATTATATTCTCTCTCTTACTGGGAAAAACCTCAAGCTACGAACCTTTCTTGGTATTTCATGATTCTTCATTTGACTCCATATTTGATCTTAAATAACCATTTTGAATTCACCACAAATTTCCCTTTTGGTCTCAACGCAACATCCCATACATCATTCTTCATAATTGATTCATATTCTTTAGCACTAACATCCTTCCAAACTTTCTCTTTCACAAATTCTTCAAATGTGGGAGGTTTGGCTTGAATCATAGTGCTCATGGCTGCATCATATCCAGAGTATTTTCATGGCTTCTTTCTTTCTCTAAATTACCTTCGAATGCAAACATGTCACTCGCCATCTTATAATGTTTCACAAAGCCAAAGTGGCCTCTTCCTAGTATGAGGATCACATGGAGGAGAATCTAAGAGGTCTATGTGCTCCATTGGATAATCAAAAATGTCTATCTCATATTTAGCTATAGAAGTACCATCTAAAATATCCATATAATAATTCTTCTTCTCATGAGGAGGAGGTGGAGGAAGGTCCCTTTATTTACCAAGGGTAGAATCTTCATCAGACATTACATCTTTGCTAATTTCAACCTTCCTTTCACCAAGAATATATATTCTAAAAGGTTTAGAATTTTCACAGTAGCTAACAAACGTACATTTTCTTCCCATGGCTTCCAACTTGTTTCTTTTGTCCTTTGACACATGAAAATATATGGGGAAGCTAAAGATATACATATGACTAACATCAGTCTTGAAGCCTGTGAAGACTTAATGAGGTACCCTATTTTGAACATATTTGGAAACATTAATTGCTTCTCACCAAAGAAGCATTGGAAACTTTTCATCATGGAGCATGGCACGATAAACTTCTACAATATACCTATTCTTTCTTTCAACTAGTACATTTTTTTCAGAGTATAAGGCACAATCATATCTTTCTCAACACCTTCCTTCTTTCAATAATCAATGAACTCATTCAAAATGTACTCTCCACCATTGTGAGACCTGAATATCCTCTTCCTGTAGATCTTCAATTGATAAGTACGAAGACCATGACACAAAGCCTAGACTCTAGTATCCTCCCAAGAACCTTGTCACTAACCTTGATGCTCTGCCTCTTCCCTTCCTTGCCCTTATTGTTGATCTTGAACTTCTTTCCTCGACTCCTTCTACAGAAACTTGGTCTCTATCCTTTGCACTGCTCTTTATCGACTTCCTCTAGAGAGTCTGAGTCTCTAGGTATTCACTAGTATCCTCTAGAGAAACTCAAGCTCTAGATTCCTATCCTGGCCTGCTAGAAGACCATAAGGAACTTTATTGTCCCAGAAGAAACTTATTTGTCCTAGAATAAACCCTTCTTCGTATTGCCCCAAAATAAACCCTTCTTCACACTACCCCAGAAGAAACGCCTTCGCTACCGTATCTTCACACTTCTGAGAAGAATCCTTATCTTCACACTTCTCAAAAGAAATACCCCGTCTCTCTTTTTCACACTTCTATTTTACCCTTATTCAAAATTTTGTTCTCCTTTCTCCTTCACACTTATTCTTGTCAAATTTAGACCACATTTCTTTCTTTTAATAGAGGACGAGTGTGTCTATATATTGTTATGAAACCATCTCAAGAAAAGATAGAAAAGATAGATCAACGCCTTAGAATTCAGCCTCTTCGAGGGGGCAACCTCTTTTACATTACATAAATGAACAATTCTTGGATGATACAAATGAAAAGACCTCCTTTCTATATATAGGAGTCCAAGGGGTTGTAACATAATCAGAGCCAACATAACAATAATAATGTAAGGGCACAATAATAACAATAGTGGGCTTCTATGGGGCACATTAGTAACAATATGGGCACTACATGGGTACATCAATATAATAAGTGGGTTGTACTCATAACAATAAGGGGTTACACTAGTAGTATAGGGGCTTAACATGCCCCTCTCCTTCAAAAAGCGTTGTCCTCAACGCTTGAGTAGTTCTTGATGCTTCTGTATAAAATTCTTTTCCTCCCATGTGGAATCTTCAGCGGGTAAGTTCTTCCACTTGATGAGATACTCTGAAATTGATCGATTTCGTAGCTTTCGGGTTCTTGTTTCTGTGACTGCTCCAGGTTCCAATATGATTTTTCCTTCCTCTTCAATTGCTGGCAATATTGTTTGAATTGGGATCTTTTGCAACTTTTGAATAAGTGGCCATACTTCTTCGTCCTTCTTCCATTCATCCCTTGCTTCATTTATCCAATCTGGTTGGATAATAGAAATAGCACAAAACAATGCTTCCACATCCTCATCCTTGAAGAGTGTTCCCATTCGGTAAGGTTGCCATTTTTTAAGTGCATGTAGTATTGCCAACATTTCCTTCTCATAAATAGCTTGCTTGAGATGTAGCAGTAAAAATACCCAATCACCTACATCAAAACATTTTTTACTACGATGTTGATCTACCTGTTTTTTCGTTTGATTTTGCACTAAAGTGGCGTTATCCTTTAAAAGTTGGAGAACTTGTTGTTGATGCTCAATGTGATCTTTCACTGCTTGAACCTTTTTCTTCTTGATATGTCCTTCTATCTTTAGAGTTTGAGGAGTGGTAATTTCTTCCAATCCTTTACAAGATATGGTCGGATTCATTTCTTGATGCTCGATGTGATCTTTCACTTCTTGAACATTTTTATTCTTGATATGTCCTACTATCTTGATAGTTTGAGGAGTGGTAATTCTGACCAATGAATTACAAGATATGGTTGGATTCATTTATTCTTTCTCTGGGGTGGGGTCCTGGCGTATATCTTCTTCTTTTGATGTTTCTTGATCCTTTTCTTCCTCATCTTCATATTCTATGTAAAATAATTTCTTCTCAGCACACTTATGACCTTTAGTGCATTTTCTATCACAATTGTAACAAATCCATTTTTCTCTTTTTTCTTCCAATTGTTGTGGTGTAACCCTTGTAGGTTGTGGAAGGCTAGGAGAAACAACACTTCCATCTTTATAGTTATGAGGGGTAGACTTCATTGTTGCCATAATTTTACTTTCCAATATGTCACAAAGCTCTTTTACTCTTTCTAATTGTTGTGGTGTTGCTCCAAAAAAGGTGTTTCTCTTTGTATCCTCATAATGTGCTATCATTTCCTCCATGAGAATTGACCACGTAACAAGTTCTTTACGAGAACAAAGCCATTTATACCATAAAAATTTATCCGGTTCTAAATATTGAGATGCAATACATACCTTTTGTAACAGTGGTACACCATGTAGATCAAAATATTGCTCCATCTGAAGTATCCAATTTACCAGATCCTTGCCATCAAACTTCCTCATCTTGTTTTTTCTTGATTTTAGGAGCTCGATATTGAAATGACTGTAACTATGTACTTTCGGATCTTTAAGTTCTAAAATTGCTACCTGTAGTAGCCCTCTGTGTCCTCTTTCCAATGCCACCAGTCTGATCCAAATTGGATTCTCCAAGGAAGAGTTATGTGAAATCTCCCACAGTGACTTGCTTATAGACCTTTCAAGAAGATCGAACTTGTATGAAGTGCCACGTGTACAATTTTCAATCTTTGGTTCTGAAAAAGATATACAAGAAACGACAGTCCATCCTCTTTCTGTACCTTCTTATGAAATTTCAATCTGATTCCCAGAGAGAAAGTTATGACGATTTTCCCCAGGTCACCTGTTTTGAATGTAATTCAGGAGTCTGCAAAAAGACCAACTTCCTCACATCATATCTCCGAAAATATCGCTCTAAAAGCTCTGAAATTCGAACCCAAGGTTTAGTGCGATTTATTCTGAAATGGGTTTTTTTTTTGACTTCTGAAACGTCACAAAAAAAAAGTTATAGCGAAAATGCCACGATGACCTGTTTGGAGCAGCGAAACCCTAGAATCCAAAGCTCTAATACCAAATGTTATGAAACCATCTCAAGAAAAGATAGAAAAGATAGATCAACGCCTTAGAATTCAGCCTCTTCGAGGGGGCAACCTCCTTTACATTACATAAATGAACAATTCTTGGATGATACAAATGAAAAGACCTCCTTTCTATATATAGGAGTCCAAGGAGTTATAACATAATCAGAGCCGACATAACAATAATAATGTAAGGGCACAATAATAACAATAGTGGGCTTCTATGGGGCACATTAGTAACAATATGGGCACTACATGGGTACATCAATATAATAAGTGTGTTGTACTAATAACAATAAGGGGTTACACTAGTAGTATAGGGGCCTAACATATATACACGTCACCAGATGTCTTTTAAGCTGATATGTCTACTAGAGGTTAGGCCAACTTCTTCTAGAGAGTTCCTTCATCGTTGTAGGCCAACTTGAGAGGATAGATGACAAGGTCTTGGAGGATAATTTACATAGACAATATTGAATTTTTTACAAAGTATAACATGAATTCATTACATGACAATGACTCTAACATTTCATGACAACATGAAAAATAAATCCTAAAGACTGTCAATGGGAGTCTCGACTCAAAAGTAAAATCCATTGCTCATGAAACACATGAAGCAAGTCAATAAAATAATTTTATTTTTCTTATTTAAATCTCATTACATAAAATCATAATTACATGTCATTATGAAGAGCAGATCTAGTTACACTTTTCAATGCTCCCTCTTATCTAGGGAGGTATTCATAAAGGTACTTGGAATTTGTCAATATGAAGAGTCTCTCATATGAAGACTTCGGATTTGTAACTCATTTATATAACATCATATCAACTAGAATTGTTACATAGCAAGGCCTTGACTAACAGCTCCATCTCTCTATAAGATCCGAGCTCAATGTTGGTGAGACGAATGATTTATAAACACCCTCATCATTGCCTCTCTTAGAACATACCCCACTCAGGTCATCCTAGGGTATGTTCCATGAGGACTATTCCTATATTGGACTCCCCAGCCCCATAAAGAATATCATTCCTCCACAACTACTCTTACTCTTGCATGCCCTATCTCATCCTGACAGAGCATTGGATGCCAAATGATTACACAATCCTCCATTCTATCTTCCCAGGTGAAGACCATAATGACATGTCTATCTCTACTTTTCAAACCAAGAGGACATTTTCCAATAAAGGAATGTACTCATTCATATCAAAAAGGAATGTACCTAAGCTCCCTCTTGGCTTAGGAATTTCTGCTTTCTTCCAAGCAAGAAACTTGTTTTTAGGCTCCCTCTTAACTAGGGACATATAATAGTTCCTCATGTGGAGATCCTGGAACAACCAACTGCTTGAAGAAATCCTTCCTTAGATATCATGAATTTCTTCTTCCTCAAGGAGACTTCATATTTCAGGGACTTCTTCGTAGGGCACAAATCATCCATCACTTTTATCCATGATTTAGTGATATCTTCAACTCATTAGAAAGTGATCCATCATATTTTCCATCTCGCTTTGATTCATGTCAATTTTATTTCATGCCATATTTTTTAAAGGACCTTACATCCTTCAGTATGGTCCCTTTGGAAGTCATCCACTGATTTCCCTTTTGGCATCCCTACATAAGCCCATCTAAATATTAGTTCAAAAATAATCAATGAAAACTTTAAATCAAAATTAACTTTGTGATAATATTTCACCATGACATATTCCTATAGTTATCACGATCCTACATATAGATTGACACATCTCCTAATGATATTCATTGTCAAAGGTTCTTCATATTTTTTTTCTACTCCTATCAGAGTCTTCATATATTTTTGGGAGATATTCTAGTCAACACTTCTTGGTCTCATATGTTGAATGCCTTCTACCTTTGTTGCATATCTCATGATCACTTCCTTCTTTTCTCACACACTTCATTCCGAGGAGCGTCCAATTATAGTCCCTTGATTGTATTCAACTCCTTCATGATTTTTTGAGGAAATATTATGTTGATTTTATCTAGTGTCAATTATGCTTTGCTACAATCTTTCGAAGGAGGATATCCCTTTTTATTTTGATCATGCTTCCCAAAAATATAAATAGTGATCCATATTATCTGAAACCATATGACATGACTTACATAATAATCTATGTAAGCATACCGACCTCATCTTCCTTTCAGTCATCTAGACTTCCTATAGTAGATTCATTCAAAAGAACTTTATCCTCTAGACCCACTTTCTTGTTGTGTCATCATCCCTTGAATCCCACGAGATGGAATTCCTCATGAAACATTTTCTTTCCTCTCTAGATTAGTGAATCCTTTGATGAGGATTCCATCATAGAAACTTGAGGATCTCTCAAATTCTTATCTGGGATATGTTTCCTTATTGACTATGATGATCTCATTCGATGATGGCCTCTACTTCTAAGTGCCAATGAGGTTTCCTAAGGTCTTTTGTAAACAACAGAATTTATTCTAGACATTCTTTCTCCTTCCCATGTCACGAGCTCTTACCTCTAATGCTTCTATCATGATATTATTTTCTTAATCTGATGCATCCTATCTTATATTTTGCAAGTGAAAGTACCTTCTAGTGAAGAAGATCATCTCAGTCATAGTAGATATGTTGTTGCTTCTTCCATCTTAAGCTTCTTTGTCTCAGGTTCTTTCACTTTCTTAGTAGTATAGTCTTCTTCCCTGTCCCTCTTACATTTATGAAAGTCTCTTCTATAGTCCCCAATATTTTGACAACCATAACATCTTTCCTTAGAGATGTTCTCTTTTTCTTCTTTCAAGTACCAACTTTCCAATTTTTTATTTTCGTCTTCTCACTAATTGTTCCCTTCTATCTGAACTTTTGTCACTTTATTTCTTCATTTTATCTTCCTTTGCCTTACACAGAGACCATAATTTGATTAATGGGATAGGTTCCTCCTCCTCACTAGATATGAGGTTACATTGTTCATTGGTTAATGCATTTAGCATAACAAATATCATTTTGTTATTAGATACCATCTCTCCTCGATCCTACAATTGATGTTTTATTTGAGATTGTTTTGAGAGACATGATGATATCCCGTCATCCTTTCATACCTTCAATTTATATCTATTAGATATAAGTTATATTATCTTTTCTATGATGATTTTAGAGAAAATTTTCCTAGTTTATCATATATTTCTTTAGATGTCTCCAACTCAGCTACATAGAAAATGAGTGGATATTTGATATATTCCTTAAGAATATTTTGACCCTTGAGATCCCTTTCCATGTATTTAGATAATGATTACTCCTCAGATGGCTTGGATACATTTCCATTGACAAGATCAATGAATTGATTTACTTTGAGCGCTATGTCTATCCTTATTTTCCATACAAGGAAGTTTGATACCCCAACTAGCTTTTGGTTCTCGAAACATGAAGTCATTTTTACTAGTTTAGATTATAATAAAACGTACTTACTTGTGAATGTAGAATCTTAAACTTGATGATGATGAACTTGTTACTTCAGGTTATCCTTTTAGGAGGATTCTTTCTTCGACGAGGGAAGACTAATCCAGATTTAAACAAGAACGCAAAAAATTTCAAATATAACCACAAACACAAAAATGCATTAGAAATAACACTTCATTTCATTAATATCAAATATTGAAATATGCTTAAAAACAAAATGGAAATAAGACTAGCTCGGGTGATGGTAGCTTATCTCTATGAAGAGATGTGGCGGCTACATGCCTCTGAACTGCATTACAATGAGGCTCAAGGGCCTTTTTATTATTGAACAATAAGAGAAAACCCTAAACAACCAAAACCCTAACCCGAGGAGATGTAACACCAAGAGTTTAAGGACCTCATTGGGGTTAGTTGGACAACCAACTTCCCGCGGTCACGACTTGGTCATATTATCTCCATTTGACATGCATGATACCTAGTTGGAAAGATCTCTTCGAGGACTATGACAGAAAACATGATTTTAGGAGAAAAGGTCACTCACATTAGATTTCCAAAGAAACATCGTTTAGCGCCTCAAAATGGATCTCGAAGTTAAGGACCTAAAAAAACTGCTAAAAACAGTAAATTGTGCTACAAGTAAGGAAACTGAAAAATCGAAAAAGAAAACAATCATGGTAGTCCAAGTGGAATTGGCAGGTGGCCACCAATATCCACCTAGATCAAAGACTACTTTCTATAGGATGATTTTCTTCCAAATGAGATCCGTGATTCAATAGAGACAAGATTTTCTTTCGATCTAGCCTTCCTTAAATTTGAAGATCTTCTGCTTCTTTGGTGTTGTATGATTTCTACAGTGCTTCTACGGTTTGAATCCTTCTTCTTGCTTCCTTCTTGAAGATAATTTCAAGAGTCTTGTTGGTGTAGATTTCTTTGATCTAGGGTTTTGAACATATTTCCCTTGGTAGACCTTGGATTTGATATGATCCTTATTTGGAGCTAGATTTTCATGTGTCTACTTTCTTGAATTCCCCTTGTCTTTAACACCTAAGCTTCGATACCATGTCGAGAAATCTAGGGCATTGAGAGTTACAAGATTTCTCTACTTGCTAATTACTTGTGATATACTTTTACTTATCTCTTAATATTTTCTTTTTTAGCTTATTAATGTGTTCTCTTCATCAAGACAAGTATCAATATGCACAATAAAAGACTGGTGACATAGTATGTTTGCTTCTGAGCTAGGGTGAAACCTCTCACCTCTTGAGAGGAAAACCTGATCAAAATTCTTCTTCTTCTAGATCTTAAATTGATATGTACCAAGGCCATGACATCTACTGTGGACTCTAGTATCCTCCCTAGAACCTTGTCACTAACCTTCATGCTTTGCCTCTTCCCTTCCTCGCCTTTCTTCTTGATATTGAAATGCTTACCTCAACTCCTTCTAGATAAATTTGGTCTTTATCCTTCACACTGCTCTTTCTTGACTTCCTATAGAGAATCTCGATCTCTATGTCTTCATTGATCTCCTCTAGAGGAATACTCTCTAGATTCCTATCTCGACCTCGTAGAAGAATCATTCTCCTTCGCTTACCTAGAAGAAACTTCATTGTGACAAAAGAAACCCTTCTTTGCACTACTCTAGAAGAAACCTTTTTCACACTACCCCAGAAAAAACTCTTTCATTGCCTTATATTTGAACTACCCAAAAGAATCCTTATCTTTGAACTTATGAGGAGAAAGAATCCTTATCTCTTTTTCACACTTATGTTCTCCTTTCTCCTTCACACTTTTTCTTGTTGAAGCTAGACCGAATTTCTTCCTCATAATAGAGGACCAGTGTGTCTATATATACACCTCACCACATGTATTTGAGGCTGACTTATTCTAGAGAGTTCCTTCATCATTGTAGGCCAAACTAAAGAGGATAAGTGACAAGGTCTTGGAGGATACTTTATATAGACATGATTGAATCTTTTACCAAGTGTAACATGACTTACTTACATGACAATGACTCTAATATTTAATGACTAGATGACAAATAAATCTTAAAGACTCTCAATGGGAGTCTTGAAAAAAAAGCAAAATCCCTTTCTCATAAAACTCATGAAGCGAGTGAATATAACAATTTTATTTTTCTTATTTATATCTCATTACATAAAATCATAATTACATTTCATTATGAAGTCCGAACCTAGTTACACTTTTCAATAGGGTACATGTCTCGACCACTTTTGGGCTTATATAACCAAAATTAGAACTTGGGTCAGTTAGAATTATAATAGGTAGGTTCATAGTTCTAAAAACTAGTCGACATGAACTAGAAACCAATCAAACCAACAAGTTCATCAGTTGACTAAGAAAATAGGACCAAAAACTAGGTTTAAGGGCCTATTTCTCCTGAAACCCACAAAAACCAGATGAAACCAACCGTTGTAGGATGAAATCGATCGGTTTATGGTCAAAACATCTAGTTTCTTCCTAAATTAGACGGTTCATTGTCAAGGTTTAGTTTACTTTGTGGAAGTTATAAGAAGATCCTTTTTAGGTTAAACTCAAAGATACTTCATTGCCTATGTAAACAAAGAGCATATTTTCTTAAGAACTGGACCAAGAGAAGGAATTCCTTTGAATATATGAAGATAAGCCTTAGTGCCATCCTACTTGGAAAAAAAACACAGCAACACTCCCTTTGGTTTTCAAAATGATGATATATGAGGCACTTTGTCTACCTCAATGCTTGCACAACAATTGTGTTAGAATCAATTGATCATCAAAATATGAATACACTAAGCAAACTTGGAGATTTGATGGAAGATGATGATCTCACACGAGGTTCTTTCTTAATCAGTACCTCAAACTCAATTATGTGCACGTCCTTCAATCATTTAGGCAGGCTAACTGTTATCATGATCACATAATGTTTTATTAGTTGGACCTATTCAATCATCGGTTGTGGTTTTTAAAAATATGGATTGGTTAATGACCATACCATCCTTCTTGATTACTAAATCCTAATGGTATATCTGTCTATAACAACCATGGGTTAAATAATGTATGGGAATTATGTAACTGCCAAAATAAACCAAGATCATGGGACATGTATTACAAGTTGAATGAGGGGACAATGGGCTCCATTTTGGTTAATTATCTATTGGCTACAGAAATTGGCATTCGCAAGAGGATAACAGGGAAATTCATAAATGGATAATTATTTATGAGAGAAGAAAAGGAAGATGAAGAGATAAGAATATTCATGCAAGGGAGAATCAAGAGAAAATAAATGGAAATGAAACAAAAAAGGAACACAAAGGGAATATTCACAAAAGGGAGCATGAAGAGACACCAAACATCAATGATAGAAATGAGTCTAAGAAATAGTTGACAAACTTTTGATTAGTTTCCAGCCTTTGACAACTTTTGTTTTGATATGTAATAAATTGAACTGCTAGAGATGTTGAGAGAGAAGGAAGAGCACAAATAAGAAATAAAGAAGTGCAGGCAAGGAAGTAGCAACAAGGAGGAATTTGGGTTGCAACCAAGAGAAGAGGATTTCAGTCAAGGAAAAGTTGAGGATTTGCAAGTAATATTGTGCATGTTGGTTTTATCATGCCATATTTTGAATGCATGGTTCATGCATTGGTTTATTGATCTTTTTTGTTTTCATTGGAATGGGTTTTTCCTAGATTAACAGTGGCTTACAACCTTTCCTTGCCACTTCTTCGATAGCCATGATGTACTGGGTTTTATGTTTTTTTGAGCTTTGGAATGCTGGTAGATTTTGGATCTTGGTAGAGTTGTCTCACGAAAATCCCAAGGGTTGAGAGTGGAGAGGTTTATCTCTGGGTAAGATCTTGACAGCTAGGTTGAGATAGGAAAATTCATCTAGGTATGGTGAAGAAATATTGAGGCATCCAATCTTGTATTGGTTCTAGTGATTTCTAGAACGATTTAAGTGAAATCACCATGGCTTAAGGATTGAGATGGTTTAAAATTTGGATTCCCTATTTGGTTATGTTTTGGTTTATCCCATGTCATGCCACATTCATGCTTGGAATATGGAATGGTGGTGATTGGGCTGGAAGAAAATTTTGGCTCAATCTCATTATATGGTCGAGCAGTATGTGGAAGCCATTGACTTGGTTGGTTCTTGCAAATGTTGATATGTGTATTTTAATCAAGACCAATGAGCACAAGTGTTGGTTATAATGTTTATTATATGGCTGGTTTGTCATGTTTTCATTATGGGTAAATTTTTGTTACATGCATGGTATATCTCTTATGATATGATGCACTCCTTTTATTGATCTTTGTTATGGCTTGATAAGGTATTGTATGGTTATATGAATGCATGTGATAATATGTGTTTGCTACATCTAGTATGATAGGGTAGTCAGCCTTCTTGATGATCATTTAATGAACTAATGAATCAATGAGTAGAATGTACATTCATCTCCTATAGGTATTCTCTCTACAAAATGTTTGTACAAGTGATTTATATGTTTTGATCATGTATGATTAGGAAAAAAACCTAGAACGAAGCATGAGGACTTAGGCACACTCATTATAAAGCCTTAGAGAATTTTGGGCAATGGGCTTGATTGAATACTTTAATTTTGAGGATTTAGCCACATGGTCAAGTTCAGGAAGGAACGTGCATGTGAATAATGTGCCATAGCCACATGGAGGATGTTGTGAAATCTAGGGCATTCAAAATTAAGAAATTTCTCTTCTTCATCTTATTTTACTTCTTAACTTATAGTCTTCTCTTTTTTATCTTATTAATATGTTCTTATCATCACAAAAATTACAAATATGCACAATAAAAGACAAGTGACATAGTATGTAGGCTTCTCAGCCCATGCTAAAGCCTCTCACCTCTTGAGAGGAAAACTCGATAAAAAATTGTTCTTCTAGATCTTCAATTGATAAGTACCAAGACCATGACACAAACCTTTGACTCTAGTATCACCCTGAGAAGCTTGCCACTAACCTTAATGCACTGCCTCTTCCCTTCCTCTCCTTTCTTCTTAATATTGAACTTCTCTCCTAGACTCTTTCTAGAGAAACTCTATCTCTATCCTTCACACTTCCTTTCTCTTGACTTCCTCTTGATAATCTCGGTCTCTAGGTATTCAATGGTCTCCTCTACAGAAACTTGGTCTCTAGATTTCTATCTCTGCCTCCTAGAAGAATCCTTCCTTTTACTACCCCAGAAGAATCCTTTCTTCACATTGCCCCAAAAGGAACTTCCTTCAGACTTCACCAAAAGAAAATTTACTCACTGCCCTATCTTTGCACTGCCGAAAAGAAACTCCTTCACTATAGCCAAGAGATAGTCTCCCTCATTATACCCAGAAGAAACCTTCTTGTCCTTCCTTCACACTTATTTTGTAGCCCCTTCTTCGGTCTTCTTCTTCACCCTTTCTTCATACTTCTCTTTGAACGAAATCTTGTCAAATTTATTTCTAGAAATGGACGGCGTGTGTGTGTATATATACACCTCACCACATGTCCTTTAGGCTGACATGATTGTCGTAGGTAGGCCAAGTTTCTCTAGAGATTTCCTTCATCGGTTGTAGGTGAACATGAAGAGGATAGATGACACATTCTAGGAGGATACTTTACATAGACAAGATTAAACTTTTACAAAGTGTAACATGACTTCATTACATGACAATGACTCTAACATTTTATGACTAGATGACACATATATCCTAAATACTCTAAATGGGAGGCTTGAATCAAAATAAAAATCCCTTGCTCATGAAACCCATGAAACAAGTCAATAAAATAATTTTATTTTTCTTATTTACATCTCATGACATAAAATCACATTTACATGTCATTATGAAGACCTAACCTAGTTACACTTTTCAACACTCCCTATTAGCTAGGTATATATTTATTATGGTACTTGGACTTGCTCAATATGAAGAATCTCTCATAAGAAGAATCTAGATTTCTGACTCATTTGTATAGCATCATATCAACCAACATTGTTATGTAAAAAGGGATTGACTAACATCTCTATCTCTCCACATGATCTAAGCTCAATGTTGGCAAAACCAATGATTTATAGACACACTCATCATTGTCTCTATTGGAACATACCCCACCCGAGTTCACGCAGGATATATTCCATGAGGACTATTCTTTTCCTGGACTCCCAAGTCCCACAAAGAATATTGGTCCTCCATGACTACTCTTATTGTTGGATGCCCTATCTCATCCTCAAAGAGCATCGGATGCCAAATGATTACAAAATCCTCCATTCTGTCTTCCGAGGTGAAGACCAGTACGAATGTTTATCACTCCTTTTCAAACCAAGAGGACATATTCCATTAAGGAAATGTAATCATTCTGATCACAAAGTAATGTACCTAAGCTCCGTGCTTAGGAATTTTCCAAGTTTCTTCCAAGTAAGAAACTTCTTTTCAAGCTCCCTCTTAACTACGGACCTATCGTAGCTCCTCATGTGGAGATCTGCGAACAATCAGCTTCTTGAAGAGATCCTTCCTTTGATGCCATGAATTTCTTCTTCATTAAGAACCCTTCATCTTTGGGAACTTATACACAGGTCACAAATCATCCATCACATTTATCCATGAGTTAGTCATGTCCTAAACTTATCAAAAAGAGATCCATCACATTTTCCATTTCATTTTTCTTCATGTTATTCTTCTTTCATGCCATTTTTTTCGGAAGGACATTACATCCTTCTATATGATATGCTTGGAATTCATCCACAAATTTCCCTTTGGTAGTCGTTCATAAGCCCATCTAGTTATTAGTTCAAAAATAATCAATGAACACTTGAAATCAAAATTACCTTTGTAACGATATTTCATCATGACATATCCATGTAAGTATGAGCATCCTACATGAAAATTAACATATCTTCCACAATTATCCATTGTCAAGGGTATGTATCTTTTTCTGACTTCTATCAAGGTCTTCAATTATTTCCTCGAGATATTGTAGTCAAATCTTATTAGACTTCGGATGTTGAATGTCTTCTACCTTCATTGCATATTAGCATGATATCTTCCTATCCTTTCACACCCAGGATCTTCCAATCATAGTTCCTTGATTGGAGTAAGCTTCTACATGATTCATACCAGAACATATAATGTTGATTTCATCTAGTACGACTTATGCTTTGCTGTAATCTTTCAGAGGAGGAGATCCTTTCTTCTCTTGATAATTTTTCGCAAGATGGAAATAATGATCCATATTATCAATAACCATATGACATGACTTTCATAATAATATATGTAAGCATACATACCTCATCTTCCTTTTGGTCATCCAGACTTCGTGTAGCAACTTCATTCGAAAGGACTTCATCCTTCATACTTGATTTCTTGTTATGTAATGATATCATCATCCCTTGAATCCCATGAGTTGGAATTCCTAATGAAAACCTTTGCTTCCTTTCTAGATCGGTGAATCCTTTGATGATAATTCCATCACAGAAAATTGAGCATGTTTCACATCCTCACCCGCACATATTTTTTCGTTATTGACTATGATGGTCAATTTGATGATGACCTATGCTTCTTTATTTAAGTATCAATGAGGATTTCTAATATATTCTTATTCTTTGTAAAAAAATTATTACAGACATACTTTTTGTTTCCCATGAAACGATATCTTACTTCTTATGCTTCTATCATGATGCTTGTTTCTAATTTGATTCATCCTATACTATTTACATTGATCCCTATCTATAACTTACAAGTGAACCTTCCACTGAAGAAGATCATCTCAATCATAGTAGAGATATTTTACTTCTTCATTGTTAAGTTTCTTTGACTCATGCTCTTTCACTTCTTCAGTAATGTGGGCTTCTTCCCTATTTCTCTTGTCCTTACTACATTTAGGATAATCTCTTCTATATTTCCCAAGTTATTTACATCCATGAAATATTACTTTATCCATGTTACTCTTTTTCTTTTTAGGACCGAACTTTCCAAATTTATCTTTTCTTCTTGTCATGGCAACATATGTATGATTATGTACATTTGGTCCAACATCAATATTTTCCTTCAGTCTAGTTTCTTCTCTTATAGATCTTGAAATGGAGTAGTATATTTCTTCTCATATAAACTTGAAGTGAAGTTAACTCATTCTTCTGGTAGTGCATTTAGTACCATTGTGGTCATCTCTATATCAAACATAACTTCTCCTAGTTCTTGTAGTCGATCTAGAATTTCAGATATCCTCATGAAGTATGAGGCTATAATATCTTTCTTAGATATATTCAGTTTGTAGAGTTCTTTCCTTAATGATATTAATTCTCCTGCAGTATTACTTATTGAGAAAAAACTCTACCAATTTGTCATATATAGCTTTTGTAGTTTCCAACTTTCATACATATGGGATTAGAGAGTCCTTTATATATTCTAGAAGAATCATTTGGGCTCTCACTTCTCCCTTCATGTATCTAACATGTGATTGAGTATCTTCCTTTGGAGGTTGGGTTACCAATCCCTTGATGTGATCCATGACCTCATTCTCAATAAGATTCACTTCTCCCATTTGCTTCCATGCAAGGTAATTTACAGCCCCAACCAATTTATTTCTTTCCTTGCAAAAATACATTTTGATATTATCATATATAGTCAAAGAATTACTTGATTAATTGTTTCTTGCTGCCTCCATAATTTCGATGTTGAAAGATGATATTATTCTTTAGTGATTGATGTGAGAGCACTTGATTCATGATCCTTCTTGAATGTTCTAGTCTTTCTTCTTTCTTGAATAGATTCCACTCCTTTGATGATGTGATGATCTCTGAAGTGCTTCTAAGGTTTGAGTATTTCTTCATACTCCTTCTTGAAGATGATTTCAAGATTCTTGTTTGGAGTACTATTTGATCTAAGGTTTCGGTTTGATGAAGATCTAGATATCTTGCTTGGTGTTCTTTGACTTTATTTTTATCCATATCTAAAGTTCAATTCTTATGTGTCTACTTTCTTTGACTACCTCTTCTTATCTTCAGCACCTAAGCTTCAATACCATGTTGAGAAATGTTGGGCATTCAAATTTAAGAGATCTATCTTCCTGATAATTTCTTGTGATGTTATTTTACTTCTTAACTTATAGTCTTCTCTTCGTTAGCTTATTAATATGTTATTATCATCAATACCATTACCAATACACGCAATAAAAAACAAGTGACACGGTATGTAGGCTTCTCACCCAGGGTCAAAACCTCACACCTCTTGAGAGGAAAAGCCAATAAAAAATTATTCGTCTAGATTTTCAATTGATAAGTACCAAGACCATGACATAGACCTTTGACTATAGTATCCTCCAAATAACATTGTCACTAACCTTGATGCTTTTCCTCTTCCCTTCCTCACTTTCCTTGGTTATCTTGAACTACTCTCCTCGGCTCCTTCTAGAGAAACTCGGTCTCTATCCTTCACCCTGCCTTTTTCTTTACTTCCTCTAGAGAATATCAGTGCCTACGTCATAAATGGTCTCCGATAGAGAAAGTTTCTTTGTAAATTTCTATCTCAGCCTTCGAGAAGAATCCTTCTTTTTGTCGCTCGAGAAGAAACCCTTCTTTGCACTGCCCCAAAAGAAACTTGCTTCGCTACCCTATCTTCACACTGCTCAAAAGAAACTCCTTTGCTATAGCCATGCGATAGTCTCCTTCATTATACCCAAAAGTAACCTTCTTGTCCTTCCTTCACACTTCTTTTTCAGCCCTTTCTTCACACTTCTTCTTCACCCTTTCTTTGTACTTCTATTTGACTAAACGTTTGTCGAGTTGCTTGCTATAAATGTAGGATGAACATGTGTATATATACACCTCACCACATGTCCTTTAGGCCGACATGACTCTTCGAGGTAGGCCAAGTTATTCTAGAGAGTTCATTCATTACTTGTAGGTCGACTTGTAGAGGATAGATGACAATTTCTTTGAGGATACTTTACATAGACATTATTGAAAATTTACAAAGTGTAACATGAGTTCATTACATGGCAATGACTCTAACATTTTATGACTAGATGACACATAAATCCTAAAGACTCTGAATGAGAGCCTTGACTCAAAAACAAAATCCCTTGCTCATGAAACCCATGAAGCAAGTCAATAAAATAACTTTATTTTTCTTATTTACACCTCATGAAATAAAATCATATTTACATGTCATTATGAAGACCAAACCTAGCTACATTTTTCAACATAGGAACCCTTGTGTGTGTGACAGAAGGGTTATGGACGCTCTCACTGCATTTCATGTGTGTGGCTAAGGAATAAGCTAGGTCAAGGAGTGACCGAGACTTAGGGACAAGGTTACTAATGGTTCTGGAAGATGATGTATCTTTGAGGATGTGCAAATAAGTTTGGACACGATTACCCATAATGCATAGTAACTCTCAACTTATGTTTACCCGGGTAAGTAAGTGAAAGTGGATTAATGTGGGGTAGGGTGTTACACTTCCTATTGTGAAATGTGGCATAAATTCATCGTATATTCTAAGATATATCTTTCATTATTGTTGTTTCTTACATATTGTACAAATTTGTGTCATTTTGTTGTTACTTGGGACAATTTCTTTGCTGATGGTTATCTCCTTCTGTCCAACATTGCACGAACCCTTTCATGTGTTCTTGAGCCTCTTACCTTGCTAATTTAGTGGGCTAATTTTTGTGGACATTGGTGTATATTCACTCATACTCATTTTTAGTTGTATTGTTGAACTTCACATTCCTCCATCCTCTATTATGTCTTAAGTATTTTGGTGCCTCAAAGCCACTTTTGTGTCTCTTTTTCTAGTCTATTCGAATCTCAAACTTGTATTTAGTGTGCTCATAGAAATATTTGGCCTTTTGGATAGCATCCTCAAATTATTTTGTCTCATCAAACTCAATCCTGTCTTCATAAGCTTGTGGTAAGTAACTAGGTACCTTTGAATCATCACCTTCTCATATCTAATATATGATGTATGCATCAACAACTCTAAAATTGTTTTAATGTACTCATGAGTAGTAAGTTGCCATAACTTATGCTCATGGAATTTTTTAACTTTGATATCATAGTACCACTTAGACAAGTACTTATCCCAAAAATATTTCTTAAGCATTATCCATCGTAACTCCTACTCCCTACTCCCTAATGTCCTTAGAATTTCTCAAATCCTCCCACAACATATAGACTTTTCTTTTCAAGACTAAAATGGCTAATCATACACCCTAAAGCATATCTTCATTCCCAACAACCAATATTCTACCTCCTTAGCTTTCTTTATATCTCCATTGAAGGTAGGGGTCATTTGTTTCTTGAACTCTTCTGTCATTGAACTCTTCTCACTTCTCTTTTGATGATGGTGACTTTTGATTGTAGCATTTGATAAGTGGTCATGGTTGCTTGACACTCTATTTGAAGTGTTGAGTGAGATTTCTCCTATCACTATGTCTTCACTTGCTTTCCTACATGTATTCCTTGACTGGTTTCGTTTTTCCTTATTAGTCTCCAATCCATTCTTCTAGATCTATAATAGGATTCGCTTGGATTTATGCACATCTGTTGGAATATTAATTCCAACTGCAGCAGAGTTTGCGGACGTGGACCGGGACAGCGATGGCAGGGCAGTGATCAACGCGAATCTGCCATCAAATCAGCCACCATGTAGCAGGAAAAACCGCTTCAGCAAAACCACTCGACACTCATCGGACCGCCTTTTGCTGTGAGGCAGTGTCCTTACATTCGCCTCCGATGCAATCATTTTTGGACGCGTGGTCCTCTGTACGTTCACAAAACCTGCCATATTGGAGCCTAACGTTCGGCATGAAGTGGGCTCCCGATATTCTTGTCCACTGTCCGATGCAGCTCATCAATTTCCGCCGTCCATCGTTTCAACTTGCATACGAGCCTGCATTAATGACATTGCGTGGAGTAAAGTTAAAGTCTGGTTGACCGCCGGTTCCGTCTGCAAAAGAGTTAAATCGAATTTAAACATGGTCGTAGAAAGTTGGTAAACATTTAAGTTTTTTTATTTACGGCACGTAAAATAATTAAGTGCACGTTCGTTTTATGTTTTCATATATGCTTTTGTTTTAGGGTTAATTCATATATATGTAACGAGCCAAACAAAAGGAACGTGCTCTGTATTGTTGTATTTTGCACATGGGAGAGATGTAAGCGCGCAGCAGCGAAAGAACAGGTGGAGCGCATATGTTTCAAGAAATGGTTTTTATGAGTCGACCAGTGTGTGAGGCATGTAATGTATCGCACAACAGTGCGTAGAGTTTTGCAAGGAGGATATGCACAGCAGTGCAATGTGTGAGCTCGCGGCAGCGAAAGAAAACAGGGGGAGCAGCATAAAAGGTTTTTATGTGTTGATTGTAGTTTGAGTTGAACAACATGTAAACAAAGGAGTATATACATCGCACAGCAGTGCAAGGAGTGTGAGCACATAATGTTTTTTATTATTACTGCATATGTAAAAATTTGTTTTATAGCAGTATGAGTAAAATAGTTTTCACACCAGTAAATGTAAAAGGGTTTTACAGCAGTAAATGAAAATGGGTTTTTACACACCAGCAGTGTAAATTCTCAGGAGGAGACAGAGTTTTATTTTTGTTGGCTGAATGTATTTTTGGTGAATCCCTCGCAGTAAAAGATGATGAATATGTATCAGGCATTATATTTTAATGAATACAAATCTCTTTGTGTGGGTGTGTAATACTCTGTTCTCAAGATTTTTTTTTTAAGCTTCCCTGTGCAAAAGATCCTGTGGAGAGAAAGAAACAGAGCATTGCCTCTGTGTGTTCAGTTTGTCTGTTTTTGGGATTTTACCAGAAAAATCCCCAAAAGTGGTATCAGAGCAGGTTTAGGCTCTTTAAAGGTGTTAAAGAAGCTGAAGGAAGGTTTCTTTGCTGCAGCAGCTTCTCCAGCAGCGTGAAGACTCGGCAAAAGGATCCAGGTATTTCTAAAGTTTTCTCTGTTACTGTTGAAGGCAGTGAGTTATTTTAATACACAGTCAAGCATTTTAAAGCATAGTTAAGAAGTGCAAGGAATGGCCAGCACCAGCACTAGCGTGGGTATGTTTAATACTCAGCTCCCACTATTAAATGAAAAGAACTATGACTATTGGGCAATAGTTATGAGAGCTTTTCTTTTCTCAGAAGATTTATGGGAATTTGTTGAAGATGGTTTTGAAAAACCAACAAATGATGATGAGTTTAATAGCTTAACTCAGGCAGAGAAAGAGCTGTTGAAGAACTATAAGAAGGAGGATGCTAAGGCCCTCTACTTCTTGTATCGAGCAGTGGATGAGAGTGTGTTTCCAAGGATAGCAGCAGCTAAGACATCTAGAGAAGCATGGGAAACTCTCAAGATAGCCTATCAAGGCATGGAGAAAGTGAAGACAACAAAACCTCAGTTCATTGAGGAGAAAGCTTGTGATGAAAGCTTAGAGAAAACAGTGAATGATAAAAATTGTTTGACTCATAATGAAGATGATGAGGAGATGGCTGAAGTACATCCCCAAATAGCAGTGCCAACGCAAGGGCAGCAAGAGACACCCTTGAGGAGAAATGAACAAGAGGCAACAAATGAAGGTATGAATTCTTTGTTTGCTTTATCTAGTCATGTTGATGACCCTGTTTATTTAGAAGATGGAGTTAAAGATAAGAAATGGACAGAACCCATGAATGGGAGAAAGGAATTAAAGTTCCTTGAAGATCTGTTTAAAGAATATAGAGTTCGATATGTAACTCTTGCCAAGATCTCTGAGATGGGCTTCACTGCCAACACCCTTGTCAATATGACAGAGGAAGAGATTGAAGATTTGATGAAGACCCTGGTAGAACTCTATCATATGGATCTTCTTATAGGGGAGAGATATGAAATTAAAACTCCCATGAGAGCAGAGAAGGAGCAGGTAGCAGATATACTGACCAAACCATTGGATCAGAAAAGTTTTGAATTTTTGATGAAATCTCTGGGTATGTCTAAACACCCAGCAGTTGAAATTAAAGGGGAGTGTTGGAATATTAATTCCAACTGCAGCAGAGTTTGCGGACGTGGACCGGGACAGCGATGGCAGGGCAGTGATCAGCGGGAATCCTCCATCAAATCAGCCAGCACACAGCAGGAAAAACCGCTTCAGCAAAACCACACCGCCTTTTGCTGTGAGGCAGTTTCCGTACACTCGCCTCCGATGCAATCATTTTTGGACGCGTGGTCCTCTGTACGTTCAAAAAACCTGCCATATCGGAGCCTAACGTTCGGCATGAAGTGGGCTCCCGATATTCTTGTCCGCCGTCCGATGAAGCTCATCAATTTTCGCCGTCCATCGTTTCAACTTGCATACGAGCCTGCATTAATGACATTGCGTGGAGTAAAGTTAAAGTCTGGTCGACCGCCGGTTCCGTCTGCAAAAGAGTTAAATCGAATTTAAACATGGTCGTAGAAAGTTGGTAAACATTTAAGTTTTTTATTTATGGCACGTAAAATAATTAAGTGCACGTTTGTTTTATGTTTTCATATATGCTTTTGTTTTAGGGTTAATTCATATATATTTGGAACGTGCTCTCTATTGTTGTATTTTGCACATGGGAGAGATGTAAGCGTGAAGCAACGAAAGAACAGGTGGAGCGCATATGTTTCAAGAAATGGTTTTTATGAGTCGACCAGTGTGTGAGGCTGTTATGTAAAAAATAGTTAATTTTAGGTTTATTATTTAATTTCTAGTTTAGTTAGGTAAAAGGGCACGATCATAAAGATCATGCCCTTTCCTAAAGGGTGTCCATGGCGGTATATAAGCCAGGCAACCCACTGTAAACATCATCATCTGTAATTTCATCTTTTAATAAATTATTTATACATATATTGCTGCTGTCCAAGAAATTCCTGCTTCATCTGGTATCAGAGCAGGTCGCTCCCCATTGCTGAGAGGTCACCGATTTTTCCAGTGTTGTTTTCCTCTATCGCTCTGTTGCCGCCCACTTTCATTGCTCATTCGCTGCCATCTGTTTCCTGATTTTCTTTTTCTGTCGTCTGTCTCCCCCTCGCTGTCTCTGTTACCGTACTTCCGTCGCTGGTAAATCACAACCCGTTCACATACCTGTTCCATTGTTTTTACGTCCCCGACAGAACCGATTCCTATTCCCTTGTCATCCGTTGTGTTACGTTGCCCCTCGACGTGCTCCCCACCATTGTTTCGTTTCCCTATCCGTCTATTCACGAGGTCTGTCGTGAAGCCGTCCAAGTTTCAACTCTTCATTCATCAATTCACCTTCGACTTCCACGCACTGTCACCTGTTCACACCCACCAGCGAATCGTAGCCATCCGGATAAACTGCGGTGGTATTTCCATATTATTTTTGGACAGTCAACGGGTTCCATCAAGAAACATGACTGTTCGATAATAATATCTAATATATATATAATATAGTTATATCGTTATATATATATATATCTATATATATATATATAGATATATAGATACATATATTACATAACTTTATTTAATTATATTATATATTATATATAATATATATATTTTAATTAATTAAAAAGTTATATATCTATATATATATATATATATATATATATATATATATATATATATATATATATATATATATATATAAATTATAATTATTATAATTTATAATTAAAAAAAAATATTAATTAAATTAAATTATTAAATTATTTTAATTTAATTATTTAAAAAAAAAAGAGCAGGAAAAATATTTTAGCTGGCAAAAAAATACACGCCTCCGCAAACCCGCTCAATGTCGACAATGACAATGGCAGATTTCCAAAACAGGTTGTTGGATGCAGAGCAAAAGATAAATAACAACCACGACGAGGTCAGTAAAAGATTAAATGGAGTCGAGAGCAAGCTTGGGGAGCAAGCAGACAAAATCAAAAATCTTGAAGATACGACAAATCGAATAGAGATAAAGATGGAAAGTCAACTGTTGGAAATAATACTGAGAGGGGGGGGTGAATCAGTATTATCAGATCAATCAAACTTTTCAATTTCATACTCAGAAACATATACGCTACTTCAATTAAGTGAACCCGCGTGTACACGCTACTGTGTCTAATGAAACTCGCGTATATCCAGAGATCTTATAATTCAGTTAGCTTAATCTTCAGTAAATGCATCAGATCATTATTAAGCATATTAACAGTAAACAGGTGCAGAATAACAGAACAGAACATCACACAAGAGCCACACACATGAACACAAAGATATAAGGTGGAAACCCAATGTGGGTGAAAACCACCTGCTGCAAGTCATCTCAATCTTCTTCTTAATAAGAAAATCCTTTTACAATATTTGTACTGGTGCAGTCTTATACCAGTACGGGAGCTACAACCCCCTTTGCTCTTGTACTAGCCGATCCATTTACTAGTACGCAGGCTGCTACCTGCTACAATGCTCCAAAGATCTCCTTTAGCTTTTGTACTAGCTTAGATACTAGTACGTAGGTGCTTGCCTACAATCTTCTCACCTCCAGGTATCACGTTTCATCAATTTTCAGACTGGATACACTGAAGCACAACACATAATCTGTAAGGCCACTTTTCATCCAATTTTCATACTGGACCCATAACTATCATTGAAGCTCAAAACAATCATCAAACTCTGAATCACTGAAACCCTGTTAACAACAGTCACCAGAACACAGAGCAGAAACAGAACTCTGTAATAACCATCAGATCCATCTGCAACTTCAAATATTAAGATTTACAATGTATACGCTACTCCGATGAATCAAACCCGCGTGTATACGCGCTTTTATCAAAGCCAACCCGCGTACAGATCTAAAAATAATTTCTCATAACTTGCAGTTGTACCAGACATCAGTCATACTCATAACACTTATAGAACAATACATGCGTCAGTATGTAGATCTAGAATAAGCATCATAAAGATAGTTCATTTCAAACCATTTGATCCCGATCTCTCCTTAGATCTAGTTCTCCATCAACCGGTGAGATCTCTCCTTAGCTCAGATCAAGCAATGCATCATCAACCCATAACCCTGTATATTGGATCTAATGGTTCATCAGATATTCAAGACATTTCAGATACACTTTGCCTAATGATTTCCTTCTCCTTATATAGCCTTAGGCCTTGTTCAATACCAAGGGCCACAACCATAGAAATCCAATACCATCAACTTTAAAACTAGGGATCAACACGTCCGTCGAGACACCAAGGTCCAAAACCATAGGCACAACTTCCAAGGACTAACCGCCATGGACCAAAATGAGTTTTCCACATACACGCGCTTTTAATGAAGCCCACCTGCGTGTACACGCGACTTGGGCTTAACAAACCTGCGTGTATGAACTTTCTCTTCTTCTTATAGTCTGATCATCAATTCCTTGCTGCTGTCCTTCTGCACTATGATTTCTCATCAGTGTGGTTTGCCATCAAGGACAACACTTATCTCATAATGCCAACAATCTCCCCCTTTGGACTTGATGGCAAAGCTAACTTGTCACACTTAGAACTATCATCTGATTCCTTTGAGCTGTCCTCCATCAGTCACATCTGATATCTCTTCTGAAGATTCATCATCTGATTCCTTTGAGCTATCCTCCATCAGTCACATCTCGTTCATCCATAAGTGAGATATTCTTCCATCAGTCACATCTGATATCTCGTCTGAAGATTCATCCAGTTATACATAAGTGAGATATTCTTCCATCAGTCACATCTGATATCTCTTCTGAAGATTCATCATCTGATTCCTTTGAGCTATCATCAGTTACATCTGATATCTCGTCTGAAGATTCATCCAGTTATACATAAGTGAGATATTCTTCTATGAGAGGGTTGCCATCAAGTACAACACATGCATCATAATGCCAACAATCTCCCCCTTTGGACTTGATGGCAACAACACCAAATCACTCTCCCCCTTTGACATCAAGGGCAAAGGGTGGACCAAGATATTCTCTTCCTTTGCTGAATCATTCCACTGTCCATACTCCCCCTGAGTACCTGCTGAAATCTCTGAATAGTCTCCCCCTTTGTATATGCCCAGGTGTACCAATCTGCCCATGCTCCCTCTGAGTACATGCTGAATCTCTGTTCTTGCTGAAGTGTGCTGATCATGCTCTCCCTGACTGTAAGCAAGGTCTACAAAAGATGTTCTTCAAGAAGAACATGACTCTATACATCATAAAAGACCTTCCTATCACTTAGGACTCATACATACATCCATCTCTCAACTAAGTGAGGATAAACAAGAAAATGACTCATCCACCCAACCAAGTGGGGATACATCAAAAATTTACATCTGACAACCAAACACATTGCATCAATCATCCCAGGCATAGTGGGGAAACCAAAATAGGCCGTTACATGACCTTGACACCATGAAAGAGATACCACAAAAAAGATATATGACATAGAGACGAAAGACCAAGATTTATGAAAGTTACTATCAGCATCTGATAATCACCATTCAGATCAGCAACCAATTTCGCCTTTGTTCCACTTGAAACCAACAACAAATGTGAACTAGAACCAAAAGCTTTAAGACAATGCCAACAATGCATCATTGGAAGATTATCTGCTCCCCCTGAATCATTTCATCAAGGTCAAGATCTACAAGATCCAAATATCATTTCTTGGGAACATCTGCATCAATCATCATATGTAAGTATCAATCCATCATCATATAGATAAGAACTCTTCACCATGTCTCCAATAAAGCAACTTTGAGTAGTTATCCATGTGTCAGCACTATGTATCTTGAGCTCAAGCTCATTTGACAAAACTTCTTGATATCATCAACAGCAACAATCCTTATCCACATGAGTGCCTGCATCATAACTGTATGATCTTTATGCATATGACAACAACAGTATATAAGTGACTCATCATCAAGTGAGGAAGATGTGTATTCAAGCTTTGTACTTCTCCTTGTTCTTATGAAGATCACCATGTAAGCACCATACATGCATCATCAAAGAATCAACCATAAATCTGATCTGAACATCTTCTATGTAACTTCAAGATTCATATGAGAGTTTATCATAGACAACTCACAACATCATATCATAGCAAGATATATCATTTATCCATATAAGAATCATCACCAAGGATTATAAACCATAATGCCAACAATGAATTACTAAGGGCATATGCTCCCCCTCAACCAGTGCCATCTGTTAGATCTGATCATGCATATATCAGCAATAAGCATCAAAACATCATCATCCTCAAGTTAGGATCAAAAACACTTCTAGACATCATACAAGTAACAAAACATTTCCACACATCCTCAGTAGACTGTAACCAATAGAGCAAATAACAGACTGAATCATATCAGATCCTTTTTCTGATCCTGTTCCCACTGCTTTTCCTTAGACTGACATATACGCGACTTTGCAGTGTCTAACTCGCGTATATACGCGACTTCCCTTTAAGGAACTTGCGTATGAGATTCAGAACGCTGAAGTTTTACACTTTCAGCTCCCCCTGAGTTTGATATGTCTGTGCTGTGCTGTGTCTCAGTACATTGTGCTGACTGTACTTCCTTCTTCCTCCATATCTTCAAGTGTGATGAGGTTTTCTCCTTTTGGTGTGATGTCCATCCTTTGTTCCTGCATTCCTTTGCTATATGTCCAAGCTTGTTACATGCATAACATCTTACATGTTTCATATTCCTCCTGTAGCAATCAGCAGCTTTGTGACCAAACATATTGCAAGCAAAGCAATATCCATTAAAGTACCTTGAGTGTGATGATCTTTCTGCATGATGGTCTTGAACTCTTCTTCTTCTACATCTAGCTGCAACATGTCCAAGATTATGACATACATAACATTCAACATTATTCATAGGAGGAGTAAACGATTTTCTTTGAGGAGTCTCTTTCCTTGATTGTTGATGGGGTTGACCTTTCATCTCCTTGTTGATCATTTTGGATTTCTCTTTAGAGTTCCTTGCCTCACATTGTGAACTAGATTCACCTTCAACAGATTCATGAAAACCAAGACCAGTCTTGATAGCAGGAGACCTTTGACTACTAAGAATATCATCCAAGGCTTTAGTACTATCTTGAAATTTCAAAAGTTTATCCTTTTCTTCTAATTTACCTTTCAAGATATTTACCTCAACTTGAAGTTGTTCCTCCTTTTCTAGACATTGCTTCTTCATGTCTTCTCCATCTTTTCTTCCTTCTTCCATTTGTTGCCTTAGATTGAGTATCTCCTTTTCTTGCTTTTCATACAGATCCTGCTGAATTTGACGAACTCTGAAGGCACATTCCAACTGTGATTTTAAGCTGATGACTTCGTTGTCTTGTTTTTCAATTGCTTGGTGTAGATCTGTATTCTGCTTCTTTGATTCTTCAAGATCTCCTTTTAGTGAGAGGATTGTAGCTTCAAGATTTTCATAGTAGCTGGATCTATCTTTGAGTTTCTTGATGGTTGTGCTTCTTTCGTTGACTTCTTTTCTTAATGATGTCACTTCATGCTGCAATTTTTGACATTGGTCTTCCTTGTCCTTGAGAAGCTTTCTTACCTTGTTTCCTTCTTCTAGTTGGGCCTTTAGTTTGGTAACTTCTTCTTCCCTTTTGTTCAATAGATCTTGTTGATCTTTAACTTTGTCTGCAAACCTTCTAAACATTGCCTCTATTTGACACTTTTCTTGCTCACCCATAAAAGCATGTTCAGTAGTTTCACTATCACTTCCATCACTTTCACAAGGAAATATAGCAGGAACATCAGAGGATAACACATTCATACCTGATAATGATTCTGAATCTGATTCTGAATCTGAAGAGCTTCTTATACCTAATCCCCAATCGACTCTCCCACTGTCATAGTCCTTCTGAGATGTCTTCTTCTTCTTATGAGCTTTCTTCTTAAGCTTCTTTCCCATTGTTCCACGGATCTCCTTCAAGCGATCAAGCTTCTACCAAAGGACCTGCTCTGATACCAATTGTTGGAAATAATACTGAGAGGGGGGGGTGAATCAGTATTATCAGATCAATCAAACTTTTCAATTTCATACTCAGAAACATATACGCTACTTCAATTAAGTGAACCCGCGTGTACACGCTACTGTGTCTAATGAAACTCGCGTATATCCAGAGATCTTATAATTCAGTTAGCTTAATCTTCAGTAAATGCATCAGATCATTATTAAGCATATTAACAGTAAACAGGTGCAGAATAACAGAACAGAACATCACACAAGAGCCACACACATGAACACAAAGATATAAGGTGGAAACCCAATGTGGGTGAAAACCACCTGCTGCAAGTCATCTCAATCTTCTTCTTAATAAGAAAATCCTTTTACAATATTTGTACTGGTGCAGTCTTATACCAGTACGGGAGCTACAACCCCCTTTGCTCTTGTACTAGCCGATCCATTTACTAGTACGCAGGCTGCTACCTGCTACAATGCTCCAAAGATCTCCTTTAGCTTTTGTACTAGCTTAGATACTAGTACGTAGGTGCTTGCCTACAATCTTCTCACCTCCAGGTATCACGTTTCATCAATTTTCAGACTGGATACACTGAAGCACAACACATAATCTGTAAGGCCACTTTTCATCCAATTTTCATACTGGACCCATAACTATCATTGAAGCTCAAAACAATCATCAAACTCTGAATCACTGAAACCCTGTTAACAACAGTCACCAGAACACAGAGCAGACACAGAACTCTGTAATAACCATCAGATCCATCTGCAACTTCAAATATTAAGATTTACAATGTATACGCTACTCCGATGAATCAAACCCGCGTGTATACGCGCTTTTATCAAAGCCAACCCGCGTACAGATCTAAAAATAATTTCTCATAACTTGCAGCTGTACCAGACATCAGTCATACTCATAACACTTATAGAACAATACATGCGTCAGTATGTAGATCTAGAATAAGCATCATAAAGATAGTTCATTTCAAACCATTTGATCCCGATCTCTCCTTAGATCTAGTTCTCCATCAACCGGTGAGATCTCTCCTTAGCTCAGATCAAGCAATGCATCATCAACCCATAACCCTGTATATTGGATCTAATGCTTCATCAGAAATTCAAGACATTTCAGATACACTTTGCCTAATGATTTCCTTCTCCTTATATAGCCTTAGGCCTTGTTCAATACCAAGGGCCACAACCATAGAAATCCAATACCATCAACTTTAAAACTAGGGATCAACACGTCCGTCGAGACACCAAGGTCCAAAACCATAGGCACAACTTCCAAGGACTAACCGCCATGGACCAAAATGAGTTTTCCACATACACGCGCTTTTAATGAAGCCAACCTGCGTGTACACGCGACTTGGGCTTAACGAACCTGCGTGTATGAACTTTCTCTTCTTCTTATAGTCTGATCATCAATTCCTTGCTGCTGTCCTTCTGCACTATGATTTCTCATCAGTGTGGTTTGCCATCAAGGACAACACTTATCTCATAATGCTAACATCAACATGTCTAAACAGGGGTAAACTTCAGAGAAGTCTTAACAATGCTGAAAAGTATGTGTAAAAAGTCGAATTGTACACCCGAGAAGGTGAAGAGAATCAAGAACACATCTCGTCAGATTCAACTAAGTCCACAGACTCTCATGACAAAGTTGAATCCCCAAAAAAATCAGCGACACCCCACCAAGAAGCGAGTAACACAGCCTTTACAAACAAGCAACTATGGGATAACTTTAATAATCGACACCCTTTTTTTGCTCAACCATTAGCCACATACCAGAAGAGGGCAAAGGTCGAGATGCCTAAATTCAATGGAAATGAAAAAAACAATGTTGCATGGATAAATAAAGCAGAAGAATACTTTGAGATATATGACATCACTGACGATGACGAAAAGCTCAGACATGCATCCATGAAAATGGAGGGAGAAGCATATAACTGGTATATGTGGTGGAAAAAGACAACACATGTCATTAGCTGGAGGAAATTTAAATATGCATTCTTCAAAAGATTCTAAGGTGTAAAGGAAGAAGAGTTCTTTTCAAAACTCATCAAACTACGACAAAAAGGAAGTGTCGATGAATACACTCAAGAATGGGAGACCTTAGTAACACGAGTACCTGGGTTATCAGAATCTCGTCTAATTCAGTCATACATCTCGGGACTCAAAACCCATTTAGAAGTAGAACTTGAGATGCATGACATTTCATCAATAGAAGTAGCAAGACGAAAAGCAAAAACAGCCGAAAATAAATTCGAACAAATATTTTGGTCAAAAGCCGAAAAAACATATTCAAGACGAAGAACATCTTAGTATGCAGATGCAAAAAATACAAGATATGTTCCACCACATCGTCGTGAAGATGAAAAATCTAATGTGGAAGTGCAAAGGATAAAGGAGGGTAAATGCAAGCGTTGTGGTGAAAAGTGGGATCCCAAACATAGGTGTGCTAAAGGAAAAGAACAAAAAAACCTATATAATTGTGAAGCAACCAATGACTCAAACAATGAAGATTCAGACATAGAAGAAACAGGAGATGCCCCAGAATTCTCACCAGAATTAGATGACGAAAGTATTCCGCAAGTTTCGTTATCAGCCATGACAGGTATATCACAACCTCAGACTCTAAAGTTAAAGGGACACATTAAGAAGAACAACGTGGTGGTTCTCATTGACTCTGGTAGCACACACAATTTTTTGGATGCAACCATGGCCAAGAGACTTAATATTTTTTCATTTCCCTTACCAAGCATGAAGGTAATGGTAGCAGACGGTAAGAGGATTGAAAAAGTGGGGAAATGTCATAAGGTTAAATTGCAAATTCAAGACTTCAGTTTAGAGTCTTCGTTTTTCACAGTACCATTAGGAGGAGTAGATGTAGTCTTAGGTGTCCAGTGGTTACGAACCTTAGGTACTTATGCCACTAACCACCAAGTACAATTTATAAAATTCAAATGGGGAGGTCAAAAGTACAAATTACATGGGTTCCAAGCACCAGAAAATCAAATTGTATCATCATCTCAGATGATGAAGATGATTCGAAGAGGAGCACCTGCTTATGTAGTACAATGTCATCAGTTAGAAATGTTATCTGCAAATATGACCAATGAAGAGTCACCAGAGATACAAGAACTAATTAGGAAACATGAAGAAGTATTTCAAGATCTACCTCTAAAGATGCCGCCTAATAGGGAAATTGAGCATACAATAGAAGTCAAGGCAGGATCAGACCCGGTTAACATCAAGCCATACCGATATCCACATCACCAAAAAACAGAAATCGAGAGATTAATCCAAGACCTCTTAAGGTGTGGAATCATCTCGAAAAGTAAAAGTCCTTACGCTGCTCCAGTGGTGTTGGTAAGGAATACAGATGGGTCATTCAGGCTATGTATTGACTATAGGGGATTAAACAAAATAACAATTAAAAATAAGTTTCCAATTCCCTTTATCGACGAAATGTTGGATGAGCTACATGGCGCAAGGTATTTCTCAAAATTGGACCTAAGATCAGGTTACTATCAAATTAGAATAAGATTAGAAGACATACCAAAAACCGCATTCCGAACACACAAAGGTCATTATGAATTTAAAGTAATACCATTTGGATTAACCAATGCACCAGCAACATTTCAAGCAACTATGAATGAATTATTTCGCCCACATCTCAGAAAGTTTGTATTAGTATTCTTTGATGATATTCTAATTTACAGTAAAACTTGGAAGGAGAACTTGCAACATTTGGATAAGGTTCTTACAGTACTTAAAGAACACCAATTTTACGCAAAAAAATACAAATGTACCTTCAGAAAGGAAGAAGTAGAATACCTTGGACACATTATATCCCATGAAGGTGTAAAGGTGGACCCTAACAAAATCAAAGCCGTAAAAGAATGGACCAAACCTGTTAATATATCCAAGCTAAGAGGGTTCTTAGGTTTGACAGGATCTTACCAAAGGTTTATTAAAAACTATGCACATATAACTGCACCTCTAACAAATCTTTTAAAGAAGAATTCGTTTCTATGGGATGAGGAAGCAGGAAGGTGTTTTGAAAAATTAAAAGAAACTATGTCTAATGCTCCCGTATTAGCAACACCAGATTTTTCTAAACCATTTATCATTGAGTGTGATGCTTCTGGATTCGGTATAGGTGTAGTACTAATGCAACAAGGACATCCCATAGCTTTTGAAAGTAGGAAGCTCAATAAAAGAGAGCGCCTCAAATCCACATACAACAAAGAAATGCTCGCTATCATGCACGCACTAGCTAAGTGGAGGCAATATCTTTTGGGAAGTAAGTTTTCTATTCGAAAAGACCATAACAGTCTCCAACATCTCCTTCAATAAAAAACGCTTTCCGAAGAACAACAAAAATGGATTGAAAAAATTGCCGCTTTTGACTTGGAAATACTACATAAAAGAGGTAAAGACAATGTAGTAGCCGATGCCTTATCCAGGAAAGATGAAGAACCAACACTACTTGCAATGTCGGTTGTTGTTCCTGAGTGGCTTAACGAAATTCGATGTGAGTATGCCAAGGATCCAGAAGTAACAGCAATAATCAATAACCTTCCCAATAACTCAAAATTTGAGTGGAAGAATGATATCTTATGGTATAAGGGAAGAATATATCTAAGTACAAATTCCAAGTTTAAGTTTAAGATACTCAAGGAATTACATGACTCACCGTCAGCTGGACATGTAGGATTCTTTAAGACTTACTACAATGCACGTCAATCCTTCTTTTGGAAGGGAATGAATCGTGATATTCAGAAGTATGTAGTAGAATGTGATACATTTCAAAGGAATAAAAGCGAAAATATTATGACACCAGGATTACTTCACCCCTTAAACATTCCAAATCAGAAATGGGAGGAAATCTCGATGGACTTTATTGAAGGATTACCAGTATCTGAAGGCAAGGACAAGATTTTCGTAGTAGTCGACAGACTCACCAAATATGCTCACTTTATGGCAATAAAGAAGTCATACTCAGCAAAATAAATCGCTGAAATATTTTGCAAAAATATATATAAGTTGCACGGTTTTCCAAAAGTCATTGTAAGTGATAGAGATGCGAAGTTCAAAGGTAATTTCTGGAAGGAATTGTTCAACCATGTAGGAACTTACTTAAATATGAGTTCCGCTTATCACCGGCAAACAGATGGACAAACAGAAGTTGTCAATAAATGTTTGGAGGCCTACCTACGTTGCTACGCTACAGAAAAACAAAATAAATGGGCTCAATGGTTACACCTTGCTGAATGGTGGTATAACTCCACCTATCATACATCAGCGAAAATGACGCCATTTCAAGCCCTATATGGATATGAACCCCCGAAATGGAAAAATCTAGCTATGGTCCAAACAAATCTACCTGCTGTTAAAGATCAACTAGAAGAAACCCAGAAAATCGTCCAAATATTAAAAGAAAATCTAAATAATGCAAGGAATCGTATGAAGCAACAAGCAGACCGTAACAGAACCGAAAGAGAGTTTGAAGTTGGAGAATGGGTATTTGTTAAGCTCCAACCATACAAACAATTATCCTTAAAACAAAAAGGAAAAAACAAATTGGCACCAAAGTTTTATGGACCTTATCAGATCAACAAAAAGATTAGCCAAGTTGCATATGGTTTAAGCCTTCCAGAGACAAGTGGTGTTCACAACGTCTTCCACGTATCTTGGCTTAAAATGGCCCTAGGTAACAATCAAACAGCGCAAACAACACTTCCATCCCTAGATGATGAGGGAAGAGTCATTTTAGAACCAGAAGGTATTTTGTCTACTACTATCAAGGAATATCTGATCAAGTGGAAGGATTTGCCCAAAGAAGAAGCTTCTTGGGAGAATGAAGCATTTTGTCAACAACATCCGTCATTACGTATGCTTTGAGGACAAAGCATTCTTTCGAGAGGAAGACAATGTTATGTAAAAAATAGTTAATTTTAGGTTTATTATTTAATTTAGGTTTAGTTAGGCGAAAGGGCACGATCATAAGATCATGCCCTTTCCTAAAGGGTGTCCATGGCGGTATATAAGCCAGGCAACCCACTGTAAACATCATCATCTGTAATTTCATCTTTTAATAAATTATTTATACATATATTGCTGCTGTCCAAGAAATTCCTGCTTCAATGTATCGCACAACAGTGCGTAGAGTTTTGCAAGGAAGATATACACAACATTGCAATGTGTGAGCTCGCGGCAACGAAAGAAAACAGGGGAGCAGCATAAAAGGTTTTTATGTGTTGATTGTAGTTTGAGTTGAACAACATGTAAGCAAAGGAGTATATACATCGCACAGTAATGCTAGGAGTGTGAGCACATAATGTTTTTTATTATTACTGCATATGTAAAAATTTGTTTTAAAGAGTAAAATAGTTTTAGGAGTGTGAGCACATAATGTTTTTTATTATTACTGCATATTTAAAAATTTGTTTTAAAGAGTAAAATAGTTTTAGGGTTTTACAGTAGTAAATGAAAATGGGTTTTTACACACGACCAGTGTAAATTCTCACGAGGAGACACAGGTTTATTTTTGTTGGGTGAATGTATTTTTGGTGAATCCCTCTCAGTAAAAGAGGATGAATATGTATCACGCATTATATTTTAATGAATAAAAATATCTTTGTGTTTCTCAAGAAAAATTGTTAAGCTTCCGTGTGCAAAAGATCCTGTGGAGAAAAGGAAACAGAGCATGTGTTCAGTTTGTTTGTTTTTGAGATTTTACCATAAAAATCCCCAACAACATCTACATAGCTGACACCTAGCTCACGTTACTTCTTTGCAAATTGAATAAGCTGTACAAAACTGCATTTACCTCTTCTTAGCTTTCTTGGACTCTACTATCGTTTTTAATAATGTAGTTATAGTAGCCATTTTTAATTACAAAAACATAATGAAAGAATAATGTGTCAACTACACGTCAGCCCAATCGTGTCTACGAGTCGGCTCCAAAGGGAACTTTATGTAGGATAATTGGCCTACGCATGACGCATTTCGATCTACCATTCGAGGGGATACACCACACATGCGAAGGAATAAAAGAACACTATTACAGCTGTGTTGACTCTCTTTTGGTGACTGAAGTTTGGCTTGGGTTTGTTTGCATTCATTCTACTGAAGGTCGAATATCTCTGGAAACGTTCATCGGTTCTTGACTGTGATTTCGCTCTCATATTCACCTAGGTTGACTGAAGTTTCTACGGTGGTTATTGGGCCAAGCATCTGTGGAAATTTAGCACTATTCTGGGCCGCCAATAACAGTGATTACAGGTCCTAATTTCGGTATTATTGAGAAGTTAATTTGGAGCTGATATATATTGACAGACTTTGACTAATATTTTATTGAAGGCAGTTTGGATTTGTTGGAATATTTTAATGTAACTTTGATGGACTGTCGAACGCCATGTCAAATCATCAAAGACAGTTCAACGCCATACATCAGCAACTGCGATACTGAAATAGAATAGATAGCAACACAAGCTCCATTGAAAGTTGTGCGAACATAAGCAGCTATCCAGCGATAAACAACCATATCAAAGAATCTTCTATATGCATATTTGGTTATATAAGGTTTTTTTCTCTTATAATAAGGTATGTATAGATATATCAAACATTTCTGAAAAGATAGCTTTGGTGAATTCTCGAGTTTAACGTTTTACTTCATATATATATAACTTTATTATTATTTCTTATTTCTAAATTAACTGTTTGGCTTGCAGAGGTAACACTACACAACAAGATTTGTTCGATAATTTAACAATGAACGAGTATTTAGCGTGCGAAAATTGTCACATTTCATCTTTTCCAGAAGGCTCCCAAAAGTACTCTATTTCAGGTAATTTCTTTGCAAAAGATATGCTATTTGGGTTGTTATTTTTGTTACTAATACTCGTATAAATATTATTTTATTAATTATTATAATATGTATTTTTTTAGTTTATTTAAAAATTTATATATTTTTAATAAAACATTAGATAATAATTTTTCTTTAAATTTTAATAAGAAATTCAAATTTCAAATTAGGTTGATATTTAATAAATTTTGAAATATTAGAAAGAGTGTTTCATTAAAAAAAATAAGGGGAAACATTATTTCCAAATTTAGTAAAATTAGTAATGTAATATTTTTATTATAGATTATATTAAGAATTACTATTGTTTGTTGTTTGAATTATGAAAAGGCAGATAGTATTTGATGAGTCTATTATTGTTTGGTCAAGTCATCGGTGGCAAGACTTGGGATGCAAGGTTAGTTTTTAAATTTGAGGACTTTATGTTAGAGAAGAGCATGTATTATCCATAATATAAAAATAATGTTCTATTAAAACTATGATAGTTGTTGGAGATAAACCATTTGAATAGTTTTTTAGATAACTACCAAATAAATACAACTTTATGGTCAAATCTATCTCATTATATTGTAAATCTAAACCTCTTCAAAATGTTTAGAAGAAAAAATGAGATGTTCTCATTGTAAATTAAAATGGCCCACAATCATTGAATGAGCCCTTATAACTAGTACAATCTCAGAATACCTTACTGATATAAGGATACAACATTAGAGGCCCTCATTGGCTCAGGAAGGAAGCCTTTCTACCATGGATGACCATGTTTTCCATAGAGAAATCACTCCATAGTGGTTCATTTTTGCGGACTAGAGAGTTATCACTCAATTATCCTCATTGTTATAGGGAACCCCCTCCACATGATTTGGTTTAGGGCTTACTTTTCTACTTGTAGACTCTTGCTACTCTGTAATTTCCATAATAGGCTTACACTGCCACAAAAGAGATTCTTGTCATCGAGATGATGTCTTCGCTACCCCGGAATTATCTTAGATAGACCTTGTGCCATAGAATTAGTCCTTACACTAATTAATTTATAGAAGGGCTCCCTTGATTTCCAAAATCGACAAACCATGATGAGAGAAATGATCCTTTTCTCTTATTTATAGATTCCCTTTGTAGTCTCTTATACTAATTTTAATTTGGGCGATAACAAGTCTCCCTCCATTTGACCCCAAATTCTGCTTGTTTGACAATTTCCTTTAATTACCCTAATTTACCCAATGTTAACCCAATAAAATTGAATAATGGGTTTCCCCTTTATAGATGATTATAGTTTATGAGGTCGGATGTGGTTCATAAAAGTCTAGAAACTGGTTGGTGCATTAGCCATCATGAATGGAATGGCCAAGAATTAAAAATGTCCATAGTTGCACCGCAAATACTTCTTATACACATCTTACTCCTTGATGTGGATAAGATCATATCTTTACCATTAATCAATATTTGATAAATATAACTCTCTATGCAATTAATCCAATAGTAAATTAATGATGATAATGTGAGCAGAGGTAAGCAAAGGATGTAATCTAGTCCATGAGATTTTCTCTTGCCACCAAAATATAGATATTTCAACAACCAAGCTCATAAACTTTTGATGGTTGGAAACCTATAGCATATCACATCCATCATTGTCCTTAATATTTATGTCATGTCTTATGGACTTCATTGGGTTATGATAGTAGGAAAGGGAGACCGATGAGATGGAGAAACACAAGTAGGTTGCACATGATGATTACACTAGAGATGGGAGACTATGGAGTGATCAAAACCCTAAGGGTGCATCCAAGGAGGAAAAATATAATCAATGAAGGGATTTTCCTAGACACTGTACTTGGGAGCAAGAAAGGGCTCACAATTATGTGAGATAATATGAGGAGGGGTGAAGAAATCACTTGACGAAGACTCAAGATGATGACTAACAGGAAAAAAGGAGAAAAAAGCATTGTATTCAACATGTTTTTCTTTCCCAAAATCATAATCTAAAAGCTCGAGTGATTTGAATAAAGAATCATACTTAGGAGAAGTGGGAGCCTTATCAATTTCCTTATTATCAAAGATTGGGTCTCTCCCAACAGGAAAATTGATCACTTCCAACTACCCCTCTTTATCTTAAAGGAAAATTAATATTCTACTTCTAAGGGGCTTCAATGGGTATGTTATTATAAAGAGTACCTAAGGGGAAGGGAAGACCAATCTCATCCTCATCCTCCTTTCCGGTGTCATAAATGGGAGCACAATAAAATTAAGAACCAACAATTTCTTATTTCTCCTTTTCAATGTGGAAATAGTCTTCAATGTCATCTTTGAAGGGGCTAATGGGATCATATTTCTGAAGGATTTGAAAAGAGGATTAATCAGGATTAATATCCTTGAGAAAGGAAAGGTTGGTGTCAATTTTAATTTCCATAAACGCATCCTTCCCAGTACACGTGTCCTCAAAATGATCATTTTCATCATGTGGACCCTAGGAGGACTCATCTTCTTGCTCATTACCTGGATTCCTAATGTCCTGATGATGTCCGATGAAGGCTTCCTCTTCGATGCTTAATGCATGAGTGTGCTCGACAATGTCTAATAAAGCCCAAAATGAACTCTTACTAGATGAGATTCTCCTAGGTTCATGATCATGCAACCATGAGTTATGAACACTAAGAGATCCCATGAATAATGTCATAAGAACATTTTTGTGAACAACCTTCTCTCTTGAATCATGTGATTTAACTCTTTTTATATGGTCAATTGCAAAGGCTGGATTAGGATGCCCATGGATGGTAGAAATGTCGAAAGTGATAAATTTACAAAAGAAAGAAAACCTATTATAGGTATACATGAAAAATATGTAGGAGTAGCCAGGGTGAAGTTAAGGGTGCCTAGAAAAATGCTTTCTTAACCCTACAAGCATCAACCTTAAAGTTCAATAAAGAACTAGGGCTTCATTCTTCTAATGGAGTTGCCAATAATGATATGTCAATATGTTGTATGTGGAAAAACACATGTTTTGTGTCCTCGACAAAGGTGCCAAAATGTTACTTCTCAAACTAGGAGGGGACCGAAAGGGAAAATGCTAGACAAAGGGAAACAAATGGAGCCTTATCCCACTATCACCTTAGCAAAGGCTCCCTTCTATTTATGAAATTTCACTGATGGGAGGATGGGCGGAGACCTAGTATATTATGGAGTCATTGATGAAGGATAAGTTAATGAAATGGTGTCGAGCTCCCCAAACAATCCCTTTCGTGGAAGAGTTAGAGAGATAAGGCATGCTTGCTTTTTAAGCAAGGTAAAATGTCTTCTAGGGAAAGGAAGGGAGAATTTAAGGTTTAGGATTTAGGGATATGACTTATGAAGGAACTTCCCAATCCCTAAAATCCTTATTGTAATTTGTATCCTAGATGGTTCTTGAAGAATAGTCTTTGAAAAGGAATAGGACCACACGCGACCAAGTGGACCTTGGTCTAGGATAGGGGAAATGAGTATAGAAACTAATGATATTCTTACCCTTGACAAGGTGGGGAAAGGATGAAAGAAATAACTTTTAGTTGAAGGTGTTGATTTGATCCTACAAGGTACTTGCCTTCGGGATGTTAAGGCTAAGTTTGGTCCCAGAGATAGGGCTAGGATTTTCTCCTAACTCCACCATCAAAATGCCTTCAAAATTGGAGGAGACCCTAATGAAACACTAGCACATGAGACTCTAGGAGATCGAACATTTTGGAGGGATAGTTTGCCGAGAAAATAATCAACCAAATATTGGAAGGGGTCTTTGTTAATAATCAACCAACTATGACATAGTTTCATTGTTTACGGAAATTATATTATAATAGAAGCATAGATTGGGTATAGCTTTTAAATAATGAGAAACCATATTAAAATGGATTTCGAGAGGTCCCACATGCCATATCATCACTGTACTCTTGCACATCGCAAACAAATGTATATCATAGATTTTTAAAGTTGTTATCATGCCAAAGTTATCATGTCAACAATGTTGATATTCCTATAACACATATCACCCCTACTTGCTCTAACCTCTGATGTAGTGGATGTTATATTTCAATAAAATCATTTTGATAAGCCAATTGGGTCCATAACATATCAAAATCACTTGCTCTAACATCCAATGTAGCAGATGTAATATTTCAGTAAAATTGTTTTGATTAACCAATTAGGTCTGCAACATATCACAAATGAATGTTTTAAAATCACATGCATGAAAAGCTTGCTATAGGAAAGTTGCGACACGGGGGATGCAATATTACATTAAAATATTATGATAAAGGTGAGTTGAGTCTATAACCATATCAAAAATTGGAGGTTTGGTCTTAGTGGAGGATCTTATCACATGTGTTATTACAAAAGATACAATAAAAGGGTGGATGCTATTTAGTAATTAAATCATTATTAAAGCAAATCAGGTCCTCATATCAAAGATCAAAGGTCCACATCTCTTATCGAATATTGGAGTTAGAGTCAGAGGTTTGAGTGATGAAACACAATTAAAACACTTATACGATTTCTTTGATTTGGTTTTGGATATTTCATCGATATGTTTATATTTTCCCCTCTGATATCACTGTTTCTACTCTTTGGCTCTTTCTCTTGGGCATATGTGTTCTACTCTCTGGATCTTCTTGTACTTGGCTTGTCGCTCTTGTTCTTGGCTTTTGATGGCTTCTCTTTGAAGTGCTTCTCTTGGATCTGCTCCTCCTTGGCCCGTCACTCCTACTCTTAACCTCTGATGGATTTTCTTTGGCTCTGATGGCTTCTGATGGATTTCCTCCTCTTTCTCCTTGGGACTTCTCCTTGGTTCTAATGCTTTTTTTATGTATTTATATATATTCAATGTTGGCATTATGGTTCAAGTGTTGTCCTTGATGGCAACTCACTCAGTGGATGGTACAGGTGCTCAAAGGTTAGTACAGGTGATGGCAACTCAATCAGAAGACAGATCTCAGTACAGCATGGCAAGAAAGCTCATACACGCTCTTTCGTTAAGCCCAAGTCGCGTATACACGCAAGTTAGATTCAGAAAAAGCGCGTGTATGTGGAAAGGTTCCTTTGGTTCATGGTGGTTAGACCTTGGAAGTTGTGCCTATGATTTCGGACCATTATGTCTCGACGGGCGTGTCGATCCCTAGTTTTAAAGTTGATGGTATTGTGTTACTATGGTTTTGGCTCTTGGTATTGAGAAAGGCCTAAGGCTATATAAGGAGAAGAAGATCATTAGGCAAAGATCATCTTTCGACAAGGCATGAATATCTAAGAGAGAAAGAGATCTGATATGCAGGTTCTGAGTTGGTTGATCTGAGCTAAGGAGAGATCTCATCGGTTGATGGAGAACTAGATCTAAGGAGAGATCGGGATCAAATGGTTTGAAATGCACTATCATGTTATGGTTGATTATGCGTATTTCTAGATCTGCATATTGTCGCAATGTTACGTTCTGAGTCTAACTAATATCTGGTACAGCTGCAAGTTGAGAAAGTTTATTTTTAGATCTGTACGCAGGTTGGCTTCGGTAAAAGCGCGTGTATACGCGGTTTCTGCTCATTAAAGTAGCGTATATCTTTTGAAGCTTGATTTGGGTTTACAGTGGGATCTGACTGTTATTACAGAGTTCTGTAGTCTGCTCTGTGTTCTGGTAACTGGTGATTGACAGGGTTCAGTGGTTCAGTGATTCAAAGTTGGTTGTTTTATGCTTCAATGATCTGTTGTGAAAATTGAATGAATTGTGGTCTTCAGATTGTAATGTTGTGCTTCAGGAATATCCAAGTCTGAAAATGTATGAAAAGTGATACCTGGAAGAAGGAAGATTGTAGGTCAGCACCTACGTACTAGTATCTTGGCTAGTACAAAAGCAAAAGGGGGTTGGAGCTCCCTTCCAAGGAAGTTTGGAGAACGAGAGAAGGTTGAAGCCTTCTGCAGGTTGTAGCCTGCGTACTGGTATAAGGCTGCACCAGTACAAAAGATTGTAAACTGAAGTTTCATATTAAGAAAGATAGAGACAACTTGCAGCAGGTGGTTTTCACCCACATTGGGTTTCCACCTTATATCTTGGTGTTCATGTGTGTGCCTTTTTATCTGTTCTGTTATACTGCACATGTTTACTATTAATATGATGAATAATGTCCTGATGCACTTAATTGAAGAATAAGCCAACTAAATTGTGAGTTTTCTGCTTATACGCTGTTTTACTTCGTCACAGTAGCGTGTACACGCTAGTTCACTTAACTGAAGTAGCGTATATGTTTTGAGCATTTGAAAAGTTTGATTAATCTGATAATACTGATTCACCCCCCCTCTCAGTATTATTTCCAACAATTGGTATCAGAGCAGGTCCTTCAGAGAAGCTTGATCGCTTGAAGGAAGATCATTCATCATGAGCAACTACGAGAAAGAAGCATCAATCAGGCCACCGGTTTTTGATGGAACAAATTTCAATTATTGGAAGGTAAGAGTTACTGCATATCTTCAATCTCTTGGTACAGAAGTTTGGGACATTGTAGAAAAAGGCTATGCTTTTCCTTCAGCTACTCCTACAGATCCAGATGAAAAAAAGGCATATGAAACAAATGCAAAAGCAGTCGCTACCCTATTAGGAAGTATATCTCAAACAGAATTCATGAAGGTCATGCACTTCAAATCAGCAAAAGAAATATGGGACAAAATGATCACTAGCTATGAAGGAGATGAACAGGTAAAGGAAGCTAAACTTCAAACACTCAGGATTCAATATGAGACTCTCAGGATGTATAATGATGAAAGTGTGGCTAATTATTTTCTCCGGGTAGATGAGATTGTTAATTGTATGAAAAACTTGGGTGAAGAAATAAGAGAAACTATAGTAGTTCAAAAGGTTCTAAGATCTTTATCCCCCAAGTTTGAATCTAAAGTATCTGCAATAGAAGAAAAAGAAAATCTCCGTGTTCTCACTATGTCTCAGCTACATGGAATTCTAACCGCTTATGAAATGAGAAAGGGAGGTCCATCTGACAGAAGGGAAGCTGCTTTTAAGGCATCAGGAAAAGAAGATTACTATGAAGCAAGCCATGTTCCAGAAGAAGAGGAAGAAGAATCAAATTTTGTCAGAAATCTTCAAAGGGGTTCTGGAAGGTTCAGAGGTAAGCTACCTTTCAAATGTTTTGCTTGTGGGAAAGTAGGTCATTATGCTGCAAAATGTCCTTATAAGGATAAAGGAAAAGAACCTGCTAGATGGAACAAGAAACAAAGTGCAAATAGGAAAAGCTACTACACCCATGAAGATAGTGATGGCTTATCAAACAGTGATGAAGATGAACAAGGTAATAAATATAAGCTGTTAATGGCATTTGAAGATGATGATTATGAGGATGCTATAGATGTGGATAATCTCTATAATGAAATCACTAGACTCAAGAGAAGCATAGAAGAAAGGAATGTGATTATTGATACTTTGCAATTTCAAATTGATGAAAAGGAAAAACATCTTGAAAAACTAGAAGGTGAAATTGTTGGTCTCAGAAAAGAAATTGAGAAAACAAAAACTATTAATCTTAAATTTGTCAAAGGATCTGAAACCTTGGATGAGATTATTAGTGTGCAGCGGTCTCCTCTAAACAAAACAGGTTTGGGCTATAATGGAGAAACCTCTCAAGCATCCACCTCAAAAAGTTATCTTGATGCAGCAAGAGGAAATGAGCGGAAGAACAATGAAGATAATCAGGTAAAGCAGGGACGAGTTACAAACAGAAACTATCAGGGACAATCCTCCTTAAGGATGAACAAAAGCTACAACCAACCACAGGTAAAATCTTCTCAGTTTGGCTCAAGAATAGATGAAAATAGAAATTACAATCAGTTGGCTGGTAGATTCAATAACCGCAGAAGCTTCTTCAATGGACAATGCTTTTCTTGCCACAACTTTGGTCACAGAGCAGCTCAATGTGTTGCATATAAAACAATCATGACTAGGGAAGCTCAAAAACAAAGAAGTATGACAGGGATTACAAAAAGGACCTATAACAACTTTTCGGTGCTTGAAAATGAAGTTGAATGTTCTATTTGCAATAATTTTGGTCATAAAGACTCTGAATGCAGGAGCAGGTTTCAGGAGAAAAAGGAACAAGCCACAAGCACCAAAACATGGAGAATAAAGGAACCTCAAACAGAAAGATGTGGGATAGCATTTTATGCAGAAGGACAGGAAAATCTATGGTACATTGACAGTGGATGTTCGAAACATATGACAGGTGATAAAGAAAAACTTGAATCTTATTCTACTTTAGAAAAGGGAAAGAAAGTCTCTTTTGGAAATGATACTCCTGCTACTATAAAAGGAAAAGGTATTGCTCCTTTAAAAGAAAAGGTCAAGGCTGGAAATGTTTTGTATGTTGATGGATTGAAACATAATCTTCTAAGTGTCAGCCAGATGTGTGATCAAAAAACAGAGGTTATTTTCAGATCGAATGGATGTCTTGTTCGTGATCTTGATACAGGTAAAACAGTTCTCAAAGGCAAAAGAACTCCAAATAATCTGTACATATTTGAAGAAGAACAACAACAATGCTATCTTAGCAAGGATGAAGAGCACTGGTTATGGCATCGAAGGTTGGGACATCTAAGCTTCTCACAAATAAGGAAAGCATGCAAATATCAGGCAGTTCGCGATCTTCCAGATATCAAAATTCCAGACAACACCATATGCAAATCTTGTCAGTTTGGAAAGCAGACCAGAACTAACTTTCCAGAGAAGGAAGGGTCAGCTAGCTTGCCTCTTGAGCTAGTCCATACAGATGTATGTGGTCCATTTAGGAAAAGGTCACCTCGAGGAGAAGAATATCTGATATTATTCATTGATGATTTCTCAAGGTTTGTTTGGTTAGGGCTTATGAAGCACAAAGATGAAGCATTCGAAAAATTCAAATCCTTCAAAGCATTGGCCGAAAATGAATCAGGACACAAAATCAAGTGCCTCAGATCTGACAGAGGTGGGGAGTTCACATCAAATGAATTTTTTGATTTCTGCGATGAACATGGGATAAGAAGAGAATTCTCTACAGCTAGAACTCCTCAGCAAAATGGGGTTGTGGAAAGAATGAACAGAACTATCCAACAAATGGCTCGTGCTATGCTCGATGAATCAGGTACTCCTGCAACCTTCTGGGGAGAAGCCGCACATGCTGCTGTTATCATTCTTAACAAAACAAATGTCCGAGTAAACAGCACTCAAACACCTCATGAGCTTTGGAGTGGTAAAACTCCTTCCGTGAAGCATTTCAAAATCTTTGGGAGCAAATGTTATATTAAGAACACTGATGAGCAACTTGGCAAACTTGAACCTAGAGCAGATGAGGGCATTCTTCTTGGTTATTCTCCACATAGCAAAGCATACAAGTGCTACAATAAAAGACTTGGCAGAATTGTTGACAGTATTGATATAGTGGTTGATGAGAAGGGATATATTCCTAGGCAAGTTCATCATGAAGAAGATGAAGGTTACTCTCAAAGGCGAAATGATGAAGAAGAAGAACCTCAAGAAGAAGAAGAATCTCAAGAAGAACCAGAGGAGCAGACAAGAATAGAAGAGAAGACTCCATCCAGATATGTCCAAAAGAATCATCCAGAAACTCAGATTGTGGGGCAGAAAGAAGCAGGAGTACAAACAAGAAGGACACTTGCAGAAGCTTCAAGCTACTTGGCTCTACTCTCCTCCATTGAACCACAAAATGTGAAAGAAGCATGCAAAGATGAATGTTGGGTCAAAGCAATGGATGAAGAACTTGAGCAAATCGAAAGGAACAACACTTGGGAATTGGTTCCTAGACCAAAAGATAAGAATGTAATAGGAACAAAATGGGTCTTCAAGAATAAGTTAAATGAAAATGGAGAAGTAATTAGAAACAAGGCCAGACTTGTTTGTAAAGGGTATGCACAGCAAGAAGGAATAGATTTTGAAGAGACCTTTGCTCCTGTGGCAAGACTAGAGGCCATCCGAATGTTCCTTGCTCTCTCAAGCTTTCAAAACTTCAAGGTATTTCAAATGGACGTGAAATCAGCCTTCCTGAATGGAGACTTAGAAGAAGAAGTATATATTGAGCAGCCAGATGGGTTCATTCTTGGGAATGATCCAAACCTTGTATGCAGATTGAAAAAGGCTCTCTATGGGCTCAAACAAGCTCCAAGGGCTTGGTACTATCGGTTGGACAAATATCTTCACCAACAAGGCTTTTCAAAAGGATCAGCAGATAGCAATCTCTATATAAAAGTTGAAAATAACAAATTGCTAATTCTTGTTGTTTATGTAGATGATATTATTTTTGGCAGCAATGAAGAGACTATGAGTCAAAACTTTGCCTTGGTTATGCAGAAAGAATTCGAAATGTCACTTCTTGGAGAATTGACATATTTTCTTGGATTGCAAATCCAACAAAATGAAGGAGGTATCTTCTTGTCTCAAACCAAATACCTCAAGCAGATCTTGAAGAAGTATGGCATGGAAGAGTCAAAACCAGTATGTACACCCATGGTTACAGGATGCAGCCTCAGTGCAAATGATGAATCAGCAGCAGTCCACCAACCCACTTATAGATCCATGATTGGGAGTTTGCTTTATTTGACAGGTACTCGACCAGATATTACACATGCAGTAGGAATGGTTGGAAGATTTCAAGCCAACCCAAAGGAAACTCATCTTCAGGCAGTCAAAAGAATCTTCAAATATCTTCAAGGGACCCAAAACTATGGCTTATGGTATCCTAGAAATACTGATCTCACTCTTCATGCTTACACAGATGCAGATTGGGCTGGAAGTGTGGATGATAGGAAAAGCACAAGTGGAGGTGCTTTCTTCATGGGTTCCAGATTAGTATCTTGGTTCAGCAAGAAACAAAGTTCGATTGCCTTATCTACAGCTGAAGCAGAATATGTAGCTGCAGCATCTTGTTGTACACAACTTCTTTGGATGATGCAGACCTTGCAGGACTTTCAAATCACTTGCACTCCACCTGTCTCTATCTTATGTGATAATACAAGTGCAATCAGCATTTCAAAGAATCCAGTCATGCACTCAAAGACCAAGCACATACCAATCAAGTACCATTTTCTTCGGGAACAAGTGCTTGAACAGAAGGTCAAGTTGGAGTATGTTCCTTCTAAGGAGCAAGTTGCTGATATTCTCACAAAACCACTGCCCAGGGAAACTTTTGAATATCTCAGACAAAAGCTGGGAGTAGTTAATGCTTCATCCTGTTGTTGAAATTTGTTTGTTCTACAGAAAAGTTGGTATACGCAGGTTACGGAAGTAATATTAGCGTATACACGCGGATTCATGGTGGGAAAGTCGCGTGTATGCTGGACGCTTGTTGCAGAAAGAATATCCGCGTACATACGCTGTTTTATACAGGAGAAAACGCGTATATGAAGTTCTGAACAGCAAGGGAAAACTCTGAAGTTCTGAACAGCAATAGGAATGTCAGAATTATTCAGGCACAGTTTCAGGGAGTGCAACAGGCACAGGTTCAGGGGGAGCAGCTCAAAAGTCTCATAAAGCATTGTTGGCATTCAGATGTTTTTGGTTGTTAGATGTAAATTTTTGTATCCCCACTTGGTTGGGTGGATGAGTCATTTTTTTGTATATCCTCACTTAGTTGAGAAATGGATGTATGTATGAGTCTTTGGTGATAGGAAGGTCTTTTATGATGTATAGAGTCATGTTCTTCTTGAAGAACATCTTTTGCAGATCTTGCCTACAGTCAAGGGGAGCATGAACAGCACTTGGTGAGCAGGATGGATAGATTGTTACTCTTTGGCATTCACAAAGGGGGAGCACACTTGGAGATTTCAGCATGTACTCAGGGGGAGTATGGACAGCAGTATGGACAGCAGAAGGATTACCAAGGAAGAGAATATCTTGGTCCTCCCTTTGCCCTTGATGTCAAAGGGGGAGAGTGACTTGGTGTGGTGGTTGCCATCAAGTCCAAAGGGGCAGATTGTTGGCATTATGGTTCAAGTGTTGTCCTTGATGGCAACTCACTCAGTGGATGGTACAGGTGCTCAAAGGTTAGTACAGGTGATGGCAACTCAATCAGAAGACAGATCTCAGTACAGCATGGCAAGAAAGCTCATACACGCTCTTTCGTTAAGCCCAAGTCGCGTATACACGCAAGTTAGATTCAGAAAAGGCGCGTGTATGTGGAAAGGTTCCTTTGGTTCATGGTGGTTAGACCTTGGAAGTTGTGCCTATGATTTCGGACCATTATGTCTCGACGGGCGTGTCGATCCCTAGTTTTAAAGTTGATGGTATTGTGTTACTATGGTTTTGGCTCTTGGTATTGAGAAAGGCCTAAGGCTATATAAGGAGAAGAAGATCATTAGGCAAAGATCATCTTTCGACAAGGCATGAATATCTAAGAGAGAAAGAGATCTGATATGCAGGTTCTGAGTTGGTTGATCTGAGCTAAGGAGAGATCTCATCGGTTGATGGAGAACTAGATCTAAGGAGAGATCGGGATCAAATGGTTTGAAATGCACTATCATGTTATGGTTGATTATGCGTATTTCTAGATCTGCATATTGTCGCAATGTTACGTTCTGAGTCTAACTAATATCTGGTACAGCTGCAAGTTGAGAAAGTTTATTTTTAGATCTGTACGCAGGTTGGCTTCGGTAAAAGCGCGTGTATACGCGGTTTCTGCTCATTAAAGTAGCGTATATCTTTTGAAGCTTGATTTGGGTTTACAGTGGGATCTGACTGTTATTACAGAGTTCTGTAGTCTGCTCTGTGTTCTGGTAACTGGTGATTGACAGGGTTCAGTGGTTCAGTGATTCAAAGTTGGTTGTTTTATGCTTCAATGATCTGTTGTGAAAATTGAATGAATTGTGGTCTTCAGATTGTAATGTTGTGCTTCAGGAATATCCAAGTCTGAAAATGTATGAAAAGTGATACCTGGAAGAAGGAAGATTGTAGGTCAGCACCTACGTACTAGTATCTTGGCTAGTACAAAAGCAAAAGGGGGTTGGAGCTCCCTTCCAAGGAAGTTTGGAGAACGAGAGAAGGTTGAAGCCTTCTGCAGGTTGTAGCCTGCGTACTGGTATAAGGCTGCACCAGTACAAAAGATTGTAAACTGAAGTTTCATATTAAGAAAGATAGAGACAACTTGCAGCAGGTGGTTTTCACCCACATTGGGTTTCCACCTTATATCTTGGTGTTCATGTGTGTGGCTTTTTATCTGTTCTGTTATACTGCACATGTTTACTGTTAATATGATGAATAATGTCCCGATGCACTTAATTGAAGAATAAGCCAACTAAATTGTGAGTTTTCTGCTTATACGCTGTTTTACTTCGTCACAGTAGCGTGTACACGCTAGTTCACTTAACTGAAGTAGCGTATATGTTTTGAGCATTTGAAAAGTTTGATTAATCTGATAATACTGATTCACCCCCCCTCTCAGTATTATTTCCAACATTCAATGCTTACATATTGTCCTCCATCTTATGATATGATCTCCAACTAGGTCATAATATGTCATCAAGTCCTTCATCAAGGATATCATAATATACACGAGGTTATGGAATATTCATTAGAAATTTCATCACTATGATCAATGGGAAACATCACATATCATGAGAGTTTTCCATAAAAAAAATGGCATATTGACATCAACAACAACCTTCACTAACATGTTCAATAGTGGATAATCATTTCCATCAAATATCAAAATTGTCCTTGAAGATATTTCGTCCATATGATCCATGATTGTTTACAATCTTCCCTCTAGTGATTATACTATTAAAGAGTAGTCTGCTTTGATATTAATTGTTGGAAATATTGAGAGGGGTGGTCAACCAATCCTTCATTTTTCCTGAAAATTTAGTATCAAAACCATTAACCCATAACATCACATCAAACGAACATAAGGTATATATAAACAATATATGTATATTATAATGGAAGCTACAACTTCCAGCTTACTAGCTACAATTAGAAGGGATACAACCCCAAGATATTTACCAGCCATTATTAGAACAAGATATAACTCTTGGTTTACCATCATCCACTAGAAGGAGGTGCCAACCTCTTGAAAGAAGTTACAACTTCCTTCCCTACCACCACCCTGCCACCTTATAGAATAAAAGGAAAAACACATTCTTCTTGTGCTCCCTTACAAGGGACATGACCCAATTACAACAACATTCAAACAACTTCAATTCTACCCTTTTGTCACATGCAATTCATAGATAGTTTAATAATAAAATGCACACCGTATATCACAAATGAGTGCCCTTACTCTCTCTTCGATTTTACTTACAATTTCTTCGGGTTTGATCAATAATGAATTCAATTCCTGGTTATTAATGACTCTAGTGCCTACTTAACCATGACTCCAATGACTCCAATAATAACCTCAATTCTTGTTCCAGATCATGTTCATGAAGACTAATTCCAATCTATTTCAAGCAAGCTTTACGTAATAAAAATCATGAGCTAAAGATCTGTTGTGGAGTTTGCTTCAGTGCTTACCTAACCAGGGCCAAACTTTTCCCTCGGACAAATCCAGAAAGGAATTTAGAGCATAACTGAAAGATACTACAAATACACCTTAAATTAGTCACATAAGGAGAGCCTCAGATCTCCTTTAGGGGGGATACTTCAACTAGCAAAATGAGATAAATCATACTTCAGAAATATATGTCTTGGAACAATTCAGACCAAACATAGAAGGTAACCCGAAATCAGTGAAAATAGGCCTTAGATGAATACTTCAAAGGTTGAGATCTGCCACAAAATGGATCCACGAATAATATGAAAAATTACCTCAAAATGCTTCCCTATGACTCTACCAAATTCTGACTCAAGAGAATGTCCAAATTAAGCCTCAGATATCATAGATCTTCCTTAGAACATGTGAAGAAAACCTTAGGAAAGGATCCCTTAGATGAAAATTGAAATATGTCTAAAAAATGGTGAAAGAATTTGAATTCTCACCCCATTGAGCTTCATGTCTAGAGTCTTTCTTCTTCTCACTTTACATTCCCTAACAATTCTAGTCGCCTTCGAGATGCTCATCTCACTATGTTTTGATGCTCCACGAGTGAGGTATTTATAGGGATGAAGTGATTCCTAATGAGTTTGTCCTGATCCATCGACATGGACCACATTTTATTTTATCCGACCTTTACATGGATACATTTAGACCTTTAAAAACTTTTTTTGTTATTATTCAATGTACATGAATCAAGACAATCACTACCAATGATAGAAGGTCATACACCTTTAGGGAAAATTTGTTGGTGCTCCACCAATCCATGGGGCATCAAACCTAGAAAATTAAAATCTCTCCAACTAAGAGGACCCATAAGGCGTACCATCTAGCAAATGAAATGGTCTAACAAAGGCTATCATTTTAGAGGGTCCTTGAACCTAAATTCATTTGATTTGTGCATGAAAATAACCAAACACATGCTAAACCATTCACTGTTTTATATCAATTACAAATTTTCCAACAACTTCTTCCATTAGTATGTTTTGAAACAAATTTTTCAGTTAAATCTCTTTAAAAGAGTGAATAGTTTCTATTAGCAATGAATTGAACAATCGTTTTTAAAGGAATGAATCAAAATTATTACTTTTATATTCTCCAAGGAAATATTAACTCAATAATAAAACTTGTTCCATGATTATATTAGGAATAAATAAGATGGTGACCCATAAAACTAAAATAACTTCTAAAATTATTTGACTAGTCCCAACATAACCCTCCATGATAACATCATTTTGTAGCTTAAGGATTATATTTTCTTAGCTTCATAAATCATTAATCCCCAATCCCTTTGAGTGTAATCATTGGCTTTCGTAAAACCCCGAGTACTTTTATACATTCTTATAGTTCAATTTGTGTAAAAAGGAGCAATTGAATTAACTATGTCTTTTCCTTCTTCATTAGCACCCATAAATGAAATTGTGTACTTTATCGAATTTAAAACTATTCTAATGATAATACAATAAGAGTCTATAATCTCCCTAATATTTTAAGCATGACCTCTATGTTTATTTTAAAATAACACTGACCTCTATGTTTATTTTAAAATAACACTATATCATCATTAAATAACAAGTGGTATATGTGCAAGATCATATAAATTTATATTGCTCCAAAAAAAATGCCACTAACTTTAACTTAATGATAGTTCCACTTAACAATTTACCATAAAAAAATTATACCAAAGATAAAAGAGAGTATATATTTTTAGAACCATTTACCCGCTGATATAAAAATTGACCTATTGATATGATAAAAGCGATATAAACTAATTAACCAAATTTAAATTGAAACTCAAATGTATACATATTAGATTGAGGAAAAACCAATTTACTCTAGGATGAAATTTTAACAAGTCAACCATAACTACCATAAAAACTAACCTCTTTACTTTAACAAAATGGAAAACATTTAAGCTTTTTCTACAAACTTGTGCTTTGTCCTCAAGCGAGAAACCCAAAGAACTATGAATGGTAGAGTTTTGTTCTCAATTTGCTAATTTTTTTATTCAAAGTTTTAATTCCAACCATTAATATGATTCTCAATTTTAGATGAAAGATGCAAGATTTCCGAAGAGAATGAAGAAGCTTTGTTAATGGAAATGGACATGGACTTTGAAATATACGAACTTTATAAGGATTTGGATTTGGATTTGAAAGAAGGTAAGTATTACTTTAGATTGTTGATTTTAAATTTTCAAAATTATAATTCCAACCATTGATATGATTCTCAATTTTAGATGAAGGATGCATGATTTCCGAAAGAGGTAATGTTAAAGAGAATGAAGAAGCTTCGTTAATGGAAATGGACATGGACTTTGAAATAGACGAACTTTATAAGGATTTGGATGTGAAAGAAGGTAAGTATTACTTTAGATCGCTGATTTTAAATTTTCAAAATTTTAATTCCAGCAATTGATATGATTCTCAATTTTAGATGAAGGATGCAGCATTTCTGAAAGAGATAATGTTAAAGATAATGAAGAAGCTTTGTTAATGGAAATTCAAATAGCCCAACTTTATCATGATATGAAAGAAGGTAAGTATTGCTTTAGATTGCTGATTTTAAATTTTCAAAATTTTAATTTTAACAATTGATATGATTCTCAATTTTAGATGAAGGATGGAGCAGTTCCTAAGGAGGTAATATTAAAGAGAATGAAGAAACTTTGTTAATGGAAATGTACATGGACTTTGAAATAGCCCAACTTTATCCCGACTTGGATTTGAAAGAAAGTAAGTATTACTTTAGATTACTGATCTTAAATTGTTATAATTTTTTCTTAAATTATTACGAGTAAATAATTATAATGGTTATTGACATGGTTATTGACATTTACCTATATTACACTACTATGTAGAAAAAGTTTAATTACGTTGTTTATTATCTACATGTTAGTAACTGATATGCCATTCTTATTTACAGGGGACGGAGAATACCATTATTAAAACAAAGCTCCTACCGGAATCTATAATGCAATATGTAATAAAAGCTTGTGAGATTCAATTTGCGGGATACTTCACTTACTAACATTCCACCTAAAAGGATATAATATATTGTAATGATATTAATGGAGTATTATAGGAGTAGAATGAATTAATAGAAATCATATTTTATTGTAATAAGTCTTTGTATATATATATATATATCTATATATATATATATATATTTATTTATTTATTATGTATATATATATAATTAATTTTAGTTGAGATATTGATAGAGGTGGTTTATTTTAGAAAAATGTATTAGAGATTTTAATTTAAATGTTAATAATTATTAAGTGGATTGTAGAAATGTAATATCTATATAATATTTTAAAATATTATTAGTATTATTCATAAGTTAAAGGTTGAAATTTATTTTCAAAGTAATTATACAATTTTTTTCTTTTTTAATTAAATTTATTAATTAAAAAAAGTTATATGAACTAATATCATAAGAAACTAGGTTTTTTTTTTGATATGTGATATTGATAAGTCATGATATTGATCTATGGTATTATAACAAAGATTATTTATAAATTAAAAATTTTCATAACAAAGTGATTAAATCTTCATAATTGAAAATCTTATTACTTGTTTTTATATGTCTAACTTATATAATAAATCTTTTTATATATTTTTTTCTTTGCTATATTGTGTGACTCCTAAAAGTAATGTAAATGCACTAGAAGTTGTGTTTTTGCTACTATGTCCTCTATCTCCAATTCAAATGAAAGACATTCGCTCTAACTCTCGAGATCCACATGTCTGCCACTATTTCTTCCTTCTCTGGGCAATGAAAAACCTTTTTGTTTATTGAATCAAAATCCTCCCTTTTTGTCGTTGTGGTTTCCGCTTAAGCCCGATCCTCATCCCTTTTACACATTCTAAAAAAAAAATTATTTATAAAAATCCAACCAGAGATAATATATTTATCTTTGTGGGTCTACCTTGAGCACGTTGGGGGTCAAGCCCGACTTTAGGTCAGAGGTCAGACCTTCTCTTCCTTGTGATTTTCTCAACGCAATCCTGACTCCACCGAAAATTGATTACACCGACTAGATTTCAGCCTGACTATCCCAACAGAGCTCCCACACTTGGGTCCACAATATTTTCTTTTATCATATAAACTTCGGTGCTCACAAATTTGTTGGAAGAATCACCGCCCATTTATGGAATCCATAATTTCCATCTTGGGGATCCTAGTTATTGGTTTGGAATGTTTACCAACACCTGCAGGTTTTGGTGTAATGTAAAACCTCTTCATGGTATCAGAGCTTGGTCCCAAGTTCGATTCCCCCGAGTTGTGTTTGAGGGAGGTGTTGGAAGAATCACTGTGTCTCTATGGAATCCGTAATTTTCCACCCTAGAGATCTTAGTTACTGATTTGGAACATTTACCAACACCAACAGGTTTTGGTGTAACTAAAAACCTCTTCAAATCTAACTACTTCTTATTGTAGGCTTAGTAGAGGCTTTGATTTGAATCTTCTCAAGAGTACCTTGCATGTTTTCCCCAACACATATGCTTATGGGCAAGTGGCCGGCATTATTCTTCTCTGAGATGCAACAAAAACTAGATATCGAGATTCACCGGCCTCATTGTGATTCACAAATTTATCACACACCACTCCTTCGAGATCTAATAGCCTCTTAACACCACAATCCATCCCGAGAGTTATGTAGTCCCTTTACTTCCTATTGGAGATCATAGGAATATGCATAGCACGATGCAGTTCGGATAGCCCGGACTCTACTTCCCTTTACAAAGTCAACACAAAACTCATAAAGCGATAATTGCAAAAGTGTTGGGTTGATCTCACCTTGTCATTTAGAATCTAGATAGCTATTGTATGCATGGGATGCACAAGAACCTACAAATGCACAACTTCTCACCCATCTCTTTTTTTCAATAACATTATATAATGCCAAGATGATTCAATGGCTCTGCTACTAAGTTCCAAATTAGCATAAACATATTTAGAAAGAGACTACGTAGAGAATACGTGAGAAATTATACAGAGTCACATAAAGGAGACTAAACTCATAATCATTCCTTAATTAGAAAATTTGTACATGAAGACTTAGTGACTACCTTTTCGATTTCTTCAGTTAATCCATGGGGAGCTTCTCCCCGCTATTGTACACACATTTCTATACAATAGTATTTTCTTCAGAAAAATATCTCAAGTGAATTGTGAAAATCGGAAATTTATCCAACATTTTAAAGATACCAAATTCCTAACTCTACACTAGTTACATTAGCAAAGGCCCACTTGTCCAATCACCAAAAACAACTAACACCTCATCTTAACACTTGGAACTATTTGCAAAGGCCTCATTAGTAGGAAAACCAACTCATTCTAAATATCCTAACAACCTAATATTCTACTATTTCTCGAATTTAGACACTTGTACTTATATCAATGTTCCTAATTCTTAATTTATACAAAAATAGAAGTGAGGTAAATAAAATCCCTGAAATGAAATAGTATGCCTAGATTTGATGTTCATGCATCAAACTTCCCATCTCGAAAAATTGTGACCTCTTGGTCAAAAGGGCAAAGTCCTCCAAGGTCCCAAACAAAGTGTTGTTGTTGTCCATATGCCTAATTATGCCACTATTCCAGTCATAACCTTAGTCTGTCAAGATCCCAAGTTTGATTCTACAGTGACCCACTTTATTTTCTGAGGTAATCTTACATAGTCAACTACACCTTGTTGTTGGTTGTTCTTCCCTTTATGATTGTACATTGTAGTAGACACTTTTTTCATTAGCATCCTTATTTCCTCAACTTCCATTTTTACTCTTTCTTCTTGCTAGTACATATTGTTTCTTCCTTGTTGGCTCATAATGTTGGTACCAATCACCCTCATGAATGTCCCAAATGACTTCAGGCCTTCATTCTCCACTTTATTATAAAACTATGACCGACCTTCCCATGGATTCTCTTTGGATAGTTGATTTCCATCTTCCATATGTTGAATGCATTTGTAACATAAAAGATTTACTTTTATTGTTTCCTCCAACAATGGCTCTCAAGATACCATTGCAAACCAAGAGACTCATGTACTATGATAAGGAGAGGGGACTAGTGGAGAGACTCATGTACTATGAAAGAATATTAAGATGGAGTTGTGAAAAAAAATGAGCAATGATTTTCAAGATAAAGGCAATCAATCAGGAATCAACAATCAGTGAGCGAATTCTAAGATTTGAAGGCATAATAATTTCAATTAGCTCCATATTGCTTGTGATTATTCAAAGATTATTTTTAGTTTTAGTGAATTGTTTACTTTTTTATTCTGAGGAGCTAGACACAGTTAGCTAGGTGTGATGTTCTATATATTTTTTGATTTTGAATGTAAAAGGGTTGTATTTTGATGCCAAAACCCTACCATTTTTTTAAAGACTTCTATTGCATAATTTTTAACTAAGGTTTTCTGGCTTTAATTCATGACATAATATGTTTCTTTTGTATGTTTTTTTCTAATAATTTAATATTTTATTTCTTCATATGTTTGAGGTAATATAGAAGTTAGGGTACATATAGGTTGAGGATTAACGTCCCTGACAAACCATTGCAAATTTATCATCTACACTGAGACTAGACAATTGAATAGGTTGTTTGAATTAGTACCTCTACATCATTAAATTATTGCCTTTTGTCCTCTCTTAAAGATATTTATGTGGGTTGCAGAGATTCTTCTATATGCATCTTCTCTTGTTAGATGGTTAAGTATTTAGGGAGGATACATGATTATCTAATTTCTCTTGTATTACTCTATGAAACTCTTTAAAGCTATGTTATTATGTCGAGCAAACATTGGATACTCATCAACAACCATCTATATAAATCCTAGATCTGGTTGTTTTGCTTCATAGGCTACTTTCAAGTGGTAATGAGCAACATTAAAAATCCACATAACACTTGTGGGAGCTCCCTCTCGTTCAAGGGTCATCTTTAACCTAAAGTTTGGTTGAGTTGGTTTCTTGGCTTAGTTTCATAGCTAAGAACTTCCTTTGAGAAACATATAAAACATTCATTGTGAGGTTTAATGTAGCCTTGTAACAAGACTCACCTTACATGTTACCTAAACACCTAACCTCCACTTGTCTATTGGTGTCACTTTTGCTTCCCTCCTTTGGAACCTCTTGAGAAATATTTTCTCCTCTATAGATATTGCACATTCTCCTAAACTATTGATAGCTTTTGTCATTCTCTTCTCCTTGAGAATTCCCTTTTTCATCTTCTCTCCTTTCTAACCCTCACAAGGAATCTTCATAATAATTCATTTTCATGAAAAGTATTTATACCATAGTCTTGGAGAGCATTAAAGGTTCTCTCCTCGAAAATGATCATAGTTAACTATAATGGTTGCTACCAATTTCTTATCAAATAAAACTTAAATACCACTTTTACCTTCTTAACATTGAAATCTTCTCCTCTGATCGGATGTGCTCTCCTCCCAAATCCCTCATGTTTTATGTCAATAATTGTTCTTCAATTCATTGTGTTTCTCTGTCTCATTCAAGTGAAAATTCCGCAATCTTGTCTGCCACAAAACTCTTCACTCTTTCAATTCTTTTCTTCTCCTTCTGTAATGTATGTTGATTGTTGGGGTTATTTTATCCCACGTCAAATCCTTGGTTTCTTATTTCCTTTCAATCTTGATTTCATAAAACTAAATACACTGTCATTTAAAAACAAAAATTTGTTATTACCTTTCTCTCAACTCCAAGAAGTAACTAAAATCTAGTTCCTTCAAAGCAAAAATTTCATGCTCTCTCTAATATCCCCTCTCTCAACCTTATTGTCCCTTTACTAGGGCTATGATACCACTTGATGCAACATAAGTCATGTTTTTGTGAGTCTTTGCTCGATCTTCAAATTATTTGAAGGACCTTCACTCTAACCTCCTCAAGGTGAATGTCTTTGTGCATATTTCTTCCTTTGCTGGGTGGCATAGAAACTTTTCTTTGATTGAATCAAAACCCTCCTTTTTCATCGACACAATATCCATTTAACCCTAGTCATCATATCCTTTCCTTTTTCTAAAAAAAAATATTTATAAAATCAAAACTAGAGATTATATATTTATCCTCATGAGTTGTACTAAATCAGGGTGGGTGTCAGCCCAGACTTGAGGTTAGAGGCTAGACCTTCTCTTCCTTGTGATTTTATCTACGCAATCTTAAATCCACCAAAAGATAATTACACTAACTAAACCTCGGCCCCACTACCCTGATGGAGGTTGAGTGAAAATGTCTTAAATTTGATTTTATTAAGTTGTTGTCACTTTAGTTGCTAGACCCACTCATTGGGCTAGAGGGATCATCTCTGTCCCCGGAGAGGATTAACCTTGTAAAAAAAATTGAGCAGAGTTCCTTGTCTTGTGTCAAGTTGCTTAAAAAATGAAACAAGGGCTGGAATAGAGTTCCTTGTCCTATGTCAAGCTCCTTAAAAATTGAAACAAGGGTTGGAGCAAAGTTCCTTGTCTTGTGTCAAGCTCCTTAAAAAATGAAACAAGGGCTAGAGCAAAGCTCCTTGTTTTATGTCAAACTCCTTAAAAAATGAAACAAGGACTGAAGCAAAGTTCCTTGTCTTATGTCAAGCTCATTAAAAAATGAAACAAGGACCATGGAGCAGATTTCCTTGTCATTTGTCAATCTCCTTAAACTGAAACAAGGGATGGAGTAGAGTTCATTATCTTGTGTCAAGATCCTTAAAAAATGAACCAAGGGATGTGAGCAGAGTTCTTTTACTTGTGTCAAGCTTGGTAAAAATGAAATGATGTGTTATGAGCATGGTTCTTTTCCTGTGTCAAGCTCATTAAAAAATGGAACAAATCCCCTTCTAATTTGAATCTTTGATTAGATCTCGTAAAATGTGAGTTGAGTCTCTCACTTGATCTCATAGGTGAACCTTCATTCCATACACTTAGGTGGATTCGCTGAAGCTTGGGGGGCATGTACCTCGAATTGAGTCATTATGCAAGGGGCATGCAAACTTATTTCAAGCATATTTTATTTTTGTTTCAAGCTTTTGTAAAAATGAAGCCAAATCTAAGCATAGTTCATTTCCATTTCAATATTTTGTAAAAATGAAACCAAATCTAGGAATTGTTTATCCTTGTTTCAAGCTTGTGTAAAAATGAAACCATTTATCTCTTTATATCTCGTGATTGTTGTTTTTATAATTCGAATTTTGTTAGATGAGCCTTGGTTCTTTCATTCCATCGTCACCATCTCTTTGGTCGATCATATGATTTCACTTGGTTTTTTTACCCTTGCCTGAGGAACATCTATAATGAGTGGTTTTATTAGGCACCCTCTTGACCATTACTTTTTTTTATCAGTTCCATCATTACCAAAACTAGATTCTATCCTTTTATACCACTCGTTCCTCCAGGTGGAGTCCCCTTTCAGCTCTTTTTAGACTCCAAAAATATGAAAAGATTACCAAGTACTTGTCATTTCGAACTCATTAAAGTAAATTAATTGACATCTACTCAATATAAGTTTAACCCTTTTCCGAAATGAGATAGACTATTGTACGAAAAAGGAACACCTTATTCGAACATGGCTAGGAGGTTCCCTCGAATATTTTTTTCTACCTTTTCAGATTGGAGGGACGAATTACGAGAAGGGACATGATGGAGTTTTGTTTTTTGTCTCTTTTTCAAACTCTTTAAATGTGAAAAATATACCGAGTTATTCTTCTATCCAACTCGTTAAAACTTAAAACTACGAAATACTTTTCAACATCACCAGACCGAGTTCCTCCTTCCTAGGAATCGTAAAAATTACCAGGATTGATTCATTCAAAGAATGAACTTATAAGACAAGCATATGGTACCCTCTTCAACCTTGTGTAAAAATAAAGAGGTACTCGCTAGAAATAGCGGGGGAAAAGTGAAGATGAAACATCCTTTGTATTGGTAGCATTTCGCTCTTGAACATGACACTCATCTGTTTCTCGTGTCAGGTTTAGGATATACTCACTTAGTCACTTGTCCTTCTGGGTTTGGGTAATCAATTATGCTTCTTATTTGAATTTTCAACTTCGTCATTATGACTCCCGGTCCTTTGCTAAGTCAAATGCTGCCACACTTCGAAGTCATGTCGCCAATATGTTCAAGAGAAGTCCTATCTATAGTCTATTATCTATACATTGTCTGACTCTTTGCTACATTCTTTGGTCCTACTCACTTTTTTTCTTGTTTTGTGTCGATGATGGGAGACTCATTATGACTCTCCTTCGATGGGTCACTTCCTGTTGACTTCAACCCATTATCCAAGAAGATGACTTAGAAACTCCCTTTCAGTACCTTAGAGATTTCATGCGTTAATGGAAAGTTCTTCACATCCAAAGACAAGTTTTCACTATTCCCCTTCGATCAGGGGATTCCACTATTGTTCAACTTCATCTTTGTTATCACATTCACAGTTTGTACTACCATACCTTGAGGACCATTGTCATTATTGGTGGTTCCCCTTGTGCCTATTAATAGTATGCATCATTGGCAGGTAATCAGGTGGTCTTCTAGCATGTTCAACTTCGACACATTCATTCACATGTTAGAATTTGTACTTTGAATGGGTTGGGATGGAGCGCAAGACCCAGAGTTTTTCTGATATAACTCAGGCTGTGTGGAGTTATGTATTTTTCATCGTTGTACACATGTTTCTTATATATAGATGGCTATGACCATACCATGGGACTTTACATTTATGATGGTCCTTCTATATTAGATGGCTATGTCCATGCCTTGGATATTATATTACAGATGATCCTTCTGTTTGGATGGCTACGCCCATGCCATGGATCCTTTCATATAGTCCTTACTATCCAGATGGCTGTGTTCATATCGTGGATTCATGTTTTGACATTAGATATGTATATGTATATGCATCCTTGATTTGTATGTCCCCTGATAGTGTGTGTCCTCATCCTTGCCAAAATCGCGTAAAGCATCTCAACCATCACTCCTCTTTTTGCCTTCATTCTTTAGGGGGCTTCTGTTACACATTATTTTGTCACGCCTCCTGCACTTCCCTGTGCAATACCCTGAAGTGCTCGAAACATGATCATTATACAGTATATTCATCCACGTATAAAGTTCGGATCCCTCCTTTAACTTTTCTTGGAAATTTTCTAGAGCTTTCCTTGAAGAAATAGCTCTTAAAACCCTAAAACGAGGGTCATCGCTCTTATGAAGCTCAAAACAATGATGGTTTCTTGTTGCACTATGTTTGACCTGTGATGGCATCGCTTTATTCCCTTCCATACCCACGATGATCCCAAAAATTTAAGTTTCCCAAAGAGGATGAGAAGCTTCATGATCTAGAAACCTCAAGAGCGATGAGATGGAGGTGGTTTCAGATAGATGAGGTTGAATCCTCCTTACTTGACTTCTTTGCCTTATCCCTATGAGCTACCTCCTTGACATGTGGGCCTAATCCTATCTTTGGAGGATTCCTAACTCCCTCTCTTAGATTATAAATTCCTCCTCTCCCATTCCAAAATGGTTGGTCTATGTCCATTTGCACCCTTATGTTGAGCTTGTGCTTGGAGGTTATTCATTAGACTTGGAGAAGGAGGGTTTGGAGAGTTTCTTGGCTTGGACTTCGATTACCACTCAAGGAGAGCCTTTCAACATCAAGGCTATGGTTGTAAGCTTCACTTTATTATTTAATAATATACAATTGTTTGTTCATCTTCCAAAAATATATATGTTCATGTATGTATTGGCTTATCATTCCTTGATCAGCTAAGTAGGTTATTGTTGGATTTCCTATTGGTCTTGGCATTCTTTGTTGTCTCTTAATCACTTGTGAGGTTAAATAAGCACTGAAAGAAGAAGGAACAGGTCTGTGACACAAGTAGTTTGAAGGTATCAACAAAGGAAATCAGAATAGCATCATAGCGAGGTAGGTCATCATTCTCGTTCTACTTTTCAATTATAATATAGAAAGATGTCTAGTTGATTTTCAATTCAGTTGTTAGACCCACTCATTAGGCTATAAGTATCGTATTTGTCTACCGAGAGGATTGACCTATTCAACAGTAGGGGCCATATCATTTTACTCTTAATATGAAGAAGAAGAGGAGCTATACCTCTTATTTCTATCTTAATTCGTCTCTTCTATCACATATAATTTGTCTTGATTTTTGTATCCTGTTGCTATAGCCTTTCTAGTTTCTTAGTTTATAAGTTTACATTTAGTTAATGTAAATAAAATCATATGTACTTTATCATCTACTTGACATACACTTAGAATATTTTTCTTTATCCTTTCAACTAACCATCTTTGTTTTTCTTAAAAGACTCAAACTTGTCCTTATCTCCATCCATGTGATGCAAGCATCCACTATCTATGTACCATTCATATTCATATTCAAATGAACAAAGAGAAAGACCACACCTTATTTTCACATCTTCTTCCTGCTTATTATGATAAATGTTGGTGGATCCATCTTTCTGAGGCATTTTGGTAACAATATTCTTATCTGATTCCTTTCCTTGTTGTCTATGGAGATCTGTTGACTAGTTCATGCTTTCATTTTCTACATGCCTAAACTTGTTACAAGTATAAAATCTTATATGACCATAAAAGTGAGAAAATGAATTATAATATTTCTATTTCATATTCCTCCTATTGCAATCAATAGCTTTGTGACCATATATGTTGCAAGAAAAAATATATCCCTTAAAGAAACTTAAGTACCTGGGAGTTGATGACCTTCTTGTGAAGTGACTATTTGGTTGACATTGAAACAATCTGCTTCTACAATTGGATGCAACATATCCATAATTATGACATATAAATCATTCAATTTTACTTATCAGAGGAGAGAATCGATTAATGTTTCTGTTATTGAGAGAAAATTACTTTGAAAAATCATCTTTCTTCGATGTTGATATGGTTGACTTCTTATCTCTTTCATAGGAATTTCAAATTTCGTATTGTTATCCTTCAAGATCCTTGCATAAGCATGTGAACTAGATTTTCCTTTTACAGTTTCATGAAAACCAAGACCATATAGGATACGTTTGACTACCAATAATGTTATCCAAAATCTTAGTACTATCTTAAAATATTAAGTGTTTATTTTTTTCTTCTAATTTACCTTTTAGAATGTTTACGTTAGCCTCCTTTCATTCGTCCTATTTTTCCTTTTTAGATATTTCTTCCTCATTCCTTCTTCAACCTTTCTTCCCTCTTCCAATTGTTCATTTAATTTGATAATCTCTTCCTTCATCTTATTATCTTTTTCTACAAATATTTGAAGTAACGCTTCATTTCACTTCACTTTCAAGAACTTCTCTCAGAGAGATGACCTCATCTTCAAGTCCTTCAAAATATTGTTTATATTCTATTTCACCCTTAGAAATTTAACACGATCCCCATTATCATATCTGTGTAACTTATCCTTAATATTGGTAATCCTTTTCAAAGAAAAATCAAGTTTTCTTCTATGATTAAGAACTTCCTCTAACCTCTCTTCTTCAGAATCAGTAACTCTATCTTACATAACATATTCATCTTTTGATACATCATTATTTTCTCTAGAAACATGATTACTTGGTTGTTTTTCTGACGAACAACCTTCCTTTATTTTTCCTTCATGTACAAGTAAATTATCCCATACTTTCTATGCAGTCTCATAGTGCATAACCTTTCCTAATGCTGAATTAGGTATGTTACCAAAGATTTCATTTAATTCTACATTATTATTTTGTAATTAATTATTTTGTAATCAATAGTTTTATCAAGAATATAGTGGCCTAGTCTCCAAGTTCTCCAAAGTTCGAACCCCTTCTCTGTAAATTTTCCTCCTTTTATACATTATGAGAAAGTTGGTAATCACCAAAACTATCAAACTACTTAACTATCTCCTAATTGTCTAAATTAAAAATCACTATGGAATATTACATTAGAGGGTAAAAGACACCTCATTCTTAAGAAATCAAAATAACTGGAAGTGACAGAAATTAGAAAACTGATAATGGTTACCCGCTGTTTAGATCTAAGGCTGGACTATTGATGAAGTTTCTCTGTAGATGTTTTGATAATATTTAAACTGTTTTAACACAACATAGTGCACTTTAACAAAACTCCGTGCATGGACTTGGGCCCACGTATGCATTGGAAATGTTCTAATTGGCTAAAATGCAAGGAAACCCTTATGGCCCACATATCTATCAAAAGTGTTATGATTTACGGAAACACTAAGAAACCTGACCAGTCATCATTCCTTTGAAGTTTTGGTTACCCGCCCCTAAATTTTGTTATTTCACTAAAACAATGAAATTGATTAATTTACGCAGAATATATCTTACCATGGAACTTAAAAGGATTTAGACTCTGGTTCATAAACCTATCTTGTCCGTCTGAGTTGTGTGTGATCACCTTCCGATCACCCATTCAATGGACATTCTGATCCTTCGTAATTCAAAGAAACTTTATGTTGAACTAAACTTTATCGTATGCACTTTTTCAGTGAGCATTCAACTTCACCACGGACCTGATAAGAAATAGAACTGGCAGTTCAAGGTTTCTCGGATCTGATTTTAAAAATAAAACCTGATTACTTTTCGACGCAATATCTGTCGAATCTCACCCCTTTTGATGAACAAGTACATTTGATCTAGACTTCAAATGATTAAACTGCATTTCATAGACCATCACATCTGGTTTCCGAAATGAACCTCGTTCTAGTCGACCACGTTACTACTGTCGGCTTTGTGGCCTGTTGATTGGACGACCCAGATATTCACATGGGTTTATCACTTTCAAAAGCCATTAATAATATAAAATCAACCATTTCTTTCAAATCTCCACATTTCCTTTTATTTCTGTTATAACATAATATTTGGTTTTTCTTTCATTTTGTCAGAAAACTGAAAATAAACTTCAATAAGAATGGCTTCTACAACACGCCCTACCATGTGTCAGCCTATTATTTGTACACCTGTATATTGTATAACCCAGTAACCTAATGATGTCAGTTCCATGTCACCCATATGGCCTTCCCAATAATTAGCCCAATCAACCCTGCAAGTTGACTTTTTAGTTTTTTACCAAAAACTTCATAACACAATAAATTTCACATACAGTTTCAGATTGACGTGATTCAAGCATTGTTGTAATCACAACAACGAGATCTATAATTTGGCACCTATTTTGGGATATTTTGAGCCCTTTGATTTTTGAGAATATTTTTGAACCCATGAATCATTCCTCCCCACTAGGAACTTTTGGGCCTCCAAAATTCTATTGCTTTTACTCATCATGTAAGTGTGAGTAAAACTCCCTCAATTTCTTGATTGCAATTTGTTACACAACATTTTGTCACTGTCCCTATACTCCTTGTTCCTCGATACTAGAGGTCCTCTACAGTGACCCTCATGTGTTTTCCTATAATGAATAACATGTCCTTACATCACTCTTCATCTACAGATTATTTCCCTCTTACATCATTTCCCAAGAATATTCCTTCAAACTTAGATTTCAAGACCGACGCTATCCCTCAGTTTCTTCCTTGTGCCAATTTGCAGAGTCTAACATTGAGCCTAGAACTGAACAATGTTGGTAATCCATTCATGACCTCCATTGACCCGCTTTTGGAAAGCTTTTAAAAATGGAGTTGTAGCTTCTATGTCTAGAAGTTTGGTAAATGGTTTGTCGAGATAGAGCTGAGAGAGACTGTTTGGGCTCTTTTCCCCTATTAAAATGGAACAAAACAAAATGGATAAGACCTCTCCCATCATAAGAGGATCTATGTTCCCTCTCTCAAGCTATATAAACTTCTCCTTTTCCAACCTCACCTAGCTAATGAAAGGGCTGGAATGATCTACAGAATATTGATAGCCAAAACAACTCTTGAGAGCTTTAGCCTTCTAGTTTTTGTTTGTAAAGGGAGAATAATATTGTAGTTTGTTTGGTTTGAAGCAAAGAGGAATGATCCTTGAACTTCCATTGTTTTAGGTGAATCATGAGATGCTAATAGTGGTGCTAGAACCTGGACACATCGATGGTAACCTGCAACGCTAAGCCAAATGTTGTGATTTCCTTTTTTTCATAATAATACAAGTGATATTTTGTTTCCTATATCAATTGCATATGCTATTTGGTATCTTAAGACTCCTTAGCCTCTTAAGTAGGTTGAATATATTGTATGTTATCATGTGTGATTTGGTTTCTTGTTTATTTGTTTCAAGTGCTTGATTGACATTAAGGAACTGATCGCTGGAGCAAAGACGGAAGGACTTCATCAAACAAGGATTAGCGATACAAGAGTTAGGACCTTATCCATTCTCAATCTAAGGGAACTTATGTCAGATTGTCTTGTTTGTGGCTAGACCCTCTCCCTTGGGCTAGAGGGATTGTCTCTATCCACAAAGAGAATCTTCCTACTCCACAAATTGGTGACCATACTGGGGATCCATCACTCTCTTTGGATTGTTTTTCCTTTCATTATTTGTGACGACTTTTCTCGTGTCACTCTTTCTCTTTTGTAATCTGTACTTCACGTCATCTACTGCTTTGATTCTTGAATTTAAAGTGACATTTCTGGTTTTGGTTTGTGGATTTTCTATTTTCTTTGAATCCCTCGATCATCGTTGTTAATTTTCTAACAATAGCACTGACCAATGCGAGTTCCTCTTCAACAGTCACGCCATAGCCTCTTATGGTGCTTGTTGTTAGTTAGATAGTCGCGCTGATTTTTGTAGGTTAAAATTAGGGTTTCTCTTAAATCATTGCCATTGTGTCTTGTCCTCATAGATTCTGTTTCTAGGTTTGTTTGCCTTTATTCTCCCTGGCTAGAATGCTTTGTTGGCTTGATTTTTTTGCTTGATTGGTTTGAGATTTCCTTACTTGATTTTTTGAGTTTTTGGATGGTTTGTGTTCGTATGGCATCTAGGTCATTGTCCATTCATTTGTTTGCCTCCTCATCAAGTCAGTTTGTTGGTTTTTTGCTTCATGCATTTCGTGTTTTAGTCCTTGCACCTATTTTGCTTTGTTTTCAATTGAATAAGTGAAAATTTTTCGTTTTCTCCTCTTGTTGAATGTCTCTTTTCTGAGCATACATTACATTGGTTTGTTTCGATTGAATCTTTGCATATTTGGTTTGAAAGGAGTTTTTTTTATCATGCTTCGCATTTAATTGATGTTTAGTTGTTTGGAAATTTTCATTGAAATGTTTATGTGAAAGATTCATTTTAGCATTCCATTGAAGAAAATACATCATTCTAGTTTGTGTAATTGATACTTTGTATTAAGTAGCATCATTGAAAACTAGAATTACATCATCATGAGCATTTGAAATAAAATGATTTTCTTTACTGTTAAAAGGACTATTTGAAGTTCATCTGACAGGAAGAGTAGGAAGTGGAAAGAATTTTCATTATTTTGTTTTGAAAAGCGAAGTAGTGAAGAGTCAGGAAGTGGAAAGAATTTTCATTATTTTGTTTTGAAAAGCGAAGTAGTGAAGAGTCATCTTACTTTCAGTTTCTTGTTTGTTGCATTGATTGTTTTCTCTTCTCTCAATTAGTGTAAACATTCATTGAATTGGAAGGGTTTTGTCTCATGTACCTGCATATAAGATTTTTTCAAGTGACATTGATAGGGCATAAAAACTGAGACTTAATTTCAAGATAAACCTTTAAAATATATTCAATTAACCTAAGGCACATTTGAAACTAAACGCTCACATTTAGAGGTCTAGGCAAGAGACATATTTTGACATCTTTAAACCTAGCATTTGTCATTCGCTTCGGTATTAGATAGCACTAGTACAGACTTGTGCTCCCCATAACATCACATATATAAAGGGAAACCCACTAGGTTTGCAATCCTTTATCCATAGGAAGCCAATTCCGTTGCCTTGTAAACGTGATACACTAAATTTAGGGAGATTGCATGCTTGTACCTTTCAGTTCAGTGGGAGGTATTCTGAAGTTCACGGTTACTTGGTAATTCCTTTGGCCTAGATTTCCTTGAGCAATCATTTTGGTCTTTTTGACTCTTTAAATTTAAAATATGATCGAGCACTTGTCCTTTCGAGCTCATTCAAACTGAAAGTGACTAGAGTCATATTTTCCCTTTTCACGACTCTTAAAACATGAAAGGGCATCAGTCTGTTTCAACGTCCTAAAAGTTTTTTTGCCCACAATCACATCACATTCCTGATAGTTCTTTTCTGGACCACATCATGACTATACCCTTAATATATTTTAAAAGCCTTCAAATAAATATCTTCTCTTTTGTTTGAGACAAAATCATCTTGGTTGAACCATCAGGTTTGCTTCATTCCTCTTCCTCTCCTCCATCTTGAAGATCATCCTAAGAAGCTTTCGCTGAACTTCCATAGTCGATTGAGGATGAAGGTGTTGAACTTGGGATTGTTCTGAGTATTCAACCTTTGTCTTCTCGTCTGCCTCCTTCAGATACTGGGTCACCTTACGAATCTAGCTTGGAATCCCCTGATAATCCTATCCAAAATCCTGAGAGTCCGCAAACTTTTAATTTTTAAGAGTCCGCAAAGACTGGCTTCTTACCCACCGGACCCTTTTGTGTTATCTCAACAACACCCTTACAGTCTGTATGATCATCTTGGTGTTCCATTAGAGTTGTCTCCTCTTTCATCACCGACCCGTCGCTGGTTGCTTTCTATGGAGTTAGAAGGTGAAATCCCAGTCTCCTCTCTGAGTCGGTCAGAAATTTTTGCTACTCACACTCCTCATGTGAGTGATGAGCATGGATACGATTTCCCTCCTAAAGGTTTCCCTTTTATGGGAAGAGTCTCGTCTCTTTTTTAACCTGAGTTTAGTGATCCCATATTGCTGCATGTTTATACCTCTCTAGCTCAGTTGGTTTTGGGCACTCTTAGTGCCTCATCATTATATCAGAACCCCATATAGCCTTCTGGCACTATGCCTACCTCAGGTCCGTTCATTCAGAACATGACCTCTCGACTGATTGTACAAACTGTAGTCACTTCAGTTCTAGTTCAACCAATAGTTCCATCTCAACCTGTATCATCGTTTTGACCGACTTTCTCAGTCCAACTGACTATCTCAAGCCAGGTCTCGGTAAGTTCTTCTACCCCTCCAGTGAGTGGATAGACTCCGCCACCACCTAGGGGTCAAGATCCGAATATCTCCATGATGTCAGGCCAAACCAGTGTGAGTGGATCACAAACTCACATGGTTGGAATGAATCAACATTTTTACAGCACTATTCCTAACCCTATTAATCTGTCTAGGTCAGGTAACATCCCATTTCAGTAGCCATACATGGGCCAGGTTCCATTCGAACCAGCTTATGTTCCATATGGTTCACAAGCCTTGGTTACCCCACCTTACATTCCTCAAGATGGACCTTATGTTTAGCTTGGCCAATTTACTATGCCTCGTGGATATGGCCAGATTCAATTCGAGAACATCTAGGAACTATCCATCTACCCTTGCAGCAACAAGGACAACCTTCACTGCAGCAAGCGCAACCATTGTAGCAGTAAGGAAAACTGCTACAACCGCAAGGGAAACCTTTGCAACAGTTGCAGTAATCTTTGCAGCCACAAACACAGTTTTTTCAGCTGTCCTACATCAATGGTGGAAACCTTTGCTTTAGCCACAAGGTTAGCCTTCGCAGTAGCAAAGCCAACCTTTGCAGTAGCCACAAGGTCAGCCTTCACAGCAGCAGAGCCAGCCTTCACAGGAGCGGGCCATATATACATATCAACAAGGTCAACCTGTTCAGGACCAAGGTCAACCTTTGCAAAGGTGAATGTCAATCACTATAGCAACAGGTTCAAAATCCTTATGTCCATGGGAATCAGGTTCAAAATCCTTATGTCCAGGGTCAGAAGTTTCAAAATCCTTACGTCCAAGGTCAACAGGCTCAACAACCTTTTAATCCATATGCCTATTAGCGGCCTATGGCAGGACAATATAAAATCTACATAGGACCAAATCCTCCCTATGGGCAAGGTCACCTCTAGTGGGGGAAAATCATATTCTTATGGACAAAATCCTCCATTGTGGGGGAAAAATCCTTACCAGCAATGATGGGTTCCATAGTTTGGGTCTACTCAAAGGCCCCAAATGCCTTTTAAAATGCAATTTCCATTCTTGGCCATGTTGGAACTGCCAGATGTTTCAAGGCTCACCAATGATCCTATCCTTCATTCTTCTTACTACCCTCTAGTTCCAAGGAAGGTTCTGAGTGATTTCCCCAAATTTGAGGCAAAAGCAAAGGAGGATCTATAATCCCACATGATCACATATCACCTTTGTTGCTCCTCCAATTCATACGTTAATTATTCTATCCATCTCCAATTCTTTGAAACAAATCTCAAAGGGGTTGCAGCAAAATGGTACATCAAATTGCCTCAAAGTACCTACAGTGACTTCAAATCTCTCACTATGGCTTTCCACACTCATTTTCAACTGCTAATTTACTATGAAACTGGAACCTATCTGCTTACATCACTTAAGCAAGACACCACAACGGATATCTCCAATCACATCGATGAATGGAGACGTCAACGTCGCCTGATCAAGTTTGAAATTGCTCATTAGTTGTTGATATAGTGTTTCACAAAATCTTTCGTCAGCCTAATTTCTAGGGACATAGCTATGGGTGGGTGTGTTACTGAGGAGAAAGCCATCACTCATGGCCAATTTTTAGACCTCATCTACTCACAATCTGGCACATTGTATGATATGTTATCCGATGCTCCAAGACGATCATGCGATCTAACAACATCGAAGTCTCCGGCTACACCACCTATTGATGGAGTGATTGGTTTTGTGTCTCATACTCTCGTGAAATATTCTTCAAAGAAGAAATCAGTCTCAAACACTGGTTCCAATGATCCCTCTCAAAATTCATCTCATCCTGGAAAGACCTCTGAGGTTCGTGTTGTCCAATCTACGACAAGAAACAAAACCTCTAAGGCTAAAAACAAGGGCAAAGGCAAGGCCAAAGTTGATGCCTTGAAACAGGGACCTCCTAAATCTTTTGCTAGTTCATTCTCAAAGAAAGCTGAAGTATTCATGCTTCATCTGTGAGGAGGATCATTACACTAATGGTTGTCCCCGATGATCTAAAGTTAGCCGCTTGCTTAAAGGGTCCCTGGCTATATTAAAAGAACCCTTTCCATCCTATCAGACCCAAATGGTAGACCAATCTCAGTCTTTCGCTTCCGCAGGTTCCCAAGTGTTTATGATGAAAACACCTATAAATGTGGCTACAAGATCTAAAGATTATCAAACCCTAATGACAGGGAAATATAGTGAAAATACCCCTTCTTCCTCTGTCTCGTCAACCTATAGTCCTCTCCATATAGAGTGACCTAATCATGATTCTATTTTTCGACCACCCTCTCGAGGTGTGTTGCGAAAGTCCTCGTATAATCTAAACACTCGAACCACTCAACACTACAATATTTTTGAGGATTTGGCTCAAGCTCCATCAGATATGTATGCCCTCGAGGTCCTTAAAAGCTGTCCTTCTTAGTGGAAAGCATTATTGTCAGCCATTAGAGGTGTTGATCCATCTGATTCCGATCTAATTTGCTTTGATCTAGAAAATCATGTTCTGCACTTACCCCATTAGATTTCTTTTCTCATTCAGGTGATATTTAATGAAAACACAATTCACAAGATCGTTATTGATGAAGGTGCTTCCACTTGCATCATGTATTTGTCTTGTTGGAAGGCAATCAGTTCTTCTACCCTGAACTAATCACCTAACACATTGGAAGCCTTTGACTGATGTGATTCTCGACCATTTGGTGTCCTTCCTAATCTTGCCACTACCTTAGAAGGTAGGACAGTCAATGTCAAAGTAGAAATTGTTGATGCAAATATTAACTATAATCTTCTACTTGGGTGGAGTTGGACCCATGCTATGCATTGTGTATCCTCCTCTCTATTCCACACGCTCTATTTTCTGCATCAATGGAAAATCATCATAGTCGACTAGTTGTCGTTCTCTACCTCTTCCTCCTTAGATGGAAATGTTCCTTATATGAAGCATACCAGTGCTCCATATGAGAGTGTGGGGGCTGGAATTTTCAAATATCTCACTTGAATGGGTATTTTTCCTCTCCCGCCTCTACATGTTGCCTCGGTCAACATGATCTTGGTTAAGTTTGATCCTTGGGTCATTCCCACTGCTGATCAAGTTGATTCATTGGGTGATGTCATGTCGTTAAACCCTATTGAGATTAATTATGTGGATATTGTTTCGGATTTGGCCTCGGTATCTACTGATCACACTACTTTGGGTACATCTCTTAATGCATATTCTCAATATCCTTGGATTGGTTCTTCGAATTCTTCTGATCCCTTAATCAAGAAATTTCCTACTCACAAAAGTATGATGGAAAATTACGTCTCTTAAGGAAGCACCTTGGAATGATACTCATCATCATTCCTCATTCTTACCTAGCTCGGAATTCATGTCTACCTGTCTTGAGGAGTTCTCTTATCGTTTCCTAACCCAACCACTTGAGACGCGTATCATGACCCATGAAGTCTGGTTGGAAGGGAGCATGGGTAATATTACCCAAATGATGCCTATTGACATTTCTATTAAACCCGATATTGTTAAAAATGTTCATATTGGGGTAACATGTTCTCCTTATGAGATCAATATTTATACTCGTATTTTTCAAGAGTTTCGAGATTTTTTTGCATGGTCGTATGAAGAAATGCCCAGCATTGACCCAAGTATAGTCATGCACGAAATTATGACTTATCCTAACGAGAAGCCCGTTCATCAATGACTTTGTCTTGTGCACCCTAGAAAAGTGGAAGCCATCAAAGGAGATGTTGAAAAACTTGTTAAAGTTGGATTTATTTATCCTATACCCCTGACAGATTGGGTGTCCAACATTTTACCGATGACTAATAAAGAAGGCACCATTCGATTCTGTGTTTATTACCATGACATTAATCACGCTTGTTTGAAGGACAATTATGCCACTCCTTTTATCGACCGGATTATATATGAATGTGTTGGGAGTGAGATTTTCTCCTTTATGGATAGTTTTCTTGGTTATAACCAGATAAAAATTGCACCCTTTGATCAACACAAGACCACCTTCATCTATCCGTGGGGGACTTTTGCATATAAAAAGCTCCGTTTTGGCCTTAAGAATGTTGGGGCTACTTTCTAGTGAGCGATGTATTATGCTTTTCATGAAATTAGAAACATCGTTCATACTTATTTGGATGATATTACTACTCATTCATGTAAGCGCCTGTTGAAGCCCCGAAAATCGGGTCGACAACAAGGGGGATACCCACCCGCTCCGGAACTTGGTTGGCAGCTCCTTATCTGTTTGGTATAGCGGGTCCGACTGGGGATAATGTGACCAGTTTCCCAATCTAAGGGTGTGTGTGTGTGTAGAGTTGGATGATGCTGATCTAGGAGTACTTAAAGCTAATTTAATTCAAACTTCTAAACTAACTCTATGCTATTGTAATCTAATGAGAAACAACACATCTAATCTACGCTAACCCGGGGTGTATTTCTTCTATTATGCGATCTAAAGAGATTTAGAACAAGTGGTAATAAATATCATTCAGCTATCATAAGAATAGAAATCAATTAAGATAAACCACTCTGCATAAAAAGTTAAGCAAAACAATTGAGAATAGCATATCGCATAATAAGTTATTCATATATCAAACACAAATAAATGACTCCACCATACAGAAGTGCCAAATGGTAACCCACACATTCATGCATTAACATATAAACAACTAAAAATTGTATATCAATTTAAGAATATAAGCAGAAATGGTCAAGAGATAAAAGTACCATTTATGACTGGTTCCACTCATAAGCTTCAAGCAACAACGATTTATCTCTACTTGTTCTAACATCTACTAAGAGTACAAAAGTGCAACATCAATAGCAGATATCAAATGCAAACATTGATAAATCTCGATCCAACCATTCATCAAAAACCCCCTCCGAGGGTGCAAAAGTGCATGTTCTGAGGACAAGTTTTTTGACAAATTTCTGGACCCTTCTCTAAATGCCTGAGAAGGGTTTAAATACTACTAACTAATTAATCTTAATTACATAAATTTAGGACACGGTTTTAAATGACTGCCCTTCTACTAAAGCAAAATTATTTCTAAAAATTGAATCTAATTCCTAACCGTTTCTGTATTTGCTCCTTAGTGCTGTAAGCATGCAACATTCACCTGGGAAGAGTCGGCTGGTCATCTTCTCCTTTCGTTTGAGCTACGAAAATAGAAATAACAAGCGCTGGAACCACTTTCTGGTAAACTAGAAGATGTTTTCGAAAATCTTCCTCTGGCTTGGTGTATTCACTGTGTGTATACTTGGTAATAATCCAAATTTCTCTCAAACTAATTCTGCTTTTGCTATTTTGGTTTCCGGCCTTGCGAATGACTGAAAAAGTTAGGGACTTTGCTCTTTGAACAATTTTCTGTATTGAAAACAGCCTCCGTTCTTTGTTCCGGGCTTTTCTGGTGCGTTTTCCCTCTTTAGCACCTTTTTCTTTTTGCTTTACCGGGCATAAGCTTCAGGATCTTTTGCAAACATGCTGCTTTTGTGCGCCTTTGATTCTGAGTTTTGGATGGCCTATTGACATCAATATCTATTGAGTGATACTCTGGAATCTGTGGTCTTGTTGCATGCGGCATCCGTTTGTGAAGGCATCTCTTCTCTGTTCTCCGACCATTGACACTTTCCCCTTTTCCTTAGATGTTTCCTGCACATTGCTTTATGTTATTTGTTGTCTTACAGTTTATGCAAAGGAAAGAGTAATGATGAAAAGATTGACATGAAAGCTTTAAGCTCTAATGAGTGCATAATCATGACACCCATAATGAACTGACTCTTCGAAAAACACAACACAATCCTTCTTGGATATTCTAGCGTACAATCATTAATTTCTTTTAAGGCACGCGCCCAATTTTGGTCTACAGACAGCTTTCCTTGAATACTGTGCTGAGGAAATCTTGCGATGGGTGATTTCTGCGAATCGCATCGTAGTATCAAGGATCGCGTCGTCAAGATGTGTCATCGCAGGAATTGATGATTGCATTCATCGCAGGTCTCATTCATCGCAGATCGCAAATCGCAGATCGCGCTTAGTCATCCAATCATTGTGTGCTGCTTATGCAATGTTGCGATATGCGACGTCGCATATCGGCCATCGGAGATTCCTTAAGTTTTTTCATTTAAGAGTGCTTCATAATATATGCGATGCGATGAATTTCGCGTCGCTTCTTCGCAACTTATTATGCACATAGGAAAACGTTTCACTCTCTTCTCGCGATGCAATACAGTTTTAGGGAGTTAAAATACAAAAATCTTGATAAAATGTTTTTTTTGGATTTTTATTAAGGGTCCCCATTTTCTTGGAGTTATCGCTAATACCAAACAAAGAGGGGGGTTTTTGGTGGCCACAACAATGGCGATTCACTGTGAAGAACCAGTTATCTCTGCTTTTCTATTGAATTTTCACTTCCAAAGAAGAAAAATTTTCATACGTCTAAATTTTGTTATGGACAGATAGAGTATATTATGCCTTATCCTATCAATGATATTTTGTCTCAACCTTTTCATATTCCAATTGTTTGTTTCCTCAGGCTTAGTCCTTGTATTCACACCAGACATTACTTGGTCTTTTAAAGATAAAATAAGGTCTTCTCTGCGTGCTGGCTTTTAAAATATGCTCATTTGTCGTAGGTAGAGCCTCTGCTGCCCGCAAGCGTCCATAGCCTCGACAGGGTTACCTGTTACCCAGCAATGATCCTTTATCCTGCTTAAGGCTATTTACAACTTTTCAGAGAAAAACCCCTTTTGACACTTTTTCCTTTTTTATTCTCTAAAGAACAATGTCTTGGTTTGGTGGCCAAATTATGACACAGTCATTCACTTGATTTACACTTTTGCTGAACAAGCTGGCTCGTGATGAGACCTCTTATTCTTTGAGATACAGTGTTTTCTCGGATTGTTTCTCTCAATGCTGCGATTTCCTTTAGCAGGGAGGAAGTCATTGTTTTTCCTTAAGAAAGCTCTGGACGACAATAATAGAGTTTGAAAACAGCAGTTTTACAGAGAATATTTATTTTATTATTGATACCTTTCATTGTGCTGATATAAGACAATTTTTTACCAAAGGTTGCTTTCATTAAATTTTTTGAAGTTGAAACTAGTATCATATCTAGGCTAAAGTTAACTCTACGTGTCAATAATAAAGATCAGATTTTTCGAAAAATTTTGCTACTTATATAAGCGAAAAAGCTCAAAATCTGATAGAGAATTGGTGTCTTTTTCATGAACCCCTTTAGTAACCATCTACAACTGGTTTTATTTATAAGAAAGGGAAAAACAAAATAAAAAGCTAAAACTATCCTACAAAATAGAAGAGTGATCTTCTATGGAAAATATATTTTAAGGATCTATCTGTTAGCAGGCAAAGAATCCCTTCTACCTGCTAAATCCTGCAACACAAACGTTGATGGGCCTATGACTTCTACATTCTGAAAAGGACCAAGCCACATCTTCTGAAATTTTGTATGTTTGCCCTTTTCTTCATGAGCCTTATCCCATTTCAAAACTAAATCTCCTATCTGAAAATTCTTTCTGGTCATTATGCTTGAGTCAATAGAGGATTTTATCAGCGCTTGGTGATGAGCATGGGTTTTCTTAGCTTGTTCTCGTCGTTCTTCTAATTTAATTATTTCCATCTGTCTTAGTTGTATGGAGGAAGTAGATATCTCATCGATGTGTTGTACTAAAGACAAAGAGGGGATGACTAAGTGAGTTGGCAGAATCACTTCTTTCCCATAAACTAAATTAAAGGGAGAAGTGCCGATTGAAGCTTTCTTCATTATTCTATCTGCCCATAAAGTATTTACCAACGCTTTGTGCCAATTCTTTTGGTTCTGGTCAACTGTTCTTTTAATAATCCTGATCAGGTTTTTATTTGTCGATTCAGCCAATCCATTACCTTGCGGATAGTAGTTGGCCGAATATTTCAGCTTGAACCCTCTTTTAAGTGCAACTCAGTCATTGTATTTCCAGAAAAGTATGAGGCATTATCAAACATTAAAGCCGTTGGCAATCCAAACCTAGTGATTATAAATTGATCTATGAATTCAATAATGTTTTCAGAATTAGCTGTCTTGAGAGGAACTGCTTCTACCCATTTAGTAAAATAATCTGTTGCTGTGAGGATGTACCTATGCTGCTTAGAAGAGTGAGGAACGATCTCACCTATTATGTCCAAGCCCCACTGACTGAATGGTTGCTCGATGTTTACCGGCTGTAGTGGCATGGACGGTTTCTTTTGTCTCCCTGCAGCAGTTTTGCAGACTTGGCATTTCCTCACGTAACTGTGTGAGTCTTTAAACAGCGTGGGCCAATAATATCCTGCACGTAAGATTTTATGTGCAGTAGCATCTCCAGCATAGTGTCCGCCTGCTGGTCCATCGTGGAGTTCCTGCAAAACCTTTTCAGCTTCAGTTTACTCAAGACACCTAAGAAGCATAGAATCATAATTCCTTTTAAACAAAACATCATTTATGAGCTGGTATTGTTTAGCTTTCAATCTCAGAGCTCTTTTCTTGGTGTGATCCAGGTGTGATGGAGCATACCCATTCTTAAGATAATAAATGGTGTCAGCATATAATGATTCTGCATCGTTTAGGCTTACCTCATACGTCTGTACCTCTTCAGATGAATTCTCAGGAATTTGCGATGCTCCAGCCAACATTTTGCAGAAGCCTTGACCTCTTACAATGCTTGCCGGTTTGATCTCAAGATCGTATTCTTGTAAAGCGGTGATCCAATTTGCTCTTTTTTCACCCACATCCTTCTGTATTAGAAGATTTCTTACCGCTGGAAACGGTACTATGACCTTAGTATGGGCTTTAAGTAAGAAAGGTCTAAAATATTTGATCGCTTTGAAAACAGCATATGCCTGTTTCTCCATGTCTGAATAGTTGAGTTCAGCACCTTGTAGATTCGAGCTAAAAAATGCGATTGGAGCTTCCGCTTTCTCTTGATTTGCTTGAGTTAGAATCGCGGCATATGATTTCTCTGAGGCAAATGTGTATAAGATAAAAGATTCTGAAAAATTCGGGGTTGCTAAAGATGGAGCATTAATGGTAGCTTGTTTGATCAGGTTGAATGCTTCATGCTCATCTTGACCCCATTTAAAATTTGAATTCTTTTTAATCATATTTTGCAAAGGAGAAACAATCCATGAAAAATCTGAGATAAATCTCTTCACAAAATTGATTTCACCAAGGAAGGATTGCATGGCTTTTTTGTTATGAGGTATGGATATTTTAGAAATTTCTTTGATTCTATCAGGCTCAATGTGAATACCAGATTTTGACACTATGAATCCTAGAAGTTTTCCTTCACTTAATGCGAAAAAAGATTTCTTTGGGTTAAGTGAAATCCCATACCTTAAACATCGTTGAAAGATTTGTTTCAAGTCATTGAGATGGTCGCTTCGCTTCTTGGAGTACACTGTTATATCATCCAGGTAAATCACTACAGATTTATTGACTAAACCCTTGAATGCGATGTCCATGGCTCTCTGAAATGTAGCGCCGGCATTGATCAAACCAAATGGCATCTTCCGATATGCGTATGTGCCCCATTTAGTTCGGAATGTGGTTTTTAGCTGATCATCTGGATGTACCAGCACTTGATTGTATCCTGAAAATCCATCCAAAAAAGACATTAATTCTGAGCCTACTACTGCCTGTAATATCTGCTCCATAGGTGGGAGGGGAAAATTGTCTTTTTGACAGGCTTTGTTGAGATTCCGAAAATCGATACAGATTCTAATATCTCCATTTTTCTTTCTAAGGGGTACCATATTGGAGACCCATTTGGAATGTCTGACGGGGAAAATTATTCTGGCTCTTAATAACTTATTTAGCTCAGTTTTTATCTGATTTTCTAAATTGGGGTGGATTTTTCTGAGTTTCTGTTGGACAGGTTTTTCATTGTCAATCATAGGGATAGTATGTTGAATGATAGAAGTGTCGTATGTCTTCAGCTCATCGTAATTCCAGGCAAAAACATTTTTGTATTGTCTCAAAAGATGGATATACGCTAATTTTTATTCAGGGGCTAGGCCGTGGCCTAGATTAACGTTTTGTGGTTTATCATCGGTTCCTAGGTTTACTAATTCGTAGTTCAGAGTTGAACTGTAGAGCTTAGAATTGGTAGACCTTTTAAACCGACTTTTCAAATCATATAAGTATTCTAACTTAACCACCGATTTAGGTATAGCATTATCAGTGCTATTTTGTTGTATTTGTCGATCATGATGGTCTTCGTCAATTATTTGATTGGAGTAGGATCCTTCAGAAGTGAGGAAATTTACAATGTCAGGATCGTCATTGAATACTCTCCAGTTTGTAATGTTGTCAGGGATGGACAGTCTAAAGATTAATTCTATTGAGAATCTATCTGGACTAAAATCTTCGGAGGGAATAAGTCTAGAGGCTATGTTAGCTAACAGGTCTGCGCTCGCATTTTGGAGTCTGGGGATTGACAAAATATTGAATGCTATGAAATGTGCAGTCAGATCTTGTACTAAAGATTGATAGTGTTTCAAATGACCTGATAGGAAATGTATGGTGTTACGTACCTATTTGACGACAATCTCAGAGTCTCTGAATACTTGAAGGTACTTAACGTTCAACCCGATTGCTTTGTATAGGCCTTGCACCAAGGCCTCGTATTCCGCTGTATTGTTTGTGGAATCGAATTCAAGTCTGCACATAAGCATGGTCTTATTTGCTTCTGGGCTAATCAGAACACATCCTGCTCCTGCTCCTTCATTAGATTTAGAGCCATCAAAATATAATTTCCAAAACAAAGATGTATTTACAGGTTTATCTAAAAAATTAACACACTTTGAATTATCAGTTTGGGAAAAAAATTTCGACTTGGGACAAAACTGAATTTTCTAAGTAAGGTGAGGTATGAGCATTGAAATTGCCGAGGAAAGAATCTACCGAGTAATTTCCTATGATACTGTTGTTGTATGCTATTGCTTCATTTTCTCCCTCCAATTTCATTACTATGTACTTCTGGTGTAACTCTCGTTCAACCTTTATTTGATTCGGTTTACCATTGTAGGGTAACCACATGTACGACCAGTCAGTTGAGAAGTATCCATGGAGTTTTTCGGACCAATCCCTGCTAAGAATCAAGCCATAGAATTCTGGGATATCAGCTACTAGAATGTCAATAACCTGACATACCTTCGGGTTAGACGACAATCTTATGGTCACTTGATTAAGTTCACCAATCACTTCGACTTGAGATCGATCAAGCTGAACTATGCGCACTGCAGATTTTTGTGGTTGAACATTCAACTTGGCACATATTGATCTAGGTAAAATATTCGTTGAGGCACCAGAATCTACCAAACAATTGTGCACATTTTTATTGAAAATTTCATAAGTGAGAAGAAAAGGGGGAGTGTGAGACCTTGATCTTCCTCCAATCAAGGCAATGTCATTTGGATCAACCTTATTGATCGTGTTGGTTGGAGGTCTTCCCATGTTGTGGGAAGCTACAGCTGTAGGCAAAGATGTAGTAGGCACGGCATGTAATTCTTTCATCATTATCTTCTGTTGATGTTTCAATTTGCTCAATTCATAAAGAGTGATATTAGCCCTAGTCTTTTTCATGTCATCCATAATATTGTACTCCATTTCATCCGACACAATCAGTGTTCTTGATGGAGGTGTTTGATCTGATTGGACTGGGCTAGATTGAGTCGCTTTAGCGGTCGTTTTCTTTGTCGCGACTTTATCTTTTGTTGTAGGGCTTGCGCCCTTCTGCTTAGGGGTAGTTTGGGGAGGATCAAGTTGATTTTTGCTTCGTGTGCTAACCGGAAATGCTTCTTGATCTTCTTCTTGCGGGAGGATGAAATCCCACATTCCTTGTAGTTCCACAACTTCTTCGTCATCGGTCTGTCCTTCAGTGGTATTCTCTTCTTCTTCCTCTTCTTTGGATTCGACGTTTGAGATAGCGTTGGGTGGTTTCACATCCATTGAAGGACTTCTTTTAAAAGCTCTGTAGGGCTTTTTTGACGAAGTATCTGCTACTTGTTTTTTTATGTCAATTATCTCATTGGACATGGTTTTTAACACTTTTTGTAATCCTTCCAAATCGAAAGGGTCTTTCGTTTGTTTCTTCTTGGGGTCTTCCTTGAAGGAGATTTTCTTAGATTTGCGTTCCTCTATCGCAGATCTTTTTTCCAGGGCTACTACGCGTTTCTCTACTGCTATCGCCTCTGTCAAGTTTTCAACTAAGGTTGTCTTATTTGCCCTATCCACAAAGATTGCCAAGTTTGATGGTAAGGCCGTAATATACCATTCACATCTTACTTCTTCGCTGGGTTGGGAAGCAGCAGGAATTTTGTTGAGGATTTTATTGAACCGTAAATTGAAATCTTTGATGGGTTCTCTAGCCTCGGCTTTAAGATTGGATAGGTCATTGATTAACGTCGCCGTTGATCTGTCATCACCAAACTTGGTAAGGAATTGACTTTGAAAAATGTCCCAACTTGTGATAGACCCGGAAGGTAATGAAAAGTACCATGACCCAGCTGTTCCTTGCATTGTATAGGGAAAAAGCTGGACAACAGCATCCTCTTTGGTAACTCCGTTGAGATTGACAGAAAGCATGAAATTATTAATATGCTCTTCAGCTAGCATGCTTGCTTCTGGATTGAATTTGGGTAGCCATTTCTCAGGATGGGCCGGTATTTGGCTCAGGGGTGGAGGCATTAAAACTGCCCCAGGATTGTTCCATGGAGACTGGGCCATCATTGAGCTGCTAGTAAATGAAAGTGCAGAGGATGATCCCTGAGGCTGGGAAGATGAAGATATTATGATCTTTGATGATTGAAGAGGAGGGGTTGTGGAAGATAGATGAGTGGTTTGGAATGAAGATGTGGGTGGCTGACTTCGCGGTGAGGGAGTTGAAATGGACGACGTAGATGAAAGAGTCTCACTGTCAGACTCTGGTGATGTTTTCCTTGCTCTTTTCCTGGTGGGGAGAGGGGATTCAATTGGCTAGATGCCAAATTTTTCACTCTTTAATCTGGTCAGGGGATGAGTAGGATTGTACTGCGAAGTCACGCTGCTTTGAGATTTATCAGACCTCTGTGTAAAAATAGAAAATCCCTGGAGTTTGCGAATCAAAGTTTGAACTTCAGGGGGTTCAATGGTAAATTGGTCTGAAATATTAGGGTATGTAGCAGCGGTTGATACTCGAGCGACTTCTGACTCTGGATTTAAACGTACTGGGGAAGTCGGGGGAGTTGATGAGGGTGATTTACTCTCATAATGGTATTTAGATTTTGATTTAGGTGCCATTCATAGTTCGGGCCCTCCTTCTAGCGCCAAATATGTTGAAGCCCCGAAAATCGGGTCAACAACAAGGGGGATACCCACCCGGTCCGGACCTTGGTTGGCAGCTCCTTATCCGTTTGGTATAGCGGGTCCGACTGGGGATAATGGGACCAGTTTCCCAATCTAAGGGTGTGTGTGTGTGTAGAGTTGGATGATGCTGATCTAGGAGTACTTAAAGCTAATTTAATTCAAACTTCTAAACTAACTCTATGCTATTGTAATCTAATGAGAAACAACACATCTAATCTACGCTAACCCGGGGTGTATTTCTTCTATTATGCGATCTAAAGAGATTTCGAACAATAACTGGTAATAAAGATCATTCAACTATCATAAGAATAGAAATCAATTAAGTTAAACCACTCTGCATAAAAAGTTAAGCGAAACAGTTGTGAATAGCATATCGCATAATAAGTTATTCATATATCAAACACAAATAAATGACTCCACCGTACAGAAGTGCCAAATGGTAACCCACACATTCATGCATTAACATATAAACAACTGAAAACTGTATATCACTTTAAGAATATAAGCAGAAATGGTCAAGAGATAAGTACCATTCATGACTGGTTCTCATATGCTTCAAGCAACAACGATTTATCTCTACTTGTTCTAACATCTACTAAGAGTACAAAAGTGCAATATCAGTAGCAGATATCAAATGCAAACATTGATAAATCTCGATCCAACCATTCATCAAAAAACCCCTCCGAGGGTGCAAAAGTGCATGTTCTGAGGACAAGTTTTTTGACAAATTTCTGGACCCTTCTCTAAATGCCTGAGAAGGGTTTAAATACTGCTAACTAATTAATCTTAATTACATAAATTTAGGACATGGTTTTAAATGACCGCCCTTCTACTAAAGCAAAATTATTTCTAAAAATTGAATGTAATTCCTAACCGTTTCTGTATTTGCTCCTTAGTGCTGTAAGCATGCAACATTCACCTGTGAAGAGTCAGCTGGTCGTCTTCTCCTTTCGTTTGACCTACGAAAATAGAAATAACAAGCGCTGGCACCACTTTCTGGTAAACTAGAAGATATTTTTGAAAATCTTCCTCTGGCTTGGTGTATTCACTGTGTGTATACTTGGTAATAATCCAAATTTCTCTCAAACTGATTCTGCTTTTGCTATTTCGGTTTCCGGCCTTGCGAATGACTGAATAAGTTAGGGACTTTATTCTCTGAACAATTTTCTGTATTGAAAACTGCCTCCGTTCTTTGTTCCGGGCTTTTCTGGTGCGTTTTCCCTCTTTAGCGCCTTTTTCTTTTTGCTTTACCGGGCATAAGCTTCAGGATCTTTTGCAAACATGCTGCTTTTGTGCGCCTTTGATTCTAAGTTTTGGATGGCCTATTGACATCAGTATCTGTTGACTGATACTCTGGAATCTGTGGTCCTGTTGCATGCGGCATCCGTTTGTGAAGGCATCTCTTCTCTGTTCTCCGAGCATTGATGCTTTCCCCTTTTCCTTAGATGTTTCCTGCACATTGCTTTATGTTATTTGCTGTCTTACAGTTTACGCAAAGGAAAGAGTAATGATGAAAAGACTGACATGAAAGCTTTAAGCTCTAATGAATGCATAATCATGACACCCGTAATGAACTGACTCTTCGAAAAACACAACACAATCCTTCTTGGATATTTTGGCGTACAATCATTAATTTCTTTTAAGGCGCGCGCCCAATTTTAGTCTACAGACAGCTTTCCTTGAATATTGTGCTGAGGAAATCTTGCGATGGGTGATTTCTGCGACTCGCATCTGAGTATCAAGGATCGCATCGTCAAGATGTGTCATCGCAGGAATTGATGATCGCATTCATCGCAGATCGCATTCATCGCAGATCGCAACATCGCAGATCGCAACATCGCAGATCGCAAATCGCAGATCACGCTTAGTCATCCAATCATTGTGTGCTGCTTATGCGATGTTGCGATATGCGACGTCGCATATCGGCCATCGGAGATTCCTTAAGTTTTTTCATTTAAGAGTGCTTCATAATATATGCGATGCGATGAATTTCACGTCGCTTCTTCACAGCTTATTATGCACATACGAAAACGTTTCACTCTCTTCTCACGATGCAATACAGTTTTAGGGAGTTAAAATACAAAAATCTTGATATAATGTTTTTTTTGGATTTTTATTAAGGGTCCGCATTTGCTTGGAGTTATCGCTAATACCAAACAAAGAGGGGGGTTGTTGGTGGCCACAACAGCGCCATGACCATATCGATCACCTTCGACAAATATTTCTTAATTGTAGACACTATAACATTCAGCTTAACCTGAATAATTGTGTCTTTGTTATAGACATATTTGGGCACTACAACCCTAGTCATATATGTCAATAAACCAAGGGCTCCTTAACCCCTAAAAGTGTTGTTTCATACCCTAAAGGATGATAGTCAACTGATTACATCATTCCCCAAAGTTCCAGCTAAAAAACCACTCAGAACTTCCCAAAACTAGACCATGTTGACTGCTCCACTGTCAAGGTGCAATGCATACTGACTGCTACACTAGCGAGGTGGGATGCATACTAAAGGAGCATTCTGTGGCATGCAATGAGCAAGAACGGACAAATGTCTAAGATAGTTTTCTAAGTGGATGCTCATGGAATCTTCTAGAAACTTCCTCTATGACACTTGCCTCTCTGAATTCACCCAGGGACGAGTAATAGATCCAAGAAATCTCCAAGTGGAACTAAGAACTACAAGTGGAATAACACTAATCAAAATCCTAGAGATGACTCACACCTCTGCAAACATCTATAAATGGATCCCTCATCTGAGAGATCTAGAGGCTGGAATTTTATAATTTTTAAAGAAGTGTTGTTAGTTTGTCTTTGAGAAGAAGCATTGTATTGTTGAGTGATCTTGCTTTTCATGAGGTGAAGGGGGCTTTGATGGTAGGAGGATGATGCTGGATTAGACAGCTGGGTTGTAATCCTCTCTTCTACTATTAATAAATTTCTTTGAGTTTTCCTCCATACAATCATGTATTTGTGGATCTTGTTATTTGTGAATGCAATTGTATGTTCAATGTATTTATGATTCTGCATTGTTTATGATATTATAGATCGAGATGCTTTGATGGTATTTTGTTACTTTGTCTCTATAGGTATTCTCTAAAGCAGGACAAGTAGGAGAGGAGTTGCAAGCTCTATCGAGGAAGAGAGAAATCAAGCAAGGAGTCAAGCAGAAGATCCTGTTTGGTCCCTTTGCTTCTCCCTTATCTATCATACATAAAGGAAATCACAAATTGCTTTGATTGTTTGTTTCTAAGATAGCTACCAATCTTAGTGGGACTAGCAAATTGAAAAGACACTAGTTTTCCCGGAAAAAAAATGGCGACTCCACTGGGGAGTGAATAGTTTGTTTGTTTGTTATTGTTGTTTTCTTTATAAACTATAGACGGAGCCTGAAGTTAGCCAGATAGCCTTCGAACTACTCTTGCTATGCAATTGCAAAGTAGATGAATGCTGCTTCAGTCAATCTCCGGGTTAGTTTATGAACTGAACATCTGACTTACAAGCATTCTAAATGCCCTTGTGGTAGCTCAATAACCTCCTAAGATCATACCCCTATACTTTGTTTTTACTATCCATCATAGCTCAGCTTAAATCACTGAACTCAGCTGCAAATTTGAGCAAAAACCCACCTCAGTTTCGCTCCCTGGCCCATCACACTATCTGTAACTGGAAACCAATATGCATCACACCTCCCATGTGTAGCAGGTGAGACGCATCCCTGTTTCAGAGAAGCATAGGTGTGATGAATGAGTAATACTATTTCTCTCCTTGAAATTTGGGTTTTTTGTCATTGTTTTCAGCTCTGTTTGATTGTGTTGCTGCTTATGATCAGTATCTCATTGCTGAAGCCTCTTTTCTTTACATAGTTCAGCCTCCATTGATTAGGATTAGTAATTTTTTTTATCTATTTGTCCATCATTTATAGTCCTTCATCAAAAGTAGCATAAATCAAACTGTCATTTTGATGTAAAAGTGTCGTAACTGTCATTTTGGCTCAAAAGGAAGAGTGTTGTAAAATTATTCCTCCTCTAGATAGTCGGTTGTGCTTTTTTTGTCATTGTATTTGGTTTGAATTGTTAATATTTGAAGTGTCGAAAGAAGTTTTCTATTCAAAATTGAAAAGTTTCGTGTAGTCTTCCTTTCATTTTGAAAAGAAATTGTCGAAATGTCGCTTTGAAGAAAACAGTTTAGATCCGTACTTAGTTTTCCTTTTTGGCATTCTCACATTAAGGAAATGAAAAAACAAATACATGCATTTGCATTTAAACTGTGTGCGAAAAAGATTTAGGAAAAGTGCATTTAATGTGTGCTCTTTGTTCTTTGTTGAAAGAATCGTAATCTTCTTTCCTTAGTAGCTAGAATTTTCATTGCTAAAAGAAAACAATGATTGTTTATCATTTTAGATTGCATATTTAGGAATTCTACATCTACATCATGTGGTGAACCTTGAAAGGCAAACTTCTAAGTAAGATCAACTCTGAAATAAAGTTCAGTTAACTTAACAATGCTTTGGAACCTAACACAACACATCTAGAGGTCTAGGCTAGAGACGTGTTCCGGCTTCGTAAAACTTGGTAACTATCATTTTCATCGAAGGTTGGGTGATTCCTCCTCTTTGATATGAAAACTGCTAGTACGGACTTGTGCTCCCCATACTGTCAAGTATATATTGGGAGACCACAATAGGCTGATATCCTCTATCCATACGAAGTTGTGTCTGCCACCCTATCGATCGCAATGCACTGAACACAACATTCGAGAAGATTGACTGTCGCTCATAAGTCCTTGGTAATTTCTCTCTAATTTACCACCAAGGTGTATATTGCAATTTTTTGATTGGATTGGTAATCCCTCTGTCTAGATTTCCAGAGTAGTCACTTTCGTTCCTTTTCGACTGCTTAAAAGAAAAGGTCCATCTGAGCACTTATCACTTTAGGCTCATTAAAAATTGAAGGAGACTAGAGTCATCTTTAGCTTTTTCTTGAGTCTTAAAAATTGAAAAAGAAAAGTTGTTTCAAAGCGTCAATTAAAATTTATTTAATTCAGAATAACATCCCTATTCCTTTGTTGATCGTAGGTTGAGATAATGGAGTCCACCATTCAAGGAATCCCTCTTGAGGGGATTCCTAGTCCATTTTCTTCTTGGGGAAATATTGGTGCTCTATATATGGCCACATTGTCCCTTCCAGGAATCACAATTGGTCAGCCGGTATGGCTATTCTCAACCTCTATCATTCAAAACACTGTAATTCCTCAGCAATCAAATCAGCAACCATTTGATACTGAAGTTTCTCAACCTCTATCGTTCAAAACACTGTAATTCCTCAGCAATCAAATCAGAAACCATTTGATACTGAAGTTGACCCTTCACCTTTTACATCATTTGTTTCTCCCTCCCCTTCTTCCTCTTTTCTTGTTGAAACTAGTGATACTAAAAACCAAGTGGCTGAGAATAAGAAGAAAGGGAAGGAGAAGAAGAAGAAGAGGTCAGCTAACCAAGGGGGTAACCATGAATCATCTGGTGAAAATCCACACATAAACACTCCTAAATATCCTTGTACAATTTGCAAAGGAAACCATTTTCATCAAGATTGTCCTTGCATTATGTGGATCTTGAGAGAATGGTCTCCCCGTTCGCACCATCTAGTGTCATCAACCTCTGAAGGTCATGTTTATAGCAGACCATCAACTAGTGAAAATGAAATTCTTGGGCAAAAAGGAATGGTCAGAATTCCATGTCAATTATGTGAAGGAGACCATCGCCTTCCTCGTTGTCCTTTCTTGGATGAGGCCAAAAGAGTCTTGCATAACCATCCTACTTCACCGTAGCGACTTCCACCTGGATACAAGAAACTCTCACCAAGTCCTTCGCAAGTTGAAAGTCCGACTGACATAACTCAATCATTGGTCAAAACACCTATCGTTGAGAGTGAACCTTCTGAGTCCATATCGGACCAAAGTCAAAAGGTCAAGATGGAAGTCGACCCAATCTTTCCTTCAGAAGGTCCACCTTCAGATGATAGTATTTCCAAAGAGAATGGGAATGATACCATTCAAATTGTTTTTGTTAATACAAAGTCTGATGAACTTGGGAGCAATCCACCCGTTCCTTTACAACAGGAGGAAAATTCCACAGTTCAAGGGGTTCATCCAGCCATTTATCCATTACCCCCTCCAACTAGTCTAGTCATTTCCTTCGATTGGAATCAACTAGCAAGAGCCCCACTTCCATCTAATGTACCATTCCTGATCATAGTACAAGTTTACAAAATGATCATGTATGGCACTATCATAGATGAAGGGGCTTCAATGAGTATCCTTTCCTCAACCGCTTGGAAAGCACTTGGTTTGCCATCGCTTATGCCTGAGACATAAAATTTGTCAGGATTTAACAAAGGAAGCAGTCGACCATTAGGGATCCTTCTGAAGTTCCCCATAACTTTTAAAAGGAAAACCATTCACTTGAATGTGATGGTAGTGCAAGGACCTTTAGATTATAATCTACTTCTTGGACGTGACTATATATATAGCATGGAAGCTATTGTTTCCACACTCTTTCGAGTGATGTGTTCCCTACATGAAGGAAAAATGGTACAGCTTATCGACTAGCTTTCATTTCCCAGTTTAAACACAGCTCCAAGTCAAACATCATCCCTAAATGGTCTCTTTACATCAAGAATGTCTCTTCAAACTTCTTTCCATCCACCTAATTTCGGCAAGTAGCCCAGTGAATGTAACGAAGCTTAGGGGGCATGCACCCTGGTCTGCTTCGGTAGATGAACCCAGCTAAAAATATAGCTTTCCTTGTAGGTTACGTGATTAGAAGTGCCAACCTAAACCATTCACTTTTGTCCACTCTGTGGATGAAATCAAGGAAGTGTTTTATCTACTGTATAGACGAAACCATCCTACCATATGTGTTTCCATGTAAGCTTAGTGATTGGTCTGACACATCGTTCACCATTGTCTGCACTGCGAACAAATCCAAGGAAATGTTTTATCTTCTCTGCGGACAAAACCATCCTGCTTAGCCACAGTGATTTCCATCTGGTTACTGGAGACTCTCCTTTTCTCAATGCTTAGGGGCATGCAAACCTTTTTATGCAAGTGAAAAATGACCAATTTCAATTTTTTTTGGCTTTTTAGCTTTTTAGTTTTAAAAATTCTTAGGTTAGATAGTTGGTCCAGAAACGTCTGCACACCAGACGGACCAAAGGAAGGGTTTTATCTAGAGAAGAAAAAACCATCCTACCTAACCTCAGTAGTTCCTTAGCCTTTTAGTATTTTTAGCTTTGTAGTTTGGTGGTTTCTAGCCTACAGAAAAAAGGCAATGAGCATATGTTATAGTAGAGTTCAAGATCACTAAAAAATGAACCTACCAATGAGGGACATCTTTAGCTACTGGTATGAGCAATGTTTCCGCAAGGTTCAAGCTCGTTATAAAACAAACCCACTACTGAGCATATGTTAACGCAAGGTTCAAGCTCATTAAAAAATAAACCTGCCTTCAGTAAATGACCTCAGTGATTGCCATGCTATCAGCCTTTTGAGCCCTGGTTGTGTTCTGCCATCACCTCCATCATTTTGGCTGATCAAATGCTTCCACTTGATTGTTTACCCTTTTAAGGAACAGTTGTGCTGAGTTATTCTGTTAGCCACCCTCTTCACACCACCATGTTTTGAGAAGTTCCAAACTTACCCGGAACCACTCGCTATCCGAAAACACCACTTGTTCCTAAAAAATGAGTCTCTTTTAAGCTCTTTCTAGACTCGTTAAATATAAAAAGATTGCCGAGCTATAGGCCTTCCCAGCTCGTTAAAGTAAGGGGAATCACCATCCCTCCCGTACATTTTAATCTTTTTGGACCTGAGGGGTTATCCCACAAAAATATCGAGTGCTTGTCCTTTTCGGCTTGCTAAAGCGATCGAAAAGTCATCCCTTTCGTATTATTTTATACTTTTTCAGACTTAAGGGATTATGCTACGAAAAAGGATTACTGGAGTTTCATTTTTGTCCCTTTTCAAACTCTCTAAACATGAAAAGGAACGGGTTATCCTTGTCGTTAAACTTGTTCAAACAATAGGGACAAACTTGTCCATCCAGACAAGAACGAGTTTCACTGTCGCTAGGCTCGCTAAAAAAAGGTGACAGGCTTACCCGAAGGGAAAATTATAGAACAATAATATGTTATCCTTCTCAAGCTTGAAAAAAATAAAGAGGTAGTGGTCAGCAATGACTATGGAAAAAGGGAAGAAAACTTGAAGAATTTTATTGGTAGCAGGTCGCTCTTGAACATGACACTTTCACTCCATCACCATGATTGAGTCGGGTTGGGTTATTCCATTCAGCAGTCATATCACCATTGGTCCTCCATACCATCCATCTTTTGGGGTTAACGCTACCAATCCATTACAGTGTCATCGATATGTTTAAGAGAAGTCATTTAGAGAATTCACTATCCAACTAACGCCTCATCCACTGCAATAAATTCACCCCCCATTTTTCATGACCGCCATTTCTGAACCTTGTATCGTCAGATCGTTTTCACCTCCAGAAAATCATTTCCTTTGTTTCATGTTCTAGATGTGGGATACATCAAGGCCCTCCTATGATGGGTCACTTCTTTTTGACATTAGCTCATTATCCAGGAAGTTGATTTAGAAACAACCCTTTTAGTAATTTGAAGCTTGCATGCCTCAATGGCAAGTTTCTCACTTCTGGCGACAGGTTTACATCAATGGCCTTTGACCGAGAGATTTTGCATGGTGTTTGACATCGGATCATATATTCACACCACATGAATTGTACTATAGTACCTTGAGGGTCATTATCATTATTGGTTATTCCTCTCATGTCTGTTACTAGCTTACATCATTGGCTGGTAATCAGGGAATGTCTTTCCATGTTCGACTTCAGAACATCTTTTCACATGGATCGGCATGTACATCGGGCGAAGATTGAATGAGTTTGAAGACCCCGGATCTAGTTTCATCCATCCGGGCTGCAATATATTCAGGAATATAAAGACATCAAATGTACATAAAAGCTACACAGATGATCATCCAAGCTAAGGGATGATGACTCTACATACAAAGAATCACCAGTTTGCAACTAAAGACAATTATCTATCCTATGTACATGAAAATGAATTTATAAAGCTAAGCATGGGAATGCCCACCTCAGCTAGGTCATGAAAATAATATGATGATGATGTACTATATTGTATCTTATACAGGTCACCTTCCAATTCAAATACCTCGGATCCTCATGATAAAGCATTTCACCCGACATCAAAAGATTTACGACTTCATGCTTTAGGGGGCAACTATTATAGACATATTTGGGCACTGCAACCCCAGTCATATATATCGATAAACCAAGGGCTCATTAACCCCTAAAAGTGTTGTCTCATACCCTGAAGGATCAGTCAACCTATTACATCATTCCCCAGAAGTTCCACCTAAAAAACCACTCAAAACTGGCCAAAACTGGACCATACTGATCTCTCCACTTTCAAGGTGCGATTCATACTGAAGAAGCCTTATGTGGGGTGCGATAAGTGAGAATGGGCAAATGAGATAGTTTTCTAAGTGGATGCTCATGGAATCTTCTAGAAACTTCCTCTATGACACTTGCCTCTCTGAATTCGTCCAGGGATGAGTAAGAGATCCAAGAAATCTCCAAGTGGAACTAAGAACTACAAGTGGAATGACACTAATAAAAACCCAAAGATGACTCACACCTTTGCAAACATCTATAAATGGATCCCTCATATGAGAGATCTAGAGGCTGGAATTTTGTAATTTGTAAAGAGGTGTTGTTAGTTTGTCTTTGAGAAGAAGCATTGTATTGTTGGGTGATCTTGCTTTTCATGAGGTAGAGAGGGCTTTGATGCTAGGAGGATGATGTTGGATCAGACAGCTGGGTTGTAATCCTCTCTTCTACTATTAATAAAGTTCTTTTAGTTTTCCTCCATACAATCATGTATTTATGGATCTTGTTATTTGTGAATGCAATTGTATGTTCAATGTATTTATGATTCTGCATTGTTTATGATATTATAGATCGAGATGCTTTGATGGTGTTTTGCTACTTTGTCTCTACAGGTATTCTCTAAAGTGGGACAAGTATGAGAGGAGTTGTAAGCTCTATCGAGGAAGAGAGAAATCAAGCAAGGAGTCAAGTGGAAGATCCAGGTTGGTCCCTTTGCTTCTCTCTTATCTATCATACATAAAGGAAATCGAAAATTGCTTTGATTGTTTGTTTCTAAGACAGCTACCAATCTTAGTGGGACTAGTAGATCGAAAAGACACTAGTTTTCTCGGAAATAGTCTTCAACGTTGAGTATAAATGACTTCTCAGTTTTAATGTTTCGAAGGATGGTATTCATCTTGATCCTCTCAAAGTCGATGGTATTTTTAATCTACCCTCTCCCTCTTTTTTGTATCAATTACAAAGTCTCCAAGGAAAGGAAAATTTCCTTCGTCACATTGTGCTGAACTATGCTAAGCTAGTTTCAGGGTTCACCTAGTTTTTAAGCAAAGAACTCCATTCCATTGGGATGAGACTGCCCAAAAGTATTTTGATGACTTGAAAGTTGTCCTCATTAATGCTCCTTTATTTCACCCTCCAAACTATCATCATGATTATTTCCTCTATGTAGTTGCAGCTTCTAGCACTATTGCTATGGTACAAGTGCAAGATGATGACAAAGGTCATGAACATGTCATTTAATACCTTAGCCACAATCTCCTCGATATTGACACCTATTATGCTCATGTCGAGAAATTGGCTTTGGCTGTTGTTCCGGTTGTTCAACAATTTCTGCATTATATTCTCCTCCGCACTACAACTGTGATTTATGATTGCAACCCCATGAATTATATTCTGACTTGTTAGTTGCTTGGGGGAAAGTATTCCAAGTGGATTATCATCATCCAAGAATTCGATTTGGTTTTCACTACTGCCAAATCGAAGAAATCACTTGTAATTGCTATGTTGACTTTCTCTTTTCCCTCTTCTTCTCTACCTACTGGTGCTAATGAGAAGTTACCATATGAGACCCTCTTTCTGATTAGCACTCTCGATCCTTGGTACGGTGATATCATCATTTATCTCCAAACTTCTATCTGCTGGTCTGCATTGTCCAAGGATGATCGTTGATGCATTCGACATCAATCCCAACCTTACTGCATCATTGGGGATACTTTATACTGAGTTGGTGTTGATTCGATTCTTCGCTGATGTTTAACTCTCAATGAAGCTGAAAGAGTGTTAAATGACTACTATTCAGGCACATGTGGTGGTCACTTGTCTGGCTATTCCACTGCTGAAAATATCTTCCGTGCTGGCTACTTCTGGCCCTCCTTTTTTTAATATTTCATTCTTGTTGTCTGCAAATTCCATGAGTGACACATTTATTAGTGGAAAATGCATGCCCCACCTGCTCTCCTTCACCCCATTATTATTGTTGGTCCCTTTGCCAAATGGGGCATTGTCTTTATGACATGTAACCCTCGTTCAGCCAGGGGGCATGGTTATATTCTCATTGCCACAGGTTACTTCACCAAATGCTCTAAATTGATGCCTACATATTCAGCTCACAGTAAATCAATGGTGCAATTTCTCTTCAATCGTGTTATTTCCAGGTTTGGAGTGCCTCAAGCCATTGTCATCGACCATGGCTCCCATTTTCATGATTATATGATGGCTCAGCTGACTTCTAAATTGGGATTACTTAATGACAACTCAACTGCGTATTACCCTCAAGCCAATGGCTAAGTTGAAGTAGTAAACAAATTTTTAGTCACTACACTTTAGCGCACCATTGGGATGCAGAAATCCATTTGGCATCTCATGTTTTTTTCAGCTCTGTGGGCCTACCGAACCTCGACTAAAGTTGCAACTAGATTCACACCTTTTCAGCAACTCTATGGTCTAGAAGATACCCTACCGATTACTCCCTGAAACTTCGCCTCAAGAGGAGTGTCTCCTATATTTGGAATGACTGGATGAAACCCACTATCTCACTGCTTTAGTTATTGAAGCACAGAAAAAGTGAGTTAAATCCCATTTTGATCAGTTGATCTTTCCTCATGTTTTTTCTGAGGGAGATTTGGTATTTCTATATGACCAAGCTAACGAAAAGCTGGGGCAGGAAAATTCGAACCCATGTGGTATAAGCCCTATATTGTCGATCATGTATTACAAAAAGGGGCCTATGAGCTAATTGATTATGAACATAACCCTTTGAGCAAGCCCTGCAATCAGTTGTACATAAAAAAGTATCATGCGTGAGTCATGTCGCATGGTTACTTATGTACATAAGTGTGTTATTCACTTTTGTGCAGTTTGGTTTTGTGTGTTTCTTCAAGCAGCTTTCCAGCTTATTATGTCTTCACCTACTTTATAGATGTCTGTGACTCCTTATGTCGGTTTCGCTGATGGTGCTTGTCGTAGTACCCATAATTTATCATCCATGGCATGGTATATTTCTAACCCTCATGGTTACTTGATTGATCTTCAACATATTTGTTTAGGTCAAACAACTAATAACATTGTTGAATATAGTGCAGTTCTCGAAATCTTGTCAGAAGTTTTTTCTCTTAACATTCGAGAAATGGTTGTACACCTTGATTCACAACTTCTTGTTCTTCAGATCAATGCACAATATTATGATATAAACCTTCAATTATTGAGAATATATTTGTGTATTCATCTCTTGGAAATAAATTTTGATTGTATCGCATATCATTACATTCCTAGGCATATGAATACATTAACAGATGCATTGGCTAATTATGTTTTAGACAGACATTTACGCAACATTTGAAAAGCATTGTATCATAGTAAATATGAAATATAGCATATATATGTTGATAATGTTTGATTGTAATACATCAAAATCCAAAAAATAATATATGTGCTCCAAGTACATTCGTGGCTTGCAGGCCTCAAAACTATAAATACTAACTATGGACTACTCTATGTGATGCTCGTGATAGCATGTTAGTGCTCGTACTACACGAGTCAGTAATCAATGGATTTGATCATACAATCCCACCGTGTGCCACTGATAACGGCAAAGAATGTCCTCGAACCGTGCATACTTTGTAATCCCTCTCATCAAACCCTCTATATTTTGAGCAATCTCCTCTTAGTTGTCCACTCTATGCAATTATAAAGTCAAGTTGTCATGAATACATATACGCAAAAACAATAAAAAACTAAAAAACAAAAGCTTTTTGCTCACCTCCATCATCAAAGTCTTCTCCCTCTAGGAGTGGCATGTCAGGATCACCACATAAGTCAGTCTAGCTGTACGACCAAACCTCCATGCTAATCAAATGTTTTCTAAGCCACACAAATAAGGCGGTCCTGTAGGACATCTGCTAGCCCCCTCCAGATCTAGGCATCAACTCGCTCCATCGAACCATCCTTGGATCTCGTGGTGCGAAGGGCTTCACTTCCACCATCTGATAATGGAACAGTGGAAGTCGTTCCAAGAAGAATGTTACTAGAATGGAGCCATATCCAAATTGCCTCAAGTTCCCTACCTTGTATTTGGATAGTTGTCTTTTCATGTTTACCTTCATTGCTTCCACCCTGTTGAATATAGTGGGTGCCATGGGGTCCACAACATATTGGAAGCGCGATTTGTTGGACTCATATAGTGCTTGAGACACAACCACTCAATTGATAGTCAAAAGTATTACCTTCAATAGAATATTGTTTATGATCATGATATCGATCTTGCCACTTTTAGATTTTAGAACACCTGGGCAATGTTGGGCAAGCAACATGTTTACACTCGTGCAAATAGGCCTACCTCCATAAAGTTGGATTGGTTCCCCTCTACAAGATATTCCTGTTAGTGCTCCAGAAAACTCTCCTAGGTTGTAGCTCGGAGATCCCTGGTAACATATAATCTTCAATATGGTTCTTGGAACTTATTGGGATGGGTGATGGTTTGGTTCAAGCTAGATAACCACTTCTACTTTGTTTTCACTTCAGACTTGCATGAACACCCTCAGACTACAGGGCTTTAGACCACCAATGCTCAACAATTTGGGAATTAGGTGAATAGACGAAGAATACTAACCACACCATTAGATGCATACAGAATGTATGACGGCTAGCTGCAATTAGTAAAGAAATTCACAAATCTAATCTATCAATGCAGAGATAAGATGACAATTATCTTGCATTAGATATAGAAGAAACTTGAGTGACCTACTCACTGATACCTTCAATTGTCTAATCCAAAGATAAGATGATAGTTATCTAGCATTAGACGTAGAAGAAATCATGAATACAACACTTTAGGCACAAGCTTAGAACATAGGAGAAATGGGCATTGAGGAGTTAACAGCAAAAGAATCTTTCATAGCTAAAAATGAAGATTAGACACTGCAAGTTACATAATATCTACAGTCTCCAAAAGTTGAACCGAAACACAATTGCCAACCCAATAAGTTCCTAGAACCATATTGAAGATTATATGTTACCAAGCATCTCCGAGCTACAACCTAGGAGAGTTTCCTGGAGCACTAAAATAATTGGTGCCATTGCCAGGGAGAGGAGATTGAAGCTTAGCTTCCCTGGGAGACAACACAGAACCAGCTTTGATGATAGACAAAGTCTGGACACATTTTTGGTTGTAATCATCTATCTGGGAACTCTATTGAAGGTCGAAACCCTTGGCGACTCCACATCACAGTTCTGGCTTAGTCTGTGAGGCACACTCAGAGAAATCCTCAGAAATCACCAGCTGACCCAATACCTGACCTTAAGAAGATTATTAAGGAAAGAAAGACATCACAAAAGGGAGCATTAGGATCAGGTAAACCTAAACAACCTTATGCATCTCTTCGAGAAAGGCTTGTAACAGTGCACATACATGTTGAGGATATAGCTTTTAGCACTAGCAGTGAAGAAAAATTTTCAGAGATTCATAAAGCTCCTTATTCTTTAGGTCCTCTGGATTTCAGCCCAAAGGAAGCCTCCTATCCATCATATTCCTTCAACCCTGTTAGCCATTTCTTAATGCCACCTTAATGTAGAAGAGGAAGAACAAAAGAGAAAGCAATAGAGGAAAGGTCAAGAAGATAATGATGGGTATCAAGAGATAAAAAACAGGAAAAAATCCGCAAAGGAAACCCCTAATGACAAAAGAAAAGAAAAACCAACCAAAACAAATAAGGAAAATAGGTTTGAAATCCTACAGGTAGAAGAAGAAGATCCAGAGATCAAAGTTATGGATTATCAGGAGAAAAAAGAATAGGAAGGAAAACCAAGTCAAGGCACAAATAGAACTAAACAAAAAACCCAAAGAGAAAATGGGGGAAGGTAGTACACAAAAAGGAGAATAATCCAGAAAATGAAGTAATGGAAATAGATAACAACAAAAGGGAAGATCCAATGGCAGAAGAACAAATTATGAGGAAACTTCTTGACAAATGGAGACACTTGGACAAAAGGTTTATCCCAGAAGAGGATAAAAAATTATACAAGGAAACATTCCAACAATATCAAGAAAAACAAGATCAAGGAAACACAGGAATGAATGAGCAACTAGGTATACAACCTAAAAATAACTAAGAACAATAAAGTAAAGTGAAAGGAGGGAAGAAAAGAGGCAGAAAGAATCTCCAGGAGTCAATACAAGTGATGGGAGAAATGTTAGTTAATACGGGAAGAGTTGTACTGGTCTTAACAGTCTTCCACCAAACAACCCCATCCTCCCAATGATTATTACATCCTGGAACATTCAGGGTCTCAATAGAGATACCTAGCAGAAAGGATTAAAAGAGAAAAACCCCAAATTATGCTGCTACAAGAAACAAAAATAACAGGGGGGAAAATTGAGGAGATTCTAAAAAAAATCAAACCTACATACAAATGTATGACAATTGATGCTAAAGGTAGTGTGGAGCGAATTGCAATCCTGTGGAACTCGGCAGAAGTCACTGTAGATTACTAGACAAGAATGAAAAGGATCCTTTTAGGGAGACTCAGATTGATAGGCCACAAAGAATAGTTCTTGGTTTCGACAGTTTATGGACCCCATATAGCAGTGGAAAGAGGGAACTTCCTCACCCAAATGCAACAGCTAGAAAACATGCACACAGAAAAATTATGGCTGATAGCAGGCGACTTTAATATGATCACATCAAAAGAGGAAAAGAAGGGGGGACTGCAAAGGGAGGAACCAGACATGGCAAGATTCAGAGAAACATAGTCAACTCTAAAAATGATTGATATACACACCATTAATGGAAAATACACTTGGATAACTGAAGAGGAGGAAGCAGGCAGATAGCTTCCAGGCTGGACAGGTTTCTAGCAATAGAACACTTTATTGGGAAAGACATATTCTATGAAGCGACAATCCTTCCATGCCAAGGGTCAGACCACTGGCCCATAAAACTAGAAATCGCCATGAACAATCAAAATCAGCACAGACCTTTCAGGTTTGAAGCTTTTTGGTTGCGAGAACCAACCTTCATAGAAAAAATGGAGCAATGGTGGCAGAACAGTGAGGCGGAAATAAAAGGAAGGAATAAGATGCACACACTCCAATTAAGACTAAAGGAGCTAAAAGGCAAAATAAAGAAATGGAATAAAGAAGAATTTGGCAATATCCAAAAAGACCAAGAAAAGTTGTAGACAAATATGAAAAGGATACAACAGAAAATAATAGAAGAACGGAGAACAGAGGAACTAGCTGTTAGGGTCCCACCCTAACCCCCTTATTTATGTAATGGGATCGAGTCATAGTCAAGAGTCAATAAAGCCCATATTAATAATTGTAAGTGGTTAACCCACAATTAATGACGGGACCACAGTTAGTTGCAAATGGGTCGTAGTATTACATAGATGGTATTAATAAAACCCATGGTATTGATCCTTAGTATTGCATGTATGAGTCATATATAAAGGATAGAGACTCCCTGCGAGGAGCATTGTGTCTTATTTTTGTATCGAGCTCTGCTCTATTGGAGGCTGCCCCCTCGAAGAGGCCAGTGAACATTGCTTTCTGAATAATAAAATATTTGTTTTTGTCTCTCTCTAATCTATGTTCTGGGTATCTTTTTGTAGGTTAAGAGCATAACAAGTGGTATCAGAGCACTTTCCAGGGCCTGTGGGATCTCCATTTCTTAGCAAATTTTTTTTTGGCTAGAGACGTGTTCCGACGTCTTTAAACCACGGGATCTATCGTTGAGCGCATAAACCTACGGATTTGGGGAGGCATGCACATAGGAAATACAAGAGGTGGTCATGCTTGTTGGACTCCCTTGTAACCCCTGTGGGTACCCCTTCGAGTAGTTGCGCATTAGACAGAACTGCGTACGGACTGTCTTCCAAGTACCTTCTGGGTATATTGGAAGCCCCTTAGCTCCTCTGCAACCTCGCCATATATAAACTGTCGGCTGTCTTGCTGCTACAGTACACTAAGAACAACACTCGGAGAGATTACTCGCCTATACGATAAGGTAGTCGGGTTGTACGGCTAAGGGTATAGTTGATCCTCCTTAGTTAGAGCCCTGAAACATTGGGCCGAGTACTACTATCAGACCCTTATGTATATTGCGATCTGTAGCACCTAACACTGCTTGAGACCATAGTTCCCTTTTCTATCTGGGGATCACGCATCATCTCTGCCAGCTCAGCGTGCAAAGAGGTGTAGCAGCAGCAGACATCAGTGGCGCAGTTCTGAGTTAGCAGACCATCCATTCTGATCTGTTAGATCCATCAGATCCGTAGCAGCAGTCTGTTCCGCCGCCCAGAGCTATCCGATCCACCATTCAGATCTCTCAGATCCACTAGATCTGAGTAGTTGTGTGGGGTTCCTATACCGGGGTATAATTTTCGCGGGGCTTTTGGCCGCATTGACATTTTGAGGATTTGGCAACTGCAGTATTCATAAGGAAGGAGTAAAACTCCGTTAGGAGTTTTCAGAAAAAAAAAAAAAAAAAAGACGTCGGGGCGCTTATTGGTGATCTAGCCCATCAGAATCAGGACGACGAGCTGAGCACGATGGTACCATTCAATTCTTAGTGAAAAAAAAAATTAGGCGGCACCAATTTTCAAGAACATCAGGTCGGTGCATGGTAGAAACTAGAGCTCAAGCTATGGCCAATGAAAGGATGGAAAAACTTGAAGAATCCTTGCAATCCCTCCACATTCAGCTTGACCGACTCAATAGCATGATCCCGAGCCTAATCCTGATGGGCAAGGAGGAAGCCCATGAGGAGGCGTATATTGGCAATGGACACAGTGAGGGTGAGTCTAGCCACTCTCTTCACCTCGGGGGCCCCCACCAACAATCCCGTCCACGACCTCCGAAGTTGGATATGCATAAATTTGATGATTCTCACCCGGCAGCATGGATAGCATAAATGGAGCAGTATTTCAATCTGAATAACATCTTAGATAATGAGACTGAGCTTATGGTGGGGAGCATGTACTTGTACAATGAAAGGTGGCAATGGTGAGAATGGCATCAACATTGCAATGGACCTTTTAGGACTTGGAACTCCTTCAAAAAAGCTCTTACAGAATGCTTTGACCAAGAACCTTCTTTTTTGGGTCGTCTTACTAAGCTCCGACAAACTGGCACAGTGGATGAATATATTACAACCTTTGAAGCCTTAGCCTTCCGCACTAGGGGTCTCTCAGATGTGTTCTACACGGAATGTTTTATCAGTGGTCTTAAAGAAGCCATAAAATCCCACGTCGTACTGCACCACCCTCCCACATGGACAGAGGCTTGTAAGGTAGCTCGTAACGTGGAACGTGCATTAGCAGCCCAGTACAATCACCCAAATTTCACCGCTAAGGGTCACCCCCCATAGGTTCACAGCACGACTCAAACACTTAAGGTTCAAAAGGTGTCACCTGCAGAAATGGCCGAAAGAAGAAAGCAAGGATTATGTTACTACTGTGATGAAAAATACTCCCCAGGTCATAAATGCAAGGAGCCCAAATTTTTTCAAATTGAGGACACTGATTATAGCTCATCGGAGGAAGATCCACCACTGGAGGAACATGAGGCGGTGGAAGAGGACAGCCAAAAGGACAATGTCCCTGACGAACGAGTTATTTCGCTGCATGCTTTGGCCGGGATTTCTTCACCTCAAACTCTCAAAATCAGAGGTTTTATTAAACATCACCCAGTAGTAGTCTTGATTGATGGTGTAAGTACACATAATTTCATCCATCAAAAAGTCGCGGAAGCAGTGCATTGTTTTGTACGAGCAGTTTCTAACTTCCAAGTCCAAATTGCGGATGGGGGCACAAGGAAATGTGAAGGCCGCTGTGAAGATGTCAAACTTCAAATGGGGGATTATCAGTTGAAGACACACATGTTTGCCATACACATGGGAGGGTGCGATATTTTCCTCGGTGTTGAATGGCTTCGCACTCTTGGGCCAATCACAATGGATTTCCAGGAGTTATATATGAGTTTTAAGCAGAACAACTCCACACATACCCTTCGGGGACTCCAGGCGGGAGCTCCCTCCATCATCAGCTAGCATAGGATGGAAAAATTTCTAAAAAAGGGCCATCATGGAGTTATAGCTCAATTTAATGCCATCTAGATAGTCGAAACGAAGTCTCTGCTGATTCATCCTAAGATGCAACAGATTTTAAATAACCATCTGCCGGTCTTTGACAAGCCTCATGAGCTTCCACCATCGAGAGGGGAACATGATCATAGCATCGCCTTGGTTCCAGGGGCCCAACCCCCAAATCTGCACCCATACAGATATCCGTTCACCAAAAGAATGAAATAGAAAAAATAATCAAGGAACTTTTGGAAGCAGGTGTCATTCATCCCAGCATTAGTCCTTATTCATCACCAGTGGTCATGGTTCTCAAGAAAAATGGGGAGTGGTGGATGTGTCCAGACTTCAGGGCCCTCAATAAGTTGACAGTCAAAGATAAATTTCCCATCCCAGTGGTTGACGATTTGCTGGATGAACTCAATGGGGCTCAATTCTTCACTAAGCTGGATCTTCGTTCGGGCTACCACCAAATTCGCATGAAGGAAGTCGACATTCCAAAGACTGCTTTCAGAACTCATGAAGGCCATTATGAGTTCCTGGTCATGCCATTCAGTCTTTGTAATGCCCCCTCTACTTTTCAGAGCCTTATGAACCACATTCTCAAACCATATCTCAGGAAATTTGTCCTTGTCTTCTTCGATGACATCCTCATCTATAGTTGCACTTGGGTCGCACATCTTCAGCATGTAGATCTACTCTTGCAACTTCTCCGCAAGCATAAATTATTTGTCAAGATGTCCAAGTGTTCATTTGGCATGAAAGAAGTTGATTATTTGGGCCACATTGTGGGGTGTCAAGGTGTCAAGGTGGACCCCAAAAAGATCCAGGCAATGCAGGATTGGCCTCAACCTAAGACCTTGAGAGGATTTTTGGGTAGTGTACCAAATGCATTATCTCACCAATTTGAGGAGGAAAGTACTCTGCTAGCAATTTCCCTCCCCATTCCAGAATGGATTGAAGAGGCTCGCAGGGAATGGTTTTCACATCCCGAGCTCTCCCAACTCATTTCTCAATTGCAGGTAGATACAAATTCCACCAGGGGCTACTCATGGCAGGATGAGATTCTTCACTACAGGGACAGAGTCGAAATATCACCAACATCCACCCTCAAAAGTCGCATTTTGGCAGAATTGCACTCATCCCCCATTGCAAGACATTCAGGCTTTCAAAAGACGTATGCTCGCACCAGAAGATCATTTTTTTGGACAGGCATGAAAAAGGACACCCTTACTTTCGTATCAGAATGTGATGTCTGTCAACGCCATAAAGGGGAGATCGTCAACACACCAGGCACATTACAACCATTGCCCATCTCGGAATCAATTTGGACGGAGGTTTCTATGGATTTCATTACAGGTCTTCCAAAGTCAGGAAACAAGTCAGTCATCATGGTGGTTGTGGACAGACTTTCGAAGTATGCTCATTTTTGTGCCCTACCCCACCCGTTTACACTGATTTTGGTTACTCAATCTTTCATGGATCAGATCTTCAAATTGCATGGCATGCCAACTTCTATTGTGTCCGATCGCGACCCGATCTTCACCAGTAATTTTTGGCAAGAACTCTTCAGGCTACAAGGCACTCAACTAAAACTTAGTACTTCCTATCATCCGCAAACGGATGGTCAAACTGAAGTCGCCAAAAAATGTCTAGAAACCTACCTTAGGTCTTTCACTTCAGAAAAGCAACATCTTTGGGTACAGTGGTTACCTCTCGCTGAATGGTGGTATAACACCAACTATCATTCCACCACCAAAATGACTCCCTATGAATCAGTATATGGTCAACTCCCTCCTTCCCCTACTTCTTATATCAAGGGGTGCTCAAAGGTACAAGCAGTGGATCAACTCTTACAACACCGCGCAACCATGCTCGCCCATCTTAGAGAGAATCTTCATCAAGCTCAAAACCACATGAAGCAACAGGTAGACCAGCATCGCTCAGAGCGCCAATTTCAAGAAGGGGATCAGGTGTTTTTGAGGTTGCAACCATATAAGCAAACATCACTCAAAGACAAGGGTTGTCAGAAACTATCTCCAAAATTCTACGGGCCATATCAAATACTTCAGCACATTGGAGAAGTGGCTTACAAGTTGGCTTTGCCACCTACTGCAAAAATCCATCCAGTTTTCCATGTCTCATGCCTCAAGAAAGTGATTGGGAACAATTGCAGAATTCAAATCAGTCTACCTGAATTGGACAAAGAAGGGTCAATCTGGCTCCAACCTGAATAGGTCCTAGACACACGAGACAGGCACCTGTGGGGCCACATGATTAGGGAAGTCCTCGTCAAGTGGAAAGACACCTCTCCGGAAGATGCAACTTGGGAACCAACCACTATTCTTCAGCAGTTTCTGCAGCTTTAGCCTTGAGGACAAGGCTAGTCTTAAGGGGGAGGGCATGTTAGGGTCCCACCCTAACCCCCTTATTTATGTAATGGGATCGAGTCATAGTCAAGAGTCAATAAAGCCCATATTAATAATTGTAAGTGGTTAACCCACAATTAATGACGGGACCATAGTTAGTTGCAAATGGGTCGTAGTATTAGATAGATGGTATTAATAAAACCCATGGTATTGATCCTTGGTATTGCATGTATGAGTCATATATAAAGGATAGAGACTCCCTGTGAGGAGAATTGTGTCTTATTTTTGTATTGAGCTCTACTCTATTGGAGGTTGCCCCCTCGAAGAGGCCAGTGAACATTGCTTTCTGAATAATAAAATATTTTTTGTTGTCTCTCTCTATTCTATGTTCTGGGTATCTTTCTTCGCATATTCTGTATTTGGGTATCTTTTTGCAGGTTAAGAGCATAACACTAGCTCAGGAAGAAGGAGGGGTTTTAAACAGGCTGGAGGAAAGAAGAAAACAGGGGGAAACCTTATGGAGACAAAAGTCAAGAGTACAATGGTTGAAAGAGGGGGAAAGAAACACAAAATTCTTCCACAGAGCCATGCAACAGCACAGGTAGAAGAATAGAATATTTTCTCTAAGAGATAACCAAGCCAACAGGTTAACCCAGAAAGAGGAAATGGAGAGACTACTGATACAACACTTTGAAGGCATATTGATTGAAACACAAAGCAATAGAGAAGAGGAGATAGTAAAAATAAGTCAATATATCCCCAGAAGGGTGAATCAAGAGCAGAACATGGCACTCCTAAGAGTAATCACTGAAAAAGAGGTAGAGGAGACAGTGAAGACAATGGCTAAGAACAAAGCCCCAGGACCGGATGGATATACAATAGAATTCTTCCAAGCAACCTGGAGTTTTATGAAGCAAGACATAGTAAATGCTGTGGAAGAATCAAGGTGCACGAAAAGAATGCACCCAGCATGGAATGCAACCTTCCTAGCATTGATTCCGAAGCTAGAAAAGGCAAATGAACCTCAAGGTTTTAGACCAATAGCTTTATGCAATGTCATTTACAAAATCCTAGCCACCATAATGGTGAACAAATTAAAATCTATCCTTCCAGAATTGATTTTTGAGGAACAAACAGGGTTCATGAAAGGAAGACAAATAGTGGATGGAATCATAGTTGCACAAGAGGTGATTCATTCATTGAAGAATTCACGACACAAAGGTATGATGATCAAACTTGACTTAGCTAAAGCTTATGACAAGCTAAGCTGGGAATACCTTCAGAGAATCCTAAAAGTGTATGGGTTCGATGAGAGATGGATAGAATGGATAATGTCCATGATCACCACTCCAAGTATGTCCATAATGCTAAATGGAACCCCCACAAAAACCTTTAAACCATCCTAAGGACTTAGATAGGGGGACCCTCTTTCACCTTTCCTGTTCATAATAGCAGTTGATGGTCTGGGTAGATTAATAAAAGCAAGAGTAAACAACGGAAAGCTAAAAGGCCTTAGATTGTGGGGAGAAGAACTAGCCATTACACATCAACAATTCATAGATGATGTAATGATGTATGGCCAAGCCAACCTTAAGGAAGCGAAGAAATTACTGGAAATCCTTGAGGATTTTACAAAAGCATCAGGTACAGAGATAAATAAAGATAAAATAGAAATATTCTTTTTCAATACCCCAATGATTTCACAATCATTCCTAGCCAGAACAATGGGGTTCCGAATAGGGAAGTTTCCTACCAAATATCTGGGTGTACAGCTGAGCGACAAGCAAAATAGAACAGCAAACTGGGGAGGCCTGATAGGGAGAATTCAAAAAAGAATGGACAACTAGACGTTCAGAATGCTAAACATACCGAGTCGCCTCATTCTCCTCAAGTTGGTCCTCCAATCCATGCCAATATACCAAATGGCCAGTCAAGCTATCCCAAAATCTATATGCCAAAAAATGGTGGAAATTTTCAAAAAAAATCTATGGCAAGGGACAAACAAAACTAAAAAGTGGGCGTTGCTCTCATGGAAATGGCTGAGAAAATCTTTAACAGAAGGAGGATTAGGGTTGCGTGATCCATATATATTAAACCAAGTAATGGGAGAAAAACTATGGTGGAGGTGGATTCAAGGAGGAGAAGATCTATGGAAAACATTATGGGAAAAGAAATATGAGATGGCAAGGTCCCCTGAAGGAAAATTACGAAGCCAATCAAAGAAGAAAGGCTCAGCAATTTGGAACCTAGCAAGGTCCAATAAGGACCTGATAAGAGAACATAGCTTCTGGGAAATTAGGGAGGGTGACAAAGCAAACTTCTGGAAGGAGGCATGGCAACAGAGAGAAACCCTCAACCAACAACCTCAACTCCAAGATATTCAACAATTTACCACCCAAATGGAGGAAGATGCAACCTAAAACTACTGGCTGCCTGAAAGGGATGGCTACTGGAGAAAATGGAAAATGAAAAACGACTGGCAAGAAGCACCAGAAATAGAACAATGGGTAAATTACAAAAAGGAGATGGAGACAAGGAAAATTGCAGTCAAAGAAGGAACAAACATTATAAGATGGGGAAAACACATCAAAGGAATGTTTACAACAACAGAAGGATATTACATAAAGGTCGGTAGCACCAGCAACCCAGACATCAAAAAATGGGATAGAATCTGGAAATTGAAAACTTGCCTAAGGTTGCATTATTTACCTAGATACTATCCCATGGGTGAGCCTTAACTTGGTACTAGTTGAGAAGGAAGGGGACGCACGGACCATCATGCTATGCCCTTTGCCAGGAAAAAGAAGAAATAATTGAGCACTTGAAAAACTCCTATAGCGTCAGCAATAGCCTGTCGAAAAACCACCAACAACTCTTTGAGATTAGTGACAGAGATACAAGTAGCATAACTACAATTGTAGAGAAATGGAGGAGTAAACCATACCATAATATAATCTTGAACCGAGCCTAGAATCTATCCATAGGGTTCTTCCTATGGAACATATGGAAGGCAAGAAACCGGTTGATATTCAAGGAAGACGAAAAAGATAAGAAGGAAATATGGAACCAAACTATACAGAACATAAGAGAAACCATCATCCTTGAAAAATGGAATGATGAAAACTGGAAGACAGACCCAACAGAGACATGTATTTTGAATTGCTTACAAATTAAAACAAGCACAGAATTCCCCCTTAATGTAGAAGAGGAAGAACAGAAGAGCAAGCAATAGAGGAAAGGTCAAGAAGATAATGATGGGTATCAAGAGATAAAAAACAGGAAAAAATCCACAAAGGAAACCACTAAGGACGAAAGAAAAGAACAACCAACCAAAACAAATGAGGCAAATAGGTTTGAAATCCTACAGGTAGAAGAAGAAGATCGAGAGATCCAAGTTATGGATTATCAGGAGGAAAAAGAACAGGAAGGCAAACCAAGTCAAGACACAAATAGCACTAAACAAAAAACCCAAAGAGAAAAAGGGGGAAAGGTAGTACATGAAAAGGAGAATAATCCGGAAAATGAAGTAATGGAAATAGATACCAACAAAGGCGAGGATCCAACGACAAAAGAAGAAATTATGAGGAAACTTCTAGACAAATGGAGACACTTGGACGAAAGGTTTATCCTGGAAGAGGATAAAAATTATACAAGGAAACATTCCAAAAATATCAAGAAAAACAAGTTCAAGGAAGCACATGAATGAATGAGCAACTAGGTATACAACCTAGAAATAACCAAGAACAACAAAGTAAAGTGAAAGGAGGGAAAAAAAAGAGCCAGAAAGAATCTCCAGGAGTCAATACAAGTCATGGGAGAAATGTTATTTAATACGAGAAGAGTTGTACCGCTCTCAACGGTCTTCCACCAAACAAACCCATCCTCCCAATGATTATAACATACTAGAACATTTGGGGTCTCAATAGCAAAGGTAAACAAAGATACCTAGCAGAAAGGATTAAACTGCATATATATATCTATCTATATATATATATATATATATATATATATATATATATATATCTATATATATATATATATATATATATATATATATATGCCACTTCAACCCTAATCCTTATTCAATGTTATATTAAATCGATGAGGGCCCTCAAGGCCATGTTGTCTCAGTGATAAAATATCAAGAGATTCCTTTCGATATTCTTTACAACAAAGTCAAGATTCCTTTGATAGAATTTGTGTAAGTTATGTGAAGAATACACATGGAAATTATGTGCATCCACATAGTTTTTCTCCAACAGGTTATTATGTTGAACATGAAACAAGAAACTTTATTTTTGACTTTGCCTTGGTCAAACTAGAATAAAATTTGAATTTCTATTTCAACAAAAATCTTGGAGGTAGTTAACTGAGGTGACATGGAACTTGTCACTAAGTTAACTAAGTTATTCAATTTTGGGAACCTTGAGTTCGGTTTAGTATGATTGTTTGCTAGTTTCTAGAAATCTATGTAAGTTAAATTAAGTTATGGTTAGTTAAAGTAGTTCTTACTATTAAAGGAACTAGTGGAAGGTCTAGTAATGGGGTTTGACTTTAGTCATCTTTAGTGATCAACCAATTAACTAATCAATAATAAGAGAATGATTGATGCATGTAGATAATTTGAGTTACTGAGTTAAGATAGACGTTCAAGGGTAGTGTACTATATGTTGTAAACTAATCCAAGTTTTACAGGTGGTGCACATTGTCAGAGGAATAGCTTAGATGAACTGCACAATTATCATTGAGGAATTTCCTAATTATTAGGTGAAAGCTTCTTCAAGGAGCATCGAAAGGAAATAGGATCTTGTAAGACTGAGAAATTGGTTAACTATTGGCAAGAGTCAGTCAGTAAAGCAGCAGGATTGACTATACATGTGCAGGGTGGGCTCAAGCTTGATCAAGCGTATGTATTGATCCTGATTCTTTCATTAATGCAATTATATAGATAGGAAGGGGTTTTAAGCAGTTTTATTCCCTAGATAAATCTCTATGTATGTGTGTTGAATCTTTATGCATGTTTATGGTTTGCCTTCTCGATCATGAATTCCTTTCTGTTGATGAATAGAGTAGATTTGAGTCTTATGATTAAGTAGATTAGATGAGTATTTTTTAATCTACATAGGAATTTATACATGTTATTAGAGCAGGATTCACAGTAGGGAAGATTATTCAAAGTTGCAATTATAGGAGGATCAAATTTGTAGGATCAATTCTTCAAAGCTAGCAGGATGACTTTTTATGGACTAAGACTCGAGTATGCCCTTGAGGGAAGCTCGAATTATGTTTCTTGGAAGGACCACATGGAGGTAGTGCTGGAAGATAATGGGTTGAAGGAATCCATAGATAATGATATTTGAAACTACCAATGTATAATGTTGAGGATCTAGCATAATGGAAGTAGTGTGTAGCCAAGGTGAGGATGATCATATTGAAGGGAGTGTTGTGTTACGGTTATAGAATATGATCTAGTAAGCCTAACACTTCTAGACCTTCTGAAGTGTTGACACAGCTGCCAAGATTCAAGGAATGGGAGGGAGAAGCTACCAAATTGAGAAAGACTTTGGTATGATTTCCTGCAAGAAGAAATAAGGTGGAAATATAGAGATCGAATCTCATCCAAGTGTGACGAAGAAGAAAACAGTGACATGGATGGAAAGAAAGAAAAATGGAAATGGAAGAAATTTGAATCCAAAATAGAATCTAGTTAAGGGGGAAAGAAGAAATACTTGTCCAAAATCTATTGCTTTCATTATCGTAAATTGGGACACTATGCCATGAAGTGTCCACACAAGAAGGCAAGAAAGAATCCCTCAAGAGGTGGGACACGTGAAGCTTTGGATTCACAATTCTAGTTGGAATTCACCCTCATTACATGCATCGAAAGCATAGTGATGGGTAGTGTGTCGTATCTAGATAGTGGTGCCTCGTTCAACATGATGAGGAACAAATAGATTTTCAGTGACATGGAGGAACAAATAGTTTTTCAGTGACATGGAGGAGAAAGATTTCCAAATGCACATGTGGATGGGAGATGATAGAAGGTACAATGTCACTGATGTTTGTACAATTACTTTTGAGAGGGTGTCTATCTCCCATCTAAGGCTCAAGGATGTGATGTTTGTACCAGGTTTGAAGAAGAATCTAGTTTCCATAGCTATGTTGGTAGAAAATGGCTATGATTTGATATTTAGCAAAGGGAAGGATTTCTTAAAACACATCACCATAATGGAAGTGAAGTAGATGAGGATTCGAGTGAAGAAAATCTACAAATTAGATGTGGAAGATTGTACAACATTGAACAAAAAGGCATAGAAGTTGCAGAGCCGAGAGATTGGTCAATTATGTCATAAAATACTTGCTCATTTGCATCATGGAACTTTGAATATCATTCATTAGATTTCTACAAGCCTTCCAAAAAGAGAACTAGAGAAACGAGATACATGTAAAGGGTGTACCTTGGGGAATTACACAAAATCGTCCTCCAATGATGAGGATAGCAAGGTGCATGTAGTCCTTGAAAGGATCCACTCTAATGTCTATGGGCCTTTCTCGACAGCCTACACTACTAAGAACATGTATTATGATATATTTGTAGATGATTCCTCATGGAAGTGTTTGATTTTATTCATGTAGATGAAAGACCACACATTCTCCAAGTTTGTTTAATTTAAGGAACTTGTTGAGAAATAAACTAGCAGGAAATTGAAGGCTCTAAGGAGCGATAACTGTTGGAAATAATACTGAGAGGGGGGGTGAATCAGTATTCTCAAGTTCTTTTAATAAATCTTCCTTATTTATTCTTTGAATTATTTTTGCATGTCAGTACCATAAAATAATGAGCATGAACAAAGAAAACAGATAGTCACACCAAAGAACACAAGATGTAAGGTGGAAACCCAATGTGGGTGAAAACCACCTGCTGCAATATGTCTCTATCTTCTTTCAAATTACAAACTCCTTTTACAATGGTTTTGTACTGGTGCAGTCCTTTACCAGTACGCAGGCTGCAACCTGCAGAGAGCTACAACTCTCTCTCGTTTTCCAGTCTCTCCTGGAAGGGAGCTACCACCCGCTACTTCTTTTCTTTCAAGGACCACTTTTCATAAATTTTCAAACTGGATCCAAGAACATCAAAAACCCATCAACTACACTTGCATCATCAATCTCTGATTTCACCAAAGCCAACCCGCATACAGATCTGCAAATATTTCCTTATAACTTTGCAGTTGTTACATCAGACATACCCAGATCATAACATGTGTAAAATAAAACATGCATCAATAATTCAGACCCAGATTATTAGATTTATAGATCAAGCGTATGCCACATATCACAGATCAAAATCATATAGAGATACCACTATTCCAGCCTTAAGATTTTGACCCATCAATAGAACTTATCCTTCTCCTTACGCTCAGGTTCCTTCTTCATTCAGATCCAGATCTACACCAAAACTCAATCACAATATTCTAGATCTAGCACTTTATCAGATATTCGATAATTCAGAAGATGCTTTGCCAAATGATCTCCTTCCTCTTTTATAGTCTTAGGCCTTTCACAATACCACGGGCCAAAACCATAGGATCAAAAAACTGTTGGACTAATACCATGAACCAACCATGAAAGTACGTGAGATCAACACTTTTGGATGCAATACCATGGGCCAAAACCATAGGATCAAAAACTGTCGGACTAATACCATGAACCAACCATGAAATTGCGTGAGATCAACACTTTTGACGAGGTACCATGGTCCAAAACCATAGGTTCAAATACCAAGGACTAACTACCATGGACCAAAGGTAAGTTCTCCAACATATACGCGCTTTTCCTCATAGGTTCAAATACCAAGGACTAACTACCATGGACCAAAGGTAAGTTCTCCAACATATACGCGCTTTTCCTCATAGGTTCAAATACCAAGGACTAACTACCATGGACCAAAGGTAAGTTCTCCAACATATACGCGCTTTTCCTTGCATGAAAGTGCGTGAACTTTTTCTCTACATGAAATAAACTTTTCTCTGCATAAAAGTGCGTGAACTTTCCTCTACATGAAATAAACGTTTCTCTGCATAAAAGTGCGTGAACTTTTCTCTACATGAAATAAACGTTTCTCTGCATATAAGTGCGTGAACATTTCTCTACACTATAATTTATTATCTGAGATGAGTGGGTTGCCATCAAGTACAACATATGTATCATAATGCCAACAATCTCCCCCTTTGGACTTGATGGCAACAACAACCAATCACTCTCCCCCTTTGACATCAAGGGCAAAGGGTTATGCTCCCCCTAAGAACATGCTCCCCCTGACTATAAACCAGATCTGCAAAGAAGAACCATAATCCATGACCATGAAAGAGATAGAGACGTATTGCAGCAATATTCAGACCAGCATCCATGATCTCCTTCTGTACTTTCTCCATAATGCCAACAATGCATGATATGCTCCCCCTGAACCTGTGCCATTCGATCTTTGACCAATCCACAGCCCAGCACATGTACGCATATACTTCAGATGAACCTTGCGTACAACCAACAATCAGAAGAGATTCAACAACAAGATGATGCATCAACAATCCCCAGCTTTTGCCTGAGGTATTCAAAGGTCTCCCTAGGCAATGGTCTGGTGAGTATATCAGCAACCTGTTCCTTAGAAGGAACATACTCCAACTTGACCTTTTGTTCAAGCACTTGTTCCCGGAGAAAGTGATACTTGATTGGTATGTGCTTGGTTTTTGAATGCATCACTGGGTTCTTTGAAATGCTGATTGCACTTGTATTATCACATAACATGGAGATGGGTGGTGTACAAGTGATTTGAAAATCCTGCAAGGTCTGCATCATCCAAAGGAGTTGAGTGCAGCAAGATGCAGCAGCAACATATTCTGCTTCAGCTGTAGACAAGGCAATCGAACTCTGTTTCTTGCTGAACCAAGATACTAATCTGGAACCCATAAAGAATGCACCACCACTTGTGCTTTTCCTGTCATCCACGCTTCCGGCCCAATCTGCATCTGTATAAGCATGAAGTGTGAGATCTGTATCTCTAGGATACCATAAGCCATAGTTTTGAGTCCCTTGAAGATATTTGAAGATGAGTTTCCTTTGGATTTGCCTGAAATCTTCCAACTATTCCCACTGCATGCATGATGTCTGGTCGGGTACCTGTCAAATAAAGTAGACTTCCAATCATAGATCTATAAGTTGGTTGATGCACTGCTGCTGATTCATCATTTGCACTGAGGTTACATCCTGTGACCATGGGTGTACATACTGGTTTTGCTTCTTCCATACCATATTTCTTCAAAATCTGCTTGAGATACTTGGTTTGAGACAAGAAGATCCCTCCTTCATTTTGTTGGATTTGCAAACCAAGAAAATATGTCAGTTCTCCCAGCAAGGACATTTCAAATTCTTTCTGCATCACCAAGGCAAAGCTTTGACTCATAGCTTCTTCATTGCTGCCAAAGATAATGTCATCTACATACACAACAAGTATCAGCAATTTGTCATTTTCAACTTTTATATAAAGATTGCTGTCTACTGATCCTTTTGAAAAACCTTGTTGATGAAGATATTTGTCCAAACGATAGTACCAAGCCCTTGGAGCTTGTTTGAGGCCATAGAGAGCCTTTTTCAATCTGCATACAAGATTTGGATCATTTCCAAGAATGAAACCATCTGGCTGCTCAATGTATACTTCTTCTTCCAAGTCTCCATTCAGAAAGGCTGATTTCACGTCCATTTGAAATACTTTGAAGTTTTGAAAGCTTGAGAGAGCAAGGAACATTCGGATGGACTCAAGTCTTGCAACAGGAGCAAAAGGTTCTTCAAAATCTATTCCTTCTTGCTGCGCATACCCTTTACAAACAAGTCTGGCCTTGTTTCTAATTACTTCTCCATTTTCATTCAATTTATTTTTGAAGACCCATTTTGTTCCTATAACATTCTTATCCTTTGGTCTAGGAACCAGCTCCCAAGTGTTGTTCTTTTCGATCTGCTCAAGTTCTTCATCCTTTGCTTTGACCCAACATTCATCTTTGCATGCCTCTTTCACATTTTGTGGTTCAGTGGAAGAGAGTAATGCCAAATAGCTTGAAGCTTCTGCAATTGTTCTTCTTGTTTGTACACCTGCTTCTTTCTGTCCCAAAATCTGAGATTCTGGATGATTCTTTTGAACATATCTGGATGGAGTCTTCTCTTCTATCCTTATCTGCTCCTCTGGTTCTTCTTGAGGTTCTTCTTCTTCATCATTCTGTCTTTGAGGATGGCCTTCATCTTCTTCGATATCTTCATGATTTACTTGCCTAGGAATGTATCCCTTCTCATCAACCACTACATCAATGCTATCAACAATTCTTCCAAGTCTTTTATTATAGCACTTGTATGCTTTGCTGTGTGGAGAATAACCAAGAAGGATGCCTTCATCTGCTCTAGGTTCAAGTTTGCCAAGTTGCTCATCAATATTTTTAATATAGCATTTGCTCCCAAAGATTTTGAAGTGCTTTACCGAAGGAGTCTCACCATACCAAAGCTCATGAGGGGTTTGAGTGTTGTTCACTCGGACATTTGTTTTGTTGAGAATAATAACCACAGCATGTGCTGCTTCACCCCAGAAAGTTGCGGGAGTTCCAGATTCATCAAGCATAGCACGAGCCATTTGTTGGACAGTTCTGTTCATTCTTTCCACCACTCCATTTTGCTGAGGAGTTCTAGCTGTAGAGAATTCTCTTCTTATCCCATGTTCTTCACATAAATCGAAAAATTCATTTGAGGTAAACTCCCCACCTCTGTCGGATCTAAGACACTTAATTTTGTATCCTGATTCATTTTCAACCAAGGCTTTAAAGGATTTGAATTTTTCGAATGCTTCATCTTTGTGCTTCATAAGTCCTAACCAGACAAACCTGGAGAAATCATCAATGAATAATATCAAGTATTCTTCTCCTCGAGGTGTCCTTTTCCTGAATGGACCACATCTATCTGTATGTACTAGCTCAAGAGGCATGCTAGCTGATCCTTCCTTTTCCGGAAAGGTAGTTCTGGTTTGCTTTCCAAACTGACATGATTTGCATATGGTGTTGTCTGGAACTTTGATATCTGGAAGACCACAAACTGCCTGATATTTGCATGCTTTCCTTATTTGTGAAAAGCTTAGATGCCCCAACCTCCAGTGCCATAACCAGTGCTCATCATCCTTGCTCAGATAGCATTGTTGTTGTCCTTCTTCAAATATGTATAGATTATTTGGAGTTCTTTTACCTTTGATCACTGTTTTACCTGTATCAAGATCACGAACAAGACATCCATTTGATCTGAATATCACCTCGGTTCTTTGATCACACATCTGGCTGACACTTAGAAGATTATGTTTCAATCCATCAACATACGAAACATTTCCAGCTTTGACCTTTTCTTTTAACTGAGCAATGCCTTTTCCTTTTATAGTTGCAGGAGTATCATTTCCAAAAGAAACTTTCTTTCCTTTTTCTAGAGCAGAATATGATTCAAGTTTTTCTTTATCACGTTTCATATGCTTCGAACATCCACTGTCAATGTACCATAGATTTTCCTGTCCCTATGCATAAAATGCTATCCCACATCTTTCTGTTTGTGGTTCCTTTATTCTCCATGTTTTGGTGCTTGAGGCTTGTTCCTTTGTCTGCTGAAACCTGCTCCTGCATTCAGAATCTTCATGACCAAAGTTATTGCAAATAGAACATTCAACTTCATTTTCAAGAACTGAAAAGTTGTTATAGGTCCTTTTTGTAATCCCGGTCATACTTCTTTGTTTTTGAGCTTCTCTAGTCATGATCGTTTTATATGCAACACATTGAGCTACTTTGTGACCAAAGTTATGGCAAGAAAAGCATTGTCCATTGAAGAAATTTCTGCGGTTATCAAATCTTCTGGCCAAACGATTGTAATTTCTATTGTCATTCATTCTTGAAGCAAATTGAGAGGATTTTACCTGTGGCTGGTTGTAGCTTTTGTTCATCCTTAAGACAGATTGCCCCTGATTTGCCTGATAGTCTTTGTTTGTAATTGGTCCCTGCTTTACTTGGTGATCTCCATTGTGCTTTTGCTCATTCCTTCTTTCTGCATCAAGATAACTCTTTGAGGTGGATGCTTGAGAAGTTTCTCCATTATAGCCCAGACTTGTCTTGTTTAGAGGAGAGCGCTGTACATTGATGATCTCATCCAGAGTTTCAGATCCTTTGACAAACTTAAGATTAATAGCCTTTGTTTTCTCAATCTCTTTTCTAAGACCAACAATTTCGCCTTCTAACTTTTCAAGATATTTTTCTTTTTCATCAATTTGAAGTTGTAGAGTATCAATGATCCTATTCTTTTCTTCTATACATGTCTTGAGTCTAGAAATTTCTTCACAAAAGCTATCCACATCTATAGCATCCATGTAATCATCATCTTCAAATGCCATTAAGAGTTTATAGTCATTACCTCGTTCATCTTCGTCACTATTTGATAGACCATCACTATCTTCATGAGTGTAGTAGCTTTTCTTATTTGCAATCTGTTTCTTGTTCCATCTAGCAGGTTCCTTTCCTTTATCCTTATGAGGACATTTTGCAGCATAATGACCTACTCTTCCACAAGCAAAGCATTTAAAAGGTAACTTACCTCTGAACCTTCCAGTTCCCCTTTGAAGATTTCTGACAAAATTTGATTCTTCTTCTTCTTCTTCTGGCACGTGACTTGCTTCATAATAGTCTCCTTTGCCTGAAGCCTTGAAAGCAGCTTCTCTTCTGTCTGATGGACCTCCCTTTCTCATTTCATAAGCAGTTAGAATTCCGTGTAGCTGAGACATAGTAAGAATTCGTAGATTTTCCTTTTCTTCTATTGCAGACACTTTAGATTCAAACTTGGGGGACAATGATCTTAGAACTTTTTCAACCACAATAGTCTCTTTTATTTCTTCACCCAAGTTTTTCATGCAATTAACAATCTCATCTACCCGAAGGAAATAGTTAGCCACACTTTCATCATTATACATTCTGAGATTCTCATACTGAATCCTGAGGGTTTGAAGTTTAGCACGCTTTACCTGTTCATCTCCTTCATAGCTCAAGACAATATTGTCCCATATTTCTTTTGCGGATTTATATTGCATAACCTTCACGAATTCTGTTTGAGATAAGCATCCCAGCAGAGTATTGACTGCTTTAGCATTTGTTTCATATTTCTTCTTTTCGGCCGTATCTGTAGGAGTAGCTGAAGGAAAAGTGTAGCCTGTATCTATGATATCCCAAACTTCTGTACCAAGAGATTGAAGATAGGCAGTAACTCTTACCTTCCAATAATTGAAGTTTGTCCCATCAGAAATTGGTGGCCTGATTGATGCTTCCCTCTCGTAGTTGCTCATGATGAATGATCTTCCTGCAAGCGATCAAGCTTCTCTGAAGGACCTGCTCTGATACCAATTGTTGGAAATAATACTGAGAGGGGGGGTGAATCAGTATTATCAAGTTCTTTTAATAAATCTTCCTTATTTATTCTTTGAATTATTTTTTCATGTCAGTACCATAAAATAATGAGCATGAACAAAGAAAACAGATAGTCACACCAAAGAACACAAGATGTAAGGTGGAAACCCAATGTGGGTGAAAACCACCTGCTGCAATATGTCTCTATCTTCTTTCAAATTACAAACTCCTTTTACAATGGTTTTGTACTGGTGCAGTCCTTTACCAGTACGCAGGCTGCAACCTGTAGAGAGCTACAACTCTCTCTCGTTTTCCAGTCTCTCCTGGAAGGGAGCTACCACCCGCTACTTCTTTTCTTTCAAGGACCACTTTTCATTAATTTTCAAACTGGATCCAAGAACATCAAAAACCCATCAACTACACTTGCATCATCAATCTCTGATTTCACCAAAGCCAAGCCGCATACAGATCTGCAAATATTTCCTTATAACTTTGCAGTTGTTACATCAGACATACCCAGATCATAACATGTGTAAAATAAAACATGCATCAATAATTCAGACCCAGATTATTAGATTTATAGATCAAGCGTATGCCACATATCACAGATCAAAATCATATAGAGATACCACTATTCCAGCCTTAAGATTTTGACCCATCAATAGAACTTATCCTTCTCCTTACGCTCAGGTTCCTTCTTCATTCAGATCCAGATCTGCACCAAAACCCAATCACAATATTCCAGATCTAGCACTTTATCAGATATTCGATAATTCAGAAGATGCTTTGCCAAATGATCTCCTTCCTCTTTTATAGTCTTAGGCCTTTCACAATACCACGGGCCAAAACCATAGGATCAAAAAACTGTTGGACTAATACCATGAACCAACCATGAAAGTACGTGAGATCAACACTTTTGGATGCAATACCATGGGCCAAAACCATAGGATCAAAAACTGTCAGACTAATACCATGAACCAACCATGAAATTGCGTGAGATCAACACTTTTGACGAGGTACCATGGTCCAAAACCATAGGTTCAAATACCAAGGACTAACTACCATGGACCAAAGGTAAGTTCTCCAACATATATGCGCTTTTCCTCATAGGTTCAAATACCAAGGACTAACTACCATGGACCAAAGGTAAGTTCTCCAACATATACGCGCTTTTCCTTGCATGAAAGTGCGTGAACTTTTTCTCTACATGAAATAAACTTTTCTCTGCATAAAAGTGTGTGAACTTTTCTCTACATGAAATAAACTTTTCTCTGCATAAAAGTGCGTGAACTTTTCTCTACATGAAATAAACGTTTCTCTGCATATAAGTGCGTGAACTTTTCTCTACACTATAATTTATTATCTGAGATGAGTGGGTTGCCATCAAGTACAACATATGTATCATAATGCCAACAATAACATAGGTGAGTATTTGTCAAATGAGTTTAAAATTTTTTGTGCAAAGGAAGGCATTCAACGGGAGTTGAAAACACCCCAAAACCCTCAGCAGAAAGGGGTGGCTGAGAGGAAGAACAAAAGTATTGTAGGAGAATAAAGGGTGATGTTGCATGACAAAAGCCTACCACTGCACTTGTGGATTGAAGCATGCAACACAACGGTCTATTTGTAGAATAAGAGTCCTCATCATATTATTAGCATGAATACACCAAAAGAATCATTCTGAGGGAAGAAACCAGATGTCTCACAGTTCAAGATATCTGTATCATCAGTTAACTATCATGTTTCCAAGGAATCAAGGACACATGTAGAGCCAACAACAAAGTTTGGCATATTTGTGGGGTACACAAAAATGCCTCAAAACTATCATGTGTATTTTCCATCCCTTGTGATTACAGTTGTTTGTAGGGATGTGAATTTTGATGAGGAGAAGGAAATGAGGTGTTCTCCTCAGAGGGAACTTTAGTTTTGATTAATATCAGGAGATTTTAAATCCAAAGTAAGAGCCTCAAGAAGTTCCGAAGAAACCATAAGAAAATGAGTAGAGAGTGGAGACATGCACTCAAGAAGAGAAATCGAGAGAAGGAAGAAAACCATGGAATTTGATAGATTATTGCATGATATTAGAGAGATTGTGGGAAAACCAAAATAATAGCGTAGATAGAGGAGGTAACTAAATAGGTACACTAGAAAAATGGCTCTGATAAGTGAGATTATAAAGACTGTGCGATCCTCATTTGAGGAAGTTGTAGAGAAACAATTATTGGTTTATACTATGGTAGATAAATATGATTCCATTATCAGAAATAATGTTTGGCAAGTGGTCCCAATACCAGAGGAAAAATTAGTGGTGGGTTTGAGATTGATCTACAAGGTAAATAAAACAAATGAATGAAGCATATAGAAACACAAGTCTAAATTTTTTACGAATTGGTTCTCTCAAGTGGAGGGAATTGACTATGAGGAGACATTTGATCTCGTACCAAGGTACTCATCCATCATATAACCTTTAGCACTTGTAACATAGATGGAATGGAAGGTCCACTATGTGGATGTGATGTCAACATTCCTCAATGGATTTATTAAGGAGATGTGTACATTAAACAACCAGAAGGTTTTAATAACCTTTACATCAAACTCAAACGAGAATTGTATGCATTGAATAAATCACCTCGTGCTCGGTACACCACGATAAAAAAATATCTCACCGGGTTGGGCTTCACTAAAAGTGAAGCATATGAAAACCTTTATCATATTTTTGTTGAAGGTAAATTATTGATTATTGTGTTATATGTCGATGATTTAATTTTAACCAGTGAGGGGAAATTGATCAATTCTTACAAATAAGATCTTGCAAGAGAATTCGAGATGAAGGACATGAGACTCATGCATTTGTTAGTTGGTTTGGAAGTATGGCAAGGAGATGGGAAATTGTTTGTCTATCAAGGGAAGTATGTCAATGAGATACTGAACAAGTTCTGCATGGAGAGTAGAAAACCCATGAACAATCCTCTAGCAGGAAATTCGAGGAAAGAGGATGCCCATTCAGGTGATGAAGTGGAGGCTACCATTTACAGGAAGCTTGTGCGTTGAATTATGTATTCAGTGAACACATGAAAAAAGATGTGTTATGCAAATAAAAATATTATTCAAGCAATGGTTAATCCAACCAAACTGTATTAGAAGGAAGGAAAACATGTGTTGAGATCCCACAATGGAACTATTTAGTTTGGTATTTCATACAAATGGAAAAAGGGAGTGAATCTTCAAGGCTTCATAAATGTTGATTGGGTAGGGATTCCATCAGACAGGAAGAGCACATCAAGACAAATTTTCAGCGTCAGGTGAGTAGTACTTTCTTGGTACAGCATGAAGCAAAGATCTATGGCATCAGGCTCAGAAGAAGCAGAGTACATGGTTGCAAGTCAAGAAACATGTGAGGCAATCTAGAGGAGAAATATTATTGTTGGGTTATTTGGAAAAATGATGGATCCTAGTGTGATTTACTATGATAACCAGAGTTGTATCAAACACCATGATAATCATGTATTCCATGATCGATGCAAGCATATTTTTATTATGGATCACCATATACAGGATTATGTGCAAAGGTGGATTATGATGTTGGAATACATTCCTATAGAGGAGCTAGATGAAGTATCTTAAAAAATAATTTTTCAAGAGGAAAAATCAAGTTCCATAGAGGAAATATTAGGGTAACTGTTAATCCATTTCTTAGTGAGAGGGAGTGTTGAAAATGCAATAAGAGAATCTTTTTTTGATTTTATCTTGGTTAAACTATATTAAAATTTGAATTTATATTTTGGGAGAAATATTGGAGGTTGCTAAGTAAGGTGACTTGGCATTTGTGACTTTGATAACTCAATTCATTTGAGTTGGAGAACCTTGATTTTAGTTCAGTATGATTGATTGCTAGCTTCTAGAAATCTATTTCAGATAAATTGAGTTATGGTTAGTTAAATTAGTTCTAATTGTTAGAGAAACTAGTGGAAGGTCCAGTAGTGGGGTCTAACTTTAGTCATCTTCAGTGATCAGCCAGTTGAATAATAAATCAACCAAGAATGAATTATGCATGCAAATAATTTGAGTTACCAAGTTGAGATAGAGTTTCAAGGGAAATGTATTATTAATTGTAAACTAATCCAATTTGTAGTGCATGCATCAAGAGAATCGTCCTAAATGAACTGCACAATTCTCATTGAGGAATTTCCTAAATATTAGGGGCCTAATTCCTCAAGGAATAAAATAAGGAAATAGGGGCTTAGAAGGAAGAGAAATTGGTTAATTATTGGCTAGAGTTAGTTAGTGAAGCAACAAGATAGACTATACAGGTGTAGGGTGTGCTCAAGCTTGAGAAAGCATATGTATTCATCCAGATCCTTTGATTAATGCAATACATATAGGAAGGGGTTTTGAGTAGTTGATTTCCCCAAGATAAATATCTATGTATGTGTTTTTAATCTCAATTCCTATTTATGATTTGTGTTCTTGATCGTGAATTTATTTCCATAGATGAGTAGAGTCTATTTGAGTCTTATGTTTTCGTAAATTACATGAAGTTTTGAATGTAAATAGGAATTTCAACATATCATATGAAAAGAAAGAAACGCCTGGAAGTTAATACCACTAAAACAATCCCATGATATCCACTTACCATAGGAATAAAATCCCAATTGATCTACACCACGTTCTACAAAAAAACACCAACAAAGGGGGCACTTGTGTAACATGATTGACTCTATACACTAATACGATGTTTCAATCTCTAATCACTGAGGTGATGTGGTGTAGTCCCATAGACCCATACCCATTTTCTTTCATGTTGTACACATTGCATGATATTTTCTAATCTGAAAATTGATTATCCTATAACACTTTGTAAGTTTTGATAAATTTGGGTATTCAAATGATCACTTAATTCATAACTAGTCCAACTAAGAAGAGATAATTTTAAATGAACTTAAATATGAAACAAAATAATATGCAATCCAAAAAAAAAAGGAACTGTACAATGTTAGGGTTTCCTGGACGATGATCGAGGGTCTAGAGGTAGTCGCCCTAGCTTGCATGCAAGGCATCAAGGAAGCTAATGCACTGGGCTCCTTGGGCTTAGTGACCACATGTGAGACTCGGACAAAGGAGGTCAATGCATCTAGGGTGGGAAGATTGTCCTTGCCAGAATGAATTAGCGGATTAGCTAGCAGAGGGATTTATGCTGTGGGCTCACCCTGGATTGAATGGCAGATTTGGGGCATGAGGAAGGATTTTCGAGGGATGCAGGCCAGATATTATGCTGAAGTTTATGCCTTTGACCACTCATGGCTTTGGGACTGGCTATCCCACCACTGCAGGTACCCAACAACTTGTTGCATGAAGTCGCAGGGCATCACGCAGTGTTCCTCTCGGCAGCTGGACATTGGGTCTCTTGCTAAGATGGTGGAGCAGGCTCTGCGGGCTTGCCCTCCCCAGTGCCCTAGTGTGGAGGGGGGTGGGAAATACCATATGACCAGAGCAAGGACCCCGTATGCTGAGGTAATAACCCTGGCGCCTACACCCCCTCCGAGATGCCGATTGTTGCTCATTACCAGGACGGACTTCTCAGACCACTGTCGCGGCATGCAACAAGCAGAAGGATGCACAATGAGGACAGGACCTATTGGGGAGGAGAATCGATGGATGGGTCATGGGATCATCAGTGCTGCGTTGGGGGCCAGTTCAATGACATACCTACACTTACGCCTTGTCTCCAAAAGGGGTAGAGGGAACTTTTCATCTGACTGGCTACCTCCAGTATCTACTGCAAAAGCCGGGATCCATGAAAGCACACTGTATCTGGAGCGATGCATTATCAACAGTCCCCCTGTGTCTCAACCAGATCTGGGATTGGTTCATGGATTGTATGAAGGGGCTCATCACCGAGTACTGGTCAGCATGCGTACTCCTCTATCCATAATACCTATCAGTCTATTGGACTAGGAGAGGGTTATCAAACACAAAAGGGACTTTAGCTCCTAGAACCAGGCCATTAAGATGCTAGAGGAGTACCCACAGACTACAGTGGTTTATGGAGACATTGATGTTGCACAGTCCTGCATGACCCAGAGGACCACATAACCCCCTTCCTTGGTAACTTCTAATCGCTTTAAAATTTCTATTAAAACCCCTTCGAGGAAGTCTTCCTTGATTTGGGTTCTTACAACAGACTGTGTTTCGAACCTGAAGAATATCATCGCCCAACAAATTGGCTACCTAGTTGGACTACAACATCTGTTATATGGAGGCACAATCCTGCAGGATCTTAGATCCATTTTGGACTACAACATTATGTCAAAATATATTATAACACTCAACCTTAGGCTGCAAGCTAGTGTAGCGACCTTCAGTTCAACAAAACAAATAGAAGGAGGACCAGTGGGACAAGCACAAAAAGAAAACAACATAGATTCACAACAGAAGCAGAAAAATGGAGGAATTTCTTTCAAGAACATCCTACAATGGGGAAAAACTCCTACAATGACCCCAAAGCAAGCTGGAACAGAACCCAATCTATACATACAATAATTTTGAATCACAAGCCATCATTTGTCGATTCAACTGTTTCTGGCCAAAACCGTTTGGACACTTCCATTGGATATTCAAAAACTGGACTCTACATTGTGAGATACACCAATGTTCCAAGGGGTTTTTCATTATCAAATTCCATTCAACAGAGACAAGAGACATTGTACTACAAGAGGGACCATGGTTTTGGGGATCTACGGGCCTTTTCATCACACCATGGTTTCCGGAATTCGATGCCAATACTATGGTCGTTTCCATGATGCCAGTTTGGTTCATCTACACAACCTCCCCTTACACTTCTGGGACCATCAAGTCCTAGCCGATATATGCAACACCATTGGTAGATATATTAAAATGGACACACAAAGATTGGAGGAAATAATTTTTACATTTGCATGCATCTGTGTGGAAGTAGATATTAGTAAAGGCTTACCGGACCACATACAATTGAAGCATAAACAACGAAGCTGGACATAGACACTAGACTATGAAAATATAGCATTTAGTTGTAGAATATATTGGCAAACAAGACATCTACAACATACATGTCCTGAAGACAAAAAAGACATCTGAAGAAAGAAGAAAACAGGGAAACAACACAAGGGTTGGAAATTTCCCCCACCAGATCCTGAAGAGGGGGAGGAAGTTGATGTGGAAGAGCCCATACCAAATGAGAACAATCAAACAAACAAAGAAGCAGAAGTCCAGGAGATATCTCCACAAGGACCTATGGAACCACAACCGGCAAAGATGTCAGATACAATGGAAAACAATGGAACTAAACGACTACACACATTAGACACCTCTGATTCTAACAAGGAAAATCCTCAACCTGGCGCTGAAAATCCACTTGCACTTGTATCCACGACGTCATCTCAAGGGGAGTGGCGCAAGGTCGAGAAGAAAAAGGGGAGGAAAACATGATTTTCTCCCTATTTGTACATTAAATTTTTTATCGAACCCCTGATCTGAGGTCATTTGACTTGCAGATGGAATGTAACTTAACATATACAACATGTAATTTTGTTTTCATTAATAAAATTAGGACTTTTCTTACGAGAAAAAAAATAATAATATGCAATCCAACATGGTAAAAAATGAAGAAGAGAAAATCCATGTGATAAGGAAATTCACCCCTCTTTGCTTAAATCTTCAGGCCCTGCTCCACTGGCTAGGCATCTTTATTGATCTTAGCAACAAAAATAGTACATTACAAATCTTTGACTCATAGAGTAAACCTCCTTCTAGAGTGGCATTTTTTTCTCCTTCAAAGAAACATTCTCCTTCAAAGAAACATTCTCCTTCAGAGAACACTCACTAATAAGTTGACTCCCTTTTACAAAGAAATGATGGCACTAAAATAAAAGGACATTCTCATTGAATGTGGCAACACATCATTGTACTCAATCCGAGATCAAGAAGCACAAACATAATTATTTCATAATGAAGTATTGAAATAGTCTTTCTCCACAAACATACTTCAAATAGATTAAAGATTTGGCTACTCTAATTAAGAAACAACTGTTGCAGATGCATGTAGAAGGATTGAAAACCCCTTTATGGGCTCTTTATATGCTAAAGAAGGTCTTCATATGGCCTCAAAATAACCTTTGTTTGCAACACAAAAGGACTTTTCTCTCCAAATTGTCTAACATAAAATTCTCAAATCACAAAATTAATGTTGCCATTATTTTTAAAACACCCAAAAACCCTTGTGTAACCTCTTCTTGGGCTTAAAAAGACTGAAAGATGACTAAGTAGATCTCCTGGAACATTTATCTTTTATCATTATTACAAATTGGAAAAAGTGTCTAATTAGGGAACTAAAATCCTCTTTTGATAGAACCATCAGGCGACAAATTGGTGTAGGAGTTGTGGAAATTCCACCGAAAAAGGTGAAAGTTATCAATAGTTTAAAAAACTATCCAATCCCAAAAAATATGCCATTTTTGTCACATGGTGGCCATGTGGTTGTGGCCTGGTGCCACGCGCTGACGTTTCCATAGTAAGCTCTGTGTGGTGGTCGTATGAATTAATGTGAGCGGGCTAACACATGCCCCATGCACCTTTGTCATGGGCATATGGTTTATCCCAAGACCCAGAGTCTGGAATTAACCTCCCCACTCCCCACTCTGCTGACACATGGTCATTCATGCAATAAGACTAGGGTTGGGGCCATTTTCTTCCCCCCGTCCAACAAACATAAAACCATTCCACTTTAATATGATTCACCCATAATGTTTAATAAGCAACATGGTTGGAAAAATGGTAAGGCACTTGGTTTTTTATTGATAGGTCATGGGGTCGAATTAAGCAGAGGTCAGTTGGCCCCCTCACCAAATTTTGGCAGAAATCCAGAGGGCCATGTCATGTCTCATGATTGTGCCACCTAAAAACCAAGAAACCAATAAAAATGCACCAAAACTGTCGATACGACCTGTTGTCCCTTAAGAAACAAATTTCTTGGTTGCGTAGAAATTTTGCTTAAGACATTAATGTTTATTGTTTATGTCACTTAGTTGTCACTTAATTGTATGTTGTATTCTCAAATGAAGGACCTGAAAGACCTGATTTTTAACCCTCAATACTTAGGTGAGATGAATGTCTCAGAATGCCATTTGATTGATGAATATGAATGTTGAATGAATAATTCTAAGAGAAGTCAGAGACAATATGTTGTTTTACACATAATCTACTATCTGTGACTCTTAGAAAAGTTAAAGACTATGCTTTTTAACACAGAAACTACTATCTGTAACTTAGAGGAATTGTAGAGGTAGAGGTTTCAAGTATAGGAGGGTTCGTTTAAGGAACTTTAACTTCATTTACATAAGCAAATAAATACTTGTAGCTTCATTACTATACTTAAAGGAAAGAAGACATATGATGGCACATAACAGAGAAGTTACCAAATCATACCCAATAATGTGTGGAAAACTTCTGAATCTTTCATTAATCAACACTTTTATCAAGAATATAGTGACCTAGTCTCCATGTTCTCCAAAGGTCGAACCCCTTCTCTGTAAATTTTCCTCCTTTTATACATTATGAGAAAGTTGTTAATCACCAAAATTGTCAAACTACTTCACTATCTCCTAATTGTCTAAATTAAAAATCACTATAGAATATTACAATAGAGGGTAAAAGACACCTCATTCTCAAGAGAACAAAATAACAGGAAGTGACAGAAATTAGAAAATTGATAATGGTTGCCCACTGTTCAGATCTATGGCTTGACTATTGATGAAGTTATTTGTAGATGTTATGATAATATTTAAACTATTTTAACACAACACACTGCACTTTAACAAAACTCTTTGCATGGACTTGGGCCCATGTATGCATAAAAAATTTTATGATTGGCTAAAATGCAAGGAAACCCTTATGGCCCACATATATATCAAAAGTGCTATGATTGGCGGAAACACTAAGAAACCTAACCAATCATCGTTCCTTTGAAGTTTTGGTTACCCACCCCTAAATTTGGTTATTTTGCTAAAACAACGAAATTGGTTAATTTATGCAGAATATATCTTACCACAGAACTGAAAAGGATTTAGACTCTGGTTCATAAACCTATCGTGTCTGCCTGAGCTGTGTGCAATCACCTTCCGATCAGCCATTCAATGGACGTTCCAATCCTTCGTAATTAAAAGAAACTTTAAGTTGAACTAAACCTTATCATGTGCACTTTCTCAATGAGCCTTCGACCTCCCCATGGACCTGATAATAAATAAAACTAACAGTTCAAGATTTCTTGGGTCTGATTTTAAAAATAAAACTCGATTAATTTTTTATGCGATATCTATCAAATCTGACCCCTTTCGATGAATGAATACGATTGATCTAGACTTCAACGGATTAAATTGCATTTCATAGACCATCACATCTGGTTTCTGAAATAAACCTTGTTCTAGTTGACCACGCGACTACCGTCGGATTTGTGGCCTGTTGATCGGACGACCTAGATCTTCTTGTGGGTTTATCACTTTCAAAAGCCATTAATAATATAAAATCAACCATTTCTTTCAAATCTCCACATTTCGTTTTATTTCCGTTATGACATAATATTTGGTTTTTCTTTCATATTTTTTATTTTTCTTTCATTTTGTCATAAAACTGAAAATAAACTTCAATAACAATGGCTGCTACAACACGACCTACCATGTGTCAGCCTATTATTTGTCCACCTATCTATTGTATATCCCAATAACCTACTGATGTCGGTTCCATGTCACCTGTATGGCCTTCCTAATAATTAGCCTAATCAACCCTACAAGTTGACTTTTTAGTTGTTTACCAAAAACTTCATAACACAATAAATTTCACATATAGTTTCAGATTAACGCGATTCAAGCATTGTTGGAATCACAACAACGAGATCTATGATTTCGCGCCTTCTTTGGGATATTTTGAGCCCTTCGATTTTTGAACATATTTTTGAACCCATGAATCATTCCTCCCCACTAGGAACTTTTGGGCCTCCAAAAGCCTATTGTTTTTTACTCATCAAGTAAGTGTGAGTAAAACTCCCTCAATTTCTTGATCCCAATCTGTTACACAACATTTGGCACTGTCCCTGTACTCCTCGTTCCTCAATACTGGAGGACCTCTACAGTGACCTTCATGTGTTGTCTTATAATGAAGAACATGTCCTTACATCACTCTTCATCTGCAGATTATTTCCCTCTTACATCATTTCCCAAGAATATTCCTTCAATCTTAGATTTCAAGACTTGCGTTATCCCTTAGTTTCTTCCTTGTGCCAATTTGCAGAGTCTAACACTGGGCCTAGCACTGAACAATGTTGGTAATCCATTCATGACCTCCGTTGACCCTCTTTTGGAAAGTTTTTAAAAATGGAGTCGTAGCTTCTAAGTCTAGAAGTTTAGTAAATGGTTTGTCAAGATAGAGCCGAAAGAGACTGTATGGGATCTTTTCCCCTATTAAAATGGAACAAACCAAAAGGGATAAGACCTCTCCCATCATAAGAGGATCTATGTTCCCTCTCTCAAGCTATATAAACTTCTCCTTTCCTAACCTCAGCTAGCTAATGAAAGGGCTAGAATAATCTACAAAATCTTGATAGCCAAAACAACTCTTGAGAGCTTTAGCCTTCTAGTTTGTGTTTGTAAAGGGAGAATAATATTGTCGTTTGTTTGGTTTGGAGCAAAGAGGAATAATCCTTGAACTTCCATTGTTTGAGGTGAATCATGAGATGTTAATAGTGGTGCTAGAACCCGGACACATCGAAGGAAACCTACAACGCTAAGGCAAAGGTTGTACTTTCCTTTTTTTCATAATAATACAAGTGATATTTTGTTTCCTATATCAATTGCATATTCTATTTGGTATCTTAAGACTCCTTAGCCTCTTAAGTAGGTTGAATATATTGTATTTTATCATGTGTGATTTGGTTTCTTGTCTATTTGTTTCAGGTTCTTTATTGACATTAGGGAACTAATCATTGGAGCAAATATGGAAGGACTTCATCAAACAAGGATTAGCGATACAAGAGGTAGGACCTTATCCATTCTCAATCTAAGGGAACTTATGTCAGATTGTCTTGTTTGTGGCTAGACCCTCTCCCCTGGGCAAGAGGGATCGTCTCTATCCATAGAGGGAATCTTCCTACTCCACAAATTGGTGACCATGCTAGGGATCCATCACTCTCTTTGGATTGTTTTTCCTTTCATTATTTGTGACGACTTTTCTCGTGTCACTCTTTCTCTTTTGTAATCTATACTTCACGCCATATATTGCTTTGATTCTTGAATTTAGAGTGACAGTTCTGGTTTTGGTTTGTGGAAATTTTTCTTTTTTCTTTGAATCCCTCGATCACCGTTGTTAGTTTTCTAACAGTAGCACTAACCAACGCGAGTTCCTCTTCAACAGTCGCGCCATATCCCCTTATGGTGCTTGTTGCTAGTTAGACAGTCGCACTGATTTCTGTGGGTTAAAATTAGGGATTCTCTTAAATCATTACCAGTGTGTCTTGTCCTCATAGATTCTGTTTCTAGGCTTGTTTGCCTTTATTCTCCCTCGCTAGAATGCTTTGTTGGCTTGATTTGTTTGCTTTGATTGGTTTGAGATTACCTTACTTGGTTTTTTCAGTTTTTGGATGGTTTTTGTTTATAGGGCATCTAGGTCATTGTCCATTCATTTGTTTGCCTGCTCATCAAGTCAATTTGTTGGTTTTTTGCTTCATGCATTTCATGTTTTAGTCCTTGCACCTATTTCGCTTTGATTTCAATTGAACAAGTGAAAATTTTTCGTTTTCTCTTCTCTTGCTGAACGTCTCTATTCTGAGCATATATTACATTGCTCGGTTTTGTCAGGCCAGGGTAACTCCAGACTTGGCAGAAAAAACTGATTGATTTATTTCATTAGGTAACTATTGTTTATATACAGGAATGTGACTGATCAGTTCATCTACTTGATGACTTTTCACATTCTGGGTACACCCAACCGCTGAGGATTAGGTGTCAACAATTCCCCCCCTTAATCTGAAGGGATGTTGGTGAGTCCAAGCATCATTCTGAATCTTTCAAGCTTTTCTCTTCCAAGCGCTTTGGTGAAGATGTCTGCAATTTGCTCATTTGTGGAACAATGACGGAGATGGATTGTTTTTGCCTCAACATGATGTCGGATCAGATGATATTTAGTATTGATGTGCTTAGTACGATCATGGAACTTTGGGTTTTTGGCCAACTTTATTGCAGAGGTGTTGTCAATCATGAGTGGAGTTGATTGTACTTGTTTTACCTGCAAATCTTCAAGAATTTTCCTGAGCCACACAATTTCTTTCGTTGCTTCAGCTGCTGCCACGTATTCTGCTTCTGTTGTGGAATCTGCTAGAATTGATTGTTTGCGTGATCTCCAAGAGACAGCTCCTGATCCAAGACCCATAGCATATCCTGAAGTAGATACTCCAGTTTCTTTGTCTCCATCGAAGTCTGAATCAGAGTATCCAATCAAGCTGAAGTCGTCCACTTGTGTATACTTGATTCCAAGGTCTTGAGTTCCCTTCAAGTACCTTAGGACTCTTTTTGCAGCAGACCAATGTCCCTCACAAGGCTTTTGCATAAACCTGGAGAGGATTCCAACAGCAAATGAAATGTCTGGTTTGGTAGTAGTGAGGTAGATGAGACTTCCTATAAGCTGTCTATACTTTGTTGCATCCTTTAATTCCTTTCCTTCAATAGATGTGAGCTTTAAGTTTTGTTCCATTGGAGTAGAAAGAGGATTGCACTCTGTCATGCCAAATCTGTTTAACAAATCTCCAATGTATTTCTTTTGAGAAAGAAATATGGATTTTGGATGTTGGGTTACTTCAATGCCAAGATAATAATGAACATAGCCCAAATCAGTCATTTCAAAACTTTTTCCTAATTATTTCTTTATGAATGCAATATAGCTTTCATTGTTCCCTGTCATTAAAAGATCATCTACATATACCACAAGATATACAACTGTTTTGCCAACTTTTTTGAAAAATAAAGTTGCATCATCAAGATCAAAATGATTGAAGTTGAGTTTCAGAAGATGCTCTGTTAGCTTTTCATACTAGGCTTGTGGTGCTTGTTTGAGGCCATACAAGGACTTCACAAGTTTGCATACTTTATGTTCATGTCCTTTCACAGCAAATCCTTCAGGCTGGGACATAAAAACATTCTCTTTTAGATCTCCATTCAAGAATGCAGTTTTTACATCCATTTGATGGACTTTCCAACCGTTCTGAGCAGCTAGTGCAAAGAGTGTCTGGATGGTGGCCCATTTTGCTGTGGGGACAAAAGTTTCCTCATAATCGACCCCTTCCTTCTGTGCAAAACCTTTTGCCACAAGCCTAGCTTTGTGCTTGTCAAGTGAGCCATCAGCTTTGTATTTGTTCTTGTAGACCCACTTGCAGCCAATTGGTTTGGTTCCAAATGGAGGATCAACCAGCTTCCAAGTGCCATTCTCTATGAGGGCATCATACTCCTTTTGCATCACTTCTTTCCATTCATCATGAGAAGCAGCTTCTTTGAAGGAAGTTGGTTCAAAATCTGTAGAGAAGTTCAATTCACAATCATAAGTAACATCCATATCAACAGGTGAATTAGAGTCATCTACATCACCTCCATTTTGTCCGTTTGGGTTTCCGGTTCCTGTTTTTCCAATTTCATCAGGATGAACACTTTCAAGTGTCTTTGTCAGCCACTTTGGGGGACCTTTCTGAGATGGTCCAGGCTGCTCTGTTGATTGAGTTGGGACTAAATCAAGATTGAGTCTCCCAATTCTATCAATTACATCACTTAAAGGATCATCCGTTGTTGGAGTTTCATGCAGGGGAGATTGTTCTTCAGAAGAAGATTCCACATGTTGATCAAGTATAGGAATCCCCCCTTCAAGATGTGGAATCTGATTATCAAACTCTTGAAATGATTTCGTTTTTGTGAATCTATCCAAGCGATCAAGTTGCCGCTCAACAACACTGTCAGATTTGGATGATTCAAGAAAAATGACATCTCTAGATACAACAAACTTTTTATTTACTTCATCATAGAGACGGTATGCTTTAGAGGTGTTTGAATACCCCAGGAAGATACACTTATGACTTCTAGCACCAAGTTTGTTTCTATGTACCTTTGGTATCAAAGCATAACAAGTGGAACCAAAGATCCTGAGATGTTTTACCGAAGGAACATGTCCATACCACCATTCATAAGAAGTCTTGTTTCTTATAGCATTAGATGGACATCTATTCTTTATATATGCAGCACATAGAACAGCATCAGCCTAAAACATTATCTTTACATTTTTGAAGAAAAGCATGGATCGTACCATATTCAAGATTGTTCTATTCATTCTTTCAGCTACACCATTCTGTTGGGGATTATAAGGCACAGTTGTTTGATGTTTGATCCCATGTTGGCAAAGATAGTTTTCAAATTCATTTGATGTATATTCTTTTCCATTATCAGTGCGAATAGACCCAATATGAGATTGTGCATCATTTTCAATCCACTTATGAAAATTCTTGAATGTTTGAAAAGCATCAGATTTGTTCTTCAATAAATAAACCCAACACATTCTGGTGTAATCATCAATAAATTTCATGATATATTTATTTCCATTTGCAGAAGGAACACGCATTGGACCACATAAATCTGAATGAATGAGTTCAAGCTTCCTATGTGCTCTTGAATGTGAATCATGAAAAGACTGTTTGCTATGCTTTCCTAGAATGCAAGCATCACATTGCTTATGTTTTCTAGGAATTGTAGGCAAACCAACAACACCATTTTTCTTCAATAAGCGGAGACTGTCATAGTTTAAATGTCCAAATCTAGCATGCCATAATAAACTTGATGGAAGTGTACCTTCTTCATGATGAGAAATATATGAGAAATGTTGTGCATGAGCAGAGGTTCCTTGTAGTTTGAGAAGTCTTTCTTCTTCTATTCCCCTCATGACAAGTGAGTGGTCAGATGCTTTTCTTACCTCAAGCTTGCCATCAAACATATGAATGGAGTGACCTTGTTGGCAGATGTGGACCAAGGACAGCAAGTTTCTCTTGATCTGTGGGAGATATAGAACATGATCCAGAAGAAAGTCTGGAAGACCAGGCAGTTTAAGCCTGATTGTGCCAAGCCCCGATGGATTGATTTTTGACTAATCTGCAAAGTATACTGCTCCATCAACATTGTCAGTGAAATCTTCAAAAAAATCTTTCCTATGAGTCATATGACAGGTTGCTCCTGAATCAAGCAACCAATCATTTTTCTAAGAAGCAAGTGAAGCATTAAACAAATCTTCATTTACTCCAATGTTACATTGTGCCTCAATATAGTGAGCGGATTCAAGTGCTTTACCTTTGTCTGTATCATCAGTTTTACCTTTCTGCTGATTTCTTTTCTGCTCAATTTTGTCCCATGGTAGCTTGCATGTAGAAGCATCATGTGATCCATTTCGTTTGCAGTGAATGCAATGCAGATCTGCTTTTTCTCCTTGAGAATGTCTGCCCCCCCTGCCTCTGAAGTATCTTCCTCTTCCTCTTCGTCCACCGCTTCCTCTTGTAGAATCTTGAGCAGGATGCTTTTCTTTGTGAGCAAGGCAAACAGTCTCTTCAGAAGATTCAGGGACTGTCTTCTTTCCAAAGGCTTTCTCTCTTTCAGCAAACTTTTTCACAAGAGAGTCAAAGGTTATATCTTTAAGATTTCCATTTGCTTGTAAAGACTCAAGATAATTGGAGTAGGTAGGATAGAGTGCCTTGAGAAAAGCAATAAGAGGGATATCCAACTCAACCTTAGTGGATTTAATATCCTGCATTATAGACTTTACTTCAGATGCAAGAGCAAGAGGATCATTATTTTTCAGTTCAAGAGTGAAGAGTTTAATCATGAGCTGAACAACTTCAAGTGCAGAATGTGAGTCATAGAGTTCTTTCAGCTTTTGTAAAGCTTCAAAGGCAGTTGAATAAGATGAAATATGGCGACTTACTTCTTCATTTACAGATGCTGCGATTAATGCATAGGCTTTGTTGTTCTTGTTTTCCCAAATGACGAGCTCTTTGTCTGATGTAGGCTGCACTGGGTCTTTGTCTTCTTCTCCGACACACACTCCTTTCCACAACTCATTGAAGATGAGGGTGTGTTTTATCATCCGGGACCATTCAGGATAGTTCTCCTTGCCAGTGAGAACTATTCCTACCATAGAGATGATTGAATGCATTCTGTAAAAACACTTCTGCTGATAGAAAAATACTTCTAATGGCAAAAAGAATGTGCTTTTGTGAAAAAAAAAAACTTTTGCTGCTAAAAGAATGATTCTGATTCTGCTACGCCATTTATATTATTGACTATTGAAATGAATGTTGATAACATGCTACCACTGTAACATATATCACCACATAAACAATTTGAGCACTTGTGTTAAACGCTGCCACTGTAATATATGAGCACTGCTATCACCGTACTATGTATTAGAGCGTATATGTGTCACATAAAAAATTTGAGCGCATATATCAGAGCGTATATGTGTCAAAATTTGAGCGCATATATCAGAGCGTATATATATATATATATCACATGAAAATTTAAACGCTGCTTACTGTAACATATATCACCGAATCATCATAGCATCAAATCATCAAATCTGCATAACAAATCCCGCTCAACTCAACCGTAGCCCAGCGCTCTAGTTTAGAGCCAAGCCACAAAGGGAAGAGCCTTCCAAACGACTCTTCAAACCACCTTTCCAAAGCTGGCCGACAGAGGCATTCTCCAAAGTTCGAGCTTCAGTCTTTAGCCGCTCTGATATTCAGCAGTTTTTATTTGAAAACAGGCTCCGGAGGGGACCTCAATACGCTCAGGCAAAGGCAGAAGAACAGGAGGTTTTCTGAGTATACTCTGGTGCTTAGACAATAGGCGCCTTTGGGTATTCAGCTCCCTTAAAACGATTACGAAGAAAAGGTGCCTGATTTTGTTGAAACCATGATCTTCAACGACACAAACGTTGTGATCACAACAGGCATGTATGCTTCAAGAGAAGAGGCAACGCGCAAAGTGAATGTGATTAATGAGATTGGATGATGGTATGTCAGGCCTATGCAGGTCAGAGACAGGGGTTATGGACAGGGCGTGAGGCAGATTATTTAAGAACAGAAGAGAATAAGGCAGAGGCGTTAACCAACGGATGCAATTACACTAAAACCAGCAGGCAGATGTGTTATGGCAGAATATGGGACAGAGGAGTTACAAGGCACGCCAAAAAAAGGAACCTGGGACCTGAGCTCTGATACCATGTCAGGCCAGGGTAACTCCAGACTTGGCAGAAAAAACTGATTGATTTATTTCATTAGGTAACTATTGTTTATATACAGGAATGTGACTGATCAGTTCATCTACTTGATGACTGTTCACATTCTGGGTACACCCAACTGCTGAGGATTAGGTGTCAACAGGTTTGTTTCAATTGAATCTCTGCATATTTGGTTCAAAAGGAGTTCTTTTTATCGTGATTTGCATTTAATTGATGTTTAGTTGTTTGGAAATTTTCATTGAAATGTTTATGTGAAAGATTCATTTTAGCATTCCATTGAAGAAAATATATCATTCTAGTTTGTTTAATTGATATGTTGTATTAAGTAGCATCATTGAAAACTAGAATTACATCATCATGAGCATTTGAAATAAAATGAATTTCTTTTACTGTTAAAAGGACTATTTGAAGTGCATCTCATAGGAAGAGTAGGAAGTGGAAAGAACTTTCATTGTTTTGTTTTGAAAAGCGAAGTAGTGAAGAGTCATCTTACTTTCAGTTGCTTGTTTTTTGCATTGATTATTTTCTCTTCTCTCAATTAGTGTAAACATTCATCGAATTGGAAGGGTTTTTTCTCATGTACCTGCATATAAGAGTTTTTCAAGTGACATCGATAGGGCATAAAAACCGAGACTTAATTTCAAGATAGACCTTCGAAATATATTCAATTAACCTAAGGCACATTTGAAACTAAACACTCACATTTAGAGGTCTAGGGTAGAGACATATTCCGACATCTTTAAACCTAGCAGTTGTCATTCGCTTCGGCATTAGATAGCGCTAGTACAGACTTGTGTTCCTCGTAACATCACATATATAAAGGGGGACACCACTGGGTTTGCAATCCTTTATCCACATGAAGCTAATTCTACTGCCTTGTAAACGTGATACAGCGAACACATCATTCGGGGAGATTGCATGCTTGTACTTTTTGGTTCGGCGGGAGATATTCTGCAGTTCACGGTTACCTGGTAATCCCTTTAGCCTAGACTATCTTGAGCAATCATTTTGGTCTTTTTGACTCTTTAAATTTAAAATATAATCAAGCACTTGTCCTTTCGAGCTCGTTCAAACTGAAAGTGACTAGAGTCATCCTTTCCTTTTTCTCAACTCTTAAAGCATGAAAGGGCATCAGTCTATTTCAACATCCTAAAAAAAAATTTGCCCACGATCACATCACATTCCTAATAGTTCTTTTTTGGACCACATCATGATTATACCCTTAATATATTTTAAAAGCCTTCAAATTAATATCTCTTCTCTTTTGTTTGAGACAAAATCATCTTGGTTGAACCATCAAGTTTTCCTCATTCCTCTTCCTCTCCTCCATCTTGAAGATCATCCTGAGAAGCTTTCCCTGAACTTCCGTAGTCGCTTAAGGATCAAGGTGTTGAACTTGGGATTGTTATGAGTATTCAAACTTTGCGAGAGATTTTTTGGCGAAAATCACATGATAAACCATTTGTCGCCGTCGACAAATGGTTTATCATGTGATTTTCGCCGAAAAATTTCTCGCAAACTTGTTATGGATCACAGAAGCCTCAACTCTACAATATTCAAACTTTGTCTTCTCGTCTGCCTCCTTCAGATACTGGGTCACCTTATGAATGTCCGCAAACTTTTGATAGTCTGCAAAGACTGGCTTCTTACCCACCGGACCCTTTTGTGTTATCTCAACAACACCCTTACAGTATGTATGATCAGCTTGGTGTTCCATTGGAGTTGTCCCCTCATTCATCTTTGGCTCGTCGCCGGTTGCTTTCTATGGAGTTAGAAGTTGACATCCCACTCTCCTCTTTGAGTTGGTCGGAAATTTCTGCTACTCACACTCCTCATGTGGGTGATGAGCATGGATACGATTTCCCTCCTGAAGGTTTCCCTTTTATGGGAAGAGTCTCATCTCTTTCTTATCCTGAGTTTAGTGATCCCATATTGCTGCATGTTTATACCTCTCTAGCTCAGTTGGTTTCGGGCACTCTTAGTGCCTCATCGTTATATCAGAACCCCATATAGTCTTCTGGCACGATGCCTACCTCAGGTCCATTCGTTCATAACACGACCTCTTGACTGATTGTACAAACTGTAGTCACTTCAGTTTTGGTTCAACCAACTATTCCGTCTCAACTTGTTTTGTCGTTTTGACCAACTATCTCAAGCCAGGTGTCGGTAAGTCCTTTTAGCCCTCCGGTGAGTGGACAGACTGCGCCACCACCTGGGGATCAAGATCAGAATATCTCCATGATGTCAGGCCAAACCAGTGTGAGTGGATCACAAATTCACATGGTTGAAATGAATCAACCTTTTTATGGCACTATTCCTAACCCTATTAATATGTCCGGGTTAGGTAACATCCCATTCCAGCAGCCATACATGGGTTAGGTTCCATTCCAACCGGCTTATGTTCCATATGGTTCACAAGCCTTGGTTACCCCGCCTTACATTCCTCAAGATGGACGTTATGTTCAACCTAGCCAATTGACTATGCCTCGTGGATATGGCCAAATTCAATTCGAGAACTATCCAGGAACTATCCACTATAGCAGCAGGGGAAGCAGGTTCAAAATCCTTATGTCCAGGGTCAAAAGTTTCAAAATCCTTACGTCCAAGGTGAACAGGCTCAACAACCTTTTAACACATATTCCTATTAGCGACCTATGGCAAGACAATATAAAATCTACTTAGGACCAAATCCTCCCTATGGGCAAGGTCACCTCTAGTGGCGGAAAAATCATATTCTTATGGACAAAATCCTCCACTATGGGGGAAAAATCTCCACCAGCAAGGATGGGTTCTGCAGTTTGGGTCTACTTAAAGGCCCCAAATTCCTTTTAAAACACAATTTCCATTCTTGGCCATGTTAGGACTACCAGATGTTTCAAAGCTCACCAATGATCCTATCCTTCATTCTTCATATTGGCCTCCAGTTCGAAGGAAGGTTCCAAGTGATTTCCCCAAATTTGAGGGAAAAGCAAAGGAGGATCCATAATCAACGTGACCACATATCACCTCTGCTACTCCTCCAATTCGTACATTAATTATTCTATCCATCTCCGATTGTTTCAGAGAAATCTCATAGGGGTTGCAGCAAAATGGTACATTGAATTGCCTCGAAGTACCTATAGTGACTTCAAATCTCTCATTATGACTTTCCTCACTCATTTTCAATTGCTAGTTCACTATGAAACTGGAACCTATCTACTTACGTCACTTAAGCAAGACACCGCGACCCATATCTCTAATCACATCGATAAATGGAGATGTCGACGTCACCTGATCAAGTTTGAAATTGCTCATTAGTTGCTGATATAATGGTTCACAAAATATTTCGTCAGCCTAATTTCTAGGGACATGGCTATGGGTGGGTGTGTTACTGAGGAGAAAGCCATCACTCATGCCTAGTTTTTAGACCTCATCTACTAGAAATCTGGCACATTGTATGAGATGTTACCCGATGCTCCAAGACCATCATGTAATCTAACAACATTGAAGTCTTCGACTACACCACCTGTTGATGGAGTGATTGGTTTTGTGTCTCAGACTCCCATGAAATATTCTTCAAAGAAGAAATCAGTCTCAAACATTGGTTCCAATGATCCCTCTCAAAATTCATCTCATCCTGGAAAGACCTCTGAGGTTCATGCTATCTAATCTACCACACAGACAAAACCTCTAAGGCTAAAAACAAGGGCAAAGGCAAGGTCAAAGTTGATGCCTTGAAATAGGGCCATCCTAAATCTTCTCCTATCGATGCTTCTCAAACAAATCTGAAGTATTCGTGCTTCATCTGTGAGGAGGATCATTACACTAAGGATTGTCCCCGATGATCTAAAGTTAGCTACTTGCTTAAAGAGACCCTAGCTGTCTTAAAAGAACCCTTTCCATCCCAGTGGACCCAAATGGTCGACCAATATCAGTCTTCCACTTCTGCAAGTTCCAAAGAGTTTATGATGAATACGCCTATAAATGTGGCTACAAGATCTAAAGATTATCAAACCCTGATGACAGGGAAATAGAGTGAAAATACCACTTCCTCCTCTATCCCATCAACCTATCATCCTCTCCATATAGAGCAACCTAATCGTGATTCTATTGTCTGACCACCCTGTCAAGGTGTGTTGTGAAAGTCCTCGTATAATCTAAACGATCGAGCCGCTCAACACTACAATATTTTTGAGGATTTGGCTCAAGCGCCATCAGCTATGTATGCACTCAAGCTCCTTAAAAGTTGTCCTTAGCGGAAAGCATTACTGTTAGCTATCAGAGTTGTTGATCCATCTGATTCCGATCTAATTTTCTTTGATCTGGAAAACCATGTTCCGCGATTAACCCATTAGATCTCCTTTCTCATTCATATGATCCTTAATGAAAACAAAATTCACAGGAACATTATTGACAAAGGTGCTTCCACCTACATCATGTATTTGTCTTGTTGGAAGGCAATCGGTTCTCCTACCCTAAACTAATCACCTAACATGTTAGAAGCCTTTAATAGATGTGATTCTCAATCATTAAGTGTCCTTCCTAATCTTGCCACTACCTTAGAAGGTAGGACAGCTAATGTCAAAGTAGAAATTTTTGATGGAAATATTAACTATTATCTTCTACTCGAGCGGAGTTGGACACATGTTATGCATTGTGTATCCTCCTCTCTATTCTGCATGCTCTATTTTATGCATCAATGGAAAATCATCACAGTCGACCAGTTGTCATTCTCCTCGGATGGCAATGTTCCTTATGTGAACCATACCAGTGCTCCATATGAGAGTGTGGGGGCTTGACTTTTCAAAGATTCCACCTGAATGGGTATTGTTCCTCTCCCGCCTCTACATGTTGCCTCGGTCAACATGATCTTGGTTAAGTCTGATCCTTGGGTCATTCCCACTCCTAATCAAGTTGATCCACTGGGTGATATCATGTCATTAAGCCTCATTGAGATTAATTATGTGGATATTGTTTCGGCTTCGGCCTCTGTATCTACTGATCACATTGCTTTGGGTACATCTCTTAATGTGTATTCTCAATCTCATTGGATTGGTTCTTCAGATTATTCTAATCCCTTAATCAAGACATTTCCTACTCATGAAAGTATGATGGAAAATTATGTCTCTTAAGGAAGCACCTTGGAATGATACTCATCATCGTTCCTCATTCTTACCTAGCTTGGAAGTCATGTCTACCTGTCTTGAGGAGTTCTCTTCTCATTTCCTATCCCAACCACTTGAGACGTGTACCATGACCCATGAAGTCTGGTTGGAAGGGAACATGGGTAATATTACCCAAACGATGCCTATTGACATTTTTGTTAAACCCGGTATTGTTGAAAATGTTCATATTGGGGTAACATGTTCTCCTTATGAGATCAATATTTATACTCATATTTTTCAAGAGTTTAGAGATGTTTTTGCATGGTCATACGAAGAAATGCTCGACATTGACCCAAGTATAGTCATGCATGAAATTATGACTTATCTGATGTTATGAAACCAGCTCACAAAAAGATAGAAAAGATAGTTGAATGCTTTAGAATTCAGCCTCTTCAAGGGGGCAACCTCCTTTACATTACACAAATGAAAAATTCTTGGATGATTCAAATGACAAAACCTCCTTTCTATATATAGGAGTCTAAGGAGTCACAATATAACCCAGCCGACCTAACAATAATAGTATAAAGCCACAAAAATAACAATAGAGGGATTCTATGGGGCACAGTAATAACAATATGGGGATAATAGGGGCACAACAATATTAATAAGGGATACAACTATAATAGTAATAGGGTAATAACTAGTATTATAGGGACCTAACATGCCCCTCTCCTTCAAAAAAGTGTTGTCTTCAATGCTTGAGTAGTTCTGGATGCTTCTGTATAAAATTCTCATCCTCCCATGTGGAATCCTCAGTGGATAAGTTCTTCCACTTGATGAGATACTCTGAAATTGATCGATTTCGTAGTTGTCGAGTTCTTGTTTTTGTGACTGCTTCCGATTCCAATATAATTTTTCCTTCCTCGTCAAGTTCTGGCAATATTGTTTGAAATGGGAGCTTGTCACCTATAACCTTCTTTAAACATGAAACATGGAAAACTGGGTGTACTCGAGAAGCTGCAGGAAGCTCCAATTTGTATTCCATCGTACCAATGTTTTGCAACACCTTGTATGAACCATAATACTATGGTGATAATTTATTATCCTTCTTAGCTTGATTGAGGGACATTTGTTTATATGCTTGTAGCCGTAGGAATACCCAATCACCTACATAAAAACTTCTTTCGCTGCGATGTTGATCAGCTTGTTGTTTCATTCTATTCTGTGCCAACACGAGGTTATCCTTTAAGACTTGGAGTACTTGTTGTTGATGTTCGATGTGATGTTCCACTGCTTGAACCTTAGAATTTTCTCTTAAATATGATGTGATGGATGGTGGTTGATATCCATAAAGTGTTGTAAATGGGGTCATTTTTGTGTTTGTATGGAAGGACGTGTTATACCACCATTTAGCCAGAGGCAGCCATTTGACCCATTATGTCTGTTTATCAGATACAAAGAAACGAAGATATCCTTCCAAACATTTGTTTACTATCCCAGTTTGCCCATCAAATTGAGGATGATAAGATGAGCTATGAGCTAACTAAGTACCAAGACAAGAAAATAATTCTGTCCAAAAATTTCTAGTGAAAATGGGATCTCTGTCACTTACAATAATCTTTGGATTTCCATGTAGCTTTTGAATTGTTTCCATAAATGCAGTAGAAACTGTACTGGCTTTAAATGGATGTGATAATGCACAAAAGTGTGCATAATTGGTAAGTATATCAACTACCACCATGATGACACTCTTTCCCTCAGACTTGGGTAAACCTATGATAAAACCCATTGAAACCTCCTCCCAACGTTGGCTTGGAATGGATAAAGGTTGTAATAGACCCGGGGTCTTAATTGTTTCCACTTTATTTTGTTGGCAAACCAAACATTCCACCACAAACTTTTGAATATCCGATTTACGTCCATCCCAAAAAAATTCCTTCTTAACCCTGTGGTAAGTTTTTAAAAATCCTGAGTGCCCTCCTAAGGGAGAAGTGTGCAATTCCATAAGAATCTTTTGTTTGAGTTTGGAATTATTACAAAGGTATAAGCAATCTTTGTACCATAATGAATCATTTTGCCAGCTAAACGTATCAGATGTACTAGAATATTATTGTAACTTTCGAATAAGTTCCCACACTTCATCATTCTTCCATTCCTCCCTTGCTTCGTTTATCCAATCTAGTTGGATAATAGAAATGGCACACAACAATGCTTCCACATCCTCATCCTTTCTTGAGAGTGCATTTGCCACCACATTTTGTTTCCCTTTTTTGTAGATGATTTCAAAGTCATAACCCAACATCTTTGTGACCCACTTTTGTTGCTCTTCAGAGGATAATCTTTGTTCTAAAAAGTATTTAAGGCTATCATGATCCGTTTTTACCTTGAAGTGTCTTCCCATTAGGTAGGGTCACCATTTCTTAAGTGCATGTAGTTTTGCCAACATTTCCATCTCATAAATAGCTTTGTGTAAAAACTTTCACTTGATTGGATGACTTTCAAAAGCAATGGGTCTTTCATCTTGCATTAAAACAGCACCATTTCTGTTTCCTAGAGCATCACATTCCACAATAAAGGGTTTTGTGAAGTCTGGTGTAGTTAAGACCAGTGCTTGGCACATTGCCTCTTTAAGATGTTCAAAGGCCTTTGTTGATTTTGGAGTCCATGAAACTGAATCTTTCTTCAACAATGTTGTTAGAGGTGCTGCTATTCTCCCATAATTCTTAACAAACTTGCAATAATACCCTATCAACCCAAGAAATCCTCATAGATGATTTATGGATGTGGGGATTTTCCATTCCTTAATGGCTTAATTTTGCTAGGGTCTACCTTAACTCCTTCATGAGATACAATATGACCCAAATATTCCACCTCTTGTACTCCAAAGAAACATTTGGATCTTTTTGCATATAATTGTTTCTCCTCCAATAGTTGTAGCACCCTGTCAACATTTTCAACATGATCCTTCCAAGACTTGCTATAGATTAGTATATCATAAAAAAATACTAACAAAAATTTTCTAAGGAAGGGTTTGAAAATGGAATTCATTAAACCTTGAAATGTAGAAGGTGCATTGGTAAGGCCAAAAGGCATGACCAAAAATTCATAATGACCCTCATGAGTTCTAAATGTTGTTTTTGGAATGTCTTCAGTCTTCATTCTGATTTGATGATATCCTAAACGAAGATCCAACTTGGTGAAGTAAATTGATCCATGCAATTCATCCAGTAATTCATCAATGACAGGAATGGGAAACTTATCTTTAATAGTGAGCTTGTTGAGCTCCCTATAATCTGGAAACGTGCGCCATGATCCATCCTTCTTGTGCACCAATACTACTGGAGTAGAGAAAGAACTTTGACTAGGTTGAATTATACTAGCCTCTAGCATTTCTGCAACCATACGTTCAATTTCACTCTTTTGGGCATAGGGATATCTATATGGCCTGATGTTTGGAGGAACACTTCTTGGAATCAGATGAATAGCATGATCGTGATCACGAATAGGTGGGAGACCTTTGGGAGTCTCAAATACCTTGGAATGATTGTCCAAGAATTTTTGGAGATCTGGAGAAATAGATGATTCTAATGTGGAAACATCTAGCGAACAAAATTGTGCAATTACACCTCTTTGTTGCTTTCTTAGAATCCTTGTCACACCTTTAGAGCTGATTATCTTTGTCGGTTTCCCTGCAATATCCCTTAATTCAATTTCCTTTCCTTCCGCGGAAAATTTCATGAAAAGTTCTTGAAAATTAAAAGCTACTGTACCCAAGGATTGTACCCATTGGACTCCTAGTACAACATCAGCACCTCCCATTGGAATGGAAAGCATTGGGTTAGTTAATACATATTCTCCCATAGATAGCTTGATATTATGGCACTTTTCAGAGCAATTTATCGTTCCTCCATTTGCAATCATCACTTGACACTCTGGTGCTGGATATAGGAAGAAATTCAATTCTTTTGCTATCTTACAATGAATAAAATTGTGGGTACTTCTTGAATCAATCAACACTATTACCTTTTTCTTCTTGATTTGTCCTTCTATTTTGATGGTTTGAGGAGTGGTAATTCCAGCTAATTCATTACAAGATATGGTTGGATTCATTTCTTCTTTATCTAGGCTTTGTTCCTGGAGCATATCCTCTTTTTTTTACCTTTCTTGCTCCTTTTCATCTTCCTCTTCACAATCTATGTAGAATAATTTTTTCTCAGCACACTTATGACCTTTAGTGTATTTGCTATCACAACTGTAACAAAGCCCTTTTGCTCTTTTTTCTTCCAATTGTTGTGGTGTCAAACTTATAGCTTGTGGAAGACTAGGGGCAACAACACTTCCATCTTTATAGTTGTGATTGGTATGCTTCCTCGTTGCCATAATTTTACTTTCCATTTTTCTTGCTAACCTGAATGCCTTCTCTAATGAATTAGGTTCCCAAAGGCGAACATCATGTTGGATATTATCCTTTAAAGTCCCTATGAACACATCAATCCTATGCTCCTCTAGAATATTTTTTACCCTTATGTTCAATTTTTGGAACTCCTCAATGTGCTCCATTATTGAACCCTTTTGTTTGAGACTTATCAATTGGCTAAAAAAAGTGTTGCTTTTTGTATCCTCATAATGTGTTGTCAATTCTTCCGTAAAAATTTCCCAAGTGATAATTTGTTTACGAGAGCAAAGCCATTGATACCATACAAACTGATTTGGTTCCAAATATAAAGTTGCAATACGTACCTTTTGTGTGTTTTGCACATTATTGAGATCGAAAAATTGCTCCATCTATAATATCCATGTTGTAAGATCCTTGCCATCAAACTCCCTCATATCGATTTTTGGAATATGGTGGGTCTTCAATCCAACATTAGAGTCTATGAAATCATGATTACCATTTATTTTGTTCTCATCATGAGTTTCCTTTACTACCCTTTCACCATTAGTAAGCATTTCTTGTAAAAACTTTTTTAAATTTGTCTTCAAATCTTCCATGCCTATCTTCAAATCTTCCATGCCTGTCTTCAAATCTGTCTTCAAATCTATCTTCAAATCGTCCATCTTAGCTTCCATGTCATTCATCTTGACTTCCCCGTCATTCATCTTAGCTTCTATGCCTTTCTTTAAACAACCCATCGTAGCTTATACACCTTTCTTTAAACCATCCATCTTAACTTCTACATATTTCTTTAAACCATCGATCTTAGATTCTGTTCCTTTTTGTGCAAGTGACACTTGTTGCACTTGGTCTCGTAATTTTGATATATCATGTTGCATTTCTTCCTCTTCTTCATGAGTCATGCTAGAGCTTTTAGGTTTCTTACTAGGTGTTTGCATTTTCTTTCCTTGGGGCATCAATTACCGATAATAATGCTTTACTATGCGCTTTGAATTCCTTCAAAATAATTTTTCAAACCAAGCTTATGCAAAAATTAAAAAAAACTACACACCTTTTTTCTGTAGGAGCTTGGTATTGAATATGATGTATCTCTGTAATTTCAAATCATCTAGTTCTAAAATTGTGACTTGCAGTAGTTCTCTATGTCCTCTTTCCAATGCCACCAGTCTGATCCAAATTGGATTCTCCAGGGATGAGTTATGCGAAATCTCCCACAGTGACCTGATTATAGACTAGTTCATTAGAGAAAACTTGTACGACGTTCCATGAGTCACTGTTTCAACCTTTGTTAGAAAATTATATATTACGGAGCAATGGAACACATAAAATATTGCAGAAATATAAACATAGAAAACGCACAAAACAAGAGAGACACAAATATACGTGGTTTACCCAGTTTGGGCTACATCCACCTCGAACAGTCAGTCCTTCCTTTCTATTATCCAACAAAATGAAGAGACACAACCTACAGCAAATCTGCTGTAATATCCTCTGTTTTCTCTCACAGTCTCACCCCTCTGTTTCTCGCTCACAGAATACACATCTATCACACAGCCTCAAATACAATACCCTCATACAAAGAGAGGGGTTGCCTTCTAGGGAAAAAAACCCTAAACTAAACATAAGTTCTATCGTCAGATCATCCGCCTAATGAACGGCCCAGATTGACTAGAAATTACTATACTTTCACAAGGCAATTTTACAGTTGTTTTTAGCTTCGGGGGCGCTGCCCCCGAAACCCCCCGCCACGGGGGGGCTCCCAAAGGTTGCAGCTGCCCCCCCCCCCCCTGGACCCCCCTTGCAGCAAATATTTTACGGGCAGCGTTGCTGCCCCCATTTCAAACTAGGGTCCTATGTGGCGATACCTTTGAATATAGAAGATAATCAGGCTCCACACCCAACAATCTCCCACTTGGAGACTGATTGTAGCAACTCCACCGCTGCTCCATTTGCTGGACAATGACTCCTCTTTGGACCTGGCTATTTCTCATCTTCATCGTCATCCTTGAAGACCGACTGAAACTGAGCATATTCTCAGTTTCTCCCTGGTTACAACTTTTGTTAGCATATCTGCAGGATTCTGGCTAGTGTGTATCTTGTCCAGCTTCAACTCTCCATCTTCCAACACTGATCGTATGAAATGGTACTTGAGCTGTATGTGTTTAGTCCTGGAATGAAATGCTGAGTTCTTTGCAAGATGAATGGCACTTTGGCTATCACTGTATAATGTGCCCATATCATGATCCTTACCCAATTCACCCATAAACCTTTGTAACCAAATCATTTCTTTACTAGCCTCTGTAGCAGCAACATACTCTGCTTCTGTTGTTGAAAGTGCAACAACACTTTGGATTTTTGAAACCCAACTGACAGCTGTTCCTCCAACAGTAAATACATATCCTATAGTGCTCCTCTTGTTATCTCTATCACCTGCCATATCTGCATCAACATATCCTTGTAGGGAGATGTTTGAACCACCAAAGCATAATGCTTTATTTGTGGTACCTTTCAAATATCTGAGAATCCATTTCACTGCCATCCAATGTTCCTTTCCTGGATTGTTCATGTACCTGCTTATAACTCCCACTGCATGTGCAATATCAGGCCTTGTGCAGACCATTGAATACATTAAGCTTCCAACTGCTGATGCATATGGAACTTTAGACATATAATCCATCTCTTCTTGGGTCTTTGGGCACATTTCCTTGCTAAGTTTGAAATGGCTAGAAAAAGGTGTACTAACTGGTTTTCCATTGTGCATGTTAAATCTTTTCAACACCTTCTGTATGTACTCATTCTGAGACAATGTTAATTTACGATTTTTCCTGTCTCTAGTTATTCTCATACCAAGGATTTGTTTTGCAGCTCACAAATCCTTCATTGCAAATGAATTTGCCAATTTTCTTTTGAGCACATTTATTTCCTGCATGTTAGATCCTACAACAAGCATGTCATCTACCTACAGTAACAATATAATATAGCTGCCATCATTTTGCTTTTTCAAATAAACACAATGATCAGAGTGACATCTAGTATAACCTTGTTCAGACATAAACTTTTCAAATTTTAGATACCACTGCCTTGGAGCCTGTTTTAAGCCATACAAGCTCTTCTTCAACCTGCACACTAGTTTCTCCTTCCCTTTCACCTCATATCCTTGTGGCTGCTGCATATATCTCTCTTCCTCCAAATCCCCATGGAGAAAGGTTGTCTTTACATCTAACTGCTCAAGATGCAAATCTTCAGCTGCTACAAGACTTAAAATAGTTCTGATTGAAGTCATTTTAACAACATGAGAAAATATTTCATCAAAATCAATACCTTTCTTCTGTGCAAACCCCTTCACCACAAGTCTAGCTTTATACCTCTTTTTTCCTCCATCTTCTTCCTTCAGCCTGTAACCCATTTATTCTTCAATGTAGTTTTTCCTATAGGCAACCTGACTAAATCCCAAGTCTGGTTATGCATTAAGGAGTCCATCTCTTCTTCCATGGCTACCTCCCACTTCTTCCTGCTTTCAACCTGCATTGCTTCTTCATAACATTCGGGTTCACCGGAATCAGTCAACAATAAATAATATAATGAAGGAGAGTATCGTTCAGGGGGTCTACTTATCCTGGTAGATCTTCTAACACCACCTTCAGGTGTTTGGGGTGCCTGTTGTTGTTGTGGTGGTTGCTGTTGTTGTGGTTGTTGATTATTATTATTTTTAGGCACCTTTCCTTTTTTAGTGATTTCATCAAGAACTCTGTATTCCTTGTTTTCCTTTTCCTATTTCTTTTCCTGCAACTGATTCTTATACAAGACCTTTTCATTGAATATTAAATCTCTGCTCCTAATGATTTTGTGATTTTCGTAATCATATAAGCGATAACCAAAATCATTAACACCATATCCAATAAAGGTACATTTCTTTGACTTTGCCTCAAGCTTTGTTCTATTTTCTTTATCAATATGGACAAAGGCCTCACAACCAAAAGGCTTTAAAATAGAGTAGTTTACCTTTTTACCTGTCCATGCTTCCTCTGGAACACCACCATCCAAGGAACTTGAAGGCCCTCTGTTTATTAGATAAACAACAGTATCTACAGCATCTGCCCAAAACTGTAAAGGCAATCCTGCATGCAATCTCATGCACCTTGCACACTCCATGATTGTTCTGTTCATCCTTTCTGACATACCATTTTCTTGTGGTGTTCTTGGAACTGTCTTCTCTCTGCGAATTCCATGCTCTGAACAGTACTTATCAAACTCTTTGTTGCAATATTCACCTCCATTCTCTGATCTAAGACACTTCAATTTCTTTCCTGTCTCAATCTCAACCAAAACTTTCCATTTCTTGAAAGTATCAAATACATCAGATTTATTATTAATACAATAAATCCAAGTTTTTCTAGTTGCATCATCAATAAAAGTAACATAATAACGAGAGCCACTGAGAGATGATACCTGAGTAGGTCCCCATACATCTGTATGCACAAGCTCTAATTTTTCATTCTTATTTTCTTTCCCAACTCTTAGAAATCTGACTCTCTTCTGTTTTCCATAAATGCAATTCTCACAGAAGTCCAAATCAACATTCTTCAAACCTGGTAACAAATTCCTTGAGTGAAGAATCTTCATCCCCTTTTCACTCATGTGTCCAAGCCTATGATGCCATAATGCTGCATTTGCTCCTTTGGAAGTTAAAGCATTAACAGAGTTAGAAATACCATTGCATAAATACAATGTACCAACCTTTTCGCCTTTTTCTATTACTAGGGCTCCTTTGGTGACCTTCCAATCTTTATCTGTGAAAGTTGTCACACAACCTTCACCGCCTAACTGCCCTGTTGAAATCAGATTTTTCTTTAGATCTGGAACATGCCTTACCTCCTTTAATAGCCATTGGTTTCCATTCTGCTGTCTTACATGAACCTTACCCATTCCAACGATTTTACAGGGTTTATCATCACCCAGACGAACCTATCCAAAATCTCCTTGAACATAGTCATGAAAGTATTTCTTATCAGATGTGGCATAGAATGAAGCCCCTGAATCTACCACCCAGGAATCAGTAATATTTTCGAAAGAAAGAATCAAAGCATCTTGGAATACCTCACCTGTCACATTTGCTTCATGATTGTTTTCTTGTTGTGCATCTCCTTCTTTTCCCTTCCGAGATCTACAGTCTTTCTTTAGGTGTCCTTTCTTTCCACATTTCCAGCACACTATCCCCGATCTGGACTTGGATCTGCCTTTCCTTGATTTACTGCGATATCCTGAGCTCTTTCCTCTTTCCATTTTTCTTCCTCTAGACTCTGCACTCAAAGCATTTCTCAATGTCTCACCGGAGCTTTTTGGTTGCATTTCCTTGCTAAGGATAGCACCGACAACATCATCAAACTTTAAAGTACTAGATTCAGAAACAGAGTTACTAATGGCCATTACCAAACCATTCCAACTTTCTGGTAATGAGCACAAGAATAACAGAGCTCTAACTTCATCATCAAAGTTTACCCCTACAGAACTTAACTGACTTGTAACTATATTAAAATCATTTAAATGGTTTGCAACAGATCCACCTTCCGACATATTCATATTAAATAACCGTTTCATAAGAAATACCTTGTTTGAGGCTGAGGGTTTTTCATATAGTTTCGACAATGTCTGCATCAAACCCTCTGTCGTGGTTTCCTTCAAAATGCTGAAGGTGACTGACACAATAAGGCACAACCGTATTGTTCCGAGTGCCTTTCTATTGAGAAGGTTCCATTCTTCGTCTTTCATAACCGTCGACATCTTTGTTTTTCCTCCCAATGGTAGGTATAGATCTTCCTGATACAGATAATCTTCCATCTGCATCTTCCACAGCGAGAAGTTTTGGCCATTAAATTTCTCGACCCAAAACTTACCATCTTCCGCCATTGCTCCCACTCGAACTAGGAACCCTTCTTTCCTGCGAGTTTATCAGCCAAATAGACCTTCGACTCTGATACTAGTTGTTAGAAAATTATATATTATGGAGCAATGGAACACATAAAATATTGCAGAAATATAAACACAGAAAATGCACAAAACAAGAGAGACACAAATATACGTGGTTCACCCAGTTTGGGCTACGTCCACCTTGAACAGCCAGTCCTTCCTTTCTATTATCCAGCAAAATGAAGAGACACAACCTACATCAAATCCGCTGTAATATCCTCTGTTTTCTCTCACAGTCTCACCTCTCTGTTTCTCGCTCATAGAATACACATCTATCACACAGCCTCAAATACAATACCCTCATACAAAGAGAGGGGTTGCCTTCTAGGGCAAAAAACCCTAAATTAAACATAAGTTCTATCGTTAGATCATCCGCTTAATGAACGGACCAGATTGACTAGAAATTACTATACTTTTACAAGGCAATTTTACAGCTGTTTTTAGCTTCGGGGGCACTGCCCCCGAAACCCCCCGCTAGGGGGGGGCTCCCAAAGGTCGCAGCCGCCCCCCCGGACCCCCCTTGCAACGAATATTTTACGGGCGGCGTTGCCACCCCCATTTCGAACTAGGGTCCTATGTGGCGATACCTTTGAATATAGAAGATAATCAGGCTCCACACCCAACAACTTTTGGCTCTAAAAAACATACACAAGAAACTATAGTCCGTCCTATTTCTGTACCATCTGACAAAATTTCAATCCGATGCTCAGAGAGAAAGTTATGACGATTTTCCCCAAGTCACCTGTTTGGAATGTAATTCAGGAGTCTGCAAAAATACAAATTTCCTCAGATCATATCTCCACAAATATAGTGTAAAAATCTCTAAAATTCAGACCCGAGGTTCAGTGTGATTTCGTCTCAAATGGGTTTTTTTTTTAGCTTCTGAAACGTCGTAGAAAAAAATTTATAGCGAAACTGCCACAATGACCTATTTGGAGTAGCAAAACCCTAGAATCCAAAGCTCTAATACCAAATGTTATGAAACCAGCTCACAAAAAGATAGAAAAGATAATTGAACGCCTTAGAATTCAGCCTCTTTGAGGGGGCAACCTCCTTTACATTACACAAATGAACAATTCTTGAATGATTCAAATGACAAAACTTCCTTTCTATATATAGGAGTCTAAGGAGTCACAATATAACCCAGCCGACCTAACAATAATAATATAAAGCCACAAAAATAACAATAGAGGGATTTTATGGGGCACAGTTATAAAAATATGGGGATAATAGGGACACAACAATATTAATAAGGGATACAACTACAATATTAATGGGGTAATCACTAGTATTATAGGGACCTAACATCCTAATGAGAAGCCCGTTCATCAATGACTTTGTCCTGTGCACCCTAGAAAAGTGGCCGCCATCAAAGGAGACGTTGAAAAACTTGTTAATGCTGGATTTATTTATCCTATACCCCTGACATATTGGGTGTCCCAAATTGTACTGATGACTAATAGACAAGGCACCATTCGAGTCAATGTTTATTACCATGACATTAATCACGCTTATCCGAAGGACAATTATCCCACTCCTTTTATAGAATATATTATAGATGAATGTGTTGGGAGTGAGATTTTCTCCTTTATGGATAGTTTTTTTGGTTATAACCGGATAAACATTGCACCCTCTAATCAACAAAAGACCACCTTCATCTGTCTGTGGCAGACTTTTGCATATAAAAGGCTCCCTTTTGACCTTAAGAATGCTGGGGCTACTTTCCAGTGAGTAATGTATTATGCTTTTCATGAAATTAGAAACATCGTTCATCCTTATTTGTATGATATTCCTACTCATTTGTGTAAGCTCCATGACCATATCGATCACCTTCGACAAATATTTCTTCATTGTAGACACTATAGTATTCGGCTTAACCCAAATAAGTGTGTCTTCTGCATTGAGTACAAACGACTTCTCAGTTTAATGTTTTGAAGGATGGTATTCATCTTGATCCTCTCAATGTCAAGGGTATTTTTAATCTACCCCCTCCCTCTTTGTTGTATCAATTACAAAGTCTCCAAGGGAAGTAAAATTTCCTTTGTCACGTTGTCCCTAACTATGCTAAGCTAGCTTCAGGGTTCACCTAGTTTCTTAAGCAAATAACTCCATTCCATTCGGATGAGACTGCCCAAAAGTCTTTTGATGACTTGAAAGTTGTCCACATTAATGTTCCTTTATTTCACCCTCTAAACTATCAGCGTGATTATTTCCTCTATGTAGTTGCAGCTTCTAGCACTATTGCCATGGTACTGGTGCAAGATGATGACAAAGGTCATGAACATGTCATTTAATACCTTAGTCGCAATCTCCTCGATATTGAGACCTATTAAGCTCATGACGAGATTTTATGAATCTGATCAAATCAGATTTAATAAATAGGTTTAGATCTTTCAATTTCAGAACAGATAGGATATCTATATCTAATGTTGAGAAATTGGCTTTGGCTGTTGTTCAGGCCATTTAACACTTTCTGCATTATATTCTCCTCCGCTCTACAACCGTGATTTCTGATCGCAACTCCATGAATTATATTCTGACTCGTTAGTTGCTTAGGGGAAAGTATTCCAAGTGGATTGTCATCATCCAAGAATTCGATTTGGTTTTCACTACTACCAAATCAAAGAAATCACTTGTATTTTCTATGTTGATTTTCTCTTTTCCCTCTTCTTCTCTACCTGTTGGTGCTGATGAGCAATTACCTGATGAGACTCTCTTTCTGATTAGAACTCTCAATCCTTGGTACGGTGATATCATCATGTATCTCCAAACTTCTACTTGTTGGTCTGTGTTGTCCAAGGATGATCGCTGATGCATTTGACATCAATCCCAACCTTACTGCATCATCGTGGATACTTTATACCGTGTTCGTGTTGATTCGATTCTTCGATGATGTCTAACTCTCGATGAGGCTGAAAGAGTGTTAAATGACTACTATTATGGCACATGTGGTGGTCACTTTTCTGGCTATGCCACTACTCAAAAGATCCTCTGCGCTAGCTATTTGTTGCCCTCCATTTTCTAATATTGCATTCTTGTTGTCTGTAAATTCCACGAGTGCCACATTTATTAGTGGAAAATGCACGCCCCACCTGCTCTCCTTCACCCCGTTATTATCGTTGGTCCCTTTGCCAAATGGGTCATTGATTTTATGACATGTAACCCTCGTTCAACTAGGGGGCATGGTTATATTCTCGTTGCCATGGATTACTTCACCAAATGGACCGAAGTGATTCCTACACATTCAGCTGACAGTAAACCAATGGCGCAATTTCTCTTCAATCATGTTATTTCCAGGTTTGGAGTCCCTCTTTCCATTGTCACCGACCGTGGCTCCCATTTTCGTGATTATATGACTCAGCTAACTTCTAAATTGGGATTACATAATGACAACTCAACTCTGTATTACCCTCAAGCCAATGCCCAAGTTGAAGTAGTAAACAAATTTTTAGTCACTATGCTTTAGCGCACTATTGGGATGCACAAATCCATTTGGAATTTCATGTTTTTTTCAGCTCTGTGGGCCTACCAAACCTCGACTAAATATGCAAATAGATTCACACCTTTTCAACAACTCTATGGTTTGGAAGATACCCTACCAATTGAATTTAAAATTCCCGCACTCAAGTTGGCTATCAAATTACTCCCCGAAACTTTGCCTCAGGAGGAGTGTCTCCTATATTTGGAATGATTGGATGAAACCTGCTGTCTCGCTGCTTTAGTTATTGAACCACAGAAAAAGCAAGTTAAATCCCATTTTGATCAAGCGATCTCTCCTCATGCTTTTTCTGAGGGAGATTTGGTATTGCTATATGAACAAGCTAATGATAAGCTAGGGCAAGAAAATTCGAACCCATGTGGTATAAGCCCTATATTGTCAAGCATGTATTACAAAAAGGGGCCTATGAGCTAATTGATTATGAAAGTAACCCTTTGAGCAAGCCCCGCAATGGGTTGTACATAAAAAAGTATCATGTGTGAGTCATATCGCATGGTTACTTATGTACATAAGTGTGTTATTCACTTCTGTGTAGTTTGGTTTTATGTGTTTCTTCAAGCAGCTTTCCAGCTTATAATGTCTTCACCTACTTTGCAGATGTCTGTGACTCCTTATGTCGGTTTCACTGATGGTGCTTGTCGTAGTACCCAGAATTTATCATCCACGGCATGGTATATTTCTAACCCTCATGGTTATTTGATTGATCTTCAACGTATCTATTTAGGTCAAACAACTAATAAGATTGCTGAATATATCGTAGATCTCGAAATCTTGTCAGAAGCTATTGCTCTTAACATTCAACAAATGGTTGTACACCTTGATTCTCAACTTGTTGTTCTTCAGCTCAATGGGAAATATTATGACAGAAACCTGCAATTATTGAGAATTTATTTGTGTATTCATCTCTTGGAAAGAAATTTTGATTATATCACATATCATCACATTCCTAGGCATATGAATACATTAACAGATGCATTGGCTAATTATGTTTTAGACAGACATTTACGTAACATCTTAAAACATTGTATCATAGTAAACATGAAATATAGCATATATATGTCAATAATCTTTGATTGTAATACATCAAAATCCAAAAAATAATATATGTGTTCCAAGTACATCCATGGCTCGCAGGCCTCAAAATTGTAAATACTAACTATGGACTACTCTATGTGATGCTCGTGATAGCATGTTACTGCTCATACTACATGAGTCAGTAATCGATGTATCCTATCAGACACTCCCACAATGTGCCACTAATAACGGTGAAGAATGTCCTCAATCCGTGCATACTCTGTAATCCCTCTCGTCAAACCCTCTAGATTTTGACCAATCTCCTTTTCGTTGTCCACTCCTTCCTAGTAAGGAGTGACCTCGAATTATTGAGCCATGCATCCAGCTATAGGGGACATCCTTGGTGGTCACTCTAGTCAAACATCTACAATTATAAGGTCAAGGTGTCACGAATACATATATGCAAAAACAATAAAAAACCAAAAAACAAAAGTTTTTTTCTCACCTCCGTCATCAAAGTCTTCTCCCTCTAGGAGTCACATGTCAGGATCACCACAGAAGTCAATCTCATTGTACGACCAATCCTCCACGTTGATCAGATGTTGTATGAGCAACACAAAGAAGCAGGCCTGTAGGACATCTACTGGCCCCCTCCTAATGTAGGCATCAGTTCGCTCCATCGAACCATCCTTAGATATCGTTGTACCGAGGGCTTCATTTCCGCCATCTGATAATGGAACAGTGGGATTCGTTCCACGAAGAAGGTTACTAGAATGGAACCATATCCAAATTGTCTCAAGTTCCCTACCTTGTATTTGGATAGTTGTCTTTTCATGTTTACCTTCATTGCTTCTACCCTGTTGAAGATAGTGGACGCCATGCAGTCCACAACATATTGGAAGCGCGATTTGTTGGACTAATGTAGTGCTTGAGACACAACCACTCGATTGATGGTCAAAAGTATTACCTTCAATAGAATATCATTTATGGTCATGATATCGATCTTGTTTACACTCGCGCAAATAGGCCTACCTCCATAAAGTTGGATTGGTTCCCCTCTGTGAGATAGTCCTGTTAGTGCTCCAGGAAACTCTCCTAGGTTGTAGCTTGGAGATGCCTAGTAACATATAATCTTCAATATGGTTCTAGGAACTTATTTGAATGGGTGATGGTTTGGTTCAAGCTAGATAACCACTTCTACTCTGTTTTCACTCCAGACATGCATGAACACCCTCAGACTACAAGGCTTTAGACCACCAATGCTCAACAATTTTGGAATTAGGTGAATAGACGAAGAATACTAACCACACTAGCAGATGCATATAGAATGTATGATGGCCAGTTGCAACTAGTAAAGAAACTTGCAAATCTAATCTATCAATGCAGAGATAAGATGACAGTTATCTTGCATTAGATACAGAAGAAACTTGAGTGACCTACTCACCGATACATTCAATTGTCTAATCCAGAGATAAGATGACAATTATCTAGCATTAGACGTAGAAGAAATCATGAATACAACACTTCAGGCACAAGTTTAGAACAAAGGAGAAACAGACATTGAGTAATTAACAACAAAAGAAGCTTGCATAAATGAAAATGAAGAAGAGACGCTGCAAGTTACAGAATATCTACAATCTCTAGAAGTTGAACCAAAACACAAATTCCAACCCAATAAGTTCCTAGAACCATATTGAAGATTATATGTTACCAAGCATCTCCGAGCTACAACCTAGGAGAGTTTCCTAGAGCACTAAAATAATTGGCGCCGTTGCCAGGGAGAGGAGATTGAAGCTCAACTTCCCTGGGAGATGACATAGATCCAGCTTTGATGATAGACAAAGTCTGGACACATTTTTGGTTGTAATCATCTATCTGGCAACTCTACTGGAGGTCGAAACCCTTGGTGACTCCACAACACAGTTCTGGCTCAATTTATGAGGCACACTCAGAGAAATCCTCAGAAAGAACCAGCTCACCCAGTACCTGAACCTGAGAATATTATCAAGGAAAGAAAGACATCACAAAAGGGAGCATCAGGATCAGGTAAACCTAAACAAGCTTATGCATCTCTTCAAGAAAGGCTTGTAACAGAGCACATACATGTTGAGGATATAGCCTTTAGCACTAGCAGTGAAGAAAGAATTTCAGAGATTCATAAAGCTCCTTATTCTTTAGGTCCTCCATTGGATTTCATCCCAAAGGAAGCCTCCCCTCTGGTCCATCATATTCCATTAACCTTGTCAGCCATTTCTCAACTCCCTACCTTTCAGACTACCAGCACTCTTTCATCTACCGCAGTCATCGCAGGCCCAAAAGCACCCACCAAAATGGAATGAATCGTAGCTGCTACGTATGGGCCCTTAGTATTTCCTACTCCTTTGAATGCCATGCCTGTAGGAGAATATTAGAAGTACATGCCTAAGTTCACTGGGATAGAAGGAGTCACAACAAAAGAACATCTTGAGTCATTCTATAGCTATGCTAATAACCTAGATATTAGTGAAGATGATGTATGGATGAGAGTATTCGTCCAAAGCCTAGATGGAGAGGCTAGAAAATGGTTCAAAGAATTCACCCCTAGGTCTATAATAGACATTGAGGCCTTAGATGATGTGTTCCTAAAGCATTGGAGAGATAAGAAATATCTGCTCTATTATCATACTGATTTTGGCAACCTAAAAAGGGAAAATGCGGATTCATTGTCTGATTTCAATAAAAGGTTCAACTGCATGTACAGCAAGATACCAGTTGAAGTGAAACCTACTCCCACCTCTGCCAAGCTCACCTATGCCAATGCCTTTGATTCTGACTTCTGCCTGCTATTAAGAGAAAGAAGATGTGATTCTCTGGCTGAGATGCAGGATGCAACCTTGGAGGTAGAATCTAATATCATGGCTGTAGAGAAACTCAAAGGGCATACTGATTGAAGGAGATAGAGGGGTGAATCTTCTTCATTTTTAGACCCCAAGAGATAGACAAAATGACCAATATGATAGATTCATTGGCCTCTGAAATCTCCAAGCCGAAGGTTGAGCAACATTTGGGGAAAGCAAGGGGTCCTAATACATTTTCTCCTAGAAACCCAAATCTGTATAGGAGAGCAAATGAATAATTGCAGATCTTGCAAAGGGGAAAAGAGGCCAGCGAAGAAAAAAAGGTGAAGACTCCTTTCTAGAATGCAGTCATGGAGGAGGAGCAGTTCGATGAGGAGGATGAGATCCACTACATGGAAGACGAAGGCAGTGCTTCCTTTTTGACATTAGCTACCTATGAGGAGTCATTACTCAAGGACCAGCCCAGCCAAGAGTGGGACAGAGAAGCTGTTCTGCAAACTGAAGATCAGCATAGATATAACATGAGGTCAAGGATGAGTAATAGCAAAGAAAGCCCTGTCCAAAGAGATTTTGTCCCCACAGAGCAACAAATTGGCAAGAAGAAGTGACCAGCAGTTGATCCCAACATCCTCAAAGCACCAGCTCAAGAGGTAAGAGGTCTTGACAAGTCCCCTTCCCCTTTTAGTTTTGAATCAGAAGTTCAGAAGTTGAAGATATTTGTACCTCTGATAGAACTAGTAAAGAATGAGGTCTTTAAGAAACCCATCCTTGATGCCCTTGAGCTCAAAGCCACACAAGCATCAAATGGTTGTGTCAGTTTTCAAGATGATAGACCTCTAGTTGTTCTTAGTACCATGACTGAACTTGTTGATGACAATTCCCCATCATTTTATGTCTCCTTGACCATTCATGATAAAATCCTTCACAATTGCCTACTCAACACAGGCATGAGTCATAATCTAATGCCCAAGGCTGTCATCGATGAGTTAGGCCTTGATATCACCAGACCTTATCATGACTTGTTCTCTTTCGATTCCAGAAAAGTGTAATGTCTAGGGTTGATCAAAGACTTGGCCATCACCTTATCTCAGTTGCTCATGAAGAGCATGATGATGGATATTGTAGTAGCAGATGTCCCCCCAAGTTTGGCATGCTACTGTCCAGAGGATGGATTAAGAGGTTGGGTGGGACATTACAAAATGACTTGTCCTACGCCACTGTCCTGGTTTTTGGGGGAGAAAGTATAAGGTTATACAGGGTAGCCTAGTTGGCATATATCATCAGTGATGAAAAGAATCCCACTAATCATCCCATTTATGTTGTGGACACTAATTTTGGAGCATGTATTCTCCAAATTGAAGAATCCCAACTGGCCTCAGTGTAGCTCAAGAAACCAGCATGCCAAGTCATGGAGAAGGAAGGGTCACAGATTTGGGATATGTTCTTTGATAGAGCTTGCTCTAGGGAAGCTACAGGAGCATGTGTAGTGATGGTATCCCCAACACAAGAATGCATACATCTGTCTTTCAAGCTGAATTTTCAGGTCACCAACAATGTAGCAGAGTATGAGGCTTTGATATTAGGTTTAAATGTTGCTAAAGAAATGGGAATCAGAGACATAAAGGTGTTTGGAGATGTCGATCTCATCATTCAACAAGTAAACAAAACGTTCCAATCAAAGCACCCCAGGCTAAAAGCATACGGAGATGAGGTATGGAGGCTCAAAGATTCTTTTCGTAGCTTTTGTATCTCGTATATTCCTAGAGTCAAAAATCAGCTTGTTGATTCCCTCATTATGTCTGCTAGCATGTTCACGCCACCCATGCCCCCTAAATTGGCTTATGAATTTCAAGTAAAATATAGACCATCTCTGCCCGATAATTTCAAATACTGGAAAGTTTTTGAGGATGATGATGAAGTCAATAGGTTTCTGCAAGTCATTGATGAATTATCTGAAATACAAATTGATCAAGAGAATGAAGCCATGGAGGAATGTCACGAGTCTCAAGTAAGAAACAAAATTGGCCAAGACAACATTGTACAATTGCCTAGTAACCATATTCCTAAAGGGTTGGTGCCTCTAGAGAAGCTGTTTGACCATAATGATGTACCCTATAAGACTACCCAAAAAGAAAATAAGTCTGCAGTCCATAGGCATAACATAGGGAACCCATATCATCCAAAGTATATAAATCTGTCCACCCACTTGTCTACTACCCAAAGTTCTGAATATTGCACCCTAATGAAGCAATTTTCCGATATCTTTGCTTGGGAATACAATGACCTTAAGACTTATGACAAAAACATCATTCAGCATAAGATCCCACTGGATAAAGACACCATCCCTTTCAAGTAGAAGCTAAGACCCATAAACCCTCTACTACTACCTTTGATTGAAAAGGAAATAAGAAATTGTTGGCTACTAAGATCATAGTTCCCCTGAGGTATTTGAAGTGGGTAGCCAACTTGGTAGTCGTGAGGAAGAAAAGTGGGGAAATAAGGTTGTGTGTTGACTTCAAGATCCTAAACAAATGCTCTAAGGCATTTACTGCAAAAGGTTTTAGGGGCTAGAGTCATGTCTTTCTTGGATGGATTTTCAAGGTACAACCAAGTTGCTTTACATCCAGAGGACCAAGAATAGACCTCCTTCACCACTCCTTGGGGCACTTTTATGTACTCCAAGATTCCCTTTGGACTGATGAACACTGGGGCCACCTTTCAGAGGGTCATGGATATAGCTTTTGCAGGAGAGAAGGACAAGTTTGTCCTAGTTTACCTGGATGATATAAAAATTTACTCCAGCAGTCATCAGGATCATTTGCAGCATTTGAAGAAAGTGTTTTTGAAGTGCAGAAGATTTGGGATTTTAGTAAACCCTAAGAAGTCACAATTCACTTTAGAAGAAGGCAAGCTTTTAGGACACGTTGTTTCTACTACAGGTGTCAAGATCGACCCAGAAAGAGTTAAAGCAATACAAACATTATCTATCCCAAGGTCAAAAAAGGACATTCAATCCTTTTTGGGCAAGATCAACTTTGTGAGGAGGTTTATTCCCAATTTTACAGAACTAGTGAAACATATCACCTCCATGCTGAAAAAGGGATCAGAGATTAAATGGACCGATGCAGCAAGAAAATATTTTGAAGCCATCAAAAGAGCTATTATGGAAGCTCCCACTCTAATCAGCCCGGACTATAACAAGGAGTTCCATATCTTCTCTTTTGCTTCATGTGACACCCTTGCAACAGTCTTGTTGCAGAAGGATGATGAAGGTACAGAGCACCCAGTGGCCTTTTTCAGTAAAACTTTAAGGGATGCTGAATTAAGATATGACATTATTGAAAAACAGGCTTATGCTCTTATTAAGTCTTTAAAGGCATTTCGAATCTACATTCTGCACTCCAAGGTGATTGCCTATGTACCCTCTACCTCAGTAAAGGATGTCCTAACACAACTAGATGTTGATGGAAGAAGGGCTAAATGGATTGCAAAGCTCATTGAGTTCAACATAGAATTGAAGCCCACCAAGCTTGTCAAAGGCTAGGGCCTTGCTCAGTTGATGGCTGAAGAAAATTACAGAATGTTGGACATAAATTGCATGGGTACAAATTCATATGTTGGACAGAGAGGGGAAGAAATATTGGAACAAGGGAAAAACTAGTCTTTGGCTGAAAATATGGCTTCTTGCGAATGGTATTCTAGAATATCTCACTTCCTGTTGAAGCTAGAAGTTCCTTCGGGCCTTAGTTCAAGCCAAGACAGGACCATTAAGCTCAAAGCAGCCAAGTTTTGCATCAATAAGAACATGCTTTATTGGAGGGACCCATCCGGAATCCTCTTAAGATGTCTAGACAAAGAGCAATCTGTGGAAGTCATGCACCAGTTCCATTCTAGCATCTGTGGAGGACATCATTATTGGAAAACCACAACCCACAAGATCCTGAGAGCTGGGTATTATTGGCCAACTTTATTCTCAGATGTGTTTTAATTTGTGAAATCTTGTGACAAGTGCTTGAGGTTTACAGGAAGGCAACAACTGAAATATTTGCCCCTGAAGGCAATACATACCAATAGCCCTTTCCAGCAGTGGGGTTTGGATTTCATAGGGGAGATTAATCCCCATTACAGTTGCTAGCATAGATGGATTTTAGTGGCCACTGATTATTTTACTAAATCGATCGAGGCCATCCCCACTAAGAAAGTTGATCACCAGGTTGTCATGAAATTCTTTACAGAAAACATTTTCACCAGGTTTGGCTTCCCAAACAAATTGGTTATAGACAATGCAGCAGCTTTCAGGGCGAAATAATTGGTGGACATGTGTGGCTTAATGGGCATTAAACTAGTGCATTCCACCTCATATTCTCCTCAAGGTAATGGCCTAGCAGAATCATCCAATAAAAGCCTAGTAAGAATAATCAAAAAACTGCTGGAAGACAACAAGCAGAGATGGGATTCAAAACTAAAGTTTACATTATGGGTTGATAGGGTTACCACGAAGAAGTCCACAAGGAATTCTCCATTCAAGTTGGTATATGGCACTCAGGCTATTTTCCCAATCCAATTGATCCTCCCTGTGGCCAAATTCTTGCAAGAAGAGCAAAACGAGGAAAGTGACATGGCAAGGAGGATGAGTGACTTAGCTGAAGTTCATCAGATCAAGGATCAATTGATTGAGAGATATGCTATACATCAAAGGAAAATCAAGGAAGATTTTGACAGAAAGGTAAATATGGACAATCTTCAGGTTGGTGACTGGGTCCTCAAATGGGATGCACTGAAGGAAAAGAAAGGCAATCATGGTAAATTTGATGCTCTATGGACAGGGCCATTTGTCATCTCTCAGGTCCAAGGAAACAATACTTTCATGCTACAAAGTTTGGAAGGAGAAACTGTTTTTGATGGTCTAGTCAATGGGCGGTTTTTGAAAGTTTTTTTTGTTTAAGGTTTTCAGGCCTGAGTATTGTAAATATGTTATTTTTCGAAGTCTTAGTGTAGGCTTACATAGACTCCATGCCGGAGGAGAAAAGGACACAGCACGACTTAGCAACCGAATTAAACAGTCATGGAACTCCACTACCATGATCAATCTAACCACCTGGAGGACAACATAGTACCAGAACTGATTAGGTTTTCGTAGTGGAGAAAGCAACTACGTTCAAAGACACTATCAGACAGTTAATGGTAGTTGGTGGTCAATTAAGACCCCTCCATCCCTAAACGGCTAAGGGCCATTATAATGATAGATTATAAATAGCTGGAAGAATGATGTAATCAAGGTTGGCAATTTTGTTTCGGTTCAACTTCTGGAGACTGTAGATATTCTGTAACTTGCAGCACTCATCTTCATTTTCATTAATGCAAGCTTATTTTGCTGTTAATTTCTCAATGCCCATTTCTCTTCTGTTCTAAGCTTGTGCCTGAAGTGTTGTGTTCATGATTTCTTCTACATCTAATGCTAGATAACTGTCATCTTATCTTTAGATTAGATAATTGAATGTATCAGTGAGTAGGTCACTCAGGTTTCTTCTGTATCAAATGCAAGATAATTGTCTTCTTATCTCTGCATTGATAGATTATATTTGCAAGTTTCTTTACTAGTTGCAGCTAGCCATCATACATTCTGTATGAATCTGCTGGTGTGGTTAGTATTCTTCTTCTATTTACCTAATTCCCAAATTGTTGAGCATTGGTGGTCTAAAACCTTGTATTCTAAGGGTGTTCATGCATGTCTAGAGTGAAAACAGAGTAGAAGTGGTTATCTGGCCTGAACCAAACCATCACCCATCCCAATAAGTTCCTAGAACCATATTGAAGATTATATGTTGCCAGTCATATCTGAGCTACAACCTAGGAGAGTTTCCTGGAGTCCTAACAAGTCTAGTAATGAAATAGATGTCTGAAGTCTCCAACTCCAGCTCTTCGTCATGGATCACAAATACCTAACGTCCAATATCCCATAAATTGATCAGGTCTGGAGTAGCTCAGGTTAATCCCGTAGGCCCTGTGTTAGAAAGAACTTGAGGATCCCACAGTTCCTCAATGGATCTAGGTAGTTTGGATCTTCTAAGGCCATTTGGTATATTCTTTCATGTTCACGTCCTTTCCACTCAATCACCATTTTCTTGTCATGATTTTCGTGCACACACCCCACCTTTAACTTAACATAAATTTTGAAAGGTAAATTTTTTTATTTGAAGCAATAGATTTGGGTGGAAAATGTAAAAAATCAGTTCTCTGTGTGGGCACAACTATTTTTAAAATAGGTGCACTGATGGCGTGAGACCCCGTGTTAAAAGTTAGCGATCAGTGCAATCCCGTGCCAACCGTCGGTGATAATTTTTTTGCAAAAAGCCTTCTAAAATCCCTAAAAGACAATGAAATTCTTAAAAATAGGAATCAATGTGACGAGTAGGGCCTTGGCTCTTACCTGGAATGAACGGTTCAACGATCAGCTTCCTGGATCTGCAGCAATCCACTCCTAAATATTTAGGGTACAAATGGGTAAAAATTGCTCCAAATGAGGTAAATGGTAAAAATGTTTTACTTTTTTCCCCTTTTATAAGCTTTTTGCTATGTTTTAGGGTTTTAAAAAGAATTTTTCTCCTTTTCCCTTAGAAATGGATAATGCATTTGCTTCTTGTGCAACAACTGGTGATGGTTTGTCAGTGATGATGCAAAATTGGAGTTGTATTTAAGCTATTTTCACAAATCATAAAAAAATGGAAATGAAAAGACTGTCGAGTATTTTCCCCTTCTTGACTCGTTAAAGAAAAAAAACGAAGAGTCTTCTTTGAGCTCTTCTTCGACTCTCAAAACATGAAAACATTACCAAGTTCTTGTCATTCTGATCTCATAAATGGTTTCAAAACGTCGTTTACCCAGTATACGTTTACCCATTTTTCGAGCTAGGATAAACTATTTACAAAAAGGTACTCCTTGGTTGACATGGTCAAGAGGTTCTTTTGACTATTGTTTTCTACCTTTCAGACTCGAGAAACAACTTTACTAAAAGGGACCTCTTGGATTTTTCTTTTGTTTCTTTTTCAAACTCTCTAAACATGAAAAAGATACCAAGTTTCTTCCTTCATCGAACCCATTAAAATTTAATGACATTGGACTCGTCGCCATGATGGACATGAGCTTCTCCTTCCTAGGGCTCATTAATCTTACTAGGTCAGATCCATTCGAAGGATGGACTTACATTACAAGCATATGCTATCCCCTTTAAGCTTGTGATAAAAAATAATTGGGGTACCTGCGAGGAATGGTGGGGGAAAATTGAAACCTTTTACCAGTTGTGTCGGCAGCTTATCACCCTTGAACATGACACTCTTCTGCTTTGTGTTGGGTTGGGATATCCACACTTCACCATTGGCCTTCCTGGGTTTGGGTCATCCACATGTTTCCTTTCCACTTGATCTCTACCATGTCATCATGACCTCCAATCCTACAAATCCAAAAGCTTCCAAACACCAGTGTCATGTCGTCGATATGTTCAAGAGTTAACCCTTTTGTAGTTTACACTCATTCCTAATTCTCTGTACCATCCATAATCATTGCATCCCCTTGTCTCACGTTGATTATGTGGGATACATCATGGCCCTTCTTCGACAAGGTCACTTCTTGTCGACTTCAACTCATTATGCAGGAAGTTGGTGGAGAAAATCCCTTCCAATACCTTAGAGCTTGCATGCCCTAATAGAAAGTTCTTCTCACACGACAAAAAGTTCTCATCATTTTCTTTCAATCGAGTGACTTCACAGGTGTTCTACTTCATTTTCTTATTCCCACTCCATGAATTATGTTTTTGGTACGTTGAGAACCATTGTCATTATTGGTGGTTTCTCTTGCGCTTGTTAACGGTTCACATCATTGACCAATAATCAAGTGAATTTCTAGCATGTTTGACTTCGACACATCTATTCACATGCTAGAATTTGTACTTGATCAGGTCATGTTGGAGCAGAAGACCTTGGGCTCAGATTAAAAAAGTCCAGGTTGCAAGGCGATGTGACATGATCATGCTTACATACATGTCTCTTTCAAATGGATGGCTGCGACCATACCATGAGTCTGTTATATGTGATCCTTCTCATTATTGGATGGTTGTGACCATAGCTTGGGTTAAATATGATCCTTCTTACTCGATAGCTACGCGCATACCTTGGATCCATTTACATGATATTTTTCTGGATGTTTGTGTCCATACTACTATTGATGTATCTTTTATCATATATTTCAATGACGTATATATATCTATGCTTTCTTGCAGGTTCTCCAATGTAAGTTTCCAGTTCCATGCATCTACTCATAAATAATTTCACCCCATTCTCATTAGGCCTTCATGCTTTAGGGGGCATGTATTACACAACATTTTATCACTATCATTGTACTCCCCATTAATCGATCCTGGAGGACCTCTATAGTGACCCTCATGTGTTTTCCTATAATGAAGAACATGTCCTTACATCACTCTTCATCTGCAAAAAATTTCCCTCTTACATCATTTCCCAAGAATATTCCTTCAAACTCAGTTTTGAAGAACAACACTATCCCTCAGTTTCTTCCCTCTACTGATTTGCAAAGTCTAACATTGGGCCTAACACAAAACAACACTTGTAATCCATTCATGACCTACGCTGACCCTATTTTGGAGAGTTTTTAAAAATTGATTCGAAGCTTCCAAGTCTAGAAGCTTTGTGAAGGGAATTCTGGTAAATCGGTAGTCGAGATAGAGTCGAGAGAGACTACTTGTGCTCTTTTCCCCTATTAAAATGGAACAAACCAAAAGTGATAAGACCTTTCCATCATAAGAGGATCCATGTTCCCTCTCTCAAGCTATATAAACTTCTCCTTTTCCAACCTCAACTAGCTAATGAAAGGGCTGGAATAATCTGCAAAATCTTAATAGCCAAAACAACTCTTGAGAGCTTTAGCCTTCTAGTTTGTGTTTGTAAAGGGAGAATAAGCTTGTAGTTTGTTTGGTTTGGAGGAAAGAGGAAGAATCCTTGAACTTTCATTTTTTTAGGTGAATCATGAGATGCTAATAGTGGTGCTGGAACTCGAACACGTCAAAGGAAACCTGCAATGCTAAGGCGAAGGTTGTACTCTCCTTTTTTTCATAATAATACAACTGATATTTTGTTTCCTATATCAATTGCATATTCTATTTGGTATCTTAAGACTCCTTATCCTCTTAAGTAGGTTGATAATATTGTATGCTATTATGTGTGCTTTGGTTTCTTGTCTATTTGTTTCAAGTTCTTGATTGACATTAAGGAACTGATCGCTGGAGAAAAGACGCAAGGACTTCATCAAACAAGGATTAGCGATACAAAAGGTAGGATCTTATGCATTCTCAATATAAGGGAGCTTATGTCATATTGTCTTGTTTGTGGCTAGACCCTCTCCTGTGGTCTAGAGGGATTGTCTCTGTCTGTAGACAGAATCTTCCTACTCCACACAATCCACCTTTATTTAATTGGATCGGTGCCTTTGAGCCCCACTTAAAGATACTCCACATTGCCTGTACATGAAGTCTCAATCCTACTTTCAAGAATTGAGTCCTCCTACAACTCCTCTAACGATTCAGATGTGAAATATTCAGTTGATGGAATGTGAACATTCTCTTCATGATCATCATTCATTGTTGACCCATACAATCTCAATTTTTCCACATTCACAATAGAATAAATTTTCATATAAGGTGGAAAATCTAATATGAAAACATTATGACTAGTCTTCTCCAAGATTTTGAAAGGGCCATATCTGATTAGCTTGGTATTTTACCTTCATATTAAAGTCATTCCTTGCTGACATACAACCCAACTAGATAATCCACCTAAAAATCATGATCATCTTGATGCTTGTCATGCCTTGCTTTGTAATTTTATTTTCTTTTCTCAAGCTTTACTTATACTCTTTGATGTACTAGATGCATTTTTCAATGGAATCACTATGTCCATCTACTGCAAAATATTTACCAAAGATTAAATCCAAAAGATACTTTAGCAAAAACCCAAAAAACCTTCAAATGTAAATACATGCATAGATGAGTGCTTAGCACAATTGTAAGCATGTTGAATTTAATGCAAATGCTCATCCAAAAGTTTATGATTCTTAACACACTATCCACAAATGAGATGCATCCTTTTACAACATGTAATAAATTTTATGCCCAAATTCCAATACAAATTAACTCATGAACAAGTCAGAATAACATCAAATGAAAAATAAATTATTGTTGCATATAAGTGATTTATTCATGACATCACTTGTATAAAATACCCAACTGTGGGGATATGCAACATGTGGAATACAAAAGAAATGTGGTATTTAACCAGACAAATAGTCCAACCATTTCTTACCCAACCAGGCTACGAAGTTTTTTTTTCTGCATTTCTCTTGCTTTTGAAGTTGTTTCCACGATGGTTATCGTGTGCCTTGCATGTTCTTCTACCTTCTCTTTCTTAGGTGATTTCATAACCTATTTTTCCATCTTTGGATGAAGATGTGGATGCATCTTCCAACATTTCTTGATCCATTGCTCACTTATATTGCAATGGGTACAAACATTTTTGTGAGTGTTTCTTCACACAAATGTATTTGAACTTGGAAGTGGATTTTGGTTCCTAGTTTCACTTCCAATCAAAATATTCATTTTCGTGACTAATGATTTTCTTATTTGGAACTTCGCTACACAATCATTAATTGCACGAAAAAAATTAAAAGGAAACACATTCCACAACATTTTATTCAAATCATCATGCTTCTTATAGTCATAGAAATATTTGGAATAATCAGTTATTTATACCTTTATGATTTTCCTTTAGATTATGAGTCTAGTGAGGAGAAATTTATTGAAGAGGAGAAATTGACTTAGATCTTCCTTTGAAGCACTCATCTCTCTTTGTATATGTGTTTCCATCAACGGCATCGTCATGATATGACACTCCTTCAACTTGTAGGAGTTATTTCTTCACGAATTTTACATTTGAAGAATTCCTTGACTTTGAAATTTTGGAGAATTCTCCAACTTCTTCTTGAACATATCCCAATCCTTCATGCCGAGGTTGTGCTCTCACCTAAATAGGATTTTTTATTCCATTACTATGGATTTCAAGATCCTTACCATTGCACCCCACTTTGGTTGATAATTTCATACCAATACCCTTGTTATGTTTCTCAAATGATCCGAAAGAAGCATTATCATTGTTAAGAGAAGGAATTGAACATGAAGTATATTTACCTCTTTTTCTTCTTGCGACTCTTGGTACTCTTCATTAATCTTATCCATCTCCTCCTTCTCTTTCGTAGAGGAAGTGGTAGATGATATGTCAACCCCTCCATTGGAGCATGGCCCAAAGATGTAGCCCAGGAGGGTTGAACTCTATTATCACATGGTTGTTATCTTATTCATTGTTTACCAAGTTGGATTGCATATGACTTTCTTTCATATTTAAGTCCATTTAAAATTAACTATTCACATTTTAAAAAGTTATTAACTAAGTGATAATTTGAATTCCCAACTTTATCAAAACTTGCAAAGTGTCATATGACAATTGATTTACATATCACTAGTATCAGAGCAGGTTATGACCAGATTGCAGACATGGGTGCAATTTTGAATTATGCAAGGCTCCTAGAACAGGAAGAAATTAATTCTTCTCTCCATGTGGAGAAGATAGAACTAAGAATACTGCTCCAAGAAGAAGAGGCTGTAAAGAAGAAGTTGTGCATGATGTTGCAGAATGTTATTGAAGAGGAAACCAGGGAATATTCAAATACCCAAGCTTCCTCCAAGAATTGACAAGATTTTGGTCATGGGATGGCTGATGCTTGTACCCTTTGTCGTTTTAAGAACCTACACTGATACGAGTGATCTAAAAGTCGATCGTCCTCTAAAACTTTGCAAGTTTTCATAAATTTAGGTCTTCAAATGATTAGTTGGTTCATATCTTGTTCAACTGTGAATATTCAATTTTAAATGAACTTAAAGATGAAACAAAATCATATGCAATTCAACATCGTAAACAATGAAGTAGAGAACAACCATGTGATAACGGAGTTCATCGCTCCCGGGCTATGTCTCTAGTCCTTGCTGTAATGGATAGGCCTCCTTATTGACCTCATTAAAAGAGTACATTACAAATATTTGACACAAATTCTAAACCTCCTTCTAGAGTGACACTTCTTTCTCATTCAAATAAGCATTCTCCTTCAGAGAACTATCCCTCACAAGTTGAATCCCTTTTGCAAAGAAATGATGGTACGAAAATAAGATGACACTGTCACTAAATGTGGCAATAGGTCCTTTTACTCATTTTGAGATCAAGAAGCACAAATCCAAACACCTCATAATGAAGTGTTGAAATAGTCCTTCTCCATAAACATACCAAGATATACTTAAAAATTGGCTACTGTAATGAGGAAACAATTGCTAGAGATGCTTATGGAAGGTTTAAAAACCCTTGTATAGGCTCTTTTCATGCTTAAAAATGTCTTCTAATGGCCCCAAAACAACCTATGTTTGCAACAAAAAAGGATTTGTATCTACAAATTTCCCAACATGCAATGCTCAAATGACAAAAATAATGTTTCCATTGTGTCCAAAACACCAAAAATCCCTTATGTAAGCTCTTCTTTGGCTAAAAAAGACTGAAAATGACCAAGTTAGGCCTCTTGGAACATTTCTTTGCTATATGTCCTACAAATTGGCAAATTTTTCTAACTACGAAATGAAGCTCCTGTTTTGAAAAAATCTGTAGGTGACAGGTCGACATGAGAGCAGCGAAAATTCCATCGAAAAAGGTGGAAATTATCGCCAGTTTAAAGAAACTTCGCACCTAAAAAATATGCCCTTTTTTTTAGTCACATGATGGCCATGTGGTCGTGGCTTGGTGCTTCAGAGTGAGCTTCAGGTGGTGTTCATTTAAATTAATGTGACCAAGGTATGGGCTAACTACCTGCCCCCTTCATCTTGGTTGTGGGCATATGGGTTATCAAAAGACCCAGGGCAATGGGTTAACTTCCCCGGCCCCCACTCCACCAACACACAATCATGTTCATGTGATAAGACAAGGTCTGGGGCCATATGCCCCACCCCCCTCTCCCAAACATAAAACCATTCCACTTTAAATATAGTTTATGCATAATGTTTAGCCAGCGACACATTTGGAAGAATGGTAAGGCACTTGGTTTGTAATTGACAAGTCGTGAGGTTGAGTCTAGTGAAGGCCAGTAGACCCATTCACCAAATTTTGGCACAAATTTCAGGGGCCATGTGGCACCGTCCCATTAGCCCATGTGGTGCCTCATGATTGGGCTACATAAAAACCAAGAAACACTTAAAAATGTGTGGACACTTCCTATACGACTTGCCACATGTCAGCCAATGATTGGTACACATGTCTACTATAAATCGCAGTCACTTGTAGACATTGGGGCCATGTCACATGTACAACCTTCCTAGTTAGTAGCCCAACCAACCCTCGAAGTTGATTTTTTAATTGTTTGCTAGAAACTTGAGAACATGATAACATTCATATATGATGCTAGATTGAGGCAATTCAAGCATCGTTGGAGTCATAATGACAATATCTACGATTTGTCTATTTTAGCAGATTTTGTGCACTTTGACTTTTGAGCATATTTTTGATCCCATTGATCATTTTTGGGTCTTCACATCATTGCGGTTCATGAACTAAATGGGACTACACACTATATTATCTAGGGAAAAAAATATAGAAGTTCCGAGACAAAACTCCCTTTGAAACCTCTAGGGTACCATACGTGTGGGGTTTATCCAATGGAGTACACTCAACTAAGAGATCAATGACCTTGATAACACATCATTGTCACCTTTGGTCATGGCACTTGGTCACATGGGTGTATGATGCTCTAGAGTGAATTTCCTCTAGGATTAGGATTCTGAACTCCGTCGCATTGCCTAAAGTAGATATTATATTTGTATTTATATAATGTCGTTTCTTGATCCTCCAAAATCACATCATATGTGAGTATGTTAGTGGGCCGAATAACTATCCCTCCTGATATTTTTCTCAGCCTCAGCCCATCTTGGCTTGTGGTATCCAATTATATATATTACATATTTATATATGAAAACAGGGCTATCCTTATGAGCTTGCATATTACAAAATAAGTCTTAATGGACAAAATTGTTTTAATATAGGAATTCATTTTATTTTTATTAGAGGTTATATTTGTTTCCATACATAGGTACTTAGACAATATACAGGATCATAGTAAACAAATGATTAACCCATTCCATAGGAAAATAATCAGGAAACAATCTTCTCATTTCTACATAAGAAAGAGGGCATTCCATTCTATTATTTGGAGTCATTAAACCCACAATGAACTCCATAAAAAAATTAAATAGAAAACTTCATACATTTAGCCCTTAGATATTTGACAAAATTTTATAAAAAGAAAACCTAATCATTCAAGAATTACCCTCAATAATTTTTCACTAGCATTACACAACAATGGAATATCATTCGAAGCTAAATATCAATTCCCACATAGAACATCTTTAAATCCACATCTCTCAGTTCAGTGCATATTATTTATAATGTGGAAAAAGAGAAAATTGAAGATGGGAATCTGATTTTCCTCCCAACCATAAACCTATTGTAGCCATAATACCTTAGATGAGCCACCCCTAAGCTAGATCTATGATCTAAAAATATGTTCTTTTCAACATATTTAGTAGGAATCCATGTTCAGTACATAGAGGATAAGAAATACAAATAGCATTGGGTGGTTTATCATCTATTCAAGCACATCATATTTCACAACAATGGATGGTTTTAGATATTGTTTTCGGGATTCAACTGCGTTAAGTAAGTCATTAACGTATGACTATTTCCATGAGAGGTAGTCGTAACTAACTAATTTCTCATGATTTTTGAATTGTTCACTTAGCACTCATTGCATCGGGTGATGCTCACGGGGGTGAAGAAGTGGGATTGAAACTAGTGAAATGAATCACATAGCGTGAATCGTCACTTCCGGGACTTGCACCCGGTAACCAGGACTTCCCGGGAGGTCACCCATCCCAGATCTCTTCAAAAATCATGAGAAATTAGTTAGTTACGACTACCTCTCATGGAAATGGTCATACGTTAATGACTTACTTAACGCAGTTGAATCCCAAAAACAATATCTAATATAATGCACTGCGTAAACCCCTAATACTATAATGGATGGTTTGTCAGCTATATTAAGAACTGTAAGAGTGGTTTATCATCCCACAACAAAAACCATGGGTGGTTTATCAATTCTTTCTCAACAAGCAACAATTTGTATGTGTATTTCATCCCTAGCTAAAATCTTGAGTGGTCTCTTAGATTATTCTTAGCAAGCACTCATTCCCATTCCATCTTCATCATCTTTCACTTTTGCTCACAATTTTCTCTTTCAGGAAACCCCATTTCCTTAGCTCATAGCTCTTTCCAGCGATACTCATGAGCTTCACTAAGAAGAGGTATAACCCCCACATTACTATGCATTTGTCTTTTTATCATTTCTTGAGGGTGTCTTTCAATTTTTCCCTTAGACTCTCAATCTTATTTTTCTTATTGCGCCATAAAATTAATTAATCGTTCCAATTAATATAATCTAGGTTTATCTTTCCTCTTCCCTCTTAGATCATGGATCTATGGTTCCACTCTTTAGGCTATTACATAGAGATATATTCATCAATAATATCAAGTATCATTACATTAAAAAATGAGGGGGAAACATATCAAGGGTGTCACAAACCCTGCCCCCTTAAAGGGAAACCTCATCCTAGGTTCTCTTACTAGCACGATAAATAAGCCAAACCTAGATTTACATACAAGCATAAATAATTATAGCAATTACTTATTCCAGATCTACTTTCTATTCTTTTCCATTCATCAAAATTTATTTGTAATATTCAAGATATAGTTGTATGGGTTGGACATATATTTATTTATGTTATTTAATTTAATTTTTTTTCATGCACTAAAAGTATGAAACATAAAAATATATATATAAACTCAATTGTTCGCAACGTTTTCAAAAAGAACCCAAAAAACATTTTGTGTGGTTGAGTAGACCCATATTTCAATGAAGGTGAAAAATTCGGTATATTTTTCTTAATATTATGTTTCAATTATTCCCATCCCCACCTCTCTTGATCTGAAATTGCTTAAGTTAATAACTTACACACACTACAAACACAAACAAAACAATTGGTATATTTATGTGTAGTTAATTGTAAATATTAACTTATATCAAACAAAACAATTGGTATATTTATGTGTAGTTAATTGTAAATATTAACTTATATCATATATTTTTTGTAATTTAGCTTTAATTTTAGCATTTATTTAGTTTTATATTAAAGTAAAATAAGAAATAAAACTTTTGTTCCAAAAAAGTATACAACCAAACCAAACCAATCGAGATCTAATTAAGACCTTGATTAGAGCAATATTCACTATAGAAAAAATTCTTCCATGTGTGAACACATTATTTATCACATTGCAATCGCATGTATTATTTGTCACATTATTATAACAAACAATATTCTTGACATTCCAATGGTATTTATCGTCTCACACATCATCACATTGCAAATAACTTATAAATATTAATAATATTGAGAATAATATTATGAAGAATAATAATAATAAATTATGACAATAATAACATTTTCAGAAATAATAAGTAATGGAGATGCAATTAATAATCTCTAATAATTAAATATTTTTTGTTTAATTATTTATTGATTTATCTATTTTTTTAATAATATAATGTTAAAATTAGAAAAAAAAAAAAAAACAAAATCCAAAAAAAATCGGGAAAAAAAATTAATAATAGTAATTCGCAGATAGGCCTATATATTTCAAAGTTAGGGTTGATGTCAGTTCGCTAAATTCGTTTTTTTATTCAGAAGGACGAGTGAGATTGAATATCAAGAGAATATTCTCAAATATGCTTCGTCTTAGAGCTCGATTAGCGACGGGGATGAAAAGGAGTGCGAAAGGTTATTGAAAGAAAGTGGAAAGAATTACGAATCCTATTGAAATACTTGGTACTCCCCAAGTGTTGTTGTACCTCGTGCTATATTGGTTTATTAATTGGATAGTACATATTAATAATTATATTGGTTTATTAATTGATAATCAATAATTAATTATTGATTATTAATAATTAATTTATTAATAAATTTTAATTAAATAATAATTAATATTAATAATTAATTAATTATTTTAATAAATTAATAATAATTATTAAATAAATTATTAATATTAATAATTAATAACGAATTAATAAAAACATATAAGGAAAAGTGGGGGCGTTTATGCAATAAGGAAAACGGGGGTGTTTGGGTAAGAAGGCGATGCTCGAGAGATGGAGGTGTAGTGCTCGGCAAGAGTTAACCAGCCTGTAATAGGGCATTAAATGTTTGGTTAGCTGCATATCCCTATAACACACACCCATTATTTTTTATTTATAAAGTCACCCTGCTTGTGTTATACCGGGATATCGATGGCGCAGCTAACCAAGCATTTAATGCCCTCTAGCAAGTTGGTTAGCTCTTCAAAGCTCTGTGCTACATTGAGGTGGCTTCAACTGCATTAGGTTTCTGGAGGTTAGCCACTTTAAACATTGGAATTTTTTTGCATAGACAATGTGAGAATGAACTGAATGAATAGGAACAAAAAAATAGAAATGAATATGATTTAAACGAATATTTGGATTTAACAAGAAGTAAGAAATAAAACAAGTTTTTTTTATTGTGCATAGATACTGTCACAATTAACCAAATTCATCGAAACTAACAAAAATTGAGGGGAATACCATATATATGAATACACACATTATAATCTATTCACAAGTTGCATTGAGTGGAACTATTGTTACAGGGCAGGTAAGAAACAGTAAATCGAAAGAAAAGTGTTATATTTTAACATAGTGTTTAGTTAAAAAATTGCAGATAGTTTTTAAAATACATATAAATTAAACTTTTTCCATTCTTATTGCATGTTTAAGTGAAGAGTGCTACTATAAAGAGAGAACCGCAACTCTCAATGCAAAATAGGGAATTTCGTTGAGAATCGTTAAGAAGCATGCCGGACACACGAAAGCGAATACCTTGACCCAGTGGCTTCAGAGGCAGCAACCCTCCTGTAGAGAAATATACAAAGAAAAAATATTTATTTTTTATTCAAATAGTTAAAAAAAATTAAAGACCCAAAAAAAATTTGGCTGATCTTAACCTATATATATTTGAGTTTTCCTATATATATTTGAGTTAAATAATAACAAAATAGGAATTAAAAAAATTGTTAGGTTAATGATGTTGAATATTTAAGGATATTAGTGAAAGATTGGGAACACAACAACAGTTGTTGAATTAAAAAAAAAACCATTAACATAAAATCACATAACAACCAAATGGGGAAACAACCACAGCGGCATACAATTCAGACTATGTGTCCCTACTCTACATTCATCTATCCAAGCTCAACTAACTTAAGTTGGTTATTGTCCCTTCAATTCGAAAGGATTATTGTTGTGATGGCTCTTAGAAAGTTGAACAGATCATGGTGGTGACGCCTCTTCGATGCTAGACTTTTAGGCAGTTGCACCGTGAAGCTATTTGGACCACGACAGTGGTTGTGCATGAGTGAAATGGCAGGGTTAATTATTTTCAATACTCCCTCTTAATTACACAATTTAACTATGATTTAACGAATTTTAAATATGCTTGTTAGTCTAGGTCTCATGTAGGTTTACAATGATTCAAAACTTTGACATGGACTCTTGTGCTGGATTTAGTTTTCTTTTTCTTGAGATCATGTATCCTCTTAAGTGCTTCATCTTTGACTTTTTGTTGTAGGCTTCAAATTTCAGTTTCTTCATTTGTTGTTGGAGCTCTTCCAAAACATATAAAATCATTTCAAAGTATCCATGGACATCCTTTACCTCTTCAAAAATCTGTTAGTATGTGGAATGTTGCCACATGTAATCTTCTATAGTTTGTTCTTAATCATCAATCTTCTGATTATCATTTTGCTACAACATAATTTCATAATAGAATTTAATCTCTTGAGGGCTCCAATACATGAAAAATTCATTTTCATTTTCAATATCATCCATACTTTCTTCAATATTCGTAACTTCAACTTCTATGCATGCATCATGAATACATAGTTTTTCAAGCCATGCTTTAAGGAACTTTAATTCTTCTTCATAATCATTTTGATTACTTGCACACACTAAATCAATGTTAGAATTAAAAATACTTGCAGAACCACATTGGTTTTGTTCCTTCTCTAGCTTTTCCTCTATCTTTGTTTTGTCTTTGTGGGCTTCTTTCTTCATCTCTAACTCTATTTCTGCCTCTATCTCTCTCTGTATCTTCCACTTGGCTTTTACACTCAAGTGGGATTCTCTCCCCAAATAACAGTGTATCAATAAGATGTTTATGTTGCATCATCTGCAACCATTCATCAGTGTTCAATTGTTCTTCTTTAACATCAACAATTTCAATTGCTAGATCCACTAAACTAGATGATTCTCCATTGGCAACATTATCTATGACAAAATCAGTGTGTGTTGCTCATAACACACCATCAACATTGTGATCCACTTTCAAGTGAGATTCAAAAAATCTTTCATCTCTCCTACAAATCCATCTTCATTCTCATCTTCAAGCACTGCTACAACAAGCGAAAGAACACTACTATCTTCAACTTGATTACTCCGCCTTGCACCAAATTATTCTTCGAGGATCTTCCATGCTTCATTGGAAGTTGTAGCTTATGCTACCTTGCAAAAAACCTTCTCATCCAATCCTTGTTTTATAAAATTTAATACTAAATCATCACATACTTCATCATATTGGTTATTATTAGACCAATGTTCACTTAAATCTTTAGCTTGAAGAAAAGTAACCATTTCAAAAACCCACAAATCAAAATATTTACCAATGAAAATAGATTGTGGTAGCAGATCAAAGCTACACCAATCACCTTCGATTTCTTCTTTGTTTTCGGCTAGACTTCTTAGTTCCTCGGCTTGAACCTGAATTTCTCTAAACATGGCAATGATCTTTTCCTTTAGTTTTCGATTAATTTTGTTTTCTGCGTCAGTTGTGCTTTGCAACCCATGGCTGTTGTATTTAGTTTGTATTATCATTTATTTCATAATTGTATGAGGACATCTTCTATATCAACCCCGAAAAAAAAATATGATATTTAATATATACCATTGTAAGACGTAATCTTCACCCAAAACTGTGATACTTGACAAAATACAAAACTTTGCTGACTTTTACAAAATCCAAAAAACTCTCTTCAAATAAAAAATCAAACTTGAAACCTATGTTCAAACCTTCAACTTGCTGCCTCAAGGGCAACGACCCTCTCCCTCTGATTCTGGCTCTGAAAGATAACCTGGCAGCAAGTTCATTCCATCTCATTAGCATCTAACTCCACTTCAACGTAGTGAAAATGCTATCGAATTACAGTTACAGATATAATATTTTGAAGTCATATCGTACACGTCAATTGCAACAATGAATATATGAACTGACATCCTTGAGTCGAAAGTCAACAAAATACGATAAAGCGATACAAAATACGATAAAGCGAAATGGAGGTTCTTCTCTGGCAATACTCGCCGTAACTGTATGACTCGTCAGGCAAAGATACTGTCCATAAATATTTGAAATTTCCTTCCAACGACACATAGGGACACCAGGGGTGTAATTCAGATCGGGAGGTGATAAATATAAGTATGCCCAGAGAAACTTATTTGATGAACATTGGACGTCCTGTCCGCGTCGATCGAATTTTTCAGTCACCAACTAAACACAAAATGGAAACTCAGTCTCACTCTCTCTTGATATTTGTGTTGTCTGAAAACGAAGTTCAACTTTTGGGTTTCATAGAGCAATACTTTATGACGTACACATACGGTCACTGCAATTCAAACCCATGCAAAACAGATCTTCAAGGTCAGGGTATCGGGCAGTGAATAACACACACAGGTCAGTCCTTCCTTAGTTGCTAGTTCACTTTGGCCGGCACTGGCTTATACTCCAACCATACCACGAATTCACTACAACTCTACTGCCACTGAGTAGGGGCGACTTTATCTTCATACAGTCGTCTCTCAACAATAACAACCCGGCTATGAACTTTGTGTGGGTGGTGGTTGTTCACATAGTAATCACCATCTATCTTTGTAAATGCAAATGGTTCCTTCAACGATTTTCTGGTTGTCTGGCTCTAATACCAAATGAAATATTGGGGACACAATGAAAGACACAACTCCAACTTTTAAATTACAAAAAAAAACATTGACATAAAATCACAGAATAACCAAATGTCGAAGCAACTACGGCTGCATACAATTCAGACTATGCGTCCCAACTGTACATTCTTCTATCCCAGCTCAACTATATTTATACAAAATTTAAGTCAGTTACTGCCCCTTCAATTCAAAAGTTGAACAAATCATGGTGGTGGCGCCTCTTCAAAAGTTGAACAAATCATGGTGGTGGCGCCTCTTCGATGCTAGACATGTTAAGGTGGTTGCATCCCTTCGACGATCAACAGGGTAAGGTGGTGTTCGATGAGACGATTTGCAATGCGGCGATGGCGGTGCATTAGTGAAATGACAGGCATAATTATTTGCAACAATTAGTAAATTGGTTCGGTAGAGAATTATAAAAAAAAAAAAAAATCATTTTTATTGAAATAGTTAAATGATTTTAAATACCTAGAAAAATTTCACTCATTTTATTTAAAAAGATAAAGAATTAAAGGAAGACAATTGTGTTACTTATGTTGAATATTTAAGCGTATTAATAAGTTGGTCCTATAGAGAACTATAAAACAAAAATTATACAAATAGTTAAAAAAATTTAAAGAGCCAAAAAAATTCACTCATATTAATTAAAAACTAAAAAAGGTAATACATCTCACTGCTTTTGTACACTGGCCTTTAAATTTAAAAATTTTCAGGTCTTTAAATTTTTTTCACGTCTTTTAAAAAAAATAGCCTATGAATATTTTAGCCTATTAATAATCTTTTGCAATATGTAAGCCTATTGAGGTAGTGTATGAAAGCAGCGAAATATAAAACCAACAAGTCATTGAGGCCCTATAGGAATCTTGTGTACAAAAGAAGTGAAATTGAAAACCAATAAGGCCATTAACGCAGTGTAGGAAACTACTAAACAAGAATGTAATATCCCCAATTTTATGAGCATGAGAGCCACTAAGGAATTTTACCCAATTTTCATAATATTAATTAAAAAGGGCAAATATTATTGGAGAAAGGTGTCGAGTATTACTTTATTGGAGAATAACGACAAATCATTATTTTATTAAATAGTGGCAAAAGTGACTTAGCAGAAAATTGCCCCCACCAATAAAATATTTTTTAAGAAAAAGAAGTCTAGAGGAATGAGGAGAAATTATAAAAGGACGATGGACTCATTTTGTGGATTATCTTTTGACATTTGAAAACAAACACTCATCTATACACTTGGTTGTTTATCAAGTCTACAGAGAGAGTTTGAGACCAGCAGGGATCTCATTGCTTGTTGGGAGGTCAGGGAGCTGAGGTACTGGCATTGGGTCGGCATTTTCTGTAGAGCTTTCAGCTAGCTGAGACAGCATACCAACAATTCGCATTTCTGGGCACAGGGACAACGCAAAGGCCACTCAGTGGAATTTCATGGTTTTTGGGAGCATTTGATCAAGGCCAAGAGTTCATTCGGGAAGTTAGGAGATGGATTGTAGGGTTAACCCAATATTTTATAGGAGTTTGCAGAGGGATTTGTAGGTAGTTTCCAGTAGGTCGAATTTGGTAGCCATAGCTAGGGTGAGGCTCCAAGGGGGTCAAAAAACAGAAGTAAAAACTAGCCAAATTCCCTTCTTGTTTTTTCTAGGTTTTGGCCAAGGAGTCTAGGGTTAAAATCATATAAATTTCTGGGTGGTTTTAGTGCACATTCCAGCCATTCGAAATTCAACACGGTAGCCGTTTTCTAGGTAGCGAATTGCATATTGGTCTAGTAGCTGGGCAGCCTTCAACTCAACCATTTTCCTACCTGGGGTTGGTATTGCTTGTCCATTGAGAAAAGCCCAGCTACACCATTCCACTATCTATTGTATTTGGCTTGCAGAAATATAATAAAATGGTTAAGAAGTTCTTCATTTGTAGTTTTTATGTGGGTGCTTAATGAATATTTCGTTTTTGCATTTTGCTGCATAGAATATTTGTAGTTATCACTTGTATTTCCTATTTAGGATCATTACAATGGTATCAGAGCATGATCTTGGCTAGCTGTGGAGGAGCTAACAAGATCACGAAGATTTTGGCCTTGCATGCATAGTGACTAGTGAATTTATGGGCACTCCAATGATACAGAAAGAGAAGAGTACACAAGGGATCATGGAGGAGTTGATGAGGTAGAACCAACAATTGAGGAGACAAAACCAATAGGTCGTAGAGAGGATGCAACAAATGGTGGGGATGTTAAGTCATACCCAAAAAATAATCCATGTTCATTCACGAACAACCTAGTAGTACAACACCCATATGTATGGGCAATTTGGTTTTCCTACCATGCCTCATTTTCTAGATGAGCCAAAGGAGAAGCATGGGTCAATGATGACATCATCATGTAAAGGGGGGATGTTAGAGGGTGAGACTAGCGAGGGTTTTTACTGGTGGATACTGGGCTTTATATGTCAGGAGCCTGAGGAGGAGGTTGAGCATGAGGGCATGCAAGATGGTGAAGGGCACATTGAGAAACCAAGTGTGGCACAAGAGTCACCATTGTTGGAGACCTCTTTGATAACATAGGGTGACACCTTGGTGGAGATAGTAGAGCCTACACCTTTAAATCTATATGGTTGATGAGTTGTTGTCGCTAGGTGAGGTGCTAGGAGACACACGGGAACCTAGAGGCATAACTAATGTCCCTGACGGAAGCCACCTATAGAAACATGATAACACATAAAGGGATGTGAGATAGTCATGGAGGGGCAGGTTGTGACCCATGTAGAGCCCATGGTGGAGGAGGACTAGCAGTCATATCTTGGGCTTGCCACTGATTTAGAGCATACAAATGCACAGACCATCACCAAAGCCACAATAATTCCGGATAGTAGCTCTCTTTGGGCTTATCTGGATGGGACTTCCAACGTTTCTAGGATACCTCTACACAGCAGAGAGGGAGGTGAAAAATTCCCTCGACAGATTCTATTTACTAACCAGGTCAATGTGATAGGGCAACATGAGCTACACATGGAGCAACAATCACAGGATGGGCGATTGGTTTTGTGTATGGTTGTTTGTGCATTTGATACCTCTCTCAGGATTGGATGGTGATAGATATTCAGTTGGGTGGACGTGGTTAGCAGGTCAGATGCATCCATGGCTATGGATTACTAGAGGGGCTAGAGAGCCACACTGTTGTTAGGATCCAGGTGGGATTCTCTTTCACATCGTGGAGTTAGTAGGTTATGGTAGTAGTCGCATGATGGACATGGTGGTTGGGCACACACACCATTTGGTATCCCCTGCAGAGTTCCTGAAAACACTAGTGATAGGAAGAATTGATAGGGGAGCAATCAGATTTCATGAGTTGTCATGGCATGTTGGACATACATGGGATTGTAGGATGATTAGCCTACTTTGACAGGAGTTGGTAGGAGGAGGTGGCATTAGCAAGTCACCAAACAAGGTATTGTATGGATACGGTGCTCTCTCACTAGTATATTAGACACTAGAGATATCGAGGATATGCTCAGTAGTGTTATTCACATTAGCATGTAAAGAGTTAGGCCACTTAGGTCTATCTGGGAAGATAAAGAGATATAGCTCACATCGTGGAGGGCTTACCATCATAGTGGTAGTAGAGATGGTGACCCTGGAAGGATGCAGGAGGATGCCTATGGTCTCAGTCTTAGACCTTGATATCCAGGGGTGTATAGGGGTATGCAACAGTGCACAACAATATGTGGAAGAGAACGAAGGTGTGCAATGGTGCGCAATGGTGTGTAGGGTTGCATCGTGGTGTAGTATGAGTGGTTCAAATATTAATGGATTCCCTCATAGAGTGATGGACACATCGATACATGAGGAATACTAGTTGACTGGGGATGATGTAGCAACATGTAGCAGAGTCCAGTGGTGAATAGAAATGTGTGATTGGGTATAGTTGTATGTTAGGAGACATGAGGATACATGGTTATATGCAGTAGTGTGTGAGGTTGCACTGTGGACAAAGGGAGTGGTACTAGAAGGGAGATTTGTTGACGAGGATGTTAAGCATGTCATTGGGGTGGATATACCAAGGTTGGGAGAGTGAATCAGTCATAGGATGGGTCAGGAGCGTCCACATGGGTTCATGATCATACTCATGGGAACCCATATTTCTTCTACTCATTGGCACCACGTGTAGTTGAGGGGAGACTTGTTGTGTTCTATCTAGGCCCATAGTGTGGATAGCATGATTTGTGGGATTTTCCTAAGATGACGCTATGAGATTGAGTGCCTCAGGGGCATGATAGATATTCTATAGTGGGGTAGAAAATTTGGTGCGCGAGTTGACAGTGACAGTTTGGGAGATGAGGTTTGTCACACGGAATGAGTCGATCTTGCGAAGAAGATTTACCTTCCTAGAATCTAACGATATCTAGTGACAAGCAAGCCAATCAAAAACTATCTTTCCCTAAATATGCAACTTATAAACAAAGGCAAACAAGTGTTTTAGGCCTACCTTGGGTCCAATGCAAGTTTGTGGTAGCCTCGCTCCTTGATCCAAATGAGCTCCCTTGTAGCGAATCTGCAAACACAAACAAGCAAACGAATTAAATATCACCTGAAAAGCCAATATCATAAAGCATACTTATCATGATGATCAAGGAATTCATGAAACAAATGACATAAGACAATTTGTTGAGAAAAATGAATCTGATTGTATTAATTCAAATCAAAGAAGAACTTTATAACCTGTGCCTTGATGCTATACAAGCTCCTCCCAGGGTCCAACAAGAAGTCTCCTCTACTTTGACAGGTTTCACTCTCTTCCCAATGAAGCCAAAAAGGTATGTGATCTCTCCTCTCAAGCTTAACTAGGAAGTCTCAATTCCACCAGCATCTACCCTCAAAAATGTTAGGCTTCTAACCTCCCTAGCAACTAGCCCAATCCCTTAATTTATAGTGCAATGGAGGGAAGTTACTAGGTCCTCCTTCAAAGGGATAAAGCCCTCCTTCAAAGGGATAGCTCCTCTCATCAAGGGATTAGCTCCTTCTCTTTTGGGATGCATGAACCACCTAAGAGCGAACAATCCACGTCAAAATTCCTTCTAGAATCATCTAGAATTAATCCAAAGTGATTTTTTTAGAATAAACTTGCGCCTTTTTGACTTTCACAGGGGTCCGCACCCACTCCTTTAGGGACAGAGCAGGCAGGTCCATAGGTAATGTGAACAGGGGGTGCGGGACCACAAGCAACAGTGAGAGAAAATGCAGAACTAGAGCTTTGATGATTTTCAATGTCTTTCTCTCATTTTCAAAGCTTGACTTGAAGAGCTGAGGTCTGAGACTTGCTTAGGAGGACAGTACAAGTGATGATAGACCCATACTGACTGCAAATAGTCATGGTGACGATATTTTTGTGTAACAGATTGCCCCCTAAAGTGCGAAGTCTGTAGTAGATGAGGATTTCATTTATCATCTAGGAAGAGTGAAGTACTTTATCATTTCGAGGATCATCTTGTGGAGAGCCTGGTTGGAACCTGTAAAAACATTCAATGCAAAATATATATGAGATCATATCATCGCTGAGGTAGGCATTCCCATACTCAGATCAAAACTGACTAGAAAACTAACTACTGCTCTGATATAGGAATGATATTGTAATACATCACAAGTATAGACACATGTAGACACAGTATGGATGCAGCCATCTGTTTATGAATAGTCCACAGTATAATTAATACAAAATTCCTCACAGCCTGGATGGCGGAAACTAGATCCAGGGTCTTCATTTCTACTTTCCGAAACAGTACGATTCTATCCATGTGAATGAATGTGTTGAAGTCGAAAATGGTAGAAACCACTTGATTACTAGTCAATGATGTAAACTGTTAACAAGTGTGAGAGAAACCACTAGTAATGTCAATGGCTCTCAAAGTACTCAGTATAATCCATGAGATGTGAATAGATGTGTTGATGTCAAACATATCACGGAATCCTTTGATCGAAGGTCAATGATGCAACCTATTGTCGAAGGCGAGAAACCTACCATTGAGGCATGCATATCCCAAGGTACTGATGATTTCTAGATCATCTTTCTAGATAATGACCTAAAGTCGATAGAAAGCGATTCGTCGTAGGCAAGCTTACAACACGAAATCATAGATCAAGTTGAAGAAATTTAGTTGTAAGGACTGACTCAAGATGGATGACAGATATTTTGCAGATGAATGGCTTATTTTCACTGACCTCTTGAACACATAACGACACGGCAGATGATTTGGTGACAATTGACCCAAAGTTAATACCCAGAAACCGGCTGAAGACTTTCAATGTGGTTTGATCAACTGTTAGGCAAAGGATTTCCCAACCTAGGTGAATAAAAAGTGTCGTGTTCAAGAGTGGTTACAAAGTATGACAAACAGGCTCATTTTTCTCTCTTTTCCCCCACCATTTCTGGCAAGTACCTCTTTATTTTTGACAAGCTTGAGGAGGATAACATTTGCTTGATTATAAGCTCATCTTTCGGATGAGTCCAACTTAGTTTAAATTCGAACCCTAAGAAGGAATGGTCTGTTCCTGTTTGTAATTGAATAGGTCGTTTACTGTTAAATTTTAACGAGTCCGGTATAGGAGAAACTCGTCGTTTTTCAATTTTAGAGAGTGAAAAAACTTAAGAAGACTCTAGGGTTGACCTTTTTCGTAAATTTGTGTCTACCAAGCCCGAAAAAGTATAAAATAATACTACAGAGAACCGCTTGATCATTACGACCAAGGAGTACTTTTCGTAATTAGTGCCTCTGATCCGAAAAAGTAAAAAAGCGATCAATGACACGTCGTTTTATAACCAATATCAAATTTGAAACGATAAAAATCCGGCAACCTTTTCATGTTTTTACGGTCAAAAAAAGAGCTGTAAGTGGACCGTCTTTTTAGTTCCATTTTAATGAGTTTGAAAAGAAAAACTTGGCGATCTTTTCATGTTTTAGGAGTCAAAAAAGAGCTTAAAGGTGAATCTAATGTTTTTTCGTCGAAAATGACCGATTTCGCCTGAAAAATCCGTTGTCCTGAACAAAAACTCAAACATTACTCGTACCTGTTTAAAATGGATAAAAATGCTACGAAAGTTACCTTTCTAAAGTGAAACATAAACAAATTAACAATTCATTTATTCAAAAAACTTATAAAAAGGGCTTTCGTCAATTCATTTTTACTGTTTGAGATTTGGGTGAGAAAATAGAGCTTTTGGTCAGAAACTTCCCGTGAAGATTGCGGAAAATCCGTCCGTTGGAATCGAGTGTCGTCTCCTCCAGGTAATCCACATCATCCTACTCTTCAATTTCATCCATTTCAATTTTTTTTTTAGGGTTTCATTTCATTTTTTAGAGGATTTTTAGGCTAGAAACCCGCGCGTGGGGGCCCGGAGGCATAACAAAGGCAGCCTGTGGGCCCCGAATTTTTCTCAATGGGGCAAAAATCAGGGGTCCACACCTGCCGTGAAGGCAAGTTGTGGACCCACACACTGTCTCTAACAGAGAGGGTGCAGTCCCCATAGCAAGGGTTTTTAACCCTAAATTTCTCAAAATTCACCCAAACAATTCAATTTTTTATATTCTAATTCGCCTTTTTGTTGGATGTAGAGTATACATCATGCTTGATTGGCAAGAACGAGAGCATGAGGACGTAGATCTTGCCACGTTAAATCACCAACCTTCGATCGATGCATTGAAGGCATGCGGCTTGTACAAATTTTGGGCCATACCTGGCATGAGGGCCCAGGTGGACTTCTTGCAGTGGCTGGTAGACAGGTGGAGCATACAGGACCATTGCTTCTTTATTGGTGGTCACCAGCTCAAAATGGAGCTGGCAGACATATACTTTTTGACTGGTTTGCCTAAGAGAGGTGAAGACTTGACTCTATTCGGGACTAGGCCAGGTGGCCAGTCTGTCGATAGCCTCTGGCTAGAGTTCTGTAACAACCAGACTAGAGACAAAGGGATAGACATCAAAACCATATCCCATCCTGAACTCATGGTGATTGCGTTTATTGTTACTAGGCTCTGTGGGAGCACCGCACTACATATAGCTACTGGATCCCAGATGTGGATGGCGGTTGACTGCTTTCAAGGCACTATCTTCAACTGGTGCGATGCTGTGTTGGCTAATGTAAAAGGCCAACTGACCAGAGCCAAGAACGGAAAACTAAAGGCCTTTGGATATGGTGCTTTAGCTGTGAGCTTTGGTCTGAAGAGGGTCCCAATGTTGGTCTCGCAGCACCTCACTATTGGAGCTGGACTTCCTCGAGAGCCCAAACTGATGCGATGGGTTACAGTTATGGCCCGTCATCCTGATGAGGGGACAGAGGTCGTTCGATTCAAACCTGAGTATTTCCATTGGTTGGAAAACCAGGTTTTTGCTATTCAAGACTTTCCTTACGCTGGGGTAGATTTTCGCGGTGACCTAGACATGGTTCTTCCACCACGAGAGCAATGGGATGACTCAGGTAAAATCATTTTCAACATTTTCCTATTTAATTTTTTTTTTGTTTTTATCTCGTCCCAAAACTGATAGTAAAAGTTTCAAATGTAGACGTGGGTCCACAGCAACCAGCTGCTCTTCGGCCTTACGAGAGGAAACAACCAGCTGCAGCGGCACCAGCCCGATAGGACGAATCAGCAGAGACCTTGGCCGAATTGGAGAGCCATCTAGAGCGTTTGATAGGAGACATTCCAGAGACCAGCATAGATGACATTCCTCGTCGACTACAGCGCTATGTGATTGGGGTCCCAGGACCGTTTAGGAGGTTCCTTTGTAAGGTGGCCCGTACAGTGGTTTTTTATCGAGATCATCACCAGTGATAGGATGATCACCTATTGTAGACACATGTGACATTTTTGCTTTTTGTATATCATTTTTGCCGATCATAAGGTGTCTTTCAACCTATGATCGAGGATGATGTATATTTTGACACACTCCTATATTATATTATATCACTATTACCGGCGTATCTTGTAAAACATGTTATGGAATGTTTTTAAATTTATTTGCATGATTATTGCAAATGTCTACTTAACATTCGAGAAGCAATTGCATTTGCTAATGTATTTAAAGATCATGGAATATGCTGATATTCAATATAATCAAATTCACATTCCAAGAGACGACTCTCAAAAATAATCTCAATAACACTGGATTTCTAATGGCATATACTCTATTAAGCTGTAATACAGCGAGTTCAGAATCTAACCTCACTATCAAACTCTGAATCCCAAATGAAATAGATTCAGATAATAACTCAATCACTGCACTATACTCTGCAATGTTGTTCGTTGTTTGACCGAGGCTTACCCCATGCATAGATACCAACTCGTCAGAGGGCAAATAGATAACCCAAGCTACGAAATAAATGTTCTGTGTATTACGACAAGCACCATCAGCAAAACCAATGTATGTTTGGAGAGGCATCGACATCTGCAATATCAAGAGTAAAACCAAGATAAGCAGGAATAATGATGAAAAACACTCTCTAAGCTAAGCACACTTTTTAAACTAAAACACACCAGCTAGAAAGAAAGCTAGCCTAACTAAAAATCTCCACACCCATATTTTAAGCATAATACCTTTTCAGGTAAAGACCATTTCTGGGTTTACCTAAAGAGTCCCCATCAAAGTCTACCAATTCATAGGCCCCTTTTGCTAGCTTTCACTTAACAACATAGGGACGGTGCCACATAGGAACGAATTTTCCAGTGCCTAATTTATCATTATCTTGATCGTACAATAAGACTAGGTCTCCTTCGGAAAAATTTTAAGGGGTCACATTTCGATCATACTGAGCTTTAATACATTTTTCATGAGTTTCGATTGCCAATGCAACATCACGTCGATTCTCATCTAGCTGAGCCAAGTACAACAAATGTTTTTCCTCTTCGGAAGTGGTTGGAAGTAACTTGATGGCCATTTGCAATGACGGGATTTCGCATTCAATGCGTAACAGAGCTTCCAGACCATAAACTAGTTGGAAAGGAGTGAACCCTGTTGACATTTTTACTGAGGTTCGATACGCCCAAAGCACTGAAAATAGCATGCTATGCCAATTCGACCTGTGAATCCCAATGATTCGTCAGATCATGATGACTAGAACTTTGTTGATGGCTTCAACCAGACCATTAGCTTGTGGATAATAAGGAGTTGAACTATCGTGATGCAAGCCAAGCTAGCCTGTAAGTTCAGTCATCATAACGTTTCAAAAATGATGCCCATGATCAGTGATAATCACTTGTGGAACACCAAACCTAACAATTATATGATTGAACATGAAAATCGCAGTTGTTTTTCCGTTTGCCTCATATGTAGGCATCGCCTCGGCCCACTTGGTAAAATAATCTACCGCAAGGATGATATACGCATGCCCCCCGGCTGAGTGAGGGTTACATGTAATAAAATTGATACCCCATTTTGCAAACGGGCCAATAACAATTATAGGATGGAGAGGAGAAGGTGGAGCGCACATCTTTTGATAAAAAATTTGGCAGTTGTGGCATTTTCGGACTGCGTTAATACAGTCTTTAAACAAAGACGGCCAGAAGTAGCCAGCGCGCAATATCTTTTGGGCTGTGGCATACCCTGACATATGACCACCACACGCTCCAGAGTGACAGTCATTTAGAACCCTTTCAGCTTCCTCGTGAGTTAAACAACGTCGAAAAACAGAGTCCGCCCCACGGCGATAAAGAGTATCTCTAATAATTCTGAATTGTTGGGACTGGAATCGTATTTTGCGATGTTCTGACCTTGATATTTCTGGCCGAAAGGATTGGGTCTAGAGATAAATGATGATATCCCCATACCATGGATCTAAAGTGCTGATTAGAAACAAGGATTCATCCGCAATGGGCTCCTCCACCATAGTTTCCATGTCAGAATGCAGGAAGTCACACATTAACTCCGCAAAAACTAAAGATTTCTTTGACTTAGGCTTTTCAAAGTTCAAGTCGAACTTGTGCAGGATCACAATCCATTTGGAGTACTTGCCCCCTAGCAATTTCTTGGTCAAAATATAGATCATAGGGTTGCAATCAGAAATTACGGTAGTTTTACGTAGTAAAATGTAATGACGAAAACGTTGGACAGCTTGAACAGCTGCCAATGCCAATTTCTCCACATGTGAGTATTTTAGCTCAGTTGGATTAAAGTTCGACTAAGGTAATATATCACATGTTCAGTACTGAATTCATCTTCCTGAACTAACACCATTCCAATGGTGGAATGGGAGGCGGCGAGATACAATAAGTAGTCCTGGTTGTAGTTGGGAGGATGCAATAATGGTGCATGGGTCAACGCGTGTTTTAGTGCATCAAAAGATTTCTCAGCTATCTCATCCCAAAATAATGGAGTATTCTGTTTCAACAACCAGGTAAAACCCTTTGTGATCTCAGCGTAGTTAGGAGTGAATCAGCATAAAAACTTTTCTTTCCCTTGCAAACTTTGGAGTTGGCGAAGACTCGAAGGAGGAGGCAATTTGACAATAGCTTCAACCTTTGAGGGATCGACGTGAATGCCGGCTTTCGAAACAACAAACCCCAGCAACCGACCTATTTCTATACAGAAAACACACTTGTGTGGATTCAACCTAATCCGATAATGCCTACACCTCATAAAGATTGCTCGTAAATGGATGAGATGATCAGCTTGATGTAATGAATGAGCAGGAAAATCATCGAGATAGGGTTGCAAAATGTGCTTGATGTCATGAAATGCATAAGACATGGCCCTTTGAAAAGTTGCCCCGGCGTTCTTGAGCCCAAAAGGTAATTCGTTGTAAGCAAATGTCCCCCATGGACAAATGAAAGCCGTTTTTGGTTGATCGGCAAGTAGAATATTGATTTGATTGTATCCGGAAAAACCATCCGTGAAGGAGAATATTTCACTGCCGCCACAATCATCAATGATTTGATCGATATAGGGAGTTGGGTAATTGTCTTTTAGACAGGTGTCTAGTCAATTTAACGTCTTAAATTGCTCTACATAAATTATCAATCCGGGTATTGTAAACTGATGAAGTGTGGTGCACCATATGTGCTTAGTTAACCTTTCTCTTACTTCGTTGTTTTATAGTTTATGTTGTTTTTGGGGTTTTGTTCTTGTTGGTTTTCTAAAGTGTTTAATGCAAATGGAAATCCTATTCTAAGGTCTTAAGAATACTTTTAAAGGAGAAGTATGGATAAAGATTTCAAGACAAGGTCTATGTCCCTAATGGTAACTTCCAAAACTTAGCACTTCAAAAGAACTTAAAACATGTTATTGATAGAATTAGTATTTAAACAAAAGTGTAAATATACAGCTAGTTCAATCAAAATAAAATGCAATAACCAAACAATGAGCTAGTGACTATGAGACCCAGTATCCTTGTTGCTTCAGCAGAAGGACAAGACGATTCTATCATGTCATTAGTCATTAAAAGGCTATGTGCATCACTAATCTACAATCAACTTGAAAGAAATTTATGTACAACTAATATACAGAAGCATAACAAAATTAATGTAAAACAACAGTAATCAAAACAGCTTGTTATGTACAGCTAATATACATGATGAAATAAAACGCAACATTTAAATGGGGCCCTCTGCCACTTATGAAATCAAAGCAAAATTGAACACACTTGCATGAATTAAAATTGCATGAATGAAAAATCTAATCTATCAAACTTGAAAGCAATCAAATAACATAATAAAGTCAAAGCAAAATTGACAAAATGAAATCTACTCTACCTTACATTCTACAAAGCAATATTTACAAAATGAAATCTTCTCTACCTTACATTCTACAAAGCAATATTTACAAAATGAAATCTTCTCTACCTTACATTCTACAAAGCAATATTTACAAAATGAAATCTACTCTACCTTACATTCTAATATGCTCCATGACATCTACTTCACATCTCCTTCCATGTTGAGAACATCAAAGCTTTATTCAATTTCTTCAAAAGTACAAAGTACAACAAAGTTCTCCAAAGCTTTCAAAAGCCATCAAGGAAGAACTACAAACTTAAGAACTAGGGACTAAAGACTAACAAATGAAGGAGAGAGATCTCCTATTTATACAAAAAGATGAGAGCCATCTCATTAATGAGAATCCATGAATCTCTCCCTCCACCTCTAGAGTCCTAATCAAAATAGGAACTGATAAGACACATGTCTTTTTAGAGTTACAATACAATTAGGAGATGTGACACATATCCTCATGATCCCATGATTCTTTCCAACCAAATTCGAATTTGGCCTTAGAGTGCCACATAAGGGTCTTCTAGAAGTCTCCTTTCAACCTACACATGTCAACAACCTCAACCCATTTGTTAGGTATAAGCATATGCACATTATTTTCTAATGTTTAACCACAAATTCACTTAAAAGGCTTAGAAATAATAAAGCTTGGAAAAACATAAAGGTGGCCCAATGATAATGAAAGTGGGATGAATGTGGTGACATAGTAGTGAAATGGAGGTGAAATGGAGGTGATATAGTGGACATAATAGTGAAAATGTAATGGAAATGAATGTCATTTTCAAGACTCAACAATAGGCTCGATTAATGTCCCTATAATCGATACATATTCTTATTGTCCCTTGCTTTTTTTTCACCGGAACAATATTCGATACCCAATCCGTTAACGGAATTGGATAAATGAAACCTACTTTGAGTAATTTTTCAACTTCTGCTTTAATAGCAACAACTTTTCTCGGGTGAATTTGACGCAAACGTTGCCAGACAGGTTTAGCGTCCGGGTAAGTTTTGATTTCATGGACAACAATTGCAGGGTCGATTCCTGGTATTTCCTCATATGACCAGGAAAACACGTCACAAAATTCTTGAAATAGGGCCTTATATGTTTGAATTTCATCTTCCGTACACGAGGCACCTATATGAATGTTTTCAACAATTCCAGGCTTAACCGAAATATCAATAGGAATAGTTCGAGAAATGTTTCCCAAATTTAACTCGGAATCAGGATTTTTCATTGGATTCTGAGATTCCTTGACATATTCAGTCGTAAAAATTGATGAAAAATCATTTTTGAAACGATCACTCTCAGGTAAAAACGAAGATCTATGATGAAGATCTTCCCATGGTAAATCATCGACACCTAGGATTTCACGAATTTGCTCATCAGTGCGAACAAGTTCGGAAAACATTGTTGAATCTGAGTTTGATGTGAAAAGTGATTCCTCATGGACCACATTCATTAAGTCAATTTTGGTTGAAGATGGCTCGGTAAACAACTGCACGGCCTGATACGCAATTTCATATGGACTCAAAGGCATAACATCACCAAATGAGTCTATCTCAGATTCAGAAGGTACGATCCAAGGATCATCATAAACAATGGTGTCTGACGAAATCATATGAATGGTTGTAGTAGAAGACGATGTGTTATAGGAGGAAAATGAAAAGTTCCCAGTAAACCGGCATCTTTAACTAGTCTTACTCCAACATCCTTATACGGGATAGTCGTTTTACTGACATGCTGAATACTTTCAGAAGAGGTTGGGTCGGATGAAAATTAAGTCAGCTGGTCTATAGTTATGATCTCTCCATTATGAGGGAACTTTATAAGCCGCAATACTAATGAAATGACAGCTGTCATAGCGTAAGACCAACTACGACCCAAGAGAAGGTTGTAATCTAGAGGGGCATCAACCACCTCCACATCTAGATTAACAATTTTGCCTTCTACCCCTATAGGTAAATCTTGTAGAATTCCAAAAGGATGAAACCCACAGCCATCAAAGACCTTTAGAATCGTCGGGGATTGATTTAGCGAAGGAGAACCAAGCGATCTCCAACACTATATCGACATAATACATGTTGAGGCTCCCTCATAATATTCTCGAGGGGTGGAATCTTATTCATCACTGAGATTACACATTGGGAGTTGGTCATGGGGGAGACATGTGCCACCCTTTCCACAGGGCATGTCGGGATCTTGCATGAGCATAGGATACCATGTACGATTGAGGAAATTTTCTAGTGGATGTCTAGGCTCTAGAAATTGTATTGGCACATTATCAAAAGGGTGGGTGGTAGACTTAGTGGTGATGGTTGGTAGGAGAAGGATGGATCCACTACATTGAGTCGATTATGAGTATCAAAAACCCATTTATTGGTTGCATTCAGGGGGTAGCTATTTGGCACGTGTAGTTTTCAGCGGTCATCGGTAATATATAGTGGCACGAATAGGGAAGTTTAGCATGCACCATATTAGTTCATGATATATGGAGCATATATATATTGATTACATGCAGGGACTAGAGACGAGGCACAAATGGATTCCAACAGTTGTCAAAGCTAAGTCGCAACAGGTCTGGCTATGGGATTAGGTGATTCAGTTGGTTGATATATCACTATGTCTCATGATGAGTAGAGTCATGGCAAAGACTGATCTAGTTCACTCTTGAGTTGACACATGGGGGTTCGTGGAGGTATTCATTGTATGGAGAGGTAGGTTTTCCCTATTGCTACAAAGGTTCAGGGTTACCTTTTGATGGGTAGGCTTTGGCATCATGGAGATGCTTGGGTAGGATGTATTTGACATTTGTCAGTATTTCACTATTGGGTTTAAAGGGAGGAGGATATGGTATGTGCATGATGGGCAGTCAATTGTAATCATACTGGCACAACCTTGATATGGTGGCATATTTTTGAGATTATCATGGGACCTTGGTATCGAGGGATTCATTTATGACAAGATGGCGGAGGGATTCAGGGTGACTCAGTGGCACATTTGGGACCTCGATATTGTTTGCAGTGATAGTTTGGTGAGCACAGAGAGAGCACTTGTTCTATCATTGCTTGAGGACAAGTAATTTTTGGTGAGGAGGACTATAATATCCCCAATTTTTTGAGCATGAGAGTCACTAGGGAATTTTACTCAATTTTAGTAATATTATTTAATAAGTGGAAAATATTATTGGAGAAAGGTGGCTAGTGTTGGAGAGGTAAATCCCCTCTACGGATAGAGGCAATCCCTACTAGCCCAGAATGGGTCTAGCAACAATCAGTCAATGCTACTATGCAAATTCCTAATTGCAATTAAAAGGTAGGCAAAGAACACCTACTTGGATTCCAACGCTATTGTTTGATGAAGAGATGCCGCTCCCGCTCCTTCGCTTTGGCCGGTCACGATCCTCCACGATCTCCACGAACAGATACTTGCACACACGAAGAGAAAGACAAACACAAGCGTGAAATCTAATAAAAGCAACTATACATCAGTCAGAAAGGATGTAATTCACATTAACCATTACAGAGACAAATGAGAATGGAACCATAATAGTAGTCATCTATTATTAATCAATAACAGAGAAGAGTACAACCAAATGTTCTGACGTCGATATCTTTCTCAAGAGGGTCCAGTCAGCAAGTCTCTTAAGCATTCACCCTTAGAGGTAGATCTCCCAAGACAAGAGCTCTCTCTCTCTCACACAAGTAACACAACCTCCCTTAAGCTATCTAGCAATTCCACACTTATCACACCAACTACCTATAGTAGCAGCAATCTGAGCACTATAAACTCCACACAATCCAAACTAGCTGCTCATGGCAATGGTAGAGGTTTAAATAGGAGAGGGAGCCTCCTTGAATGGTGGAAGGATGAGCTTATCTTCAAGGGAAGTGGTTTCAAAGGTCGAACAGACATGCCATAGAAGGGAGGCGATACTCACAAGGCCAACAACCAAGCCTGTAGTTATCTGGAAGGCTGGCTGTTGGAACAAATTCGCCCAAACTGGATCAGCGCGGGTGCAAAACTGGTCTGGCGCGCTGACATCGCAAAGTAATAATAGACAGGGTCATGTCAGCGCGACTTAATACAAACAGAGGCTGCGCTGGCCATGAAATTCGACCAGCGCGGAAAAGTCGTGTGCTTCCGCGCTGGCAGCGCATGAGGTCTGTTATGAAGCGCCAGTCAGCGCGGATATTTTAATAACAGTCGCGCTGATGATGAAAACTTTGGAAAAGTGGGTTTTTGGCCAGTTCAGAGGGCATGAACTTGATTATTGTGAACTCCTGACACAGTAGGGTGACTGACAGGGAGACAGTGACAAATTACTGTGTAACAGATGCCCCCTAAAGCATGAAGACCGAGAGAGTGGGAGGGGTGAAATGCTTTACAAGAACTCGCCGAACGGGAACACCACCAGGAAGGACCGAATATCGCTGATAATCAAGTACATGCAGTCTAGGCATGGGCGCAACCATCCAAAAGACATGAGAAGAAGGTCTGTGGAATGGACGCAGCCACCCAGCTAAAGAGACCATAGTAATGATAAGGTATGGTCGCAGCCATCCATGAGGACTCAGGTATGGGCGCAACCATCCATCAATGAGTCATGTAATGATCATCCACAAAATCGCAGCCTGGACCATAACAGACAGAGATCCAGGGTCTTGCGCTCCATCCCGACCCGAAGAAAGTACAAGTTCAAGCATGTGAATACATGAGCTGAAGTCGAACATGCATGAACATCGTCTGATTACCAGTCAATGATGAAAACTGTTAACAGACGCGAGAGGTACCACTAATAATGACGATGGTCCTCAAGGTACTATAGGTACAATCCGCGGCATGTGAATCAATGAGATGGTGTCGAACACCTGCAGAATCATTCGATCAGAGGCCAATGATGAAAACCTCGCGTCGAACATGAAGAACCTGCCATTGAGGCATGCAGGCTCCAAGGCACCTGAAGGGAGTCTCTAAGTCACCTTCCTGGATAATGAGTTGAAGTCGACAGGAAGTGACCTTGATCGAAGGTGGGCCATAATGTTTCCCACATCATCGACACGAGACAGAGGTAAAAATGATTTGTGTGAGACATCAGAAGAGGTTGCACTGTTGCAGAGGTCAACTTCTCTTGAACATATCGGCGGCACGACAGTGGATTTGGCAGTATCTGACATCAAATGAGCAGAGGGTATGATGACGAGGCAAAGAGCAAATGAGAGGTCAAATAGGATAACCCGTACCCACGGAGGCCAGTGTGAAACAAGATGAAAAATCCCCACCCGACACGAATGCAGACCAGTGCCATGTTCAAGAGCGACATACTGCCGACACGACAATTATTACAGTTCCATTTTCCCCACCATTTCTGGCAGGTACCCCGGTTATTTTTGGATGCCAAGCTTGACGGGGATAGCATATGCTTGGAGAGTGTCATTTCGACAATGCCCGATGTCATCAAGTTTTAACAAGTCTGACAAAGGAAAAACTCGGCGTCTTTTCTTGTTTAGAGAGTCTGAAAAGACAACGGAAAAGAAAACTCCAGGGGGGTCCTTTTTCATAAAGTTGTGTCTTTCGAGCCCGAAAAAGTATAAAACAATACTCGAAAGAACCGCCCGACCCTTACGGTCGAGGAGTACTTTTCGTAAATAGTGACTTCGACCCGAAAAAGTAAAAAGGCGGTCGAAAGCACGTCGTTTTGGGGCCAACAGCGAGTGCGAAACGACAAACACCCGGCAATCTTTTTAAGTTAAACGGTCGAAAAAAGAGCTTTAAAAGTGACCGCCCCTCATTCCTTTTAACGAGTCGAGAGGGAACCCGGCAATATTTTCTTGGTTTACGTCGGAAAAGAGCATGAAGACGACATTGCGAGATCAAGTGTGAACAAGGCTTATCATGAGTCCACCGATATGGAAATCTGCACAAGAACACTACCCACGTGAAACCTGTTGAACGTGTTAAAAACATAGTAAAACATGTAGAAAATCATAGTACAGCGACATAAGCATGCAATATATGGCGAAAATTAAACAAAAACCCACATTTATGAGTTACCATAGTCAAATATAGATTTTTTACCATAAATAGGGGGGTAAATGAGTTATTTTTACCATTGTTACCATTTGAGCCGTGGAGAACGTTGAGAAGCTGCAAAGTTGACGGAGCAAATTCCACCCCGTTCGAGCACCGTTCTTCCTGCAACTTGATCCAGGTAGGTTCTCCTCTCCCTACGCTCCATTTTGATTCCTTCTTTCAGCAATCTAACGGTAGAATTGGCCATTTGGGTGAATTTTTAGAGTGTTGGTGCGCTCTCGGTCAGCGCAGAAATCCCTATTGGGTCTGCGCTGATCGATAAAAAATTATACATACCACCTTTGGGTCAGCGCGGAAAACACGTGTGCTTCCGCGCTCACCCAGTGGAAAAAACAAAGGGAAGCCATGGTCAGCGCGACTGTTTTAAAAATAGCCGCGCTGACGCCGTAAGCTTCATTTTTTTCAAATTTGAACGTCCAGATTTTTGTAGGCAAGCTTCTAATGTTTTTTAATGGCCATGCAGGGCAAAATGGCATTTGTGTGGCAAGAGAGAGCCCACGATAATGAAGATATTGCCGTGTATGCCGATGCTGGGAGCCGCAATGCCATGCGAGCATGCGGATTTCTCAAATTCTTCCTGACTCCGCGTCTACGGGCGCAGCCTGATCTCTTGGAGTTCCTAATCAGGGCCTGGAACCCAATTGATTACAAGTTCACGATCCGAGGCTGTGACATTGAGTTTGATGCCACGGATATATATTTCTTGACTAGATTATCCCGCCGGGGTGAGATGCCCATTCTGGAGGGGCAGCGACCCAGCGGTGAGACCTTGGATCAGCTCATGGCTCGGGTGTGCCCACGGGCACGCAAGACACGGAGTGGAAAGGTGTCCATTCCGTTAGTGGACGACATCATCCTACGAAGCATATTGTTCATGGTGACCTGGGCAGCGGGCTCTTTGGCCAACCATGAGGCCTCGAAGACCCACCTACTTCTAGCTCTCGAGTGTCTGCAACCCACCATATTCAACTGGGCGGCAGCTGTGACCACTAGCATGAAGAGACAGTTGAGCAACTGCCGACGCGGGGAGTCGAAGCAGTTTGGTTATGGGTCCATTCTAGTCCCACTCATGATGGAGCGGGTGCCAGCGCTACAGCTGCAGGACATGGCCCTTGATCCACCCAGAGGTCCCCGAGAGACGAGGGCCAGTCGGTGGGGCCACATCATGCCCCGAGGAGGTGGCGGCCGCCCAGTGGCATGGGGGCATTATTTTCGAGAGTGGCTGGATCGCCAGGTGATCTTTGTAGAGGACTGGCCATATGCCGGGATTGATTTCAGAGGTGACCCGGACATGCCGCTGCCTGCGGGAGAGCAGTGGGACGATGGTGGTAAGCCACTTGATCTCTTTTTGATTTTTTATGTTTTGTAATGTTTTTTTTTATTTTCCATGTACATGCCTTGACAATAAATGCTATGATATGCAGATGTAGGACCAGTGAGACCCCTTGGTTTGGCTCCAGAAGCGAGGAGAGAGGCACCGGGTGACGGAGTCTTGGCCTTGGCTCCTCCAGGAGTCAACACGCCCGAGATCGTATTGCAGAACCTTGAGGGCTTACTGGAGGGAGTCCCAGATTACCAGGGGATCGAGGAGGTCCCCATAGCATTCCAAATTCACACAGTGGGAGTAGAGCCCAGGATGCACCGCCTTCTGAGGCGGGTGGCACGGGCGGTAGTATGCTACAGAGAGCATAACCTACAACAGTAATCACCTAGGATTTATTTCCACTGTTGTTTTTGAGAGACTCGTGTCTCAGATGTACTGAGGACATCGGCCTTATTTTTTGACATATACACTTATTTTTGAGCGCCTTAGTGCGCCACACGATATATATATATATATACATACCGATTTTTGGATGGATCTTGTTACATGTGATGATGTTTTTATATGTTATGCAAATGCTCAATACAAATGTGATCTAATGTATCAGTTGCACAACACACGACCCACATATTTTAATTTTTTAAATGCAAGCTTAAAAGCACACACAACACGCATGCAAACTATGCTTGGAAAAATATTTTATTTACATATGCTTTACTCTATGGTCTTATTATGCTTTCTATGTCTTCTTGTATGATGTTTATCTATTTCGCAAATGTCTGTCCAACACATGATTTGCCAATGCATCAGTCAACGTGTTTAATCGTCTCGGAATATGTTGATACGTGATATAATCAAAATTTCTTTCTAACAATCTGACACGTAGATACAACCTTAGAATGCGTTGGTCTCTGACGGAATATTGCCCGTTGAGTTGATGGACGACGAGCTGAGAGTCCAGGTTTACCATCATTGCACGAATGCCGAGATCAACTGCTTCGGCTAGTAACTCAATTACGGCACTGTATTCGGCAACATTGTTAGTGGTACGACCGAGGCAGACTCCTTGAAGGTCCAGCAACTCTCTGTGAGGATCATAGATTGCCCATGCCGCAGAAGACAAATTGCAAGTACTACGGCAGGTGCAATTAGCGAAACCAACATAAGGTGCACTAGACATCTGCACCAGAAGCAGAAGACACAATAAGAGGCAAACACACCTTCACACCAAAGCAAAATGTGAAATCATGCACACATAACACACTAAAACATGCGTATGTACAAGCTAGGTGCACGAAATCATGCATAATATTTCTTCAAATAAAGCCCGTTGCAGGGCTTGTCAAGAGGATTTCCTTCGTAATCTATCAGCTCATATGCGCCCTTCTGCAAAACTCTCTTCACAATATAGGGACCTAGCCACATGGATTCGAGTTTTCCTACCCCCAGCTTATCTTTAGCTTGATCATAGAGCAGTACTAGATCTCCCTCAATGAGGGAACGAGGTTGAATATTATGGTCAAAGTGAGCCTTGACTCTCTTCTTTTGCGCTTCGATAGCCAGAGAAGCTAAACGACGGGTCTCGTCTAACCGCTCTAGGTAAAGAAGCCGTTCCTCCACCGGAGTGGTGTTGGGAAGCAACTCGACGGCTAATTTCAATGAAGGAATCTCACACTCAACGGGAAGGGTGGCCTCCAGTCCATAAACAAGCTGAAAAGGAGTGAAACCGGTGGCGTCCTTCACAGAGGTCCGGTAGGCCCACAAGGCAGGGAACAACATCAGATGCCAATTAGACTTGTGCGTATTGACGGTGCGTTGAAGCATAGTGATCAAAACTTTGTTCAAAGCCTCGACTTGACCATTGGATTGGGGATAGTACGCTGTCGAACTATCTTGACGCAAGCCTAGTTGGGTCATTAGTTCCATCATCATGTGATTGCAGAAATGTTTTCCGTGATCCGTGACGATCGCCTGAGGGACTCCGAAACGAGTAATGACATGATTAAACAAAAACTGCGTCACTGTGTAACCGTCTTCGTTCAGTGTAGGCATCGCTTCAGCCCACTTGGTGAAATAATCCATGGTAACGATGATATACCCATGCCCCCCGGCCGAACGAGGGTTACAAGACGTATAATCGATGCCCCATTTGGCAAATGGACCTACGGTAACAACAGGGTGCAGTGGTGCAGGAGGTGCACGCATTTTCTGGTGGTAAACCTGGCATTCATGGCATGCACGAATGGCAAGAATGCAATCTTTGAAGATAGAAGGCCAGAAGTAACCAGCACGGAGAATTTTCTGGGCGGTAGCATATCCGGACATGTGGCTGCCACAAGCACCAGAGTGGCAGTCATTCAACACCCGCTCAGCCTCCTCGAGAGTCAAACATCGGCGGAGAACAGAATCAACGCCGAGGCGGTATAGGGTATCGCCAAGAATGTGATAGGGTTGAGATTGGTGACGAATCCGCCGTCGAGCATCTTTCGATACATTTGGATGGAAGGAAGACGTCTGCAAATATACTATAATGTCCCCATACCACGGGTCGAGGGTGCTGATAAGGAATAATGTTTCATCTGGGATATGCTCCTCCGAACGAGATGGTGCCGAATGAGATGGCAAGGAACAAAGCAGTTCAGCAAATACCAGAGACTTCTTAGACTTGGCCACAGTAAATTCCAAGTTGAACTCTTGGAGGATTACAATCCATTTCGAGTATTTGCCCCCCAGCAGTTGACGCGACAAAATGTAGGTCATTGGGTTACAGTCAGAAATCACGGTCGTTGTGCGCAACAGGATATAATGCTGGAATCGTTGGACGGCGCAGACAGCTGCGAAAGCCAACTTCTCGACATATGCGTAGCGAGTTTCCGTATCTAGAAGGTTGCGACTGAGATAATAGATAACGTGCTCGGTGCCGTGATCATCATCTTGCACTAGAACCATGCCGATGGTGGTGTCAGCAGTAGCTAGATAGAGGGTGTAATCACGGTGGTAGTTCGGAGGTCTTAAGAGCGGAGCTGAGACAAGGAGGTCTTTGAGTCGCTCGAAAGATTCCTGGGCGATAGCATCCCAACGAAAGGGTGTGTCTCGCTTTAATAACCGTGTAAAACCCTTAGCCACCTCGGCATAATTCGGAATGAATCATCTAAGAAAATTAGCTTTGCCCTGCAAGCTCTGCAATTGCTGCAAAGAGGCAGGGGGAGGAAGGTTCAAGATGGCCTCGACTTTGAGGGGATCCAGACGGATGCCCTCTTGGGAGACGATAAACCCGAGCAGTCGGCCAGATTCTACGCAGAAGACACACTTGTGCGGATTGAGTCGAATACGGTAGTGTCGACAGCGGAGAAAAATTTCACGTAGATGAGATGGGTGGTCCTGACGCTTAGCTGAATGAGCTGGGAGGTCATCCAGGTAAGGCTGTACGATGTGTCGAATATCATGAAAAGCATATGACATCGCACGCTGGAAGGTAGCTCCGGCATTTTTGAGACCGAAAGGGAGCTTCTTATAGGCGAAGGTGCCCCAAGGACAAATGAAAGTTGTCTTATGTTGGTCTACAGGAGCTATGTTGATCTGGTTATAGCCAGAGAAGCCGTCCATAAACGAATAAATCTCACTTCCTGTGCAGTCATCAATAAGCTGATCGATGAAGGGCGTAGGGAAGTTATCTTTTGGACAGGCACGATTGATATCACGATAGTCAACACAGACCCGGATAGTGCCCTGCTTTTTATTCACAGGGACTATATTGGACACCCAATCCGTAAGGGGAATGGCGTAAATGAAACCAGCTCTAAGAAGCTTTTCGACTTCGGCCTTGATGGCTGCAGCCTTTCGAGGGTGCACTGGGCGTAAGCGCTGACGAACAGGCTTAGCATCTGGATATGTAGGTATTTCGTGCACCACGATACTAGGGTCGATGCCGGGCATTTCCTCGTAGGACCATGCAAAGACATCACGAAATTCATGAAATAGAGCAGTATAGAGTTGAACCTCCTCAGGAGTGCACGTGACTCCAATGAAAATATTCTCGACAATCCCTGGTTTGACAGAGATGTCGATAGGCTGGGTTTGCGTGATGTTGCCCATATTGCCCTCAGAAGACACTTGATACAGCTGAACAGGTGTTTGGAGGGGTGGGGATGGGACACATGAGGCAAACCGCTCGAGACATGCGACCATTTCCGAATGTGGAGGGAGAAACGAAGAGCGATGGTGGTGATCTGACCAAGGGAGCTCTTCGAGAGACATGGTCTCTATGATGGCCTCATCAGAGGGAAATGTTTCCTTCAGTGGATCCGAAGTGGCCTCATCACCCAGCCAAGGGAAATGATCATATGAATCGGGAACACTGCTTGGAAAAGCAGGTTCAGGAGGGGGAGCCGATGCAGCGACAATCTCAATGTAGTTGAGCTCGGCAGGACTCAACGGCATCATATCACCCCAAGAGTCTTCCTGATTCATGGGAGGAAGAACCCATGGATCTGAACGTACTGAGATCATGTTGACCGGGGCGAGATTCGGAGGTGGGAGGGGAAAGACTCCCATTAAAGCGGGATCTTTAAACAGTCCGGCACCCACACTCACTAATGACTTGGAGGTATGCTCCACGAACGGCACATTACCTTCAGAAGAAGAAGCAAAAAAGGAGAGCTGGTCCACCGTGACGATCTTCCCCTGATGAGGGAAGCGAATGACACGGAACAAGGAGGAAGCCACGGCTTGCATGGCGTATGTCCAGCTTCGTCCAAGGAGGAGGTTGTAAGTGAGATTGGTGTCAACAACTTCGACCTCCACCTCTACGGTCTTCCCTTCTAAAGAGATAGGCAATCGTTGGAGGATACCATATGGACGAGATTCTCTTCCATCGAAGGCTTCCAGGGTCGTAGGAGACTGGGTCAAAGTAGGAGAACCAATGGCTTTCCAGCAAGCAACAGACATGATGCAGGTTGAGGCACCCTCATCAATAACTGTACGATGAATCGTTTTGCCATTGATGATGAACTGTATAAGGAAAGCCACTTGGTGAGGCAGTCTCTGCATAAAACCCTCGAGATCAAAAGAGATCAAATCCGAATCTGCCGGGTCGATGCCACCAATAGCTGATAGCAAGGACTTCCTCTGGGAGGGGCAGCTCTGGAGGACTTCTAACGCGGACATAGCAGACGGAGCTTGAGCTAAGTCCTCAACAATGCTATAATGCTGGGCAGCACGAGCATTAGGGTTATAAGATGACTTCCTGAGTACACCTTTCGGAGGGGGTCGGGGGATCGTCTCAGTGCTGGGCCGTTCGATGTGAAGGGGACCAGAACTGGATGGAGGAGCGCTGGAGGGAACCTCCGGCTCTTTCCCGGCTTGAGATGGATAATCTTTCGCTCGAGTTGAAACATGGATGGGAATCGTTCCAGCCATGAACACTTGAGAACCAAACGAGGAAGAGGATTGAGACGGATCTGCCACCATCTGAGTCTGCTGGGAAGGGAAAGGCTCTTTAAGCACGGCAGGAGGCCCAGGAGCACCTTTCAAAAGTCGACTAACTTCGGACCGCCTCGGGCAGTCCTTAGTGTAGTGATCCTCATCGCAGATGAGACAAGGATATTTAGGTTTTCGCTTAGCTCCTTCCTCGGAGAGAGGCTTAGGGGGATCCTGCTTGGGCTGTCCAGATTTATCTTTAGCTTTCCCTTTCTTTTTCCCTTTTGAGGATTTATCCACCGCGGTGGACTGAACGGCGTTTACCTCGGAGGTACTCCCAGAATTTGATTGGCCCTGAGAAGCATTTTCGTTAGAAGCGTTCTGTTTCTGCTTCCCAGGGTTCGCGGCCGATTTCTTCGATGACGAGTTTACAGAGCCAATGACTCCATCAACAGATGGTTTCGGCGGAGCCTTGGACTGTCCAGGCCTCGGGGCATCTGGCAAATACTCATATAAAGTACCCGACTGAGAGTACACTAAGTCGAGGTACTGAGCTCGCGCGATCGCTTGCTCTTCAGTTACACACGCTCCCATTGCGATGTCTTTTGCAATTTTAGGGACAAAGGAAGTCGTGAACCAATCGGTCAGGAGTTGATCAGGAATCCAAAATTTGATCAAGCGACGACGCCTTCTCCATTCATGTATATGATCAGATATGTGTGTAGCCGTATCCTATTTGAGAGACGTGAGGAGGTGTGTCCTAGTCTCGTACCGAATGGGTAACTGAAAATGAGTCAAAAACGCCATAGCCAACGAGTTGAAATCTTGAAACATGCCATGATTCAGCTCAATATACCACTTAGTGGCTGAACCAGTGAGAGTTCTCTGAAAGAGGCGGAGCCGGATAGAGTCATCAAGCCATGAGTTCGATGAACACCAAAGGTGATAGGTCATGACATGGGCCTGAGGATCTTCACCAGCTTTGCCATCAAATTTTGGACAATCACCTGGTATTTTAGTTGGAACTGGTGGCCAATACGGATTATGCAAAATAGGATCATTTGTCAACTTGGACACATCAGGAAGTTCCAACGTCGCTAAGAAAGGCAACTGAGGGTTAAAGGACATTTGTGGCTGCGGATTCGAGGCAGTATTAGGGTTCCAACCAGGTGGTGGTTGCCCCCACGGGCTTTGTCCAGATGGACCCGGCCCAAAAGGACCTGGTGCATAGGGACCTTGCCCATAGGAGTTCTGTCCATACGGATTCTGGCCATATGCGGACAGTTGTCCCTGTGTCTGCCCCCCAGCTCCCCATGTATTAGCAACTTGCCCTACAGGTGCAGCATACTGATAATTTTGGTAAGGAGTGACCTGCGGCTGTTGATAATTTTGATAAGGAGTAAACTGAGTTTGCCCCTGGGGTTGCTGGTAGCCATACATTTGCTGGGCTCCATACTGAGCCTGATAAGGAGGCTGCATCTGGTAAGAAGGTTGAGGCTGTGGCCCACCTTGCATTTGATAACCCATTTGAGTTTGGGGCCCAAAATGATGTCCTTGAACCGGTTGGGCTTGGCTCATCTGTCCGGAAGGTTGACCTGGGTGGGCTTGGGATGGACCTACCTGCCCAGAAGGACGAATTTGCTGGGTGCCAGGTTGTCCGTAAGCCACTAAGGGTTGTCCTTGCGGAACAGATGGCTGAGCCGGCTGGACGGCTGGTTGACCCGGAGTTTGGCCAGCCTGTCCAGATGGGTGATTAGGGCAGACAGCGGGTTGACCTTGCTGTATAGAAGGTTGGCCCGTCTGCCCCCCGGGGTGCACAGGCTGAGCAGTGGGTTGGCCTTGCTGTATAGAAGGCTGCCCCCCTTGCCCAGGAGGATGCATGGATTGAGCAGTGGGTTGGCCCTGCTGTACATAGGGTTGCCCTCCTTGCCCAGAGAGATGACCAGATTGGGCAGTAGGTTGGCCCTGCTGTATGTAGGGTTGCCCCCCTTGCCCAAGAGGATACCCCTACTGGACTGTTGGCTGACCTTGAGGAGTGTAAGTTTGCCCAGCTTGTCCAGATGGGTAACCCTGCTGGAGACCAGGTTCACCTTGTTGGATGTAAGGCTGCCCTGGTTGTCCAGTTGGGTAACCTTGCTAGGTACCAGGTTTCCCTGGGTAACCAGAAGGTTGATTCTGATAAGAAAACGACGGACCACCAACGGCCGAAGGTTGTCCCGGGTAGGGTTGTCCTTGCGGGCCCCCAGATTGTCCTGGGTAAGGCGGGCCATAAAGTGGTTGCCCCTGAGGGGTTTGCACATAAGGCAGCTGGCCTTGATTTGGCGGTCCTTGAGGCTGCCCAGGGATTACCTGGCACCCTCGAAAAGTATGAGTACTGGCGTCATAAGAGATGGACAAGGGTACCGAAACTTCAACGAAATGTGGAAGAGGCGCGGATTGAGCGAACTGAAGGTACTGACCAGTAGAGTCATAATAAAATAGGGGACCTTGGTAATTCAGATCCACAATGGGCTGCCCCTGACTATCATAGGGTCCCGCTCCTGGAACAGCACCAGAAGAGGGTTGAGCACTCTGTGCAGGATCAACGACTCCAGATGAAACTTCCGGCTGGCCCTGACTGTGAGAAGGACCAGCACCATCGTTCGTAGACGAAGACGCTGACACGGCACTAACGACCGGAGTCGAGTGCGCTACACAAACGGTTGGATTGGTAGGAACTGAGGTAACAGGCGTATTAAGAGGTCGTGAAACAAAGGGCCCCATGGTGGCAATAAGACTAGGATCCCATATAGTCGTAGAAGTAGTTCTGGCAGCTATTCTATCCCTCATCGACTGATATCGTGGAGGGAGTGGAGAAGTAGCTGGGATGGGAGTTTCAATATTTGACACCACGGGTGTCTCACCTGTGCTGGGAGATGTCTCATCCATGTGGGAAGTGGACATCGGAGACGACATACCGGGAGGAGTACGAGGGGTATCGTCTTTGTCAGGCTCCCAGATAGGATTCCAATCTTCTTCGTAATCCTCGTCGCCCGAGGCACGTACGTTGATAGGCTGGATACTCGGGATGATAGGAAGAGTATCGCTTACAACAGGTACCTCAGGAGCAACAGAAGATGGAGAACCTTGATCACTCGGACCGGGAGTCGACGGGTCAGCCAGGATGACAAGACCCCTTAGAAAACCTAAAGGAAACTAACGATAAAGACCCTACTCAAACTAATGCACACAAGATCTAACCAGGTAATGTTATCGTGGGCGAATAAATTTTTAAGACACAGGAACCAAACCTGACCTTTTCATGTTTCAAGAGTCGAGAAAAGGATGAAAAGATGACTCCAGTCTCCTTTGAATGTTTAATGAGCACGAAGTGACAAGACGCTCACAGACACCTTTTCTTTTAGGGAGTCCGAAAAGGATCAAAAGTGACTGCTCTGGAGACTCTAGGTAAAGCGTTTACCAAGAAATCCGTAAAACTGCTTATACACCTTGGCAATCGTATGAGAACCAAGGACTTTCCGTACTGCAGTCAGTCTTCCCGAATGCTGTGTTCAGTGCGTTACGGTTCACAAGGCGGCAGACTCGGCTTCCTATGGATCAAGGATAAAAGCCTAGTGGGGTCTCCCTATATACGCGATGATACATGGGAGCACAGTCCGTGTTAGACCACTATCGAGTCACAGAAGGAGGAATCACCCAACCGTAATGTGAAACAATAGTGACTATGTTTAAAGACGCCGGAACACGTCTCTAACCTAGACCTCTAGATGTTTGCGTTAAGTTCCAATGCGTTTTTAGGTTTATTCAGTTTATTTTATGGTTGATCTTGAATTTAAGTTTCGATTTCAGGCCTTATCGTGTGATCTCTCACAATTACCTAGATGCAAGCTATATGCCAAAGAACACCATTTCGTTCGATGAATTCTAACTATGAGAAGGTTAAGAGCTTTCAATCAAACAAAACGAACTCAAACAATCAAACAATCTAATGCAGCTAATGACAAAGAAATGAGACTTTTCTTTTGAGAATGCAAATCAACAAAATGCTCTTCCTTTGATTAACAATTGAATGCAAAAGATATTAGTTCGATTTCTTTTTCAATGGCACAATGCACTTACAATGAATTTTGAGAGACAACAACACCGAGTAAAGGAAACAAAATCACTCAATGAAAACACAACAAGCGTGAAAAGAGCTGGTTGAACCCAAGCAATTGTGATCTATGTCTGGGTGGCGAGGAGTAATCGAAACAACCGAAGGACTGGTTCGAGGACAATCACCTAAACAACCAAGCGAAGAAAGCAAACAAGGAAGGTTTTCGCAAAAGCAAAGGCAAGTAGCAACGGATCTTCGTGAACAAGCGATAAAACAAAATCAATCCAGTGAAAACGGGATGACAAGACTAGGTCACCGGACACAAAACAAAATCCGCCCAACAAGACTTCGCAAGCAAGTGTCTCACAGTTCAAACAATGAAAAACAAGCCATAAACCAAGTGGAAAGAGTAAAGGACAGTCAACCCAACAGGCTCAGGAGGCAAATTTGAATCAAAATGAACTCTACAGGATCAGCGCGGGTAGAACTCAGCAACAATGTGCTGACAAGAGTCTACACGTAGCAACAATGCGCTGTCAGTGCGGAAGGACACGGGTTATCCGCGCTGGTTCGATTTTAGAACCGTCGTGACTGTTCGATGAGAAAGCGTGATGACCGCGAGACTCAAGAAACAGGAAAGCAATGTGAGCGCGACTGTTTCAATTAAAAACGCGCTGAGGCTAAAAAACAAGCAGAACCTAACAAAAAGCTCCCAAACCAAGGCAAGGGTTCTTCAAACAATTAAAGCACTTCCCAGACTGAACCAGGAAATCCAGAAGTAAAAGACTAACTCCTAATCTTCAAAGAGAGAGGGATCAAGCAAGCTCAAAACAAGGATGAATGAAAAGGGACAGAGGCCAACTCCCCAGTGGAGTCGCCAAATTGTTGGAGAGGTAAATCCCCTCTACGGATAGAGGCGATCCCTACTAGCCCAGAATGGGTCTAGCAACAATCAGTCAATGCTACTATGAAAATTCCTAATTGCAATTAAAAGGTAGGCAAAGAACACCTACTTGGATTCCAACGCTATTGTTTGATGAAGAGATGCCGCTCCCGCTCCTTCGCTCTGGCCGGTCACGATCCTCCGCGATCTCCGCGAACAGATACCTGCACACACGAAGAGAAAGACAAACACAAGCGTGAAATCTAATAAAAGAAACTATACATCAGTCAGAAAGGATGTAATTCACATTAACCATTACAGAGACAAATGAGAATGGAACCATAATAGTAGTCATCTATTATTAATCAATAACAGAGAAGAGTACAACCAAATGTTCTGACGTCGATATCCTTCTCAAGAGGGTCCAGTCAGCAAGTCTCTTAAGCATTCACCCTTAGAGGTAGATCTCCCAAGACAAGAGCTCTCTCTCTCTCACACAAGTAACACAACCTCCCTTAAGCTATCTAGCAATTCCACACTTATCACACCAACTACCTATAGTAGCAGCAATCTGAGCACTATAAACTCCACACAATTCAAACTAGCTGCTCATGGCAATGGTAGAGGTTTAAATAGGAGAGGGAGCCTCCTTGAATGGTGGAAGGATGAGCTTATCTTCAAGGGAAGTGGTTTCAAAGGTCGAACAGACATGCCATAGAAGGGAGGCGATACTCACAAGGCTAACAACCAAGCCTGCAGTTATCTGGAAGGCTGGCTGTTGGAACAAATTCGCCCAAACTGGATCAACCTGGGTGCAAGACTGGTCTGGCGCGCTGACATCGCAAAGTAACAATAGACAGGGTCATGTCAGTGCGACTTAATACAAACAGAGACTGCGCTGGCCATGAAATTCGACCAGCGCGGAAAAGTCGTGTGCTTCCACGCTGGCAGCGCATGAGGTCTGTTATGAAGCGCCAGTCAGCGCGGATATTTTAATAATAGTTGCGCTGATGATGAAAACTTTGGAAAAGTGGGTTTTTGGCCAGTTCAGAGGGCATGAACTTGATTATTGTGAACTCCTAACACAGTAGGGTGACTGACAGGGAGACAGTGACAAATTACTGTGTAACAGCTAGTATTACTTTATTGGAGAATAACGTAAAATCATTATTTTATTAAATGGTGGCAAAAGTGACTTAGTATAAAATGGCCACCACCAATAAAATAATATTAAAAAAAAAATCTTAGAGGAATGAGGAGAAATTATAAAAGGAGGATGGACTCATTTTCTGGATTATCTTTCACATTTGCAAACAAACACTCACCTATACACTTTGATGTTTAGCAAAGTCTACTGGATGTTTATCCATGAGTCTCTCAAGCAGGGGATTCCACCTCTACCTTGGGGGATTATCAATGCCCACCCTAGGGAGGTTATTCTACAGGAGTTTTCAGGAGTTGCGGGCAGTCACACACATCAATAACCAATATAGAGAGGGGAGTGTGCATTTCTTAGTAGCCAGGAATCACGCAGAGAGAGTTTGAGACTAGGAAGGATCTCAATACTTTTCGGGAGGTCATGGAGCTGAGGTAGTAGCATTGGGAAGGCATTTTCGTTGGAGATTTCAGCTAGCTGAGCCAGCCTACCAACAATTCACATTTCTAGGTAGAGGAGTAATGCAAAGGCTGCTCAGTATAATTTCATAGTGTTTCAGAGTAGCTAATTCAGGCCAGGAGTTCATCCATGATGTTAGGATTTGGATGGCATGGGTGAATTGAGCATTTGTAGCGAGATTTGTAGGCAGTTTCTAGCAGGTCGAATTTGGCAGCCATAACTAAGGTGAGGCTCCAAGGGGGTCGAAAAACAAAACTCAAAGGCAACCAAATTCCCTTTTGGGTTTCTCTAGGTTTTGGCCAAGGATTTCAAGAGGAAAAGAATATATATTGTTGGGTGGCTTTCGTGAATATTCTAGCCATTCGAAATTCAGTAGGGCAACCATTTTCTAGGAAGCGCAATGCATATTGGTGTAACAGTTGGGCAGCCTTCAGCTCTATTGGGTTGTGTTATATTCTTTCCATGACTACCCCACGTAGTTAATCAGGGGTTAGAAGGGGGGGTCACAGGGGGTTTGAGGTGTACCTGTAACTCCACTTTATAGGGTTTGGGGTAGCGCCTTGAAAATTTTTGGTTTTGGACCCTATGTTAGGTTGGGCAGACCCACCTATGGTTTTGTGCATGATTTTCGCACATGTTTTTGGACGCAATGGTTTTCGGTCCATGGTATTGGATGCGATGGTTTTTTAATCCATGGTATTGGACGCTTCGGCATGTATAAATATGTATTATAACATTGAAATAAACATAATGAAAAGTCAAGCTAGTAGTCTTAGTTTTGGGATCCAGGGGAAATCTCTGTGTATATGTGTTATTCTCTCGCATTGTTTATTTTATTTGTTTTAGAATTCGTATGCAGGTAATTTATGTATGGGGTTAAAACCTACATTTGGTATCGGAGTTGTTTTGGCTTCAAGGGGATGACTTTGTTGCTGAGGAGTTTCGCTCGAGCTTGTGGTAGACCCTGTTCAGTGCGAGATCTATGAGATTGATTTTTTTGGTGAAAGAATATGGCGAGTAGTGGAAAGATAGAGATAAAAAAAATTAATGGTTAGATATTTGAGTTGTGGAAACTCAAGATGGAGGATCTGTTGGTGGATAAAGATAATTGGATCGTGGTAGATCTGGGTACTAAACCAATGGGAGTGTCCGATGAAGAATGGAAGAAGTTGTATCAGAAGGCAAAGAGCACAATACGATTATGTGTCTCAGATTTAGTGTTGTTGAATGTATTAGGGGAAGCTACGACGAAGGCTTTGTGGGACAAGTTAGGGACTTTGTACCAATCTAAGTCTCTGGTGAATAAACTGTTCTTGCCGAAAAAGCTATATAACCTGAGGATGAAAGATGGAGACTTAGTGACAGAGCATCTGAATGCATTTATTACTGTGGTAAGTCAGTTAGCATCTGTTGATATTAAAATTTCAGATGAAGATAAGTGCATCAATTTGTTGTGTTCTCTACCATATTCGTGAGATAGTCTGGTTATTGCAATAGGTAGCAATGCAACTGCCTTGTAGTTTGATGAAATAATCTCATCCTTGCTGACGAAGGAGATGAGATGGAAATATATGGAGAGCGAGAATGGTGATGCCTTGTCTATACGAGGACGATCCTAGAACAGAAACAAAAATAAGTCATCGAGCGGGACATCTAAATCTAGAGGAAGATCTAAATCTCCAGGAAAACCTGTAAAGGTGGTGTGCTGGAAATGTGGAAAGGAAGGGCACTACAAAAGGGACTGCAAATCTAAAGCTGTTGATAAAGGAAAGGGATCTGATGATGCTCCTTCTATAGAGGCGAAAACCACCTCAGATGAAAGTGGGGATGTGTACTTGGCTTCTTCAAGTACACATGTCGATCATGAGGCATGGTTGATTGACTTAGGTGCATCCTTTCACTTCACTCCCCATAGAGAGTGGTTCTGCGAGTATGAGAAATACGATGGTGGTGATGTCTTCTTAGGGGATGATAGAAAGTGTAGAACCATTGGTCACGAAAAATTAAATTTGAATTTGCAAGGTGGAAGGGTTAGAACACTTCCAGGTGTTCTACATATTCCTGCATTAGCCAGAAATCTAATTTTTGTAAGCAAGTTGGATGATGCAGATGTAAAAATAGTGTTCGAGAAGGATACCTGCAAAATGGTTCGGGGAGCACTCGTATTGATGCGGGGAGTTCGGATTGGAACTCTGTACAAGCTGAAAGGTAGCATGGTTATTGATGGGTGCAACAGTTCTGTGGTTCTTGAAAGTGAAGCAGAAAATCTAGTAGTCTCTGGAGAGAAGACCATGTTGTGGCATCAAAGGCTTGGACATACTGGAGAGAAGGGCCTTCGAATACTTCATGGTAAAGGTATGGTAGAAGGTATGAGTAATAGCTCTTTGGATTTTGATTTCTATGAAAATTGTGTATATGGGAAGTAGAATTGGGTGAGTTTCCCCTCTAGTAGTAAGAGGGCGAAACAAATATTAGAACTTGTGCACAGTGATGTGATTGGACCTATGAAGGTTCCATCACTGGGTAAGTCTGTGTACTATGTATCATTTATAGATGACTTCTCAAGGAATACATAGATATATTTCCTTAAGAAGAAATCTGAAGTCTTTGACAAGTTTAAAGAATTTAAGGCTCTCGTGGAAAATCAGATAGAGAAGAAGATAAAGGTGCTGAGAACAGATAATGGTGGAGATTTTTGCAGCAAGGAATTTGAATAATTCTGTAAGAAGTTTGGTATAGCACGACAGAAGACTATTCCATATACAACTCAGTAAAATGGAGTTGCAGAAAGAATGAATAAGACATTGATGGAAAGGACAATAAGCATGCTCAGTGGTGCCAGGTTAGGACACGAATTTTGGGTAGAGGCAGTGGATACTGCATGTTACCTGGTCAACAGGTCACCTACATTAGTGTTGGAGGATAAGACTCCACAAGAGTTATAGACTGGTAAAAAGCACTCTTTTTCACATCTGAGGGTATTTGGATGTGATGGATATGTACATGTTCCAAAGGAGAAATGAACCAAGTTGGATAGTAAATCTGAAAAGTGCATTTTTATTGGGTATAAGGATGGTTTAAAGGGTTATAAGCTTTGGAACCCAATCACAAGGAGGGTTGTGTACAGCCGAAATGTGGTGTTCAGAGAGGTAAAAGATGTTATTAAACATGAATTCCAACCAAAGGAACCTCAGAAGATAGAGTTTGAGCTAAAGGAGGAAGAATCAAACTCTACAATAGAGGAGGAATCAGAAGATGAAGAGCTACAAACTCCAGCTGTGAGAAGATTAGTTCGAGAAAGAAGGCAGACAGAAAGGTATAGTCCATCTGCTTTCTGTTCAAATTTTTCTTTATCTATTACTGACGATGATCCCAGAACTATGAAGGAAGCAGTAGATTCAGAGGATGGCAAACTTTGGAAAGAGGCCATGGTTGATGAAATGGCATCTTTTCACAAAAATGAGGCTTGGGATCTAGTGAAGTTGCTAGCTGGAAGGAAACCCATTGGTAGCAAATGGGTGTTTAAGAAGAAGACAAATGCAGAAGGAAAGGTGGATAAATACAAAGCTCGGTTGGTAGCAAAAGGTTATTCCTAGGTGCTGGGAATTGATTTTGGTAATATTTTTTCTTCTGTTGCGAAGGTAGCTTCTATTAGATTACTTTTATCTGTTGTTGTTGCTTTTGATTTTGAGGTAGAATAGATGGATGTGAAGACAATATTTCTTCACGGGGATCTAGAAGAGGAGATATACATGAAGCAACCTGATGGCTTTGCGGTGAAGGGTAAGAAAGAACTGGTATGCAAGTTAAAGATGTCTCTCTATGGGTTAAAACAATCACCAAGGATGTGGTATCAGAAATTTGATACATTTATATGGGGACTTGGCTTGACCAAAAGCAAAGTAGATCATTGTGTGTATTTTAAATTAATTAGTGACTGTGTTATTTATCTAGTCTTGTATGTGGATGATATGTTTTTCGTTGGAAATGACAAAGAAGTTATCTAGGGTTTGAAGACCCAATTGTTCTCCAAATTCGACATGAAAGATCTTGGTGCTGCAAACTATATTTTGGGCATGGAAATTAAAAGAGATCAGACAAAGAGGAAGCTCTGGTTAAACCAGAGGAAGTATGTCGAGACAATGTCGCAGAGGTTTAATATGCAGGATAGTAAACCGATAAAGGTTCCTATTCCTATAGGTGTGAGGTTATCTGCTGAATAGTGTCCCAAGAGACAAGAAGAGGAAGAGGACATGTCTCGTGTTCCATATGCAAGTGTAGTTGGTAGCCTGATGTATGCAATGGTCTGTACTAGACTAGACATTGCACATGCAATGGGAGTATTGAGCAGGTTTATGTCAAAACTAGGGAAGGAGCACTAGACAACAGTTAAGAGGGTTTTCTGGTATTTGTATGGCACCAGTGGTTATGGCTTGTGCTACCAAGGAAGACCAGGATTGGATAGAGTGTTGGATATTCATGGCTTTGTTGGCGTAGACTGGGCTGGAGATCTGGATCAGAGAAGATCTACATGTGGGTATGTGTTTAACCTATTTGCAGGTGCAGTCAGTTGGATGAGTAAGAAACAATCTGTAGTGGCACTATCAACTACAGAAGCAGAATACATGGCAGCCACTCATGCAAGCAAGGGAGTAGTTCGGTTGCAGAGATTGTGTTCAAGTATTTGGTTAGTATAGGAAGCTATAAAGATAGATTGTGACAGCCAAAGTGCAATTTTCTTGGCAAAGAACCTTGCATATCATTCAAAGATAAAGCACATTGATGTTCAGTATCACTTTGTGAGGGATATGATAGAAGACAAAAAGGTGTTGCTGGTAAAGGTGGACACTTTGAAGAATACTGCAGATGCATTGAAAAAATCTGTGAGCTCTGAGAAGTTCTCTAGGTGTAGAGAAACAATGGGCATTGCAGGGCTAGATAAATGACTAAGCTCTCTTGTGGCCTCCTGTGGAAAGAAAACAACAAGTGGGAGAATGTTGGGTTGTGTTATATTCTTTCCATGACTAGCCCACGTAGTTAATCAGGGGTTAGAGGGGGGGAGGTCACAGGCGGTTTGAGGCGTACCTGTAATCCCACTTTATGGACCCTATGTAAGGTTGGGCAGACCCACCTATGGTTTTGTGCATGATTTTCGCACATATTTTTGGATGCGATGGTTTTCGGTCAATGGTATTAGATGCGATGGTTTTTCGGTCCATGCTATTGGATGCTTTAGCATGTATAAATATGTATTATGACATTAAAAGGAACATAATGAAAAATCAAGCTAATAGTCCCGGTTTTGGGATCCAGGGGAAATCTCTGTGTATATGTGTTTTATGTGTTATGCTCTCGCATTGTTTATTTTCTGTGTTTTGGAATTCGTATGCAGGTAATTTCTGTACGGGGTTAAAACTTACAAGCTCAACCATTTTCCTACCTAGCGTTGGTCCTGCTTGTCCATAGGGACAAGCCTAACTGCACCATTTCACTATCTATTGTATTTGGCTTGTAGTGTTAGGATATTCTGACACATAGGAAATAGTTAAGTATAACTTGGTCTAGTGTAGAGTTAGGTAAAGTGTGTTTCTTTTCTATGTACTTTTTAAACTTACAATCTGATGGTCACGATATGTTCTAGGCATGAAGTGATCTGCCAGTTCATTCTCTCCTCAGTATTACCGACACTTGATCTGTGGCTTAACACTCGATTCGTCCATGATCTCTATTTAAAGAGCATGGAGGGTCATTTGTAGGGAAACAGTTCATGAGAGAAGCTTATATAAATTTTCATTATTTTATTAATAAATTGCCTGAAGTGGCCACGTTGGCTCACACCGTGGAATGTTTCCCTCTTTGAGGGTTTTAACCACGTCAAGGATACTGGTGTATTGATCTGTGATTTGTTTGTGAGAGGTGTCCTTTGGTGTTCTGTGTTAGGAACGTACCTTGGAAATTCCTACATGGTATCAGAGCTATTTGAGGGCCACATCCGTTGGTAATCCAAATCTGAAGCCAATACAACTACATCCGACTGTCGTTTCTTAGATCTATTGTTCTGACTGCTTTCGGGCCGAGAGGACTGCTTTATTATGTTAGGAGCATCTGTTCTAGTGAGAAAACCCTTTCGTTTCACCTCAAAGGGTTTCTATAGCCCTAGATGCATCACTTTTAAGATCTGGATGTATACAGTCTTTATTTGCAGTTCGAGCTATTCATCTCTCTGTTTATTTCAGTTTATTTAGCTCTCTTTTTTATTACCGGATCTATACCTTTCATTTCTATGCATGCTCTTTTCCCCGCGACTCTGTGCGATCTGGGCAAATCATAAACAAAAAGGAATGATTTTTCTTATGCATATACTATTTTTAGCTGCATCTTAGTGTGATCTTAGAAAATCAAAAACATTAAGGAAAATATTTAGTTTCCAGCTAAAGCTAAGTTCAAGTCGTAAGGTTTTTTTTTGTATGTCTGTGTTGGGTTTTATGGTTTTTGTTTTGTAGTCAAAAAAGAGCTTTTTCAAGTGAAAAAAAAAAAAAAAGAATAACCCCTTCCTCTTTTCCAAAAATGACTAACATTTTAAACTAGCTCACTTGGTCCAAAGTTACTTTATGAGAATAGAGGTCTTGAGGTCAAGTCTTTTTATTTGTTGAGTTACTTTTTCAAAAAGCACATGTAACTTATGTTTTAAAGTTACTTTATGCAAAAGTGTTCTTACCCTTTTGTTGAGTTACTTTTTCAAAAAGCACATGTTACTAATGTTTTAAAGTTACTTTATGTAAAAATGTTCTCACCCATTATAAAAATGAGTCACTTATAATTTTAAAGCCTCTTTATCTTTTATTTCAGTTACAATTTAGGGTAGTTGATAAAGTACCATTGTAAAAGTGATTTTCACTTATTTATAAAAGTGAGTCACATAATTTTTTTCTTTTTAAATGAGGTAATTAGATTAAGTTTGGAAAGAAGGGGGATTTTTATAAAATATAACATTATCATTCATTTCCACACATTCACACACTTTGTTGGCATCTTCAACAATTTTTCTTCAAAGGGCGATAACTTTTTCATCTGAAAGCCATTTTCAGAGCTATTTTTTTTAATCAGCATAATTTTTCGAGATCTTTCTATTAGAACACTTAGTTTTAGCATATACAACATCAGTTTCTGTTAAAATGGAAAGTCCATGCGAAGTTATTCTTGACAACACCAACTACTTCCAATGGTAGTCTTACATTGTGGATTTACTTAGAAGTAAAGGTCTTTATAGAATAGCCTCAGGCCAAGAAACCAAACCTCAAGATGAAGATAAGGCAGCCAAATCGGAAAATAGGCAAGATCAAGCACTTGAGTTGATAGGGATGTCTATTTCTCGAGACCTTAGATTTCATATCGCAGAACTTGATACTCCTAATGAAGCAATGAAACAACTCACTAAAGTTTTTTGAATTAAAAAATGAAATTGGAGCCCATCAACTTGAAAAATGAGTTGCTTACATTTGACCCCAATAACTTTTTTTCCATTGAAGATTTTTTGTCCAAGTTCAAGACCCTTATACTTCTCTTGGAAGGTGTTAAGGTTAAGAAACAAGATGGTAGCATGATCTATTCAATCCTTACTAAGTTGGGACCAACCTACTATGTGTTTGTTTCCACCTTCTATTCTACTAGAGAAGCCTTTATTTCTCAAGGACAAGACTAGAAGTCCCCCTCTTTTGATGCCTTTTGTGATTCTTTAATAAAAAAACAAGAAAATATCTTATATCTTGGTCTTCTTAATCTTGGAAACTCTTTTAAGAAAGCATTAGTCACCCAACAGTAACCAATTTCAAAGAATCCTAAGAAGTAGTATCCTAAAAAAAATGGTCCTAAACTAAAGAAGGGTCCTAAGTAATTTCAGTCTCAAAATGAAAAATCATTTCAACACAATGATAAAGCAAATAAAAACAAAAGGAAGAAGACTGGTAGACATTGCCACTTGTAATCGAGATGGCCACTTAGAATCCAAATGCTTTAAGAAGATGGAAGCCTTGGAAGCAACAATGAAGAAGCATAACATCCATTTGGAGCACTCTTCAACTTCAACTTCATCTTCAGGAATACCAATTTCTGCATGTGGTTGTCAAGCATCTCGATCTGGTTATGCACTAAATGTATCTTCTTCTTCTCATTCTCATGAGTGGCTCATTAATTCTGGAGCTTCTTATCACATGGCCAAAAAGAAAGCCATGTTTTCTTCTTTAATGATTGTAACACCAAAAATATATATGTTGGTGATGATAGATCTCTTAGTGTTGTAGGGACTGCAACTGTTCATCTAGACAATGGTCAATTTAATGATGTATTATGTGTTCCAACCTTATCTTGCAACTCTCTATCTGTATATCATATAACTCATTCAGGTGAAGGTAAAATCGTTGAATTTTCACATCATGATGTTGTAATTAAGGACCTAAGAGATCCTAGACAGATTTTAGCTACTGGCATTGCTAATGATTCTACAAGGTTGTATAAGTTTAACAACTTTGGGTCATTAAATCTTCCCTCGGTATTTTTTTTCTCGTAATGATGAAGTGAGAAAACTTTGGCATGAGCGATTTGGTCACTTAAACTATAGCTCCTTTCAGAATCTACGTAAAGAAAATATGGTGACAGGTCTTCCAATGGTATCTTGCAGAGATGGTGTTTGTTCCGAATGTGTACTTTGAAAACATCATTAGCATAGTTTTGAAAAGCATACCTCTTGGCATGCCTCAGCCCCTTTACATCTTGTGCATAATGATTTATGTGGTCCACTTCCAATTGTTTCATTTTCTATCTACAAGTATTTCTTAACTTTCATTGATGATTTATCCAGACGTACTTGGGTATACTTCTTAAAACTCAAGATTGAAGTATTTAACATGTTCTTGGCCTTTAAGGCCTTTGTTGAAAACAATCTAGACATCAAATTCTTAAGCTAAGATCTGATAATAGCGGAGAATAGGTTAACAACAAATTCATCAACTTTTGCACTGAGAATGGAATTCGAATGCAACATATTATTCCATGTACTCTACAAAAAAATGGTGTAGCTGAAAGGAATAATCACACCTTAAAGGAAATCGCTAATTGTATGCTTCAATCTAAAGGGCTTAGTCATAATTTTTGGGCAGAAGTAATTAACTATGCAAATTACATAGTAAATTGCACTCCTACTAAGGTTTTAAACGTTATCACTCCAGAAGAAGCATGGAGCTCAATTAAAACAGATATAAGTCACTTTCGTGTTTTTGGAAGGGAAGCATGGGTCCATATTCCAGATGAGAAACATAAAGCTTTAGAACCTAAGAGTGAAAAATGTATTTTTGTTGGATATTCTAAAGATGTCAAAGGATATAGACTTATTCCACTTAAGTCCAAAAATGTTATCATTAGAAGAGATGCAAAGTTTGCTGAAAATATATCGACCTACGAGCCTAGTTCGGTGGATGTGACACCTCTCTCTATCCCTTCTACTTTTGAAAATATTTCTTCTTCAGATGATGATAGAGAGGATGACAATCCTCCCCCACCTTCTCAGGACCCTCCTTCAGCTCCTCAACTTCCAAAATGGGTCCATGCTACTCGGGATGTAGTAGGTGCTGTTGCCAGTGATCCTAGAGATCAGTAATATACACGTTCTCAATTTGATAGAGCCTCTTCTTTATTGGCTTAAGCTTTAAAAAATTATGATCCTGACACCTTTGCAGAACCTTCAGACCATCCAGATTGGGACACAACTATGAATGAAGAATATTGTTCATTATTGGAAAATGATACATGGGATCTTGTTCCTCTTCCAAAGGGATGAAAACTTGTTAGATGCAAATGGGTTTACAGAACCAAGTATGGACCAAATAGAAAAGTTGATAAACATAAAGTGTGTCCTGTTGCTAAGGTTTTTTCACAAGTTAAAACATTAACTATACTGAAACCTTCTCCCCTATTTCCAAAATGAACTCTATCTACGTTGTTCTTTCCCTTGTTGCCACTTTCAAATGGGAAGTCCATCAGATGGATGTTAAATATGCCTTCTTACATGGGGACTTACATGAAGAAATCTATATGGAACAACGTACTAGCTTTATACAAGCATATTCCGGCCTTGTATGTAGGCTTAGAAAATCCCTTTATGGTCTCAATCAAGCCCCTCTGGCTTGGTATGCCAAAATGGATAGCTTTCTTTTAAAAACTGGCTTTTCTAGGTGTCATTCTAAGAATACTGTTTACACCAAGAAAGTGGGCAAGTCAATTATCATTCTTGTTCTTTATGTTGATGATCTTATCCTTACTGGTAGTGATCAGAACCTTATAAACCATGTGAAGTCCAACATTAAAAAAAAGTTTGAAATGACAGACTTAAGACACTTGCATTATTTTCTTCGTCTTAAAGTCTTGTAATCCAGGGAAGGTATTTCCCTTTCCTAGTCCAAGTATGCCTGTGATATTCTACGCCATTTTTACATGGAAGATTGTAAGCCAACCCCTTCTCCCTTTCAGTCTAGAGCCAAACTTTCAGTCACTTATACTTCCCCTGTAGTTGATGCTGCCTTATACTATCAACTTGTAGGAAAACTTTTGTATCTAACCAATACTCGTCCTAACCTTTCCTTTGATGTTGGCTTTATTGCTTGGTTTATGAAAAACCCACATGAGATTCATTGGAAAGCAGCGAAAAGAATATTTCATTATGTTCGAGGTAGAGTTCAGTTTGGGATTCATTACAATGCAAAAGAATCTCCTCTATTGGTTGGTTTCGCTAATTCTGATTGGGCTGGTGACCCTCATGATCAGAAGTCTACTGCAGGTTATGTGTTCACTCTTGGTTTAGGACCTATGACATGGGCTTGTAAGAAAAAAAGCGTCATTTCTCTTTCTTCAGCAGAAGCAGAGTATCGTGGTGCCATAGAAGCTAATAAGGAAGCCTTGTGGCTTTGTCATATCCTGTTAGGTTTGGCTTTCAGTAGCATCATCTGCCCACACTTTGGTGTGATAATCAAAGTGCCATTCAACTATGAAAAGATCTAGTCCAACATCAGCGCGACAAACACATTGAACTGCATATGCACTTCATCAGAAAGGTCATTCATAACCATGTTCTTGAAGTGCAATATTGATCAACAGATGATCAATTTGTAGACATCTTTAGAAAGGCTCTCACAGGGGTGAAGTTTACTAAACTTCGATTTATCATTGGAGTTCAAGAAGTTGTCACTAAGGGGGGATAGGCTTTAATGCCTCCTTCCTTCTCCTATTGTGTCATATTTGTAGGTCCTTCAATCCTATCCTAGGATGTTCTTAAGGGGGGATGTTAAGATATTCTGACACATAGGAAATAGTTAAGTATAACTTGGTCTAGTGTAGAGTTAGGTAAAGTGTGTTTCTTTACTATGTACTTTTGTAATTTAAAATCTAACAATCATGATATGTTCTAGACATGAAGTGATCTTATGGTTCATTCTCTCCTCAGTATTACTGACACTTGATCCATGGCTTAACAACTAATTGGTCCATGATCTCTATTTAAAGAGAATGGACGGTCATTTGTAGGGAAACCATTCATGTGAGAAGCTTATGTAAATTTTCATTCTTTTATTAATAAATTGCTTGAAGTGGACGTGTTGGCTCAGGCTGTGGATTGTTTCCCTCTTTGAGGGTTTTAACCACATCAATAATATTGGTGTATTGTTCTGTGATCTATTTGTGAGTGGTGTCCTTTGGTGTTCTAACGGAGGAACTTACCCTATAAATTCCTACATGCAGAAATATAATAAAATGGCTCATAAGTTCTTCATTTGCAGTTTTCTATGGGTGCTCGATGAATATTTCATTTTTGTATTTTTTTGCGTAGAATATTTGTTGTTGTCACTTGTATTTCCTATTTAGGATCATTACAAAGAAATAAGATAAAAATAAGCACATAGATTAAACTGATATTTAAATTAAATCAATATAAAATTGCAGAAAAGTAGCCCTTTCATTTTCACTAAAAAACGTAAATTGTTTCGAAGAGTTTGCATAGTCCACAGTCCAGTGATGCATACACACACAAAAAAGTTCAAAATTTCTGCAATATTTAAGAAACCCACCCATAATTTATTTTTCTAGTGGAAAAGCAGCAAACGAAAACTTGGTTGAAAGCACTGTTGGAAAGACAGAGAAGATAAAACAAATAATTCACACACAAATCCACGAGTTGCGGTGCTTCTATTGATGACACAAAACATGATGCTTACAATGAACCTGGTGATGGTTATTTAAAGTTTTCAAACTAGAAACTTGCCTAAAATATCTTGACAAGCAACCACATGCAATCACACACTAAAATTCGTCTATTACTTAACTCGATTTGACTCAACACTCAAACACTCAACCCTCGACACTTAGTTAACTAACTCTCTAATTTTAGCCAACTCCTCATGCAGGAGTAATTAGCTTATTTTAACACTCTGCCTTAATTACAACTGTTAAACTACAACATGACTCAGACAACTCAAACATGTCTGCTAGTCTATGTCTCAGCTAGGCTTACAACACCCAAGTTTCTTCTATGAAAATCAAACACATCTTTTGCTAATGACTTAGTAAATATATCAGCCAATTAATCACTAGATTTACTAGGCTTCAAGTGAACTTCTCCATTGCTCACAAGTTCTCTAATAAAGTGATATCTAGTATCAATATGCTTTCTATTTTGGTGAAACACACTATTCTTGGATAGTGCAATCACTGAGGTGTTGTCACAATATATTGTTGTTGTCCTTGTTGTTTCTGCTTGAGTCCATCAAACACTCTTGATAACCAGATTGTTTGACATGCTCCTAATGTTGTTGCTACATATTCTGCTTCTACTGACAAAAGTGTCATAATGGGTTGCCTCTTAGATGCCCATGAAATCACACTTGAACCAAGATGGAAAAAAAACCAGAATTTCTCTTCCTATCATCCAAACATCCGCAAAATCACTGTCTGTGTACCCAATCAAATCTTTTTCTTTTGTGCTTCATACATTATGCCACAATCTCTAGTTCTTGGTTTGAATCTTAGAAATCTTTTTCCTACACTCTAATGTGTGTCTTTTGGAGTCTCCATAAATATGGAAATCCAACTCACTCGCATGATATCCAGTCTTGTAGCTGTGAGGTACATGAGGCTGCAAACCCATAGTTTGAATAGAGTTGGATTGACATCTAATCCTTCATCATCCTTGCTTAACAAAGTACCCGTTGCAACTGGTGTAGGGACAAGTTTGCATTTTTTCATCTTGAATATTTTCAATAAATATTTGGCATATTTATTTTGACAAATAAAAAATCCTTTTTCAAATTTCTCAACATATATGCCAAGAAAATATTTCATGAGACCAAGATCTGTCATCTCAAATGCTTTCATCACGATTGTTTGAAATTAATCTAACTCAAAATCACCTGTAAAAATCATGTCATCAACATATAAGCAAACAATCAAAATTTGTCCATGCTCATTTGCTTTTTTGTACAAGGTAGGCTCAATGTTGCTTCTGCAAAATCCATGTTGATAATGTAGTTGTCAATTCTACTATACCAAGCTCTAGGTGCTTGCTTCAGTCCATAGAGCGCTTTCTTCAACCTGTAAACTTTCTCTTCGTTACCATCAAATTCATATCCTGGAAGTTGTTGCACATAAATAAATTCTTCTATAATTCCATTCAAGAAGGATGATTTCATATCCATCTGTTATACTTTCCACTTGTTCTGAGTTGCTATTGCTAGAACTGTTCTGACTGTATCCAATATGGCTATCGTCGAAATAGTTTCTCCAAAGTCTATTCCCGATTTCTGCAAGAATCTTTTTGCTACAAGTCTATCTTTAAATCTATCAATTTCACCTTTCTCATTCAACTTTTTCTTGTACACCCAATTTACACCAATAAGATTTTTGTCCTTTGGAAAATCAATCAAATCCCACGTACCATTATTTTCAATATTTTCAATTTCTTCATCCATGGCTTGCACCCAATTTTCATTTATGATTACTTCTTCAAATGAAGAAGGTTGGAATGATAACAATGCAAAATTTGAACTAACATCCAAATCATCATAAATATCTTTTAGACTTCTCATCTTTCTCTTACCATTTCCTGATTCATCACCTGATTGATTGCTAGGAGAATCTCGATCTATTGATCTACTTGAAGATCCATGCTTCTCTAAAAATCATGGAGTCCTTGTTGGTGTGTCTATGTTTGGTGTCTTCACCTATGATTCTTGCTACTCCTTTTCTGCTACATCATCTTCTTCCATCAGTGTTACATGTGCATTAACTATTTTGTCTACAGTTCCATTCCATGACTCTTTTTCTTTGAACATATCATCTCTACTAATTATGGTCTTCTTTGTGACAGGGTTATACAATTTTTAAGCTTTTGATTGCTCACTATAACCAATAAATATGCATTTTTCACTTTTATCATCCAATTTTCCTCTTTGCTCCTTACGCACATGTGCATAAGCTACACATCCAAATACTTTGAGATGAGATATGCTGCAATACATACCTTACTATGCTTGTACTAGTACTCTGTTCATCACGCTCTATGTAGTAGATCTATTGATCACCTAAATATCACTTGCAACTGCTTCTTACCAATAGTCATTAGATAAGTTTCTGCCTTTCAACATGCTTCTTATCATGTTCATAATTGTCTTGTTCTCTCTCTTCTACATCATTTTGTTGTGGTGTGTACCTCATTGTAAATGATCTTCTAATTCCATGTTGTTTACATTAATCATGGAATGCCTTTGAATCATATTCTCCACCACTATCTAACCTCAATACCTTGATCTGTAGATCACTTTGGTTCTATGTGATCCAGGTGGATATTGGTGGCCACCCACCAAGTCCACTTGGCCCCCCACCATTGTTTCTTTCAGCTTTTCAGTTTCTTTAATTGTAGCACAGTTTACTATTTTTAGCAATTTTTTTGGTCCTAAATTTCTGGAGCCGTTTTGAGGCCCTAAACGACGTTTTTTGGGAAAACTGGGAGAAACATGGGTCCATGGACCATGCTTTTCCCAAAGTTATAGTTTTCAGATAGATCTTTCTAACGAGATATTGTACACATCAAACGGAGATTGTATGTCAAAGGAAGATTGTATGCCAAAGTTACTCTGCTAAGGTTTTGAATTTCTTGAAATTTGCAAAAGTTTCATACTTCTGCTTCAAGAAGTAAGCCTAAGACTTTCTACTATAGTCATCAATAAAAGTAAGGAAGTAACAGCTTCCACCGATCGACTGTGTTCTCAAAGGTCCACACAAGCCTATATGCACTAGCTCAAGAGGTTGCTTTTCTCTATATGCAATTCCCTTTGGAAAACTTTCACGGTGTTGCTTTCCTAAGATGCAACACTCACAAGTACTAGCAGGTTCTTTGATGGGAGGTAATCCTTTGACCATCTGTTTCTGCTGCAACGATCTTAAACCATAAAAGTGCAAGTGTCCAAATCGAAAGTGCCATAACCAATAATCATTAGAACATGCAACTGTAAAATAACTCACCTGACCATTGTAGTTCATAATTAGAGGAAATAATATGTTCATCGTCATCTGCGCCTTTTCTATCAATTGCTTTCTTGGGGGCTTGTCATATTTAACACATTCTTGACCTTCAAAGATAACTATGTAACATTTTGGTGTCAATTGACCAACACTTATCAAATTATGTTTGAGACTAGGAACATAATATATCTCTGAGATTGTTTTCAGCTCCCCCTGCTTGGTTAGAATGTTGACCACTCCTTTGCCATATAAATCTATAGTCTTCTCTATCCCCAACATTTTTGCAACCAAATTCTTGTTGCATGTCATGTGGTTACTGCAACCATTGTCTAATAGCCACACACTATCAAAAGGTTCATACATGGTATGGAAAGCTAGGAACATGGATTTAGTACGCTCTATAGTGACATTAGCCCTCTGATTCCCTTGATCAGCTATATTCTTCATGCAATTATGAGCATAATGACCAAATTTATTTCCATAATAACATCTCACCTTTGATTTATCAACTCTTTGATTATTGTTGAATCTTCTATAGTTGCTTCCACTTTCATGTTCATGCTCTTCTCGGCCATCTCTATGACCACCATATCTTCTGCCTCATCCTCTTCCTCTCGATCTACTTCTACCTCAACTTCTGTCTCTTGAAATAGAAACCTGACTTTTGAAAGCGGTCTCGAAAGTGAAATCCTTATTTTGGTGTATCTTTGCCTCATGTGATATAAGTGACCCCATCAACTCATCAACAGTTAATGATGAAAATTCCTTAGCTTCTTCTATGGCTGCTACCACAACATCGAATTTGGTAGAAAAAGATCTGAGGACCTTCTCAACCACTATTGATCTTTCATTTATTCACCATAAATATTTAACTTATTTACAACAGTTATGGCCTAATTCATGTAAGAATCGATGTCCTCTGTCTCTTTCATCTGCAGACTTTCAAAACCTTTCATGGTATTCTTCAATTTCACAATATTGACTTTGGCCATACCTTTATAGTTTGTGGCCAAAGTATCCCATGCTTCTTTTTCTAAAGACTTGATCATAATCTTCTGAAAAACTGTTTGGTCCATTCCCTACTGGATAAGCTACAACGCTTGTTCATTCTTCTTTTTGTCTTTCTTCTATTGTTCCCTCTCTGCATTATTGAGAGCTTGTTCTTCAACTTCATCCTTACGCTCTGAAAACCCAAGCTAGACATAATCCCAAACATCATGATCTTGGAACATGGTCGCCATCTTAATGACGCACACGTCATAATCTTTCTCTGTAAATGTGGAAACTAAGGTTGGAAATTTGAGAAAACCATCTTTCTCCAAAAAATTCCCCTAAATTTTTATTTTATATATAAAAAATCTTTTTTTTTTCCAAAAAAAAAAAAAAATCTTTTTGAGAACATTAATAAAAATAAATATTTTTCACGATAAAATTAAAAGGCCCGCGTAATATATAACCTTCTATTTATGGTCTTTATAGACTTTCGAATCCCCCACACAAAAAAGAAAAAACCTTTACTCATTTTTGCCCCACGTGATAGGCAATAGTTTTGACTCCTTTGAATTCCTTTCCACCAAGGTTGGCGTGGTCCTTTAAAAAAAAAACTTTCTTCATGCTCTTAATTTTTTATGATGCGATTTTTCTCTCGTTCTTGAAGCGGGTGCAACAGGCACGGCTCTCTTTAATTAGCAACGAGGATTCACTACCTCGTACTTGAGGGTGGTTGTTAACGACAACAGCGGTTGCGGAAAAAAGTGCTACTATTGGTTTTATTTGATAGTCACACAGCGTGGCTATGCAGGTTGAGGCTGCGACTTCATGCACATGCGAATATCTCTTGTGAGATATTTTAACACAGTGCAAATCCTCTAGCATTAATAAGAAACAATTAATTTTCTCCGCAGACTGCCGCTGCACTTCTCTGACACTCGGGCTTTTTGAAAGCTTTGGCTTAACTTTTCTCTGATACTAAATTGTTGGAAAGATAGAGAAGACAAAAGAAATAATTCACACACAAATTTACCAGCTGTGGTTCTTTTATTGATCACACAAAACATGATGCTTATAATGAACCTGATTTCATCTTTTCCAACTAGCGACTTACCTAAAATATCTTGACATACAGTCACACAAAGTGATCTATCACTTAACTCGACTTTCAACACTCAACAGTGAAACACTCACCCCTCAACTCTGAACAATTAATTTAGTCACTCTCTAATTTTAACCAACCCCTCAGGCTGGAATAATTAGCTTATTTTAACCAGCACAGAGGTAAGTATATAACATGGAAGTTCGTTGACCAAGGCTATCATGTATTTTTTGTGTCGCATGTTCATCCACACCCTTCCTATAGCGAAACATTTCTATTTTTCTTCAATTATGCCATAATGTGCATCAAACAAGTAAATATTCATTAAGTATGCAGGCAAGGAGATCTATGAAAGCTCAAAACCCTTCTAGACAGGTGGCCGCGCCGTGCAAAGCCTTGTAGAAGAAAGGGGAGCCAGTAAATGGCGTGAGAGTTTGTTGGTCTATCGGCGGTTTTGCGTCGCATGTTTGTGTAGGTGAGCAAAACCGTCCCATGGACCAAAGAATGGCATAGAGCAGAAGGCTTTCGTCGAGTGGACCTAAAAATGGTGCAGGCCAAAACCATCCCATGGACCAAAAATTGGCGCAGAGGAGAAGGCTTTCGTGGCATGGACCAGAAAATGGCCCAGAAGGGTTTGGTGGACCAGGGAATGGAGAGGAAGTTAACTGGAGAGTAGATGGGTGAAAGTTAAATGCGTAGCAGGTGGGTGCAATTTTAACACAGAGCGGCGGAAGCTATCGTTGTTTAGGTTGGAATATAATTATTTAGAATTAGTTGTAGATTTGTAAGTGAATGTTGAGAGAATATCTCAAACTCTTTGGAAATAATTGGGTGTGACAATCACCATAAATATTTGGAATTAGTTAGATGTTATAATTGCCATAAACATGTGATGTATATATGATTTAGAAAATAATAATAAAATTATAGCTTTAATCGCAGTGTGTTGTTTTATGTTGTGTATGACTGCGTGTGGAAAGAATTGATGTGCACGTATCAAAATTGGTCGTCTCTTCTTTGTCCCTTTCATCTCCCAAAATGAATGCTCATTCAAGCATCACAACTCTGCGCTTGAGGCCTTTTATTCATATTTCAAAAATAAATGGAAATATGTTGAGTTTGGCACGGGTCTGCGCGTGAGGCTCGTCCAGAGAGAAGATCTTCAACGGAGTAGTATAGATTGGCGTGCGTATGTGGCTGATCGTTGTGCTATGAATTGTCGTGTGGAGAAGTGTGGCTATATGCAGAGGAATATCTTCATGAAACGTCTTCTGTGCGCCTCAGTGCGCAAGAGAAACGTTTGTCCTGTGGCTATGAATATATGCTCGCAGAGGCTTCATCTTCTTTTTCAGTATTCTGTTCACCCATGGGCTTGTGGGGTTTGCCTTCTTATTTCACATTGTTGACTCGGGCGAACACTGATTGTGATCGAAATTAGAACTCAGCCTAGATCGAGATCGAAACCTGGTGTCCTGGCGGATTGAATTTCATGTCTGAGCATGTCCCATGGACATTGATGCGTTTTCAATTTCTTTGTACCTGATCATCATGATAGGACATTTCCCGCATCTTAGTTACATTGGCATGCTATTCATTTTTTCTTCAATTTCTGCTGGAGCGCCACACACTGGTGCAGACTGGCTTTACAATGTTATGGAATGACTGCCAGAGCTGAATCAAATGTTCGAAGTTATCTGGTTTGGTCACTTATGGATATTTTTAAATGGTCGTTTGGATTTACATATCACTTTGGTTTGTATCATGTGGATCTGAACAACATTTAAAGCGATATGTCACGGCAATGTCTCCGCTCTAGTTTAAACGCATACTTCACAAGTAAAAGATGTAGGATGGGCTGAATAAATGTGTGGGACTTTAACATTTTATGGCTGATTACATTCATCTACTCCATGGCAGAATTGTGCCCCGGAAGAATTAACATAAGGAGAAGTTTGTATTGGTATTTTTTTGTCGTTGTAAATTATATTTGGTGGAGAATCCATTAATGAACATTGTTGTATGATTTGAATTCGTGGTTTTTGGCATTGGAAATTTCTGAACACATCATTAGTTTGATGGTGTTTATATTTTTTGGAAATTTTTGAACACATGATTAATTTGATTGTATTTATACTTTTATGGTTTGTTGGTTTTGGCGGAAACCCTGAACAACAGCTACAAGTTATAATATGAGATCAATGTGTGTAAAGCATATTAAGTTGTCAGTTGAGTATTCACATCATTTTCTTAGCCATTCATGGATAGCCGGATGGTGATTGGTTCATAGGGTGGTTCATCACTTGACAACTCTTATAGGGGAACCCCTACGAGCCTAGTTATCAATATTGTTGATCTTCCATAGTTCATCATGGATGGTGAGCATGAGGTGTATTTTAAATTAATAAGGTAAGCTAGAAGGTGTTGAGAAAAGAAAGAGCCACTTGGGATCACTTTAGAGTGGGTACAGTAGCTGATGAAGAAGAGTGAGACACATTATTTTTATTGTTATAATGTGTATTGTAATTGTGTATGTAAGAATTAAGAGGGAGTGTTGGAAGATAATTCTTCCATGTATAATGTAGAATTAGTTGCATGTTTGTAGGTGGATGTTGAGATAATATCTCAACCTCCCTATTTATATTTGGAATTGGTTACATGTCACAATCACCATAAATATGAGAGTTGTATAAAAATAAAATTCATTATTAACAATAGATTATCAACAATCTCTTATACTTTAAAAATGAAAAATAAATATTTATACCTTCCAATATATACCAATGTGATGACAAAGAAAATGCATTGAAATAGAATCTTTCCAAATAATACATAGAGAATAAAGGCAACTTAAATGTGGTTTTGAAAAGTGTTCCTAGCAACATTATAAACAATGTTCATAGTTTTTATCATCATTAACCATTTGTCATCATTGTTATCATCATTCTTAAGTAAAAAAAATAAAATATAACTATATCTATATATATATATATATATTACATTAATTAATACTATATATTTTAAAAGATTATTTGATTCGAATTAGTAATATTTCATAATTTATTTATTTTTTAATAAATAGTTAAATTAAAATGTAATCCAATATCGTAATTTTGTTTATAAATATATACCGTTAATTTTTGACAAGTAAAAATAATTTTTCCTCATGCTATGTTTTTTTATTTTATATGGGAACTTAAAGAAAATATGTAAACAATGTATTTTGAAAATATTTTCAATGTCATTGGATACATTACATTGTTAAAAAAGTTATTTTTTTTAGTTGTAAAGATGAAATTTAATTTAATTCTTCATGTTAGCATGGGGTGTGTTGAAGGCTCGAAAAATCGGGACTCCAACAAGGGGGATAACCACCCGGTCCGAACCTTAGGACAACTCCTTTTTCATTTGGAATAGTGGCTCCGACTGGGGATGGTGGGATCAATTTCCCAATCTATTTATGATGTTCGTGCTAACAAGATGATGTTTTTCTTATCTTGGTTTTATGGGGCAAATATTTATTTTAAAATTGATATATCTTCTAACTATCCTATACAATCTATCATAATCAAGGAAAACATATAACTTTAAGACTATCCTGGGAGTAATGTTTATATATGCGATCTAAAATGATTTCTAAAAGTAATTGATAATAAAGATCATTCAATTACGATAAGAAGAGAATTTGTTTAATAATGATCGTTTCGTATAAAAAGTTAGCTGAAATGATATGAAAGATATATCGCATAAAGAGTCATTCATATATTCAGCATAAAGAATAAATCATCATCATACAAAAGTGCAATAATGATAACTAAGCATTTAAGCTTTCATACATAAATAATTGAAAATGACTTATTGCTTGATACACAAGTAGAAAGCATTAAGAGATAGAAGTACTATTTGTAATATGTCCTACTCATGTGCTCCAGCAATATTGATCCACTTTCAGATCATTAAAAATCAACTAAGAGTACAAAAGTGCAATTTCAGTAGAAGAAGCTGAACTCGTAGAAAATAAATCCTGTTCCATTAACTTTACCAAAACCTCCTTAAAGGGGCAAAAGTGCATGTTCTGAAGAATGTCTTTGATAAAATTTATGGACCCCTCTCTAAAAGCATGAGAGGGGTTTAAATACTAATCTATGAAACTAAAAATAGAAATTACAAAAATAGATGAGGAGGCTTAAAAGACCTACCCCATTTTAAGTGAAAATAAAGAGAAACAAAAATAAAATATGTCTATGACTAATCCTGCATTTGATCTTTGAGATCGCAAATATCCAACATAGGCTTAAGGAGTGTCGGTTGGCTGACTTCAGCTTTCAGTTGTTCTGTGAATACGACATTGGTGAGTGCTGGCACCATTTTCTTAGTGGAAGTGATCAGGTATCTCAAGGTCATCCATTGGTTGTGCAGTTTCACTAGGTATTACCAATACGCCTCCCACTTCATCCTCATCACTCGTCTGATTACCTCTGCCCTTTCCTCCACTACCTGTTTCCATACTGCTTGAAGCTGTTCTGTATTTGAGAGAAGGCTAGGGGTGGTTGTTACAGGGAAAAGTTTCTACACAGAACTGCTTATCCCACTAAGGTGTGATAACTACCTTAGAAACAAACAAAGTAAAGCTACTTTCGTTTTTCCTTTATGAAGTATAGATGAGAGAAGAACAAAGAAGACCAACCTCTGTCTTACGCTAATCTCCTAGTTCGATTCCCCTCTCTCTTGATAGTCTTTCGCTACTTGCTCCATTGCACGCCCAACTTCACAGAGTACCTGTAAGATCACAGTAGCATAGCACTATACAAGAACATGGATTTATAATCATAAACAATCTAGGATCAGATGTAAATTGACCACACAAATGCAACAAACATAAATGACACAAGAGTATGGAGGAAAACTTGAATAGCTTTTATTGATAAACAAGAAAGAGCCAAGGGAGTTACAACCAGTTGTTCTAACCTACCATCATCCTCTCAGCAAAGAAGCCCCTCTTCAACTCATACAAAGCTTAGATCACCCAACAATCTGATGTTGTCCCAAGAAACCAACAGCAATTCCTTACAATATGCAAAATTCCAGCCTCTGGATCTCTGGGATGAGGTATCCATATATAGATATCTGTAAGGGAGATGAGTCAGCTTGTGATTTGACTAGTGTCTTCCCTCTGATAGTTCTTGCTTCCACTTGGAGATTGATGATCTCTTACTCATCCTTAGTCGAATTCAGAGAGGCAAGTGTCACAGGAGAAGTTTATGGAAGTTTCCATGCCTCTCCACCTCACAGAATGACACTTCCATTTGTCACTTCTCGCCCATCGCACCCCATAGAAGGACTTTTTGAAGTGAAACACACCCACACAGTGTGTTTAGGTGAGATGCAACGCACTTTTGCCTATGGAGTAGCTGAAATGATCCTGTTTTGACCAGTTCTAAGCAGTTTTTCATGGAGAACTTCTGGGAGAAGTTGTAATCAGTTGACCTTGTTCCTTTAGGGGTTAGAACAACACTTTTAGGGACTTAGGAGCCCTTGGTTTATGGACATTTCATGCTTGGGGTTGTAGTGCCCAAAAATGTCTATAACAGTTGCCCCCTAAAGCATGAGGTCGTTAATCTTTTGATGTCGGGTGAAATGCTTTATTATGAGGATCCCAAGTTCTTTCAAGCTAGGAGGAGACCTGTAATAAGATATAATACAATACATTATCTTCATAATATTTTCATGATCTAGCTGAGGCAGACATTCCCATGCTCAGCTTTATAAATTCATTTTCATGTACATAGGACAGACAATCGTCTGAGTGTAGACTGATGATTCTGGTAGAGCCATCATCCCTTTGATTGGATGATTATATGTGCAACAATGATGTACATTTGATGTCTTTATTTCCCTGAATATATATCGCAGCCCGAATGGATGAAACTAGATCCGGGGTCTTCAATCTCATTCGATCTTCACTCGAAGTACAAGTCTATCCATGTGAGAGATGTTCTGGAGTCGAACATGGAAAGACATCGCCTGATTACCAGCCAATGATATAAGCTATTAACAGGCGCGAGAGGAATCACCGATAATGATAATGACCCTCAAGGTACTGCAGTACAATTCACGTGGTCTGAATAAAGGACTTGGCGTCGAACACCATGCAAAATCTTTCGGTCGAAGGCCATTGATGTAAACTTGTCGCCGGAAGTGAGAAAATTGCCATTGAGGCATGCAAGCTTCAAAGTACTGAATGGAGTGTTCCTAGATCGACTTCTTGGATAATGAGCTGATGTCGACAAGAAGCGATCCGTCACAGGAGGGCCTTAATGAATCCCACATCAATGACATGTAACGGAGCAAATGATTTTAATGGAGGTGAAAACGATCTAATGACATACGGTTCAGGGTGGCAGTCATGAAAGAATGGAGTGTAAATGTATTGTAGCGGGTGAGACACAGGTGAATTCTCTGAATGACTTCTCTTGAGCATATCGGCGACACTGACATGATGGATTGGTAGCATTACCCCAAATGTGGATGGTGTGATGGGACCATGGTGATGTGACCGGTGAATGAAACAACCCAATCCGACTTGGATGCAGAGTGAAAGTGTCATGTTCAAGAGCGACTTGCTACCAACAAAGTTTCTTCAAGTTTTCTTCCCAATTTTCCCCAGTCATTGCTGATCAATACCTCTTTATTTTTGTCAAGATTGAGGAGGATAACATATGCTTGTTCTATAATTTTCCCTTCGGGCAAACCCATCGCTATGTTTTAATGAGCCTAGCGATAGTGAAACTCGTTCTTGTCTGCTATGGACAAGTTTGTCGCTATTAAGTTTTAATGAGTTTAACGACAAAGATAACTCAGTCCTTTTCAATTTTAGAGAGTCTGAAAAGGAACGTAAAGGAAACTCCAAAATTCCTTTTTCGTCATCTAATCCCTTAAGTCCGAAAAAGTATAAAACAATACAGAAGGGATGAATTTTCGATACTTTTAACGATCCGAACAAAACAAGTGCTCGATCTTTTTGTGTAATAATCCCTCAGGTCCAAAAAGATTAAAATTTATAGGAGAGATACTTTTGTTCCCTTTAACGAGCTGGACAGGCCAATGGCTCGGAAATCATTTCATATTTTACGAGTCAGTTGAAAAGAGCTTAAAGGAGACTCGTCTTCTGGGGAACGAGTGATAAAATTGGGTAGTAGCTGATTCCAGGTAAGGTTTAGAATGTTCCAATCATGGCAGTGTTACAAGAATGGCTAGTGAGATCACTCTTCGTGGCTGTTCCTCAAAAGGGGTAAACAATCAAATGGAGGTGAATGATCGGCCAATATAGAGTGGAGGTGATGATGAGAACACAACCAAGGCTTTTAAAGGCTAAAGTACTACATTCACGATGGTTATTTACCAGGAAATAGTTCATTTTTTAATGAGCTTAAACGCGGTGGGAAACATTTGCTCATGGCTTATGTTTATTTTTTAACGAGCTTGAACTATGCGCTAAAACTGCTCGATACAACGGTCACTTCTTGACTTTAGCATAAATAGCTTTGTTCTTTCAAAGATTGTACTGCATTTTCAATTACTTCATCAAACTAGTCAGAAATGAACAATATATGTTTGAAAAATGAGTTAGAACACTAATATTTTACTTCGAACTACGTAAAAAGTCATGTAAAAGTGATTTTACCTCTCATTTTACCATTTCATTTGAACTTTGGTTTGTTGGAGCTTTGGAGGTGCTTTCCCCCCTTGATTTTCATCAGCTGATTTCGGGAGATTTTGTGGACGATTCTCGGCGCCGTCTGGACTAGGTAGGAGATAAACTTGAGCTCTTTCATTTCATGCTTTCCATTTTGCATTCTGAGCTTTATTCCTGGTTTTTCTAAGCCTCTGGGGTTTGAAAAACTCGCCATAGCTTCAGTGCACCCTTTGTGTATCAAAAGGTGCATTGGATGTTGTCCTGTCTACTGGCCATCTGACATGCAACGCACCCAGAACACTACTATAGGTGTGATGGGCGCAAGGAAGGAATTTTATGCACAGTTTTTGATGGAAATTTTGCTTGTTTCTTACCAAAATCAGGATCTAACTCTTCTCTTGTTTGTTTTCAGAGATCTTTGGAGCAAGATGACTATTATATGGCGAGAAGTGAGCATGAAGAAGAGGACATGCTTGCTTTACATGATCCAGTTACAGTAAACGCACTGCGGAACTGTGGCTTGCTGAAGTTTTTCCGCATTTCTAGCATGAGACAACAGATTAAATTGCTGCAGTATTTTCTCGATGCTTGGGATCCTACCAACCAGGTGTTCCAGATTAGGGGAAAATCCATCCCCTTGACTGTAGTGGACATCTATTTCTTGACCAGCTTGTCGAGGCGGGGTGCCCCCATCTCTTTATCAGGTTCGGCTCGAGGAGGTGAATCTGTGAGAAATTATGTTCGCCGGTATTGCAGAGAGGGATCTCAGCTGAGTAAGGATGGCAAGATCATCATTCGTGATGTCTCTGACAGGTCTCTCAGGACTATTCTATTCACTTTTGGTAGGATGGCTGGTGGTGCAGCTCTTCATTTAGCCAACTGATCTTAGATGCAGTATGCCTTGGAATATCTCCAACCGAAGGTGTTCAACTGGTGTGACGCAGTAATTCTTGTGATGAAAGAATAGTTGACCAAGGTGAAGAGTGGGAGGTTGAAGAACTTTGGTTATGGTTCTATCTTGACCGCCTTTGCCTTGGAAAAGATACCACTGATGCAGACGCAGTATATTGCACTCGATTTACCTTCACCGACTGAACCACGTATGCAGATATGGGTCGATCATATGTCTAGGCATGCTGGTCAGTCTCGGATTTCCTTTTCTGATACCTTCTTCGGGTGGTTTGATCGTCAGGAGATGGTTTATTCCGAGTATCCATATGCCGGTATGGATTTCCGGGGTGATCCAGATTTAGTACTGCCGGCTGGCGAACAGTGGGGCGCCATTGGTAAATTCTTTGACCATATACCTGTTTATCGTTTTTCTTTTATAATGTCCTTGTGCTTTATTCTATCAAGACTTAACTAAACTCATGTGTTCATGCAGATGTTGGTCCCATTCGGCCAGTAGTACGCCTGAGAGTGCTAGCTGCCGCCCCAGCAGGAGAGGCTGTTGGAAGGGCTATCCTTCACGACCTCGATGTGGCCGAGACTCTCACAACATTACAGGAACAGGTTGAGGGCCTCACTCTTGGTATTCCAGATGTGAGGACTGATGAGCTGCCCTTGAGGTTGCAGCAGCATACTACTGGTGTGCCAAGAGGATGGACTCGGCTCTTACGCATGATCGCACAGGCTGTGACTTGCTACCACGAGCATCATTAGACTAGGGTGCCCCCTAGCATTTTGCGTTTTTGGTCATTTGACCAATTTTTTCTTGGTTACAGAACATCATGTGTAAACCATAAACAATTATATATATATTTTTGATTTTCGAAGCTTTATTTTGGTTAAGTTACATGTTGCAAATGCAAATATTGATGGTATGCTTCTTTTTATAAATGTTGCAAATGTCTATCTAACACATAATTTGCCAATGAGTCAGTTAATGTGTTTAAGGTTCTGGAAATATGCTGATATTGAATAAAATCAAATTGTCTTTCCAAAATCTTAACCCTTAGGAACATGCGATAAATAGCTGGATTTCGGACAGAGTAGATACCAGTGAGTTGTAGTATGACGAGTTGTGAGTCTAGCATGACAATCAGTCGGCGTATACCATGTGTGATGGCATCAGAGAGAAGTTCTATCAACGCGCTATATTCAACGATGTTATTCGTTGATCGACCAATACATACCCCTCTAAAACTTACTAACTCACCGCTTGGATCAAAAATGGCACAGGCTGCGGAAGATAGGTTCCGCGAACTACGACTCGCTCCATCGGCATATCCAACACATGACTCCAATAGGTTTGACATCTGCAATAAATGTAAAAAGTGGATTACTTGACCAAAACAAACACTTTAGCGAAAACAAAAACATAACAAAAGCATACAGGTTACTATACTGAATCACGCATAGTAACGCTTGAGGTACAACCCGTTACGAGGTTGTGCCAGTGGAATTCCGTCATAATCCATTAACTCGTAGGCTCCTTTTGCTAACACTTGCTTAACAATATAGGGGCCCATCCATAAAGACTTGAATTTACCTGCCCCCAATTTATCGGATTCTTGGTCATAAAGCAAGACCAAGTCACCTTCTGAGAAGACACGGGGTTTCGCATTCTTGTCGAACTGCGCTTTGACTCGTTTCTTATGGGCTTCGTTAGCCAAAGCAACATCACGACGGGTTTCATCCAATTGGATTAGTTCCAAGAAACGAGCCTCCTCTTCTGAAGTTTTGGGGAGAAGGTCAATTGCGAGTTTGAGGGACGAGATTTCACACTCGATTGGTAAGACTGCTTCCAGGCCATATACCAGTTGGAAAGGTGTAAACCCGGTCGCATTTCTTACCAATGTTCGGTAAGCCCACAAGTATGAGTACAGGATTAGGTGCCAACTTCTTTTGTGAACTCCAATCATCCTTTGCAGCATGCGCTTCAGGACCTTGTTGATTGCTTCAACTTATCCGTTGGCTTGCGGGTAATATGGAGTAGAGATGTCATGAGACAACCCTAGTTTGGCAGCTAATTCGACCATCATGTGATTGCGAAAATGTGATCCATGATATGTGACTATAGCTTGTGGGATGCCGAATCTGGCGACTACATGATTGAAAAGGAAGAGGGCAGCTATTTCACCAGTATTGTCTAATGTAGGCATCGTCTCGGCCCATTTGGTAAAATGGTCAACTGTGACTATGATATATCCATGCCCCCCGGTCGAGGTGGGGTTACATGTCATGAAATCGATGCCCCATTTGGCGAATGACCCGACAACAACTATTGGCTGTAGAGGTGCGGGTGGTCATCTGGTTTTGCTATCGAAAATTTGACAAGCATGGCAACTTCTGACTACGGTTATGCAATCTTTGAACATTGTTGGCCAGAAGTATCCTGCTCGTAAAAAAAATTTCGCTGAAGCATAACCGGATTGACGCCCCCCACATGCGCCTGAATGGCAATCATTCAGGACTTTTTCGACCTCCTCATGGGTGAGGCACCTTCTCAGAACTGTATCGATACCACGACGGTAAAGTGTATCGCCGACGATCATGTAGTCTTTTGCTTGGTATCGAATACGTTTTTGTTCGGAGCGAGAGGTATTTGGCCTATATTTTTGGGTTTGGAGATAAATGATTATATCCCCATATCACAGATTGCTTGAAGATATCAGAAACAAATTTTTGTCCACGATTGTTTCTTCGGATGTTTCATCGTTGGACGACGATGGGAGATCACATAATAATTCTGTGAAAATCAGAGCTTTCTTTGACTTGGATTTTACAAATTCCAGATCAAACTCTTGTAGAATTTCTATCCATTTCGAATATTTGCCCCCCAGCAACTGTCACAACAATATATAAGTCATGGGGTTGCAATCTGACAGAATGGTAGTTTTTCGAAAGAGGACATAGTGTCAAAATCTCTGCATCGCCTGAACAGCTGTGAGCGTTAGCTTTTCAACATAAGAATATCTGCTTTCTATATCATTTAAGTTCTTACTTAAATAATATATAGGATGTTCAATTCCGTTGTCTTCTTGAACTAAAACCATTGCGATGGTTGTATTCGCTACAGCCAGATATAGGTTAAAGTCTTTTTGATAATCAGGAGCGTACATTAATGATGCTTTCATTAGGGACTCTTTTAAAGCATCAAAGGATGCTTGTGCAACCTGATCCCAGACAAAGGGTACTTCCTTTTTCAAAAGACGCGTATAACCTTTAGCAAGTTCGACATAATTTGGAATGAACCTCCTCAGAAAGTTTGCTTTCCCTTGGAGTTTCTGAATCTGAAGCAAATTTGAAGGTGGAGGCAAATTTATGATTGTCTGAACCTTACATGGGTCGAGACGAATCCCATCTTTGGAGACTACAAAGCCAAGTAAACGACTAGAACTGACACAAAATACACATTTGTGTGGATTGAGTCGTATTTTGAAGTGTCGGCAACGTAGAAATATTGCTCTTAAATGCTGCGGATGATCAGTCCGTTTTCGCGAATGAGCCGGAGGTCGTCGAGGTATAGTTGAACGATGTTTTTGATGTCATGGAAGGCATAATTCATTGCCCTCTAAAATGTTGCCCCTGCGTTCTTTAAACGAAAGGGTAATTTTTGATATGTGAATGTGCCCCACGGACAGATAAATGCAGTCTTTGACTGGTCCTGTGGGCGGATATTTATTTGATTATACTCGGAGAATCCATCCATGAATGAAAATATTTCACATCCGGCGCATTCATCAATTATCTGGTTGATGAAGGGTGTAGGGTAGTTGTCTTTTGGACAAGCTTGATTTACATCCCTATAATCGACGCACACTCTAATTGTTCCTTGTTTTTTCATAACAGGGACAATATTCGATACCCAATCGGTTAGAGGAACCAGGTAAATGAAACCAACATGGAGAAGTTTTTCAACTTCTACCTTAATGGCAGCGGCTTTCTTGGGGTGCACCTGCCATAGCCGTTGTCGTACTGGTTTGACATCCGGATACATCTTGATTTCGTGTTCAATGATACTCGAGTCAATGCCTAGCATTTCACTTTATGACCAAGCAAAGACATCTCTAAATTCACGAAAAAGAGCGTTATATATTTCCAGTTCTGAAGTAGAACAACATTTGCCAACATAAATATTCTCTACAACATCTTTTTTGGTCGAGATATTTATGGCGATAGTCTCTTTCATATTGGACAAGTTTCGCTCGGAATCCACCGTGTTTACAGTATTTGATAGGAAATCAAAAACTGAAGTATGATAAAGGTCATCAGGAGTATTTTCTTCACAATCTGGAAGAAGGGAACGATGGTGGTAATCATCCCATGGTGCCCCTTCAACTACCATTGATTGAACAATTCCTTTGTCGGTGCCATGCACTCACGACCAAGGATCTGAAGGGGTACCATATTCCTCAGACCTATCTATCCAAATGCCAGATGAGCGTTGATTTGGGTTTTCCTCCCATGCTAGGAACATTGATTGCTACGATATTTCTGTTGGTCTTGGAGGCAAAACCTGTGCATGATCCATGTCGATATCATTTTCTGAGATCTTTTTAGAAGATATCATGTTGCAGGTTCCTACCGACGCTACTTCTGCCAAATTGATTGGAGGTGGAAGGGCGAAAGTTCCCATTAATATAGGATCTTTTAGTAGGCCTACTCCGATATTTTGAAGCGAATGGGGGCTTCCATGGATCATTGGAATGCTTCCCGTAACTTGAGAACCATTGGGGAGGAAGTTTTGTTGATCGACGATTGTAATCCCTCCTTGAAAGGGAAATGCAATCTTCCTAAAATAGGTCGACACAACAACAGCCATAGCATATATCCATGGTCTTCCCAGTAGGATGTTGTAATCGAGATTTCCGTCGATTACCTCAACATCTATTTCTACTGTTTTCCCTCCTAGTTCAACCTTCAAGTTACTTAGAATACCATATGGGGTATATGTCCGTCCGTCAAATGCTTTTAATGTCGTCGAAGATCGTGACAAGTTTGGAGATCCTAAAGTTTTCCAGCAACTCATCGAAATAATACATGTAGACACCCCCTCATCAATAATTGTTCGATGAACAATTTTGTTGAGGGCTTTCACTTGAACGACGAAAGCTAGTTGAGCTGGTAACTGAGGATCGTATCCTTTATGATCGAAGGATACAAGATTGGAATCCTTTGGGTCTATCCCACCAATGGCTGATAATAAAGCCTGCTTTTGGGATGGGAAATTTTGTAGTACCTCAAGAGTCGACATAGCAGATGGCGATTGGGCCAAATCTTCCACTATATTATAATGTTGTGCCGCTCTAGCGCGGGGATTAAACGTCGACTTGTGTACTACTCCCTTTGGCGGTTTTATTGTCAACTTAGGAATGATGGGTGGCGCAACTTCTGTCGAAGTTGTTATTGAACTACTAGGTTGATCTTTATCCTTGTTGTTCGACAGCTGTGTATTCCCGTAATCTTTGTTTCTTGTCGATATCAAAGCATCATTTTGCTATTTGGAAACCGAAAACATTAGCACTTGAGACGGGGAAGAATTTCCACTGTCAACCAGATTTGTCCCTGGATTTGGAAACGGATCAGTTAATACTGCCGAGGTTTTTGAATTCTTGAAGAATTTTTTAAGCTCAGGTCTGTGTGGACAATCTGCGGTCCAATGATCCTCATTGCATATAAAGCATGGAGTTTTTGGTTTCCTATTTCTAGGAGGGTTTGCAGAAGATTTTTCAGGTGATGATTCTTCCTGTTTCTTCTTCTTCCCTTTGCCTTTCTTCTTGCCCCCTGGTTGCTTGGTTTCTTTGCCTTTATCTGTCGATACGGAATTTAATTCTAAGGCAAGAAGTTCCTCTTTTGCATTTTGACCGAAAATCTTACAGGCCTTTTTAGATGTAGCCTTTGTCAATTTCGTGTCTGTTACACCAATCACGCCATTGTCGGTTTGAGAGTCATTGTTTGATTTAGGAGGAAAAGGAACTGAGAATTCCGATCTAGGAGCGTCAGGTATTTTATCATAGAGCGTGCCGCACTCAGTGTAAATCAAGTCCAAATATTGCGCACGAGCGATAACCTGCTCTTCGGTGATGACTCCCCCTTTTTCCACATCTTCCGTGATGGAAGGCAGTAATGACTTGATAAACCATTCAACTAAGAGCTGATTGGGAACATACGTTTTCACCATTCTACAACGACGTCGTCACTCATGTATATGATCAGATGTGTGAGTGGCCGTCGTTTGTTTGAAGTTGGTAAGAAGTTCCGTTCCCATTTCGTACCTTATCGGTAACTGAAAATGGGTTAAAACGGTTGTGGCTAGGGTACTGCAGTTGTCGAATGAAGCTCTAGGCAATTCGATATACCATTTTGCTGCCGGACCAGTTAACGTCCTCTAAAAAAGGCGAAGCCTAATCGAATCATCGTTTAGGGTGTTTGATGAACACCACAGATGAAAGGTCATCACATGATTCAACGGATCTTCACCCGGATTTCCATTAAATTTATGAATATCTGATGGAAGTTTGTGTGGAATCGCTGGCCACCAAGGGGCATAAGCGATTGGATCGTTGGTTAACCGATTTAAATCAGGTAACTCTAAAGTTGCCACAAAGGGTAACTGTTGATTCAGGTTAGGTGAAGCATACCCAGGATAAGATGGGATTGCTTGAGCAGTTAGTCTTTGCATACCAGCATAATGCATTTGATGCTGGTAACTTTAGTAAGGTTGGTGGGCATGACCATTGTAAAATGGTTGATTTTGACTGTTTTGAATATACGGTTACCTACTATTCACAAAGATTTGTTGTTCAGAACCTTGGTATACTTGTTGGAACTGCGGTTGTTAGTATTACACTAGCCATGGTTGTGAAGCCATGTGTTGTTGCCCGATACTAACTGTTTGACCAAGATGAGGGTAATTGTACCCATTTGAACCTATGTCATTCCAGCAATCGCCGATTGTGGTTGAGTTGCAGGGTCAAGGGGCTATTGCATTACAACCTGAGAAACCTGAGGTTGGCATACAACAGGCAGCACTTGAACTTGCGACACCGTCACAATAGCTGGCGTAGTTGGTATACTTGACATAGGTAAGCATTGTTGCATTGAATATACAACTCTTGGTTGTTGAGGTAGTATCGATACCCAACCGCTTGAAGTAATTCCAGCATAACCCGAATTTTGTTGTGAACTCATGTATGGCTGTCCTCCTGGAGGGGATAATGAAAGGGCATACTGCCCCCCATACAGTGGTAATCCGGTACTTAAGGGAATGGTTTGCCCTTGAGGGCCGGACTGCCCAAATTGACCTCCAAATGGATCAATTTGTTGAGATTCAACATAAGAGTTTCCGAATATTATTCCGAATGAAAAAATAGGAACAGACCATACCGTCGAAATGGCCCCTGAGTGGGCTCCTTCTAGCGATTGAGAGCTAGTTGGGACAGATGGTATACCGGTGAACATTGTCGGAGTGATAGCAGGGAGTTCTACCGTCACTGTGTCAGACGACACAGTCTTAGATGTTGACGGTTGTTCAGACATTTCTAGTCTATCCAAAAGATTACCTAACATTTCTACAGGAGCTTCTGCTGGCAGTAGACTAACTTCTGATGAAGAAGGATACAGGGTGATCCCGACTCCAAATTGCGATGGAGTACTAGATGGAGGATCTTCCACAATATCTTCTATAGCAATCAGACCAGGTGGAAGGGGTAGACCGTCAGGTTCGTAGAATATTTCTGGTGCCGAAGAAGGTATGGAATTTGCGGCGACAGATGTTTGGGGAGTAACATTCTCCGAACTGGTTGTAGATGAAACTGGTTTAGTGATACAATTGTTCACCCTCAGATTAGGATCAGTACTACCGTCCTTTTGTGGCTGCTGAACTTCTTCTGTAAAGACAGGGATGCCAGAAATGTTTGGAGTAACCGGAGTCTCTGATGTTGTTGGAACACTTGTTCCAACTTTACCAGGAGATTTGGAACCGGTTAAATGAGTTCACTTTTTCCGTACTTGTTTCGATTCCGGAGACAAAGACGGTTGACTCGTAAGCCTCCGTGAATGACGGGATTTCAATTGACTTTCTTCCACGATTGCGGATTACTCGATCAACTAAAAATAAAGGGGAAGTATGTTCCCGAATTAGATGAATTTTAGACGCTTTGACACAACTTGTTTTTTCAATTTTTAATAGTCGAGAAAAAAAAAGATGACTCTAGTCGCCTTCGATTTTTAATGAGCCTGAAGTGACAAGTGCTCAGATGGACCTTTTCTGTTAAGGATTCTGAAAAGGAACGAAAGGGACTGCTCTGGAAATCTAGGTAGAGGGATTACCAAACCAATCGCAAAACTACAGAATACTTTTTACGGTACGGAAGTCAATCTTCCCGAATGTTGTGTTCAGTGCATTGCAATCTATAGGAAGGCATACACAGCTTCCTATGGATAAAGGATTAAGCCTATTGTCGTCTCCCAAAATATACTCGACGGTACGTGGGAGCACAAGTCCGTACTGGCACTTATCGTCTCAAAGTGGAGGAATCACCCAACCATCAGTGAGAACAACAGTTACCAGGCTTTACGACGCCGAAATACGTCTCTAGCCTAGACTTCTAAATGTTGTGCGTTAGGTTCCAAAGCGTCGTTAGATTCATTGAATTTATTTTATAGTTGATCTTGTTTATGAAGTTTGCCTTTCAGGTTCACCGCGAGATGTAGATGTGTAATTCCTAAAATGCAATCTAAGATGATAAGCAGTCTTTTATCTTCTTTGTGCAATGAAAATCGTAGCTACTAAGGAAAGAGAGACAGTATTCTTTCACAAAGAGAAAAGAGCACACTCTAAATGCACTTTCCTAAATCAAACCAATCAAACAGTCTAAATGCAAATGCACATGCATGTATTTGTTTTCGGCTTTCTTAGTATGTGAATGGAGAAAAGAAAGCTACTGCACAAATCTGAATTACTTTTCAAGCGATAATTATCAACAAGTTTCTTTTCGAAATAAAAAATGGAGACAATCACAACACTTTATGATTTGGAAATGAATACTTGCTTTCGACACTAGAAAAATTACAAATTCAGACTAAATACAATAGTAACAGGATAATCGACTATCTACAGCATCCAAACTCTTTCCTATGTCTGAAAACAACACTTGCGACACTTTCAAATCAAAGGACGACAGTATGATTATGTTACTTTTGCAAAGGAGAACTGAAAATGACTCAACAAATACACAAAAACATTTACAGTTCTTTTGTACAAAGGAGGCGGAATAACAACAAGGAAAAGGGGTTTCAAACAGAGATATACTGATCACAGGCAGCAAAATTCATGAATAGAACTGGGAAGAATGAATCACAGAAACCAAACTGAACAATGCCTAGTCTGATCAACGCACCTGTAACATAGGGAATTTGAAATGCAGCGCACCTACTACACTCGGGAAGTGCGCTGAATTTCAGATTCACAGAATAGTACCTGCGCTGGGCCAGAGATGAGACTTTGCTTAGGTTCCAGGTCACAGTTTGCAGTTCAGTTCATGGGTTTTGGCCGAGCAAATGGTAATTAGTAATGCAACAATTAGGGGTAGATCTAAGGAGGATCTAAGAGCTATCACAAAGGGAAATCAGAGAGTTTGTAAATCCGTTGTTTAATTTATAAACAAATCCCGGAGATTGACTGAAGCGACATTTATCTACTTTGCATTTGCATAGCAAATGCAGTTCGAAAGCTACCTGGCTCGACTTCAGGCTTCTTCTGTAAGTTTATAAAATAGACAACAAAGAAGATAAACAAACAAACTAATTCGTCCCCAGCGGAGTCGCTATTTTGTTACAGGGAAAAGTGTCTACACAGAACTGCTTATCCCACTAAGGTGTGATAGCTACCTTAGAAACAAACAAAGTAAAGCTACTTTCGTTTTTCCTTTATGAAGTATAGATGAGAGAAGAACAAAGAAGACCAACCTCTGTCTTGCGCTAATCTCCTAGCTCGATTCCCCTCTCTCTTGATAGTCTTTCGCTACTTGCTCCCTTGCACGCCCAGCTTCACAGAGTACCTGTAAGATCAAAGTAGCATAGCACTATACAAGAACATGGATCTATAATCATAAACAATCTAGGATCAGATGTAAATTGACCACACGAATGCAGAAAACATAAATGACACAAGAGTATGGAGGAAAACTTGAATAGCTTTTATTGATAAACAAGAAAGAGCCAAGGGAGTTACAACCAGTTGTTCTGACCCAACATCATCCTCTTAGCAAAGAAGCCCCTCTTCAACTCATACAAAGCTTAGATCATCCAACAATCTGATGTTGTCTCAAGAAACCAACAACAATTCCTTACAATATGCAAAATTCCAGCCTCTGGATCTCTAGGATGAGGGATCCATATATAGATATCTGTAAGGGAGATGAGTCAGCTTATGATTTGATTAGTGTCTTCCCTCTGATAGTGCTTGCTTCCACTTGGAGATTGATGATCTCTTACTCATCCTTAGTCGAATTCACAGAGGCAAGTGTCACAGGAGAAGTTTCTGGAAGTTTGCATGCCTCTCCACCTCGCGGAATGACACTGCCATTTGTCACTTCTCGCCCATCGCACCCCATAGAAGGGCTTTTTGAAATTCAACGCACCCACACAGTGTGTTTAGGTGAGATGGAACGCACTTTGCCTATGGAGCAGCTGAAATGATCCTGTTTTGACCAGTTCTGAGCAGTTTTTCATGGAGAACTTCTAGGAGAAGCTGTAATGAGTTGAACTTGTTCCTTTAGGGGTTATAACAACACTTTTAGGGACTTAGGAGCCCTTGGTTTATGGACATTTCATGCTTGGCGTTGTAGTGCCCAAAAATGTCTATAACAGTGGTTTCTGCTACCAAATTAGCATTGTGTAAATTCTCATTCACACATTCAATGACGTTGTTTGTTGCTGCTGTCACACCCTCCATTTCTTGTTCTGCCTCTTTGAGCTGAGAATCCTAATTCAAAAATAAGATTTCTTTATGTGATTCATCTAATTTCGGCATATCTCCTCTTTTCCCATCCTCATATTTCTGCTAATTTAAGAACTCTGAAACTTTCTTAAGAATTGTATCATATTAAAGTTGTAATTGCACAACTTGATTCGTTATGTTATCGCTCATTTCGTAGTGGGAATTCCACTACGAGATATTTTGGCATAATAACTCTTTCTGGTGTAAAAGCTGGGAATTGAGGTCGAGTGCTTATGTGACAAACTGTTCAATCTTGGGGTCATCTTTATGCAGTTCTATTCTGCTCTGTAACTGCGCCTCTTTACCTGCTAAACTGCTCTAATGTGCTATCTGCATCTCCTAAAACTCTTGTTGAAGTTTAGCCAACTGCATTTCTGCTTGTTGGTTGATACTGGCCTGTTGTAATTGTTGTTCTAATAACAAAATTTTGTCTTCTTTTTCTTTGAGTAGCCATTGTACCTCTGCTGCCTTGTCAATGGTCACTAAAGCATATGCGCCTGCGACCTGCGAGAGTCTAGTGAGGTTAGCCGATGGATCTGTGGATGGGTCTTTCCAGAGAAGATCTAGAGGTTCATCTTTAGAAGTGAGCACGGAATCCAACTTTCTTTTCTTTCTCTGTCTTCTAATGACGACTTTGAGTTGAGGGTTGTAGAATACATCTAGAGGAGGAATCTCCTATATTATCAATATAATCTTAGATGTGGGAGCAATGGGAATATGCTTTGTCTCCTGAGTGCTAACAACTTCTCCTGTTACAATTTCTGTGGTCGTTTCTTGTTGCTTTGTTGGTGGCTTTGTGATTTGTTTCTCCGTGTTGAGTATTTATTGAAATTGTCCCATTCTGCTTCCAAATCAATTACAAGTGGGTTTGCTTGTTGTGTAAGGGGATTTGAGGTCTCGGCTTGTTTTACAAGCGAAGTCTATTGGTATGAATTTGCTGTGGACTAGGTTGTGTCTTTAATTGATTCCCCACTCTTCTTGTGTTCATCCTTTGATGTTTTCCTGGATTGTTCGATAGGCTTTTCTAAGGACTCATTTCCAGAACTTGTTTTGGATTTTTCTTTTGAGTCACCATCAATGCTGGCACTAGGAGTAGGATCTCTCATTCGCTCAATGAGTAGTTGGTCCAATGGGACGTAGAAAGGTAGAACATGGGGAGAGGAAATACTACCAACACTCTGATATATGGAATAATTCTTCCCTGAACCATCTGGCTACGGGGAGAATATCTACTTCAGCTTCTTGGGAGAACCTAGGGGCATCTCGGTTGTAAAGTCTTTTGTGAATTAGAAGTATAACCCTGTGACAAATCTTGAAGAAGTGTGGTGTGAAATTAGACTCCCACATGACCTTATGATATATTTGAATAGGAAGTGGATTTTGAACCGTCCACTTCCATCCCATAAGAAGAAAATCGGAACCGAAACAAACAACATCCATAACATAGTCGCTCATGAAAAATGGAGGGTAAACCCTCGAAGCAATACTCCTTTTTCTTTTGTTTTCTAAAATTGCCATAGCTAAGTTATCAGACAGGATTTGAGCCCAATTCATTATTGTAGAGTTGATGGCTACATCTATTAGGGGTAACCATTCTGACGAGAATTTGGTGTTGTCTGGTTTACCAAACAATCTACATAACATAGTGGCAGCAAAACAGAAAGGGGAACAAAGAGAACTGATTGAGTACATACCATTCTTATCTTTCTTGAGTCTTTTTTCGTTGTTTGACCAATTCTTCATGCTTTTTGTCGAGTCTTCACTTTCCTTGACAAACTTCTTGAAAAATTGCGTGTTGTAGATGGCCTACGGCTCTGGTAGATGGTACATGTGTCTTAGGTTGTCTGGAGTAAACGACCCTATAAATTCTTGGCTTGCCATCTTGAATTCTCTGTCTGATATGTCCACATCGTCTATGATCCACTTAACCATGTCGGTATAAGGAAGTATCTTTGGTCTTGCAGTAATGCGGTGCAAGAATGAGCATGCAAGTTCAGTCAGAGTAGCATCAGAGGAAACACGTCCATCCACTGTAACTGTTGTTTCCAAAATTCTCGGTTGTTCTTCCTCTAATAGCTGATACATAGTCTCCCATGTGGACATCCCTACATCTCGATTACAAGTAGTATCTGTGAACAGGGGGGTCATCTATGATTTCTCAGAAGCGGGTGCCTTTCCTTTCTTCACCATTTCTTCGGATGTCCTACTCTGTGTGTTCTTCCTGAAAGTTACAAGAGGAGAGCATAATAGGATAAAAATGATAGTGAATGCAGAAATAAATCAATAAAAGGATGAAATAAAGGTGACAGAGGGTCTTAATTCTAAATCACGTTAGAAGATATCAACTTGCATCAAATGGCCTTTCATACCTGATCGTAATCATTCTTTTAATAAATGTCCACTAATGAACCGTTATCCTTAACTTAATGTCCATTACTTCACATCGAAAGTCACGAAGTACTCTCTTAGAACTGTGAGCCCTTTAAGTTGCGGTAAAAGCAATTTTGTGATTTGTTACGCAATATCACAGATCGCTATATCGCAAAAACTTATTTCCGTTTAAGATTTATCGTCGTGTGAGTTGATGCGATATGCGAGACGCTATCGCATTTCGCAATATCGGCTTATGCTTTATTGAGTAGCACTGCATGGTTGAAACTTGCGATGTGAGATGATTATAAGAGTTTTATGATTTAGCATTTCGCGGATTGCGATTTGATGGGGCAAATTTTATAAGGAAGGTCTACTGTAATCATTTTACGATGCGAGAATCTATCCTTTAAAAGAGGGTCTTTTTAAGTATTATTTTAATATTTACGACTTTCTGGGTATAGAGTTACTTTTAGGTTATTTTACCTTATGGATCTTGTTTATGAAACCCATCGTTTGTGAAGTTTTATACGCTAAAGTATGAAAAAGGTAAGTTTTTCTTGATTTTGCAAGTTTCGTTTTGACATCTTATTTTATTCTAAAAATAAAAAGGCATGACTAGATGCTAGGATTGATTTTTTTTGGAAGGGTCCCCATTTATTAATTTTATCACTAATACTAGTAAATGGGGGGGGGGGGTGCGGTTGTTGATAAGCACAACAATTGGCGATTCACTTGGAAGAACAAGTTATCTCTAAGGTTTTTTTTTTTGAATTTTCAAAAACTTCCAAAATAGAGATGGTTTTGAAAATGAAACTACATTGTACGAAATATAAGGTAAATAGTGCCATTTATTAGTAACAACATCTTGCTCTAACTATCTTTATTTTGATTATCTTCTTCTGAAAGTTAGTCATTTTACTCACATCAGTCATTACTTGGTTGTAAAGATAAAATAAAAGCATCTCGTTAGATCAATTTTGGTGTACTCATTTGTCGTAGGTAGAGCCTCTGTTGCCAGCAGGGGTTCATAGCCTCGACAGAGTTACTTGTTACCCAACAATGATCCAGTGTCCCACTTGAGAAGAATGCAATTTTCAAAGATAAATCCTCATGTATACTTATTGCTATTTCTCTTTTATTATTCATCTTTTATTTCTTAAAGAACAATGTCTTGGTTTGGTGGCCAAAAATTGATAGTGCCATTCACTTGATTTATAACTTAACTTAACAAGTTGGCTCTTGATGAGACCCCTTGTCTTTTCATTGAAACAATCTCGAGCCATTACCCTATTTTGATATTTAGTATGGAAATGTCAGTTAGTTATAATCTTTATGATCATGATAAGCCGACTCTTGATGAGACCTCTTATTCTTTAAGTTAAAGCGTATAATTGGATTATATCTTGAATCTTGCAAGCTCCTCAAGTGGGGGGGGAGTCATTGGTTCCTTAAGAATTTTCCTGGATGACAATTGTAGAGTGGAAAAATAGCTTTTCCACAGAGCGCCTTGTCTTTTTTATTAGTACCTTTTGTGACCGATCTAACGAAAAATTCTTCCTAAGGTTGATTCTAACCAAAACTCAGATAGTTGAAACAGAAGAACAAACATTTTTTTTTGAAATAATAGAACTTAACTGTATTTTTGATAAATGGAGATTAATTTTCATAACCATTCCTACATATACAAGCGAAAAAAACAAATTTGAAATGAGAAACTATTCTTTTCGCGAAACCAAAAGTGAACATTCTCAACTTGTTTTATTATCGAAAGAGAACTTAACTAAAACTATTATCTACAGAAAAATAGAAGAGATCATCTTCTAGGGAAAATACTTCTTTAGGATCTGTCCATTAATAGGTAAAGATTCCCTTTTCCCTACTAAATCTTGTAACACGAAAGTTGATGGGCCGATGAGTTCGAAAATCTGGAATGGTCCAAGCCACATCCATTGGAATTTAATATGCTTGCCTTTCTCTTCATGCGCTTTGTCACATTTTAATACTAAGTCTCCAAGTTGAAAATCTTTTTTAGATACCGATTTTGAATCAAAAGAGGCTTTAACTAATTGTAGATGATGCACGTGGGTAATTTTAACCTTTTCTCATTTCTCTTCAAGTTTAAGAATTTGCAATTGTCTTAGTTGGATGGATGAGGAAGGAGTTTAGAATTGAACTAAGGCTAGTGAAGGAATTGCTAGATTTGTTGGTAAGACCACTTCTTTCCCATAAACTAAATTAAAAGGAAAAGTGCCGATAGAGGTTTTCTGAGTTATTTAATCTTCCCAAAGAGCATACACTAAAGACTTATGCCATTTTTTTTGGTTTTGATCAATAGTCCGTCTAATAATTCTAATAAGGTTTTTGTTTGTTGATTCGGCTAATCCATTTCCTTGTGGATAATAATTAGTAGAATACTTGAGTTTGAAACCTCTTTTGAGAGCGAACTTAGTCATGGCATTTCTTGAGAAATAGGATGCATTATCAAACATTAAGGCAGAAGGCAAGCCAAACCTCGTGATGCTGAATTGATATATAAATTCAATGATATTCTCAGAGTTGGCTGTCTTGAGTGGAACTACCTCTACCCATTTGGTAAAGTTGTCAGTAGCTATAAGGATGTATTTATGTTGTTTAGAAGAATGAGGAACGATCTCACCTATTATTTCTAATCCCCATTGTTCAAACGGTTGATCAATGTTGACCGACTGTAATGGCAATAATGGTTTCTTCTGTCTTCTAGCAGTGGTTTGGAAAATCTTACATCTCCTTACGTAACTGTGTGCATCTTGAAATAGAGTTGGCTAGTAGTAGCTAGCACGCAGGATTTTGTGTGCTGTAGCATCTCCTGTGTAGTGTCCACTCGCTGGTTCGTCATGGAGTTCCTGCAATACTTTTTCTGCTTTAGATTTCTCAAGGAATCTAAGAAGAAAAAAGTCATAATTCATTCTAAACAGTACATCATTGACAATTTGATATTGTTTAGCTTTTAGCCTTAGGGCTCTTTTTTTGTGTAATTCAAATGTGGAGGGGCATATCCATTTTTTAGATAGAAAATGATATCAACATAACTTGATTCAGAGTCATTTAGGCTTAGATCATACATTTTTACTTCACTATCTGGAGGTTGTGACTCTGATATGTTCAATGCTCGTGCCAACATCCTGCAAAAACCTTGACCTTTTATGATGTTTGCTGGTTTAATTTCAACATCATATTCTTGTAGGGCCGTGACCCAATTTGCTCTTTTTTTGCTCACATCTTTTTGCACCACAAGATTTCTTACTGCTAGAAATGGTATTATTATTTTGGTGTAAGTCTTGAGAAGGAAAGGTCTGAAGTGTTTAATTGCTTTGAAAATAGCATAAGCTTGTTTGTCAACATCATAGTAATTTAACTTAGCTCCCTGTAAATTTGAACTGAAGAAAGCGATTGGGGCTTTGTATTTATCTTGATTCGCTTGTGTGAGTATGACGGCATATGATTTCTCAGAGGTGAATGTATATAGAGTGAAAGGATTGGAAAAATTTGGTGTTGCTAGAGATGGGGCATTTACAATTTCTTGTTTTATGAAGCTGAACGCTTCATGCTCTGAGTGACCCCATTTGAAGAGAGAATTTTTCTTTATCATGGCTTGGAGGGGTGACACAATCCTTGAAAAGTCAGGGATGAATCTCTTAAAAAAATTTATCTGACCAAGAAAAGACTACATTGCTTTTTTATTTTGGGGTAAAGATATCTCAGCGATTTCCTTGATCCTGTCTGGGTCAATATGGATTCTTGATTTGGATACTATGAATCCAAGAAGTTTTCCTTCACTCAACACAAAAAAAGATTTTTTGGGGTTAAGTGAAATTCCATATTTTTGACAACGTTGAAAGATTTTTTTTATGTCTCTTAGATGATTACTACATTTTTTAGAATATACCATTATGTCGTCTAAGTAGATTACCATTGAACTGTTAACTAGTCCCTTAAATGCAATGTCCATGGCTCTTTGAAACATGGCACCAGTATTGATTAGTCCAAACGACATCTTTTGATAAGTATAAGTGCCCCATTTCGTTCTGAACATAGGTTTCAATTGATCATCCTGGTGGACTAAGATTTGATTATACCTTGAAAAGCCGTCGAAAAAGGACATTAAGTCTGACTGTGCGATTGATTTTAATATCTATTCCATGGGGGGAATGGAAAATTATCCTTTTGGCAAGCTTTATTGAGGTTTCAAAAGTCTACACAAATCTTAATATCACCATTTTTCTTTCTGACTGGGACAAGATTGGAGACCCATCTAGAATGTCTCACAGGAAAAATAATCTTGGCTCTTAGTAATTTGTTTAACTTAGATTTAATCTGGATTTCCAAATTAGGATGTATTTTCCATAATTTCTGCTGAACGAGTTTTTCATCGGAGATCATAGGAATTGTATGCTCGATAATTGAAGTGTCATAGGTTTTAAGATCATCGTAATTCCAAGCGAAGACACTCTTGTATTATTTAAACAATCGAATAAAAGCTGGTTTTTCTTCAGATGTCAGGCCAAGACATAGGTTAATGTTTTGTGGTTTCATGTCCATCCCCTGATTGATTAATTCATAACTCAGAGTTGAACTCTGGAGTTTTGAATTGGTGGACCGTTTAAGTCTGTCCTTTAAGTCATATAGGTCCTGTTATCACTCAGGTTGTTCCATGCCTCCAGAAGGGAATACGGTCGAGGTAACCACTAACCAGTCTTTTAGTTGCAGATTCTAGCCAACCTGCAACTAGAGAGGGCTCTCTCTTTAAACTGTCATACTCTGATAGAATATGCAATGGGTCCTTCTTCTTTTCCCATCTGTTAAGAAAGGTTTGGTAAAGGGCATCTAGATCAGCAATTGTATTTGCCCCAAGTGCCCTAAACCAGGTCCTTACTTCACCAGTTAAGCTTTGAACAAAAATTTTCATTCTGACATCGTTGTCATCAATTTCATAGTTCTCAAAGTAGTCCATCATTTTCTTAGTGTGTTGCTGGGCTGTATAGGAGCTAGTACCATCAAAATATGTGATTTTGCTCTGATAATCCTGAGGCATAGCCCCTGGATTTCTAGGTAACTGTAGAGGAGCATAACGGTTTGCCATATTCACAGGGATAAATGGGAAAGCAGGAAGAAATAAGACAGCTGGAACAATAGGGAGAGTAGTGGAAATATGTGCAGTGGATGGGGGAGTGGAGACGATACTTTGAGGTGTGGATGAGGAACTAGGAGAGGCTTTTGTATTGATAGAAAGGGCTGCTGATCTCCCAGGGGTGAGCTCAGATTTTGTAGGGTTTTGCTGAAGTATGTCAAGGTCTAAATCAACAGATTTTTCTAGTTTTTCTTGTCTTCTAAGGGTCTTAGAGATCAAGTTAGGATTTTCAAAAATAGTTGGAGGATCTCGATCAGGATATGACCTAGTGTAGCGAGTTTTATTCTTTGGAGCCAGCTTCTAAATTTGTTTTTTAGTATTTTCTGGAAATGTTTAAAGATCAAAGTCTTTGACAATATTCTGCAGGAAGCTCTTGTTGAAATATATGAGGCTTTGGGCTTTCCTTCAGATAGGTTAAATCAAGGAAACTGATCAAATCTTTGGGACAACTGATTAGAGCCTAAAGCTATGCTAGAGATTGACTGAAGCAACTTTTATTTACTCCTGTAAATGCACAACAAAAATAGTTTCAAAGGCTACCTGGCTAACTTCAGGCTTCGTCTATAGCTTTAGAAAATAGACAGCAGTAACAAACAGTCATTCTGGTCCCCAACGGAGTCGCCAATGATGTTATCACTCAGGTTGTTCCTTGCCTCTAGAAGGGAATACAACCGAGGTAACCACTAACTAGTCTTTTAGCTGTAGATTCTAGCCAACCTGCAACCAGAGAGGGCTCTCGTTTTGTAATTTAGCTTTGTTTTGAAGTATTTTAGGCTAGTTATGATGCACAGAGTTTGATTTTAAATTCGTTGGATGGTGATCTTAAATAGAGCTAGGATGCAAGTCTAAAATAGTGTATACCATTGGGCAAATGGGGTCAATGATGATGAACTGCTGAAAGTATTTTCTTTGATAAAGGGCAATGCTATAGAGCAAGATAGTCAGTCTTGGAACAATTTTAAGATCTGGAAGTTAATGGAATGTAAGCTAGTGGATGAAGGGCAGTCAAGAATCCATCATTATGCTGGCAGAGGGAAGGTGGATGAACATTATCAAGGAGCAGTAAAGAATTTCTAGGCAATATTCAAAGTGAAAGAATCAGTGGAAACAGGGGCAGCTAAGAATTCTTGTTTATGACTAATTTTGAAGAAAACATAATTAATAGTAGAGATTGAACACAAAGTGTATTTAAACAAATTCTGGGCTATTATTTTTCTCTGTTACTAAGACTATGAAACCTATATGAAATTTGAAAACACAGAAAACATAAACGCAGGTTAGAGCAACTTATTGATCCACAGAAAGACACAGGAATTTTGTAACAATTCCTAGAACATCAAATCCACATTCAAATGGTCCAGCAGCAATGAAATTCAACAGCCATTTGTATTAACGAGTCTCAGAGTTACAGTGCAGTCTAGAGAGCAAATCACCAACCCCAAATACATATTATGGGGAGGTATTTATACAAAAAGGAGATACAAAATATCATGTGGATAAGTTCTCAAACAATAACTTCCTTCACCAAGCCTTTAGGAGAAGTAAATGAGAGAAATGAATGCCGCAGTAAATGTTGGTGTGCTGGCTGTTTAATTTGTCAGAGTTATTTGACTTTTGTACTGAGTGAGTCGACTGGTAGTTGCGTCTTTACTCTGCGTTTCCTGGGTTTGCTGTCTTGTTGTCTTGCTGTGTTGCTGTCTTGGCCCTTTCATCGGTGTTTGATCTTGCATTGATGAGCTGCAGTCACAATTTGACTTCCTCTTTTTGCTATCTTCATTCTTTGACAGGTGGCTTGTGCATTTGAATTTGCTGACCTGTGGCTGATCAAAAAAAAGGAAAAAGAACCGAAATCACCTTGGTAAAATCTCCAACATTCCCTGCCACCATTCTTCTGTTGGCAACTGATGTCTCTGTATCTTTATTAGTGTTTCATCAGCTTCAGTATATCTATAGAAGTTGGGCTGGACCTCAAAAAGGTGATTTATCTCATCTTCAATGTAGAACAAATTTTCAAATTTGTCATATAGACTCTGTCCCGAGGGAGGCCCTGTTTCTTCTGAGGTGCTTGAGGATGGTGTAATTTGATTGGAAACATAATTATTTACCCTGTTGGCATATTGTTCATGTGTTAGCAGTCTTCCACTGCTGGTTAATAAGATGGGTAATCCTTTGCTCTGCAATGTTGTAAAGTTCAGTTTGAAGGCATTTATTTCTGTCTACATTTCTTGGCACTTTCTTTCTAAAGTCTGTACAAAATTCCTCAGGGTCAGCACCTTTTTTACTATCAAAATGGTGTCTATCCTGTTCCTGATATCTAGAGCTGCCAGCTGCTCTTTTGTATGAGTATTCAAAAATTGAATCATTCTATTGGCCTGTTCAGGCATATTTCCCAATGATGCTCTAGCCTTTTGAGTCTCAAATTGAGCTATGCCTATCAATTCTATTTTCTCATGTATAGTCTGAATTGATTGCCATTGGTCAGTGATAGACTAGCCAATTTTGGCCCACAAAACTTTCTTCATTTCAGCTAGAGTTTTATCTAGAGTAAGCTCTTTTTCTAAGGACTTTATTTTATTGTCCAAGGCCTTTATTTCCCTTGTTTTCTCAGCCACTGTTATCTTGGACTTGTCATAGCTTACTTCTAGCTTGGCCAACCTTTCTTTGGCCTCTTTCAGCTCTATCATTTGAAATTCCAGCTCTTTTACTTCTCTCATCATTTCTTCCATACTCATGCAAGATTCTGATGCTGTTGTTGTTGCTGCTGAAGCATCCGAGGTTGATGTGCCTGTTGTTGATGCTGGAATGATAGGAGGAATTGCTGCTGCTACTGTGGTAAGGGCAGTGGGGACTACCGGAGCTGTTACAAGTGGCTGGGAGGTCAACCCTCCCTGCTTGCCTTGCAATGCTTTCTCCAGTTCTTGCTCCATTTGAATTATTCTTTGGTTCATCCTCATCAGCAAATCCATTGTATCTCCTTCTGCCTTCTCTTCTGCAAGTTCTATAGTTTGTGGGTGCATGGTTGCAGGTAGCCTCAGTTGCTTTCTAAGCACAACAATATCTTCTTCCTTTTTTCTTATGAGGGCTTTGATGCCCTTGGCATCCTTAGGATCATGCCCTAGTTCCATAATAATTTCCTCCAATGTCTTTATTCTATTCTCTTTGGCCAAGGAAGAAATTTTCTCCAAATCCAATTGAGTAGATGTATTTCTCAATGATTCCTTCAATTGGTGGGCTAGCATTGCCTTTTCTGCTAGTGTAGCATAGACCATTTCACCTATTTTCTTCTGTAGCTCAATTTGGTCCATTGGGTGTATGTCCTTGGCGAGGACCTCTAAGTTTGTCTTTATGTAGTCTGCAGTTGTCTGTGGTTGTGGTACCTTAGGCTTGAAATGACTTAAGATCATTTTCTCCTCCTTAATGTCATAAGCTACCATTAATCTCTGCTGTTTGGAGGGTGTTGTCTTGAGAAATTGATTATACAGCTGTATTCTCAATAACTTTGTTTGGGCCTTGATTTCCATGAAAGTTCCTTTAATACCAGATGGTTGTGCACCTTGCTGCCTTGAGGAGGACACTTCTATACCATGTTGCCTCTCCCTTTCTTGCCTGTGAGAGCTGGTGGATGTTTGCTGGCTGGTTTCCCTCTCTCTTCTTGGACTCTCTATGATTTCTTCACTAATTTCCTCTTCAATTTGAGGATCTACTCTCTGCCTTTTGGCCTCTGGCTGTTGTGTTGACCCACTTGCAGGTGTGGTCTCTTCCCTGTCCTGTTTCTTTCTTATTTCCTCATTGAGAGGAGTCTGTAATGCTGGAACCTGTGGTGCCTCTGTTTGCAGTGGAGGGGCTTGCTCTTGACTCTATTCCTTGAGGCAGTTGGCTGCTCTGCCATTGTTTCTTGCTCTGTATCTACTACCTCCTTACCCTTTGCTGTTCATGTTGCTGGTGTAGACCTTTCTTGGGCAGCTTGTGGAGCTGCAACAATTGATGTGCCTTGCCCGACTTACTGTGGTAGTTTGAATGACACCTGCCCAAAAGAATCCAAGTCAAGAGTCTTTTCCAAATTTTTTACAGTTTGCTCCATTTTTTCTTCTTCAGTGAACTCTTCAACTAGTGTGCCTTCTACCCAGTCATCTTGGTTGGAAAATTGTTCTATCTCTGGGATTTTGCAATGGTCATAAGCTGACAGCCTATATTTTATTTTCCTTGCATTGATAAAGCCATATGGGTCATAGGGTACCCACCAAAAGCTTCTTTTTAATTTGAGTTTTTCACCCAATATCTGATCAGCATCTTGCCATCCTTCTTTTTTGTTCATGACAAAGGGGCCTAGTTGGTCTTTGAATTTCAGCTGAGCCTTTTTCTTGGTGCTATGGAAATGAGTTAAATCTGAATTGATAAATTGCCTGTAATATTCCAAGGCAAACAGTCTCATTGGCACATATCTTGGCAGCTTGTAGGGGCACAACTCACAGCCATATATCCTGATGACAGTATGATGCTGGTAGAAGTACCAGTCACCTATTTTGTAGTTTTTGGAGAGCTGCAATATTTTTTGCATGTCATAGGATAGCCTAGTAGGAGGAGTTCTTTTTAGGAGAGAAGAAACTGGATAGACAAACATGTCAATGAATTCACAGTAAGAGTAGGGAGAGTTGCGGACTTCATGAAAGACTGTGGTCCAAAAAATCACAGACCTCTTTTCTCCTTTAGAGTCCAATCTTTTGATAGGGCATTGGAAACAGTCTGGCTAATAATACAGGAATAGATGATAGATGTAGGATGAATATTTGAAGACTCCCTCCCTATCTAGCTTCAGTAATTGGTCATGTATCTTGTTGGTAATGAATTTGGCATAATTGTATTTGACAGCAGGGGGCTGTCCTGGGCTAAATGCAGATAGAAAGACCAATATAGTTTCATCAATATGTTCACTTGTCTTAAAACCCAGGACATAGGATATCATATCAACTAGTAATTTACACACTTCATTGAAACATACATAGAGAAAAGGAGGTGGTCATGTAGGCTGGCGATCTGCTCTCATGAATACTTGGGCAATTCAGGCTATCTCTGAGCTGGAGAGCTTGGGACCTTCATCGAGCAATAATTTAATAGAAAGAGGGAACATCAGCTGAGTTGGATGGAAATTTAGCATTTGATTGATGGAGTTAGGAGTTATATGAAAGAGGATGCTCCCAGATGGAGACTTGACTGCCCTATGAGTTGGTTCATAGTTTTCACAGTAGAGGTGAATTATCTTAGGGAAGATATTGACAGAGGGGAGGAAGTATATGGGAAAAATTGGTTCCCATATCCCGTAAACATCATTGTTATTCAAATAATTGTTTCTTAGCTCACAGAATGTCTGCAGATGGTTTCTGTCACCAACCAAGTCAACACCATTGTTATTCAAATAATTGTTTCTTAGGTCACAGAATGTCTGCAGATGGTTTCTGTCACCAACCAAGTCTTGGATTAGGTAATCCCTATTAGCCAAAGGTAGTGCTTCTAATTCCCTGTGGGGTGCATTGACAAGAGTGATATTCAAGGCTGCTGGAGTGGCCATCTTTAAATTCTTTGTGTTTGTAATTTGGAATTCGGGTCTGTGCAACAACAAAAAACAAAACACTGGCTCTGAAGCCTTTCCCAGGGAATTTGCAGACTGAGCTTTGATATAGAAATGGCCTCACTAGGCAGAATTCAGAGGAGAAAGACAAAGTCTGCAGGGTTAAATTGGGAAGCTGGATAAAACAGAGGAACTGGTGCTTTTTTGCAGTGGATTTTGATGAATTAACTCACTATTTGGGCAGTTTTGGAGACTTTGCCGGCGGAAATGGGCTCGAAGTGTTGTTTAATGACCAATTTGCAGAGGAGGGCAAAGTTTGCAGGTTTTCTTTTGAACAATGGCTCACACAGTGAATTAAAAGGTAGTGATTCATAGGCAGGAGCGCATTTTACTTTGAATTCTAGTTCCTCAGGCGATTTCAATGGAGAAATTTCGAAAAACAGGGTTTACGGGCGAATAACGGGTAAATACCTATTTTACAGGTGACTGGTATGAATTGCAGGTACAACACTGAGCTGAGGGGGCCGAGTTTGCAGAGTGAACTCGTCTAGGTGGCGAACTAGAGTTCTGAAGGTGAATTGGTCGATGCATGTGTAGTCTCCGCAAGCGAACAAATAAAAATGAACGTAAACCATCACTTTCATGAATTTTAACAAAATTTGGGCTTTTTAGCTCTTTTTTGCACTTTTTTGTTATGACATCATCATGACGTAATTTTTTCGTGTAACAGGTACAGAGGATAACGTGGCGGATGACACAGTGGCGGGGTGGTGATGTCAGCAGATGACCTGGCACTGACGCGGAGTGGTGGCAGGTGACGTGGATGCAACGTCATGAGGTGACGTGGGTATGACGTCAGGGGGTAGGTGGCGGGGCGATAAGCGGTATTACCCGCACCACCTTTGGGCAATGGTGGTTTCGGTGGAGGGGGCTCCAATTACGCCGGGAAGTCGACGCGTGGCAGGGGTATGACAGCAATACCGCCCATCCCCCGGATGCTAACTCTCGACAGATGGGAGCTTCCGATATCACCGCCAGCCATTGGATCTACGACGCGGGATCAGATGGTCAAGGGGCAGTGATAGATGATGGAGGGTATATGATACGGCACCCGCTGTAATATTTTAATGTTTTTAATATTTGCAGGGTATAGAACTTTGGGTTATGGGTTTTATGCGGGCGGCCATGGTTATTTGTTTAACCAAATGTCAAAACAAATCCCAATATATACATGCATGCCAGGTTAATGTATGGTTCATGTGAGGGGCTCAGTGCGGTTGTCAATTTAACCAGATGTCAAATCAACCCCTAATGTGTTTTGAACGTGAAAGGGTTTATTATTAAGGTCCCAAATGGACTAATAATTCCCGAACTTGTGTTATATGGCTATAGTTGCCAAGCGTAAGGATATTTAGGTTTTTTTGGGTTTTTTAAATAGCTTTTTGTAAAATTGGGGTGGGAAAAATGATAATGGAGCTATACAATAGGGTTAAGGTTAATATGATTTTATGGATAGGTAACGCTAATTTTATGAGGTAATAACTTAGGTTTTTAGGGAAATGAAGTAAAATGGTAAGATCTTCTACACAAGAAATGTGGCTTGCTTTAACTACGTAAACTCAGAGTTCAACTTAGCATTTCTCATAAAATGAAGTGAAGTAGAACTACTGGGCAGATCCCAATGTTCTTGAGGGGATGTTAGCAAATGATTTCTGGGGGAATGATAGGGGAAATTAGTCATGCTTCCACTGTCCTGCAGTCACTTTGCCATGGTATTTGTGACATTCAGGAGATAAGTCTTTCTTAACAAGACAAAAATGATCACAAGCTTGCTTCTGCAACCTCAAACTGCCTACTCAGCCTAAAAACACCTAGTTTTTTTTCTCCCTTTTGATTGGGTGGATTTGGACTAGTAAACCCTAACTTTCCTCTTTTCTTTTGAATGCCCTCCTATCTAAATCTACCCTTATCTCTTCCAAGGGCCCAGATTAAGCAGTTGGACTCCTTTGTTTCTCTACCTGTCTCATCTGCCAAGCTTGAACTGTTTGCACAGATCTTTATTCTCTATTCTAAAGACAAGTAAATTCAAACATGATCTAGCCAGGATTGGACTATCTGGCTATTCATCAACTGTGGCAAGAGTCTACCAACTGCACGTACTGAAATTCTTCAACAATGGAATAGCAGTGGCATTTAAACTAGCACACTTTCCTGGTCTTTTGGTTTGGGGTTCATTTCTATTATTTTTTTTGACCAATTCATTCTTCTTGCCCTTTGATTATTCTTTTAGGGCATACCCTCTTTTCATTTTTTATTTTTCTTCATTTGTTTACAAACTATGGAACCTTTGCAGCAAGAAAGGATGAACATATTTGGCTCTTCTACAATCAATCATGAAAAATGACACCTATTGGTCTAGGAACCTAACAGGTCCTCTAACTTGACTATGGATTTTGGTATAACGTTCTTGTTGTTTTCTTGTTCCAGTTGTTTGTCATGCCGATCTTCATCAATTATTTGATCATTATAAGAGCCTTCTAAAGTAAGAAAACTCACGATATCAGGGTCATTGTTGAAAACTCTCCAGTTGGTAATGTTATCAGGAATAGAGGGTCTAAAAATTAATTCAATAGAGAATCTATCTTGGTTGTAGTCCTTTGATGGAATAATCTTGGAAGCTACATTTGCAAGAAGATCGACGCTAGCATTTTGTAGTCTTGGAATAGATGAAATATTAAATGCTGTAAAGTGTGAGGCCAGGTCTTGTAGTAGAGATTGATGGTGTTTCAAATGCCCCGACAAACAGTGCATAATATTTATTACATGTCTAATAATAATCTCAGAGTCTCCAAATACTTGAAGGTATTTGATCTTAAGTCTGATTACTTTGTATAACCCTTGAACCAATGCTTCATATTCAACAGTGTTGTTTGTGCAATCGAATTCAAGTCTACATGCTAACATGGTTTTATCTCCTTTTGGACTAACTAATATACAACCTACTCCTGCTCCATCGTTGGATTTAGAACCATCAAAAAATAATTTCCAAAACAAGGTTTTATTTACTGGTTTATCTACAAAATTGATACATCTAGAAGTGTCAGTTTGAGAAAAAAATTCTATCTGAGATAAAATGGAATTTTCCAAAAACGGTGAAGTGTGAGCGTTGAAATTTCCTAAGAATGACTCAACAGAATATTTTCCGATTATGTTGTTGTTATATGCTACAGGCTCGTTTTCTCCTTCTAACTCTGTCACTATGTACTTTTGATGTTTTTCTCATTCAACTTTGATCTGATTTGGTTTTCCGCTATAGGGGAGCCACATATGAGACCAATTGGTTGCAAAGTAATCATGGAGCTTTTCTGACCAATCCCTACTGAGGATTAGTGCATAAAATTTAGGAATCTCAGGATTTCTGAGGCTGGACATTTAACCTAGGGCAAACCGTCTGTAAAATGTTAGTTGATGCACCAGAATCAACTAGACAGTTGTGCAAGTTTTTATTAAAAACTTCAAAAGTAAGGAGAAATGGTGGAGTATGGATTTGGATCTTCTGCCAATCAGAGAAATGTCGGTTGGGTCGATTTTATTTGCAACACTAGTTGGAGGTCTTCCCATTTCATGAGTAGCTTGTGAAATCACAGTGGCGGGAAGAGGCGTAATAGGTGCCGCATTGAGTTCTTTCAAGAGTAATTTCTATTGATGTTTTAACTTACTGAGCTCATGAAGAGTAATGTTTACTCTAGTTTTCTTCATATATTATATAATGATGTATTCCATTTAATTTGAGATGATAAGCGTTTTAGATGAAGATGTCGAATCAGATTGGATTGGGTGTGTCTGAGTAGACTTCGGTGAGGATTTTTTACCTATGATTTTATCCCTTAGAGGTGGAATTGGGTTTCTTTGTTTCTTACTAGACTGTGGAGGGTCGAGTCGATTTCTACCTATAGTGGCAACAAGTAATACTTCTTGATCTTCCTCATCTGGAAGAATGAAGTCCCACATTCCTTGTAGTTCTATGATTTCTTCATCATTAGTTTGTTCCTCATTTGAAACTTCTTCCTCTTCCCCTTCTGATTCAGCATTTGTTATAGCATTTGGAGGTTTAGGATCAGTTGGAGGATTTCTTTTATAGGGTTTAAAAGGTTTCTTGGAAGAGGTTTCTGCTACTTGTTTCTTTATATCAACCATTTCATTGGACATGGTCTTCAAGAATTTTTGTAACCCTTCCAGGTCAAATGGGTCCTTCAGTTGTTTCTTCTTAGAATCATCTCTAAAAGACACTTTTTTAGATTTCCTTTCATCTAAATCATTTTTCCTTTCTATGGTGAGGATACGTTTCTCTATAGCTATTGCCTCTTTCATGTTTTCTGTTAATGTTGTCTTAGCAACTCTGTCTACAAAGATGGTTGAATTTGAATGTAAAGCAGAAATATACCATTCATTTTGGACTTCATCACTAGGCTTAGACACTATTGGTATTTTGTTCAATAATTTATTGAAGCGAGAGTTGAAGTCCTTAATTGGTTCCTTTGGTTCGACTTTTAAATTGTAGAGGTCATTTATTAAGGTTGCTATGGACCTATCATCCCCAATTGTTGTTAAAAACTATTCTTGAAATGTATCCTATTTATTAATGGAGCCTGATGGTAATGAAAAATACCATGATCCTGCCTCTCCTTTTAAAGTATAGGGAAATAATGTTACAACTGCATCCTCTTAGCTACACTAGACTTCACAAAAACCTTTATTGTGGAATGTGATGCTCCATGAAATGGAATTGGTGTTGTTTTAATGCAAGATGAAAGACCCATTGCTTTCGAAAGTCATCCAATCAAAGGAAAGTATTTATGCGAAGCTATTTATGAGAAGGAAATGTTGGCAATACTACATGCACTTAAGAAATGGCGACCCTACCTAATGAGAAGACACTTCAAGGTAAAGACAGATCATGATAGCCTTAAATACTTTTTAGACCAAACATTATCCTCTGAAGAACAACAAAAATGGGTCACAAATATGTTGGGTTATGACCTTGAAATCATCTACAAAAAAGGGAAGCAAAATGTTGTGGCAGATACACTCTCAAGAAAGGATGAGGATGTGGAAGCCTTGTTGTGCGCCATTTCTATTATCCAACCAGATTGGATAAGCGAAGCAAGGGAGGAATGGAAGAATGATGAAGAAGTGTGGGAACTTATTCAAAAGTTACAACAAGATTCCAGTACATCTGATACATTTAGCTGGAAAAATGATTCGTTATGGTACAAAGATCGCTTATACCTCTCTAAGAATTCCCAACTCAAACAAAAGATTCTTCTGGAATTGCACGCTTCTCCCTTAGGAGGGCACTCAGGATTTTTAAAAACTTACCACAGGGTTAAGAAGGAATTTTTTTGGGATGGCCTTAAATCAGATATCCAAAAGTTTGTGGCGGAATGTTTGGTTTGCCAGCAAAATAAAGTTGAAACAATTAAGACACCAGGTCTATTACAACCTTTATCCATTCCAAGGCAACGTTGGGAGGAGGTTTCAATGGATTTTATCATAGGTTTACCCAAGTTTGAGGGTTTGAGTGTCATCATGGTGGTACTTGACAGACTTACCAAGTACGCACACTTCTGTGCATTATCACATCCATTTAATGTACAGTTTCTACTGCATTTATGGAAACAATTCAAAAGCTACATGGAAATCCAAAGATTATTGTAAGTGACAGAGATCCCATTTTTACTGGAAATTTTTGGACAAAATTATTTTCTTTTCTTGGTACTTAGTTAGCTCATAGCTCATCTTATCATCCTCAATCTGATGGGCAAACTGAGATAGTAAAAAAATGTTTGGAAGGATATCTTCGTTTCTTTGTATCTGATAAATAGACACAATGGGTCAAGTGGTTGCCTCTGGCTGAATGGTGGTATAACACTTCCTTCCATACTGCAACAAAAATGACCCCATTTATGGCACTTTATGGATATCAGCCACCATCCATCACATCATATTTAAGAGAAAATTCTAAGGTTCAGGCAATGGAACATCACATCGAGCATCAACAAGAAGTTCTCCAACTCTTAAAGGATAACCTCTTGTTGGTGCAGAATAGAATGAAACAACAAGCAAATCAACATCCCAGTGAAAGAAGTTTTGATGTAGGTGACTGGGTATTCCTACGGCTACAACCATATAAACAAACGTCCCTCAAGTAAGCTAAGAAGGATAATAAATTTTCACCAAAGTATTATGGTTTGTACAAGGTGTTGCAAAAGATTGGTACTATGGCATACAAATTGGAGCTTCCTGTAGCTTCTTGAATGCACCCAGTTTTCCATGTTTCATGTTTAAAGAAGGTTATAGTTGACAAGCTCCCAGTTCAAACAATATTGCCAGAACTTGATGAGGAAGGAAAAATTATATTGGAACCATAAGAGTCATAGAAACAAGAACTCGACATCTATGGAATCAATCCATTTCAGGGTATCTCATCAAGTGGAAGAACTTATCCACTGAAGATTCAACATGGGAGGATGAAAATTTTACATAGAAGCATCCAGAACTACTCAAGCATTGAGGACAACACTTTTTTGAAGGAGAGGGGCATCTTAGGTCCCTATAATACTAGTGATGCCCCCATTACTATTGTAGTTGTATCCCTTATTAATATTGTTGTGCCCCTATTGTCCCCATATTGTTATTACTGTGCCCCATAGAATCCCTCTATTTTTATTTTTGTGCCTTTGTATTATTATTGTTAGGTCGGCTTGGTTTTATTGTGACCCCTTAGACTCCTATATATAGAAAGGAGGTTTTGTCATTTGAATCATCCAAGAATTGTTCATTTGTGTAATGTAAAGGAGGTTTCCCCCTTGAAGAGGCTGAATTCTAAGGTGTTCAACTATATTTTCTATATTTTTGTGATTTGGTTTCATAACAATGACTAATCCTACATTTGATCTTTGAGATTGCAAATATCCAGCATAGGCTTAAAGAGTGTCAGTTGAACGACTTCAACTTTCAGTTGTCTTGTGAATACGACATTGGTGAGTGCTGGCACCATTTTCTCGGTGGAAGTGATCAGGCATCTCAGGGTCATCCATTGGCTGTGTGGTTTCACTAGGTATTGCCAATACGCCTCCCAGTTCAACATGATTACTCATCTGGTTACCTCTGCCCTTTCCTTCGCTTCCTGTTTCCATAGTACTTGAAGTTGTTCTGTATTTGGAAGAAGGCCAGGGGTGGTTTCTGCTACTAGATTAACATTGTGTAAATTCTCATTCACACATTTGATGACGCTGTTTGCTACTACCATCACATCCTCCATTGCCTGTTTTTCCACTCTGAGCTAAGAATCCCAATTCACGAATAAGATTTCTTTATGTGATTCATCTAATTTTGGCATATCTTCTCTTTTCCCATCCTCAGATTTCTACCAATTTAAGAAGTCTAAAACTTTCTTAAGGATTGTATCATATTCAAGTCGTAATTACACAACTTCATTCATTATGTTATCGCTCATTTAGCAGTGAGAATTCCACTACGAGATCTTTTGGCATAATAACTTTTTTTGATGTAAAATCTGGGAATTGAGGTCGAGCACTTCAGTGACAAACTGTTCAATCTTGGGGTCATCTTTACGTAGTTTTTTTATGCTCTATAACTGTGCTTCTTTACCTGCTAAAATTATCTGATGTGCTATCTGCATCTCTTGAAACTCCTACTGAAGTTTAGCCAACTACATTTCTACTTGTTCATTGATACTGGCCCGATGTAACTGTTGTTCTAATAACAAAATTTTGTCTCGTTTTTATTTGAGTAGCCGTTGTACCTCTGCTGCCTTGTCAATGGTCATTGAAGGATATGCACCTGTGACCTATGAGAGTCTAGTGAGGTTAGCTGATGGATCTGTGGATGGTTCTTTCTAGAGAACATCTAGATGTTCATCTTCAAAAGTGAGCACAAAATCCAACTTTCTTTTCTTTCTCTGTATTCTAACGATGGCTTTGTGTTGAGGGCTATAGAATAAATCTAGAGGAGGAATCTCCTCTATTCTCAATATAATCTCAGATGTGGGAGCAATGGGAATATGCACTATTTCCTGAGTGCTAACAGTTCCTGTTACAATTTCTGTGGTCATTTCTTATTGATTTGTTGGCAGCTCTGTGATTTGTTTCTTTGTGTTGAGTCCCTTATTGAAATTGTCCCATTCTTCTTCCAAATAAATTACAAGTGGGTTTGCTTGCTGTGTAAGGGGATTTGAGGTCTTGGCTTGTTTTATGAGTGAAGTCTACTAGTTTGACTCTGTTGTGGACTGGGCTGTGCCTTTAATTGATTCCTCACTCTTGCTGTGTTCATTTTTTGATGTTTTCTCAGATTGTTCGACAAACTTTTCTGAGGAATCATTTCCAGAACTTGTTTTGGATTTTTCTTTTGAGTTCCCATCAATGCTGGAACTGGGAGTAGGATCTCTCATTGGCTCAATGAGTAGTTGGTCCAATGGGACTTTAGATAACCTCTTTTTCCTCTAGTTACCAAATTCTTGGAGACCTTCTTGATCAAAAAGTATTTGTGCCATATGTTGTACTTATCTGAAGGTGTTTTTCTATATGAAAACATCATCAAAGGGGTCTTTTTCATGGGTAAATATTCTTATTTTGACAATTGTGTTAAAATCTTTGACAATACCAAAGGGATCATATTGTCTTCCCGAGAATTTGGGTAATTGAAAAGATAATACATTGTCAACCTCTTTGAAAGTATGTCCTAAGTCATGCAATGAAAATACTCCACATGTTACAGGAAATTGGGGCCAAATGGCATTCTTAGAATTCTTCAATATCTTACTCATCCCCCCTTCACTGCATGTCTAATAGGCTATCTCCCTAGCCATCAATTTATCTGGGACATAGAAAGGTAGAACATGGGGAGAGACAATACTGTTGAACACTCTGATATATGTGAATAATTCTTCCTCGAACCATCTGGCTACGGGGAGAATTTCTACTTCAGCTTCTTGGGAGAACCTAGGGGCATCTCGGTTGTAAATCCTTTTGTGAATTAGAAGTATAACCCCGTGACAAATATTGAAGAAGTGTGGTGCGAAATTAGACTGCCACATGATCTTATGATATATTTGAATAGGAAGTGGATTCTGAACAGTCCACTTCCATCCCATAAGAGGAAAATCGGAACCGAAACAAACAACATCCATAACATAGTCGGTCATGAAAAATGGAGGGTAAACCCTTGAAGCAATACTCCTTTTTCTTCTATATTATAAAATTTCTGTAGCTAAGTTATCAGATAGAATTTGAGCCTAATTCATTATTGTAGCATTGACGGTTACATCTATTAGGGGTAACCATTCTGACGAGAATTTGGTGCTGTCTGGTTTACCAAACAATCTACATAACATAGCGGCAGCAAAATGGAAAGGGGAACAAAGAGAACCGATGGAGTACATACAATTCGTATCTTTCTTGAGTCTTTCTTTGTTGTTTGACCAATTATTCATGCATTATGTTGAGTCTTCATTTTCCTTGATGAAATTATCGACAAACTGCCTGTTGTAGATGGCCTGTGGCTCTGGTAGATGGTACATGCATCTCAGGTTGTTTGGAGTAAACGACCCTATGAATTCTTGGCTTGTTGTCTTGAATTCTCTATCTGATATGTCTGCGTCATCTATGATCCACTTAACCATGTTGGTATAAGGAAGTATCTTTGGTCTTGCAGCAATGCGGTGCAAGAATAAGCATGCAAGTTCAGTCAGAGTAGCATCAGAGGAGACACATCCATCCACTATAACTGTTGTTTCCAAAATTCTCAGTTGTTCTTCCTCTAATAGCTGATACATAGTCTCCCATGTGGATATCCCTTCCTCTCGATTACAAGTAGTATTTGTGAATAGGGGGATCATCTCTGATTTCTAAGAAGCGGGTGCCTTTCCTTTGTTCACCATTTCTTCAGATGTCCTGCTCTATGTGTTCTTCCTAAAAGTTACAAGAGGAGCTGAGAATAGGATAAAAATGATAGTAAATGTAGAAATAAATCAATAAAATGATGAAATAAAGGTGACGGAGGGTCTTAATTCTAAATCACGTTAGAAGATATCAACTTGCATCAAATGGCCTTACATACATGATCGTAATCATTCTTTTAATAAATGTCCACTAATGAACTGTTATCCCTAACTTAATGTCCATTACTTCACATCGAAAGTTGGAAAATACTATCTTAGAACTATGAGCCCTTTAAGTTGCGATAAAAGCGATTTTGCGATTTGCTACGCAATATCGCAGATTGCTATATCGCAAAAGCATGTTTCCATGTAAGACTTATCGTCGTGTGAGTTGATGCGATATGTGAGACGTTATCGCATTTCGCAATATCGGCTTATGCTTTATTGAGTAGCGCTGCATGGTTGAAACTTGCAATGCAAGATGATTATAAGAGTTTTATGATTTCACATTTCGCAGATCACGATTTGATGGGGAAGCTTTTATAAGGAAGGTCCATCGTAATCATTTTGCGATGCGAGAATTTATCCTTTCAAAGAGGGTCTTTTGAAGGATTATTTTAATATTTACGACTTTCAGGGTATAAAGTTACTTTTAGGTTATTTTACCTTGTGGATCTTGTTTATGAAACCCATCATTTGCGAAGTTTTATATGCTGAAGTATGAGAAGGTAAATTTTTCATGATTTTGAAACTTTCTTTTTGACATCTTATTTTATTCTAAAAATAAAAAGGCATGACTAGATGCTAGGATTGATTTTTTTTGGAATAGTCCCCATTTATTAATGTTATTACTAATACTAGTAAATGGGGGGGTTGTTGATAAGCACAACAGGGTGGAAAGATTATTTTGGTCTTGAAAATAATTTTAAAACGAAAAACCTCATAATGTGGGCTAGAAAGAAGTTCCTCTTTGAAACTTTAGTTACTCTAGTTATCTTATATGGATGTGAGGTTTGGGGTTGTAGTGTCTCTAGAGAATCCTGGAGAAAGATTGAGCAAATCTAGAAGCATTTTATAACGTATAACCTAAAAATTAAAATCAACACACCCTATCCTATTCTCCTTATAGAAGTGGGTCTTTCCCCTATTGGGAGCCTAACTATGACTAGGCTTCTGTTGTACAAGCACAAACTCAATAACATAGGAGACCATAGACTTCCTAAACTAGCTTTAAATTCCAACCAAAACCACATAAGGCTCAAGAGAGGCTGGTGTTATCACCCAGATTTTCCCAGAAGTTGTAAGAAGGGGAAAGGGGTCTGAGGTAACTACAAACCAACTTTTAGATACATAATCTAGCCAATCTGTATCCAGAGAGGGCTCTCTCTTTAAGATTCAGCTTGGTTTTGAAAGATATTAGGCTAGTTATGAAAGCTTGGGATTTTGATTGTGTTTGGTGGTGAAATTCAGTAGCAGAGGGGTAGAACTGAATAGTTTAGGCCATTGGGCTAATGGATTCAAAGAAGATGGCTCAACTGGATTTGGTTTCTGAACAAAGGATGGTTTCATAGGGCAAGATAGCTAAACAGGGAGCAAATGATAACTTGAAAAGATGGGATGGGTTCAAAAGGGAAGAAGGGTAATTAAGAATCCTTCCACATGTTTTGAGAAGAGTGAATTTAGATGATCACCAATAAAAAACAATTAAGGATTTTTTACTAAATAATCAAAATAATAAACTAAGAAGCAGGAGCAATTAAGAATTCCTTGCCTATGATAGTTTAGAGGAAAACATTAAGAATAAAAACGATTGAAAACAGATTGCACTTAAGCACTCTTTGAATTATACTTCTTCATTTTAATATTCAGATATGGAACATAATTGAAATATTAAACAAGAAAACAATAACACACGAGATATCGAATACTTATTTGTCCGGTGTTTTGCACATGAATCTTGTGAAAATTCCTTTGTATTAATTATTTATCCAGCTAGCCATACAAGATTTGGTCCAACAACACTTTATTCTAAAGTAATTATTTTTACATAAATGTCTAAGAATCCACCTCGAAATACTTGAAATGAAGAAGTATTTATACTAATTGTAAACTGAAATATCTTGAAAAAATATCAAGATTAGTTTACAAATATCTCAAACTGTTTTATAATAATAGAACTTAAATAAAAGGACATTCAAAACTATTGAATCTATTTGGAACTATGTTTATGGATTTATGGTGATGAAGAAGAGAAATTCGATTTTGGTAGCAACTATTAATTCATGATGAGGCATCCCAGTCACTAACTGCATCATTCCTTTGTGCATTCTGCCCTAGAAATTCTGCAAACTTAGGGTCCAATGATACTCTTGTATATCTCAATCCGTGATATATATATATATATATATATATATATATATATATATATATATATATATATATATATATATAGATGTATATGTATATGTATATGTATATGTATATGTATATGTATATATGTATATATACATATATACATATATACATATATATGTATATATGTATATATGTATATATGTATATATACATATACATATACATATACATATACATCTATATATATATATCTATATATATATAGTGAAAGAGGTTATTGTAGATAATAATGTTTTTGAGATAAACCTCTCTCAGTTTCCCAAAATTCATCTCCAACTGTTCACAATATTCTCTGCAAAAAGATGTCAAAAATAGGACTTTGCACAAACTGAAAAATAGGCTGTGAAGACATGCACTTATCTCCCTCTTGGTAATACCTGTGTAAAAAGTGAGATAGGTTTTTGTAGATTAGCCTATTAGGAACAAAAACTTCCTCCAGTTTCTCGAAATACATCTTGCATTGGTCACAATAGTTTCTGAAAAACTGTGACTTAAAGAGGAAATTTTTGCTCTAATTTCATCTTTTAACCTTAAACTTCTTTTGTCTGTTTTTCACTTTTAATTTGGATAAAATTCATTGTAGCCGGTGAAAGTGTTTTCATCTTTGTTCAACCCTTAATGTATTCATGTTTACTTTTACTTTTTACTGTTTACTATTTACTTCTAGTGCTCTGCCTTTTCATCTGTCTTCACGTTGACATGAATTTGTATACTCTGCTTTGTGACTGTCTTCTTTGTTGTTTATCTTCATGGTAGCTGATTTACTTGATTTGGTCTTCAATCTGATAGTCTTTAACCTTGATACACTTTGACTATTCTTTACTGTGTCCTTTTACCTTCCATCTTTATTCGAATATATTTGATAACAATCTCGGAGTAAACAGGTCTTATGACTAGTATTAAAACTGTTTATCCAAGGTTGCGGTCTTTTGACTACCTATTATGGAGTGACTAGAAATGGTGTACTGGTTGACTTGAAAGCACGCCATGGACTGGAGCAGTGTCAGGCAACAAATTTCAGGGTGGTTGATAGCTAAGTGCATGAGCTGGTTGATTTTCAACGTTTAGGTTGTTGCATGCATACATTCACAAAATAGGACGAAAACGATTAACTTGGTTTGTTTTATGCAAAGTCAACTTTTGGCGGGTTTAGGATTTGGACAGATGGCGTCAGTGGGCAAATGACGTGATGTTTTTTAATTTAGTGGGAGGCGATAAGTGGTTTATATCACACCGCTTATGGAGGGGGGGGCGATATTTGGGCTTGAGCCAGCGATTCCATTGAATGAATGACACGTGGCAGAGGTACTGTACACAAAACCACTCCACGATCACACGCTAACATTCAATCACAGAGTGTTGTGTGATATGCACGATAGTCGTTGAATCTCAGAGGCTTGATCGGACGACTATCGGGAAGATAAAGTGACAGGGGTTTTAATGAAGGTGGGCCCAATATATTTAAGAATTAATTAATTATATCAGGGTTGACGGGATTGGACGGGGAGGCTATTAATTAACCATGAGGTTTAATTAATCCCTTATTAATGCGGCAGGGGATTAAGGGCTGTTAATTAGTTACTAATTAACTTATTGATCCTGACTAAGGATGTATTATGGTTATAACTAACCAAGGGGGCGGGGTATATATAAATTCGGGGTTTTATATAGTTAAATATTACTGGAATGGGTTAATGTCTACAAGGGATTTATATATTAATATGTTAATAGTTAATATGACATTGAATTGAAAAGTGCTAAGTATAAAACATTAAAGTGTCTATTTAACTTAGGGTAAGGTGAAAAAGGGTTTTTGTGGGAATATTTTAGTTTTCCTAAGTAAAATGGGATTTTACTTAGGAAAAACTTTATCAATGGAATGAATGATTTTATGAAGGGATATGATTATTGATGAATGGGATTAAGTACTTAGGCTCTATAAATTATTGGACTGAGGGTCTCGTCCCTGCAAAAGTCAGAAAATGCTCTGAGCCCCTCTAATTTGATAGATACCTCGGCACTTATAGGAAATTAGTGAAAATTTAGGGGAAATGAGTAGGGGATTTAATTATTTTGACTTTGATTTGCTTGATATGTCTTTCATGTATTGCATGCCATTGCCTTGTGATGAAAGTAAAATATTTATATATTTACAATTACCATCCACCACATATTATTCTGCAACCATCATCTACTTACCCTACCTACTTTACCCTAGCATTTTTACTTCTTTATGAGGGTACAATTAGACTGGCAAACCCTTATCAAACTTTTCTTTTCTTTTACACGGAAATTCCTATCTAAGTCTACACTTATTACATCTAAGGGCTCAAATTAAACAGTTGAGCTCCTTTTTTCACTCTATCTATCTACTTATCTGCCAATATTAAACTATTTGGTCAGATCTTTATTCTCTATTTCTACAACATGAAATTGAAAAATGAACTAGTCAAGCTTAAACTATTTGACTATTCATGAATTGTGGCATAGGTGACAAGTTGCACACAATCTTTATTATACATAAAAGTAAATAGTAGTGGCACTTAGACTTGCACACTTTCCTAGTCTTTCTTTTTGTTGGGGTTCATTTTATTTCATTTTTTTGACCATCTTTATTCGTTTTACCCTTTGATTTTTCTTTTAGGGTATACCCTCTTTTCATTTTTTAATTTTTTGATTTTCTACAAATATGGAAACCATTTGCAGAAGCAAAGGTATGTACATATTTCATAACTAAACCAAGTCAATCATGATGTATGACACCTATTGGTATAGGAACCTAACAACGGCTTCACTTGGGGATGGCATTTCCTTGTGAAATGTGAAGAACACTGTTGACTAGTAGCCTGATCCATTGGGCCTATCCCACAAATGTGTATGCTCTGTTGCATAATGTCTTGATTGAAAATATTGAACTGAAATTGTGGCCTTTTCTACAAACTAGAATTTGATCTGCTGCTGAAAACTGAATTTATTCAAACTGAAATCCTACCTACTTACTCCAATAAGCTTTCTGACTACTGGTTAGGTAAAATGAAACAACCAATGAAACCACTCAAGCATCATATACATTGGTGACTTTCGTTGACTGTGCTTGTTGGTGGTTAAAATTGAGATCTTAAAATCAAATATAGATTTGTTAACCTTTGAGAAGGTAAGGAAATTCCCGATCTCCTTTGTTGAATATAGAAACTATACAAAAGGATCTTGTAAATATATACACTTTTATTGAACTGATTCAAACAACTGCGCATCTGTTGTGTATGGCCTACATGCCATGAAACTAAAATATCACTTTTATCTTTATCAACCTGCATGTTTTCAACTGCCCTTTGTGATATTTCTACTGATTGTAATTTCTGTTCGGTGAAACCATTATCATCTTGATTTTGACTCTTATAGTCTATTAATGGAGAAAAATTCTGATTGCATTCATCATTCAACCTATCAGCTATTGGATCATAAAGAACTTGGAAGGATTGCTGCAACTTATTACATATAGGTTCAAATGGAACTTCATAGATTTCTACAAGCTGCTCCTCCTTTTCTTTAAAAATTTTATACCACATTTCCTTTAAAAATTGAAATGATTCAAAACAAAGAGGTAGGGAATCATATTGGATCATTTGATCATATGTTCTGACTTCCAAGTCTTCTTCTGCAACATGACATTCAATGGCATTTTGGAGCTGAAAAGCTAGATATGAGAAGTCTTGAACAAAGATTTTATTGCCCTCTAGATAGTTAATATCAAGACTTGTTGACATTTGATTTCTAATTGCATGATAGTTATCTCTCATAAACTGAAACGAAGAAAAAAAATGGTAAAGTTTCTTCACTGATTTCAAAATTTTTTGCACTTTCCTCCTGATTCTCATAACTGAAATGAACAAGTTGATCACTATTTTCAAGCTGTTGAACCTGAACTTCCTTATTCCTCAAATTAGCTTCTGATTTCTCTGTAAAGTTAGTTTGGATTTGAAAAACATAATTATCATCATACTGATCATATTTGGGCAAATCATCAAAAGAAGTAATGTCATCAAACATACACATTAGATTAGCAGATTGCCTCTCCACATATGGTTCTATAACTCTATCTTCAGATTTATGGTAGTTGGAATTAACAGGAATTTGTTCATGGATGTCAACCTCTTCTTTTTGTGAAACAAATGTGTCATGGTGATTTTGAACAAAAAATTCAACTTTCATGGTGATCTTCTGCATCATTTCCTCTGTTTTCTTTATCAAAATGTCGAGTTTTTCCTCTTTTTCTACTTTCAACTTTTCTCTTCTAATTTTCAGATTAACTTCTACATCTACTACCATGTTTTGCATCTGTTCCATTGTTGAGGGGTTTCTTTCTCTTAGATGAAATTCTATCTCTGAATCAAATGCTCTTGGGTAATGCAAAAGAGCTGAATCAGGGGGAGGTCTTATATTTAATGGTATTGAATAATAGGCTTGATTAAATCTATTTGAAAATTGTTGTATTGTTTCATCTAGATGTCTTTTTAACTGATTATATTCTTCTATGATTACAAGAAGATTGACTTTAATTATCCATCTATCAAGGAAGAGTTTGAGAAACTGCTCAAGATTTGAGATGCTTGCCTCAGGCAGGGTTTTGAACCAACTCTTGACTTTGTCTTGCAAAGAAAGAGCAAAAAGCCTAATACTAACATCCTCTTCATCTACTTCAAATAAGTTAAGATAATCTTCAAAATCTTGAATATGTTTTTGGGCAGTGATACCATTCTCTCCATCAAACCTAGGGAGATACTTGGGATAATCGTTAGGGAAAGCATGGAGTGTAGGAGGTAAAATGAGTGGTTTATATCTATCAAGAACTTTATGAGGTACTAGAATATGTACAAGGATTGTATGATTAGTCTTAATTTTTTGATTCTCCTTAATTGGAAAATGATCTTCATAAGAATTAGAAGACTGCTGTTCAAATGTGTAAGGAGACTTTATATCTACATTTTTCAAAGGAAAATAATAAAAATTTAATCTAAAATCATCTCTAAAATACAATATACATTGAAAAAATTTATCAATGAGAAAGAACATAATGTCTTGGATAACAATCCAAGTTAAAAGCCTGATCTTTTCCCACAGTTCTTTCAGGTTCATTTCTCCAGTGGAGTCTTGATTGTGAATTGATTTTGGAGTCGCCAGGTGGATGATTTTAACCTTTGTGTGTCTGATCCCTGTCCACCATCATAGATCAGATCTAAACCTGTAAAACAATTTTGAAGAAAAATTTAGTTCTCCAGGAAGCCAAATTTTGAGTATTTTATGATTATTTTGCTTTTTCTTAATGAATTTCAAAAACTATGATTTCTTCTATGAGATTTAAACTTTAGATATGAGATTTAAACTTTCTTAAAGATTTATTTGACATGAGGGATTGGTTCAAATTTTTGGAAACCAGATGTTAAGTTCATAAACTAAACCAAAGATTGATTGAAGCAGCATTCATCTATTATGCACTTGCACAACAAGAGCAGTTCAAAGGCTACCTGGCTAACTTCAGGCTCCATCTGTAGTTTATAAAGCAAACAATAATAACAGAAAAAACTATTCGTTCCCCAGTGAAGTCACCACTATGTTATCACTCAAATTTTCCCAGAAGTTGTAAGAAGGGGAAAGGGGTCCGAGGTAACCACAAACCAAATTTTAGGTATAGAATCTAGCCAATCTTTATTGAGAGAGGGCTCTCTCTTTAAGATTTAGCTTGGTTTTGAAAGATATTAGGCTAGTTATGAAAGCTTGGGATTTTGATTGTGTTTGGTGGTGAAATTCAGTAGCAGAGAGGTAGAACTGAATAATTTAGGCCATTGGGCTAATGGAGTCAAAGAAGATGGCTCAACTAGATTTGGTTTCTCAACAAAGGATGGTTTCACAGGGCAAGATAGCTAAACAGGGAGCAAATGATAACTTGAAAAGATGGGATGGGTTCAAAAGGGAAGAATGACAATTAAGAATCCTTCCACATGTTTTGAGAAGAGTGAATTTAGATGATCACCAATAAAAAGCAATTAAGGATTTTTTACTAAATAATCAAAATGAAAAACTAAGAAGTAGGATCAATGAAGAATTCCTTGCTTATGATAGTTTAGAGGAAAACAATAAGAATAAAAATGATTGAAAACAAATTGCATTTAAGCACTTTCTGAATTATACTTATTCATTTTAATATTCAGATATGGAACATAATTGAAATATTAAACAAGAAAACAATAACACATGAGATACAAAATACTTATTTGTCCAGTGTTTTTCACATGAATCATGTGAAAAGTACTTTGTATTAATTCTTTATCCAGCCAGCCATGCAAGATTTGTTCCAACATCACTTTATTATAAAGTAATCAGTTTTATAGAAATGTCTAAGAATCCACTTCAAAATACTTGAAATGAAGAAGTATTTATACTAATTGTAAACTGAAATATCTTGAAAAAATATCAAGATTAGTTTACAAATATCTCAAACTGTTTTACAATAATAGAAATTAAATAAAGGACATTCAAAACTAATGAATCTATTTGGAACTATGTTTATGGATTTATGGTGATGAAGAAGAGAAATTCGAATTTGGTAGCAACTCTTAATTGATGATGAGACATCCCAGTCACTAACTGCATCCTTCCTTTGTGCATTCTGCCCCAGAAATTCTGCAAACTTAGGGTCCAATGATATGCTTGTATATCTCAAGATGTGATAGATATGTAAAAAGTGAAAGAGGTTATTTTATATAAGAATGCTTTTGAGACCAACCTCTCTCATTTTCCAAAAATTCATCTCCAGGTGTTCACAATATTCTCTGCCAACAGATGTAAAAAACAAGACTTTGCACAAACTGAAACATAGGCTGTGAAGACATGCACTTATATCCCTCTTGGTAATACATGTGTAAAAAGTGAGCTAGGTTTTTCTAGATTATCCTGTTCAAAACAACCTCCTCTATTTTATCAAAATACATCTTGGATTGGTCACAATAGTTTCTGCAAAACTATGTCTTAAACAGGAAATTTCTGAAAAATGTACCATTTTTGCTCTAATTTCATATTTTAACCTTAAACTTCTTTTGACTGTTTTTCACTTTTACTTTGGATAAAATTCATTGTAGCCAGTGAAAGTGTTTTCATCTATGTTCAACCCTTAATTTCTTCATGTTAGTTTTACTTTTTACTGTTTACTATTCACTACTCTACTTTTTCATCTGTCTTCATGTTGACATGAATTTGTATACTCTGCTTTATAACTGTCTTCTTTGTTGTTTGTCTTCATGGTAGCTGATTTACTTGACTTGGTCTTCAATCTGATACTCTTTAACCCTGATACACTTTGACTGTTCTTTAATGTGTCCTTTTACCTTCCATTTCTATTCGAATAAATTTGATTACAATCTTGGAGTAAACAGGTCTTGTGACTAGTATTAAGACTGTTTATCCAAGGCTGCAGTCTTTTGATTACCTGTTATGGAGTGACTGGAAATGGTGTACTGGTTGACTTGAAAGCATGCCATGGACTGGAGCAGTGTCGGGCAGCAACTTTCAGGGTGGTGGATCGCTGAGTGCACGAGCCAGTTGATTTTCAACGTTCACGTTGATTAATGCATGCATTCGCAGAATAAGACGAAAACTATTAACTTTGTTTGTTTTATGCAAAGTCAACTTTTGGCGATTTTGGGATTTGGACAGATGGCATCAACGGGCAAATGATGATGTTTTTTCATTTAGTGGGAGGCAGTAAGCGGTTTATATCGCATCGCTTATTGAGGGGGGGCGGTATTTGGGCTTGAGCCAGCGATTCCATTGAATGAATGACACGTGGCAGAGGTACTGTACACAAAACCACTCTGCGATCGCACGCTAATGTTCTGTCACAGAGGGTTGTGCGATATGCACGATAGTCATCGGATCTCAGAGGCTTGATCAGATGGCTATGGGGAAGGTAAAGTGACAGGGGTTTTAATGAAGGTGGGCCCGATATATTTAAGGATTAATTATTTATATCGGGGTTGACGGGATTGGACAGGGAGGCTGTTTATTAACCGTGAGGGTTAATTAATCCCTTATTAATGTGGTGGGGGATTAAGGGCTATTAATTAGTTACTAATTAACTAATTAATCCCGATTAAGGATGTATTATGGTTATAACTAACCAAGGGGGTGGGGTATAGAGAAATTCGGCTTTTTATATAGTTAAATAATACGGGAATGGGCTAATGTCTACAAGGGATTTATATATTAATATGTTAACAGTTAATATGACATTGAAACAAAAAGAGTTAAGTATAAAACATTGAAGTGTGTATTTAACTTAGGGTAAGGTGAAAAAGGGTTTTTGTGGGAATAGGAAAAACTTTATCAATGGAATGAATGATTTTATGAAGGGATATGATTATTGATGAATGGGCTTAAGTACTTAGGCTTTATAAATTATTGGGCCGAGGGTCCGATCCCTCCAGAATTTAGAGAAATGCTCTGAGCCCCTCTAATTTGATAGATACCTTGGCACTTAGGGGAGATTAGTGAAAATTTAGGGGAAATGAGTAGGGGAGTTAATTATTTTGACTTTGCTTTGCTTGATATGTCTTTCATGTACTGCATGCCATTGCCTTGTGATGAAAGTAAAATCTTTACAGATTTGCACTTATCATCCACCACATATTATTCTGCAACCATCATCTACTTACCCTACCTACTTTACCCTAGCATTTTTACTTCTTTATTAGGGTGTACTTAGACTGGCAAACCCTTATCAAACTTTTCTTTTCTTTTACACGACAATGCCTATCTAAGTCTACACTTATTACATCCAAGGGTTCAGATTAAAATATTGAGCTCCTTTTTTCACTCTACCTATCTACTTATCTGCCAATATTAAATTGTTTGGTCAGATCTTTATTCTCTATTTCTACAACATGAAATTGAAAAATGAACTAGTCAAGCTTAAACTATTTGACTATGCATGAATTGTGGCATAGGTGACAAGTTGCACACAATCTTTATTATACATAAAAGTAAATAGTAGTGGCATTTATACTTGCACACTTTCTTGGCCTTTCTTTTTGTTGGGGTTCACTTTCTTTCATTTTTTTTGACCATCTTTATTCTTTTTACCCTTTGATTTTTCTTTTAGGGTATACCCTCTTTACATTTTTTAATTTTTTGATTTTTTACAAATATGGAAACCATTTGCAGAAGCAAAGGTATGTACATATTTCAGAACTAAACCAAGTCAATCATGATATATGACACCTATTGGTATAGGAACCTAACAGCTGGTATAAAGACACTAGGGCCTGGTTAAACCATTGGGAGATCGATGAGAAAGTTGCATTGCAAAACATTAATAACATTAAAAATATTGTTACTTCTAAGTTCAAGGAAAAAATTTGGTGTGAGAAATATTTAGCAACTAAAATAAAATTAAGATACTATAAGGAGGTCATTAAGCCCACCCTAGAAGATCAAAAGTATCTCTCTGTTTTAACTAGCTCAAAGAAGAAAATTAATATACCCAAGATTAGAACGAACTCTCATGAGCTCCACAGTGAATCGGGTCGTTGGACAGTTCCTAAAACACCATGGATGGAAAAGTTTTTCCATCTCTGTGAGAATACAAACATTGAGGATGAAAATCACCTCCTCTTAGAGTGCACCACATACAACCACATTAGATCTTAGTTTCAAAATCTCTGTTGCAATGCTGACCCTCCTAGCCTTTTAGGATGTCAAAATTACAGTGAGCTCGGAAGGCTTCTCTCCAAGCTTTTTGAGCATAGGAATGAAATCTTAAATCAAACTAAATAATTCATTTCTTTAGGTCTCATAGACCAAAGTTTGGTCTCAGTGGACGTAACCATCATCATCATCATCATCATCATGAGAGATCTTATCTAATATTGAAATAAATATATTTGATAATATATTTAAAAAATTATGAATTTAGTTAACACCATGGTTATGTGGAAACATCGTTGTTGAAAAAAGGAAATTGTATGTAATGTGCAACATATTTAATTTCTTCTGGATTTTGCAATTTTTTTTATTTTATTGTTTATAATTAAAATATAAAAAAGAATGTTTTAGTACAAAAATTATTTATTAAACATTTTTTAAAGGTTTAATAAATCTTTTATAATTAAAATATAATAAAGAATGTTTTAGTACAATAATAAATTTATTAAACATTTTTTAAAGGTTTAATAAATCTTCATTGTGATAGAATGCGTAAGTAGTAATAAACAACTTTTAACATTTTATGCAGTTTTTTTTGGGAGTATTGGAAAATGTCAAGAAAAATATGTTTTCTTTTGTTATGTTTTTATTTCATGTAGAGATATCATTTTTCTCCTTGTTATGAATTAAGATCTAGGTGAACATTGTTGGGGTGGTTGGAGATGTATTCACCCTCATGTTTGTGGAAGAGCCTTGTTTATTGTTTCATCGATATTTCACAAATAAAATTGTCCTTTTTAATGTTTATAAGTGTAATGTTTTTAAGAGTATGATGTTAGTTTTGTTGAGATTACTTGATTGTATTGTTGAGACTTTTTGATTTCGTTCATTGAGCATTATTCTCTTATTATCAAAATGTTTGTTTGGTGTACAATGTTTTATTTTCTCAATATTTTCATTGAAGAAGAAAAAGTGAAGTTCCTGTATAGGAAATGTTACGCAAAAATTCTGTATTCTTTGTTGATAGGTGTAATGCAAAAATGTTGTGGCCTTTGTGATTCATATGTTTTTTTTTTGTTTGCAGTAGAGAAGGAAACTTTTCCTTTGTTGTCGGGGAACTTTGTTTACTTTAGTATGGATTTGGATTTTTTGAAATTTCTCCCATTTGAGATTATTGAGATTGTGTTTGACTTGCTTCCTTTATCATCTTGAAGAAATTTAAGTTGGCTTGTAGAAAATGGTGTGTTCTTTTGGAAACCCCAGTTTCCTTCACCAGTTGCACTTGGTGAAGTGACAAAGAGTTGGGATTTATTTCTTTCCCAATTCATTTTCCCCATACCTACTTCATCGTATCCTACCTTAATGACAATGGTTGCTTATCTACCATGTTTTTTCCTTTTATTCATTCTAGATACAAAATTCAATTTACAGTGGGATCTATAATTTTTTTCAGTGTGCCTCGAGGTTTTTTGCATTCAAAATATTATTTCATTTTCAACCCTTTTACAAATACGTTTAGAAATATTGGGGTTCTTAGTCTCAGGGAAGTGGGGTTCTTCTCTTTGTTGGAAACATGCAATCCACGAAAATATAAATGGGTGTTATTGAAACATGTTTCTTAAAACACGGATTCACATTTTCTCATTTGCAATAGTGTTGACACGGTTTCTAAGAGGATGAAGCTTCCATATGCAGGTGTTACACCACCAAAGGAGGCTATCTTCTTGAAAGGAAAATTTTTTTGGCTTTACCTAAACAAATATTATGAAGATTATCCTACAAATGGTTACACTATCTTCTAGTTGGATTTGAAAGGAAGCAACTTGAGGTATTCATTTGTTTCAATTGTTGACATACGATGTATGTCATTAGGGTTATAAAAGGTTCAACTTCTTTGTCTTGTCAATAATGGTTCAAGCTCTTTTTGGTCCCTTGAAGATTCTTATAAATAACTTTGAATTTTGTCGAGTCTTAAAAGAGCGAAGTTTGGAATATTTTGAAGATGATTGAGGTTAGAAATGGCCGTTCCTCGAATCCATCTCCACAGATATAAATATTAAATGTACATCCTACCTTTCTTTACGCATGGCTCAAGAACAAGTCCTTTTGTTTGGTTGCTCAAAAGTGGTGTTAAGGGTATATGATTTGGTGAATCTATTGTGAAAAACAACAATTGTTGATGGATTTTCTGTGGTTGAAGCCTCGGGGTTCAATCTACAAGCAGTTGAATATTTCAATTAGCTGATTGAAAACGAAATTTATTTTCATCTATTTTGAATGTAGATTCTATTGGTGACATACCTCCACTACCTATGGATATATTGAATTATTATTTCAGAGCTGAACATGTTTGTTTTCTCAATATTGTTCAATGCATATAAACATTTTCTCCAAATCGTTATAGTCCAGATTTTGAATTTATGCTGAGGAAAAAGCTATGGTAATTTTGGATATGTTTGTTGCAAATTAGTTTTTTTTTAATATTATAAATCATTAATATGTGGAAATGGAAAGGTTTCCTTTCTTATTCAGGAGGAAGTATTAGAGACATCTCAATATATGATTTGTTTGTGTGTTTTCTTCGGTTGCCTGTTGGTGTTCATTGTCCAAAGCATTCAAAGTTTGTGTTGACAATGCTCGAAATGTCAGTTTTTTTTCAATATTTGTATGGCCTCATTATACTATCCAACTATATGATGAATGAAACAATGTTGTTCATGTTTGTTTTAGAAAAATAATTTTACAAATGTTGCATATGGGTGTTTGTTGTTACAGTTATAAGTCCTCTACCTTAGTATTTAAATGTACTTATTGTGGAAGTTTAGTTTGGATGGTTAGGAGTTTAAGTTTTATGAAGATGGAAGAGTGGGTGTTTTCCTCATAATCAATTGAAGAATGACATTTCCAAGTGACTTTAAATTTCTTATAGATATGTTGAGCGAACGAAAAACACATTAATGGTGCAAAAATACCTCGGTCTCCTCTTACATCCAAAAAATAAAATGAATACCAATGACAACGGTATTAGTGAAATAAGAATGTCATTCGAAGATGAAGAAGAGTTTCATACCGAAACAAAAAAAGGTCTTCGGAAAATGAATAAGAAGGAGGAGATGTAATTTTTAAGTTTGAAAATAGTTTTTCTTTATTGCGAGGAAGAATTCGTTTGGATGATCATTTTCCTACGAGTTTGCGATGTGAAAGAATTTATGTTTCTTGCAAGATTTAGCAACGTTTTCTCTTCTTTGGGAACATCGTGTATGGAAAGAGAGTGTTCATAAAAATGACGATCATTTTTCATTTGAAAACAATGAAGGAAAATCTATCTTCAAACATGGCTAGACTAGCGGGAATGAAATATTTGCAACATCTGGTGTGTTTTATCATAGTGACATAGTCCCAGAGATGCGTGAAAATTTGGGGGATTTTACTGCTGAGGTCAGTTGAGACATTCCTTATAGAAATTATATAGTGAATATATTTAGCCCTCTAGAATTTTTGCTTATGTCTTGTTGCAAAAATGGTGGCGCTTCAAGTTTTTATGTTTTCCATTGTCTTTTTTCTTTGTTCATGTGAAAATTTGACTATTTTTTTGCTTATTTTTTGGTACGAAAATGTGGAAATGATTACTGTTCAGAAAATATATTTGGAACCAATGCAACTAATATTAGTTCATGAAGGGCACGTGTGAGCACTATATTTTCAAACTTCATAGAACGAATAAATTGATTCCCTACCTAACTGTAGTTTGGATGCCTCTATGTTTTTCTTGAAGAACATTTAGTTCAAATGTTTGTTTTCTTTGTTGCAGGGTGTCTCCATATTATACTATTATTCGATCCATTTTCTTAGATGTTTCCTATTTTTTAACATTGTCTTTACATAGGGGGCTTGATAGAAGTGCGAAGTGTCAATGTCGTGGAAATGGTGGAAGAGATGGTATCATGGAAGCTAGACAATGTGGTTCGATTGAACAACTTGTTGCGTCTAATTTTTTTTTTTTTTTTTTTTTGTTGATAATAAGATGCTGGTTGACAATTTTGGGTAAGGTGTTGCAAATGTTGGAACCATGTTGGGTTGGGTCCCCTACCTCAGTTTTGGGGTTAAAAACCCAATTTTTGATGTAAATTTTGCTAAAAAGATGTAAAGTATCCGAAATTTATGGACACAGAGTGCGTAGATAGTTAGAATTCAAAATGGAATTTGGCCCCTTGATTATGTAAAATTGAGTTGGTTTTGAGATCCACCCATGGTTCGCACACCATGGGATTGTATGTAAAAAGCTATAAATAAGAGTGTCTTAGGGAGTCTAAGAGATAGAAGGGGTGATTATGAATGTAAGGAGTCAATAGGAGACAACACAGAAGTGAGTCATAGATATGGAAAAGGATCCATAGCTGAGTGCGTGGAGGCCTAGAGAAGAGTCCACAACTAAGTGTGCGGACCCATACAGTTGAGTGCGCAAGGCAATTTTGAGTTTGTAATACCATATTAAATATCAATAAAGAAGTTCGTTGGATAAATTCATGTGTTTATCTACTCACTTCCTTATTTATGTTTGGGATACATGTTGTAATGGAATACATGTATTTATGAATTATTGTTGTATTAATGTGCCACTCCGTTGGATATGTCTTGCTAACTGTATGCAATATATGTTGTATTTACATGAATCTTATATTACATTATGTTGTGTTTAATGAATACTTAAGTAGATCTGTGTGAACTCAGATCTAGAGTTGTTTTATGGTGCATGTAAGTGGATGTTTGGTCTGCTAAATGTCTGCAAAGCCCTATCATAGACCTCCGTGAAAGTTTAAGGACCATTTAAGAGAAGTTGTAGTACCAAGCTTTAGGGGCTTATAGGTATGCATGAAGGTAGAACTAGGGCAATAAAATATATCACACTAATCTCTAGATGCTAAACTTGGTTCTAGCATCCCCCCATACTGCTTCGGGTGAAACTTCAAACTATGCTACGTGGGTTGATGCCGAAAGGGCCAGTAGTGTAGGGTTTTGTTTGGCGCAACTAACTCTGAACCTGGGTAAAGAACCCCTAAGCCAAAAAACCACCATTTGCTAATGTCAAAAGAGGGCAACCTTCCTCATGATGCAACATGGGTGATTATTTCAAATTTATCTTGAAATTTTTTGCACTTGTGAATGCCAAATTTATATTATTTTATGCATATTTTATTTTGATGTTTTTTGGCAGAACGGTAATTAGGTGAATAGTGGTGAGGAAATGTACTTGCAATGAAGGAAACCAATAATAATTCCTAAGGTTGCAGATGGACAATGAAAAAATCAAGAAAATATACATATTGTATGTTTTCATTTTTTGTTTGATTAAAATATTTAATTTGTTTTCTTTGTTTTACATTCTTGGAAGGTTTATTTTTTTGTTGGAAGTAGAATCTTCTTAACCCTAACCAATGTAGAAGAATGGATTCTAATTCTTTTATGGAAATAAATGATGCAAGCAATGCTCCAATTGGATGAGTTGTTTCACAGTGACACTAACCTAGACTTGTGTGTGGTAGAGAAAACGAAAGTGATCCCTATCATTTTAGTAGAGAGATGGTTGAGGTGCATAAAAAATTTCGGTCCAGGATTGATAGTTTGTTTGGTGTTCATATGTTCCAACAATGCAATGAATGTTATCCTCCCATACAAGTTGTGAGATGGCATGAACAGTCAATTTGTAAAAGATGTAGGAACGAGAATGATGCTCATCACTTTTCCCACTTTAAAACATGGATGCGGGTGAGAAGCCTGAGGTTCTTAGAGTCTTGACAGAAGTTGAGGAGATTCTAGTAGCATGGTTAAATCCAATGTTACAAGTGTGGCATGCTCACGGTGGTCAGTATAAATAAAATTAGCACACGATAATTTTTTCATAGGTTATATATTTGATTGCGAAGAAGCTTCCATGACGTGTTGAGAAGATAGATTATTTTATTCTTGGAAGACAAGCTGTTCAATCAAGATACTATGAATGCTATGTGAAGGGAAATTATGTGATCGATGCATTGCTTTACAAAATCGATATGGATAAGTACTACAAGGTTGTTGAAATTAACATGGATTCAATTGTTTCTCTCTCGAAAAGAGTTATTGATGTGTGTAGCAGGTTACAATATGTTGACATTGATCTTGATGAAATATTTAGGGTGGATGTGGATATTGTAACAGAGAGGGCTCATTATTTGAACTGTCACCCGTCATCCTTTCTTTCTCACTTTCCTAATGAATCTAGGGAATTCAATTAAATAAGAATATTTATCAAGAATTCATAAACCACATCTGGTGAAGTAATGGATTGGCCATATATTGGCAGATATCACATAAATGAATATAACACTAAAGGATTGTTAGACATGGTTTTCTTCCACATTAGGTTTCCACCTAAAAATCATGATGTTAATGTGTGTTTTTATGTTTCTTCTTCTTACTACTCATGGTTACTGCTAATTAATGAATATTGAAGTTTTAATGTACTGGTTAAAGATGAATAGATGGTGAAATATATGAAAAGTTAGTTAACTGGATATAAGTTGTTTTCCCTTACTAAAGTAGCATACATATGTTGGTTGAACGAATGGCACTAGCATACAAAAATCAGAATAGAAAATGAAAAGCTAAAGTAAGTTTAAAATATTGATTTACCCCCCCTCCTCTCAATATTTTACCTAACATGTACCATTAGTCATAGATTTGGCATTTTTAGGGAGAACATCCCTAACTCCTCTACAAGGTCTTGCTTGACTATAAGAGTATATCTTACACAAATCATGAATCTGATCAAAATGTAATTACAAAACATCACCAGATCCCCACATATTTAATACATTAATAGATACATCTAAAATTACACTAAAAAAATTAATCCTAATATTGTGAGCATCAATACTATACTGGTCATTAAAGATTATACAAAAACATTTTAAGATAGTCTCCAAGAATCCCATCTCTCTGTGTCATTTCTAAGATATTTTCTTTAAAATCCTAGGATTTAAAATACACTTCATATTTCTTAAGGAATTTTCTACATTCCCTTCCATATGTAAAAATTATTTCCTCCAAACCTCATGAACCAATGTAAAGTTGTGTCCTTAAGGGTAGCATTAAACAGTTTAAGCTTCTGAGCATCGATCGAGTAATTGTATCTCCTATGAAAAATGTCAAACTCGAATAAGAATGCATCTAGATCCTCTTGAATATTACCATTAAAATGAGTTAGGATAGATGGTTGAATTATTTTCATATGCATTATTGTATCAGGATCCATGATAAGGAATCTAAAAGTTGCCTCCTCCACAATGTTTTCTCTTGATCCTTCACCATTTACTCCAATGAGAACTTCCTCTTCCTCTGCCATCTTTTTGTACTTAATAAAACTATACTTTGTCTCGAGGGGTGGTAGCTGAGTGTCATTACTTTCTTCTTCTAGAATTGTCCCCCCTTCTGACTCAACCAATTTAGAATACAGAATAGTAAATTTTGTCCCCTCATTAGATATAAATTGGTATATTCTAGAGATGGCTTCCTCATACTTTAAATGTAATATTATGGAGTTTTTTTTGGGTCTACTTGGAAAATTTACCTATAACCAATCCAAAATTAGAAAAATAACTTCTAAAAGTATTTGATTTACCCTTACCCTTCTTTATGCATAGGAACTTTTCCCTTAGTCATGTATGTTTCAAAAGTAAAAATTACAATAAGAAATATAAGGTAAGAAAATAAAACTATGCTATCATGTCACACAGAATCTTGCGGACAAGATAGACCTTCCTAGAATCTAAAGAAGACCTAATGACAAGCAAACCAACCAGATACTATCTTTCTCTAAATATGCTTTGATTAACAATGGAAAACAAGTGTTTTTAGGGCCTACCTTAGGTCCAACGCAAGATTGTGGATGCCCTCGCTCCTTTGATCCAAATGAGCTCCTTTGTCGCGAATCTGCAAACACAAACAAGGCAAACAAATTAAATAGCACCTGAAAAGCCAATTGCATAAAACATATTTAACATGAAAGTCAAGGAGTCCATGAAACAAATAACATGAGTGTTACACAGTAATTTGTCACCATTGGTCACCGTCCCTGTTACCCCTGTTTTCGCACATTGGAGGACGCATTCCGGGACCTGTGAGCAGTGACATAACCTAAAGACACTTGCATTATGTTCCCTTGAGTATGTACTTCATGTTCCCTGAAGACACTTTCTGCAAAATATCCCTGAAAAGTGCCCTTTTTCCATTAGCGCGGGTCCACAATGTCTTACCCGCACCAATGAATGAGATCCTCAAAAGAGGGTGCGACCATTGCCGCTCTGTCTTAGAACAACACTCGCGCCAACCAAATTTGGGAAAGATTTTTGACAAACACACGCCGGATGTTTTTTCCTTTTATTGTCATCAGTCTTTTTGGAATAAAGCTGGCTTTAAAGATGTCGAGACTCATCATCTATCCTCATCATGTATCCACAACAGCTTTTTGGGGATAATGTCAATCCACAATGAGTGTCTGGATGCATTGTATCTTCTTCCCTTCTCCATCGATAAAAGCCCATCCTCATGCACTTGACAAGCTAGTTCCGAAATGCTGGAGTTCTTGAGTTCTGATGTATTGGTGCTAGTATTGATTATAGTGAGGTTATGCTGTCGGAAGTCTGAACTGTGTATCCACAAGTAAAGAGAGAGAGAAGGATCTATTGCAAGGCATATGTAGCTGCTTGCCCAGCCAGAGGAGAGATTCAATGTCAGAACATTGGTTGTAATTTTCTCTGTTTGTTCATTAATAAACGACTATTATTATGGTTCCAATCTTACTGTTCATGATGATGATGTTTGATTTATGTCCTTTCTGACTGATATATAGTTGTATATCGTGGATTTTATGCTTGTATTCGCTTCGTTCTTTACATGTGCAGGTGTCCAAACGCGGAGATCGCTAGGATTGTGACCTGCCAGAGCTGGAGAACAGAGATATCGACTCATCTACGATAATAGCGTTGGATTCCAGGTTGGTTCTTCTTATCCACTTTCGATTTACAACTAGGAACTTGCATAATAGCGTGATTGATTGTTGCTAGACCCATTTTGGGCTAGTGGGATCGCCTCTGTCCGCAGAGTGGATTTACCTCTCCAACAAATTGGCGACTCCACTGGGGAGGAGCTATTTATTGTTTGATTTATAAACCTTGGAGTTTGTCTTGCATGTTAGTTTTCTCTTGTCTCCTTGCGTAAATGAGCTTTCTGGGTCAGTTTTTCTTGTTGTCTGAGTACTGTTGACCAGACACTGGGCTGTTTTATTTATTTATTTTTTGGGCCAACAAACTTTTGGCGCATTTTTATTTCTGACAGTCGTGCTGGTTGGCGCATGTTGCACACCAGCAACTCGCGCCAATTCTTTAATAGCACAAGTTACAGGCTGACAGTCGCGCCAGTCCTGTAAACTTTGCCAGTGTGGGTGTTGAAAGCTCTTCAAATTTAGATTTTCATCTTTTTGCATATTTTGCAGCTTCTGGACGTGTGTAGAAACTCTGTTTGACTGGTTTTTTACCTTTATCCTTCGGTTATTTGCCTATTTCTATTGATCTTGTATCCCAGCCCTAGAGAATCTAGTGGCTTGGCACTTCTAGCCTTCCGTAGGAGTGTTGATTTTTGTTTATCCAGTCAGCTCCTTGCTTGTTTCCCGCACTTGTTCACTTGACTTTGTGTTGGACTCAGATCACATAGTTCATTCGAGTCTTTGTGAGCTTTTGGACAGGTTGTCTTGCTGTTTCGGATTTGGTTATACTTGCATTGAGTGAATTTGTTTGTTTCATTGTGTGATCATCTCTCGAACTTGTTTATATGCATCGTGCCATTTTAAAAAGAAAAAAAAACAAATGATCTTTTTTGCATTACATTAGCTAGCACTTTGCATTGTTATTAGCAATTAGTTACTTTTAAAAAGAAAAGAAGAAATTTGCATTTCTTGTTCTTAGTTGCATTAGGATCTTTGTTGTTTAGTGATCATTTTGTTTGTGTGAAAAGATCTCAACTCTCCTATAGATAGTATTCATTGAACGAAATGGTTTATTTTGGCATATAGTTTGCATGCAGGAAATTTTTGAGAGATCACATACGGTAGGACCTAAAAACTGAGACATAACTGAAGATAAACTGTAAAATGAATTCAATGAACCTAACAACGCATTGGAATTTAACGCAAACATTCTAGAGGTCTAGGCTAGAGACGTGTTCCGGCGTCGTAAAACCTGGTAGCTTACCGTCGAGTGGTTGGGTGATTCATCCACAGTGAAACGATAAGTGCCAGTACGGATTTTTCTCCCACGTACCGTCGAGTATATATTGGGAGACCCCTATAGGCTTAAAACCTTTTATCCATAGGAAGTCGTGTCGGCCGCCCTACTGATCGCAATGCACTGAACACAGCATTCGGGAAGATTGACCGCCCGTACCCTAAAAAGTATTCTGCGGTTTTGCGAAAAGTTTGGCACACCCTCTACCTAGAACTCCAGAGCAGTTCCTTTTGGCCTTTTTCAGACTCTATAACGGAAAAAGTCCACCTGAGCATTTGTCACTTCGGGCTCAGTAAATATTCGAAGGAGACTAGAGTCATTTTTTTGTCCTTTTCTCGACTCTTAAAACATGAAAAGGTCAAGTTCAGTTCCAGTGTCTTAAAATTTTTTTGACCACGATAACATATTACCCGGTTAAATTTTGTTTGCGTTAGTCTGAGTAGGGTCTTGTCTCGTTAGATTCCCTAGGGTTTTGTGAAGTCCCATCCTGGCAGAATTACCAATTTCGTCTTCCGAGATACCGGTTGTGAGTGAAACTTTTTCTATTGTTCCAAGTATACAACCGCTCAATTCTCGTGCTCCAGGCGACGAGGCTTACCAGTTTCATTGGAACCCTGTTTGGGAACCTTCTGAAAATGGTATCCCTTTTTGGGAATACACTTCTCCTCGGGTTCCGCCACCACCATTTCCTTCCGACATGGAAGACACATCCCCTACTACGACTGACGAATCAGCTGCCCCAGGTGGTGAAATTCCCACCGCAATGGCATCTCCACCTGTTAGTAGCACTCCTACTACTGGGGGGCTACCTCCTGGCTAGAGAGCAATAAGCGATGTTATGTCGTCCCCCTTCTCGGGTTCGATCTGGTCATAATTCACTTTTTCAAACACGGAGCCTTTGACTCCACAGAGTCATGGTATAACGGTAACCTCAGTCACAACCCCTCCAACGGTATCTATGGCTTCTTCAACTCCTATTTTTAGTCGACCTTCGGCCTCTTTATTCAGAGGTTTTGATCCTCCATTGAATGTCCCACCTGAAGGCCAATACGATCTGTATCTACCACCTCTTGGGTTTTTGACGGGTCAACCAAATGTTGAGGTTTCAGTTCCATTGTCAATTGATTGGAGTTCCACCGTTTTTCATGGCGGTCAAGCTTCGTATGCACAACCTGAAAAACTACCTCAGCAAAACCTACAAGGACAATCCTTTCAAGGAAATCCTTTCGCCTCTGGTGGCCCATTTTTCACCTCTCAACCTACTGGTAACCCAGGTCAACCTTCTATTCAACAAGCCCAACCTGGTATCCAGCACGGTCCTCCTACTGGACAAACTGGTCAATCATTTGTTAACCCAAATCAACCCAATGTCCAGTATGTTCACATATCTGGACAAGCTGCCCAACCACTTGGTCAGTCCACTGTCTAGTATAATCAACCTTCTGGGCAAGCCGGTCAGCCTCAAACACAGTTAGGCCAACCAGCTGCCCAGCCCACTCAGCCATCTGGTCTGTTAGGACAACCTTCTGCTGCTCAACAGCAACTTCAGTATCTGCAGGTAGGTCAACCTCAGTATCAGCAGGTAGGCCCACCTCAGTATCAGCAAGGTTATCCTTCTGGCCAGATAGCCCAACCTACAGGACAGCCTACTGGTGCTGCTCAATTCGGTCCTTGGCCCCAACCGGGACCCCAAAATCCATACGGTCTTCAAATGCAGGCTGGAGTTCAATCCCAAACATTTTATCAAACTCAGCCTGGTTCTCAAACTCAGTTAGGGGTCCCACCACCGTATGGTTACCAACAACCTCAAGGGCAACCTTTGTTTGCCCCATATCAGAATTATCAACAACCATATGGCGCATCTGCAGCATCGTTTGGTAATCCTTACGCTGGGGGGCAAAATACAAATCCCTATGGCCAATACACTATGGGGCCAAATCCGTCCGGGCAAAGCCCATGGGGGCAACCACCACCTGGTTGGAACCCTGGTGCTCCATCCTACCAGCAGCCCCAGATGTCTTTTAATCCTCAGTTACCATTCTTAGCGACTTTAGAATTACCGGATGTGTCCAAACTGACCAATGATCCTATTCTTCATAATCCTTATTGGCCTCCGGTTCCAACCAAAATTCCTGGTGACTGTCCCAAATTCGATGGTAAAGCTAATGAAGATCCGCAAGCTCATGTCATGACTTATCACCTATGGTGTTCATCCAATTCATGGCTTGATGATTCAATCCGGCTTCGCCTTTTTCAAAGGACTCTCACTGGCTCTGCCGCTAAGTGGTATATTGAGCTCAATCGCGGATCCTTTCAGGATTTCAACTCCTTGGCTATGGCGTTCCTCACTCATTTTCAGTTGCCCATTCGATATGAAACGGGCACACACCTCCTCACATCCTTAAGACAGACAATGGCTACGCATATCTCTGATCACATCCATGAATGGAGATGGCGTAGACGTATGATTAAATTTTGGATTCCCGACCAGCTTCTTACGGATTGGTTTACGACTTCGTTCGTTCCTCCAATAGCTCGGGACATTGCTATGGGAGCGTGTGTTACTGAAGAGCAAGCTATCGCGCGCGCTCAGTACCTTGACTTGGTTTATTCTGAGTCAGGTACATTGTATGATTATCTGCCTGATGCCCCAAGACCAGGAACATCCAAAGCCCCGCCAACACCCATTGTTGACGGTATTATTGGGTCTGTTAGTTCATCCTCCAAGAAAAATTCCGCGAACCCTGGGAAGAAGAAATCAAATGCTTCAATTGAAACCACTTCTCAGGTCATACCTACTTCTAATACTACTTCCGAGGTCAATGCCGTTCAATCCACCACGGCAGACAAAGCCTCGAAAGCAAAAAAGAAAGGGAAAGCGAAAAATAAGCAAGATCAACCTAAACAGGAACCCCCTAAACCTCAACCCGAGGAGGGTGCCAAGCGCAAACCCAAGTATCCTTGTCTTATCTGTGATGAGGATCACTACACCAAAGACTGCCCTCGGCGGTCCGAAGTTAGTCGTTTGTTAAAAGGCGCTCCCAGGGTCCCTGCGGTGCTTAAAGAACCCTTTCCCTCACAGCAAACTCAAATGGTGGCTGACCCCTCTCAACCTCCCTCTTCCTTCGGTTCCCAAGTGTTTATGGCTGGAACGATACCTATTAATATTAATACTCGAACAAAGGATTATCCATCTACCGGGAAAGAGCCTGAAGTCCCCTCCAGTGCTCCCCCGTTCAGTTCAGGTCCGCTCCATATTGAGAGACCTAGTACTGAAACACCTCTTCGACCCCCTCCAAAAGGAGTACTCCGGAAATCTTCTTACAACCCAAATGCCCGTGCTGCACAACACTACAATATCGTTGAGGACTTAGCCCAGACTCCATCGGCTATGTCCACCCTAGAAGTTCTCCAGAGCTGCCCTTCTCAGAGGAAGTCCTTCCTATCCGCTATCGGCGGTATAGACCCGGCTGATTCAGATTTAATCACTTTTGATTTAGAATGCCATACGCAGAGACTGCCTCCCCAAATCGCATTCCTCATACAGGTGATTATTGATAAGAAAACCATCCATCGTACAGTCATTGATGAAGGTGCTTCAACTTGCATCATGTCTGTTGCCTGTTGGAAAGCTATTGGATCTCCGACGCTGAGCCAGTCTCCTACGACCTTGGAAGCTTTTGATGGAAGAGCATCTCGTCCTTATGGTATACTCCAACGTTTACCAATCACTTTAGAAGGGAAGACGGTCGAGATGGAAGTTGAAGTTGTTGATGCTACTCTAACCTACAACCTCCTTCTCGGGCGCAGCTGGATATACGCGATGCAAGCTGTCGCTTCATCTTTCTTTCGTATCATTCGTTTCCCTCATCAAGGGAATATTGTTACTGTGGACCAGTTGTCATTCTTCGCTTCCTCTTCGGAAGGAACCATCCCTTTGGTGGAGCATACCTCCAGGACGACTGACAGTCTCGGTCATGGGCTTTTCAAAGATCTCGCCCTTATGGGAGTTTTTCCAGCCCCACCTCCTAACGTCGCTTCCGTCAATATGATTTCTACTGGTTCTGATCCATGGATCCTCCCTCCCATCGACCAAGTAGATTCTTGGGGCGACCAGATGCCGTTGAGTCCTGCCGAGCTCAACTACGTCGAGATTGTTGCTGCATCGGTTCCCTCTTCTGAACTTGCTCCTTCGAGCAAGGTTTTCCACTCGTTCGCTCCATCCTTAGGGCTTGTAGATGAGGCTTCTTCGGATCCTTTCAAAGAAACATTTTCTTCCGACGAAGCCATTATCGAGACTATGTCTCTCGAGGAACCCCCTTGGCATGATACTCACCATCGTTCCTCGTTTCTACCTGCCCCTCAGGGTGTACTTACTTGTGTTGAGCGGTTTGCTCCTCGTTTCCCATTTCCAATCCTTCAAGCACCTATCCACGTTTATCAAGCGTCCTCTGAAGGAAATATGGCAAGCATTACGCAAACCCAACCTATCGACATCTCTGTGAAACCAGGGATTGTCGAGCACATTCACATCAGAGTCACTTGTACTCCGAAGGAGATTCGACTTTATTCCAACCTTTTTCACGAATTTCGTGATGTTTTTGCTTGGTCCTATGAAGAAATGCCCAACATTGATCCTAGCATAGTGGTGCATGAGATAATCACGTACCCAGGTGCTAAGCCTGTTCGTCAACGTTTACGCCCTATACACCCCAGAAAGGATGCAGCGATCAAGGCCGAAGTAGAAAATCTTCTTAAAGCCGGTTTTATTTATCCTATCCCGCTCATAGATTGGGTTTCTAATATCGTACCTGTGACTAAAAAACAAGGTACAATCCGTGTTTGTGTCGATTATCGTGATATTAATCGGGCCTGTCCTAAAGATAATTTCCCCACACCATTCATTGATCAAATTATTGACGAGTGTGCGGGAAGCGAAATGTTTTATTTTATGGACGGTTTTTCTCATTATAACCAGATCAATATTGCTCCCGCTGATCAACACAAGACTGCCTTCATCTGTCCATGGGGTACTTTTGCCTATAAGAAGCTACCTTTCGGTCTCAAAAATGCCGGTGCTACCTTCCAACGTGCAATGTCCTATGCTTTTCATGACATTCGACACATTTTACAGCCATACCTGGATGATCTTCCAGCTCATTCAGCTAAGCATCAGGACCACCCTTCCCACCTTCGCGAAATCTTTCTTCACTGTCGACACTACCGAATTAGACTTAATCCTCACAAGTGTGTCTTCTGCGTAGAATCGGGTCGACTTCTAGGATTTGTCGTCTCCCGGGAGGGCATCCGATTGGATCCCCTCAAAGTTGAAGCTATAGTGAATCTTCCTCCACCTGCTACCTTACATCAATTGCAGAGCTTGCAAGGTAAAGCAAATTTTCTACGTCGTTTCGTTCCAAACTATGCCGAGGTGGCTAAAGGTTTCACACGATTACTAAAACGAGATGTCCCTTTTCATTGGGATACCATGGCTCAGGAATCTTTTGAGCGTCTCAAGACTCTCCTTGTTTCTGCTCCCTTGCTTCGGCCTCCGAACTACCATCGTGACTACACCTTGTATTTAGCTGCCGCCGATACCACTATCGGCATGGTTCTTGTTCAAACCGACGACGATGAAACTGAGCATGTTATCTATTATCTCAGTCACAACCTTTTAGATATGGAAACTCGATATGCTTATGTCGAGAAGTTGGCGTTAGCCGTCGTTTGTGCGGTCCAACGTTTCCGTCACTATATTCTGCTGCGCACTACTACAGTGATTTCTGATTGCAACCCCATGACGTATATCTTGTCACGCCAGTTGCTGGGGGGCAAGTACTCAAAGTGGATTGTCATCCTCCAAGAGTTTGACTTGGAATTTACTACTGCCAAGTCCAAGAAATCCCTTGTCTTTGCTGAGTTAATTTGCTCTTTGCCATCTTCTTCCACGCCCTCTCATACAGAGGATCAAATTCTAGATGAGACTTTGTTTCTCATCAGCACCCTCGACCCCTGGTATGGTGACATAATTATATATTTGCAAACGTCCTCCTTTCGCCCCGGCGTGTCTAAAGACGCTCGGCGAAGGATTCATCATCAGTCTCAACCATACCGTATCATTGGGGATACACTGTATTGCCTCGGCGCTGACTCTGTTCTCTGCCGTTGTCTTACTCACGAGGAAGCAGAACGAGTCTTGAATGACTGCCACTCTGGTGCTTGTGGTGGTCACATGTCTGGGTATGCAACTGCCCAAAAAATCCTCCGTGCTGGCTACTTCTAGCCCTCTATCTTTAAGGATTGCATTATTGCTGTCCGTTCCTGTCATGAGTGCCAGATATTCCAGCGGAAGATGCGAGCGCCTCCCGCTCCATTGCACCTTGTTGTCACCATCGGCCCTTTTGCAAAATGGGGCATTGATTATGTGACCTATAACCCTCGCTCGGCCGGGGGGCATGGGTTTATTATCGTTGCCGTCGATTACTTTACTAAATGGGCCGAGGCGATGCCTACACTAACTGAAGACGGTCACACAGCGGCGCAATTTTTATTCAACCATGTTATCTCGCGTTTCGACGTCCCTCAAGCCATCGTCATTGATCACCGGAAGCATTTCCGAAATCATATGATGACGGAACTAACAACCCAGCTAGGCTTAAAGCATGCTAGTTCCACTCCATACTACCCTCAGTCCAATGGCCAAGTTGAAGCGATCAATAAGATTTTGGTTACAATGATTCAACGCACCGTTGGCATGCATAAGTCTAACTAGAATTTGATGTTGTTCCCTGCCTTGTGGGCTTACCGAACCTCTATGAAGGATGCCACTGGTTTCACTCCATTCCAACTAGTCTATGGACTAGAGGCTACCCTTCCAATCGAGTGTGAAATCCCTTCGTTAAAATTGGCTGTCGAGCTACTTCCCAACACTACCCCATTAGAAGAACGCCTTCTTTATTTGGAACGGCTAGATGAGACCCGCCGCCTAGCCTCTTTGGTCATCGAAACACAGAAGAAGCGGGTCAAGACTCACTTCGACCAGACTGTACAACCACGTTCTTTTGTCGAGGGAGATTTAGTTCTGCTATATGATCAGGCAAACGATAAGCTAGGAGCAGGAAAGATCGAGTCTATGTGGCTAGGCCCTTACATTGTTAAGAAAGTTTTGCAAAAAGGGGCCTATGAGCTAATTGATTATGAAGGGAACCCTCTCGCACGGCCCCGAAATGGGCTGTATTTGAAAAAGTACTATGTGTGATGCTGGTACACTTCATTTTGTACATACATGTACTTTAGCTAGTGTGTTATGTGTGTGTGTGTCAGTCTTAATAGGCGTGATTGCCTCTTATTGTGTCTTTTGCTTCTTGTGCAGATGTCTAATACACCTTATGTTGGTTTCGCTGATGGTGCCTGCCGCAGTACTCGCAACTTGTCCTCTGCAGCATGGGTGATCTATGATCCTCATGGCGAGCTGATAGATCTTCAAGGTGTGTGTTTGGGTCGTGCCACTAATAATGTCGCCGAATATTGTGCTGTAATCGAACTACTTGCTGAAGCAGTTAATCTCGGCATACGGGCATTGGTAGTAAACCTGGACTCTCAACTTGTCGTCCTCCAGCTCAATGGGTGTTATTCCGTCAGAGACCATCATATTCTGAGGTTGTATTTACATGTGAGATTGTTAGAAAGGAATTTTGATTTCATTACATATCAGCATATTCCACGACAATTAAACACATTGTCTGATGCATTGGCTAATCATGTATTAGATAGACATTTGCGTAATTTGTAAATAAACCATTACACAAGCAAGCACATGAAAAACACAATAATAAACCATAGGCATATGTATATATATACGTGTGTGTTATAATGTTTGCGCTCCGTGCATTACATAATCAAAAAATAATACATGTCCAAAACTCATACAGCCGTTGACAACATGTCTCTCAAAAACGTGCAAAAATGAAACCTAGGCATCTAATCACGGTGATTCTCATGATAGCATGTCACCGCCCACACCAAACGTCTCAACAGACGATGGACGCGAGTAGATACTCCCACCGTGTGCCTCTGGTATGCTCTAGGCACGTCGACCAATCTGCCATAATCTGGAATTCCTCGAGTAAGTGCCTCAAGGTTCTGAACTAGATCGTCATCACCCTCTACCTGAGGGTCTGCTGCAGGTTGTGCTCTCCGTACGTTATGAGGCAAGTCAGCTGGTCGCTCTGCACCAACATCTGCATACATATATATAGATGCTGTAAGAAACAGGCATGTATTACATAAAAAAAAAAAAACTGAAATACATAAAAAACGTTAAAAACACAAAGAGTTCTTACCTAGCTCCTCGTCCCAGTCCTCTCCTACAGGCAGTGGGAGATCGGGATCTCCAGCGAAATCCGTGCCCGCATAGGGCCAGTCCTCTATGACGATCATCTGGTGATGGAGCCAGATAAAGAACTCGGGCCTCCAGGCCATCTGCTGGCCCCCTCCTCCTCTGGGCATGAGTTCTGCCCATCGATTCAACCTCGGCTCCCGTGGCACTGGATCTACCACTATACCCCCCTGTACCCAGAATATCGGCAGTCGCTCCAGGAAGAAAGATACCACGATAGAACCGTATCCGAACTGTTTGTTCCCGTCACGCTTACATTTCGTAAGCTGTCTCTTGATGTTTGTGGTCACAGCTGTGGCCCAATCAAACAAAGTAGGATTCAGACACTCGGTTGCCAGCAGCAAATGATTCTTGCTGGCCTCATGGGGTGGCTGTACCCCAGCCGTCCGTGTAATGGTGAACAATATCACCCGCAGCACCAAATCAAGAACTGTGATAATATCTACTTTGGCACTGCTTGTTCCAAACCGTGCCCCAGGACAAACTCGTTCCATCACCTCTCCCATCTTCTCACCAGAAAGCCTACTACCAGTCAAGATGGTCCGTGCACCTCGCCGCAATAGTCCAGTGATAAAGTAGACATCGGAAACATCTAACTCCAATGTCTGGTCTTTCAGGCGAAATACCTGGTCCTCCGTATCCCAAGCATCCACGATGAATCGCAGTAACTCAGGTTGTGCATGTAAGTATGAGGTAAGGAAGAATTTCTTCAAGCCACAGTCTCTCAGAGCATTCATGCATGCATCATCCTCCATTGCCATGGCATCCACGGCATCGTGCTCTCGTTCTCTCCATTCTATAGCCATTCTGACAAAACCCTGCAACCACAAAATCGAAATTTTCATCATTAGATCAGTGGAGAAACCAAAACTGAAGAAAATTTGCAATTTCAACGGCTAAATTCATGCCAAATTTAGGTTGCGCGGTTGGCGCGACTGTTTCTAAAACAGTCGCGCCAAGGTCGCGCCCCCTTTGGGCAGAAAATCCCATTAGCGCGATCCCGTGCGGGAAACTCGCGCCAATGGCATAACCCTATGAAATTATAAATCCTCTGGCAGGGGACTAATATATGGATGAAAAACTGAAAGAATGGAATGAAAACAAAGCTAAGGATGAGGCCTCTTACCTGCTTCAGACAGCGGCTCGAATGATCTCCTGGATTGATCACAATCAGCAGTTGAAATTTGCACCCAAAACCCTCCAATGGTAAACTCACAAGGTAAAAAGTGAAAAGTAAATTTATTTTTTACCATTTCACTATTTATAACATTTTTTGACCTAAAAATACATTAGAAATGATATTTTTTGAGTATTTTTAGAATATTTTTATGTCAAAGTGGGTTTTACGCTGTTTTGTGTGATGACAGGGGTTGGTGCAACTCAAAGCAATGAAACAAGCTCCTTTTTAGAGTTATCTTTCAGCTCTTTTCTAACTCGCTAAACATGAAAAGATTGCCGAGTTACTCCTCTTGACTTGTTAAAATGTTAATAAGGGGCGGTCGTTTTAAGTTCTTTTTGTCGACTGTTAAATCATAAAGAGATTACCGGGTTTTTGTCGTTTCAAACTCGTAAATGGTTACGAAACAATGTGGTTTTGATCTCTTTTTTACTTTTTCAGATTAAAATCACTACTTATGAAAAGTACTCCTCGATCGTAATGGTCGAGCGGTTCTTTCGAGCATTGTTTTATACTTTTTCGGGCTCGAGAGACACAACTTTACGAAAAAGGACACCCTGGAGTTTCCTTTTCCGCTGTCTTTTCAAACTCTCTAAACATGAAAAGACGCCGAGTTCTTCCTTTGTCAGACTCGTTAAAACCTAATGACATCGGATTTTGTCGAAATGACGCACCAAAAGCATATGCTATCCCCATCAAGCTTGTTAAAAATAATTGGGGTACTCGCCAGAAATGGTGGGGGAAAAAGAAAATTTTTGAACCATAACTATTGTCGTGTCGGCAGTATGTCGCTCTTGGACATGGCACTTCTCTGCTTTCGTGTCTGGGTGGGGATATCTCATCTGATTTTTCACTTGCCTCCGTGGGTTTGGGTAATCCTGTTTGACCTCTCATTTGCTCATTGCCTCGTCACCATGACCTCTGATCCATTGATGTCAAACACTGCCAACTCCACTGTCGTGCCGCCGATATGTTCAAGAGAAGTTGACCTTTGCAGAAAAACAACCTCTGATAGCTCATATAATCCTGATTCACAACATTATCTCTCCGTCCCGTGTCGATGATGTGGGAAACATTATGGCCCACCTTCGATCAAGGTCACTTCCTGTCGACTTCAGCTCATTATCCAGGAATCTGATCTAGAGACTCCCTTCCGGTGCCTTGGAGCCTGCATGCCTCAATGGCAGGTTCTTCGTGTTCGACGCGATGTTTTAATTATTGGCCTTCGATCGAATAATTCTACGGGTGTTCGACATCAGATCACTAATTTGCACACCGTAGATTGTACCTATAGTACCTTGAGGGCCATTGTCATTATTGGTGGTACCTCTCGCGTCTGTTAACAGTTTCCATTATTGACTGGTAATCAGACGATGTTCATGCATGTTCGACTTCAGCTCATATATTCGCATGTTTGAACTTGTGATTTTGTTCGGGTCGAGATGGAGCGCAAGACCCTGGATTTTTCTATTGTAATCCAGGCGTGATACATGACTCAATCACTGGATGGCTGCGACCATACCTGAGTCTATTCATTGATCCTAACCAGATGGCTGCGCCCATACTATGGATCTAGATTATTATGTACTCTCTTATGGGTGGCTGCGACCATACCACATACATCATGTACTTGAGCTATCAGTTGTATCTCTCAGTGCAGATTCTCGGCAGCAGCTACATGTGTTCTTGTAAAGCATTTCACCCCTCTCTCTCTCTTGGGCCTCATGCTTTAGGGGGCATCTGTTACACAGTAATTTGTCACCATTGGTCACCGTCCCTGTTACCCCTGTTTCCGCACGTTGGAGGACGCATTCTGGGACCTGTGAGCAGTGACATAACCTAAAGACACTTGCATTATGTTCCCTTGAGTATGTACTTCATGTTCCCTGAAGACACTTTCTGCAAAATATCCCTGAAAAGTGCCCTTTTTCCATTAGCGTGGGTCCACAATGTCTTACCCGCGCCAATGAATGAGATCCTCAAAAGAGGGTGCGACCATTGGCGCTCTGTCTTAGAACAACACTCGCGCCAACCAAATTTGGGAAAGATTTTTGACAAACGCGCGCCGGATGTTTTTTCCTTTTATTGTCATCAGTCTTTTTGGAATAAAGCTGGCTTTAAAGATGTCGAGACTCATCATCTATCCACAACAGTTTTTTGGGGATAATGTCAATCCACAATGAGTGTCTGGATGCATTGTATCTTCTTCCCTTCTCCATCTATAAAAGCCCATCCTCATGCACTTGACAAGCTAGTTCCGAAATGCTGGAGTTCTTGAGTTCTGATGTATTGGTGCTAGTATTGATTATAGTGAGGTTATGCTGCTGGAAGTCTGAACTGTGTATCCACAAGTAAAGAGAGAGAGAAGGATCTATTGCAAGGCATATGTAGCTGCTTGCCCAGCCAGAGGAGAGATTCAACGTCAGAACATTGGTTGTAATTTTCTTTGTTTGTTCATTAATAAACGACTATTATTATGGTTCCAATCTTACTGTTCATGATGATGATGTTTGATTTATGTCCTTTCTGACTGATATATAGTTGTATATCGTGGATTTTATGCTTGTATTCGCTTCGTTCTTTGCATGTGCAGGTGTCCAAATGCGGAGATCGCTAGGATTGTGACCTGCCAGAGCTGGAGAACGGAGATATCGACTCATCTACGACAATAGCGTTGGATTCCAGGTTGGTTCTTCTTATCCACTTTCGATTTACAACTAGGAACTTGCATAATAGCGTGATTGATTGTTGCTAGACCCATTTTGGGCTAGTGGGATCGCCTCTGTCCGCAGAGGGGATTTACCTCTCCAACAAGGAGATACTTGTTGAGAAAAATGAGTTTGATTGTATTAATTCAAAAGAAGAAGAAATTTACAACCTTTGCCTTGACGCCATACAAGCTCCTCCCAGGGTCCCGCAAGAAGTCTCCTCTACTTTGACAAGTTTCACTCACTCCCCAATGAAGCCAAAAAGGTATGTGATCTCTCCTCTTAAGCTCAACTAGGAAGTCTTGATTTCACCAGCATTTACCCTCAAAAATGTTCAGCTTCTAACCTCTCCAACAACTAGCCCAATGCCTGTATTTATAGTGCAATGGAGGGAGGTTACTAGGTCCTCCTTCAAAGGGATAAAGCCCTCCTTCAAAGGGATAGCTTCTCTCATCAAGGGATTAGCTCCTTCTCTTTTGGGATGCATGAACCACCTCAGATCGAACAATCCACGTCAAAATTCCTTCTGGAAACCTCTAGAATTAACCCAAAGTGAGTTTTTTAAGATAAAACTTGTGCCTTTTGACTTTCACAGGGGTCCGCACCTACACCGTTAGGGACAGAGTGGGTAGGTCCGCAGTTTTTGTACACAGAAGGTGCGGGACCGCAGGTGACATTGAGAGAAAGTTCGGAACCAGAGTTACATTGATTTTTAATTTCTTTCTCTCATTTTAAAAGCTTGATTTGAAGAGCTGAGGTCTGAGACTTTCTTAGGAGGACAGTACAAGTGATGATAGACCCATACTGACTGCAAATAATCATGGTGACGATATTTTTGTGTAACAGATTGCCCCCTAAAATGAGAAGTCTGTAGTAGATGAGGATTTCTTATCATTTAGGAAGAGTGAAGTACTTTATCATTTCAAGGATCATCTTGTGGAGAGCCTTGTTGGAACCTGTAAAAACATTCAATGCAAGATATATATATGAGATCATATCATCGCTGATGTAGGCATTCCCATACTCAGATCAAAATTGACTAGAAAACTAACTACTGCTCTGATATAGGAATGATATTGTAAAATATCACAAGTAAAGACTCATGTGGACACAGTATGGAAGAAGCCATCTTTTTATGAATAGTCCATTATATAATGAATACAAAATTCCTCGCAGCCTGGATTGTGGAAACTACATCCAGGGTCTTCATTTCTACTTCCCGAAACAGTACGATTCTATCCATGCGAATGAATGTGTTGATGTCGAACATGGTAGAAGCCACTTGATTGCCAGTCAATGATGTAAACTGTTAACAAGTGTGAGAGAAACCACCAGTGATGTCAATGGCTCTCAAAGTACCCAGTACAGTCCGTGAGATGCGAATAAATGTGTTGATGTCGAACATGTCACGGAATCCTTTGATCGAAAGTCAATTATGCAAACTGTCATCAAAGGTGAGAAACCTGCCATTGACGCATGCAGATCTCAAGGTAATGACGATTCCTAGATCATCTTTGTAGATAATGAGCTGATGTCGATAGAAAGCGATCCGTTGTAGGAAAGCCCACAACACGAAATCATAGATCATGTTGAAGAAGTTTAGTTGCAAAGATTCACTCAGGGATGGCCAAGATGGATGACAGATATTTTGCAGATGAATGGCTTATTGGGAGTGACCTCTTGAGCACATAACGACACGACAGATGGATTGGTGACAATTGACCCAAAGTTAATACCCAGAAACCGGCTGAAGACTTTCAATGTGGTTTGATCAACTGTTAGGCAAAGGATTTCCCAACCGAGGTGAATAAAAGTGTCGTGTTCAAGAGTGGTTACAAAGTATGACAAACAGGCTCATTTTTCTCTCTTTTCCCCCACCATTTCTGCAAGTACCTCTTTATTTTTGACAAGCTTGAGGAGGATAGCATTTGCTTGATTATAAGCTCATCCTTCAGATGAATCCAACTTAGTTTAAATTCGAACCCTAAGAAGGAGTGGTTCGTTCCTGTTCGTAATTGAACAGGTCCTTTACTGTGAAATTTTAACGAGTCCAGTATAGGAGAAACTCGGCGTTTTTCAATTTTAGAGAGTCTGAAAAAACTTAAGAAGACTCCAGGGTTGACCTTTTTCGTAAATTTGTGTCTCCCAAGCCCGAAAAAGTATAACATAATACTTGAGAGAACCGCTTGATCTTTTATGACCAAGGAGTATTTTTCGTCATTAGTGCATTTGACCCGAAAAAGTAAAAAAGTGATCAAGGACACGTCGTTTTATAACCAATATCGAATTTGAAACGACAAAAATCCGACAATCTTTTCATGTTTTTACGGTCGGAAAAGAGTTGTAAGTGGACCATCTTTTAATTTCGTTTTAATGAGTTTAAAAGAAACACTCGGCAATCTTTTCATGTTTTAGGAGTCAGAAAAGAGCTTAAAGGTGACTCTACATGTTTTTCCGTCGAAAATGATAGATTTCGCCTGATAATCCGTTATCCTGCACAAAAACACAAACATTACTCATACATGTTTGAAATAGATAAAAATGTCGCAAAAATACCTTTTCAAAGTGAAACATAAACAAATTTGCAATTTATTCACTCAAAAGACTTATAAAAAGGGTCTTTGTCAATTCATTTTTACCGTTTGAGATTGGGTGAGAAAATAGTGCTTTTGCTCAGAAAACTTCCCGTGAAGATTGCGGGAAATCCAACCGTCAGAATCAAACGTTGTCTTCTCTAGGTAATCCACATCATCCCACTCTTCATTTTTAACCGTTTAATTTTTTGTTTTAGTCTTTTCTTTCATTTTTGGGAGGGTTTTTAGGCACAAAACCCGCGCGCATAGGTTTACCATTGCGGGCCTGCAGACACCGACTTTTTCTCCATTAGGAAAAAGCTCGGGGTCCGCACCTTCCATGTAGACAAAGTGCGGTCCCACGCACTGTGTCTAACCGGGAGGGTGTGGTCCCCGTTGCAAGGGTTTTTAACCCAAAAATTCTCAAAAATGGACCACACAAAATAATTTCTAGTAATTTAATTAATCTTTTTACTTGATGCAGAGAGTACATCATGATAGATTGGCGTGAACGAGAGCATGAGGACATGGATGCTACCACATGGAATCATCAACCTTCACTTGATGGTTTGAGGGCATGCGGCTTGTACAAATTCTGGGCCATTCCTGGCATGAGGGCTCAGGTGGATTTCTTACAGTGGTTGGTTGACAGATGGAGCATACAGGACCAATGCTTCTTCATTGGTGGCCACCAGCTCGAAATCGAGTCAGCGGACATATATTTCTTGACTGGTTTGCCTAAGAGAGGCGAAGACTTGACTCTATTTGGGGCTAGGCCAGGTGGCCAGTCTGTTGATAGCCTCAGGCTAGAGTATTGAAACAGCCAGGCTAGAGACAAAGGGATAGACATAAAGATCATATCCCGTCCTGAGCTCATGGTGATTGCGTTCACTGTCACCAGACTTTGCGGAGCTACTACATTACATATTGCCACCGGATCCCAGATGCGTATGGCAGTTGATTGCTTTCGAGGCACCATCTTCAACTGGTGCGATGCCATGTTGGCCAATCTGAAAGGCCAACTGACCAGGGCCAAAAACGGACAACTAAAGACCTTTGGTTATGGGGTTTTGGTTGTGATTTTTGGCATGGAGAGGGTTCCTATGTTGATCCCAGAGCACCTTACTGTTGGAGCTGGGCTTCCTCGAGAGCCCAAACTGATGCAATGGGTCGCAGTTATGGCCCGTCACCCGGACGAGAGGACAGAGGTTGCTCGATTTAAACCTGAGTATTTCCAATGGCTGGAAAACCAGGTCTTTTCTATTCAGGACTTCCCTTACGCTAGGATAGATTTTCGTGGTGACCCAGACATGGTTCTTCCACTAGGAGAGCAGTGGGATGAGTCAGGTAAAATCCTTTTCAACATTTTTCCTATTTTAATTTTTTTGTTATTTTTTCATCGTCTCAAAACTAATAGTAAAAAATTTCAAATGCAGATGTGGGTCCACAGCAACCAGCCGCTCTCCAGCCTTATGAGAGGAAGCAACCAGTTGCACCCGCGCCAGCCCCACAGGACGAATCAACAGAGGTTTTTGCCGAGTTGGAGGGTCATCTCGAGCACTTGACAGGAGACATTCCTGAGACCACTATAGATGACATTCCTCGTCGACTTCAGCGCTATGTGATTGGGGTCCCGGGACCTTTGAGGAGGTTCCTTTGCAAGGTGGCCCGTGCAGTGGTTTCTTATAGAGATCATCACCAGTGATAGGATGATCACCTTTTGTGGGCACATGTGACATTTTTGTTTTTTGTACTTATCATTTTTGCCGATCATAAGGTGTTTTTCAGCCTATGATCGAGGACGATGTATTTTTTGACACACTCCTATATATATATATATATATATATATATATATATAGATATCACTATTACAGCTTATCTTGTAAATCATGTTATGGAATGGTTTTAAATTTACATGTATGATTATTGCAAATGTCTATTTAACATTCGAGAAGCAATTGCATCTGCTAATGTATTTAAAGATCTTGGAATATGTTGATATTCAATATAATCAAATTCACGTTCCAAGAGATGCACTCTCAAAAATAATCTCAATAACACTGGATTTCTAATGGCATACACTCTATTAAGCTGTAATACAACGAGTTCAGAATCTAACCTCACTATCAAACTCGGAATCCAAAATGAAATAGATTCAGATAATAACTCAATCACTGCACTATACTCGGCAATGTTGTTCATTGTTTGACCGAGGCTTACCCCCTGCATAGATACTAACTCGTCAGAGGGTGAATAGATAACCCAAGTTGCGGAAGAGATGTTCCGTGTATTACGACAAGCGCCATCAGCAAAACCAATAAATGTTTGGAGAGGCATCAACATCTGCAATATCAAGAGTAAAACCAAGATAAGCAAGAATAATGACGAAAAACACTCTCTAAGCTAAGCACACTGTTTAAACTAAAACACACTAGCTGGAAAGAAAAACTATCCTAAACACAAATCTCCATACCCATTCTTTTAAGCATAATACCTCTTCAAGTAAAGGCCATTTCTGGGTTTACCCAAAGAGTCCCCGTCAAAGTCTACCAATTCATAGGACCCTTTGGCTAGCTTTTTCTTGACAACATAAGGACCATGCCACATAGGAACGAATTTTCTAGTGCCTAATTTATCATTAGCTTGATCATAAACTAAGACTAGGTCTCCTTCCGAAAAATTTCGAGGGGTGACATTTTGATCATACTCAGCTTTCATTCGTTTTGCGTGAGTCTCGATCGCCAATGCAGCATCACGTCGATTCTCATCTAATTGAGCCAAGTATAACAAATGCTTTTCCTCTTCAAAAGTGGCTGGAAGTAACTCGATGGCCATTTGCAGTGACGGGATTTCACATTCAATGGGTAACACAGCTTCCAAACCATAGACTAGTTGGAAAGGAGTGAACCCTGTTGATGTTTTTACTGAAGTTCGGTACACCCAAAGCCTGAAAATAGCATGTTATGCTAATTCGACCGATGAATCCCAATGATTTGTCGGATCATGATAACTAAAACTTTGTTGATGGATTCAACCAGACCATTCGCTTGTGGATAATAAGGGGTTGAACTATCGTGACGTAAACCAAGCTGGCCTGTAAGTTCGGTCATCATAACGTTTTGAAAATGATGCCCATGATCAGTGATTATTGCTTGTGGGACACCAAACCTAGAAATTATATGATTGAACATGAAAATTGCAGCTGTCTTGCTGTCTGCCTCAAATGTAGGCATCGCCTCGGCCCATTTAGTAAAATAATCTACCGCAAGGATGATATACGCACGCCCCCCAGCCGAGTGAGGGTTACATGTAATATAATCGATGCCCCATTTGGCAAAAGGTCCAATGGAAATTATAGGGTGGAGAGGATCCAGTGGAGTCGCCATTTTGTCACACGGAATAAGTCGATCTTGCGGACAAGATAGACCTTCCTAGAATCTAAATAAGACCTAATGACAAGCAAACCAGCCAGACACTATTTTTCTCTAAATATGCTTTGATTAACAATGGCAAACAAGTGTTTTTAGGGCCTACCTTAGGTCCAACGCAAGCTTGTGGATGCCCTCGCTCCTTTGATCCAAATGAGCTCCTTTGTCGCGAATCTGCAAACACAAACAAGGCAAACAAATTAAATAGCACCTAAAAAGCCAATTGCATAAAACATATTTAACATGAAAGTCAAGGAGTCCATGAAACAAATAACATGAGATACTTGTTGAGAAAAATGAGTTTGATTGTATTAATTCAAAACAAGAAGAACTTTACAACCTTTTCCTTAACGCTATACAAGCTCCTCCTAGGGTCTAGCAAGAAGTCTCCTCTACTTTGACAAGTTTCACTCACTCCCCAATGAAGCCAAAAAGGTATGTGATCTCTCCTCTTAAGCTCAACTAGGAATTCTTGATTTCACCAGCATTTACCCTCAAAAATGTTCAGCTTCTAACCTCTCCAGCAACTAGCCCAATGCCTATATTTATAGTGCAATGGAAGGAGGTTACTAGGTCCTCCTTCAAAGGGATAAAGCCCTCCTTCAAAGGGATAGATCCTCTCATCAAGGGATTAGCTCCTTCTCTTTTGGGATGCATGAACCACCTCAGAGCGAACAATCCACGTCAAAATTCCTTCTAGAAACCTCTAGAATTAACCCAAAGTGAGTTTTTTTAAGATAAAACTTGTGCCTTTTGACTTTCACAGGGGTTCAAACCTACACCGTTAGGGACAGAGCAGGCAGGTCCACAGTTTTTGTACACAGAAGGTGCGGGACTGTAGGTGACAGTGAGAAAAAATGTGGAACTAGAGTTACATTGGTTTTTAATGTCTTTCTCTCATTTTCAAAGCTTGATTTGAAGAGCTGAGGTCTGAGACTTGCTTAGGAGGACAGTACAAGTGATGATAGACCCATATTGACTGTAAATAATCATGGTGATGATATTTTTGTGTAACATATCATCTTTTGGTGTTACTTAGACTTTGCCTCTTTACCTAGTTAGGCGGACAAAAAATATTAATCTGTAAAAATTGAAATCAAACCAAAATGCAAGCTTCTAGCATTATTAGCACTCCACCTCTTCACCTACTTAGCTTGACAAGAAAAAAATTAATTGTACAAAAGAAAATAAAACCAAATTGTGACCTTCTATCATTTTTGTGACTTTTCCTTTTCACCTAGTTAGGTGAACAAGAAAAATTCACTTGTATTTAAGGAAATCAAACCACTAATGTCTTACATATCTATCGTTTCCCTGGTAATGGTGCCAAACTCATTAGGGTAATTTTGAGGTAAAAAATGGGCCTCAAAAGAAAAAATTTACAACCAAAATCAACTTTATCAAAACCAATAGGATTAAAGATGATGATGTCAACCATGGGGGATGATTCACCATTATTGTATTAAAAAGGTAGAAAGATTAAAAAAAAAGAGGTTGTTTTTTCGACTCGTATTTTCAACTTATCTACCCAGAATTTTAGTAAAATTTTGAGCAAGAGCACTTATTGGATGTGAAATTTAATTTCTCATCCATGGGGTAATCATGTTTCATAGTTTTAATGGATCATGTTACATGAAAAATGATAGGTACATGAGAAAATGTGATTGCAGTCACTTTTTTTCATATATTTCTCATTTTTGATGTAGAAGTGTCCATCGAAATTATGAAAAATGGGTACTCCTTGGACTAGGAATTAAATTCCACGTCCAATTGGAGATCCCACTCAAAAATTAAGTAAATTTATGGGGATATCACTTGAAAATTTTAGTTGAAAAGTAGCTTTTTCTTTTTCCCTCCAAAATTTGATGAGGTAATCTAATCTTATTTTATTATTTCCACTATGGTTTTATAATATTCCTTAGGAGTCCCATTTTAGTCCTTAAAATTTATCTAATGGTTGGGTGATTTAATTAATTAAAAAAACTACTCAAAATTAATTGTCAACATGAGATTGTACACTTTGACACACTAAACTGTATGTGCGAAGGTTTAGAAAACAATAACCTACTACACCAGAAATCTAAGCTCATTGCTAGGAGAAATAGATCAGGTCGATGGACTAGTCCCAAAGACATGGCTTCTAGAGCACCAATTCCTACAAGATATCTTTAGAAAATGTCCTCAACAACTCCCATATCATCCCTATTGATTATCACACAAGAGAAAGGAATAAAAAACCCCCATCACCATTGGATTCTATTATAGAGGATTCATGTGGATCTCTCTCAAACTTCACCTTATACCACACAAAAAAATTCAAACAACTCAAATACCTTCAGTGGCAATATAACTACCTACTTAATCAACACAATCTACATAAAGGGACAATTGAGTTTTGTAGCTAGGTGCTCTTGAGTTGGTTGAAAGAAGGTGTTTTCCCTCAATCTCAGATGGTTATAAAGCTCAAGAACTCATTTGGGGTTCAAACCAACTTGTATAAAGGAGAATCCAGACATTAAAATAAATATTACATCTACCAATTATGCAATTCTATGAATAACACATAGTTAAAAAAACTTCATATTGAAATTTGGCATAAATTCCCTTGAGCTGCAAAACTACTATTTGTTCATCACATTATTTGAATGCTAGTTAAATTAAATAAAATTTAAGGTTTGCAACTATAAAATCAATCCCTTCCTCAAAACACTCATAACAATGTTTAAATATATGTTTCACTAGTAAATAATCAAGAAATTATATATCATTTTTCGAGAAAAGGAACAAATCACTTCTATTACTAAAACTTAGATTTTGAAGTCAATTAAACTTATGATTTGTAACGAGCACATAATTAAATTCATATATGAGACACATGAAGGTTTAAGAAAAGAAATGTTGAGTGGTATTAAAGTAAGAGTAAACCTCTAAATCAACATTTGGAAAGAAGAACTGGTAAGGATTCACAATTGAAATACATTTAAAAATTATTCATGCTAACATTAAGATATAGAGTAGAACTCGTAGATATGAATATGAAGGCATTGAAATGAAAGGATTTCTATCCTAAACACTATAATCCATTGCATAATAATATATCCTAAGATCCATGTTCCATGAGTGAGATGGACATAAAAGATAAGGACTAAACCTTGTGCTAGAAACCCTATTCTAGATATGAAGTATTAACATATATGTATCGTATGTATTCTAACACAACCATAAAACAATCAATATGCTGATTTCAATCAAAGAAAAGTAATTTTACGACAAGGAATCCATGCATCAATGAAAAATCCACACAATATATTCAAAGAGTAGATGAATATAGTTATAAATCTGGAGTGTTTCTAGAATATTCAAACAATGCAACATGCTTGCATTTAATCACACAAGGAATGAATGGGGAAACACACTAGATTGGTGGGCCCAGGCCAACCAGTAGTGTTTCCTCTTGAATAGAAGATAAATCACAATATGATCAAACACAATACATAAAATCATGAACATCAACAACTTTATATTAATGAAACCATAGGTTACATAGTGTTTCTAGGGAAACTAGTGTCTTTTCGATTGACTAGCCCTCTAGGTTTGGCAGCTACCCTAGAAACAACAATTTAAAGCAATTTGTGATTTCTTCTATGTATAATAGACAAGAGAAAGAAAAAGGAACCAACTTGGATCTTCTGCCTAACTCCTCGCTTGATCTCTCTCCCTCTTGACAGAGCTTGCAACTCCTCTCCGTACTTATCCTACTTGGAGAGTACCTGTAAAACATAGTAACAAAGAACCGTCAAAGCATCTTGATCTATTATATCATAAGCATTACAGAATCGGAAATGTAATGAACATATAATGGCATTCATAAACAATAACATTCACAATTTCACAGTTATATGGAAGAAAACTCAAAGAACTTTATTAAATAGAGGGGAGAATTACAACCCAGTTGTCTGATCCAGCATCATCCTCCCAGCATCAAAGCCCTCTTCACCTCATGAAAAGCAAGATCACAGCAACAATATAATTCTCTTTCTCAAATACAAACTATCAACACTTCCTTGCAAATTACAATCTTCCAGCCTCTAGATCTCCCAGATGAGGGATCCATTTATAGATGTGTGCAAGGTTGTGAGTCATCTTTGGGGTTTTGATTAGTGTCATTCAACTTGTTGCATTTGGTTCCACTTTGAGATTTCTTGGATCTCTTACTCATCCCTGGGCGAATTCAGAGAGGCAAGTGTCATAGGAGAAGTTTCTAGAAGATTCCATGAGCATCCACTTAGCAAACTGTCTCAGACAATTGTCCATCCTTTGCTCATTGCACTCTACAGAAGGCCGCATCAGTATCCATCACACCTGGCTAGTATAGAAGTCAGTATGCATCGCACCCGGACAGAGGAGCAATCATTATGGTCCAGTTTAGGCCAATTCTGGATGGATTTTTAGGTGGAACTTTTGGGGAATGATATAATCAGTTGACCATGATCTTTTAGGGTATGCAACAACTATTTTAGGGGTTTGTTGATGCCTCGAAAATCGTTTTATCAACATTGGGGGATGATCACCCGGTCCGGACCTTAATACAGCTCCTTTTCCGTTTGGGATGGTGGCTCCGACTGGATATAATGGGACCAGTTTCCTAGTAATGAATAAAAGGGGATGGATGAGTGATTGGTTTCTAATAAATGATAATGAATAGATGACTTAATCTATCAGCAAAAAATATAAATGACTATTCTATCCCGGGAGGCTTCTATTCTCTTAAGTGCAACTCTTGATGATCTCTGTTCATTGATAGGCATATATATGACTCTACACAATAAACATAAACATTCATTCACTTAATGATTACTTTTTTCAAGTAGTTGAACAAAGTGATTAACACAACATTGTTACACTTATCCTTTTATATTACCGATACATGTATGACAAAAGAAAAGCATGCTGTAAACATCCAATAGTGGAAATTGTAAAGAATGCTATTAAAAAACACACGCATATATCCGATAATAGCAAGAGAGATCAAACAACAATTCACATAAATAGAATGAACTCAGACCTAGATAGTAGTACCATATGAGTTGCAAATCATTCCCAATATCAATTGCTATTTGGATTTTGTCTTCCGACGCAGAAATACTTTTAAACAAAGGCAATAGTGCACATTCACATAAAAGATTCGTTATCAAAATTGGAATAATTGGCCCAGTATTTATAAAAGAGTATGCTTGAAGTACAGTAATGCAACTTTAGGTTTAAGTCATATACAAAACTTACGACCCTTTCCAATGCATTGAAAGGGACTATAAATACTTGACTAAAACTAACTATGAAATTAAAATCCTACTTAATTGGTACAACTTGATTCAGAATATGTTCCTCATGACAATCTGGTAGTCGGCAGCATGATTCATCACTTAGGCTGTTTGCCTTTAGACCTGAGCTGGCATATTGCAAGCATTGGTTCCACTTCTGGTGGTCGGTTGAGACGAGAATTGAGTTGGGCAGCATAGGTGGCATCTTGTATATCGGGAATGATACACCCGATTGCATCTGTGAGGCACTTGAGGGCGGCCCTCTGGCTGTATGATTTGACTAGGAACAACCAATAGGTGTCCCATGTCAAACTGTTAATTCCTGCGATTAATCTCCCATTTTTCTCCAGCTCTTGATAACATGACTGCTCCAATGTTTGAGCTGATAGTAATTTACTTGGGGTACATTGAGAGATCATGTTAGATAAGTAGAGAGTATCATTAATCAATTCAACCAAATTACTTGCAGTTAACTTTCATCTTGAAACTGCTCTCTCTGCTTTCATTAACTGGGACTGCCATTCCATAAATAGGATCTCTTTATGTGATTCTAGGATTTTTGGCAAATTAGCTGCCTGTCCCTCATCAGTGTCTTGCCACTCAAGAAAATTGGTCAAGGTCTCATCGGCCTACTCCAAGTCTATTCTAGCATCAGCCGATTTATCACTTATTGATGTTGTTAAGTCACATAAAGGTTCTGCTTGGGCGATTTGTTGACATAACAACCTTATTTGTGTCACCAATGCTTTGTTAATCTGTAATGCTTTGGCTCTGAATTCAGCTGGCTGTGGAAGATTCTTGGTCTTCTCTATTTGGGCTGATAATTGAGAAATTTGCTCATCTTTAGATTTCCCCCTTTGTTCATGCATCGCTTTCAATTTTGCCAGCGCTTCCAACAGCTCCTTCTACTTTTGAACGACGCTTGAATCAATTCTTTGTTTTTCTTCCTGCAATTGTTTATTCAGTTGATTGTTTATTTGTTGCTGTGTGTACAATTGCTGCTCAAGTTGTTCTGCCTTCTGTTGTGCCTCTGATAACTGTACTTGTAGCGAGGTGATTGATTGGTCTTTTTCTCTTAACAGATTAGTCACTTCTGATGCCTTGTCCATGGTGGCTGTCGAATAGGCTCCAGCATATTGGGAAAATTTAGTAAGGTCATTAGAAGGATCAAATTCCTCTTTCCAGACCACATTGGCTGTCACTATTTGTTTCGGGAATAGGGAAGGTTGATCAGTCCTTCTCCTTTTCCGCTGTCGTTTTATTACAACCCTATGCATTGGGCTGTAAAAGACACCCAATGGAGGTATCTCTTCTACTTGCAAAACAATCTAATCGGAAGGATCCTTAGGAGTTATCTCTATTCCTATAGAACTGGGTAGGCCGCTGGTTCCACTTGGAACCTATTTAGATGTTGTCTCCTGTGTGTCAGCTGCTGTTGATGTTTCGGCTTCCTTTGAGCTCTCAATATTGCTTATGATTGAGTTAAATTGCTGCCATTCCTGGAGCAATTTCGGGTCAATCTGGGCATCTACATTCACCTCTGTGCTACTTTGCTCCTGCTCTTTTGTCTCGGTTTCCTCTTGCTCTTTTGTTTGGATTTCTCCAGCAATTTTTGATGTAGCAGGAGGTTCCTTAGTGAGTCGCTGCTTAGGCTCGCTTGATTCTGTCATTGGGGTCATTGCTAACAGATCTAGAGGCAGAGTTTGCAACCTCTGTTCTCTAAGTCTGTTAAATTCAACTAACCCGTCATCCTGATATTTCATTCTGGCCAGTGATTTAACCTGGAATAGAGACTCGGCTAAGGAGAACAGGTCATCAAACATATCTTCTTTATTGTCAAATTTAGTTAATTTTGCCTGTTCAAGTGCATTGTAGGCGACTTTGTTTGGATCAAATCGCCTATTAGGAAGAGTGGCTAGATTCAATGCCTTAATCTTATCAGCTTATTTCTCTGCATTTTTAAAGTCATGCAGAGTGTAGACACTGCATCTTAGAGGAAAAGGTGGCCAAACCTACTTCTTTTTGTTCCTTAGAGTCTGTGTAACTCCTTCGGATGTAATCTGATAGGCTACCTCCCGAGCTAATAGTTTATCTGGTATATACAAAGGGAGGACATGAGGCTTGGCCTGGCTGCCGAAAACACTTACATAGGTGAATTTTTCTTCTTCGAACCATCTCCCTACGGATGTCAAGTCAAACACTGCTTGGTAGGAAATCTTAGGAGCAGGTTTATCAAAAATGGAATAGTGAATGGGTAACATAAAACCATGGTAAACTTGATATAAATGGTGCTTATAGTGGGCTTTCCATAACTTCTGGTGGTATATATGAATGGGCATGAGGTCTTGTGGAGTCCATCTCCACCCAAGCACAGGAAATTCAGAATTAAAACATAGGGTGTCCAAGATATAGGCACTATAGTAGAATGGGGTAATGACCCTTTCAGTAGTGCGGGATTTGTTTCTAAATTCGAGGACTGCGGTTGCTAGCTTATCAGACCGTATAGTTCCCCAATCCATTATTTCACTATTACATGCTGCCTCCATCAAAGGAACCATCTTTATAGTGAAGTTTGTAGAATTATGTAACCCCCACAATCTACACATCATTATCCCAGCATAACAATAAGGAGAACACAAGGAATCGACAGAGTACTTACCCGAAGACTCATGCTTGTGTTTTGCCTCCAATCCCGAGTGGGTTCTGATTCAATATCGTTTTCATTTCTTAATTTCTCCAAGAATACCTTGTTGTACTTCTTCTCTGGTACAGGCAAATGGTACATTTGCCTCAAATCATCAGGTTGAAATGAATCGAAGACTCTCCCGTTCATGGTGCAAAATGTCCTATTTGTGATTGGGATTTCTTCAATTGCCCACTTCACCACATCTGTATATGGGAGAATTTGCTCTCGGGCTGCTATCCGATGAAGGAAAGAGTCGGCTAAATCCTTTAAAGTAGCATCAGATTTTCGAGTCGTGTCTGATGTGGCTTGCACTGTTGTTACCTCAGGCTCCTCGACCTCAATCAGATTGTAGGTGCTTAGCCAAGTAGTTTTGCCGAGTCCTAGACATGTAGTGTCAGATATCAGTCCCTTTCTGTTTGTTCCTGGATCGGCAGTGGGTTGCCCTGTAGCTGCTGAAGCGGAAGTTGTTGTAGTTTTCTTAGATTTCTTCCCCATTTGTAGTTTTCTTAGATTTCTTCCCCATTTGTAGTTTTCGAAGAGCTCTGCACAGGAGTGAAAATGAACGTAATGCAGAGAATTGATAGCGCAAACCAAAGAAGAACGAGATATATTAATCAATGAATAATGGAGGATTTAAATTAAGGTGGCCACGAATGCAATCTCTAAAGAGATTTTAGACTTACTGTTCCATTAAATGGCCGTTTAAACCTGTCAATCCATTAAATTCTCATTATGTCGTTTATTGGCCGAATGATTCATTTAAGCGTGGCTTTGATGTTTTGGCGGTTGAGCGCAAGTGAATCGCTATTGGGAAGAGAAATGCCTTTAATACTAAATAACCATAAAATATCCTGGATTTACCAATCTTTTTTGAAATATGCACTTTTAGCTTTATTGCAATCGGTGATCGGGGGAAAGCTTAAGTTGTTATATTGGTTCCTTTCAGAATCCTCGATTGCTGATAGCGATATCGCCAATTCGCATCGGGAGTTTTGAGCGAGGGGTTTAGATGCATGCATGATACATCCCCAATCGCTGATAGCGATATCGCATCAGAGCGAAAAGGGGCCTTTTGCTATGATTTCTTACCTTCCCGATATCCGATAGCCTTTTGTGCATTGTCGCATTGGGGAAAATCAATTGGTCTTTTTAAGTCATGCTTCCCTTTGTCATTGCGATATGCGATCACTTTATCGCAATGATAAAAGATTATTCATTTTTATTATAAGACATATTAATTGGTTCATCAAAAAGGTTTAATAATGTTTTATTTCGTTTCGGATCTTTTCAAATAATGATAAGTTGATAGGTCAATTTAAATGAAAAGGGACCCATTTCATATTATAGTTTTGAAAATAAAATATGTATGAAATGGGGGGTTGTTGTAGAGCACAACAGGGTTAAAGAGCCCTAGTTTATTGACATATAAGATTGGAGTTGAAGTGCCCAAATATGTCTATAACAGTTGCCCCCTAAAGCATGAAGTCGTAAATCTTTGATGTCGGGTGAAATGCTTTATCATGAGGATCCGAGGTTTCGAAACTGGAAGGTGACCTGTATAAGATACATTACAATACATCATCATCGTATAATTTTCATGATCTAGTTGAGGCGGGCATTCCGATGCTCAACTTTATAAATTCATTTCATGTACATAGAAAAGATAGTCGGCTACATATGTAGACTAGTGATTCTTCAAATGTAGATTCATCATCCCTGGCTTGGATGACCATTTGTGTAGCTTCTGTGTATATTTGATGTCTTTATATCCCTGAATATATCGCAACCCAGACGGATGAAACTAGATTCGAGGTGTTCAAACTTGTTCAATATTTGCTCGATGTACAAGTCAATCCATGTGAAGATAGGTTCTGAAGTCGAACATGGAAAGACATTGCCTGATTACCAGCCAATAATGTGAGTTGTTAACAGACACGAGAGGAATCAAGGATAATGATAATTACCCTCAAGGTACTATAGTATAGTTCACATGGTGTGAATATATGATCTGATGTCGAACACCACGCAAAATCTTCTGGTCGAAGGCCATTGATGTTAACCTGTCATCGGAAGTGAGAAACTTGCCATTGAGGCATGCAAGCTTCAAAGTACTGAAAGGAGTGTTTCTCAGTCAAATTCCTGGATAATGAGTTGATGTCAACAAGAAGTGACCCATCATAGGAGGGCCTTAATGTATCCCACATCTACGACACGAAACTAAGCAAATGATTTTCCAGAAGTGAAAACGATTTGACGACACAAGGTTCAGGAATGACGGTCATGAAAAATGGAGGGTGAAGGTATTGCAGTGGATGAGGCAGTAACTAGATGGTGGTTTCCCAACTAAATGAATTCTCCTGAACATATCAACGACACTAAGTTGGATTGGTAGCATTAACCCCAATAGATGGATGGTGTGGAATACCAATGGTGAAATGACCAGTGAATGGAATAACCCAACCCGACTCAATCAAGGTGATGGAGTGAAAGTGTCATGCTCAAGAGTGACCTACTACCATAAAATTCTTCAAGTTTTTTTTTCCCTTTTTCCCCAGTCATTGTTGACCAGTACCTCTTTATTTTTGTCAAGCTTGAGGAGGATAACATATGCTTGTTCTATAATTTTTCCTTCGAGCAAACCTGTCGCTATGTAGTAACGAGTCTAGCAATAGTGAAACTCGTTCTTGTCTAGGTGGACAAGTTTATTGCTATTTTTTTAAACAAGTTTAATGACAAAGACAACTCGGTCCTTTTCATGTTTGGAGAGTTTGAAAAGGGACGAAAAGGGGACTCTGTCTTGGCTTGGGTGGCGAGTTTTTCACTATTGTTTTAACAAGTTTAACGACAAGGATAACTCGGTCCTTTTCATGTTTAGAGAGTTTGAAAAGGGACAAAAAGGATACTCCAACAGTTCTTTTTTGTAGGATAATCCCTTAAGTCCGAAAAAGGATAAAATAATACGAAAGGGATGACTTTTTGACGATTTTAACAAGCCGAAAAAGACAAGTGCTCGAACTTTTTCGTGAGATAATCCCTCAGGTCTGAAAAAGATTAAAATATACAAGAGGGATGGCTTCTTTATTACTTTAACGAGCTGGAAAGGCCAATTTCTCGATGATATTTTCATATTTAACGAGTCTGGAAAGAGTTTAAAGGAGACTCATTTTTGAGGAACGAGTGGTGTCTAGGGTAGCAGCTGGTTCCGGGTAAGCTTGGAACTTCTCAGAACATGGTGATGTGAAGAGGTTGGATAACAAAACCACTCGTCATGGTTGTTCCTCAAAAAGGGGTAAACAATCAAGTGGAAGCATATGATCGACCAAAAGAATGGAGGTGATGGTAGGAACAGAACCAGGGCTCAAAAGGATGTAGCATGGCAATCACAAAGGTTATTTACCGAAGGTGGGTTCATTTTTTAACGAGCTTGAACTGTGGGGAACTATGCTCGGTTCTTAGTTTTCTTTTTACGTAAGCTAGAAAAGGCAAAAACTAAAAAAAACTAGAAAAGACAAAGCTAAAAAAACTAGAAAAGCTAAAAGCTAAAGAGCCAAAAAGCTAAAAATGAATTTGAAAAACGTTTGCATGCCCCTAGCATGATGAAAAGGAGAGTATTCTGTAACTATATGGGAATTAATGTGGTTATGTAGGACGGTTTTGTCCACGGGATAGACAAAAACTTCCTTGGCTTCGTCCATAGAATAGACAAAGATGAATGGTGTCTCAGACCAATCACATAACCAATAGGGAAACTCATATGGTAGGATGGTTTCATCCATAGAATAGATAAAACACTTCCTTGGATTCATCTGAAGAATGGACAATGGTGAATGGTGTTTTAGACCACTCACATAACCTATAGAGAAACTTATCTTTTCAGTTGGGTTCGTCTGCCAAATAGACAAGGGTGCATGCCCCCTAAGCTTCGTTACATCCACCAGACGACTTGCGGTAATTAGGTGGATGAAATGAAGGTTCGAGTGAAAATGCTAATGTATAAGGACCTCTTAGGGATGATGATTGACTTGGAGCTATGCTTGAACCAGGAAATGAAAGATGGTCAACAGTGACAATTTTTCCTTCTTGTGGGAAACACATCACTAAAAGAGTGTTGAAACGATAGCCTCCATGTTATAAACATAGTCACGTCCGAGGAGTAGATTGTAATCTAAAGGTCCTGAGACTACCATCACGTTTAGGTGAATGGTTTTCTATCCCAAAGTTATCGATAACTTAGGAAGGATCCCTAATGGTCGACTAGTTCCTTTGTTAAAGCCTGACAAATTCTGTGTAACAGGCATAAGCGATGGTGAACCAAGCGCTTTCCAAGTAGTTGAGGAAATGATACTCACTAGTGCACCCTCATCTATGATAGTGCCTGACATGATCATTTTGTAAACTTGTACTATGATCCGGAAAGGTACATAAGAAGGAAAGTGAGATCTTGTTAGTCGATTCAAATCAAAGGAACCGACTAGACCACTTAGAGGGGGTACCAAATAAATGGGAGAAATAACCCCTTGAGTAGCGGGAACTGGGGGATTTTCCTCCTGTTGTGAAGGAACGGGCAGATTGCCCCCAATTTCATTAGACTCTGAAGTAATAAAAATAATTTTAATAATATCATTCTTACTCTCTTCGGGAAGGATACGATCTTCCGAAGGTAAAATTGGGTCAACTGTCAACTCGACCTGTTGAATTTCGCTAGGTATGGACTCAAAAGATTCACCTTCAGGGATAGGCATTTCGACCGAAGGTTGAGTTAAGTCAGTCGGTTTTTCAACTAGTAAAGGACTTGGGGAGAGTTTCCTGTATCTAGATGGGAGTCATTGCAGTGAAGCAGGACGGTTATCCAAGACTCTTTTGGCTTCATCCAAAAAAGGACAACGGTGAAGGGTATGGTTCCCTTCACATAACCTACATGGAACTTTGACCTTTCCTTTCTGTCCATGAACTTCATTATTACTAGTTGATGGTGTGCTGTCAACATGATCATCAGAGGTTGATGACACCTGATGGTGCGAATGGGGAGACCATTCTCTCAAGATCCAAGGAAGGCAAGGACAGTCTCGATGAAAATGGTCTCCTTTACAAATTATGCAAGGAAATCTGGGTTTGTGAGCTTTAATTTGTGGATTTTCAACAGATGATTCATGGTTTCCCCCTTGCTGAATTGGCTTCTTCTTCTTCTCCTTCCCTTTCTTCTTCTTCTGAGCCACCTAGTTAGCAGCATCACTACTTTCACCAAGAGAAGAGGAAGAATGGGAGGGAGAAACAAACAAAGAGGAAGGCGAAGAGTCAACTTCAGTATCAACTGGATGCTGGTTCGATTATGGAGGAATCATGGTATTTTGGACCACAGAGGTTGAAAATAGCCATACCGGCAAGACAATTGTAGTATGGGGGATTTTCGCAGTGCATTATATTAGATATCATTTTTGGGATTCAACTGCGTTAAGTAAGTCATTCAAAGTATGACCATTTCCATGAGAGGTAGCCGTAAAGTGACTAATTTCTCATGATTTTTGAATAGTTCACTTAGCACTCATTGCATCGGGTGATGCTCACAGGGGTGAAGAAGTGGGATTGAAACTAGTGAAATGTGGAGAACGAATCACATAGCATCAATCATCACTTCCGGGGCTTGCACCCGGTAACCAGGACTTCCCAGGAGGTCACCCATCCCAGAACTCCTCTGGCTCAAGCGCGCTTAACTGTGGAGTTTTTCCCCACAATCAAGCCCACTTAGCTTGCTACCCCATTTGCAAAACCTTAGCAAGTATTGTGCCTCATGAACCATTCAGGTAGAGATCCCTTGACTCTTTTTGAATTTAAGTATGGGGGATTTTCGCAGTGCATTATATTAGATATCATTTTTGGGATTCAACTGCGTTAAGTAAGTCATTCAAAGTATGACCATTTCCATGAGAGGTAGTCGTAAAGTGACTAATTTCTCATGATTTTTGAATAGTTCACTTAGCACTCATTGCATCGGGTGATGCTCACAGGGGTGAAGAAGTGGGATTGAAACTAGTGAAATGTGGAGAACGAATCACATAGCATCAATCATCACTTCCGGGGCTTGCACCCGGTAACCAGGACTTCCCAAGAGGTCACCCATCCCAGAACTCCTCTGGCTCAAGCGCGCTTAACTGTGGAGTTTTTCCCCACAATCAAGCCCACTTAGCTTGCTACCCCATTTGCAAAACCTTAGCAAGTATTGTGCCTCATGAACCATTCAGGTAGAGATCCCTTGACTCTTTTTGAATTTAAGTATGGGGGATTTTCGCAGTGCATTATATTAGATATCATTTTTGGGATTCAACTGCGTTAAGTAAGTCATTCAAAGTATGACCATTTCCATGAGAGGTAGTCGTAAAGTGACTAATTTCTCATGATTTTTGAATAGTTCACTTAGCACTCATTGCATCGGGTGATGCTCACAGGGGTGAAGAAGTGGGATTGAAACTAGTGAAATGTGGAGAACGAATCACATAGCATCAATCATCACTTCCGGGGCTTGCACCCGGTAACCAGGACTTCCCAGGAGGTCACCCATCCCAGAACTCCTCTGGCTCAAGCGCGCTTAACTGTGGAGTTTTTCCCCACAATCAAGCCCACTTAGCTTGCTACCCCATTTGCAAAACCTTAGCAAGTATTGTGCCTCATGAACCATTCAGGTAGAGATCCCTTGACTCTTTTTGAATTTAAGTATGGGGGATTTTCGCAGTGCATTATATTAGATATCATTTTTGGGATTCAACTGCGTTAAGTAAGTCATTCAAAGTATGACCATTTCCATGAGAGGTAGTCGTAAAGTGACTAATTTCTCATGATTTTTGAATAGTTCACTTAGCACTCATTGCATCGGGTGATGCTCACAGGGGTGAAGAAGTGGGATTGAAACTAGTGAAATGTGGAGAATGAATCACATAGCATCAATCATCACTTCCGGGGCTTGCACCTGGTAATTCCCGGAAGGGACAATGTAGCCATATATAGAGCACCAATATTTCCCCAAGAAGAAAATGGACTAGGATTCCCCGCAAAAGGGATTCCTTGATTGGTGGACTCCATTATCTCAACTTAAGATCAATGAAGGAATATGGATGTTATTCTGAATTTAATAAATTTTAATGACACTTTGACACAACTTTGATTTTTCAATTTTTAAGAGTCGAGAAAAAGCTAAATATGACTCTAGTCCCCTTCGATTTTTAATGAGCCTGAAGTGATAAGTGCTCAGATGGACCTTTTCTTTTAAAGAGTTGAAAAGTAACGAAAGTGATTACTCTGGAAATCTAGACAGAGGGATTACCAAACCAATCGAAAAACTGCAATATACACCTTGGTGATAAATTAGAGAGAAATTACCAAGGACTTATGTACGACAATCAATCTTCCTGAATGCTGTGTTCAGTGCATTGCGATCGATAGGGTGGCAGACACGGCTTCCTATGGATAAAGGATATAAGCCTATCGTGGTCTCCCAATATATACTCGACGGTACAGGGATCACAAGTCCGTGCTAGCACTTATCGTATCAAGGAGGAGGAATAACCCAACCTTCGATGAAAACAATAGTTACTAGTTTTTACGATGCTAGAACATGTCTCTAGCCTGGACCTCTAGATGTGTTCTCTAGATGTGTTGCGTTAGGTTCCAAAGCATTGTTAGGTTCATTGAAATTTATTTTAGAGTTGATCTTGTTTAAAAGTTTACCTTTCAATGGTTCACCGTGTGATGTTGATTTGAAATTCCTAAAAATTCAATCTATAATGATAAACAATTGTTCTTTATTTTGATCAATGAAAATCCTAGCTACTAGGGAAAGAAACTTACAATTCTTTCAAACAAAGAGCAAAGAGCACACACTAGTGCATTTTCCTAAATCATTTTTTGCACACAAGCTAAATGTAAATGCAAATGCATGTATTTGTTTTTTGTTCCCCTTAATGTGAAAAATTCCAAAAGGGAAAACTAAGTATAACAAAGATCTAAAATGTTTCACTCAAAGCGACATTTTCAACAATTTGTTTTTCAAAATAGAAAGGAAGACTAAACAACACTTTTCAATTTCGAATAGAAAATGCTTTTTACACTTCGAATAACAACAAATCAAATCAAATACATGACAAAAAGTTCAATCGACTACTCAGAGAAGGAAGACTCCACAACACTTCTCTTTTTTGACACAAAACGACAGTTACGACACTTTTTGTACCAAAACGACAGATCGTTTTAAGAAGCTTTTCGACAAAGGACTGTAAATGATGGAAAAATATATAAAAAAATTGACTAATCCTAATAAATGGAGGCTGATCTATGTGATGCAAGTAGGCTTCAGTAAGGAGGCACTGTTCATAGGCAACAAATCACTTAAACAGAACTGAAAACAAGGACAAAAAACCCAAATTTCAAGAAGGGAAATAGGCCCAGTCAGTCATTGCACCTGGGCTTCACAGAAACAATGATGAATCGCACTTTTTAGGCTTGAGAGGTGCGATGAATACTGGTTGATAGTGACAGATAGTACGATGGGCCAGGGAGCACAACTGAGGTGGGTTTTGGCTCAAATTTGCAGCTGATTTCAGTTAGTTAAGCTGAGCTATGATGGACAGTAAAGAGAAAAGTACAAAGGAATGATATTGGGAGATTACTGAGCTATGAAAAGGGCATCTAAAATGCTTGTAAGTCAAATGTTCAATTCATAAACTAAACCAGATATTGACTGAGGCAACATTCATCCACTATGCAATTGCAGAGCAGGAGTAGTTTGAAGGCTACCTGGCTGACTTCAAGCTCCATCTATAGTCTATAAAACAAACAGCAACAACCAAAAACATCTATTACTTCCCCAGCGGAGTCACCATTTTCTTTCTGGGAAAACTAGTGTCTTTTCGATCGACTAGCCCTCTAGGTTTGGCAGCTACCCTAGAAACAACAGTTTAAAGCAATTTGTGATTTCTTCTATGTATAATAGACAAGAGAAAGACAAAGGAACCAACCTGGATCTTCCACTTAACTCCTTGCTTGATCTCTCTCCCTCTTGACAGAGCTTGCAACTCCTCTCCGTACTTATCTCGCTTGGAGAGTACCTGTAGAAACACAGTAACAAAGAACCATCAAAGCATCTTGATCTATTATATCATAAGCATTACAGAATCAGAAATGTAATGAACACACAATGGCATTCATAAACAAAAACATTCACAATTGCATAGTTATATGGAAGAAAACTCAAAGAGATTTATTAAATAGAAGGGAGAATTACAACCCAGTTGTCTGATCCAGCATCATCCTCCCAGCATCAAAGCCCTCTTCACCTATTGAAAAGTAAGATCACACCAATAATACAATTCTCTTTCTCAAATACAAACTATTAGCACTTCCTTGCAAATTACAATCTTCCAGCCTCCAGATCTCTCAGATGAGGGATCCATTTATAGATGTGTGCAAGGTTGTGAGTCATCTATGGGGTTTTGATTAGTGTAATTCCACTTGTTGCATTTGGTTCCACTTAGAGATTTCTTGGATCTCTTACTCATCCCTAGGCGAATTCAGAGAGGCAATTGTCATAGGAGAAGTTTCTAGAAGATTCCATGAGCATCCACTTAGCAAACTGTCTCGGAAATTTTTCCATCCTCTCTCATTGCACCCTACAGAAGGCCTCATTAGTATGCATCGCACCTGGCTTGTGTAGAAGTCAGTATGCATTGCACCCGGATAGAGGAGCAGTCAGTATGGTCTAGTTTAGCCCAATTCTGGATGGTTTTTTAGGTGTAACTTTTGGGGAATGATGTAATCAGTTGACCATGATCTTTTAGGGTATGAAACAACTCTTTTAGTAGTTAAAGAGCCCTAGTTTATCGAAATATAAGATTGGGGTTGAAGTGCCCAAATATGTCTATAACACATAGGTAGAATATGAAGGATAATGACCTAGTGGCCACACTACAGCGCAATGATACATATCTAAAAAAGTAAAACATACTATTCTACCATTGTGAACTTTTGAAGACTTTCTATAGAATTCCCTGCACAGTTTTCATATACCACTCTTCTCTCACACACACTCTCCAAGATCACACTACCATCACATTTTCTTCTCAACTGAACAAACCAAATAGATCCATGATCATCATCTATTTATAATCTTTTGTATTGGTTAAATCAATAATTACATTTTTGTAGTGGAAATTTGTTCTTATGTTGGAAGGGGTTTGGTTCATTGCTTCTTGAGTCAATATAGCCACTTACTTCACTTACTAATGGATATTCTCACTTAACAATTTTCTAGAAGTGCAATAACCTTTTTCTGACCTTTATATGATGAGTCTTGAACAAGACAAGCTAGAGAAAAAATAAGCACCTAATGAGCATGAGGAATGCATAGAAATTTTAGCTCTAAGTCTCGGTCACATGCACAAGCCTACAAAAACACGTCTAGATATTTTAGTTTCTTGTATGGGCCTGTTTCCAAGTGACTAGATCTTTTCATGCACACCCATGAGCCTCCATTAAAGTGACTAGCGAAGAGGATGGTCAAACTCGTCTCTCCTTAGTTCATAACCCGCTAAAACTTACTCCATTGCTTAAAAACCTTCTATAAGAACTAAAAAACCCATTGTAGCCATTGTAACACTCCAACAATACACTATCACCACTCTATCATCATCATAAGCCAAACGAGGTTAGCTTGAATTCCATCCATCAACTACACTAACACTTATGCCTTCAAAACTTTTCCACATCTACTCCAATATCTACATGAAATTCACACCATCAATTATAGGCCCTACAATTGATCATACAAGCTAAAACCCATCCACACACACAAGGTACCATAAACATGACTTGTTTCCAACACTACCAACTAGGTGTAGCAACTCCATAACTTGCTAAGGCATTAATATAGTCTTGGGTGTGGAGCCTGATTATCTTCTATATTCAAAGGTGTCACCGCATTGGACCCCAGTTTGTAATGGGGTAGAAATTCCGCTCGTAAAATATTCACTACAAGGTGGGTCTAGGGGGGGCGACTATGACCTTTGGGAGCCCCCCCTTGGCGGGGTCATCAGGGGTAGCACCCCCGAAGCTAACATTAGATGTCAAATTTACTTGTAAAATGTTGTAATTTTGTAGTCAATATGGGCCATTCATTAGGTAGGGGTCTCATGGTAGAAGTTATGTTTAATTTATGGTTTTTTTCCCTAGAAGGCAACCCCTCACTATATATGAGGGAATTGTATTGCGTCTATGTAGATCTGTATTCTATGTGAGGAAGAGAGGAGATTGAGAGAGAAGAGGGAATTACAACGAATCTTTTGTAGGTTGTAACTCTTCAATTTGCAGGATAATATAAAAGGAAGGAATGGCTGTTTCTCCATGGATGTAGCCCAAATTAGGTGAACCACGTATATCTATGTCTCTCTTGTTTTATGCATTTTATGTGTTTATATTTCTATAATATTTTATATGTTCCATTGCCTTGCAATATATAATTTTCTAACAACTGGTATCAGAGCCAAAGGTCTATTTGGGTGATAAACTCGTAGTAGAGAAGGGTTCCTCATTCAAGTGGGAGAAATGGTAGAAGATGGTAGGTTTATGGTCAAAAAATTTAACGGCCAAAACTACCAGTTGTGGAAGATGCAGATGGAATATTATCTGTATCAGAGAAATCTATACCAACCATTAAGCAGAAAGGAAAAGAAGCCGACGAGTATGAAAAACACAGAATGGGATATTCTCGAGAGAAAGGCACCTGGAACAATACACTTGTGCCTAGCCACATCGGTAGCATTTAATATTTCAAAGAAAACGACAACAAAGCGTTTAATGTCAACATTTGCCAAACTATATGAAAACCCTCGGCCACAAATAAGGTATTTCTTATGAAGAATTTATTTAATATGAAAATGTCAGAAGGTGGATCTGTTGCTGATCATTTAAATGAATTTAATATAGTTACCAGTCAGTCAAGTTCTGTAGGGGTAACTTTTGATGATGAAGTTAGTGCTTTGTTATTTCTATGCTCATTGCCAAAAAGTTGGAATGGTTTAGTTATGGCCATTAGTAACTCTATTTCTGGATATTGTACTTTAAAGTTTGATGATGTTGTCGGTGCAATTCTTAGTGATGAAATGTGACGGAAAAGCTCTGGTGAGACATCAGGTAATGCTAAATACCGCCCGCATTGGGCAGGTATTCCTCGGGCTACTATGCTACGCGATATGTACATTGGTTGTTTGATCATAAGGGAGCAGATCGATGACTATAGGCTGCCGAGTAGGTTTGTGGGTTCAGAAGAAAGGCAGTGGGAGTCAAAATAGCTTCCGGTATACCACCCTTATCGGGCGCCCTCAAATCTAAAGGTGGTATATATAAATTGCAAGTGATGCCGCTCAACTATCTACACGTGGCTTTGGGAGGAGAGAGAATACCGCCCTCATCGGGTGGGTATTTCTCGGGCTTCTACTCTACGCGATATGGATATTGACTATTTGATCATGAGGGAGCAGATCGACAGCTACAAGCTGTCGATCAGGTTAGTGGGTCTGGGAGAAAGTCAGCACAAGTTGTTAATACAGTGGGCGGATATCCCATCTACTGCTTCTCCACTCGATACGGTTCTCAGCCGTTGGATCAAGAAGCATCAGATCTATGGTTCAGGTTCAATTAGCATGTTAGTGGGTCTACATTAAAGGACTAGTATGCTTTTGATTACAATCTCTATTCCCATCTTTAAGTCCGCCAAATGTTTGGTCGGGGCTGAAATTTTTGTACGGGCACTAAGTGCTGATTTAATTCTTCCCTTTGTTGGAGGAATTGCGTCCTCTTAACACCTGTTGTAACTTATGTAACATATTTTCAGTCACAAGTTAATAGAAGGTCCGACTCGTGCTTTAGCAAAAAAAGAAACATCAAGTAATGCTTTGATTGTAGAGACTAGGGGAAGAAAAATGGAAAGAGGAAAGAGCCATGGATATCACAGTAAGTCAAGAAAAGGCAGATCCAAGTCCAAATTGGGGATAGCGTGCTAGAAATGCAGGAAGAAAGGACACCTGAAGAAATACTGCAAGTCTCGGAAGGGAAAAGAAGGAAGCACGCAACAAGAAAATAATCATGAATCGAATGTAACAGGTGATGTGTTACAAGATGCTTTGATTTTTTCTTTAGAAAATATTATTGATGCTTGGATGGTAGATTCAGGGGCCTCATTCCATGGCACACCTGATAGCAAACATATTCATGATTATGTTCAAGGAGATTTTGGACAGGTTTGATTGTGTGATGATAAACCTTGTAAAATCATTGGAGTGGGTGTATTTTTCATTAAAAAACAAAATGGAAATCAATGGCTATTGAAGGAGGTAAGGAATGTTCTAGATCTGAAGAAAAATCTTATTTCAACAGGACAGTTGGGAGGTGAAGGCTGTGTGACTACTTTTACAGATAAAACTTGGAAGGTCACAAAAGGATCCCTAGTAATAGCAAAAGGGGAAAAGGTTGGTACATTGTATTTATGAAATGGTATTTCTAACAATGTTAATACTTTAACCTCTACAGGAGAAGATACGGCATTGTGGCATCATAGGCTCAGGCACATGAGTGAGAAGGGGATGCAAATTTTTCACTCAAGATTTTTTTTTCCAGGTTTGAAGCATGTTGGCTTAAAATTCTATGAGAATTGTGTTTATAGAAAACATAAGAGAGTCAAATTCCTCAGAGTTCGGAAAGAAAAGAAGAGCCAAAAATTAAAGCTTGTGCATACAGATGTATGGGGACCTACTCACATATCATCTCTTGTTGGCTCTCATTATTATGTTACTTTTATTGATGATGCAACCAGAAAAACCTGGATTTATTGTATTCGAAATAAATCTGATGTATTTGATACTTTCAAGAAATGGAAAGCTTTGGTTGAAAATGAGATAGGAAGAAGGTTGAAGTGTCTCAGATCAGAAAATGGAGGTGAATAGTGAAATAAAGAGTTTAATAGGTACTATTTAGAGAATGGAATTCAAAGGGAGAAGACAGTTCCAGGAACACCACAAGGAAATGGTGTGTCAGAAAGGGTGAATAGGAAAATCATGGAGCGTGCAAGGTGCATGAGATTGCATGTAGGATTGCCTTTACAATTTTGGGTAGATGTTGTAGATACTTCTATTTATCTAATAAACAGAGGGCCTCCAAGTTCCTTGGATGGTGGTATTCCAGAGGAGGCATGGACAGGTAAAAAGGTAAACTAATCTTTTTTAAAGACTTTTTGTTGTGAAGCCTTGGTCCACATTAATAAAGAAAATAGAACATAACTTGAGGCAAAATCAAAGAAATGTACCTTTATTGGATATGGTGTTAATGATTTTGGTTATCGCTTTTATGATTAAGAAAAACACAAAATCATTAGGAGCAGAGCTGTCATATTCAATGAAAAGTTTTTGTATAAGGATTAGCTGTAGGAAAAGAAATAGGAAAACGAAAACAAAGAATACACAGTGCTTGATGATATCACAGAAAAAGTGATGGTGCCTGAAAATCATAATGATCAACATCCAAAACAACAACCGCATCAACAACAAGCACCTCAAACACGTAAAAGTGGTGTTAGAAGATCTACCAGGATAAGTATACCCCTTGAACGATACTCTCCTTCATTATATTATGTATTGTTGACTGATTCTGGAGAACCAGAATGTTATGAAGAAGAAGTACAGGTATGAAAGAAGAGATGGACTACTTAGCACATAACCAGACTTGGCACTTAGTCAGGTTGCCTGCAGGTAACACAACCTTGCAGAATAAATGGGTTTACAAGTTGAAGGAAGAAGATTGAGGTAGAAAAAGGTATAGAGCTAGACTTGTCGTGAAAGGGTTTGCACAAAAAAAGGGTATAGACTTTGATGAGATATTTTATCCAGTTGTTAAAATGACTTCAAACAGAACTATTTTGAGTCTAGTACGAGCTAAAGATTTGCATCTTGAGCAATTAGATGTAATGACAACCTTTCTCGATGGGGATTTGGATGAAGAGATATATATGTGGTAGCCACAAGGATATGAGGTAAAAGCAAAGGAGAAACTAGTGTGCAGGTTGAAGAAGAGCTTGTATGGCTTAAAACAGGCTCCAAGGTAGTGGTATCTAAAATTTGATAGGTTTATGTTTGAACAAGGTTATACTATATGTCACTCTAATCATTTTGTTTATCTCAAAAGGAAAAATGATGAAAGCTATATTATATTGTTATTGTATGTAGATGAAATGCTTGTTGCAGGTTCTAACATGCAGGAAATGAATGTGCTTAAAAGAAAATTGGTGAACTCATTTGAAATGAAGGATTTGGGGGCTGCAAAACAAATCCTTGGCATGAGAATAACTAGAGACAAGAAGAATCACAAATCAACATTGTCTCAAAGTGAGTACATTAAAAAGGTGTTGAAAAGGTTTAATATGTAGAATGCAAAACTAGTTAGTATACCTCTGGCTAGCCGTTTTAAATTAAGTAAGGAGGAGTGTCCCAAGACTTAGGGAGAAATGGCTCATAAGTCTAAAGTTCCATATGCATCACCAGTTGGAAGCTTAACGTATGAAATGGTCTGCACAAGGCCTAATATTTCACATGTAGTGGGAGTTGTAAGAAGGTACATGAAAAATCCAGGAAAAAAACATTGGATGGTGATGAAGTGGATTCTCGGGTATTTGAGAGGTACCAAAAATCAAGCATTATGCTTTGGTTTCTCAAACATTGTTCTACAGGGATATGTTGATGCAGATATGGTGGGTGATAGAGATAATAGGAGGGGCACCACAGGGTATGTGTTTATTGTAAGTGGAATAACTATCAGTTGGGTCTCAAAAATACAAAGTGTTGTCGCACTCTCAACAACAGAAGCAGAGTATGTTGCTACTATAAAGGCTCGTAAAGAAATGATTTGCTTACAAAGGTTTCTGGATGAATTGGCTAAGAAGTAAGAGTTGGGAAGGTTATACAGTGATAGCCAGAGTGCCATACCTCTTGCAAAGAACTCTGCATTTCATTACAAGACTAAACATATAGCTTAAGTACCATTTCATACGGTCAGCATTGGAAGATGGATAGTTGAAGCTCGAAAAGATACACACTAACCAGAATCCCGTAGATATGTTAACAAAAGTTGTAACCAGGGAGAAACTGAGAATCTTCTCAGTTTCAATTGGTCTTCAAGTATGATGAAGAATATGAGAAACGATGAGGTCCAAAGTGGAGTCATTTTCCATCAAATGAAACAGTGGTGGAGTTGCTATAATTAATCTTCAAGTGGGAGATTGTTGGGTGTGGACCCTGATTATCTTCTATATTCAAGGGTATTGTTGCATTGGACCCTAGTTTGTAATGGGGTGGCAATGCCACCCGTAAAATATTCACTGCAAAGGGGGTCCAGAGGGGGGTGACTGCAACCTTTAGGGGCCCCCCTAGCGGGGCGATCGGGTGCAATGGCCCCGACTATAAAAATAGATGTAAAATTTCCTTGTAAAATGTTGTAATTTCGTAGTCAATCTGGGACATTCATTAGGCGAAGATCTGATTGTAGAATTCATGTTTAATTTATGGTTTTTTTTTCTAAAAGGTAACCCCTCGCTATATATGAGGGAATTGTATTGAGTCTATGTAGATCTATATTCTGAGTGAGGAAGAGAGAGGATATTGAGAGTGGAGAGGGAATTACAACAGATTTGTTGTAGGTTGTATCTCTTTAGTTTGCTGGATAATATGAAAGGAAGGACTGGTTGTTTCTCCATTTTAAAACTTTGCAGGTATTCTACCCATTTTGCATGCTTCTAGTTAAGCTTTGGTTGCTGCATAATTTATTGTAATACATGGTTATTTGAATACAATATGAACTCCTTGGACATCAAGTAATGTCTCCACTTCTTCAAAGACTATGCCACTGCATAAAACTCCTTGTCGTAAGAAGAATATTTCTTCTTTGTCTCATTCAGGTTTTCACTAAAATAAGATAGAGGCCTGTCCTCCTGACTCAAAATAGCTCCAATGGCTTCTCCACCAGCATCACACTTCACTTGAAAAGGTTTATTAAAATCAGGTAAAATAAAAATAGGTTTCTCAGTAATCTTTCTCTTCAAGAGCTTGAAGTTATTTTATGCTTCAGCAGTCGATTTAAATGGTTTTCTGTGCTTCTTTATTGTGTCAATAATTGAAGCATTAATCTTACTAAAATTCCTTATGAATTTCCTATAAAAACTAGCAAGACTGTGAAAACTTCTTACCCCAAAGACACTTTTTGGTGAAGGCGACTCCATGAAAGCCTTGATATTCTCTCGATCCATCTTTAATCCCTCAATAGAAACAACAAAGCCCAAATGCACCAACTACTCCTTCATGAATGAACATTTCTTTAAATTTAACAGTAACTCTTCCTATTGTAGCATGTGTAAGACATAATTCAGATGTCTCACATGTTCCTCCTTAGATCTACTGTAAACTAATATATCGTGGAGATATACTATTACAAATTTACCAATAAATTTCTCCAGAACTTCAGTCATAAGTCTCATAAATGTACTAGGGCATTCGATAATTCAAAAGGTATTACCATCCACTCGTACAATCCCTCATTGGTTTTAAAAGAAATTTTCCACTCATCTCTCTCTCTCTAATTATGATTTGATGATAACCAATTTTTAAATATAACTTTGTAAACTATCTAGCTCCACTCAAACAATCCACCAAATCTTCGATTCTAGTTAAGGAAATTTGTACCCGATTGTTATATTATTGATTGCTCTCGAGTCAATGCACATTCTCCAGCCTCCATCTTTACTTGGGCTCAACGCACTGCACAAGGACTCAAACTATCTCTAACTAGTCCCTTGTCTAAGAGTTCCCGAACCTGTTTCCTCATCTTTTCATTCTCAATGGGAGTCATCATGTAAGCTGCTTTATTAGATGGATTTTCTCGTGGAATCAAATCTATGTGATGACTGATTTTTCTAGTGGGTGGTAACTCATCAAGCAAATCATCTACAATGATATCAAAATAACTGTCCAACATCTCTTGAATTTCAATTGGTAAATCAGAAACTTTTGTGGAAGTAGTAATTACCTTGGGCTTGCAAACCAATGCAAATATTATCTCATTTTCCTCCATCTGTTGTAAGTACTCCTTTCCACTCAGCGAAAGGATTTTTGGATCAAGTTTCTTCGATGTATCGTCTTCTTCTATTGGCAGTGATGTATGATTGACACCATCTTTGCTAAATTTGTATGTGTTCTTGTTTCCATCATGCATAGCTCCTCTTTCATACTACCATGGTATACCCCAACAATATATGACACACATCCATATGCATCACATCGCACAAAATTTTGTCTCTGCATTTTCCCAACTACAACTCTACTTCGCATTGCTCATTCACTACCAACTGATATCCCTTTTGAAGCCATGACACCTTATAAGGTGTTCAATGTTTCTTCATTTTCAATCTCAACTTCTCCACCACCTCCGTAGATCCCAAATTATCAGTATTATCACTGTCTATTATCATGTGACAAAACTTCCCTTGAACATTGCACACAGTCCTCAACAAGGTTTTCCTTTGTGCTGGTTCAACAATTTCCTTAGTTGGCTTTAACAAAATTTTGTTGACTACCAAAGATTCCCCTTTCTCTCATAAATTATCTTCGTCTATTACCTTTGTTGCTTCCTCTTCGTTTTTTGCAGCAATTCCATTCTTGTGATTCGTTCCTTTAATTTTTGGTCACTCATAAGCTCTGTGTCCCACCTTGTTACATCTATAACATCTAACTTGTCTTCCTCTACCTTTGCCTCCTCTTCCTCTGGAAAAGCTCCCTCTCCCACTTGCATTACCTTTTGTGGGTGCATCGTGACTTGAGTTGCTCCTAGCTCCATCTCTAGGTCTTGTAGATCTTCCTCTACAACCTTGTATTCCACTTCCTTGGAAAGTACCTCTATTTCTAGCAGACTGCTTCCTCATGAATTTTTCTTGAGCATTCAGTACCATCTCATAAAAATATTATATTATTTTAGGAGACAATACACTTATCTCATCTTGAATGTCCATTCTAAGACCAGTCACATATCTCACAACCTTCTCATATGTATCTTGGATTTGCCGTGCTCTTATACTCACTTTGTATAATTCCTCTGTGTATTCCCTTACTGTCACAGACCTCTGTCTAAGATTCTACATCTGTCTAAATAATGTTTGTTGATAGTCACCTAGCAGAAAGTTACTTTTCAATTTTTCCACCAGGCCTGCACTCCATCCCACCAAAGTGTTGCATGTCCTTTTAGTTTTGTGACAACAAACTTCACCTTCTTTCCTTCATCTGTTTCTTCATAATCGAAGAATTTATCCATGTAATTTATCGAGTCTATCAATTCCTCACGACTTAAGCTTCTTGTTCAGATTGAGACTTCAAGTCTGGGCTCAGATGTGCATCTTAATATTGACCTAAAGAATCTCATTTCAGGAGCTACATCTGCAGGTCCTTCATCTTATATAGCTCCAACTTCAAATTCACTTACATCCCCAGCATCTACATCTCTCCCCATTTCCAATTCTTCATCATTTGCAACTAGTCGTCCTCTTCTTCAACTACCACCTTCCTCCAACTTTGAAAGCCATGTTGGATTTCTTTTTTTGATCCTTGAGATCCTGTTCGGTGTTAGTAGGTTGTTATGATACCACAAATGGTGGCTAGGGTGCAGGCGAAATGGACAATCATTCAAACCCAAAAATGATTTCACCAATTTTAGGTGAAATTTCTTCTTGTATTTTGTGTGGAGTATGAGTCATCTACCTCCAAAGTTGGCTATCTTGCTAAATTACTATAACTGCTTAATTTTAACCACAATATGATAACCTTTTAATTTCCACAGAATTAAAAAGGATTTTAATATTTTCGTTAATTCCTGATTGTGTCTACCTTTTCCCCAAACCTTATCACGTTAATTCTCTGTCGTTGATATTACGTTTATTCCAACGGTTGTTGGTTCATCTGATCCATAAACTAATCAGAGATCCTCCACCGTTGATCAAATCACACTTGATCCCAGAGTTAACAGCGATATCACACACGGATCTTGCACGAGGCTTACCAACCTCATGAAGCCGATAATATTTATAAGTCCTCAATTTATAAAAGTTTGGGTCCGGGTTTGAGATTAAGGTCCGACATATCCATCGGATAACAGAGGCCATCAGATCTACGGCTCGTGAGACTTCAATTAACTCATGGATTAAACAGGTCTAACCCCCACTTTTGACAATGACATAAGGCGGTGAAAAATGGAATCAATAGTTAGGAATGAGTGTGGCACTTTAGTCCTCGATTAAGAAATTTGTATAGTTTTACCCCCACATTTGCTAATACATGGAAAAAAGAGAGTAAATGCGAACACACAAAACTCTAATATTTCAAGCCAAAGTAGAAATTCAATGATACACAGAGATACTACAGAAGGATGAAACACCTCTTTTATTGACCAATTTTACACAAAAATAGAGAGAGTTGTGTTTTCTACAACTTAATCATATATGGCCAAAACAAGCTAAACGAGTCAAAATCCTTTACTTACATAAATACCATTCCATCCTAACTATCAGATTATTGGAACACTCGATCAAATTTTCCTAATCTTGAATAATATGTAATGTGGTCTATATTCTCCTTGAGAATCTCAAGTGAATCAAAACTGCATGAATTAATTACAAAACCACTTAATCCCTAAATCCTAGCTTAAATCCTATATAGAAATATTGTAAATTGAGAGATAAAAGATACCACTTGTTTGCTTGTAACTTTTTTTGGATTTTTGGAATAAGTTCGAAGCCTTTTTCCTTCAAGCGTCATGCTCATATATCACGTTTCCTCATCTCGTATAGATAGAGCCATTTGAGGAGGGGATTCCACACATGCTTGGGGTTGTAGAGTCCTTATGGACTTGATGGTGTTGCTCTAGCTAATCATGGGGAATGTGAGTCCATCGATATTTGGGAGAGTTTCACAAGAATGCAACCATAACCCTCTTATGGTAGTTGAGTTGGTCCATCTTCACATTGTGTTCTAGTGTTTGGAAAACTAGGGAAAGAACTTGCTAGATTTAATTATTTGTAGATTTGTCTTCTGGCATTGTGAGAACTAGTTTCCACTTCCATTGCTCCTAGTGATGGGGCCCACCCAGATGTATTATTGTCTTTTCATCTTGTGGCGGATAGGCTAAGAGATAAAAGCCATTCCGAGAAGTGTGATTTAGCGTGGCTTTAAGGGGCTCTTAGGAGCCACTTGAGATCCTCCTCACTAGTGGCTAGGTGGTATGTTTGGCCCCTTGAGGATGTTTGAGAGGTGCCGAACCTTAGAAGGAGGGGATTTACCATAAAATAGTAATATTTACATTACTTTTACAATATAAAAAGATTATTAAACATGTATATTGAGCCTTATTTTACAATTAATATCTATAAATAGTCTTTATGGAAATACCATGATCCAATATCATGGCTTGTCAATATCAAGGATTATCAATAGGTTATGCCAAAAACTTCTTACCTCAAAGACACTTTTTGGTGAAGGCAACTCCATGACAACCTTGATCTCCTCTCGATCCATCTTTACTCCCTCAAGAGAAACAACAAAGCCCAAATGCACGAACTCCTCCTTGAGGAATGAACATTTATTTAAATTTAACAGTAACTTTTCCTATTGTAGCCTCTGTAAGACATAATTCAGATGTCTCACATGTTCCTCCTTAGATCTGTTGTAAGCTAATATATCGTCGAGATATACTATTACAAATTTACCAATAAATTTCTTCAGAACTTCAGTTATAAGTCTCTTAAATGTACTAGGGGTGTTTGATAATCCAAAAGGCATTACCATCCACTCATACAATCCTTCATTGGTTTTAAAAGTAGTTTTCCAGTCATCTCTCTCTAATTTAGATTTGATGATAACTAATTTTGAATATAAATTTGTAAAATATCTAGCTCCACTCAAACAATCCATCAAATCTTCAATTCTAGGTAAAGGAAATTTGTACCTGATTGTTATCTTATTGATTGCTCTAGAGTGAGTGCACATTCTCCAGCCTCCATCTTTATTTGGGCTCAACACTATTGGCACTGCACAAGGACTCAAACTCTCTCTAACGAGTGCCTTGTCTAATAATTCCTGAACCTGTTTCCTCATCTTTTCATTCTGAGTGGGAGTCATCGTGTAAGCTGCTTTATTGGATTTTCTCGCGGAATCAAATCTATGTGATGACTGATTTTTCTAATGGGTGGTAACTCATCACGCAAATCATCTACAATGATATCAAAATAACTATCCAACATCTCTTGAATTTCAATTGGTAAATCAGAAACTTTTGTGGAAGTAATTATTACCTTGGGTTTGCAAACCAATGCAAAAATTATCTCATCTTCCTCCATCTGCTGTAAGTACTCCTTTCCACTCAGCAAAAGGATTTTTGTATCAGGTTTCTTCGATGTATCCTCTTCTTCTATTGGCAGTGATGTATGATTGACACCATCTTTGCTAAATCTGTATGTGTTCTTCTTTCCATCATGCATGGCTCCTCTTTCATACTGCCATGGTCTACCCCAACAATATATGACAGACATCCATAGGCATCACATTGCCAAAAAAAAATTCTGTGCATTTTCCCAACTACATCTTCACTTCACATTGCTCATTCACTACCAACTGATATCCCTTTTGAAGCCATGACACCTTATAAGGTGTTGGATGTTTATTTGTTTTCCATTTCAACTTCTCCACCACTTCCGTAGATCCCAAATTATCAGTACTATCACTCTCTATTATCATGTGACAACACTTTCCTTGAACCTTGCGCACAGTCCTCGATAAGGTTTTCCTTTGTGCTTGTTCAAAAATTTCGTTAGCTAGCTTTAACAAAATTTTGTTGACTACCAAAGATTCCAGTTTCTCTCGTAAATTCTCTTCATCTATTACCATTGTTGCTTCCTCTTCATTTTTTGCAGCGATTCCATTCCTTTGATTCGTTCCTTTATGTTTTGGGAACTCATAAGCTCTGTGTCCCAGCTTGTTACATCTGTAACATCTAACTTCTCTTCCTCTACCTTTGCCTCCTCTTCCTTTGGAAAAGCTCCCTCTCCCACTTGCATCACCTTGTGTGGGTGCATCATGACTTGAGTTGCTCCTAGCTCCATCTCTAGGTCTTGTAGATATTCCTCTACCACCTTGTCTTCCACATCCTCGGAAAGTACCTCTATTTCTGGGAGACTACTTCCTCATGAATTTTTCTTGAGCCTTCAGTACCATCTCATAAGCATCTTCTATTGTTTTAGGAGACAATACACTTATCTTATCTTGAATGTCAATTCTAAGACCATTCACATATCTCGCAACCTTCGCATATGTATCTTGGACTTGTGGTGCTCTTATACTCACTTTATATAATTCCTCTGTGTATTCCTTTATTGTCATAGACCTCTGTCTAAGATTCTGCATCTGTCTAAATACTGTTTCGTGATAATCACGTCGCAGAAACTTACTTTTCAATTTTTCCACCATCCTACTCCAATTCTTAATTGGTTGTTAGCCAAGTCTTCTTCTTTGTGCCTGCACTCCATCCCACCAAAGTGTTGCATGTCCTTTGAATTTTGTGACAACAAACTTCACCTTCTTTCCTTCATTTGTTTCTTCGTAATCGAAGAATTTATCCATGTCATTTATCGAGTCTATCAATTCCTCACGGCTTAAGCTTCCTATGTAGATTGAGACTTCAAGTCTAGGCTCGGATGTGGATCTCAATATTGACCTAAAGAATCTCATTTCAGGAGTTACATATGGAGGTTCTTCATCTTCTATAGCTCCAGCTTCAGGTTCACTTGCATCTGTAACATCTGCATCTCTCCCCATTTCCAATTCTTCATCATTTGCAACTAATCATCCTCTTGTTCAACCACCACCTTCCAACTCTGAAAGCCATGTTGGATTTCATTTTCTAATCCTTGAGATCCTATTCGCTGTTAGTAGGTTGCTCTGATACCACAAATGGTGGCTGGGGTGTAGGCGAAATGGACAATCATTGAAACCCAAAAATGATTTCACCAATTTTAGGTGGAATTTCTTCTTGTATTTTGAAGTTGAAGAATGCTCCACATGGATGTTATGTTTCTTCATTGCGGCTTCCAAGGCTTCCATCTTCTTAAAGCATTTAGATTCTAAGTGGCCATCTCGATTACAAAAGTTACAATGTCGATCAGTCTTCTTCCATTTGTTTTTATTGGTCTTATCATTTTGCTGAAATGATCTTTCATTTTGAGGCTGAGTTTGCTTAGGACCCTTGTTTGGTTTAGGGCCATTCTTTTTAGGATATGACTTCTTAGGATTCTTTGAATTTGGTTGCTGCTGGGCGGCTAATGCTTTCTTGGAAGAGTTTCCAAGATTAAGAAGACCAAGGTGTAAGAGTTTTTTCTTGTTCTCTTATTAAAGAATCACAAAAAGAGTCAAAGGAAGGGGCCTTGTAGTCTTTTGACAGACTTAGGACACTTACACTATTTTCTCGGTCTTCAAGTCTTGCAATCCAAAGAGGGTATTTCCCTTTCCCAGTCCAAGTATGCTTGTGATATTCTTCGTCATTTTCACATGGAAGACTATAAGCCAGCCCCTTCTACCTTTCAGTCTGGAGTCAAACTTTCAGTCTCTTGTACTTCTCGTGAAGTTGATGCTACCTTATACCGTCAACTTGTAGGAAAACTCTTGTATTTAACCCATACTCGTCCTGACCTTTCCTTTGCTGTTGGCCTTGTTGCTCGTTTTATGCAAAACCCCCATGAAAGTCATTGGAAATCAGCTAAAAGAATAGTTCGTTATGTTCAAGGTACAATACAGTTTGGGATTCATTACAGTGCCAAAGCAGCTCCTCTATTAGTTGGTTTCACTGATTTTGATTGGGCTGGTGACCCTGATGATCGGAAGTCTACTGTCGGTTATGTCTTCACTCTTGGTTCAGGACCTATTACATGGGCTTGTAAGAAACAGGTTGCCATTTCTCTTTCGTCAGTAGAAGCAGAGTATCGTGGTGCCGTGGAAGCTAGTAAGGAAGCCTTGTGGCTTCGTCAGATCCTATCAGAGTTTGGCTTTGAGCAGCAGCATCCAACCACACTTTGGTGTGATAATCAAAGTTCCATTCAGCGATGCAAAGATCCAGTCCAGCATCAGCGCAGCAAACACATTGAACTACACATGCACTTCATCAGAAAGCTCATTCATGACCATGTTCTTGAAGTGCAATATTGTTCAACAGATGATCAGGTTGCAGACATCTTCACAAAGGCTCTCACAGAGGCGAAGTTCACTAAACTTCGATATATGCTTGGAGTTCAGGAAGTTTTCACTAAGGGGGGATAGGCTCTAGTGCCTCCTTCCTTCTCCTATTGTGTCATATTTATAAATCCTTCAATCCTATCCCAAGTTGTTCTTAAGGGGGGATGTTAGGATATTCCGACACATCGGATATAGTTAAGTTCAACTTGGTCTAGTGTAGAGTTAGGTATAGAGTTAGGTAAAGTGTGTTTCTTTACCGTTGTACATTTTATAACTTACAATCCGACGGTCACGATATGTAGTGATCCGACGGTTCACTCTCTCCTCGGTATTACCGACACTTGATCCGTGGCTTGACACCCGATTGGTCGATGAGTTCTATTTAAAGCGCATGGAGGGTCATTGTTCAGGTAATCCGTGCATGAGAGAAGCTTATGTAAATTTTCATTCTTTGATTAATAAATTGCCTGTAGTAGCCACGTTGGCGCAGGCCGTGGACTGTTTCCCTCTTTGAGGGTTTTAACCACGTCAAAAATATTGGTGTATTGATTTGTGATCTGGTTGTGAGCGGTGTCCTTTTGGTGTTCTTTCTGAGGAACTTACCCTGTAAATTCCTACATATTTTGTGTGGAGTATGAGTCATCTACCTCCAAAGTTGGCTATCTTGCTAAATTAGTAGAACTCCTTAATTTTGAACACAATATGATAACCTTTTAATTTCCATAGAATTAAAAAGGATTTTAAACTTTTCGTTAATTCCTAATCGTGTCAGCATTTTCCCGAAACCTTATCACATTAATTCTCTGTCGTTGACATTACCTTTCAATCTGACGGTTGTTGGTTCACACGATCCACAAACTAATGAGAGATCCTCCACCATTGATTAAAACACACCTGATCCAATAGTTAACAATGCTATCACACAGGGATCTTGTGCGATGCTTACCCACCTCATGGAGCCGATAAGATTTATAAGTCCGGAATTTATAAAATTTTGGGTTCGGGTTTCAGATTAATGTCCGACATATCCATCGGATAACAGAGGCCATTGGATCTATGGCTCGCGCGACTTAGATTAACACACAGGTTAAAGAGGTCTAATGTTCGCTTTTGACAATGACGTAAGGCCCTAAAAATGGAATCAATAGTTAGGAATGAGTGTGGCACTTCAGTCTTCGATTAAGAAATTTGTATAGTTTTACCCCCACATTTGCTAATACATGGAAAAAAGAGATTAAATGCGAACACACAAAACTCTAATATTTCAAGCCAAACTGGAAATTCAATGATACACAGAGATACTACGGAGGGATGCAACACCTCCGAGATTGACCAATTTTACACAAAAATACATAGAATTATGTTTTCTACAACTTAATCATATATGGCCAAAACAAGCCAAACAAGTCAAAATCCTTTACTTACATAAATACCATTCCATCCTAAGTATCAGATTATTAGAATAGTCCATCGAATTTTCCTAATCTTCAACATTATCCAATGTGGTCTATATTCTCCTTGAGAATCTCAAGTGAATCAAAAGCGCATGAATTAATTAAGAAACTACTCAATCCCTAAATCCTAGCTTAAATCCTATCTAGGAATCTTGTAAATTGAGAGATAAAGGATCCCACTCCTTTGCTTGTAACATTTTTTGGATTTTTGGAATAAGTTTGAAGCCTTTTTCCTTCAAGCATCATGCTCATACATCACTTTTCCTCATCTCGTATAGCTAGAGCCATTTGAGGAGGGGATTCCACACATGCTTGGGGTTGTAGAGTCCTTAAGGACTTGATGGTGTTGCTCTAGCTAATCATGGGGAATGTGAGTCCATCGATATTTGGGAGAGTTTCACAAGAATGCAACCATAACCCTCTTATGGTAGTTGAGTTGGTCCATCTTCACATTGTGTTCTAGTGTGTGGCAAACTAGGGAAAGAACTTGCTAGATTTCTTTATGTGTAGATCTGTCTTCTTTGCATTGTGAGAACTAGTTTCCACTTCCATTGCTGCCAGTGATGGGCCCACCCACATGTATTATTGTCTTTTCATCATGTGGCAGATAGGCTAAGAGAGAAAAGCCATTCCAAGAAGTGTGATTTAGCGTGGCTTTAAGGGGCTCTTAGGAGCCACTTGAGATCCTCCTCACTAGTGGCCAGGTGGGATGTTTGGCCCCTTGAGGATGTTTGAGAAGTGCCGAATCTTAGAAGGAGGGTATTTACCGTAAAATAGTAATATTTACATTACTCTTACAATAGAAAAGGATTATTAAACATGTATATTGAGCCTTATTTTACAATTAATATTTATAAATAGTCTTTATTGAAATACCATGAACCAATATCATGACTTGTCAATATCAAGGATTATCAATAAGTTATGCCAAAAAACTAACTCATTAAGGAATTAAAATATTTTATAAATATTGTACATTTATTTTATTTCATAATATTTTTTAAATTAAATACAGTAACTATTTTTACTATCTAAAAATAAAATAAAATAATAATAATTAATAATTATAATTATCAATAAAAACATTTTGACATGTAAAACTACATAAAACTAAAACTAAAATAGTTCTCAATCTAAGAGGTTGTGTAAAACTTTTGGTGTTATTATAGTCGATAGGTGTTGTGTTAAGCTTTTGGTGTTATTATAGTGGATAGATCTTTGAGCAGAGACATAGTTTCTTAGCATCCAATGATTGCTTATTAAATGTAAATGTTATGAGGTTAGTATAAAACAAATGGGGTTAATCAATTTGATTTTTTATTGTTTGCTAGTGTACTAATTTCTTTTTTGGACCTATCAAGTTGTATATTCCATTCATTAGGAATATAATTATACTTGGAACCTGAGTGACCACTATTCCATATGATAAATCAAATTAAGAGTTGGATAGTTGAATATGCTTCTAATGATAGTTAGTTTATTGGAGAGACCTTTCAACTAAGTATGGGAGGTGTAAAAGTTTTGACTCAATCAATATATATAAAAATAAAATTAATAATTAAATTAAATTAGGGTAAAAAAAATAAATAGAATTTGCTACACCATCGGTCAATACCATAAATTATCAATAGCTTGTGGCCAAATATATATAATTCTATAGATGTTGGTGTATATGTATATTTTGCTAGGTCTTCCCTAGAGATGGAGCTTTTGAAAATAAATGTGTGGGAGGCCTTTAGAGGCTAGATGTAAGGGTTTATGAGGCTAACTCTTTAGCAACATGTCTTCCCCAGGTTAGATATTATGTAGTTTGGTTAAATATTAGATATTAAGCAGTGTTAGGGTCCAACCCTAACCCCCTAATTTATGTAATAGGGTCAAGTAGTTATAGTTAATTAAAGAGTGAATAAAGCCCATATTAATAATTTCACTGCATATAAAGAAGGGAACACACTTAGTTGCAAATGGCCCATGGTATTAGAGAGATGGTATTAATAACAAATATGGTACTTACCCATGGTATTTAATGTATGAATCCTATATAAAGGATAGAGACTCCCCATTGACCACCATCGTGTCTCTAGCCCTACTCTATTGGAGGTTGCCCCTAGAAGAGGCAAGTGAACATTGTTTTCCTTTATGAATAATAAAATACATGTTGTTATTTATCATTGTTCTGAGTTATCTGTTATATCTCTTCCCATATTTGGTATCTTCTTAGCATATTTTGTATTCTAGTATCTTCTTGCACGTCAAGTGCATAACAAGTAGGGTGATTAGATATTTAGCATCTATTTGGGGCCTTTATTGAAACTCACTACTCTAAGGATTTTCTGAGGGAGCTTTAGGGGAGTAAACTTTACTAGGTCAAGTTAATAGTGGTATTTGGGTGAGGTATATGGACATCCATGGTTTGGCTAGTGGTATTCCTCTTAGATGATGCCTATTTAAACTCTCCAAATATCAATGTCACAGTGTGTCCGCCATTGAGAGAAAACATAGATGTCACTTTGTCTCTGCCATTGAGAGAAAACATAGATGCCATTGAGAGAAAACATAGATGTCACATTGTCTTTGCCATTGAGAGAAAACACAGATGTCACATTGTCTCGCCATTGAGAGAAAACATAGATGTCACATAGCCATCTATGTCCATGCACTTTGATCCCAACAATGAGAGTGTCATTCATCTATGTCCATGCACTCTCATGCCAACAATGAGAGTATCATTTTGATGAATTGGCTTATGAAAAAGTTATTAGAGTATACTGAACCAGGGATTATGATGGTCATAAGCTTTCTTGATTCTGGATGTTGTAAGCAAATTCCATAATCTTTTGGGCAGTAAGGGAAAAGAGGGACTTATAGGTTAGTTATTAGCTATTTCACTCAATCTACTAAGTTGATTATTGTTCATTTGCCTTGGTTATTAGTTGTTTCACTAGAATCTGTAAAGTTGATTATTGTTCATTTTCCTTGTTTTAGTGGAATCAAAATTGAAAAAGACAATATAAATATGAGGTAGATCCCAACACAAGATATATACACAATGGTTATGGTTTACAATTACTTAACATTCCATTTTGTTCCCTCCCTAAGAAGACATGACATTTTATTTTTATCTGAGTGTGAATAGTCATTCATTTTAAACAAGCACCCACTACAGGGATTCCTAGCTGGTCTCTTTTCACTCTTTCACATTGTTTGTTGAAAAATCTACACTACCCTATTAGCCAAGGCTATCTTGTGTTATTAAAATAGCTTCTCTTCCAATGTTTCGTAAAAGGTAGACTTGCCTCTAAGATGATACTTAGACAAAGCACGTTACATAGACAAAGCACTCCACAAGATCATCACATGTATAAACATGGAAAAAGGTCAGGATCACAAGTGGATAACCTTTTTGAAACATTGATTTATCACATGCAATGGATAATTTTCTAGTGGATAACTTCGTAGTGAATTAGAGCAGAAATTAAATTAAGTAGATAAAATAAAATCCTCAGCACAAAGTGAATTGGAAATATGTAGTTAAATTAAGATAATTGTTTAGTATGCTACAAAAAAACATATGATATGTCACAGGTTTATTGGGTGAATCTTGGAAGAGAATGTGTTGTGTCATATCAATAGAGACAAAAGCAATATTTTTATGTGCCTAGGGATAGTGAATAATTTAACTTATACATTTTGTGATTGTTGTTACGGTTCCAAGGGGTATTAGATGGGCAAGTTTCTCATCCTCACCAAATTTCATAGACTTGAACTTGAATTTTCTTATCCTACTGCAGTGAACCACCTTTTTTATAGTGAAGATCATCCTCCCTTCTGAAAATATGAAGATAAACCAACAAAGTAACCTAATTCCTTAGATCACAGAGATATCTTTAATGCATAACAAGTTGCTTTCTCAATCTAAGTCATCCCATATGCTTCAAATTTTCTTTTGTCCAGAGGAATGGTATTTTTCTTTATTATCATTGTATCCTCTCAAATGCAATGAAACCATGGTATGAACCAATACCATGATTTCATTGCATTTGAGAGGATACAATAATAATAAAGAAAACTTACCATTCCTGGTGACAAAATAAAACTTCAAGCACTTAAGATGATCCGTCTAAGAGAGCAACTGGTTATCCATCAAAGATATCCACGGAGGAATGGTAACAACAATCACAAGTTGTAGAAGGTAAATTATTCAGTATAGCGGGGCACCCCCTATATTGCTTTTGTCTGTAATTATGTGGGACAACACATTCTCTTTCCGACATTCTCTCCCAACAGCGGCAGCTGCACAGTAGTAGTGCAATCCCCAACACTTTCTCCCAGCAGCGGAATCTCCTTTTGCTGCTGCATTCCCACTGAAACATTCATGTAAGCATGCGTCCAGGGCAACACTTGTTTTCCCATATCTACCTTCACTTTATCTCCATGAACGGACCTACTACCAACGTGCATCAGACTACCAACCTGCAGCAGAACGGCGTGAACGTCAGTGGAGACGGCAAGGGGGTCAGCCTATGAAGAAGAGCTGGATATGGCCCCGTACACAATTTTGACAATGCATAGGCTATCAGGAATGCAAGTTGGAGCGCGAATTGTAAATACGACGGATAACAGAAACGATTGTCATGGAAATTTTGTTAGTAACATTCTCAAAGGAGTGAGAGAAGCCATTGATATTCATTTTAAGTTATTTAGGAGTATAATTAACATTTTTTATCATATCAGCTAGTTTTATTTTTTCAAGTACTTTAGAGAATTATATAAAATATTTTTTAAATTTAAGCTTAAACAACTAAAAAAAGATGGTCTTACTTTTTTAGCATTCGCACAACCACCAAAAACGTCCGTATTGAGATTTGAAATAACATGTATTGAGCCCAAATAAAGTACCTCACCCTGTAGGCTGGTGCTCAAAATGTTCCCCATGGAAATTTGAAATCACATATATGGAAAAATTCTAGTTGTTGCAACTAATAGGTAACCCAGATAAGGAGGTAGCCCAAATAGGGTACCTCATCCTCTAGGCTTGTTGTGGGCACTAGAAGCACAATTGTGACTAGAACATGTTACCCTGATGTTGTATGAAAGTGATTATTGGTAAGCCTTCTATATTTTAAAATATTAATGTAGTTTGCTTAATTAGTATATTATCTTAATTATGAACCAACATCATCCTCATTACCTTACCTGGACACAAGATCGCCACTTTAACTTTGCTTGCATGCTTGCGACATTTAATATGGGGTAAGGGGCCGATGCTATGACGGTGGCCTGTTCCTTGCGGACGGTGTGTAGGGCAACCTGCCATAAGTATTGGCCACCTCTTAGCTTGTGTGGAAGGTTCCACTGTTTTCTCTTAATATCTTCCAAGATCTTCCATTCTGTGTGTCCCCGTGGGGATCACTGTTGTATCCTATTTCGAAATTAAGATATTCCATTCTTTGCGTCCCACTAACCAAACTGCAATTTTTTCCTCATAGACGAGTGGCAGCCCATGGGAATTACTTTACTGTTTTTAAATGAACCAAAATCAATGCACGCGCAGTAATTCAAATAAATCTAATATATTATTATGGGCAGGATGAGAAAGGTAGGGTATGTTATAAAAAATATAAATTTAACATGATTACCTATTGTATTTAATTTTATGATTACTTTTTGTTATTTAAAATGATCTTAACTAAAAAAATTCTCTTTAATTTATAAATAGTTCAATGCGGTGCAAGAATGAAATTAAATATGGCTATAATTTATGATTTTTTCTTAAAATGAAATTGAATTAATTTCTTATTAATAAAAATGTTAAAATTTTTGAATTTAAAATAATAGAATAAATTTATACATTTAAAATAATATTTGTTATTATGATTTTTTATTTCTTATTTTATTAGTGAAATAAATTAATAAAATTTATTTTTCCAATCTAATAAATTATATATATATATATATATATATATATATATATATATATATAAATAATAAATCACACATATATTTTTGAATTGATTTATTTTGTATCTATTATTAACTTCAATAAATCTCTCATTGGCTTCAGAAAACTTTTAAATTATGACCCTAAGCTTATTCTAAAGCCTAGTATGACTTCCATGTGTAATTATGTTTGTATTCAAAGTTAAATTTGACCTAATGTAGGGCAATATAAAAAATTAAAAATTAAAAATCTAAATAATGTTTATGTTAGTCTCTCCAATAAATAATAATAATGAAAATAGAAAAAATTAATGGCCCAAATAGAAATGAAAATAACCATATAGATAAAAAAAAACTACAATACAATTATCTCATGGGTTTAGATAAAAAAAGCTACAATACAATTATCTATTGAGTTTAATACTTCTTTGATCATATACATTGAATTTGAATGGATTATATATTTACTTTCAACAATAAATTTTACCACATTAAATCCCAAATTAGGTAAAATTTTAAACATCTTTACACTTTATTAAACCAAATAACATTTCTTAAATCAAAGCAAAATGGTTAATTGAACACATAAAATCCAAAATCTTATTGCAAAATCTTTTAATGTTTCTTTTAATTAGTTATTTTTAAAATGAATCTTTAAAAGGAAAACCACCTATGCATATCTTAAAATCTCTATACACATAAATATTTCTAGGCCAAAGTTGTAATATTCAAAATATTGATTTGATGTAGTTTTATTATAGTTTTTGTTATCAAGCCATGTAAAAAACTTCATTAAATCTAATATTAATATTAATTTTGAAAGATTAATATTCATGTTAATATTATTATTAAATAGAATATTAATATTAATATTATTCAAATTAATAACTTTTAAATAATACAACATTAAATTCAATATAGACTAATTTGTTTATATTATAATGATACATATTATGTCTAGATCTATACGAGAAGGAAGAACAAAGGCATAGAGTGAAAAAGGGAGAGGGAGAAAGGAGAAGAGAGAGAGGGATAGAGAGATGGAGTTGGGCTGAGGGAAAGGTGGGGAAAGAAAGAAATACAAAGAGAGAAGTGGAGATAGATATGGAGTGGCAAGAAAGAGATTGATAGAAAACATTTATGCTTGTGGGTGAGAAAGAGAAACAAATAAGGAGAGATGGAGGGAGGTGGGGGAGGGAAAGAGAGAGAAGGAGACATGGAGGGAGATAGTGACAAATTTGGAGGGTAATAGAGAGAGAGAGAGAGGGAGAGGGAGAGAGAGAGAGAAAGAGAGAGCCGAGGGGGAGTGATAGAGGGAGGTGGTAGAGAAAGGTAGAGATAGAAACGAAGAGAGCGAGGATGTGAGAGATAGAAGGAGAGATGGAGGGAGAGAGAGAGGAAGATAAGAAGAAAGATGCATAAAGAGAAATATGGAGAGAGAGGGAGAGAGGAGAGCAAGAGGGATGGGAGATAGAAGGGGAAAGTGAGGGATAGAAGGGAAGGAGAGAGAGTGAGGGAGGAGAGATTGATATATATGGAGAAAGAATGTGTTTGCTTTGGGAGTTATATAGAAAGAAAAAAGAGACAAAGGGAGATAGAAATATACATGGAAGGTGAGGAGAGGGAAGAAGAGAAATATACAAAGAGGGAGACATAGATAAATATGGAGAGAGAGAGAATGTGTGTTTAGGGGGGGGTGACATAGAGAGACAAAGAAGGATAGGTGTAGGGAGATATAGATATAGATGGAGGGGGGAGAGGGAAGAATATTTCTTTCCTATATGTATTGACTTCACTGTAGATGGTGATTTCTAATCCTATTTGATTGCTTGCACTCAAGGAGATAAACTAAATTAGAGGGGATAGGAGGAATGAGGAGAAACAAAAGGAAAGTAAGAGAGAAATACAAGGGTAACAGAGACAGGGAGACATAAACATGGATGCGTAGAAAGGAGGAGAGAGAGAAGGAGAGAGGGAGGGAGAGAGATAGAGAGAGAGAGAGAGAGAGAGAGAGAGAGAGAGAGAGATGGGGGGAGAGAAATTGATATAGAGAAAGCATGAGAGAGAGGAGGCAAGAGGGAGGGAGAGAGAGGAGGAGAGAGTGTGGGACAAAGAGATGGAGTTGGAAGGGGAGAGAGGGAGGGAAGAAGAAAGACATCGAGAGAGAGAAGTGGAGAGAGAAAGGGACTCACAAGGGACATATGTAGAGAGTGTGTGTATGCTTAGGGGTGAGATAATGACACAAAGAAGGAGAGATAGAAGGAGATATATATATAGATGGAGGGGAGAAATAAGTAAGAATATTTGTCACACTAGATGCATTTATTTTAACATACATGGTGATTTATAATACTATTTAATTCCTGACACTAGACGCATTGATTTGAGTGTAGTTTTTTTCTAATTGTAGTTGATTGTTTGCACTAGACGCATTGATTTCAGTGTAGATGGTTATTTATAATAGTATTTGATTTCTTGCTCTAGATGCATTGATTTCATTGTAGATGGTGATTTATAATATTATTTGATTTCTTGCACTAGATGCATTGATTTCAACGTAGATGTTGATCTCTAATGATATTTTATTTCTTGCTCTAGATGCATTGGTTTTAGTGTAAATGTAATTTTGTTGGCTTATTGGGCCCTGAACTAGGTTCGGAAGAGTTATTTAGCCAAAAAAATCCCACAGCTACCGGCCCTTTCGGTAGCATCCAGTAGAGCACAGACCAAGGTCTCACCCGAGGTAGGAGGGGAGGGTGCTGGAAGCAAGTTTCCGCACCCTAGGGATGTCATGATGTGGTCTCAAGGGGTCCCACACTGTTCTATGGCCTCGCACTGCTCTGCGCTGCATAGATCCGAAACAAGGAAGATCCTTAATGCTTATTCATACTGAGTTCATTACATATCAGATCTACTTCTTACAGTCTTTAAGCAAACATTTAATAGAGATATCAAATGTGTGCTCCAAGAAATATTATAGATTTGCATAAAATGAGAACATAAGCATAAGCGCACAGATCAAATAGGTAAATAAACCAAAAATTAACGAGATCCACAATATTTCATAATCAACATAGTATTTCAGAACCAACTTGTCTTTATTTAACTCTTTCACCAATACAACCAGATCTTCCCTGTGCACTCAGTTGCAAGCCTCCGTGAACATAGCTACGAATTCTACCAGGCCTCTGTGCACACAGCTACAGAGCCTCTATCTACCCACCAACACCCTTGACCGAACTTACACATGCATAAAATACAATCCCTACAAACCCATAGCACTAAAATTCATCGAAAACAAGAACTGCCTTCTACCTTAGAGCCTCGCTCTATTTATACATTGCCATGGTCCGCGGACCATGGTGAGGGTGACTTACTTCCTATTATTCTATACTATTTCCTGGGCGGACAACCATTTGACTCGACCTATTACATTTCGTGCTCTGCATATTTCAGATATTTACAATATTATTGTCTTAACTTATAGGCTTTAATACCCAACACTGTTACGCAGGACCTCCACTACCCAATAGGTCCCCAACACAATCATCATGACTCGTGCCGAGTCACTCGTTGGTGCAGCGATACGCGTTGCCTAGGCTCCATGGTTCATCTTCCTGTGAGTGATGTACTGCCCCGTCTTTGTCTCGTGCAACTCTTCTTCCATCTCCTGCTCCATTTTCTCTACCAATTCATGCAACTGATAATGCTCATTCTGCTTTGCTTGGTTAACACAAAACACCACCTCATAGAATTTTAGCTCTACCTGGGTTGCCACCTATGGGGAGTCCTCGTACCAAGGTATCCATTTTCCACTTTCGTATAATCTATCCACACTATCTGCTGCAGCTTGTGTTTCAATTTTTCAAGACCATTGTTGTTGTCTCCGAGATCCCAATCTTCAAGGTGCATCAAATATGACTTGTTAACTGCAATTCCACCATTTTTATTCATATTTACAACCTCTCCCTTATCTTTTATGGTTCGCTGACCAACCGATGGGTGAGGCAGCAGTATCCAGACCAGTTTTTCTTCGTGTCTACAAATTTCTAGCACATCCCCTACTGTCGATGTTGAACTCGGTGTGGCACCTACAGCTTTCAACAACATACTCTTTAGAAAGCCATGCATCTCCATTAGCCATATCACAACCCTTAGGCTTACTCTTTGAGCGTAGATGATGAATAGTTTCATAGCGGTGGGGAGGCACAATAACTTATTGTTCTTAGCAGTTCAGCTCATTTGGTGGATGCCCCCTTATGATTTATAAGTGTCTCAAAATTCAAATTCGTTGTCTCCCACCTTTTTTGGTGTCCTCGTGCTAAGCAAGCGGCAGATCGTTCCAGATCTGGCTCATACCCCATCTCTTAATTGCTCGTTGCCCACTCCCTTTTGCCATAACTCAAACATCTTGTCATGAATAGTGACAACAATGGTTACCTCTCTACTTGTTAATGAAGTAGTGCAGCCCTTTCCGTGCAACCAAGACCCTTGTGATAAACCAAATCTACGCACACCCGAGTTGTCGTGCAACTTCCCCCTAGACTACTTTATTGTCTTGCGCTCTCTTTGAGCTGGCTAGAGTGGTGAGACTATTCTTTGCGTGGTTAGTGAGGCGGTGAGCCCACCTGTGTAGAGCTTCAGGTGACTGCCATTTAGTCTTCCCAGGAAGGGGTCTCCATTGAGCTTGGAAAGCTGGACCGTGCCTCCATCTGTAACTTCTTTGACTATATAAGGTACAAACCAGTGCGTGCGGAGCTTTCTAGGGAATTTCTCGAACCCGATGTCATATAGTATGTTATGAAACCAACTCAAGAAAAAGATAGAAAAGATAGATCAACGCCTTAGAATTCAGCCTCTTCGAGCGGGTAACCTCCTTTACATTACATAAATGAACAATTCTTGGATGATTCAAATGACAAAACATCCTTTCTATACATAGGAGTATAAGGAGTCACAATATAACCCAACCGACCTAACAATAATAATATAAAGCCACAAAAATAACAATAGAGGGATTCTATGGGGCACAATAATAACAATGTGGGGATAATAGGGGCACAACAATAGTAATAAGGGGTACAACTACAATAGTAATGGGGTAATCACTAATATTATAGGGACCCAACATGCCCCTCTCCTTCAAAAAAGTGTTGTCCTCAACACTTGAGAAGTTTTGGATGCTTCTGTATAAAATTCTCATCCTCCCATGTGGAATCTTCAGCGGATAAGTTCTTCCACTTGATAATATACTCCGAAATTGATTGATTTCACATCTGTTGAGTTCTTGTTTCTGTGACTGCTTCCGGTGCAATCGAGAAGCTGCAGGAAGTTCCAATTTGTATGCCATAGTACCAATCTTTTGCAACACCTTGTATGGACCATAATACTTTGGTGATAATTTATTATCATTCTTAGCTTGCTTGAGGGACATTGCTTATATGGTTGTAGCCATAGGAATACCCAATCACCTACATCAAAACCTCTTTCACTACGATGTTGATATGCCTGTTGTTTCATTCTATTCTGTGGCAACATGAGGTTATCCTTTAAGAGTTGGAGGACTTTTTGTTGATGTTCGATGTGATGTTCCACTAGTTGAACCTTAGAGTTTTCTCTTAAATATGATGTGATGGTTGGTGGCTCATACCCATAAAGTGCCATAAATGGGGTCATTTTTTTTTTCTGTATGGAAGGAAGTGTTATGCCACCATTCAGCCAGAGGCAACCATTTGACCCATTGTGTCTGTTTATCAGATACAAAGAAACGAAGAAATGCTTCCAAACATTTGTTTACTATCTCAGTTTACCCATCAGATTGAGGATGATAAGATGAGCTATGAGCTAACTCAGTACCAAGACAAGAAAATAATTCTGTCCAAAAATTTATAGTGAAAATGGGATCTCTGTCACTTACAATAATCTTTGGGTTTCCATGTAGCTTTTGAATTGTTTCCATAAATGCAGTAGAAACTATATAGGCTTTAAATGGATGTGATAATGCAGAAAAGTGTGCATACTTGGTAAGTCTGTCAACTACCACCATGATGACACTCTTTCCCTTAGACTTTGGTAAACCTGTGATAAAATCCATTGAAACCTCCTCTCAACGTTGGCTTGGGATCGATAAAGGTTGTAATAGACCCGGTGTCTTAATTGTTTCAAATTTATTTTGTAGGCAAACCAAACATGCTGCCACAAAATTTTGAATATCTGATTTAAGGCTATCCCAAAAAAATTCCTTCTTAACCCCGTGGTAAGTTTTTAAAAATACTGAGTTCCCTCCTAAGGGGTAAGTGTGCAATTCCATAAGAATCTTTTGTTTTAGCTCGGTGTTGAGGGCCCGGAAATCGGGTCAACAACAAGGGGGATACCCACCCGGTCCGGAACTTGGTTGGCAGCTCCTTATCCGTTTGGTATAGCGGGTCCGACTGGGGATAATGGGACCAGTTTCCCAATCTAAGGGGTGTGTGTGTGTGTAGAGTTTGATGATGCTGATATAGAAGTATATTTTTAAGCTAATTTAATTCTAACTTCTAAACTGACTCTATGCTATTGTAATCTAATAAAAACAACACATCTAATCTACGCTAACCCGGGGTAGATTTCCTCTATTATGCGATCTAAAAAGATTTCGAACAATAACTGGTAATAAAGATCATTCAGCTATCATAAGAATAGAAATCAATTAAGATAAACCATTCTGCATAAAAAGTTAGACAAAACAGTTGTGAACAGCATATCGCATAATAAGTTATTCATATGTCAAGCACAAATAAATGACTCCACCATACAAAAGTGCCAAATGGTAACCCACACATTCATACATTAACATACAAACAACTCAGCTGCATATCACTCTAAGAATATAAGCAGAAATTGGTCAAGAGATAAAAGTACCATTTATGACTGATTTCACTCATAAACTTCAAGCAATAACGATTTATCTCTACTTGTTCTAATATCTACTAAGAGTACAGAAGTGCAACATCAGTAGTAGACATTAAAATGCAAACATAAATAAATATTGATCCATCCATTCATCAAAAATCCCCTCCGAGGGTGCAAAAGTGCATGTTCTGAGGACAAATTTTTTGACAAATTTCCGGACCCTTCTCCAAATGCCATGAGAAGGGTTAAATACTACTAACTAATTAATCTTAATTACACAAATTTAGGAAACGGCTTCAAATGACCGCCCTTTTACTAAAACAAATTTATTTCTAAAAATTGAATCTAATTTCTAACCATTTCTGTATGTGCTCCTTAGTGCTGTAAGCAATGCAACGTTCGCCTGGAAAGAGTTGGCTGGTTATCTTTTCCTTTCGTTCGAGTGATAAAAGTAGAAATAAAAAGAGTTGGCACCTCTTTCTGACAAACTAGGAGATATTTTTGAAAATCTTCCTCTGGCTGGGTGTATTCGCTGTGTGTATACTTAGTGTAACCCAGATTTCTTTCAAACTGATTGTGCTGTTGCTATTTCGGTTTCCGGCCGTGCGAATGACTCAATGAGTTAGGGATTTCGTTGCCTGAACAATCTTCTGTATTGAAACTTGCTTCCGTTCTTTGTTCTAGGATTTTCTGGAGCGTCTTCCCTCTTTAGCGTTTTTCTTTTTGCTTTACCCAGTCTGAGCTTCAGGATCTTTTGCAAACATGCTGCTTTTGTGCGCCTTTGACTCTGAGTCTTGGATAGTCTATTTCCATCAGTATCTGTTGAGTGATACTCTGGAATCCGCGGTCCTGCTGCATGCGGCAACCATTTGCGAAGGCATATCCTCTCTGTTCTCCTAGTATTGGCGCTTTCCCCTTCTCCTTAGATATTTCCTGCATATTGATTTATATTAGTTGCTGCCTTATAGTTTATGCAAAGGAAAAGAAGAATTACGAAAAGATTGACATGAAAGAATTAAGTTCTAAAGAATGCATAATCATGACACTCGTAATGACTTGACTCTTCGAAAAACGTAACACAATCATTCTTGGATACTCAGGCGTACAATCATTAATTTCCCGTAAGGTGCGCGCTCAATTTTGGGTTTATAGACTATGTCGAGAAAATCTTGCGATGAGTGGTTCTGCGATTCGCATCGCAGTATCGAGGATTGTGATGTCAAGAAGTGTCATCACAGGAATTGATAGTCTCATTCCTTGCAGATCGCAAATCGCAAGATCGCAAATCGTAGATCACGAGATCGCGTTTTTCATTTAATCACTGTGTGTTGTTTATGCGATGTTGCGATATGCGACGTCGCATATCGGCCGTCGGCGATTCCTTCAGATTTTTCATTTAAGGGCGCTTTCAATATATGCGATGCGATGAATTTCACGCCGCTTCTTCACAGCTTATTTATGTGCATAGGAAACACTTCACTCTCTCTTCGCGATGCGATCTAGCTTTAGGGAGTTAAAATACAAAAATTTTGATAAAAATATTTTTTGGATTTTTTGCTAAGGGTCCCCCTTTGATTGGTGTTATTACTAATACCAAACAAAGAGGGGGGTTGTTGGTGACCACAATAATGGAGATTCACTGTGAAGAACCAGTTATCTCTGCTTTTCTATTGAATTTCCACTTCCGAAAAAGAAAAAATTTCATATGTCTAAATTTTGTTATGGATAGATAGAGTACGTTACCCCTTATCCTGTCAATGATGCTTTGCCTCAACCTTTTCATATTCCAATTGTCTGCTTCCTCAGGCTTACTTCTTGCATTCATACCAGACATTACTTGGTCTTATTAAAGATAAAATAAGGTCTTCTTTGCGTACTGGTTTTTTTTTTTAAATATGATCATTTATCGTAGGTAGAGCCTCTGCTGCCCACAAGCATCCATAGCCTCGACAGGGTTACCATGTTATCCAGCAATGATCCTTTTTCCTGCTTGAGGTTATTTACAACATTTCAGAGAAAAATCCTTTTTGACACTTTTTCCTTTTTTATTCTCTAAAGAACAGTGTCTTGGTTTGGTGGCCAAATTATGACACAGTCATTCACTTGATTTACACTTTTGCTGAACAACCTGGCTCGTGATGAGACCCCTTGTATTTTGATTGCAACAATCTTGAGTCGTTGCCCTGTTTTGATAGACAGTATTGGCAAAGTCAGCAAGTTATAATATCTGTGATCATGATAAGCTGGCTCGTGATGAGACCTCTTATTCTTTGAGATATAGTGTTTTCTCGGATTTTTCCTATGAATGCTGCGATTTCCTTTAGCAGGGAGGAAGTCATTGTTTTTCCTTAAGAAAGCTCTGGACGACAATAATAGAGTTTGAAAACAACAACTTTACAAAGAATATTTATTTTATTATTGATGATACCTTTCATTGTGCTGATATGAAACGATTTTTTACCAGAGGTTGCTTTCACCAAAGTTTTTCTTTTAAGGTTGAAACTAACATCATAATCAGGCTAAAGTTAACTCTACTTGTCAATAATAAAAATCAGATTTTTCGAAAAGTTTTGCTATTTGTACAAGCGAAATCAAAGTCTAATAGAGAATTGGTGTGCTCTTTCATGAATCCTTTTTGATGATCATTTACAACCGGTTTTATTTATAAGAAAGAGAAAAACGAATAAAAACTAAAACTATCCTACAAAAATAGAAGAATGATCTTCTATGGAAAATACATTTTCAGAATCTGTCCATTCACAGGTGAAGAATCTCTTCTACCTGCCAAATCCTGCAACACAAACGTCGATGGGCCTATGACTTCTACAATCTGAAAAGGACCAAGCCACAACTTCTGAAATTTCGTATGTTTACCCTTTTCTTCATGAGCCTTATCCCATTTTAAAACTAAATCTCCCATCTGAAACTTTTTTCTGGTCATTATGCTTGAGTCAAAAGAGGATTTTATTAGCACTTGGTGGTGAGCATGGGTTTTCTTAGCTTGTTCTCGTCGTTCTTCTAGTTTTATTATTTCCATTTGTCTCAGTTGTAAGGAGGAAGTAGATACTTCATCGATGTATTGTACTAAAGACAAAGAGGGAATGACTAAGTGAGTTGGAAGAACCACTTCTTTCCCATAAACTAAATTAAAGGGAGAAGTGTCGATTGAAGCTTTCTTCGTAATTCTATCTGCCCATAAAGCATTTACCAGCGCTTTGTGCCAATTCTTTTGGTTTTGGTCGACTGTTTTTTTAATAATCCTAATTAGGTTTTTGTTTGTTGATTCAGCCAACCCATTACCTTGTGGATAGTAGTTGGCAGAATAGTTCAGTTTGAACCCTCTTTTAAGTGCAAACTCAGTCATTGTATTTCCAGAAAAGTATGAGGCATTATCAAACATTAAGGCCGTTGACAATCCAAACCTAGTGATGATAAATTGATCTATGAATTCAATAATGTTTTCAGAATTAGTTGTCTTGAGAGGAACTTCTTCTACCCATTTAGTAAAATAATCTGTTGCCGTGAGGATATACCTATGCTGCTTAGAAGAGTGAGGAACGATCTCACCTATTATGTCCAAGCCCCATTGGCTGAATGGTTGCTCGATGTTAACCGGCTGCAGTGGCATGGACAATTTCTTTTGTCTCCCTGCAACAGTCTGGCAGACTTGGCATTTCCTTATGTAATTGTATGAGTCTTTGAACAGTGTGGGCCAATAATATCCTGCACGTAAAATTTAATGTGCAGTAGCTTCTCCAGCATAGTGTCCACCTGCTGGTCCATCGTGGAGTTCCTGTAAAACCTTTTCGGCTTCATTTTTCTCAAGACACCTAAGAAGTACAGAATCGTAATTCCTTTTAAACAAAACATCATTTATGAGCTAGTATTGTTTAGCTTTCAATCTCAGAGCTCTTTTCTTGGTGTGGTCCAGGTGTGATGGAGCATACCCATTCTTAAGATAATAAATGGTGTCAGCATATAATGATTCTCCGTCGTTTAGGCTTACCTCATACGTATGTACCTCTTCAGATGAGTTCTCAGGAATTTGCGATGCTCCAGCTAACATCTTGCAGAAGCCTTGACCTCTTACGATGTTTGCTGGCTTGATCTCAAGATCGTATTCTTGTAAGGCGGTAATCCAATTTGCTCTCTTTTCGCCCACATCCTTCTGTATCAGAAGGTTTCTTACCACTGGAAATGGGACTATGACTTTGGTATGGGCTTTAAGTAAGAAAGGTCTGAAATATTTGATCGCTTTGAAAATAGCATATGCCTGTTTCTCCACGTCTGAATAATTGAGTTCAACACCTTGTAAGTTCGAGCTAAAAAATGCGATTGGAGCTTCCGCCTTCTCATGATTTGCTTGAGTTAAAATCGCGGCATAAGATTTCTCTGAGCCAAATGTGTATAAGATAAAAGATTCTGAAAAATTTGGGGTCGCTAAATATGGAGCGTTGATGATAGCTTGTTTGATCAAGTTGAATGCTTCATGCTCTTCTTGACCCCATTTAAAATTTGAATTCTTTTTTATCATATTTTGTAAAGGAGAAATAATATGTGAAAAATCCGGGATGGACCTTTTTACAAAATTGATTTGACCAAGGAAAGATTGCATGGCCTTTTTGTTATGGGGCATGGATATTTCAGAAATTTCTTTGATTCTGTCAGGTTCAATGTGAATACCAGACTTTGACACTATGAATCCTAGCAATTTCCCTTCACTTAATGCGAAAAAAGATTTCTTTGGGTTAAGTGAAATCCCATACCTTAAACATCTTTGAAAGATTTGTTTCAAGTCTTTGAGATGGTCGCTTCGCTTCTTGGAGTACACTGTTATATCATACAAGTAAATCACTATAGATTTATTGACTAATCCTTTAAACACGATGTCCATGGCTCTCTGAAAGGTAGCGCCTGCATTGATAAGACCAAATAGCATCTTCCGATATGCATATGTGCCCCATTTAGTTCGGAATGTGGTTTTTAATTGATCATCGGAATGTACCAGCACTTGATTGTATCCTGAAAATCCATCCAGAAAAGACATTAATTCTAAGCCTGCTACTGCCTGTAATATTTGCTCCATAGGTGGGAGGGGAAAATTGTCTTTTTGACAGGCTTTGTTGAGATTCCGGAAATCGATACAGAACCTAATATCTCTATTTTTCTTTCTAACGGGCACCATATTGGATACCCATTTGGAATGTCTGACGGGGAAAATTATTCTGGCTCTCCACAACTTATTTAACTCAGTTTTTATCTGATTTTCTAAGTTGGGGTGGATTTTTCTGAGTTTCTGTTGGACAGGTTTTTCATTGTCAAACATAGGGATAGTGTGTTGAATGATAGAAGTGTTGTACGTCTTTAGCTCATCGTAATTCCAGGCAAAAACGTTTTTGTATTGTCTTAGAAGACGAATATATGTTGATTTTTCTTCAAGGGCTAGGCCGTGGCCTAGATTAATGTTTTGTGGCTTCTCATCAGTTCCTAGGTTCACTAATTCATAGTTTAGAGTCGAACTGTAGAGTTTAGAATTGGCATACCTTTTAAACCGACTTTTTAGATCATATAAGTCTTCTAACTTAACCACCGACTTAGGTATAGCATTATCAGTGCTATTTTGTTGTATTTGGTGATCATGATGGTCTTCATCAATTATTTGGTTTGAGTAGGATCCTTCAGAAGTGAGGAAGTTTACAATGTCAGGATCGTCGTTGAATACTCTCCAGTTGGTGATGTTGTCAGGGATGGATGCTCTAAAGATTAATTCTATTTAGAATCTATCTGGACTAAAATCTTCAGAGGGAATAAGTCTAGAGGCTACGTTAGCTAACAGGTCTGCGCTTGCATTTTGGAGTCTTGGGATTGACGAAATATTGAATGCTATGAAATGTGCAGTCAGATCTTGTACTAAAGATTGATAGTGCTTCAAATGACCTGATAGGCAATGTATGGTGTTACGTACCTGTTTGACGACGATCTCAGAGTCTCCAAAGACTTGAAGATACTTAACGTTCAATCCGATTGCTTTGTATAGGCCTTGCACCAAGGCCTCGTATTCCGCTGTATTGTTTGTGCAATCGAACTCAAGTCTGCACGTAAGCATGGTCTTATTTCCGTCTGGGCTAATCAGAATGCATCCTACTCCTACTCCCTCGTTAGATTTGGAGCCATCAAAATATAATTTCCAAAACAAAGATGTATTTACAGGGTTATCTAAAAAATTAACACATTTTGAATTATCAGTTTGGGAAAAATTTTCAACTTGGGACAAAACTGAATTTTCTAAGTAAGGTGAGGTATGAGCATTGAAATTGCCGAGGAAAGAATCTACCGAGTAATTGCCTATGATACTGCTGTTGTATGCTATTGCTTCATTCTCTCCTTCCAATTCCGTCACTATGTATTTTTGGTGCAACTCTCGTTCAACCTTTATTTGATTCGGTTTACCGTTATAGGGTAACCACATATGCGACCAGTCGGTTGAGAAATATCCGTGGAGTTTTTCGGACCAATCCCTCCTAAGGATCAAACCATAGAATTCAGGGATATCAGCTACTAGAATGTCGATAACCTGGCATACCTTCGGGTTAGACGACAATCTTATGGTCACTTGATTAAGTTCACCAATCACTTCGACTTGAGATCGATCAAGTTGAACTATGCGCACTGCAGATTTTTGTGGTTGAACATTCAATTTGGCACATATTGATCTAGGTAAAATATTCGTTGAAGCACCAGAATCAACCAAGAAATTGTGCACGTTTTTATTGAAAATTTCATAAGTGAGAAGAAAAGGAGGAGTATGAGATCTTGATCTTCCTCCAATCAAGGCGATGTCATTTGGATCAATCTTATTGATCGTGTTGGTTGGAGGTATTCCCATGTTGTGGGAAGCTACGGTTGTAGGTAAGGATGTAGTAGGCACGGCATGTAATTCCTTCATCATTATTTTCTGTTGATGTTTCAATTTGCTCAACTCGTAAAGAGTGATATTAGCCCCAGTCTTTTTCATGTCATCGATAATGTTATACTCCATTTCATCCGACACTATCAGTGTTCTTGATGGAGGTGCTTGATTTGATTGGACTGGGCTAAATTGGGTCGCTCTAGCGGTTGTTTTCTTTGTTACGACCTTATCTTTTGTTGTAGGGCTTGCGCCCTTCTGTTTGGGGGTAGTTTAGGGAGGATCAAGTTGGTTTTTTCTTCGTGTGCTAACTGGGAATGCTTCTTGATCTTCTTCTTGTGGGAGGATGAAATCCCACATTCCTTGTAGTTCCACAACTTCTTCATCATCGGTCTGCCCTTCAGTGGTATTCTCTTCTTCTTGTTCTTCTTCAGATTCGACGTTTGAGACAGCATTGGGTGGCCTGGCATCCATGGGAGGATTTCTTTTAAAAGCTCTGTAGAGCTTTTTTGAAGAAGTTTCTGCTACTTGGTTTTTTATGTCAATCATCTCATTGGACATGGCCTTTAACACTTTTTGTAATCATTCCCAATCAAAAGGATCTTTCGTTTGTTTCTTCTTGGTGTCTTCTTTGAAAGAGATTTTCTTAGATTTGCGTTCTTCTATTGTAGATCTCTTTTCTAGGGCCACTACGCGCTTTTCTACTGCTAACGCCTCTGTCAAGTTTTCAACTAAGGTCGTCTTGTTTGCCTTATCCACGAAGATAGCCAAGTTTGATGGTAAGGCCGTGATATACCATTCGTATCTTACTTCCTCACTGGGTTGAGAAGCAGCGGGAATTTTGTTGAGGATCTTATTGAACCGTAAATTGAAATCTTTAATGGGTTCTCTAGCCTCAGCTTTAAGATTGGATAGGTCATTAATCAATGTCATTGTTGATCTATCATCACCGAACTTGGTAAGGAATTGACTCTGAAAAATGTCCCAGCTTGTGATAGACCCGGAAGGTAACGAAAAGTACCATGACCTGACTATTCCTTGCATTATATAGGGAAAAAGCCGGACAACAGCATCTTCGTTGGTAACTCCATTGAGATTAACAAAAAACATGGAATTATTGATATGCTCTTCAGCTACCATGCCTGTTTCTGGATTGAATTTAGGTAGCCATTTCTCAGGATGGGCCGGTATTGGGCTCAAGGGTGGAGGCATTAAAACTGCCCCAGGGTTGTTCCATGGAGACTGGGCCATCACTGAGCTGCTAGTTAGTGAAAGTGCAGGGGATGATCCCTGATGCTGAGAAGATGAAGATATTATGATCTTTGATGATTGAAGAGGAAGGGTTGTGGAAGATGGATGAGTGATTTGGGATGAAGATGTGGGTGGTTGACTTCGCGGTGAGGGAGTTGAAATGGACGAAGTAGATGAAAGAGTCTCACTGTCAGACTCTGGTGGTGTTTTCCTTGCTCTTTTCCTAGTGGGTAGAGGAAGTTCAGTTGGCTGGATGCCAAATTTTTCACTCTTCAATCTGGTCAGGGGATGAGTAGGATTGTATTGCGAAGTCACGCTTCTTTGAGATTTATCAGACCACTGATTGAAAATAGAGAATCCCTGGAGTTTATGAATCAGAGTTTGAATTTCAGGGGGTTCAATGATAAGTTGGTCTGATATATTGGGGTATGTAGCAGTGGTGGATACTCGAGCGACTTCTAACTCCGGGTTTAACCGTACTGGAGAAGTCGGGGGAGTTGATGAGGGCGATTTACTCTCAGAATGGTATTTAGATTTTGATTTAGGTGCCATTCATAGTTCGTGCCCTCCTTCTAGCGCCAAATATGTTGAGGGCCCGGAAATCAGGTCGACAACAAGGGGGATACCCACCCGGTCCGGAACTTGGTTGGCAGCTCCTTATCCGTTTGGTATAGCGGGTCCGACTGGGGATAATGGGACCAGTTTCCCAATCTAAGGGGTGTGTGTGTGTGTAGAGTTTGATGATGCTGATATAGAAGTATATTTTTAAGCTAATTTAATTCTAACTTCTAAACTGACTCTATGCTATTGTAATATAATAAAAACAACACATCTAATCTACGCTAACTCGGGGTAGATTTCCTCTATTATGCGATCTAAAAATATTTCGAACAATAACTGGTAATAAATATCATTCAGCTATCATAAGAATAGAAATCAGTTAAGATAAACCATTCTACATAAAAAGTTATACAAAACAGTTGTGAACAACATATCGCATAATAAGTTATTCATATATCAAGCACAAATAAATGACTCCACCGTACAGAAGTGCCAAATGGTAACCCACACATTCATACATTAACATACAAACAACTCAGCTGCATATCACTCTAAGAATATAAGCAGAAATTGGTCAAGAGATAAAAGTACCATTTATGACTGATTTCACTCATAAACTTCAAGCAATAACGATTTATCTCTACTTGTTCTAATATCTACTAAGAGTACAAAAGTGCAACATCAGTAGCAGACATTAAAATGCAAACATAAATAAATCTTGATCCATCCATTCATCAAAAACCCCCTCCGAGGGTGCAAAAGTGCATGTTCTGAGGAATGGTTTTTTGACAAATTTCCGGACCCTTCTCCAAATTCCATGAGAAGGGTTAAATACTACTAACTAATTAATCTTAATTACACAAATTTAGGAAACGGCTTCAAATGACCGCCCTTTTACTAAAACAAATTTATTTCTAAAAATTGAATCTAATTTCTAACCGTTTCTGTATCTGCTCCTTAGTGTTGTAAGCAATGCAACGTTCGCCTGGAAAGAGTCGGCTGGTTATCTTTTCCTTTCGTTTGAGCGATAAAAGTAGAAATAACAAGAGCTGGCACCTCTTTCTGACAAACTAGGAGATATTTCTGAAAATCTTCCTCTCGCTGGGTGTATTCGTTGTGTGTATACTTAGTGTAACCCAAATTTCTTTCAAACTGATTGTGTTGTTGCTATTTCGGTTTCCGGCCGTGCGAATGACTCAATGAGTTAGGGATTTCGTTGCCTGAACAATCTTCTGTATTGAAACTTGCTTCTGTTCTTTGTTCCAGGCTTTTCTGGAGCGTCTTCCCTCTTTAGCGTTTTTCTTTTTTCTTTACCCAGTCTGAGCTTCAGGATCTTTTGCAAACATGCTACTTTTGTGCGCCTTTGACTCTGAGTCTTGGATAGTCTATTTCCATCAGTATTTGTTGAGTGATACTCTAGAATCCGCGGTCTTGCTGCATGCGGCAACCATTTGCAAAGGCATCTCCTCTATGTTCTCCTAGTATTGGCGCTTCCCCCTTCTCCTTAGATGTTTCCTGCATATTGATTTATATTAGTTGCTGCCTTACAGTTTACGCAAAGGAAAAGAAGAATTACGAAAATATTGACATGAAAGCATTAAGTTCTAATGAATGCATAATCATGACACTCATAATGACTTGACTCTTCGAAAAACGCAACACAATCATTCTTAAATACTCAGGCGTACAATCATTAATTTCCTGTAAGGTGCGCGCCCAATTTTGGGTTTATAGACTATGTCGAGGAAATCTTGCGATGAGTCGTTCTGCGATTCGCATCGCAGTATCAAGGATTGTGATGTCAAGAAGTGTCATCGCAGGAATTGATAGTCTCATTCATCGCAGATCGCAAATCGCAGATCGCGAGATCGCGTTTTTCATTTAATCACTGTATGCTGTTTATGCGATGTTGCGATATGCGACGTCGCATTTCGGCCGTCGGTGATTCCTTCAGATTTTTCCTTTAAGGGCGCTTTGAATATATGTGATGCGATGAATTTCGCGTCGCTTCTTTGAAGCTTATTTATGTGCATAGGAAACGCTTCACTCTCTCTTCGCGATGCGATCTAGCTTTAGGGAGTTAAAATACAAAAATTTTGATAAAAATATTTTTTTGATTTTTTGCTAAGGGTCCCCCTTTGCTTGGTGTTATTGCTAATACCAAACAAAGAGGGGGGTTGTTGGTGACCTCAATACTGGGAATTCTTACAGAGGTATAAGCGATCTTTGTACCATAACGAATCATTTTTCCAGCTAAATGTATCAGACATACTGGAATCTTATTGTAACTTTCAAATAAGTGCCCACACTTCTTTGTCATTCTTCCATTCCTACCTTGCTTCGTTTATCCAGTCTAGTTGGATAATAGAAATGGTGCACAATAATGCTTCCATATCCTCCTTTCTTGAGAGTGCATCTACCACCACATTTTTCTTCGCTTTTTTGTAGATGATTTCAAAGTCATAACCCAACATCTTTGTGACCCACTTTGTTGCTCTCCAAAGGAAAATATTTGTTCTAAAAAGTATTTAAGGCTATCATGATCCGTTTTTACCTTGAAGTGTCTTCCCATTAGGTAGGGTTGCCATTTATTAAGTGCATGGAGTATTGCCAGCATTTCCTTCTCATAAATAGCTTTGTGTAAAAACTTTCCCTTGATTGGACGACTTTCAAAAGCAATGGGTCTTTCATCTTGCATTAAAACAGTACAAATTCCATTTCCTGAAGCATCACATTCTACAGTAAAGGTTTTTGTGAAGTCCGGTGTAGCTAATACCGCTGCTTGGCACATTGCCTCTTTAAGATGTTCGAATGCCTTTGTTGCTTCTCAAGTCCATGAAAATGCATCTTTCTTCAATAATGTTGTTAGAGGTGCTGCTATTCTCCCATAATTTTTAACGAACTTGTGATAATACCCGAGAAATCCTCGCAGATGCTTTATGGATGTGGGAATTTTCCATTCCTTAATGCCTTTAATTTTTCTAGGGTCTACGTTAACTCCTTCATGAGATACAGTATGACCCATATATTACACCTCTTGTACTCCAAAGAAACATTTGGATCTTTTTGCATATAATTGTTTCTCCTCTAATAGTTGTAGCACCCTGTTAGCATGTTCAACATGATCCTTCCAAGACATGTTGTAGATTAGTATATCATCAAAAAATACTAACACAAATTTTCTAACGAATGGTTTGAAAATTGAATTCATCAAACCTTGAAATGTTGAAGGTGCATTGGTAAGGCCAAAAGGCATGACCAAAAATTCATAATGACCCTCATGAGTTCTAAATGTTGTTTTTAGAATGTATTTAGTATTCATTCTGATTTGATGATATCCTGAATGAAAATCCAAGTTGGTGAAGTAAATTGATACATGCATTTCATCCAGTAATTCATCAATGACAGGAATGGGAAGCTTGTCTTTAATAGTGAGCTTGTTGAGTTCCCTATAATCCAGACACATGCACCATGATCCATCCTTCTTGTGCACCAACACTACTAGAGTAGAGAAAGAACTTTGACTCAGTTGAATTATACGAGCCTCTAGCATTTTGCAACCATATGTTCAATTTCACTCTTTTGGGCATAGGGATATCTGTATGGCCTGATGTTTGGAGGAACACTTCTTGGAATCAGATGAATAGCATGATCATGATAATGAATAAGTGGGAGACCTTTGGGAGTCTCAAATACCTTGGAATGATTCTCCAAGACGTTTCGGAGATCTAGAGAAATAGATGATTCCAATATGGAAACATCTAGTGAACATAATTATGCAATTACACCTCTTTGTTCCTTTTTTAGAAGCTTTTTCATAGCGTTAGAGCTGATTGTCTTTCCCGGTTTCCCTGCAATACCCCTTAATTCAACTTCCTTTCCTTCCACAGAAAATTTCATGAAAAGTTCTTGAAAATTAAAAGCTATTGTACCCAAGGATTGTAGCCATTAGACTCCTAGTACAACATCAACACCTCCCATTTGAATGGAAATCATTCGGCTAGTCAATACATATTCTCCCATGGATAGCTTGATATTATGGCACTTTCCCGAGCAATTTATTGTTCCCCCATTTGCAACCATCACTTGACACTCTGGTGCTCGATATAAGAAGCAATTCAATTCTTTTGCTACCTTACAATGAATAAAATTGTGGGTACTTCGTGAATCAATCAACACTATTACCTTTTTCTTCTTGATTTTTCCTTCTATCTTGATGGTTTGAGGAGTGGTAATTCCCGCCAATGCATTACAACATATGGTCGGATTCATTTCTTCTTTATCTAGGCTTCGTTCCTAGAGTATATCCTCTTCTTTTGACCTTTATTGCTCCTTTTCTTCTTCCTCTTCACAATCTATGTAGAATAATTTCTTCTCAGCACACTTATGACCTTTAGTGTATTTTCTATCACAACTGTAACAAAGCCCTTTTTCTCTTTTTTCTTCCAATTGTTGTGGTGTCAACCTTATAGGTTGTGGAAGACTAGGGGCAACAACACTTCCATGTTTATAGTTGTGAGTGGTGTGCTTCCTGGTTTCCATAATTTTGCTTTCCATTTTTCTTGCTAACCTTAATGCCTTCTCTAATGAATCAGGTTCCCAAAGGTGAACATCATGTTGGATATTATCCTTTAAGGTCCCTATGAACACATTAATCCTATGCTCCTATCGAATATTTTTTAGCCTTATGTTCAATTTTTGGAACTCCTCAATGTGCTCCATTATTGAACCCTTTTGTTTAAGACTTATCAATTGGCTATAAAAAGTGTTGCTTTTTGTATCCTCATAATGTGTTGTCAATTCTTCCGTAAAAATTACCCAAGTGATAATTTGTTTACAAGAGCAAAGTCATTGATACCATACAAATTGATTTGGTTCCAAATATAAACTTGCAATACGTACCTTTGGTGTGTTTTGCACATTATTGAGATCAAAAAATTGCTCCATCTGTAATATCCATGTTGCAGGATCCTTGCCATCAAACTTCCTTATATCGATTTTTGGAATATGGTGGGTCTTCGATCCAACATTAGGGTCTATGGAATCATGATTAACATTTCTTTTGTTCTCATCATGAGTTTCCTTTACTACCCTTTCACCATTAGTGACCATTTCTTGTATCAACGTATTCATATTTATCTTCAATTCTTCCATGTCTGTCTTCAAATCTATCTTCCAATCATCCATCTTAGCTTCCATGCCATTCATCTTAGCTTTTGCGCCCTTTATCTTAGATTCCATGCCATTTATCTTAGCTTTTGTTAGCTTTTGTGAGACCGATATTTGTTGCACTTGGTCTTGTAATTTTGATATATCATGTAGCATTTCTTCCTCTTCTTCATGATTCATGCTACTGCTTTCAGGTTGCTTACTAGGTGTTTGCATTTTCTTTCCTCTGGGCCTCAGTCACCAATAACAATGCTCTCCTATGCCCTTTGAATTCCTTCAAAATAATTTTTCAAGCCAAGCTTAAGCAAAAATTTAAAAAAATCTACACACCTTTTTTCACTTTGTAGGAGCTCGATATTGCCTCTGATGTATCTTTGCAATTTCTGATCATCCAGTTCTAAAATTATGATCTATAGTAGCCCTATGTGTCCTCTTTCCAATGCCACCAGTCTGATCCAAATTGGATTCTCCAAGGAAGAGTTATGTCAAATCTCCCACAATGACCTGATTATAGACTAGTTCAGTAGAGTGAACTTGTACGACGTGCCACGTGTCCTTGTTTCAACCTTTGGCTATGAAAAAGATATACAAGAAACTAAATTTTGTCCTCTTTCTGAAGCTTTTTACGAAATTTTAATCTGATGCTTAGCGAGAAGGTTAAGACGATTTTCCCCAGGTCACCTGTTTGCATTGAAATTCAGGAGTCTGCAAAAAGACCAACTTCTTTAGATCATATCTCCCCAAATATAGCACAAAAAGCTCTAAAATTTGGACCCGAGATTCGGCGCGACGTCTTCTCAAATGGGTTTTTTTTTAGCTTGTGAAACATCGTAGAAAAAAGTTCTAGTGAAAATTCCATGACGATGTGTTTGGAGCAGCGAAACCCTAGAATCCAAAGCTCTCATTCCAAATGTTATGAAACCAACTCAAGAAAAAGATAGAAAAGATAGATCAACGCCTTAGAATTTAGCCTCTTCGAGGGGACAACCTTCTTTACATTACATAAATGAACAATTCTTGGATTATTCAAATGAAAAAACCTCCTTTCTATATATAGGAGTATAAGAAGTCACAATATAACCGAGCCGACCTAACAATAATAATAATATAAAGCCACAAAAATAACAATAGAGGGATTCTATGGGGCACAGTAATAACAATATGGGGATAATAGGGGCACAACAATATTAATAAGGGGTACAAATACAATAGTAATGGGGTAATCACTAGTATTATAGGGACCCAACATAGTAATACTAGATCATTCTCTTTGAACGTGCGCATATTGATGTGGCAATCATGCTAAGCTTTTTCTCACTGCTTCTGTACTTGTTGATGAAATCTTGCCAGAAATCACTCCTCCTCAAGTTCCTCGAGTTGTGTGATCCTTTCTTGCAATGCTTCGCAGTCTGTCATCCCTGTCATTGTTGCTATGCATAATCTAGGTATAATGTGTTCCATTGGCATGATCACTTCCTTGCCATACACTAACTAGAAAGGTGTCTGTCCTGCCAATTTCTTGCACATTGTTCGATATGCCACAACAGATATGCACAAATCCTAAATGTTACACTGTGCATTACATACCTTGGTCAATGTTGTCTCCAAAATTTTGTTAAACGATTCAACGGTCACATTTTCTTGCAGATGGTACGATGTACTTTGTTGATGGTATATCTTAAATTCCTCAGTCAACGTGCTGATAGTCTCATTTAGGAAATGTGTTCTGCGGTCGCTCATTAGAATTTTTGGACATTTAAATCACGTTAACCCATTCTCGAACAACAATTTCACAGCTATTGCAGCTGTGTAGTCTTTAACCGACTGTGCTTCCTGCCAGTGGGTCAAGTACTCTATCGTCGTGATGATATACTATGCCCCCATGTTTCTTGGAGAGGTGATAGGCCCCAAAAAATCAATTACCCATTTCTTGAACTATTGCAGTGTCATCTATGGCTTGAGTGGCATTTTGTCCCTTCGCGATGGTTTCGCAGTCCATTAACATACGTGGCAGGCCCAACAATATACTTTCGAGTCTTGATGTAGAGTTGGCCGCCATAGTCCGACATGAAGAATTTTCTGTGCTATGGCGTGGCCCACATAATGTCCTCCAGCAACGCCCTCATGTGCCACGGCGAGTATTTTTCCTCTCTTGAATTCAGGTACATATTTTCGTAATATTTCGTTGTTGCCCATTTTTTAGAGGTGCCCTACAATAACAGTAAAATCTGTTGCATGTATCACAATTTCTTTCTTTTGCTGAACATAATATCCCTACAACACGATTCTGGTGGTTAGGAAGTGGATTATATCCTCAAAATGGCCATCCATGATGTGCACTGCATACAAATATGCATCCGATAGTCCTTCCTCTAAGTTTATGCGCTCTTCACTGTTCTCAATTCGGGACATGTGATCTGGGCCTGCGTTTAGACATCCTAGCTTTATGACGACTTCAAAGTCATATTCTCGAAATAATAGCAACCACCGACAAATGCGCACCCCCAACATAGGCTTTTTCAATAGGTATTTTAGCGCAACGTGGTCAGGATACATCTTAAAGTGTCCTCCGACTAGATAGTGGGGATATTTCTGGAGTGCGTATACCATTGCCAATCCCTCACGCTTAGTAGTGGATTAGTTTTTCTCAGCTTTAGATAATTGTCGAATTGCAAATGCGATCGGGTGATCAATTCCTTTTGCTCCTTCCTCTCTGAGTACCTCTCCCAGCGTGATACATGACGCATCAACGTGCACGTGAAATTCGATGTCCCATTTTGGAAAGACCAATATAGGAGCTGATGCCATCCTTTCCTTGAGTGTTTCAAGACTTTTATTACATTCCTCATTCCAACAATAAGTAGTGTGCTTCTTCAACAACTGTTCCATTGGTGTCATGATCTATGCATATCTCTTGATGAACTTTTGATAGTAACCAGTGTGTCCCAACGTGGCACACAGCTGCTTGACACTCCGCGGCGCTTACAGATTGAGTATGAAGGCAATTTTTGCTGGATCCACCATCAGACCTTGATTACAAACCACATATCTGAGCAGGTTCCCAAAGGGGACAAGGAAAGTACACTTGTTTAGGTTAAGCGCAATCTACTGCCGTCGACAACTATCCAACATTAACCGTAAGCTCGCGGTATGTCTTTTAACTAGGCCAAATATGGTCCAATCATGAATATATACCTCTAAGAACTTGTGTATAAACCCCTTGAATGTAGCTACCACAACGCGTGAGAATATTTCCAGCGTGTTCTTTAGTCCAAAGGGCATCACCGTATACTGAAGGTAGCCCCATTCGGTAGCGAACGTTGGTTTACTCCTATCCTCCAGTGCAATCTTGATATAGTGGTACCACGAGAAGCCGTCTATAAAGGAGTTGGCTTCTTTTCCTCCCACATTTTCCAGTACCTCTTCTATAAATGGCATCGAAAATGGATCATTAACACATGAATCATTGAGTTTCCGAAGATCTACGTAGATGCGAATTTCACCTTTCTATTTTTTCTCCTACACTACCATAGGACTTACCCAGTTGGACTCCTCCACTAATTCAATTATTCCTACTGCAAGCATCTTGTCCAATTCTTCGCGGACATTTGCTTTGTATTTTGGATTCAACCAGTAAGATTGCTGCTTAACTGGCTTCACATCATGCTTTAGGGTTATCTTCATCATTCCCAGGTCACCTGTGATCCCTTTTAACTACATGATTTTAGTCAGGAATAAATCTTGATATTCTCGAAGCAATTCGATGACCTTTTACACTATGGCATCGTCCCAATAGTCCCCAAGCATTGCATACTTTGGTTGTTCCTCCGTTCCAATATTTACTTGTTTCAGTTTCAGCAGTGGAGTGATGTCTTGATCCTTGATTGCTAGTCCGTGAACCTCGCGACTCCCCTCTGCTTCCGTGATATTGATGTTTCTACGGTCATCCTCATCATCTTCTACCTGCACATTGTAACATTCCAAGGCCTGGCTTAACTGTCGCGACCAGTTTGGCTGCATGATTTCTTCCGGTTCCAGTGGTATTTTGAAAATAGCAGCCTTCATCACCTGCAACGCGTCATCCACAGTATCCATTCATTGATCTTCAAAGAGGAACGTTAAAAACAAAACCTTCATGCAAGATATCCCATTCGCCTGTACCATGTCGAAGCTCTGTTTCAGTATACTAGTTCCTTGGAATGACATCCAGGGTATGATAAAATAAGTGTACCCACTCTGGTTGAGGCTCTTCTCCATAGGCTTGGATCCATTTGGTAAGGTTCATGCGCGGGTCATCCCATCCATTGTATTTCTCAGTTATTCGTAGTTCTGGTTTTCCAAATATTATCTGCATCATGCACCTATAGTCGTGCCAATCGTCGAAGGTGCCTTCATGTGTGCTCCACCAATGTGCAGGCATCGCGCACAATTCCCATATCAATGCATCAAACCATTGGTTCTCTGGAACCATGCTTTCAAGTTTGGTGAGGAATTCATCTACTGATTTCAACCCATCATACATTGACAGTTCGCAATCCTGAGCTCTTATGCAATACAATGACCTAGTCATCATATTACAGTTTAACGTGGTTACTTTATTCAACCGATTATGCTACTGCTCGTCTTCCTCATCTGAATCTTCAGTGCAGGACTCTGCATGTCCCCACGATATTCTTCCTTCCACAGTCAGATTGACCCAACCTTGATTTCGTGTCATAATTTTGTAGATATAATCTAATTCATCATCTCTTCCTTTATCACACACACGTTCAGTGTAACACAGTCCTTTAGCCGAGTCTAGTGAAATGACTATGCGGAGTGACTTCTTCTCAAATATCATTTTCCACTTCTTTAAATTAATAACCCCATTCATATCAGTGGCCCAGTCTATTCCTAACAACGCAGGGTAAGGGCTACTCTCATCCATGATTTCTATTACCTCAAAGTCCGTTAGGGTGCTCACACCTTTTATATCTACTGTAATTCCTTTCAGTTTTCCCATGGGAAAGATATTCTATTGGTTCACCATCCACAATTGAATAGGATACCATTATAGTGTGGGCTTGCCCATGTGCTCCCAAGTCTGTTTCGGTAGTACATTTGCATTTGAGCCCAAGTCCAGAATCATCTGGTCCATCTCATAGTAGCCAATCTGTGCCATTAATTACTTCCTGCCCAATCCGCAATGCCTGTTTTCCCAATTTTTGGACCACGTGAGGTTCACCCGACCCTGCGTACCTATTTATTAATTCTTGTAATCCTTTAACTGCCCTATTGTAGTGAAGAAATTTCATGCATGTCTCTAAAAGAGTAGTTAGCATTGAGGGATCCATCTCCGATTCAGGTTGATCCTTACTACCTCGGGTAGAGACCTCCACAAAGTTCTTCCTAGTTTCAAGATCTATCTCCTTGTGAACCCCGGCATCATCCTTGGTTACTCTCCTCTTATCCTCCCCTATAGTTGCACCGCTTTTGAGCACCATGTTTATGTTGTGATCTCCCTTGCACGGTTCAACCCTCATTATTTGGATGTTCTCCGTCATCGTAGGTTGCGATGCAATCTTCTCACATATCTATGCTATCAATGTGGGGCAATCTATCATTTCATGATCGAAATGTTCGTAGTAAGGGCATGATATTCTGGTCAGGTTGGTACAATCCCGCGCGTAGTGTCCTGGTCCTGTGCAGTTGTAGCAGATCAGCTTCCCACGGCCCCTTCCTATCCCCATTCCTCCCCATCCTCATCCACGTCCCTGGAACCCACCGTGCACTATCACCGCAGCTGGATCATGACCTCGTGCTTTAGTCTGCATTTTGTAGACTAGTGACGAGTCCATCAATAATTGATAACTACGACAGTCTCGCTCCTCATGGTCCACTGATCTGCAAAAGTTGCAAAATATTTGCTTGGGGGTCTGGTTAAATGTTGGCAGTAAATGACATTTGTCTATGTTGTGCTTTCCTCCCACATGACAGATTGCGCACCAGATCGACGGTGCCATGCTTGTCCCTGCTCGTGCCTCTGGTCGCAACGGTGTTGGTCCCCCCGCTACCACATAGCTTGCAAATACTGGACGATGATCCTTATCGTGACCCTGGCTTCTACACTTTACACACCACACTTCCTCCTGTGCTTCTGGGCAGGGTGCCTTTTCTTGTTTTGAATTATGCATTTCTAAACATAGCTTTTGTATTTTCGCGTGGATTTGTTGAACTCCCAACCCCGTATCCTATATTAGAGTTTCATGCAACCTCATCATTGTCTCTAATTCTTCAGCCCAGGTTGATATCTTTTGCTATGACAACACTTTCCTCAGATGTGGTGTCAATGGTGCCACAAATCACGTGTAATGTTGTGCATCCAACAACGTCATGTTTGCCTCGCGGATTGTACTTTTGAATCTTTGATCTAGATCCCAGGGAGTTTCACTAGGCATCACCGTAATCTCCTTGAACCCTATGATCGACTATGTTTTTGACTTTGGTCAGATAAATTCTTTCTTCAATTCAGCCCGGATCTCCATTGTTCCCGCATTAGTGTTATTGCTTGAGTACTTTATATACCATGTCAGCGTGCGGTCCTGCATCGCGCTAACTAGGGTAGCCTTTTTAATGTTGTCATCTATAACTCCGTTTTCTTGCCATACTACCCTTACCATGAACCAAAGTTGCTTTGGATCTTCACTTCCTCCTCCTTTGAATACCAGCAACTCGATCGCGCTCTTCATGTTTAACCTCTGGTTTGTGCATTGGTGTACTACTATGAACTCATACCGCTCCTAATCCAATCAATCCTGAGACTCTTTCTTTGTAGGGTTTTAGTGTTCCGACATCAAACATCCCTTAGGTAGATCTCGCGTCCCAGCAATGGAACCATTTGTTGGCTTATTAGGTCCTGACCCAAGTTCGGAAGAGTTATTTAGCCAAACAAATCCCACGACTACTGTCCCTTTCAGCAACAGTGCGTGGAGCGCGGAGTGAGGTCTCACCTGAGGTAGCATGGGAGGGTGCTGGAACTGGGTTTCTGCATCCTAGGGATGTCGTGAAGTGGTCTGGAGGGGTCACACACTGTTTTGTGGCCTCGCGCCACTCTGCTCCGCGTAGATCCAGAACTAGGAATACCCTTAATACTTATTCACACTGATTTCATTACAGATCAGATCTACTTCTTAGAGTATTTAAGCAAACATTTAATAGAGATATCCAATGTGCGCACCTAGAAATATTATAGATTTCCATAAACTAAAAATATAAGCATAAGTGCATAGATCAAATAGGTAAATAAACCAGAAATTAACCAGATCCACAATATTTCAGAATCAACATAGTATTTCAGAACCAACTTATCTTTATTGAACTCTTTCGCCAATACAACCAGATCTTCCTTGCGCACTCAGCTAAAAGGGTCTGCCCACACAGCTACGAATTCTACTAGGCCTTTGCACACATAGCTACATAGCCTCTATCTACCCACCAACACCCTTGGCTCGAACTTACAGATGTGGAAAATACTGTCCTTACAAACCCATAGCACTAAGATTCATCTAAAACAAGAACTTCCTTCTACCCTTAGAGCCTCGCTCTATTTATAAATCCCATGGTCCACGGACCATGGGCAAGCCGACTTACTTCCTATTATTCTATACCATTTAATCGACAAACAACCCTTTCACTTGACCTATCACATTTCACACTCCGCATATTTCAGAGATTTATAATATTATTGTCCTAACTTATAGGCTTTAAGCCCCAACACTGTTACGCAGGACCTCCGCTCCCCAAGAAATTTCTAATATTATTTGATTGCTTATACTAAATGCAGTAATTTTATTCCTTGTACTAGATGCATTGATTTCGGTGTCAGTGTTGATTTCTAATTATATTTGATTGTTTGCACTAGATGTGTTGATTTCAATCTAGATTTTGATTTTTTATTATATTTGATTGCTTGCACTAAATATATTTATTTTCGTCTAGATGTTAGTTTCTATTCCTAATTGATTGCTTTCATTAGGAATTGATTTCAGTGTAGATGTTTTCTTCTAATCATATTTGTTTGCCTTCATCAGATGCATTGATTTGAGTGTAGATGTTGACTGTGATTTTATGTAACTAGATCTATGATGGTACATTAATTTTAATGTGACATCATTAACATTACGATTGATTTTAGTGTAAGAACACAAAAATTATTGACAATGCGCATTGATTTTTGTGTTATAGTAATTCAAGCTATTAATATTGGAGAGCAAGACAAAAAAGGTAAGATGTTTACTACAGTAGCTCGAGCTAAGGATTTGAATGGTTTAAAATTTCGATTACATTTTTCATATAATTGATATGAAAATATGGTAAAACTAACAAGGGTGGGAATAATAATAGTAGAAGAAAATAGTTTATATTGATCATAATGAAGACTATTTGTAATTTTCTACATTCTTATTATTCACGTTTATCTTCCATTCAAGAGTATTACATTGTCACGCTGCATTCAAAAATTTTATTTCATCATTTTTCATAGTTAGAGTTATTGACAATATCTATCATCTCAATTGATTAAGATAACTCAGATAATTTAAAATTAAAAGTACTCTTCACGATATATTTAATAATACCTTGATGAACACTAATAATAATTAATTAGTTGTCAAAAACTGTTATAGCTAAAATTAAATAGAATGGATGTGCAATATCAATCCTCCTACAACTTATTGATAAGATTGTCTTCCTTCTTCATATACAACCAATTATTAATAGAAAATTACATATAGATATAGAAATATAACATAAAAAATTTAACATTCACAAACATTATCATGCAAATCGAAACACATAAACCACTCAAAGAATTCAAACACACACCGAGACAAACCACTCAAAACATCCAAAGGCAGATGTTCAAACCATTCAAGGAAAGAAACATAGAATAAATTAAAAAACAAAATTATATGGTCATTTCACAAAAAGAAAACATAATGTAAATTTCAAAGTATGAAGTTTACCTCAAACATATATATAATAATGATAACTTAAAAATATGAAATTGTTTCCCTAAGGTGGAACCAACCTAGATCCATCGAACTCTCGATATATCATGCACCGAGATGGATTGGATCCCTTGAGGTGCAAACCTTTCCTCAAATTCTAAACTCCAAAAAGAAGGTTTGCACCTCGAGGGATTTAATCCCTCTCGGCACATGATAGAACCAAGGTTAGATGGATCTAGGGTGGTATATTGTTTCTGGGAAAAACTAGTGTATTTTCAATCTGTTAGTCCCACTAGGATTGGAAGCTATCCTAGAAACAAACAATCAAATTAATTTATGATTTCCTTTATGTATGATAGATAAGAGAGAAGCAAAGAGACCAACTTGGATCTTCTGATTGACTCCTTTCTTGATTTCTCTCCCCCTTGATAGAGCTTGCAACTCCTCTCCTACTTGTCCTGCTCAATGAACACTTGCAGAGACAAAGTAACAAAACACCATCAAAGCATCTTGATCTATTATATCATAAACAATGCAGAATCAGGAATACATTGAACATACAATGGCATTCACAAATAACAACATTCACAAATACACGATTGTGTGGAGGAAAACTCAAAGAACTTTATTAATAATAGAAGGGAGAATTACAACCCAGCTGTCTGATCCAGCATCAAATCCCTCTTCACCTCATGAAAAGCAAGACCACCCAACAATATAATGTTCTTTATCAAAGATAAACTATCAGCACTTCCTTACAAATTCCAAAATTACAGCCTCCAGATCTCTCAGATGAGGGATCCATTTATAGATGTCTGCAAGTGTGTGAGTCATCTCTGGGTTTTTGATTAGTGTCATTCCACTTGTTGTTCTTGGTTCCACTTGGATATTTCTTTGATCTCTTACTCATCCGTGGGCGAATTCAGGGAGGCAAGTGTCATACGAGAAGTTTCTGGAAGATTCCATGAGCATCGACTTAGCAAACTGTCTCGGACATTTGTCCATCCTCACTCATCTCACCCCACATAAGGCCTCTTCAGTATGCATCACACCTCGCTAGTGTAGAAGTCAGTATGCATCGCACCTTGATAGTAGAGCAGTCAGTATGGTCTAGTTTTGGCCAGTTCTGAGTGGCTTTTCAGGTGGAACTCTTGGGGAATGATGTAGTCAGTTGACCATGATCCTTTAGGGTATGAAACAACACTTTTAGGGGTTAAAGAGCCCTTGTTTTATTGACATATAAGATTGGGGTTGCAGTGCCGAAATATGTCTATAATAGTTGCTCCCTAAAGCATGAAGTAATAAATCTTTTGATGTTAGGTGAAATGCGTTATCATGAGGATCCGACATATTCAAACTAAAAGGTGACCTATATAAGATACAATACAATACATCATCATCATATTTTTTCCATGATCTCGTTGAGGAAAGCATTCCCATGCTCAGCTTTATAAATTCATTTTCATGTACATAGGATAGATAATCGTCTGTAGTTGAAGACTAGTGATTCTTCATATGAAGAGTCATCGTCCCTGACTTAGATGACTATCCACGCAGCTTCTGTGTACATTTGATGTCTTTATATTCCTGAATATATCGCATCCTGGATGGATGAAACTAGATCCGAGGTCTTCAAAACTCATTCAATATTCGCCTGATGTACAAGTCGATCCATGTGAAAGGATGTCCTGAAGTCGAACATGGAAAGACATCACCTTATTACCAGCCAATAATGTAAGTTGTTAATAGGTGCGAGAGGAATCATGGATAATGATAATGACCCTCAAGGTACTATCGTACAATTCACATGGTGCGAATATATGTTCTGATGTCGAACACCACGCAAAATATTTCGGTCGAAGGCCATTGATGTAAAGCTGTCAATGGAAGTGAGAAACTTGCCATTGATGCATGCAAGCTTCAAGGTAGTGAAAGGGTTGTTTCTAAGTTATCTTCTTGGATAATGAGCTGATGTCGACAAGAAGTGACCCGTCGTAGGGGGGCCTTAATGTATCCCACGTCTACGACATGAAATGGATCAAATGATTTTCTAGAGGTGAAAACAATTTGATAATACAATGTTTACGAATGGCGGTCATGAAAAATGGAGGGTGTAGGTATTGCAGTGGATGAGGCATTAACTGGATGGTGAATTCTCTAAATGAATTCTCTTGAACATATTGGTGACACTGAGATGGATTGGTAGCACTAACCCCAAAAGCTGGATGGTATGGAGGACCAATGGTGATATGATTGGTGAATGAAATAGCCTAACCCGACTCAATCATGGTGATGGAGTGAAATTGTCATGTTCAAGAGAAACCTGCTACCAATAAAATTCTTCAAGTTTTATTCCCTTTTTCCCCAGTCATTGTTGACCAGTACCTCATTATTTTTGTCAATCTTGAGGAGGATAAAATATGCATGTTCTATAATTTATGCTTTGGGCAAACCTGTCGCTATGTTTTAGCGAGTCTAGCGATAATGAAATTCGTTCTTATCTGGGCAGACAAGTTTGTCGCTATTGTTTTAATGAGTTTATTGACAAAGACAACTTGGTCCTTTTCATGTTTAGAGAGTCTGAAAAGGGAAAAAAAGAGAACTCCAATGGTTCTTTTTCGTAGCATAATCCCTTAAGTCCGAAAAATATTAAAATAATACAAAAGGGATGAGTTTTCGATAACTTTAGCGAGCCAAAAAGACAAGCGTTCAAACTTTTTCATGAGATGATCCCTTAGGTCTGAAAAGTTTAAAATATACAAGAGGGATGGCAACTCCAATCACATTAGTGAGTTGGAGAGGCCAATTGCTCGACAATGTTTTCATATTTAGCGAGTCTAAAAAGGGTTTAAAGTGTACCCGTTTTTTGAGGAACGAGTGGTATCTGGGGTAGCGACTCGTTCTGGGTGTTATAGACATATTTGGGCACTACAGCCCCAATCACATATGTCAGTAAACCAAGGGCTCTCAAACCCCTAAAAGTGTTGTTTCATACCCTAAAGGATGAAGGTTAGTTGATTACATCATTTCCCAGAAGTTCTCCTTGAAAAACTACTCAGAATTGGTCAAAAATGGACCATACAGACTGCTCCATGCTGAGTGTGCGATGCATCTCACCTACTAGACACAAAGGGTGTAATGCATACTAAAACGCCCTTCTGTAGGGTGTGATGAGCGAGAGCAGACAAATGGAAGAGGTAGTTTGCTAGGTGGAAACTCAAGGAATATTCTAGAAACTGCTCATATGACACTCGCCTCTCTGAATTCACCTAGGGATGAGTAAGATATCATGAAATATCCAAATGGAACCAAGAAATATCAGTGAAATGACACTAATCAAAATCCCAAAAGTTAACTCGCTCCCCTGCAAACATCTATATATGGATCCCTCATCCTAGAGATTCGAAAAGGCCAAAATTTTGTAATTTGTAAAGAAGTGTTGTTGCTTTCTCTTTGAGACATTGTATTGTTGGGTGATCTTGCTTTTTATGAGGTGAAGAGGGCTTTCATGCTGGGAGGATGATGATGGATTAGACAGATGGGTTGTAATCCTCTCTTCTACTACTTCTATCAATAAAGCTATTTGAGTTTTCCTCCATATACTTGTATATTTCTGAATCTTTTTTTTTTTTTTTAATTTTTTAATTTTTTTTCACTAGTGGTTCACGGATGCCCATGGTCAGTGGGTCCTCTATGTCCAGGATCGAGCAACGCTAGGATGAACCCCACCCAAAGTGGGTCACATCCCTCGGCCGATTGACTGACTTGACCCCAAGAGCTTTCGGGTTTTGACCCTGTGACCTCCCATTGTCGAGGCCCCGGCTTGACCGATTGAGCTAAACCTTGGGGCTGAATGAATCTTGTATTTGTGTATGCATCTGTATGGTTAATGTACATCTGATTCTACATTGTTTATGGTTATAGATCTCTATGCTTTGATGGTATTTTGCTACTTTGACTCTACATATGTTCTTTGAAGCATGACAAGTGAGAAAGGAGTGGCGGAGCTCTATCAAAGGAGAGAGGAAACAAGTAAGGAGCCAAGCGAAAGACTGAGGTCGGTACTCTCTACTTCCCTCTCATCTATCTCTCATAAAGGAAAACAGAAGTTACTTTGAATTGTTTGTTTCTAAGATAGCTACCTGTCTCAGTGTGACTAACAGCTCTGAGTAGACACTAGTTTTCTTGAAAACAAAATGGCGACTCAACTAGGGAGAGAATAGTTTATTTGTTTGTTACTTTTGTTTTCTTTATCAACTACAGACGGAGCTTAAATTTAAGCCAACTAGCATTCGAACTGCTTTTTCTATGCAACTGCAAAGTAGATCAACACTGCTTTAGTCAATCTCCAGGTTCATTTATGAACTAAACATCTGACTTGCAAACATCCTAAGTGCCCTGGTGGTAGCTCAATAACCTCAATAGATCAGCCCCTATACTTTGCGTTTGCTGTCTATCATAAGCTTAGCCTAAATCCCTGAACTTAGCTACAAACTATGGGTGAAAATGAAGCTCAGTCTCATCCCTGGACCGTCGCACTATCTCTCATTGGTAGTCTAGATGCATCGCACCTCCCGTGTGCTGCAAGTGAGATGCATCCCTGTTTTCCTCCAGGACAAGTGCGATGATTGAATGAGACTGTTTCTGCCTCCAGATTTTGGTTTTTTCTTCATTGTTTTCAGTTCTATTTAGTAGTTTTGTTGTCTATGATCAGTATATCACTGTTGAAACCTTCTTTCTTCACACTATTCAGCCTCCATTGATAAGGAATTGTGAATGTTTTTTTTTTATGTATTTTTCATCATTTACACTCCTCCTTTGTAAACAGTAGCTTAATCGAACTATTGTCTTTTGATTTGGAAGTGTCACAACTGTCGTTTTCAATCAAGAAAAAGAGTGTCGTAAAGTCTTCCTCTTTTAGATAGTCGATTACAATTTTTCCATTGTATTTCATTTGAATTATCAGTTCTTTGAAGTGTTGAAAACAATTTTCCATTTGAAAGAGAAAGTGTCGTCTTAGTCTTCCTTTCGTTTTTTGAAAAGAAATTGTTAAAGTGTCGCTTTGAAGAGAAGTAGTTCAGATCTGTACTTAGTTTTATTTTTATCATTCTTGCATTAAGGGAACTAAAAAACAAATACATGCATGTGCATTTGCATTTAGACTGCATGCGGAAATTGATTTAGGAAAATTGCATTTAGTGTGTGCTCTCTGCTGTATGTTGAAAGAATCATATATTTCTTTCCTTAGTAGCTAGGATTTTCATTACTAAAAGAAAATAAATGACTGTTTATCATTTTAGGTTGCATATTTAGGAGTTGTACATCAACATCATGCGGTGAACCTTGAAAGGAAAACTTCTTAAGAAAGATAAACTATAAAATAAACCTCAATGAACATAAAAATGCTTTGGAACCTAACGCACAACATCTAGAAGTCTAATATAGAGACATATTCTAGCATCATAAAGCCTGGTAACTATCATTTTCATCATAGGTTGGGTGATTCCTCCTCTTTGATACGACAAGTGACAGTACGGACTTGTGCTCCCACATACCGTCGAGTATATTGGGAGACCACAACAGGTTGATATCCATTAACCTTAGGAAGCCGTGTCTGCCACCCTATCGATCACAATGCATAGAACACAACATTCGAGAAGATTAACTGCCGTACCTAAATTCCTCGCTAATTTCTCTATAATTTACCACCGAGGTGTATATTGCAATTTTGTGATTGGTTTGGTAATCCCTCTGTCTAGATTTCTAGAGTAATCACTTTCGTTCCTTTTCAGACTCCTTAAAAGAAAAGGTCCATCTGAGCAGTTGCCACTTCAGGGTCATTAAAAATCGAAGGTGACTAGAGTCATCTTTAGCTTTTTCTCGACTCTTAGAAATTGAAAAAGGAAGTTGTGTCAAAGCATCATAAAATTCATTTAATTAAGAATAAAATTTTCCCCTTTTTATTTTGATTTGATCGAGTAATCTATAATCATGGAAGAAAGTCAATCAAAACCCCATCATTCACGCAGACTAACGAGTCAACCATCTTTGACTCTGGAAACAAAACCATTTTGGGCCAGGCAATCTTTTTTAACTGGGTTGAAGTCTCCTGGTTTATTTGAAACTTGTGTTTCAACACCCTTAGAGACTCCAATTACTCCAATTATTTCTGGTACCCCTACCTCTATAGAAGAAGTTCCGTAGTTACAAGAGGACATTACAACTGATCCTAGTGTAACGGTAAACACTTCTATTCCTGAACCAGTTCCATCTAGGGCTTATTCGGAAGGTGTCACCCCTCCAACATCTATCGCTGCAAAGTCTATACCTTCTTCAGCACCAGAAATATTTTACGGACCTGACGGTCTGCCTCTTCGACCCAGACTGATTGCTATAGAAGAAATTGTTGAGGATCTTCCATCCAGTACCCCATTGAATTTTGGAACTGGGATCCACCTATATTCTTCTGCCACAAAAATTAGTTCTTTTGATCACCCTTCATCGCAACTTCCTGTCGAATCACTAGGAAATCTTTTGGATAGACTCAATATGTCTGAACAACCATCGACATCTAGGACTGTGTCCTCTGATATAGCAGTAGCAAAAATTCCTACTGCTACTCCAACAATGTTCGTTGGTTTGCCATCTATCCCAACTAGTTCTCAACCACTAGATGGAGTCCAACTAGGGACTGTTTCGGCAACATGGTCTGTTCCTATTTTTTCATCCGGAATCTTATCTAGAATTTCTTATGTTGAGACTTAGCAAATTGATCCTTCACATCAGTATCAATTTGGGCAGTCTAGTCTCCAAAGACCAATTTACCCTTTGAAAAGTGGATTGTTGCCATATGGGGGGCAGTATGCCTTTTCATTGTTCCCTCCAGGGGAGCAACCATATGAGAGTTTACAACAAAGTTTGGGTCGAGCTGGAATTACATCTAGTGGTTTGGTGCCAATACCGCCTCAACAACCAATATTTGTATATTCAATTCAACAAAATCAACCTATGTCAAAAATTCCTACTACACTGGCTATTGTGACGGTGTCGCAAGTACAAGCACTGCCTATTGTATGTCAACTCCAAGTCTCCCAGGTCGTAAGACAATAACCTCTTGTCCCCACAACTCAATCACAATCGTCGATTAGTGGCTCCTTAACTTAAGTGACTCAGGCTCAAACGAGTACTATTACCCCTCATCTTGGTCAAACATCCAGTACTGGACAATAGCAAATGGTCTCACAGCCACGGATGGTGCAATATCAACACTCGCAATTCCAGTAATCTTACCGAGGACCTGAGCAGCAAAGCTTTGCAAGTAATGGGTAACCGTATATTTAAAACGGTTACCAACAATCATATTATAATGGTTATGCCCATCAACCTTATCAAAGTTATCAACATCAAATACATTATGCTGGTATGCAAAGACCCACTGCTTAGGCGATCCCATCTTATCTTGGGTATGCTTCGCCAAACCTGAATCAACAGTTGCCCTTCGTAGAAACTTTATAATTACTAGATCTGAATCGGCTAATGAATGATCCAATTTCTTACACCCCTTGGTGGCCAGCGATTCCTCATAAACTTTCATTAGATATTCCTAAATTCAATGGAAATCAGGGTGAAAATCCATCGAATCATGTGATGAGATTTCATCTGTGGTGTTCATGCAACACCCTGAATGATGATTCGATTAAGATTCATCTTTTTAAGTGAACTTTAACTAGTCCGACAATGAAATGGTACATTGAATTTCCTAGAGCTTCATTCGATAACTTCAGTGCCCTTGCCACCACCTTTCTTACCCATTTTCAGTTACCCATAAGGAATGAAACAAAACAAAAGTCCTTACCAATTTTAAACAGACAGCAGGCACTCAAATATCTGATCATATTCATGAGTGGCGACTTCGTCATCGAATGGTAAAGACATATGTTCCTAATCAACTTCTAGCTGAATGGTTTATTAAGTCAATGTTACCTTGTGTTATAGAAGATGTGGCCAAGGGAGGAGTTGTCATTGAAGAGCAAGTCATTGCTCGTGCACATTATCTAGACTTGATCTATACTCAGTCTGGCACGCTTTATGAAAAAATATGCTCGTAGACTAGAATTTTCCATTCCTCCTCCTCCTAAATCGAATAGGGACTCTCATGCTATCAACGTCGTGATTCACACCTCAAGTACATAAACTGCAAACGCCCCATCTAGTAAAGCCCTTGCAGTTTCCAGTAAAAAGGAAAATGACAAACTTCCTGCCTCGGAGGTTAATTTCATGTCGAGTGTCAAAGGCAAAGAACTGAAGCAACCAAGGGGCAAGAAGAAAGGGAAAACCAAAAAGAAGAAATAAGAAGATTCAACTCCTGAAAAATCTTCTGAAAACCCTTCTGGGCAAAAGAAACCTAATCGGCCATGTCACATATGAGATGAGGACCATTGGGCAAGAGATTTTCCGCATAAAGTTGGGATTAAGAAGTTATTTAAGAGATCAAATACCTCAGCGATGTTGACTGATCCATTTGCAAACCCACAAACCAATCTGTTTGCTAGCGACAATGCTTCCCCATCCCAAGTGCTTATGTTGTCCATTTCGAAACAGCAAAATGATGCTTTGATATCGACAAGGAATAAAGATTATGGGAATCCACAGATGTCAAACAACAAGGCTACAGATAAACCTAGTAGTTCGACAACAACTTCGACATAAGTTGTGCCACCCATCATTCCTGAGCTAACAATAAAACCACCAAAGGGAGTATTACATAAATTGACATTTAATCTTCGTGCTCGAGTAGCACAAAATTATAATATAGCAGATGATCTAGCCCAATTGCCATCTACTATGTCAACGCTTGAAGTACTACAAAATTCCCCCTCCTAAAAGTAGGCTCTATTATCAGCTATAGGTGGGATTGACCCAGCGGATTCCAATCTTGTGGCCTTTAATCATAAAGGATACGAACCTTAGTTACCAACTCATCTCGCTTTCCTCATACAAGTGAAAGCCCTCAACACAACTGTTCATCGAACAATTATTGATGAGGGGGCATCTTCTTGCATTATGTCGATGAGTTGCTAGAAAAATTTAGGCTCACCACTCTTGTCAAGATCATCAAAAACATTAAAATCATTCGATGGATGAGCATAAACCCCATACAGGATTTTAAGTAACTTGCAAGTTGAAGTGGGGGAAAAATAGTAGAAACTAAAGTCGAAGTTATCGATGGAAACCTTGATTACAATATCCTACTAGGAAGGCCCTGGAGTTATGCCATGGCTGTTGTTGTGTCAACATACTTTAGAAAGATTGCATTTCCCTTTCAAGGAGGAATTACAATTGTTGATCAACAAACCTTCCTCCCCAACAGTTCACAAGTTATAGGAAGCATTCCAATGATCCATGGAAGCTCTCATTCGCTTCAAAATGTCGGAGTAGGCCTCCTAAAAGACCCTGCCTTAATGGGTACTTTTGCCCTACCACCTCCGAGTAATCTGGCAGAAGTGGCCACGGTGGAAACCTGCAATATGATATCTTCCATATCTACACAGATTCAGAAGAATTATGAACATTTTGTTAGCATGGATCATCAATATGTGTTTCCTCCAAACCCAATGGAAATTTTGTAGCAATCATTTTTCCTGGCCTGGGTGAAAAACCCAAATAACCGATCATCGAGTGTTTGGATAGATAGGTCTAAGGAATATGGAACCTCTTTAGATCCTTGGTTGCATGTACATTCTACAAACGAAGGAATTATTCATTCGATGATGATAGGAGAGGCACCATGGGAAGATTACCACCATCGTTCCCATCTTCCGGATTACAACGAAGATTATTCCAACAACCTTAATCATCCTTCAGTTTTTGATTTTTTATCAAATACTGTAAATACGGTGGATTCCGAGTGAAATCTGTCCAATATTGAAGAAACTATGGCCATAAATATCTCGAACAAACCTAATGTTGTAGAGAATATTCATGTCGGCAAATATTCTTCTTATGCAAAACTAGAAATATATTAGACTCTCTTTCGTGAATTCAGAATGTCTTTGCATGGTCATTTGAAGAAATTCCAGGCATAGACTCGAGTATATTTGAACATGAAATCAAGATGTATCCAGATGTCAAACTGGTACGACAATGACTTCGACAGGTACACCCGAAGAAATCTGCTACCATCAAGGCAGAAGTTGAAAAAGATTTTACATGCTAGCTTCATTTACCCAGTTCCTCTAACTGATTGGCTATCAAATATTGTTTCTGTGATGAAAAATCAAGGAACGATTAGAGTATGTGTCAATTATAGGGATGTAAATCAATCTTGTCCAAAGGACAGCTACCCTACACCCTTCATCGACTAGATAATTGATGAATGCACCGGATGAAAAATATTTTCATTCATGGATGGATTTTATAGTTATAATCAAATGAATATCCTCCCACAGGACCAGTCGAAGATTGCATTTATATGTCTGTGGGGCACATTCACGTACCGCAAACTACCTTTCGGTTTAAAGAACGTAGGAGTAACTTTTCAGAGGGATATGAATTATGCCTTCCATGACATCAAGAACATCATTTAACCATATCTTGATGATCTACCAGCTCATGCGTGAAAGAGGACTAACCATCCATAGCATTTGAGATATATATTTCTACGTTGTCGACACTACAAGATATGATTCAATCTGCACAAGTGTGTGTTTTGTGTCGGCTCTAGTCGTTTACTTGGTTTCGTGGTTTCTAAGGACAGGATTCAACTCAACCCATGTAAGGTTCAGGCAATCATCAGCATGCCTCCACCTTCAAATTTTCTTTAGATTCAGAAGCTCCAAGGGAAAGAAAACTTTCTGAGGAGGTCCATTCGAAATTATGCAGAACTTGCTACTCGATACCAAGCAAAATACTACATAATCGTCGGTGATACACTTTACCATTGTGGTATCAGTACAGTTATACGAAGGTGCCTCACCCATGAGGGGGCCGGAAAAGTCCTGAATGATTGCCATTTAGGCGTGTGCGGGGGGCATCAATCTAGTTATGCTACAGCCCAAAAGATCTTACGAGCAAGTTACTTTTGACCTACTCTGTTCAAAGATTGCATAATCGCAGTCAGAAGTCGCCATGCTTGTAAAATATTTGACTGCAAAACCAAAATACCACCCACGCCTCTGCATCTAGTAGTTGTTATTGGGTCATTCGCCAAATGGGGCATAGATTTCATGACATGTAACCCCACCTCGGCCAGGGGGCATGGGTATATCATAGTCGCAATTGACTATTTTACAAAATGGGTTGAGGTGATGCCTACATTAAGCAACAGTGATGAAATGGCTACTCTTTCAGTTTTCAATCATGTAATCTCTAGGTTCATTGTTCCGCAGGCTATAGTCACAGATCATGGATCACATTTTTGCAAACACATGAGGGTTGAATTGACTGCCAAATTAGGACTATCGCGTGATAGTTCTATTCCATATTATCCGTAGGCTAATGGACAAGTTGAAGCGATCAACAAAGTCCTCAAGCGCATGCTGCAGACAATGATTGGAGCCCACAAACGGGATTGGCATTTAATCCTATACTCATCTCTATGGGCATACAGAACCTTGGTAATAAATGCAACCGGGTTTACACCCTTTCAGCTGGTGTATGGCCTTGAAGTTGTCTTACCGATTCAGTGTGAGATTTGATCTCTCAAGTTTGCAGTCAACCTTCTCCCCGGAACTTTAGTGGAAGAGCCTCATTTTTTGGAACTAATTCAACTCGATGAAACACGTCGTGATGTTGCCTTGGCTAATGAAGCTCATAAGAAACGAGTCAAGGTGCAATTTGACAAAAATGTCAAGCCTCGTGTCTTCTCAGAAGGTGACCTGGTCTGACTTTACGATCAGGAATCCGATAAATTGGGAGCAGGTAAGTTCCAATCATTGTGGATGGGGCCCTACATTGTTAAGTGAGTATTAGCACAAGGAGCCTATGAGCTAGTAGATTACGATGGGATTGCACTATCACAACCCTGAAACGTGTTGTACCTTAAGCGTTACTATGCTTGACTAAGTGTAATAATCCCTTTATATGCTTTTGTTATGTTTTGGCTTTCGTCAAGAGTGATTGTTTTGGTTAGGTAATCCACTTTTTCATTTGTTGCAGATGTCAAATCTCTTGGATTCATTTGTTGGATATGCCGATGGAGCTAGTCGTAGTACGCCTTCAACTAGTGAAAATGACGATAGTGGGAAAAAAGGAAGATCTAAGTTTCCTTGTAGGTTGTGTGAAGGTGATCATGCCCTCCACCATTTCCCTATCCTAGACAAATCTAAAAGAGTCTTTGATAACCATCCTGCTTCACCACAGCGACTTCCTCCTGGATACAAGAAACTCTTAAAAAGTCCATCGCTAGCTAAAAATCCAAATGACACACCTCTGTTGTCGGTCGAAATGCCTATCATCGAAGATAAACCCTCTGATTCCACCCCAGACCAAAGTAAACAAGTCTAGACAGCTGTCAACCCAGTTTTGTCTTCATAAAGTTCACCTTCAGATGATACAGTCTCCAAAGAGAATGTGAACGACACCATTCAAATTCTTTTTGTTAGCACAGAATCTGATGAACATTGGGGCAATCTACCCATACCTCTACCTCAGGAAGGAAGTTCCTCAATTCAATAGATTCATCCGGCTGTTTATTCAGTCCCTCCTCTAAGCAATATAGTCATTTCCTTTGATTGGAATCTACTAGTGAGACCCTGACTACCATCTAATGTACCATTCCAAATCATAGTACAATCTTACAGAATGATCATGGTTGGTACTATCATAGATGAAGGGGCTTTTATGAGTATCCTTTCCTCAACTGCTTGGAAAGCGCTTGGTTCGCCATCACTTCTACCTAAGATTCGAAATTTGTGACGCTTCAATAGAGGAACCAGTCGACCATTAGGGATCTTTCCAAATTCACCCACAACTTTGAGAAGGAAAACCGTTCATCTGAACATGACGGTAGTCCAAGGGCCTCTAGATTACAATCTACTCCTTGGGCATGACTACATTTATAGCATGGGAGCTATTGTTTCCTCACTCTTTCGGGTGATGTGTTTCCTGTATGAAGGCAAAATGGTCTAGCTCATTAACCAGTTTTCATTCCCCTGTTCAAACACGGCTACTAGTCAAGTGCCATCACTAAATGGTCTTTTTTCACAAGGAATGTCTCATCAACCTCTAGTCCGTCCACCTGATGATCGCGAGTGATTCGGTGAATGTGACTAAAACCGGGGGGCATGTGCTCTGGTCTGCTTCGGCAAGAAAACCCTAGATATAAGGTAGGTTTCCTCATATGATATATGACCAATCTAACACAACCATCCATTTAGGAAAATGGGATCAGTCTGGAATAATATTTCCTCATCGAAGGTTATGTGATTGGAAGCTCCCGCCATTCACCTTTGTCTATTTCGATGGACAAAGCCAAGGAAGTGTTTTGGCTACTACGTGGATGAAACAACCTTCGTTTAATGCAAGAACTTACATATGGTAACCTGGAAACTCTACTTCTCTTTATACCTGGGGCATGAAAAACTTTTTTACGCAAGTAAAAAGTGACCATTGTAACACTAACCCTGTAGTTTTACTAACTTCAACTGCTTAAGTTAGGTGATTGGTCTGACCCACCATTCACCTTTGTCGAGACCAATGGCGATGGCAAAGTAAAGGAAATGTTTCCCATCGAGAAACTATCCTACCTAGCCTCAGTAGTTCTTTAATCCTTAGGATAGTAGTTGGCCATTCATAGCTTACATACAAAAGGCTTGGAGCAAAGTTTCTCATGGGGCAAGCTCCCTAAAAAATGAACCTACTAATGAGAGACATCTTTATTGTAAAACTAGCATGGCCAGGTTTACGCGAATTTTGAGCTCGTTAAAAAATAAACCTAGCAATGAACATATGTTCCCCAAGAGTTCAAGCTCATTAAAAAATGAACCCACCTTTAGTAAATAACCTTTGTGATCGCATTGCTATTAGCTTTTGAGCCTTGGTCATGTTCTTACCATCACCTCCACTTTTTAGCCGATCATACGCCTCCACTTGATTGTTTACCCTTTTGAGGAATAACTGTGATGAGTGATTATGTTAGCCACCTTCTTTACACTGCCATGATTGAAAAGTTCCAAAATTACTTGGAACCAGTTGCTATCCAAAAACATCACTCGTTCCTCAAAAACGAGTCTCCTTTAAGCTCTTTTTAGACTCGTAAAATATGAAAATATTGCCGAGCAATTGGCCTCTCCAGATCGTTAAAGTAATTGGAAGTGCCATCCCTCCTCTATATTTTAATCTTTTTGGACCTGAGGGATAATTACACAAAAAGATCGAGCACTTGTCTTTTTCGGCTCGCTAAAATGATCGGAAAGGTCATCCCTTTCATATTATTTTATACCTTTTCATATTTAAGGGATTATACTAAGAAAAAGGACTAATAGAGTTTCCTTTCTGTCTCTTTTCAGACTCTCTAAAACTGAAAAGGACCGAGTTATCTTTGTCATTAAACTCGTTAAAACAATAGCGACAAACTTGTCAATACAGACAAGAGCAAGTTTCACTGTCGCTAGGCTTGCTAAAACATAGCGACAGGTTTGCCCGAAGGGCAAATTATATAACAAGCATATGTTATCCTCCTCAAGATTAACAAAAATAAAGAGGTACTGGTCAGCAATGACTGGGGAAAAGGTGAAGAAAACTTGAAGAACTTCATTGGTAGCAGGTCACTCTTAGGTTATTCCGTTCACTGATCATATCAACATTGGTCCTCCATACCATCCATTTTGGGGTTAATGCTACCAATCAATTTCAGTGTCACTGATATGTTCAAGAGAAGTCACCTAGAGAATTCACCAACCCAGTTAACACCTCATTTGCTACAATACCTTTGCATTCCATTTTTCATGACTGCCACTCTGAAGCTTGTATCATCAGATCGTTTTCACCTCCACAAAATTATTTTCTCCGTTCCATGTTGTAGATGTGGGTTTCATTAAGGCTTTCCTACAACGAGTAACTTCTTGTTGACATCAACTCATTATCCAAGAAGTTGATTTAGGAACAACCCTTTCAGTAATTTGAAGCTCGCATGCCTCAATGGCAACTTTCTCACTTCCGACAATAGGTTTACATCAACGGTCTTCGACCAGAAGATTTTGTGTGGTGTTCAACATTAACTCATGTATTCAAACCACGTGAATTTTACTACAGTACCTTGAGGGTCATTATCATTATTGGTGATTCCTCTCGCGCCTGTTAACAGCTTACATCCTTGGCTGGTAATCAGGCGATGTATTTACATGTTGGACACAAGAATATATTTTCACATGGATCGACTTGTACATCGGGAGAAGATTGAATGAGTTTGAAGAACCTAGAACTAGTTTCATCCATCCGAGCTGTGACATATTTAGGAAAATAGAAAACATAAAATGTAGTCCATAGCTGCATAGATAATCATCCAAGCTATGGGAATATGGCTCTATTAGAATAATCAGTCTACCACACAGATGGTTGTCTGTCCTATGTACATGAAAATGAAATTATAAAGCTGAGCATTGGAATGCCCGCCTCAGCTAGATCATGAAAATATTATGAAGATAATGTATTGTATTTTAGCTTATTACAGGTCACCTTCCAGTTCAAAAAACCTCAGATCCTCATGATAAAGCATTTCACTCGACATCAAAAGATTTATGACCTCATGCTTTAGGGGGAAATTGTTATAGACATATTTGTGCACTGCAACCCCAATCACATATGTCAATAAACCAAGGGCTCTCAAACCCCTAACGGTGTTATTTGATACCCTAAAGGATCCAGGTCAGTTGATTACATCATTTCCCAGAAGTTCTCCCTGAAAAACTGCTCAGAACTGGTCAAAACTGGACCATACAGACTGCTCCATGTTGAGGGTGCGATGCATACTGAAAATCACTTTTTTAGGGTGTGATGAGAGAGAGCAGACAAATGGCAGAGGCAGTTTGCTAGGTGGAAACTCAAAGAATCTTCTAGAGACTTCTCATATGACACTTGTCTCTCTGAATTCCCCGAGGGATGAATAAGAGATCATGAAATCTCCAAGTGGAACCAAGAACTATCAGTGAACTGACACTAATCAAAATCCCAGAAGTTGACTCACTCCCCTGCAAACGTCTATATATGGATCCCTCATCCTAGAGATCCGAAAAGGTTGGAATTTTGTAATTTGTAAGGAAGTGCTATTCGTTTCTCTTTGAGCCATTGTATTGTTGGGTGATCTTGCTTTTTATGAAGTGAAGAGGGCTTTCATGCTAGGAGGATGATGCTAGATCAGATAGCCGGGTTGTAATCCTCTCTTATACTACGTCTGTTAATAAAGCTATTTGAGTTTTCCTCCATATACTATTTCTGAATCTTGTATTTGTTTATGCATCTGTATGGTTAATGTACATCTAATTCTGCATTGTTTATGGTTATAGATCTCTATGCTTTGATGGTATTTTTCTGCTTTGACTCTACAAGTGTCCTTTGAAGCAAGACAAGTGAGAAAGGAGTGGTGAAGCTCTATCAAAGGAGAGAGGAAACAAGTAAGGAGCCAAGTGAAAGACTGAGGTTGGTACTCTCTACTTCCCTCTCATATATCTCTCATAAAGGAAAACACATGTTACTTTGAATTGTTTGTTTCTAAGATAGCTACCCATGTTAGTGGGACTAGCAGCTCTGAATGGACACTAGTTTTTTTGGGTAATCTTCGAACTTCTCAAAACATGGTGATGTGGAGAGGGTGGCTAATAAGACCACTCATTGTAGTTGTTCCTCAAAATGGTAAACAATCAAGTGGAAGCGTATGATTGGCCAAAAGAATGGAGGTGATGGTAGGAACACAACCAAGGCTCAAAAGGTGGATGTAATGGCAATCGCAAAGGTTAGGAACACAACCAAAGATCAAAATGCTGATGTAATGGCAATCGTAAAGGTTATTTACCGAAGGTAGGTTCATTTTTTAAAGAGCTTGAACTCTAGGGGAACATATGCTCTATTGGCAGGTTTATTTTTTAACGAGCTTGAACCTTGAGAGAAAATTGCTCATGAGAGTATGGGTTCATCTTTTAATGAGCCCGAACCTTGGAGAAAGTATGCTCAACTACCTTTTTATGTAGGCTAGCAGCGACCAAACTACAAAGTTAAGAAAAACTATTAACTCTAAGGAACTTCTGAGGTTATGTAGGATGGTTTCATTAGCTTGTTTAGACAAAACCCTTCCTTTTCTTCTTCCATAGCATAGACGAAGGTGAATGGTGGATCAGACCAATCACCTAACCTAAGAAGTAGAAATATTAGAAACCTAAAAAGCTAAAAAGCTAGAAAGCTAAAAGATGAAATTGGTCATTTTTCACTTGCATAAAAAGGTTTTCATGCCCCTAGGAATCGAGAAAAGGAGACTCTCTAGTAACCATATGGGAATCACTGTAGTTAAGCAAGATTGTTTTTATTAGTGGTTAGACAAAAAAACTTCCTTGGGTTTGTCCGCCAATTAGAAAAAGGTGAGTGTTGTGTCAGATCAATCACTTAACTGACAGGGAAATTCATATGGTAGTATGGCTTCATCCACAGAATAGACAAAACACTTCCTTGGCTTCGTCCACAACACAGACAAAAGTGAATGGTGTTTCAAACCAATCACATAACCTATAGGGAAATCTATTTTTACAGCTGGGTTCATCCGCCAAATGGATATGGGTGCATCCCCCCTAAGCTTCGTTACATTCACTGGACTACTCGTGGTGATTAGGTGGATGGAATGAAGGTTGAAGAGACACTCTTGACGCAAAAACACTATTTAGGGATGATGATTGACTCTGAGCTATGCTTGAGCGCAGAAATGAAAGCTAGTCAATAAGTTGGACAATCTTGCCTTCATGTGGGAAACACATCACTCGAAAGAGTGTGGAAACAATAGCTTCCATGCTATAAACATAGTCACGTCCAAGGAGTAGATTGTAATCTAATGGCCCTTGGACCACCATCATCTTCAAGTGAACAATTTTCCTTCTCAAAGTTATCGACAACTCAGGAAGGATCCCTAATGGTCGACTGGTTCCTTTGATAAAGCCTAATAAATTCTGCGTACCAGTCATAAGCGATGGCGAACCAAGTGCTTTCCAAGCAGTTGAGGAAAGGATACTCACTGAAGCCCCTTCATCTATGATAGTGCCAGACACAATCATTTTGTAAACTTGTACTATGATCCGAAATGGTACATTATAAGGAAGGTGGGATCTTACTAGTTGATTCCAATCAAAGGAAGCGATTAGACTACTTGGAGGGTGTACCAAATAAACTGGTGAAATAACCCCTTGAGTAGTGGGAATTGGGGGATTCTCTTCCTGTTGTGAAGGAACGGGTGGATTTCCCCCAAGTTCATCAGGCTCTGAAGTGACAAAAAGAATTTGAACAGTATCTTTCTCACTCTCTTTGGGAATGATATCATCTAAAAGTGGATCTTCTGAAGGCAAAACTGGGTCAACTGCCATTTCGAACTGTTGACTTTAGTTTGATGTGGACTCCGAAGATTCACTTTCAACAATAGGTTTTTCGACTAATGGTTCAATTAAGTTAGTCGGATTTTCAACTAGTAAAGGACTAGGGGAGAGTTTCTTGTATCCAGGTGGAAGTCGCCGCGGTGAAGCAAGACAGTTATGCAAGACTCTTTTGGCTTCACCCAAAAAGGGACAACAGGGAAGGATATGGTTCCCTTCACATAAAACACATAAAACTTTGACTTTCCTTTCCTACCCATGGACTTCACTATCACTAGTTGATGGTGTATTATCAACATGATCAGCAGAGGTTGATGACACCGGCTGGTGTGAACGGGGGGACTATTCTCTTAAGATCTGAGGAATACATGGACAATCTCGATGAAAATGGTTTCCTTTGCAAATTACAAAAGGATATTTAGGAGATTTAGTGTGCAGATTTTCACCAGCTGATGCATCGAAATCTATGGTTGGTTGGTTGCCCCCTTGCTTAACTGACTTCTTCTTCTTCTCCTTCCCTTTCTTCTTCTTCTTAGTCACCCAATTACTAGCATCGATACTTTCACTGAGTGAAGAGGAAGAAGGGGAGAGAGAAACAAACGAAGAAGTAGGCGAGGGGTCAATTTTAACATCAATTGGATGCTGATTCAATTGCTGAGGAATCACGTTATTTTGAACCATGGAGGTTGAGAATATCCATACTGGCAAGCCAATAGTAAGTCCCGGAAGGGACAAAGTGGCCATATGAGGTGCAACAACATTTCCCCAAGATGTAAAAGGCCTAGGAATCCCCTCCAAAGGGATTCCTTGATTGGTGGACTCCATTATCTCAACCTAAGACCAACGAAGGAATAGGGATGTTATTCCGAATTTAAATAAATTTTAATGACACTTTGACACAACTTTTTCTTTTTCAATTTTTAAGAGTCGAGAAAAAGCTAAAGATGACTCTAGTCCCCTTTGATATTTTATGAGCCTGAAGTGAAAAGTGCTCAGATGAACCTTTTCTTTTAAGGAGTCGAAAAGGAACGAAAGTGACTATGCTGGAGATCTAGACAGAGGGATTACCAAACCAATCACAAAACTGCAAAATACACCTTGGTGATAAATTAAAGAGAAATTACCAAGGACTTATGTACGACAGTCAATCTTCCTAAATGTTGTGTTCTGTGCATTGTGATCGATAAGGCAGAAGACACAGCTTCCTATGGATAAAGGATATAATCCTATTGTGGTCTCCCAATATATATTGGACGGTACGGGGAGGACAAGTCCGTGCTAGTACTTGTTGTATCAAACAGGAGGAATCACCCAACCTTCGATGAAAACGATAGTTACTAGATTTTACGAGGCCGAAACACGTCTCTAGCCTAGACCTCTAGATGTGTTGCGTTAGGTTCCAAAGCATTGTTGAGTTCATTGAAATTTATTTTAGAGTTGATCTTGCTTAGAAGTTTGCCTTTCGATGGTTCACCCTGTGATCTATATGTAAAATTCCTAAATATGCAATCTAAAATGATAAACAATCATTGTTTATTTTTAGCAATGAAAATCCCAGCTACTAAGGAAAGAAGATTACGATTCTTTCAAACAGAGAGTGAACAACACACACTAAATGCACTTTTCCTAAATCATTTTTCACACATAGTCTAAATGGAAATGCAAATGCATGTATTTTTTTCTCGTTCCCTTAATCTGAGAAATGACAAAAACGAAAATTGAGTATAGATATGAAATATTTTCTTCAATGTGATATTTTGAGAATTTCTTTTTCAAAATGAAAGGAGGACTTAAATGAAACTTTTCAATTTCGAATAGAAAATGCTTTGAACACTTCAAATATCAACAAATCAGATCAAATACATGACAAAAAGTTCAATCGACTATCTAGAGGAGGAAGACTTTACGCCACTCCTCTTTTTGACACAAAACGACACTTACGACACTTTTTGCACAAAATGATAGATCGATTTACACAAATTTTCGACAAAGGATTGAAAATGATGGAAAAATACATAAAACATTTAATAATCCTAATAAATGGAGGCTCTTCTATGTAAATCAAGGAGGTTTCAGTAATGAGATATTGTTCATAAGCAACAAAACAATTAAACAGTGCTGAAAAAAGGACAAAAAATCCAAATTTCAAGGAAAGAAATAGGATTACTTAGTCATCGCACCTGTGCTTCACAGAAAAAGGGATGCATCTCACCTTCTAGACTTAGGAAGTACGATGCATACTGGCTTCCAGTGATAGGCAGTGCTATGGGCCAGGGAGTGCAACTGAGATGGGTTTTAGCTCAAATTTGCAGCTGATTTTAGTGAGTTAAGCTGAGCTATTATGGACAGTACAAAACAAAGTATAGGGGTATCAGCTTGGGATCCTATTGAGCTACCAACAGGGCATCTAGAATGCTTGTAAGTTAGATGTTAAAGTCATAAACTAAACCAGAGATTGAATAAAGTAACATTCATCTACTTTGCAATTGCAGAGCAAGAGCAGTTCGAAGGCTATCTAGCTAACTCCAGGCTCCATCTATAGTTTATAAAATAAAAAATCAACAACAAACAAAAAATATATTCACTCCCCAGTGGAGTCGCCATTTTGTTTTCGGGAAAAACTAGTGTCTTTTCAATTTGCTAGTCCCACTAGGATTGACAACTATCCTAGAAACAAACAGTCAAAGTAATTTGTGATTTCTTTTATGTATGATAGATAAGAGAGAAGTAAAGGGACCAACCCGGATCTTCCGCTTGACTCCTTGCTTGATTTCTCTCCCCCTTGATAGAGCTTGCAACTCCTCTCCTACTTATGCTTTTCAATGAACACCTGTAGAGACAAATTAACAAAACACCATCAAAGCATCTCAATCTATTATATTATAAACAATGCAGAATCATAAATACATTGAACATACAATGGCATTCAAAAATAACAACATTCACAAATACACGATTGTGTGGAGGAAAACTCAAAGAACTTTAGTAATAATAGAAGGGAGGATTACAACCCAACTATCTGATCCAGCATCATCCTCCCAACATCAAAGCACTCTTCACCTCATGAAAGCAAGATCACCCAACAATAAAATGTTCTTTCTTAAAGATAAACTATCAACACTTCCTTACAAATTACAAAATTCTATCTTTCAGATCTCTCAGATGAGGGATCCATTTATAGATGTCTACAAGGGTTTGAGTCATCTTTGGGTTTTTTATTAGTGTCATTCCACTTGTTGTTCTTGGTTCCACTTGGAGATTTCTTGGATCTCTTACTCATCCCTGGGTGAATTCAGAGAGGCAAGTGTCATATGAGAAGTTTCTGGAAGATTCCATGAGAATCCACTTAGAAAAATGTCTCAGACATTTTTCCATCCTCACTCATCACACCCCACAGAAGGCCTCTTCAATATGCATCACACCTGGCTAGTGTAGAAGTCAGTATGCATCGCACCCTCACAGTGGAGCAGTCAGTATGGTTGAGTTTTGGCCAGTTCTGACTGGCTTTTCAGGTGGAACTTTTGGGGAATGATGTAATCAGTTGACCATGATCCTTTAGGTATGAAACAACACTTTTAGGGGTTAAAAATCCCTTGGTTTATTGACATATAAGATTGGGGTTGCAGTGCCCAAATATGTATATAACATATATATATATATATATATATATATATATATATATATAGTCATATGAGCACTTTAAGGCATAGGACCAATTTCTAACTCGACGAATCCCAAGATGGATCATCTTCCACGAAAGGAAGCCACATGGTCCTTAATGAGAGATTGAGTTTGAGTGAAAAATTCCATAGTCCATGCCAAAATAAAATGTTTGCAAAAGTGTAGTTTGTGAATATTTTACAATGTATAGTTATCAAAACAATTTCCATGCCATGAGATAACAAATACCACAACGTGATAAATACGATAGAGAACCTCATGGGGCCACTTTCTTTGCTTTGGTTTTAGTTGAGACTCAATGCTTTCTGCGAATACGAGCTTGGTCGAGCTTTCCCTAAGGAGAACCTTCATCCATATATTCCTCGACAATGAGACAACTCTATGAACTTGTGTGTGGTTGTGAGGCAGCCACATGGCTTCCTTCATGCATAACATCCCCATGGAGAGGAGGGGATCGAGGCATGAGGGAGGAATTTTTAGCTTCAAAACTACCAAGGGAGTCAAAGGACATAGAAAATATGGGATATGGTAGAAAATTTATGCCCATGCTTCTTGAGAGATGGCATAGTGATTGACAAATTCATGGACATGGCCATTAGTTTATGCCGCTTTTCTATCTATGACTTCTCTTGCAAGTTCTCGAGTGAACAAGTGGTGAGGCAACATATTTCTAAGAACTCAAATCCCATATCCAAGACATCTCCTTTCCCATGCTTCAAAGGAATAAACTTTTTTATGAATGTGAGCCTCTTAGAAATGACAACAAATTACGATTAAATGTATTCATGTAATTAGTAAAACTAAGCTACCTTTTGATCAATTTTGTAACTATTCAATGTTATGTAATGAAATAGTCCATATTAAATTGGTGATTGTTGAGAGGCTTGATGTAATGACTCGAGAATCATTTTTGACGTAGAAAAATAATAATTCCAATACATTGCCATGTGGAGGTTTCCTTGGCATAGTGTAGGGTTTTACCACGTAATTTTATTTGTGTGTCTTGTTGTGTGTTGAGAATTTTTTTATTTTACATTTATTTCTTATTTGTATGGGCTTGAAAACTGACAAGTAGTATGAGAGCCTAATATTTTGAGGGTCATGAGGTTCAAAGCCTATGCCCATGGAGAGGATTGTGAAATTGTCTACAACTTGAAAAGGAGAAATCGATCAGAGTAGAGGGAACGTGCAATTTAATCCTAAGGTTATTAAGGCAAAGTGAGGAGACACAAGGTAACCACTCATAGGAGTCAAGTTTCCCAAGTCAGTACCACCAAGCTGTGAAATATGTGTGCTGTTTCAGACTTTCCAGTAAGCCCATTGTTTCGGAAGATGTTGGAAGAGAATTTGAGAAGAATCATTTTCATATGTAAATATTCCAAGAAAAATATGCGCGAGTGAAAGATAAAGCCACAATTTGTTACTATTATATGAAGGTGTGAAAGTGTTTAAAAGAAAAAAATTGGAGAGTTGAGATTGCTGAGTGGAACTACTCTATATTTCTGAGTCATTTTTGAAGCGATCCGTTATTTTTTTCTTGTTCTGTGTGAATATTGAGAAAGAGGGTGGATTTCATGACATATTTTTTTTGAGGATGTGTGAGGATCCAAAAAGATTTTTTCTTTGCATTAATTCAAAACAAGAGTCACAAAATAATTTCTTTTTTGAATTTGTAGAAATTTTGTTGAGTGAAAAGAATGTTGTGAAGAATTTTTCATGAAAGTGAACTCTAGATTTTTTTTGTTCCAATGGAGTAGGTATTTTAAGAATTAGTGGAAATATTCTTCAGTTTGGGACAAAAAGGGGTTTCTTTGATTGAAGAAAAGAAAAAGTGGTTTTTTGATATTCTTAATTTTTTTTAAAAGGAACATAATTTTGAATTTTAAACTGTTATTAAGAAATTTTTAAAAAAGGGGGAAGGGGGGGGTTGGTGATGAGGAAACCCTTATAAACTAGCACAAGGACATTTAGAAAAAACCGTAGGTGAAAATTTTGAAAGAATTTTTTTTAAAAGAACCATGTCATTAATAAAGGAATTTTTTGAAAGAGCCTATGTAAGAAGAAATGTCAAAAATGACTAATGCTAGGATTGAGGTGGAGAACCTCACCAATAAGAACAATTTTGCATTATGTAAACTGAAAGTATGTGATTTTTTGTTGCAACAAGCGTTTCACAAAGCATTAGATGGGGATATAAAGGAACTTGTTGACATGACATGTTTGGATTGGGAGGACTTGAATGAATAAGTTCTCAGTACCATCAGGTTGTGTTTGGAGGATGAAGTTCTCTCCAATATTGTTGAAGAAACCGAAGCAACAGGTTTGTGGGGAAAGTTGGAAACATTGTATTTGACCAAATGTTTAACCAAGAAAATTTATTTGAAGAGGAAATTGTGTAGCCTTCAGATGGATGGTACTAAAATTGCAGAACACTTAAGTGTATTTAATAAATTTATTTTCCAATGGTTAGATACATATGTTAAATTTGAAGAAGAATATAAATCAAATACAATTTTATTTTCCTTTCGCAAATCTTGGGATAAATTTGTGACTTCTATCAGCTTGAACACAACTGACTCTTTAAAATATGATTATGTTGTGGGAGCTATGTTATCTGAAGAAGTTCGAAGGAAGTCCAACATTGAAACTTCCATGCCAAAAGCCATGGTTGAAAGTGGTTGGTCCAAGGAAAGACGAGATAAAGCAAGAAGTTCTTCCAAATCAAATTCAATGGAAATAAGTGTAAAGTGAAATGTTGGTAACGCAACAAAATAGGACATCTCAAGAAAGATGGTTGGAAAATAAATGTTTCTATTGAGAACCCAAATAAGGAAGAAAATAAAGATGAGATACATGTGATTTGGGGAAAATTTTAGGGGCTAATATTTGCCCATGGGCTAATTTGCTATACTTTTTCCAAAAAAAGATTTGTTTATTTCCATTTTTTTGTAAAAATGATTTGCCCAAATGTTATAGAATAAAATTATTTTACCCTAAAAATCACTAAAAAATTATATATAGACTATATGAAAATATTATAAATTTGAATATTTATACAAAAATATATCCAAACATTTTATAGATTTCATATTATGGACTAGTGGGATTCGCTAAGGTTTCTAAACCTTAAGATAAATTTCCATCCTTAAAATTTTCCCTGGCGTGATTGATCAATTTTTATTTCTCAATTAGGTATGGTAGATGAAGTTATGCATTATCGCAATGTTTCTAAGAATTATGAAAATTGGTTGTTAGATTCTAGCACTTCTCATCACATATGTCCGCACAGAAATTGGTTCACTTCATATCAAGTTGTGAATGGTAGTTGTGTGTTTATGGGTAATAATGTACAGTGTTAGACTGTTCGGATGGGAAATGTCAGAATTAAAATGTATTATGATATAGTTATAATATTAAATGATGTTAGACATCTACATGAGTTGAGAAATAATTTTATCTCTTCTGAAATATTGGACAAGAAATGTTATAAGTTTACAAATCAAGGTGGAGTATTTAAGGTTTTAACGGGACCTCTCATTGTTGTGAAGGCATAGAAGATGAGAAACCTTTATAGACTGGAATGAAGTACTCAGGCGATTGAGGCAATGATTGTATTTGAGAAGGAAGAGGAATATACGTGCCTTTGACATGAGAAACTTGAGCACATGAGCAAAACGGGCCTTCATGTATTGATGAATTTAATATTGCTTCCTAATTTGAAATTCTTGAGTTTGGATTTTTAGAAAAAAAATTGTGTATATGCAAAGAAATGTAAACAACGATTTAAAATTGGAAGTCATAATAATAATGGAATTTTGGGCTATATTCATTCTGATCTTTACGGACCATCTCCTACAATATCATATGGAGGTGCATCTTTTTTTTTGCTGAAACAAGCATCGAACCTTCTATTCAAAAAGATAATAGAAACAAATTATAAGATGTACAAATGAGATGCAGGCCACATAAATCCTAGGAAGTCGAGCCGAAGGCCTACTGACCAGTCTCAGGGCCCACAAAACAAAAATTTGTAACCAAGATCGTTTGATCCATCATCAGAGATCTGATGGTCAAGAACCATATCGAAGTCCTAAACAACTCACTTTTTATCTCTTGAATCAAACGCGATAAGATTTAGAGATCACTCTATGAAAATTTCAGGTCTGATTTGGGTGATATCCTTCATACATGTATTTTTCTCAAAATCCACCTAATTCCAGTGGATAGCACCGATCAGAGTAACCTGCTCGAAATTTAACATTGATTTTGAACCCAGAATCTAATGATGCTATAGTTAAACTCGATTTCGGGATTGTTTAGCTTGATAACCACCTTGCAACTTTCCAACCAGACTTGAGAAAATTACCGCTATTTCTCCTACCTGCTCGCACTTTATCCAAGCTCCCTACAAAGCCAAAGAAAAGGTGAGCTATAGTATAATTCAATATTATGTAGATCCTTGTGCTATGAGTCGACAACCACCTAAGAACCTCAGGTTTGTAGCATTCTCGGCGCATGTTCTAGCATAAGGACTAGACATTATTCTCCTCTGTGTCATTGAACTGCTGCTTCATGTGGGTTGTAAATATACTGTTCACAGAATTTTACAGCCTTCTAATATGCCCTCCTTTGATAGAGGTCTAGATTTGCATTCGCCTATCTTAGACACTCCTCCTTCAATCTACCCTAGGGGATATCTATCCATTTATAAATATTGTTTCGTTTAGTACATAACACTCCTTCATTAGCAAGGATATCTACAAATTTGTTGGTTGTTCAACGTACATGAGTGAAACTTAGGATTCTCATATTTTGCAGGTGGGATTGAATTCTTTGATACATTTGCAATAGCCTCCAATGTCTCGAAACTTTTTTCGGAGCTGAGCCATAACATAGTTTCTTGACTGAATTGATAAGTAACTCAGAGCCCGCTTCAATTATCATGTTATGAATATTCGATTCCCTTAGAATTTCTAAGCATTGTTTAAGGGCCATGATCTCTGCCATATTGTATGTGGCCTTCCCCAAATTACTATGAAAAATGACTTCTATACATCCCTTTTCATCACTAATTGTTGGAAATAATACTGAGGGGGGGGGTGAATCAGTATTATCAAATTCTTTTCAATATTCCCTCTAGATTTATAATTTAATTTATTCTTTAGATGTTAAACATTAATTTGAATGTCAGTCCCATACAATAATGAACAGGAATAAGAAAAATAGACAATCACACCAAAGAACACCAGATATAAGGTGGAAACCCAATGTGGGTGAAAACCACCTGCTGCAATGTGTCTCTATCTTCTTTCAATTAGAAACTTCTTTTTACAATGATTCTATATTGGTGTATTCCTTTACTAGTACGCGGGCTGCAACCTGTAGAGAGCTACAACCCTCTCTCGTTTTATACACTCTCTTGGAAGGGAGCTACAACCCCCTTAGCTCTTGTACTAGATGAGCTACTAGTACGTAGGTGCTGACCTACTTCTTTTCTTCCAGGGACCACGTTTCATAAATTTTCAAACTGGATCCATGAACATCTAATAATCATCAAGTACATGTCAACCAATCTCCTTTTACAATCAACTAATGAACCAACCAATAGGTTCTCAGAATGCATTAACCAGAAAAGCAATACCAGTAATCAGACACAGATTCTAAACCCAGAACTCTGCAGCAATAGACAAAAGGCAACCAATATATATTTCAAGAAAAGTTTGCAACTTCACCAATAGAAACCTGTGAATATCCACACTTCTGCTGTGTCTAGCCTGTGTAGCTCTGCACCTGCTCTGTATACTCGACAACACACCCTCGCACCTGATCAGTCTACTGGACTACGCACATCCACACCTGCTCCATCTACTGGACTCTGTACCTCCACACCTGCTTCGTCTACTGGAATGGGCACCTCCGCATTGCTCCGTCTACTAGACTACATACCTCTGCAGCTGCTGTGTCTACTGGACTACGTACCTCCATACCTGCTTCGTCTACTAGACTGCGTACCTTCGCACCTGAGTCGTATCTCGCCTACGGACCTCTGGATATAAACACTTTATCAGTCCTAAATTGTACCCCAAACTGTCAGATCCACAGATCTGATCATGCGCCAAAGGGATCACGACCCCTCAATTGATCAGTCTCCTCATGCTCAGGTTTAATTTTATCTCACCAATGGATTACAAGTATTTCAGATCTTGTTCATCTTAAGATATTCAACACATAAGTGCCTAGCCAAATGATCTCCTTTCCTTTTTATAGGCAAGCCCTTACACAAACCATGGATCAAAACCATAGAAAGCCAATACAAGGGACCCAAAACCGGGGTTCAATATTTTAGATGCTATACCACGGACCAAAACCATAGGATCAAACACATCAGACTAAATACCATGGATCAATCATAAAAATTCCCATGTGCCTGCGCTTCTCTGCATGAAAGTGAGTGAATTTGACATCCACACCTTTTGTTCGGAAGACATGCGGGTATGTCCGCACTTTTTGTTCGGGGTATCTGCGGGTCCACAACTTTTGGTAGGTGCACCTGCGGGTATCTCATTTTCAATTATTTTGATAGCCTGAACAATGATTTGCCTCTTGAGTGAGTTTCCATCAAGGACAACACATGTGCCATAGCACCAAACCTGAGTCATAATGCTAACAATCTCACCCTTTGGACTTGATGGCAACCCCAAGATCCTCAACGTCATTCTCCCCCTTTGTCATAAGGGGCAAAGGGTTATGCTCCCCATAAGAACATGCTGAAAATTATTCTCTACTGTGTTGATCGTGCTCCCCATGACTATAGGCTAGATCTTGACAAAAGAAATATAAGATATAGAGACAAAACATTAGCAGCAATATTCAGATCAGCATCCATGTTCTCCTTCTGTACTTTCTCCTCCAAGATCTTCTACAATAATGCCAACAATGAATTATTAGGAGAATTATGCTCCCCTTGAACCTATGCCATTTGGTCTTTGACCAATCCATAAACCAGCGAATGTACGTATATACCCCATATGAAACTCACGTACAACCAACAATCTCTAAAGTAGACAATATTCAACAACAAGATGATGCATCAATTACCCCCAGCTTTTGCCTGAGGTATTCAAAGGTCTCCCTGGGCAGTGGTTTGGTGAGTATATCAACAACTTGTTTCTTCGAGGGAACATACTCCAACTTGACCTTTTTCTCAGGCACTTGTTCCCGAATAAAATGATATTTGATAGGTATATGCTTGGTCTTTGAATGCATGACCGGGTTCTTTGAAATGCTGATAGCACTTGTATTATCACATAGGATGGAGATAGGTGGAGTACAAGTGATTTGAAAATCCTGCAAAGTTTGCATCAACCAAAGAAGTTGTCTGCAACAAGATGCAGCAGCCACATACTCTGCTTTAGCTGTAGATAATGCTAGTGAACTCTGTTTCTTGCTAAACTAGGATACTAATCTAGAACCCATCAAGAATGCACCACCACTAGTGCTTTTTCTGTCATCGACGCTTCCAGCCCAATCTGCATCTGTATAAGCATGAGGTGTGAGATCTGTATCTCTAGGATACCATAGGGCATAGTTTTGAGTTCCTTGAAGGTACTTGAAGATTCTCTTAACTGCTTGAAGATGAGTTTCCTTTGGATTCTCCTGAAATCTTCCAACCATTCCCACTGCATGCATGATGTCTGGTCAGGTACCTGTCAAATAAAGTAGACTTCCAATCATGGATCTATAGGTTGGTTGATGCACTGCTGCTGATTCATCATTTGAACTGAGGCTGCATCCTGTAACAGACAAGAGTCAATTTTGTGGACAAAACCAACCTCCCTAGAAACTAAGGTGTTTTCTAGTGACAAACAAAACAATCAAGCACTATCTCTCCCTAAATATGCATTTAAAATAAAAGAAACCAGGTGTTTAAGGCTTACCTTTAGTGCAACGCAGTTTGTAGCAGCCAAGCCTCTTCGATCCAGATGAACTCCTTCTCGTTGAAGCCTGCATACACTAACAAGCAAACGATTACATAGCACCTGAATAACTCATATAATAAACAAATTTTCATCATGAAGACCAAGGAGTTTATGAAACAGATTATATATAACAACTTGTTGAGAAAAATGAACTTAATTGTATTAATTGGAAACAAGAGAAACCTTACAACCAGTGCCTTGGTGTTGTGCAGGTCCCTCCCAGGGTCCAGCAAGAGTTCTCCTCTACTTTGATCAGCTCACCCACTTCCAAATGAAGCTAAGAAAGGAATGGGATCTATCCTCTCAAGCTCTATAAGGGAGTCCTAATTTCAGCAGCATCTACCCTTAGGAATCTTCAGCTTTCAACCTCTCCTCCCTCTGGCCCAATGCCTATATTTATAATGCTTTGGAGGAAGTTAAACAGGTCCACCATCAATGGGATAAGCCCCTCTTTCAAAGGGATAGCTCCCCTCTTCATGGGATAAGTTCCTCTTTCATTGGGATGCATGAACCATCTGGAGGCGCTCAATCCATGTCAAACCATCTTTTAGAATGCTCTAGAATCGACCGCAAGTAAGTTTTTTTAAGTAAAACTTGCGCCTTTTGACTTTTACAGGGGTACGCACCCACCCCTTTACAGACAAAGCGTACAAGTACATAGGTATTATGTACTTGAGGTGCATACACGTAGGTAGGAGTAAGAGAAAGTGCGTAACCAAAGTTATATTGATTTTTAAAGGCTTTATCTCTTTTTTGGAGTTTGACATGAGGAGCAGAGGTATAAGACTTGCCAAGGAGGACAATATGGTTATTGATGGAGCCATACTAACTGTAAATAGTCATGGTGACAAATTTTAGTGTAATAGATTGCCCCCTAAAGTGCGAGGTCTGTAGTAGATTAGGGTTTTATATCATCTAGGAAGGGTGAAGCACTTTATCATTTCGAGGATTATCTTGTGGAGAGCCCAGTCGGAACCTGCAAATATTCAACACAAAATAGATATATGAGATCATATCATCACTGAGGTAGGCATTCCCATACTCAGATCAAAAACTTTAACTAGCAAACTAACTACTGCTCTGATATGGGAATTAGTTCGCAATACATCATAGTCATAGACACATGTAGACACAGTATGGATGCAGCCATATGTTTATAATTAGTCTACTGTATAATGAATACAAAACTCCTCGCAGCCTGGATGGCGGAAACTAGATCCATGGTCTTCATTTCTGCTTCCCGAAATAGTACGATTCTATCCATGCGAATAAATGAGCTGATGTCGAACATGGTAGAAACCACTTGATTACCAGTCAATGATGTAAACTGTTAACAAGTGTGAGAGAGACCATCAGTGATGTCAATGGTTCTCAAAGTACCCAGTACAATCCGTGAGATGTGAATGAATGTGTTGATATCGAAAATGTCACAGAATCCTTCAATCAAAAGTCAATGATGTAAACTGTCTTCAAAGGCGAGAAACCTGCCATTGAGGCATGCATATTTCAAAGTACTGACGATTCCTAGATCATCTTTCTAGATAATGTGTTGATGTCGATAGAAAGCGATGCGTCGCAGGAAAGCCCACAACACGAAACCATAAATCAAGTTGAAGAAATGTAGCTGTAAGGACTGACTTAGGGATGGTCAAGATGGATGACAGATATTTTGCAGATGAATGGTTTATTTGCAGTGACCTCTTGAACACATAACGACACAACAGATGGCTTGGTGACAATTGACCCAAAGTTAATACCTAGAAACCGGCTGAAGACTTTCAATGTGGTTTGATCAACTGTTAGGCAAAGGATTTCCCAACCCAGGTGAATGAAAAGTGTCGTGTTCAAGAGTGGTGATAAGGTTTTTCTAAGACAAAGGATAACAAATAGGCTCATTTTTCTCTCTTTTCCCCCACCATTTCTGGCAAGTACCTCTTTATTTTTTACAAGTTTGAGGAGGATAACATTTTCTTGATTATAAGCTCATCCTTTGGATGAGTCCAGCTTAGTTTAGATTCGAACCCTAAGAAGGAGTGGTCCGTTCCTGTTCGTAATCGAACAGGTCCTTTACTGTGAAATTTTAACGAGTCTAGTATAGGAGAAACTCGACGTTTTTCAATTTTAGAGAGTCTGAAAAAACTTAAGAAGACTCCAGGGTTGACCTTTTTCGTAAATTTGTGTCTCCCAAGCCCGAAAAAGTATAAAATATACTTGAGAGATCCTCTTGATCTTTACGACCAATGAGTGCTTTCATGATTAGTGTCTATGATCTGAAAAGTAGAAAGTGATCAAGGACACGTCGTTTTATTTCCAATATCGAATTTGAAACGACAAAAATCTGGCAATCTTTTCATGTTTTTACGGTCAGAAAAGGGTTGTAAGAGGATCGTCTTTTAATTCCATTTTAATGAGTGTAAAAAAAACACTCAGCAACCTTTTCATGTTTTAGGAGTCAGAAAAGGGCTTAAAGATGACTCTGATGTTTTTGTTTGTAAAAAGTGACAATTTTCCCTGAAAATCCTTTATCCTGCACAAAAACCAACACATTACTCATACCTGTTGAAGATAGATAAAAATACTTTGAAAAATACCTTTTCATGGTGAAAAATAAACAAATTTACCATTTATTTACCCAAAAAACCTATAAAAAGGGTTTTTACCAATTCATTTTTACCATTTTACTGTTGAGGAGAGAAAAAGGGCTTTTGGCAAGAAACTTCCCGTGGACATTGCGGAGAATCCGACCGTCGAAATCGAACGCCATCTCTTCCAGGTAATTTACAACATCCTCCTCTTCAATTTCATCCATTTAGAATTCTTTTTTAGCGCCTAGATTTCATTTTTTGGAGGTTTTGGGGTTTCAAAAACCGCCTCTCGGGGTACGCAGGCACCAAACTAGGGACCCGCGTACCCCAACATTTTCTCAGTTGGAAAAATGTCAGGGGTATGCACCTTGCCTTCAGGGACCCTGCGTACCCACACTCTGTTCCTAAAGTCGGGGTGCGTACCCTGCGCAATGAGTTTTTAAACCCCAAATTCTCCAAAATGGACCAAAATTTTTTGATTTCATGGAATCTAATGGATGTTTTATGGTGTGTAGAATGTTCACCATGCTCGATTGGCATGAGAGAGAGCACGAAAATGTTTATTTGGCCGCCATTAATCATCAACCATCAATTGATGCTTTGAAGGCATGCGACGTTTATAAATACTGGGCCATACCAGGCATGAGGTCCAAGTGAGATTTCTAGAGTGGCTAGTAGAAAGATGGAACATTCAGGACCAGTGTTTTTATATTGGAGGACACCAGCTTGAGATGGAGCCGGTAGATATCTACTTTCTCACTGGTTTGCCCAAGAGAGGCGAACACTTGACTCTGTTCGGGACTAGGACAGGTGGCTAGTCTATCACTAGTCTCCGACTAGAGTGGTGTAACACTCAGTCTCAGGAGAAGGGGATAGAGATCAAAACTATATCCCGTCCTGAGCTTATGGTGATTGCCTTTACAGTTACCAGACTTTGCGGGGCTTCCGCTTTACACATTGCCACTGGATCCCAGATGCGGATGGCAATTGATTGCTATCGAGGTACCATTTTCAACTGGTATGATGTTGTGTTGGCCAATGTAAAAGGCCAACTGACTAGAGCCAAAAACGGACAGCTAAAGACCTTTGGTTATGGGCCTTTAGTTGTGAGTTTTGGCTTAGAGAGGGTTTCGATGCTGATCCCACAGCAGCTCACTGTTGGGGCCGGGCTTCCTCGAGAGCCCAAATTGATGCGATGGGTTGCGGTTATGGCCCGTCATCCTGATGAGGGGACGGAGGTTGTCCGATTTACTCCAGAGTACTTTCACTAGTTAGAGGACCAGGTCTTTTCTATACAGGATTTTCCTTATGTCGGAGTTGATTTTCGTGGAGATCTGGACATGGTTCTTCCACCGGGAGAACAATGGGATGATACAGGTAACTTCATTTTTCACAAGTTTTCAAACTATCTATTATTTTTGTTTATTTTTATATCGTCTCAAAACTGATAGTAGTAATTTTCAAAATGCAGATGTAGGCCCACGACGTCCAGCCAATCTCTGGCCTTATCAGAGGAGACTACCAGTTGTAGCGGCACGGCCCCATAGGTGTTATAGACATTTTTGTGCCTCGCAACATGGAGCATGAAATGTCAATAATTACAGGGATCCTCAGTCCCTAAACATGTTGTTCTTACCCCTAAAAGAACAAGGTCATCAAACAGCAGCACTTCCAATCAGTTCTCCACCTGAAAACACTTCAAAACAGGCTAATTTTGGATCATGTCAGCTGCTCCACTGAGCAACTGCGCTGAATGTCAACTGCTCTTCCTTGTACCTGTGCTGAAAGTCAAAAGCAATGAAGGCTACCTGCGCTGGGCGAGATTGGCCAAGTGGCACAGTCATTCTGCAAGGTGTCAATTGCCCAGGAAGCTTCCAAACTGACACTTGGTTCATGAGATTCGCCCTGTGATGAGTAAGAGGTACTTGATCACCATGTGTAAGCAAGGATCTCCAAGTGGACTCAAGAACTGAAGATTAACTGAAGAGGGAGAGGACACAAGGCAGCTTTATGTCAGTCTCAAGCTGACTCATCCTTTCTTCTTCTCTCCTATATATAGAGCTCTTCTATGAGGTCTAAGAAGGCTGGAATTTTGTGTAAAGCAAGGAGGTGCTGTTGGATTATAGTTAGAGCTATTGGGTGATTGTTTTACTAGAGGTGAAGAGGAGAGTTCTTGCTGCTGGGGAGGTGCTGCTGGATTGGAGCCATCATTGGTTGTAACCTTCTCAGAACCCTGTTACTTCTATCAATAAAGTTTTGCATGTTCTCCTATATACTTGTATTGCATTGATGTATTGTATTTACATGTATATTTGATTCACTCTAATCCATGCATCAGTTATGAGTACATGTATCTTGTAGTTTCCTCTCTTGTTTTGTGCAGGATCTTGTGTGTAGCTGGACCGGCAAAGAGAGCAAGGAGCTGGGAACAAGAGACAAAGAGAGAGGATCAAGATCGACTAAGCGAAGGATACCAGGTTGGTTGATCATTTCTTCCCCCTCTCTGTACTTTCATAAAGGAAAACATCAAAGCTTTACTTTCAGTTGTTGCTAAAGACTGTCACCTTTAGAGTAGGGATAGGGTCATCCGCATCGGATACTTTTCCCCACAACAAACTGGCGACTCCACTGGGGAGCCTAGTATCTTGTTGGTGTTTGTAGTATTTTGCTATTCATTTCTTGAAGAAAAGAGTACCAAATCGAAAAGCTTTTGACTATATCAAAAGCGAAGTAGAGGGACTGCTACTCTTGCTCATTTGCTGAGCAAATTCAAGATTTGAAGAGCTTATCTACAAAAGACTCTTTACTCTTTGTGGTAGATCTTCATCCTCTTGATCATCCCTTAGCCTGTACTTGACCTATAGCTTTTTTATTTCATCAAAAACAGTGCATTTTTGAGCTTTTTATGACCCGGAATTCTTTGTAGACGAAACTCTCGTGAGCCAGTGCAGGCTGTACACAGGCAGTCTGCATTACAGCGCAGGTACTCCCTTCGGGAACTGCGCTGAGAGTGAAATTGGCAGACTAGAACCTGCGCTGGTCCAGTTAGCCATTGTCTTGCTTAGCTTTCCCTTTGTGTCTTGGCCCTGTTTGCACTTGTTTTTGGCTGATTGCTTGCTGGTTATTGTACTTGCTGTAAGCCACTTCTCCTTGACATTATTCCGCCTCAGTTGTGTGATGAAACTGTGAATGTTCTTTCAGTATTTCTTATTTCAGTTACAGTTTCCCATTGTGAAAAGCGAACCAGTATAGCTGTGACCTCTTAGATCCTGAACTGTAAAAGTGTCTTTGTGATCTTAAGAGCTAGTTTTATTACTGTTCATGGCTGTTTGAGTTTGTTTGCTTTTCATTTCATGGTTTGAATCTATACATTTCCTGTGTTTTTAAACAAGTCTATCATAAGGTGTCTTTTTGATTGTGGACAAGCTTGTTTATTTCTACTTGAAATTAGATTCAAAATCATACAACAGTTTCCTTTTTGTCTAGCATCAACATTAAGGATAACGAAAAGAAATACATGCATTGTGCATTTTGCATTTGACTGTATGCTTGACGATTTAGGAAGATGTGCATTTTAGTGTGTGTTCTTTGATCTGTGGAAAAAGTTGTGTCCTTCTTTTCCCTCAAGTAGATTAAGGTTTTCAAAGTTGAAAGATTGAAAAGATTTGCTTCTCATTCTTAGATTGCATATAGGAAGTTGTATATATACATCTCGTGGCGAACCTGAAAGGCAAACTGTTAAGAAAGATCAACATTAAAATAAACTCAATTTACATAACAACGCTTTGGAATTTAACGCAAACATCTAGAGGTCTAGGTAGAGACGTGTTCCGGCGTCGTTAAACATAGTGACTGTCGATCTCTACGAAGGTGGGTGATTCCTCCTGAGGGACGATAGCACTAATACGGACTTGTGCTCCCGCGTACCGTCGCGTATATTGGGAGACCCCTATAGGCTTTTATCCTTTATCCTTAGGAAGCCGTGTCGACCGCCCTACTAATCGCGATGCAGTGAACACAGCATTCACGAAGATCAACCACCCGTACCGTAAAACATATTCTGTGGTTTCGCGAAAGGTTTGGCACACCCTCTGCCTAGATCTCCAGAGCAGTTTCTTTTGGCCCTTTTCAAACTCTATAACTTAAAAGGTCCAACCGAGCATTTGTCACTTCGGGCTCGTTAATACATCGAAGGCGACTAGAGTCATCTTTAGCTTTTTCTCGACTCTTAAAACATGAAAAAGCAAGTTTGTGTCTAAAAGCGTCGTTAATAAAATTTATTTTAAAGCGGAACATAATCACCTGTTATTCCCACGTTGATCTTTCAGTTGAAAAGTATGGAGCCCACCAACCAAGGAAGTAACCTTGGTGGAAGTCCAAATCCCTTCTCCTCTTGGGGAGATGTTGGTGCGCCTCATATGGCTACATTGTCTCTTCCAGGATTGACAATTGGTCTCCCTGTATGGCTCTTTTCAACTAATGTAGTCCAGATCGCCATTAATCCTGAGCAGTCGAATCAACAGTCAGAACAATCTAGAACTACCCACCAACCTTCCACTTCTTATGATACTTCCTCTGATCCTTCATCTTCGCAAGGTAGAGCTGGCAAAAGTCAGCCTCCCAAGGAGAAGAAGGAAAAGAAGAAGAAAGAAAAGAAGCAGAAGGAGCCTCTGGCGAAGGCGACTGGGGGCAAGAAGAAGAAAGCTGACAAAAACCCACACACTGCACCGACCGGGCCTAAATCACCATGTGTCATTTGCAAAGGGATCCATTTCCATCGTGATTGTCCTTGTATTCCCCGGATACTAAGGGACTGGTCCCCAAGGTTGCACAATCCGGTAGCATCAACCTCTCGTTGTCAAGTTGATTGCATTCCGTCAACTAGCGAGAGTGAAGGACGAAGAAGGGGACCAAGATCACCCTGTCTATTGTGTGAAGGTCATCATGCCATCCACAAATGTCCATTCTTAGATGAGGCCAAGAGAGTTTTGGAAGATCGCCCAGTGTCACCGGTGCGACTTCCACCTGGATATCAAAAACTCGCGCCTAATCCCTCGATAGTTGAAAATCCAGTTGAACCACTCAAGTGGTCAGCTGAAGTGTCGGTCATTGAGAATGAACCTACTGAATCTAGACCAGACGAAAGTCTAAAGGTCGATACGGCAGTTGGCCCGGTTTTTCCTTCAGAGGTTCCATCGTCCAATGACCCCGTCATTGAAGACCCGTCTTCAAATGACACCGTCGCCGAAGAGTCGTCTTCATGCGACACCCTCACTGATGAGAACAAGGATGACACCATCCAGGTTCTTTTCATCAGCACCGACTCCGATGAGCATCAGGGCAATGCGCCCATTCCTTTATCGCAGGAAGGAACATCATCAGAGTCATATCCGGCCGTATATTCGGTCCCACCGCCAAGCAACCTGGTTGTATCCTTTGATTGGAATCAACTAGGCAGACCCCGGTTACCAGCCAGTGTACCATTCAGAATCATTGTCCAGATCTATAGGATGATTATGGCTGGTACTATCATTGATGAAGGGGCGTCTGTGAGTATCCTTTCCTCTTTTGCTTGGAAAGCACTGGGTTCCCCGGCGCTTTTACCTGAGTTGAGAAATCTCTCAGGTTTTGATAAAGGAACCAGTCGACCATTAGGGATCCTCCCCGATGTACCTGTTACATTGAAGGGGAAGACCGTCAGGATGAACGTGTTGGTAGTTCAAGGACCCTTGGATTATAACCTACTCCTTGGACGTGACTATATTTATTGCATGGGAGTGATAGTCTCCTCACTCTTTAGAGTAATGTGTTTTCCACACGAAGGAAGGGTGGTCAAGCTCGTAGACCAACTTTCATTTCCGGGATCTCGCATCGCAAATAGTCAAATACCAATCCTAAATGGTCTGTTCACTCAAGATTCACCTCTGCCCCCGGTCCTCCTTCCCGACGAGTGCGAGTGATTCAGAAAGAAAGACTAGGACCCAGGGGGCATGCACCCTGGTCTGCTTCGGGCAGAAGAAACTCCGGGTATAAGACAGAATTTCCGCAGGAGAACATGACTAGTCCGTACCCCGTCCGTAGGAAGTGGGGTTGTTCTGGAAAAATGATCTTTTGTCAAAGTTATGTGTTTGGGAATCATTCACCTTTGTCTAAAAAAGTGGGCAATGCCCAAGTAGGAATTCCCTTATTACAACAAGTAGTCACCATCTTTAAATTCAAGCCTCGCCCATCGAAACATGTGTTTTGAAGGATAAGCAGGGGCAGTCTATTAAGAAGGAGACCATATTGTTGTGACAGAGGGTAACCATCTTAGGACAACCCAATGATAGGCACCGCCGAAGAAAGAGATTGATCCGCGGTAGCAAATCGAACCGTCTTTGGAATAATAAGAAAGAGGCAAGCCTCCCTCAATAATACCAATGTTTTATCTTTGAGTAGTGTTCTTCTATTGTCACAAATAGCTGTTTGTTAAAAGTGGGCCGACGGGAAGCCTGAGTACTGCGTAAGACCCCTTAAAATAACGAGAAGACAAGTATCGTTAACATTAGATTAGCAAGATGACAAATAAATGTGAACACCCAAAGAAAAGCTGAAGTAAGGGAGAGGAGGGGCAGCCTCGAAATTCTATCCTATACCTGGGGGCATGCAAACTTTCTGGAGTGCAAGCTAGGGGCGGTTATTTATCTGGTTTTAAGATTAGCCGTTTCCAAACTTGCATGAAAGAAAGCCTGTGGGGCAAAAGTAAAATTTGCCAAAAGTGAGCACAGCTGTGGTAAGGCATAAGCTCTATAAAAATTGGTCCTTACGAGAGGCGTTCTTCATATGACTGGTCTATCGAGCAGTTTTAGCATATAGTTCATGCTCGTTAAAAAATAAACGCAAATCCGAGCAGTTTTAGGACTGAATTTATGCTCGTTAAAAAATAGAAAAGTGTGAGCAAAAGTTTCCCTCAGAGTTCAAGCTCATGAAAAAATGAACCGGTAAATAACCTTTTGAGATCGTAAATTCATCAGCCATAAGAACCTTGATCGTGTTTTCATCCATCACCTCCACTGTTCATTTGGTCGATCATTCACTTCCATTTGTGTGTTTACCTCTTTTGAGAAACAGCTGCGAAGAGTGATTTCACCTAGCCATCCTTGTAACACTGCCGTGATTGGAAAATTCCAACCTGTACCTGGAATCTGTAGCTATCCCTGTTTATCACTCGTTCCTCAAAAGACGAGTCTTCTTTCAGCTCTTTTCACTGACTCGTAAAATATGAAAAGTTTGCCGAGTTTTGGCCTTCCAGCTCGTTAAATGACCGGAACGCTATCCCTCCTCTAAATTTTAATCTTTTTGGACCTGAGGGATTATTGCACAAAAGGATCGAGCGCTTGTCTTGTTCGGCTCGTTAAAAGTACCGAACAGCCATCCCTTCTGTATTGTTTTATACTTTTTCGGACTTAAGGGATTTGCTGACGAAAAAGGAATCATAGAGTTAACTTTCTGTACCTTTTCAGACTCTCTAAAAATGAAAAGGACCGAGTTTTCCTTGTCGTTAGACTCGTTAAAATGATTAAATAGCGACAAACTTGTCTTTAGACGAGAACGAGTTTCCCTATCGCTAGGCTCGTTAAATCATAGCGATGGGCTTGCCCGAAGGGCAGGTTATAGAACAAGCATATGTTATCCTCCTCAAGCTTGACAAAAATAAAGAGGTACTGGTCAGAAATGACTGGGGAAAAATTGGGAGAACATTCAAAGTTTAATGGTAGCAAGTCACTCTTGAACATGACACTTTTCCTCCGTATCACATCGGGTTGGGTTGTTTCATTCACCGGTCTCATCACCATGGTCCTCGCCACACCATCCACGTTTGGGGTAATGCTACCGATCCATCGCATCAGTGTCGTTATATGTTCAAGAGGGGTCTTTCTGAAAGTGTCAACCGTGTCCCATCCGCTGCCATACATTATCCTTCATCCATTCATGATCGCCACCCTGAATCATATGTCACTGTTTGTTTTCACCTCCACTAAAGTCATTAGCTCCGTTCCATGTCATTGATGTGGGATTCATTAAGGCCCTCCTTTGACGGATCGCTTCTTGTCGACTTCAACTCATTATCCAAGAAGTTGATCTAGGAACACCCCCATCAGTACTTTGAAGCTTGCATGCCTCAATGGCAAGTTTCTCACTTCTAGCGACAGGTATACATCAATGACCTTCGACCAGAAGATTTTGCGTGGCGTTCGACGCCAAGTCCTTTATTCACGCCACGTGAATTGTACTGCAGTACCTTGAGGGTCATCGTCATTATTGATGATTCCTCTCGCGCTTGTTAACGGTTTTCATTATTGACCGGTAATCAAGCGATGTCTTTCCATGTTCGACTTCAGCGAAATTCTCACATGGATCGACTTGTACTTAGAGTGAAGATCGAACGAGTTTGAAGACCCCGGATCTAGTTTCATCCATCCGGGCTGCGATATATGTTCAGGAAATATAAAAGCATTTGCCATGTACATCATTGCAGCAGATGATCATCCTACTCAAAGGATGATAATTTCAGCAGAAAATTATCACTCTATCTTCAGACGATCGTCTGTCATATGTACCAAAATGTATTTATAAAAAGTTGAGCATGGGAATGCCCGCCTCAGCTAGATCATGAGAATAATAATGAATGAAAAATAATGTATTGTATTGTATTGTATTACAGGGCACTCTCCTCAGCACTGGAACGAACTTCGGATCCTCTAGATAAAGCATTTCACCCGATAAACGGCCTCATACTTTAGGGGGCAACTGTTATAGACATTTTTGTGCCTCGCAGCATGGAGCATGAAATGTCAATAATTACAGGGATCCTTAGTCCCTAAACATGTTGTTCTTACCCCTAAAAGAACAAGGTCATCAAACAGCAACACTTCCAATCAGTTCTCCACCTGAAAACACTTCAAAACAGGCTAATTTTGGATCATGTCAGCTGCTCCACTGAGCAACTGCGCTGAATGTCAACTGCTCTTCCTTGTACCTGCGCTGAAAGTCAAAAGCAATGAAGGCTACCTGCACTGGGCGAGATTGTCCAAGTGGCACAGTCATTCTGCAAGGTGTCAATTGCCCAGGAAGCTTCCAAACTGACACTTGGTTCATGAGATTCGCCCTGTGATGAGTAAGAGGTACTTGATCACCATGTGCAAGCAAGGATCTCCAAGTGGACTCAAGAACTGAAGATTAACTGAAGAGGGAGAGGACACAAGGCAGCTTTATGTCAGTCTCAAGCTGACTCATCCTTTCTTCTTCTCTCCTATATATAGAGCTCTTCTATGAGGTCTAAGAAGGCTGGAATTTTGTGTAAAGCAAGGAGGTGCTGTTGGATTATAGTTAGAGCTATTGGGTGATTGTTTTACTAGAGGTGAAGAGGAGAGTTCTTGCTGCTGGGGAGGTGCTGCTGGATTGGAGCCATCATTGGTTGTAACCTTCTCAGAACCCTGTTACTTCTATCAATAAAGTTTTGCATGTTCTCCTATATACTTGTATTGCATTGATGTATTGTATTTACATGTATATTTGATTCACTCTAATCCATGCATCAGTTATGAGTACATGTATCTTGTAGTTTCCTCTCTTGTTTTGTGCAGGATCTTGTGTGTAGCTGGACCGGCAAAGAGAGCAAGGAGCTGGGAACAAGAGACAAAGAGAGAGGATCAAGATCGACTAAGCGAAGGATACCAAGTTGGTTGATCATTTCTTCCCCCTCTCTGTACTTTCATAAAGGAAAACATCAAAGCTTTACTTTCAGTTGTTGCTAAAGACTGTCACCTTTAGAGTAGGGATAGGGTCATCCGCATCGGATACTTTTCCCCACAACAATAGGACGAGGCCACAGAGACTTTGGCTGAGTTGGAAAGTGACCTAGAGTGTCCTACAACAGATATACCAGAGACTACCATAGATGATATTCTAATCAGACTTCAGCGCTATGTAGTCGGGGTCCGAGGACCTTTCAGGAGGTTCTTGTGTAGGGTGGCCCGTGCAGTGGTTTCATATAGAGATCATCACCAGTGATTGGATGGTCGTTTTGTAGACACATGTGACATTTTGGTTTTTTGTACTTATCAATTTTGCCTATCATAAGGTGTTTTTCAACCTATGATCGAAGACAATGTATTTTTGGGCACACTCCTATATATATATATATATATCATTATTACTGGCTTATCTTGTAAATCATGTTATGGAACGGTTTTAAATTTACATGTATGATTATTGCAAATGTCTATTTAACATTCGAGAAGCAATTGCATCTGCTAATGTATTTAAAGACCTTGGAATATGCTGATATTCAATGTAATCAAACTCACGTTCCAAGAGACGCACTCTCAAAAATAACCTTAATAACACTGGATTTCTAATGGCATACGCTCTATTAAGTTGTAATACAATGAGTTCAGAATCTAACCTCACTATCAAACTCTGAATCCCAAATGAAATAGATTCAAACAATAACTTAATCACTGCACTGTATTCGAAAATGTTGTTTGTTGTTTGATCGAGGCTCACCCCATGCATAGATACTAACTCGTCAGAGGGCGAATAGATAACCCAAGCTGCAGAAGAGATATTCCATGTACTACGACAGGCACCATCAGCGAAACCAATGTATGTTTGGAGAGGCATCGACATATGCATCATCAAGAGTAAAACCAAGATAAGCAGAAATAACGACGAAGACACACTCTCTAAGCTAAGCACACTGTCTAAACTAACAAACACACCAGCTAGAAAGAACAACTAACCTAACTAAAAATCTCCATACCCATGTTTTAAGCATAATACCTCTTTAGGTAAAGTCCATTTCTGGGTTTACCCAAAAAGTCCCCGTCAAAGTCTACCAAATCATAGACCCCTTTTGCTAGCTTTTGCTTGAAAATATAGGGCCCATGCCACATAGGAACGAATTTTCTAGCACCTAATTTATCATTAGCTTGATCATATAATAACACTAGGTCTCCTTCCAAAAAATTTCGAGGGGTCACATTTCAATCATACTGAGCTTTCATACGTTTTGCGTGAGTCTCGATCGCCAATGCAGCATCACGTCGATTCTCATCTAATTGAGCTAAGTATAATAAACGCTTTTCCTCTTCGGAAGTAGCTGGAAGTAACTCGATGGCCATTTGCAGTGACGGGATTTCGCATTCAATGGGTAGCACAACTTCCAAACCATAAACTAGTTGGAAAGCAGTGAACCATGTTGATGTTATCACTGAGCTTTGGTATGCCCAAAGCGCTGAAAATAACATGTTGTGCCAATTTGACCGATGAATACCAATGATTCGTCGGATCATGATAACTAAAACTTTGTTGATGGACTCAACCAGACCATTCGCTTGTGGATAATATGGAGTTGAACTATCGTGACGCAAACCAAGCTGGCCTGTAAGTTCTGTCATCATAACGTTTCAAAAATGGTGCCTATGGTCAGTGATTATCGCTTGTGGGACACCAAACCTAGCAATTATATGATTGAACATGAAAATTGCAGCTGTCTTGCCTGCCTCGAATGTAGGCATCGCCTCGGCCCACTTCGTAAAATAATGTACCGCAAGGATGATATACGCATGCCCCCCGGCCGAGTGAGGGTTACATGTAATAAAATCGATACCCCATTTAGCAAAAGGACCAACGGCAATTATAGGGTGGAGAGGAGCAGGTGGAGCGCGCATCTTTCGATCAAACACTTGACAGTTGTGGCATTTTTGGACCGCAATAATACAATCTTTAAATAAGGATGACCAGAAGTAGCCAGCGCGCAATATCTTTTGGGCCGTGGCATACCCAGACATATGACCGCCACACGCTCCAGATTGACAGTCTTTTAGAACCCTTTCAGCCTCTTCGTGAGTTAAGCAATGTCGAAAAATAGAGTCCGCCCCACGGCGATAAAGAGTATCTCCAATAATTTTGTATTGTTGGGACTGGAATCGAATTTTCCGACGTTCCGACTTTGAAACTTCGGGCCGAAAGGATTGGGTCTGGAGATAGACGATGATATCCCCATACCACGGATCTAAAGTGCTGATTAGAAACAAAGATTCGTCTGCAATGGGCTCCTCTGCCACAGTTTCTGTGTCAGCACGCGGGAAGTCACACATTAACTCTGCAAAACCTAAAGATTTCTTAGACTTAGATTTCTCAAACTCCAAGTCGAACTCCTGCAGGATAACAATCCATTTAGAGTAATTTCCCCTAGCAATTGTTTGGTCACAATGTAGATCATAGGGTTGCAATCCGAAATGACTGTAGTTTTACGAAGTAAAATGTAGTGACGAAAACGTTGGACAGCTTGAACGGCTACCAATGCCAATTTCTCCACATGTGAGTATTTTAGCTCAGTGGGATTTAACGTTTCACTAAGGTAATATATCACTTGTTCCGTTCCGAATTCATCTTCCTGAACTAAGACCATTCCAATGGTGGAATGGGAGGCGGTGAGATACAAAAAATAATCCTGGTTGTAGTTTGGAGGATGCAACAACGGTGCATGGGTCAACGCGTGTTTGAGTGCATCAAAAGATTTCTGAGCTATCTCATCCCAAGAGAATTGAGCGTTCTGTTTCAACAACTGTGTAAAACCCTTTGTAACCTCGGCGTAGTTAGGAATGAATCGTCGTAAAAAGTTTGCTTTCGCCTGCAAACTTTGGAGTTGGCGAAGACTTGAAGGAGGAGGAAATTTGATGATAGCTTCTACCTTCGAGGGATCGACGCGAATGCTGGCTTTCGAAACTACAAATCCTAGCAATCGTTCCACTTCTATATAGAAGACACATTCGTGTGGGTTCAACCGTACCCGATAATGCCTACACCTCATGATGATTGCTCGTAAGTGAATAAGGTGATCAGCTCGATGTAATGAATGAGCGGGCAAATCATCGAGATACGGTTGCACAATGTGTTTGATGTCATGAAACGCATAAGACATCGCCCTTTGAAAAGTTGCTCCGGCATTCTTGAGCCCAAAAGGTAATTTACAATAAGAAAATGTCCCCCATGGACAAATGAAAGCCGTTTTCAGTTGATCGGGAAGTAGAATATTGATTTGATTGTATCCGGCAAAACCATCCATAAAGGAAAATATTTCGCTACCGGCACAATCATCAATTATTTGATCGATATAGGGAGTTGGGTAGTTGTCTTTTGGACAAGCTCGATTAATTTCCCTACATTCAATGCATATTCTTATTGTTCCCTGTTTTTTGTTAACCGGAACAATATTCGATACCCAATCCGTTAATGGGATCGGATAAATGAAACCTACTTTCAACAGTTTCTCAACTTCTGATTTAATTGTAGCAGCTTTTTGTGGGTGAATTTGATGCAAACGTTGCTGGACGGGTTTAGCGTCTGGGTAAGTCTTGATCTCATGAACAACAATCGCGGGATCAATTCCTGGCATTTCCTCATAGGACGAGGCAAACACGTCACGTCATTCTTGAAATATGGCCTTGTATGTCTGAATTTCGTCATCTGTACACGAGGCACATATATGAATGTTCTCAACAATTCCAGGCTTAACCGAAATGTCAATGGGAATAGTTCGAGAGATGTTTCCCAAATTCAGCTCTGAATCAGGATGTTTCATGGGATTCTGAGCTTCCTTGACATATTCAGTTGTAAAAATCGATAAGAAATCATTTTCAAAAAGATCATCCTTGGGTAAAAACGAAGATCTATGATGGAGATCGTCCCATGGTAAATCATCTATACACAGGACTTCACGAAGTTGCTTGTCAGATGAAACAACTTCGGGAAACGCTATTAACTCCGAGGTTGATTTGAAAAGTGACTCCTCATGGACCACATTCATTAGGTCGATTTTGGTTGAACACGGGTCGGTAAAAGACTGCACGGCTTCATATGGAATTTCATATGGACTCAAAGGCATAAAATTACCAAATGAGTCTATTTCAGATTCAGAAGGAACGATCCAAGGATCGTCATAATAAATAGTGTCTGATGTAATTATATGAATGGTTGCAAATGAAGATGATGCGTTGAGCGAAGGAAAAGGAAAAGTTCCCAGTAAATTGGCATATTTAACTAATCCTACTCCAACATCCTTATATGGGATAGTCGTTTTACCGACATGCTGAATACTCTCTGAAGAGGCTGGGTCGGATGAAAAGTAAGCCAGCTGGTCTATTGTTACGATCTTTCCATTATGTGGGAACTTTATTACTTGAAAGACCAATGAAACGAACACTGTCATAGCGTAAGACCAACTTCGACCCAAGAGAAGGTTTTAGTCTAGAGGGGCATCAACCACCTCCACATCTAGACTAACGGTTTTTCCTTCAACCCCTATAGGCAAATCCTGTAGAATGCCAAAAGGATGAAACCCACGGCCATCAAAGGCATTAAGAATTGTCGGGGATTGATTTAGTGAAGGAGAACCAAGCGATCTCCAACACTGTATCGACATAATACACGTTGAAGCTCCCTCATCAATTACAGTCCGATGAATAGGCCTGTTTTTGACTATCACTGGGATCTGGAAAACCATTTGATGAGGTAAACGTGGTGTACTATTTTCTATATCAAATATTATTAGGTTCAGGTCCTGAACATCAATAGCTCCTATAGACGAAAAGAGTAATTTGCGTTGTGCTAGACACGATTGTAGCACTTCCAAAGCCGACATTGCTGAGGGTGAAATAGCTAAGTCCTCAACAATGTTATAATTTTGAGCCGCTCTCGCATGTGGATTGAAAGCAGACTTTCGAAGTATACCCTTGGCAGACGGTTTGATTACTAAGTCTGGATTAGGCTTCTCGATCTGTAGTGGATCGGAACCAGGAGCTGAGGTTGATGGATTAGAATGAGAAGATTCTGCTTCTTTGCCATCAACAGGACTTTTACTACCATAATCTTGCGATCGAGTCGCAATCCTTACATGGGACATCATCAATATGGGTTCTTCATTGGCACTCGAGGAAGAACCTATCATCTTGCTATCTTTTGGAAATGGATCCTTCAAAACAGTAGGAATTTGGGAACCTTTGACGATCTTCGCAACCTCTGCTCGATGAGGGCATTCTCTTGTAAAGTGTTCCTCTTCACAAATAAGACATGGATAACGGGGCTTGCGCTTTTCATCATTAGATTTCGCCTTTTCAGTTTTCTCCTTTGGAGTTTTGTCTGCTTTATTCTTCTTCCCTTTCTTCTTCCCACCGGATTTTGATTTAGTCGTAGATGACTCTACAGCGTGAATATCGGCGGAGAGTTCAGCAGAAGAATCTCCTGTCGGGGAATCAGGCAAGGTTATGATAGGAGAAGAATTCTTAGAAGACTTCTTCTTACTTTTAGTGTTAACTGAACCAATCATACCATCAGCGGCATGAGATCTCAAAGGAGCTGCAGTGATTTGATTTGACTTGGGAAGATCGGGGATCTTTTCGTGTAACGTACCTGACTAAGTATAGACCAAGTCAAGGTACTGTGCTTGAGCAATCACTTGCTCCTCAGTAACTACTCTGGCCTTAGCTACGTCTTCAGTAATCTTCGGCAACAATGATTTAACAAACCATTCAGCTAAGATCTGGTCCCGGATAAAAACTTTCACTAACCGCCTTCGACGTCTCGATTCATGAATATGATCGGAATATAAGTGGACATCGATTGCTTTAATGAAGTTAGTATCTTCGTGCCATTATCATATCTGACCGGAAACTGAAAATGAGTTAAAAACGAGGTAGCTAACTGGCTAAAATTATAAAAAGAGGCCCGTGGTAGCTCAATATACCACTTGGCCGCAAGACCAATGAGAGTGCGCTGGAAAAGACGTAAGCGGATCGAATCATCCGAGATGGAATTAGAGGCACACCAGAGGTGGTAAGTCATTACATGATTCGACGAGTCCTCTCTAGATTTACCTTCGAACTTGGGAATATCACTGGGCAACTTATTCGGCATTGGTGGCCAAAACGGAAGATAATTAATTGGATCGTTCGTTAGGCGCGACAAGTCTGGTAAATCCAAAGTTGCGATAAATAGTAGCTGCCGATTAGGATCCCTAAAACTCTGGGTCATGAGACCAACCCCAGGAGGAGGATATCTAGGATAACTAGGAATAGGAATCGCGTTCGGGATATTGTATCCTCCTGGAAAACCAGGATTAACCGGACCGTACTGGGGTTGAAATGGTTGTTGATAAGTGTACCTAGGATACGGTTGATACTGGTAAACTGGCTGCTGGACAGCAGGACCGAATTGGTACTGTCCCTGGTATGGTTGATAAGTGAATTGTGGTTGACTTGTGACAACCGTACTTAAACCAGGTTGTCCTACAGGCATTTGAACCGTAGTTTGAATCGTGGATCCAGACGATGGTAAATATGTCTGAGGAGTAGATACAGGAACAATAGAAACTGGAGCTGTCGATACTCCAGAAGTAGGTGGGGTAGATTGAACAGATGCTGCGGTAGTTGTAGCAGTCATTTGAGATGGAGTACAAGGCGCAGTAGGCCCAGACTAAGAAACTACCGAAGGTACAAAAGTTTGAATATTAGACTGGACTAGTTGCTGGGTGAACCAGAAACTAAGGGTTGTCCAGTTTGAGATGACAACTGTACATTTGGCTGCAACACCTGTTGAGTTTGCGATGGATCCCACACTATGTTCATTCCAGGGTACTGACCCATAACAGGTTGAGAATATTGAGATCCAAAACCAGGTTGAGGGTACGATTGATAATTGAAGGGTAAATTTCCCGTTCCTTGAACATAAGATTGACCTTGGGGTGGTTGGAAACCTCGGTTCGAGTACTAACCTTGGGGTAGATACCCTTGAGGCATGTACTGATACTGGGGTTGACCTTGAGGTATAAATTGATACTGGGGTTGACCTTGAGGTATAAATTGATACTGGGGTTGACCTTGGGGTACATATTGAGTCTGGGGTTGACCTTGAGGAACGTAATGTACCATAGGCACGTACTGTCCTTGAGGTTGCCCCCCAAATGCAAATTGTGTACCTTGAGGTTGCCCCCCAGGCGTTACTTGAGGCTGCCCCCCAGGCGGTAACTGGCCACCTTGGGGTTGAGAATTGGGAATAGAACCTGACATCATAAGAATGTCTTCTACACTCAACGGCTTTGCACCATTGCTTCCAGTGAATAACCTTTGTTCAATGGGTTGAGGAGATGCTCCCGAAAAAGTACCAGAAAGTGACTGATACCTAGAGGGAACAGAAGGACCACCGTACAAAAAAGATTCAGGCGATTGAGTAAACATGGACGACTGACCTGACATATTTACGGGAGTATAAAAATCCCTAGGTGGATAAGGAGCACGAGGTGGTGAAAAACTTAACACTGAGTTGTCCAAATAATTAGTTAAAGAAAGATACCAAGTAGTACTTCTAGGTGGACTGTAAAAAATTGATTCTCCGCTCCCTTAGATCAATAGTAGGTTGATTTTCAGGGATAGGGATGCCTATTTCTTCTTCCGGAGCAAGTTCTTCAATAGCTATCAAACCAGAAGGAAGATTTTCGGTGATTACTCTTTCTACCCTAGGTGAATTAGGAGCACTAGAAGTTGGAGAGACAAACCTCGATGTTGGAGTAACAGGTTCAGATATCTCAGGTTCTTTGCCTATATCACTAGTAGATGAAAAGCTACCAGCAAGTTCGGAAACCGAAATAGCTTCAGGATTATAACCTGTTTCTAGAGTTTGGTAATCAGGATGAACAACCAATGAAGACTCTCCTTCTTTAGGTGATCCAACTTTACTGCCACTAGGAGTTACAAGGACTTTCAAACCTTCGTAATGGCCCGGGACTTCTTCAGGAGGTTGGCCCCGAAGTCTATGGGACTTCCTCAACAAATCAGCCACGGTTACAACCTCAAGAGACTGGCCCCGAAGTCTACGGGACTGTCTTGGTAATTCAGCCACAACTAAAAACTTTTAACTACTGCACATGCAAACAAAGTAAAATCTCAAAGCAAACCGCCTAAAGTCTCTAAAGAACCAAACAAATTCGAATCACATGCCTAAAGAATCTAGGGCGTCAAACCACACACAAACAGTAACTTTCCAGACCGAAAACACTAGTTGGTGATGAAATCCAACATCACAGAATTTAGTACAGAAATGGCAGGTGGAACAGTTACCCCGAAAACCTACTTAATGAATAGACTGGACCAAGTTCCTCCACTTTAACCGTCTCGAGTGAAGTGAACCCCCCATAAAATCCAAGTGATTCTAGCCGATGTCTTCTCCAGGTACAGTGGGATCTTCCCTCCACCGTCACCTTACGAAGAATCCTAAAGATAATAGTCACTAAGGTCACCAACGGCAACAAATATACCTGGGGGAACAGTCTACGATCCGATACACACGCAAGGGCAGAGTAACAAGCTCAATCCCCTTGCCGGCTCCTTGACAATAATCCAAGGTTTACCGACAAGTGACCCCAGGCTCCTCGACAATGGTTAATCTGAGGTTTACCATTTGTAGTACGTGCATATCTGGCGTCGTTCCCAATGAAGGAGGATTGATTCCCTCACTGGTTCGTACATGATCTTGTGCTTCTCCTTTAAGAGGAGCTTTCCCAGAGCATAAATGTAACAATTGGATTTATCCTACCGCAAGATAAGCTACTTGTTTGTTTTCACTGTCTTGGACAGTTAATTACTCTCCTACTCCAAGACACTAGCCTGATCTATGTTGGTGTATCAGAGCCCTAGTAAATAAAAAGTTACTAAGTTAATTTTACTTTAAGCGTTAATTTTTTATGGCTTTGCTTTAGGACAAAAGGTAGCAGAGATGAAACTTATGATGTGTAGACTCGACTCAAATCCTCTAAAAAGATGCACCTAGGATGAAAAAACAATCTTTCCCTTTCAATGAATTCACTAGCTAAGAGAGTTGGAGAATGAAAAATTTATAAAGACAATTTTCTTAACAATGAAAATCAAAGAAAAAATCTCTTTATCTTTTCAAAAGCGCACAACACAAGACCACTAATTATTCCACGAAAACTTCCTTTCTCTTTTCAAAGACTTCAAACGCTACTAAAACAAACTTTCTTCAAAAGAGATTTTCTATTTTTCCTATTTTAACAAAGCATGTAAAACTACTTAACAAAAATCAATTTTAAGATCTATGAAAATCTATGAAAAACTAAGAGAAATTTACCTAAAAGCAAATCTAATGAGGTAAAAGCCTACAAAATATAATTCCAGGTTGTTTTACTCAGTTACAACTCAACCAAGGACTAATTCATGCAGAATCATAAATCAGTCAAAAACAAAAATAAAAGCTCTTGTTCTTTTTCTTAAGAATGAAATTCACAGCTTAACAAACAAGCCTTCTCGAAATTCCGCAAAGAGACAACACAACGGTAGGTTTCTCATACAGAGGTGGATTTTACGAATGGTCTAACTCCTAAGAAGACTGAAAAGACCAGGGATATCCAAGGTTTTTACAACTTCTAAAGCCAGAGTCACTACAAGACCAATACAAAAATCAAACCTAGGGCTAGAATTTCTATGAACTTCACTAAAACCCCTGATGCTAATGAAACAAGCCTAGATGAAAGCTTCTGACAGGTAACCAGTGGATCTGGGCAGCAATAAATGAACTATAAACAAAATCTAATAGGTAAAAAGGAAAAAATTGAAATTTTCTAAACTTTTGACAAGGTACACAGGCAACCCATTTGCACAGGTGCGGCCATGCTCTGTGTACAAAGTAGAAGTGCGTACAGGTACGCACTGTGCTTAACGCAGAGGGTGCGTACTTCTCTCAAAATCAAGAAAACTAAAAACTAACTCAATCCTAAGCTATTATACCCAAATTCACAGTCAATCAGTCAAAAACTAGAAAGAAATCAACGTTTCTCAAATCAAAGTATCAATCAAAAGAGAAATCAATCAAATCCATGGATTCCCCAGTGGAGTCGCCATTTTGTCATGCGGAAAGAGTCAATTTTGCAGACAAAACTGACCTCCCTAGAAACTAAGGCGTTTTCTAGTGACAAACAAAACAATCAAGCACTATCTCTCCCTAAATATGCATTTAAAATAAAAGCAACCAGGTGTTTAAGGCTTACCTTTAGTCCAACGTTGTTTGTAGCAGCCAAGCCTCTTCAATCTAGATGAACTCCTTCTCCCTGAATCCTGTATACACTAACAAGCAAACGATTACATAGCACCTAAATAACTCATATAATAAAACATATTCATCATAAAGACCAAGGATTTTATGAAACAAATTATATATAACAACTTTTGAGAAAAATGAACTTAATTGTATTAATTGGAAACAAGAGAAACCTTACAACCAGTGCCTTGGTGTTGTGCAGGTCCCTCCCAGGGTCCAGCAAGAGTTCTCCTCTACTTTGATCAGCTCACCCACTTCCAAATGAAGCTAAGAAAGGAATGGGATCTCTCCTCTTTAGCTCTATAAGGGAGTCCTAATTTCAGCAGCATCTACCCTTAGGAATATTCAGCTTTCAACCTCTCCTCCCTCTGGCCCAATGCTTGTATTTATAATGCTTTGGAGGAAGTTAAACAGGTCCACCATCAATGGGATAAGGCCCTCTTTCAAAGGGATAGCTCCTCTCTTCATGGGATAAGTTCCTCTTTCATTGGGATGCATGAACCATCTGGAGGCGCTCAATCCATGTCAAACCATCTTTTAGAATGCTCTAGAATCGACCGCAAGTAAGTTTTTTGAAGTAAAACTTGCGTCTTTTGACTTTTACAGGGGTACGAACCCACCCCTTTACAGACAAAGCACACAAGTACGCAGCTATTATGTACTTGAGGTGCGTACACGCACGTAAGAGTAAGAGAAAGTGCGTAACCAGAGTTATATTTATTTTTAAAGGCTTTCTCTCTTTTTTGGAGTTTGACATGAGGAGCAGAGGTATAAGACTTGCCAAGGAGGACAGTATGGTTATTGATGGAGCCATACTGACTGTAAATAGTCATGGTGACAAATTTTAGTGTAACAATCAACAACTTGTTCCTTCGAGGGAACATACTCCAACTTGACCTTTTGCTCAGGCACTTGTTCCTGAAGAAAATGATATTTGATAGGTATATGCTTGGTCTTTGAATGCATGACCGGGTTCTTTGAAACGCTGATAGCACTTGTATTATCACATAGGATGGAGTTAGGTGGAGTACAAGTGATTTGAAAATCCTGCAAAGTTTGCATCATCCAAAGAAGTTGTTTGCAACAAGATGTAGTAGCCACATACTCTGCTTTAGCTGTAGATAATGCTACTGAACTCTGTTTCTTGCTAAACCAGGATACTAATCTATAACCCATCAAGAATGCACCACCACTAGTGCTTTCTCTGTCATCGATGCTTCCAGCCCAATCTGCATCCGTATAATCATGAGGTGTGAGATCTGCATCTATAGGATACCATAGGCCATAGTTTTGAGTTCCTTGAAGGTACTTGAAGATTCTCTTAACTGCTTGAAGATGAGTTTCCTTTGGATTCTCCTAAAATCTTCCAACTATTCCCACTGCATGCATGATGTCTGGTCAGGTACCTGTCAAATAAAGTAGACTTCCAATCATGGATCTATAGGTTGGTTGATGCACTGCTGTCGATTCATCATTTGAACTGAGGCTGCATCCTGTAACAATAGGGGTACATACTGGTTTCGAATCTTCCATGCCATATTTCCTCAAGATCTGCTTGAGGTACTTGGTTTGAGATAAAAAGATACCACCTTCATTTTGTTGTATTTGTAGACCAAGAAAATATGTCAGCTCACCAAGCGATGACATATCGAATTCTTTCTGCATTACCAGGGCAAAGTTTTGACTCATAGCTTCTTCATTGCTGCCAAAGATAATATCATCTACATACACAAAAAGTATTAGCATTTTGTCATTTTCAATTTTTATATAAAGAGTACTCTCTGCTGGTCCTTTTGAAAAACCTTGTTGATGAAGGTATTTGTCCAAGTGATAGTACCAAGCCCTTGGAGCTTGTTTAAGACCATAGAGAGCCTTTTTTAGTCTGCATACAAGATTTGGATCATTCCCAAGAATGAAACCATCTTGTTGCTCAATATACACTTCCTCTTCTAAGTCTCCATTTGGAAATGTTGATTTCAAATCCATTTGAAATACTTTGAACTTCTGAAAGCTAGAGAGAGCAAGGAACATTTTGATGGCCTCAAGTCTAGCAACAGGAGCAAAAGTTTCTTCAAAGTCTACTCCTTCTTGTTGAGCATACCCTTTACACACAAGTCTAGCCTTGTTTCTAATTACTTCCCCATTTTCATTCAACTTGTTTTTGAAGATCCATTTTGTCCCTATGACATTCTTATCTTTTGGTCGAGGAACCAACTCCCAAGTGTTGATCTTTTTGATCTGCTCAAGTTCTTTATCCATTGCTTTGGCACAACTTTCATCTTTTCATGCCTCTTTTACATTTTTTGGTTCAGCGAAGGAGAGTAATGAAAAATAGCTTGAAGCTTCTACAATTGTTATTCTTGTTTGTATACCTGCCTCCTTTTGCCCCAAAATTTGAGATTCTGGATGATTCTTTTGAACATACCTGGATGGAGTCTTTTCTTCTATCTGTATCTGTTCCTCTGGTGCCTCATGGGTTTCTTCTTCATCATGAATCTGATTTGATGTTGATGGATATTCCTCATCATCTTCGAAGTCTTCAGATCTTACCTGTTTGGGAGTGATTTCTTTTTCATCCACCACTACATCAATGTTGTCCACAATTCTTCCATGCCTTTCATTGTAACATTTATATGCTTTGCTATGAGGAGAATAACCAAGGAGAATGCCTTCATCTTCTCTAGGTTCAAACTTGCCAAGGTTTTCATCATTATTTTTAATATAGAATTTGCTTCCAAAAATTTTGAAATGTTTTACCGAAGGAGTCTCACCATACCAGATCTCATGAGGAGTTTGAGTGATGTTCACCCGGATATTTGTCTTGTTGAGAATCACAACCATAACAAATGCGGCTTCACCCCAGAAGGTTGCGGGAGTTCCAAACTCATCAATCATAGCACGAGCTATTTGTTGAACTATTTTGTTCATCCTTTCCACTACTCCATTTTGCTGAGGAGTCTTAGCTGTAGAGAATTCCCTTCTTATTCCATGTTCTTCACAAAAATCAAAAAATTCATTCGAGGTAAACTCCCCACCTCTATCAGACCTGAGGCATTTTATTTTGTGATCTGATTCGTTCTCCACCAAGGCTTTGAATGACTTGAACTTTTCAAAGGCTTTGTCTTTGTGCTTCATAAGTCCTATCCAACACATCCTTGAAAAGTCGTCATTGAATAATATGAAATATTCTTCTCCTCGAGGTGACCTTTTCCTAGATGGACCACATACATCAGTATGGACAAGTTCAAGTGGCCTGCTAGCTGATCCTTCCTTCTGAAGGAAGTTAGTTCTGGTTTGCTTACCAAACTGACATGATTTGCAAATTGTATTGTCTGGAATTCTGATGTCTGGAAGACCACGAACTGCCTGGTATTTACATGCTTTCCTTATCTGTGAGAAGTTAAGATGCCCCAATGTTCTGTGCCATAGCCAGTGTTCATCATTCTTGCTTAGATGTCATTGATGTTGTCCTTCTTTGAATAAGTATAAATTATTTGGAGTCCTTATGCCTTTGATGACGGTTTTTCCTGTGTCAAGATCACGAACATTACATCCATTTGATCGAAATATTACCTCCGTTCCTTGATCGCACATCTGACTGAAACTCAATAGATTATGCTTTAAGCCATCAACATACATGACATTTCCAGCTTTGACCTTTTCTTTGAACTAAACAGAACCTTTACCTTCTATGAGAGCAGGGGTGTCATTTCCAAAAGAGACCTTCTTTTTCTTCTCTAAGGCACTATATGACTGAATTTGTTCTTTATCACCAATGATATGTTTCGAACATCCACTGTCGATGTACCATTGATTTTCTTTCCCTTCCGCATATAAAGCTATACCACATCTCTCTGGTTTTAGTTCCTTCATTCTCCATGTTTTGACACTTGAGGCTTTCTCCTTTTGAGTTGTCTACCGAAACCTACTCCTGCATTCAGAATATTCATGACCGAAGTTGTTACAAATAGAGCATTCTATTTCATTTTCAAGAGCAGAAACGTTATTGTAGGTTCTTTTTAGGATCCCAATCATACTCCTTTGTTTTTGATATTCTCTAGTCATGATTGTCGTATAGGCAACACATTGAGCTGCTTTGTGGCCAAAGTTATGACGAGAGAAACATTGGCCATTGAAGAAACTCCTGTGATTATCAAATCTACCAGCCAAATGATTGTAGTTTCTATTGACATCCATTCTTGAGGAAAATTGAGAGGGTTTTACCTGAGGTTGGTTGTAGCTTCTATTTGTCCTTAAAGTAGATTGTCCCCGCTTTACCTGATAGTATTTGTTCATTCTTGAGGTAGACTATCCCTGATTTACCTGATGATTCTTATTAGGCCTTTGCTCGCTCCTCCTTGCTGTATCAAGATAAATTTTGGAGGTGGATGCTTGAGATGCTTTTTCATTATATCCAAGACCTGTCTTAATTAGCGGAGAACGTTGCACATTGATAATCTCATCCAGAGTTTCAGATCATTTAACAAATATAAGATTAAGAGATTTTGTTTTCTCAATCTCTTTTCTAAGACCAACAAATTCGCATTCTAACTTTTCATGAAGTTTTTCTTTTTCAGCCAGTTGGAATTGCAGAGTATCAATAATCATATTTTTCTCTTCTAAACAAATTTTGGGTTTAGAAATCTCTTCATACAGGCCTTCTTCATCTATAGCATCCATGAAACCATCATCTTCAAAAGCCATTAAAAGTCTATAATTGTTACCTTGTTCATCTTCATCACTATTTGGAAGTCCATCACTGTCTTCATGAGTGTAATATATTTTCTTATTTACATTATGTTTCTTGTTCCATCTGACCAGTTCCTTACCTTTATCAAGCTTATCTTTATGAGGACACTTTTCAGCATAGTGACGGACTCTTCCACAAGCAAAGCATTTGAAAGGTAACTTACCTCTGAATCTTCCAGCACCTCATTGAAGGTTCTTGACAAAATTTGATTCCTCTTCTTCTTCTGATAGATGTCCTAATGCATAGTGATCTCCTTTGCCTGAAGCCTTGAAAGTAGCTTTTCTCCTATCTAATGCTCCTCCTTTCCTCATTTCGTAAATAGTTAGAATTTCGTGCATCTATGACATGGTAAGGTTTCGTAGATTCTCCTTTTCTTCTATTGCAGAAACTTTAGATTCAAACTTAGGGGACAAAGATATTAGAACCTTTTCAACCACAACAGCCTCTTTTATTTCTTCACCCATGTTTTTCATACAATTAACAATCTCATCTACACGAAGGAAATAGTTAGACACACTTTCATCATTGTGCATTCTGAGATTTTCATATTGAATTATGAGGGTTTGAAGTTTTGCTCGTTTTACCTGTTCATCTCCTCCATAGCTCAGAACAATCTTGTCCCATATTTCTTTTGCGGATTTATACTGCATAACCTTGATGAATTCTGATTAAGATAGACATCCTAATAGGGTATTGACAGCCTTTGCATTTGTTTCATATTGCTTCTGACCAGCCGAATCTGTAGGAGTTGTGGATGGAAAAGTGTACCCTGTATCCTAGGAGATAGGCTATGACTCTTACCTTCCAATAGACGAAGTTGGTCCCATCAAAAATTGGTGGCCTGATAGATGCTTCTCTCTCGTAGTTGCTCATGATGATGGATCTTCCTTCAAGCGATCAAGATTCTTCAAAAGGACCTGCTCTGATTCCAATTGTTGGAAATAATACTAAGAGGGAGGGTAAATCAGTATTATCAAATTCTTTTCAATATTCCCTCTAGATTTATAATTTAATTTATTCTTTAGATGTTGACCATTGATTTGAATGTCAGTACCATATAATAATGAACGGGAACAAGAAAAAAAGACAGCCACACCAAAGAACACCAGATATAAGGTGGAAACCCAATGTGGGTGAAAACCACCTGCTACAATGTTTCTCTATCATCTTTCAATTAGAAACTTCTTTTTACAATGATTCTGTACTGGTGCAGTCCTTTACCAATACGCAGGGTGCAACCTGCAGAGAGCTACAACCCTTACTTGTTTTCCAGACTCTCCTGGAAGGGAGCTACAACCCCCTTAGCTCTTGTACTAGCTGAGCTACTAGTACGTAGGTGCTGTCCTAATTCTTTTTTTCTAGGGACCACGTTTCATAAATTTTCAGACTGGATCCATGAACATCAAATAATCATCATGTACATGTCAACCAATCTCCTTTTACAATCAACTAATGAACCAACCAATAGCTTCTCAGAATGCAGTAACCAGAAAATCAATACCAATAATGAGACACAGATTCTAAACCCAGGACTCTGCAAAAATAGACAAAAGGCAGCCAACATATATTTCAAGAAAAGTCTACAACTTCACTAATAGAAACCTTTGAATATCTGCACTTCTGCTGTGTCTAGTCGGCATAGCTTCGCACCTTCTCTGTCTACTCGACAACGCACCCGCGCACCTAATCAATCTACTGGACTGTGCACATCTGCACCTGCTCCGTCTACTAGACTGTGTAGCTCTGCACCTGCTTCGTCTATTGGACTGCGCACCTCCGCACCTGCTCCGTCTACTGGACTGCGTACCTCTGCACTTGCTCTGTCTACTGGATTGCTTACCTCCACACCTGCTTCGTCTCCTGGACTGTGTACCTCCGCTCCTGACCTGTATCTCGCTTGTGGACCTCCAGATATAAACACTTTATCGATCCTCAATTGTACCCCAGACTATCAGATCCACAGATCTGATCATGCGCCAAAGAGATCACGACCCCTCAATTGATCAGTCTTCTCATGCTTAGGTTTAATTTTATCTCATCAACGGATTACAAGTATTCCAGATCTTGTTCATCTTAAGATATTCAACACATAAGTGCCTAGCCAAATGATCTCCTTTCCTTTTTATAGGCAAGCTTTAAATAAACCATGGATCAAAACCATAGAAAGCCAATACAAGGGACCCAAAACCGGGGTTCAATATTTTAGATGCTATACCACGGAACAAAACCATAGGATCAAACACGTCGGACTAAATAACATTGATCAATCATAAAAATTCCTGCGTGCCCGCGCTTCTCTGCATGAAAGTGAGTGAATTTGACGTCCACACCTTTAGCTTGGAAGACCTGTGGGTATGTCTACACTTTTTGTTCGAGGTGCCTTCTGGTCCATAGCTTCTGGTAGGCGCACCTTCGGGTATCTCATTTTCAATTATTTTGAGAGCCTGAGCAATGATTTGCCTCTTGAATGAGTTTCCATCAAGGAAAACACCTGTGCCATAGCACCAAACCTGAGTCATAATGCCAACAATCTCCCGCTTTGGACTTGATGGCAACCCCAAGATCCTCAACATCATTCTCCCCCTTCATCATTAGGGGTAAAGGGTTATTCTCCCCCTGAGAACATGTTGAAAATTCTGCTCTGCTGTGCTGATCATGCTCCCCCTGACTGTAGGCCAGACCTTGACAAAAGAAATATAAGATATAGAGACAAAAAATTAGCAGCAATATTCAGATCAGCATCCATGTTCTCCTTCTGTACTTGCTCCTCCAAGATCTTCTACAATAATGCCAACAATGTATTATTAGGAGAATATATGCTCCCCCTGGACCTCTGCCATTTGGTCTTTGACCAATCCATAAACCAGTGAATGTACGCGTATACCCCATATGAAACTCGCGTACAACCAACAATCTCTTATGCAGACAAGATTCAACAGCAAGATGATGCATCAACTACCCCCAGCTTTAGCCTGAGGTATTCAAAGGTCTCCCTGGGCAGCGGTTTGGTGAGTATATCAGCAACTTGTTCCTTCGAGGGAACATACTCCAACTTGACCTTTTGTTCAAGCACTTGTTCCCGAAGAAAATGATATTTGATAGGTATATGCTTGGTCTTTGAATCCATGACTGGGTTCTTTGAAATGTTGATATCACTTGTATTATCAAATAGGGTGGAGATAGGTGTAGTAGAAGTGATCTGAAAATCCTGCAAAGTTTGCATCATCCAAAGAAGTTGTGTGCAACAAGATGCAGCAACCACATACTCTACTTTAGCTGTAGATAATGCTATTGAACTCTGTTTCTTGCTGAACCAAGATACTAATCTAGAACCCATGAAGAATGCACCACCACTAGTGCTTTTTCTGTCATCCACGCTTCCGACACAATCTGCATCTGTATAAGCATGAAGTGTGAGATCTGTATCTCTAGGATACCATAGGCCATAGTTTTGAGTTCCTTGAAGGTACTTGAAGATTCTCTCAACTTCTTGAAGATGAGTTTCCTTTGGATTTGCCTGAAATCTTCCAACTATTCCCACTGCATGCATGATGTCTAGTTGGGTACCTGTCAAATAAAGAAGACTTCCAATCATGGATCTATAGGTTGGTTGATGCACTGCTGCTAATTCATCATTTGCACTAAGGTTGCATCCTGTAACCATAGGGGTACATACTGGTTTCGAATCTTCCACGCCATGTGGTGGGCTCCAGTATTGCAGCCATAATGCTACAACTCCTAGAGCTTCCTATCTCCAATTTTATCAACCCGGTAGTTCGTACAAACTTGGAAGCGATGGTGCTGTATGCACAAGTACTAGCTCTTGTCGCAGTTGTCACTTGGTCAGCTGGCACAAGTCCGCTAGGGCTCAAGCCAACTTCTATATGTTCTTAGAAGAAGCTTTCTAAATGATGGACAAAGGCTATCTCAAAGGAAATTAATCTACTTTGCAAAAATGAACTGAAAGCCAACCAAAACATGGAAACCCTAGTAAACCCTAATCTGACTAGTTTAACCTCTATGATGTAATAGTGAGAGTGCAAACTTCTAGAAATGATGCCGTTACTGCTAGTGATATGAGATGCATGAACTTAAACTACTTCCATTGAAAAGAACATTGTTTTTGTATTTTTGCTTAAGTGGTTGGAGTTATTATGATTTTGTTTCTTATTAGGGTTTGGCTGTGCAGAGGTGGTGCGAAGGGAGAGAAAGCTTGGGAAGGTCAGGAGGGCTAGGAGAGGTCCCAGGGGATCCCTAACATCATTCCACAGGAGTCCACAACGTTCAGATGCTCGGCAACCGAGTTTGTAGGCTTCTACAGGATGTCTACAGGGGATCCTACAGGAAGCTCGAGATTTCTACAGGAAGTCTGCTAACTTCTACAGGATGTGCTATGGTTGGAGTTTTGGGTGATGGAGGAGTGGTATGAGTGGATGGGTAAGGTGAAGGTGGAGTTTTTGGTGGCTCAGGGATAGAGATATGAGATGAGGAAAGAGTGGGTACAGTTGGTTGGTGAATAGAAGGGTGGAAGCAAGGAAAAGTTGAAAAGATGGAGCTACGTGAGAAGTAGATGGGTTGGAAGGCTAATGAGTTGAACAGAGGTCGAGAAAGTGGTTTCAGGTGTGGTTGAGAAGAAGAAGAACACGATAAAGTGAAGCTATGCAGTGTAAAAGAAACAAAACCTCTATATCTTGCACAAAACTGAGAATTCCATCAACCTATTCTAATTGTGTTATTAACCCAATGAACAACAATGTAAAGTGTGGATAAAAATCGTGCATGGTGTTGGAACAAAGCAGTAGTGCTCAAGAGCAGAGTGTATGGATGGATCTACAATTGAAATGACTGTGTGGCAGCTTGCATGAAAGCATAAGACTGCGTTTTTTGGTGGTTGGTACAGCCCACACCCCCAATCTCTAAACAGAGATGGCAGCGAGTGCACTATCAACCTTTTTTGGATCTCCAATGAATTAAAATCCTCCTACTCTACTCTAAACAACTAAAAGCACTTGAACTGTAAACTAATCCTACTCAATCACACAAAAGAAATCAAATCAGCAGACTGTAAATTCTAAATGCATGTCAAAACAAAGGAAATAAAGTGCTGCAAGGAAACAAGTAACAATATAAGGAAGAGGAGGTCTATTGCTCTTAGGTTGGGCCCTAACCTAAGAGCTATAGCTCCCTTAAAAACTCAGAATTGGATCCAAAGCTGCCTGCCTTTATTATATAATCAAGAGTCTAACATCATGCCACAACTCGCTTACAAAGAGCAAAAACCGAGCTGTAGCTCGTGCTTAGAAAGTGCAACAGTAGTTCAAAAAATTCAAAAGGCTCCTATCAAAGGCTACGGACTTCATATTTATACATAATGAAGATCAAGCTGGCCTCCTGCATTCGTGGAGCTTGGCTGTCCAACTGAAAGTTAAACTGCTGATCCTGTAGAATCCGTTGGCTGCCTTTAAGCTCGGTGGGGAGAGCTGTTGGAGCTTGGAGTTAAGGTGAAAATCACGAGGAAGGTCATCAAGACTGTGGACAACCTCCCTATGAACCCGCAATGTCACCTTTGCTATCTCTTTGTCTCCATTTGCGTGGTCTTTTGCTCTCTTTAATGCCAAAAACCTGAAATCATCATGTATTAGCCACATAGATATAATGCCTGCCCTTCTTCCTACAAATAACACGAATATACTAAGAAATGAATGCATAAGTGTTAAAAGATGAAGGGTTGAGCAAGGTGAGTAGGCCAAATGAGCCCAAATTGTTACCAAAAATTGGGGCTCATCATCACCCCCCAGCTAAACATTTGCTCATCCTTGAGCAACTTTGCTCTGGCTCCTTGTCCTTGGTCGAGAACTAGGCTCCAAAATACTCTCCTTCTTTCCTACTTTCGGTGGCTCTGCCTGTTCTGTCCTTGGTGGTGATGACGGTGCCGCTCCTTCCCCCTTCTCTGTTTCCTTGACTTTGTGCCAGGCTTTTGAAACCGATTGGTCCAACCTCCCCTTCCAAGCAGTTGTTTTTGGGCTCCCCCTCTCGTAGGTGACCGATATCTTCGAGGGGGATCTCTCACCGGGTGAAGTAGGGGCATCCCCTGTAGTGGTTTGGCTGTTGGGTGGAGGCTGTGGCTTGCCCGTCTTTGTCCTGTCACTTCTTCGAGCCTCAAAGTATAGAGGGGTCTCCCTCTTTCTTTTCTCTTTTGGCTTAGTTGGCGTGCTAAGGGTGGCCAGCACAGCTGCTGCCTCCCTTTCACGAATATCTGCTTTCTTCTCCTTGGGTTTCACTTTGTCAGGGCTTCCTGTAGAAGACCCTATTTTATCAATTTTTGGGCTTCCTGTAGAAGACCCTTTTTCAACAGCTCTCGGGCTTCTTGTAGAAGCCTGTTTCTGCTTTCCTGTAGACACAGGTGTCGCCACCTTGGCTTGCTTTGCTGCATGGGTTTTGCTTTTTGGTTTGGTTGCGGGTGCTGATGAGGTACTTGGGCTGATGTGGACCATCTCAGCTTTGTCTGTTCTGCTCTGCAACCTCTTCTCTCTTGCTGACAAGATGGGTGTGTCACCTTTTTCTTTGTCATCCTTTTTCTCATGCTTCTTCTTTTGTTCTTTCTTCTGCACTGTGGTCGGGGTCTTCTGGCCTGTTTCTCTCTTTCCCGCGGCCACTGATTCTTTTTCCTCACTGCTGGAGGAACCACTTTCCTCGGTCAACATCTTTATGTCTCCATCTTTTGTCAAATTTCTGAATGATTCCCAGGAGAGGGGAACCTTATATGAATGAAGTGCATCCTCCACAAGAATTTTGATCAACCCATGGTGGGCTACCTGATCTGTTATGCCTTCTTTTAACTTTGTGGCACACTCAATTAAAGAATGTAGCAGGAAATAAGGAATGCTCAGTTTATTTTCTACAGTAAGATCAATCTGGTGCCTCAATTCAGTGAGCAACCTAAATTGATACCCATATACGATGCTAAAACGGGCTTCACAGTTTATATACTTCATGATCTGCAAGCTAACTTCATTCCACGGTGGCAACAAACTTGTTCTACGCACCCCATTTTTGTCCTCCGAGAATTCCTCCTCAGGTGGAAAGAATTCTTTCTTGGCCTGCTGGCTCAACTTCCTTTCTTCCTTATCCCACGGCATACCCATTGGAAGTTCAGTAATTCGATTGATATATTGCGGGGTGAGCTTGAGGCTTAGGCCCCTGAAATTCACTGTGGCCAATGTTTTGGATTTCGGCCTCAAAGCTTGTAAAAATTCTTCCGTCACTTCGTCGTCATAACCCTGCAGCTTGTCACAAAAGGATATCCATTGTGCTCGTGTGAAGAGTTCCACCACTTCCTAGTTTTCCCTTAACTTTGATGAATCAGTGGGTTCCCGTCTAATAAACCCACCCGGCATGATAAAAACTGTGGTTTTAACTAGAGGTGGCAAATGCGAAGGAAATTTAGCTTACTAAGATAGAGCGTAGAATTACGCTTCTGTCATGCATATAATCCACGAAATGTTATCCTTGAGGACCTTAACACATTTTAATTATACTGACATCCTGTAGAACGACAGTCTATGCACAGCAGACAATACTTGCAACAAATTCCTATGACCAGACTGTAGACGATGATTCTGCCACCTTGAAAACCAATTGCATGGAGAGTTCAGGGTTACCTTTCTAATTTGCCACCTTTTTACGTGAGGAACCCGTCTTCCTGTAGAAACAACGTTCCTGTAGGAGCAACTTTCCTGTAGGAGCAGTGCGTGATTTGTGGGAAAGACTGCAGTTGGTCTGCGCTCTCGGCGATGCTTCACAGGCGTTCTGATAGCCAAAGGCTCGGGGTTCCAAACTGCAGAGGGGTCCGAATGTTTACTTGAGGTTCAAATGGTGGATGATAAATGCATGCGGGCAATCTAGCCGATTAGATTTGAATCGGCGGAATCCGTGGCGCGGGGGTGAGCTATCCCTGCCGGACCGTTGGATGACGTTGCTCCATCATTTGTCTACGAGTTCACTTACTGCCGATCATCCCCCATGTTATCACTAGAATCTATAGTTCATGTATATGTTAATTATCCATAAGTTTTTATAAAGTCTTGAGGTCTTGTAAATAAGTCTGTTAACTTATGTCAATTTCAAATTTTGAAATTCAAGAGTTATGAATGAAATTCGTGTAAAGGCAAGGGCATTAGTCATCTTCGATCATGGTTAGTTATGTCATGTCATGTCATTGGTACTTGCGCAGTTTCGCAGCGCGGGTATGATCTCTTAGGTACTTGCGCAGTTTCGTAGCGCGAGTGTGATTGGTTAGTTCTGCTGCTAAATAATGTTTGCGTGTTTTCGTAGCGGCCCGTTTGCCAGCGATTTCGTAGCGCATTCCTTTAAATTTGAACTGCCCGCGCTACGAAATCGGAGTTTCGGGCTGTTGTCTAGTTTTTTTTCCTGGAATGTCTAATCCGAGAAGTGGTGAGTCACGAGTCCGGTTATGATTGTTTCCTCACACCATTTACGTGTCATGATTAGCCATTACTTTGCCATCAGGTCTGATTTCATTGAGTTAGGTGTCAGTTTGGAGGACGTTATAGGCAGTGGTCATTCCATAATGTGTTTTTCATAACATATGAATGTCTTCTACTCCATGAAAAGCGTGAGCTTTGTTCTAAACAGACTACTGCAAGCGAGCCTGAGTTCTACAGCCGAAGAGTGTTATCGTGCTGCAAACCACCGTCATTTCCTTGCGTAGAATTGTGCAGAGAAACATGGAAAGAAAGGAGCATCGTTCGGGTAGATGTGTGAGAACAGAGCCGGAGGGATTAGATGTAACCCTCAGGGATGAGGAAGTAGCAAAGGCGTTCAGAGGTGCTGGTTGTTGGCGGTTCTGTGAAAAACTCAAAGGTGGACATGCAGAAGTGACCAAGGCATTTGCAGTGAACTTCACGGGATTAAATTCAAAGGTGGCCATGCTGGAGTTTCCGGTTTCCCCTGAAGTCATTTCTACAGTCACAGAAATCCCAAGAGGTGGCCAAGAATGGTTCAAGAATTTCAAGTTTGATATGGGTCCGTGTAAGGAGTTCTTAAAGGCACCATATGTAGACGAAGATCTTACTAAAGCTGTCCCAAGGAGCTATCTTAAGGAGAATTATGCTACATTATTGACATGCATCCAGAAGTACTTGACATGTGAAGGTCGGTACAACAAAGTCTACTCATATCATTTCAAGCTGCTACTACACTTCACTGGTAAGAGCTCAATAGACATCCCTTTTTACTTATTCAGGAGTATTTCTAAGATGTGTGACAAGATTCAGTTGAAAAAAGAAGCTTATGAAACATCTCTTTTTCATCATGGTCTGGTTAAATTATTGGTGTTGGATAGCCTACATAAAATTGGTAAAGACTGGGATTCGTTTGTATTCATGGCCGGTTTCCCTAGTAAAACGGGCCTCACTCCGTTACCTGTAAGAGAAAGAGAAGATAGGAGTGAGGATACTACTTTGGCTGAGATTAGGAAAGAAATAACAGACCATAAGAAGCCCAAAGCTAAAACAAAGAAGCCAGAGAGGTCTGTAACAGTCAAAGAAACACCTGAAGCATCAACAAAGAAGACTCCTAAGTTAGCAATTAAAGAAACTCCTGAGGCGTCAGTAGTCAAAACTTCAAAATCATCCAAAGTATCTGAAAAAGAAGCTTCTAAGTTGCCGCTTAAAGAAACACCAGAATCATCTAAACAGAAGACTCACAAAAGAAAAGATGAAATTAAGTCTAGTGAAGTTGAAAGAGTTTCAAGAGCAAGAACTAGAGGCCAGCTGAACAAAGAAAAAGGAAAATCAGCTCAAGTGGAAGAGAGTCCTGTTTCTAAGGGTAGTCTAAATGATTTGCTGGAAGCCATTGAATTAGAACAAGAACATCCAATCCAAGTTGAACCACTTGAAATAGAACCAGATCAATTGGTGTCACCTATGCATATTGATCTAACACAATCTTCACCTGAGAGTTCTAAGAAGTCAAAGGCTTCCAAAAGGTTAAAGTTTGAAGAACCAGGTGAGGAGTATGCCTTTAAACCTCGCAGACCAATGACTAGGAGGCAAATAAAGGAAGCAGAAAAGGCTCAAAAAGAGAAAGTCCCTTCAGACATGCCTAGGACAGAGGCACTTGAAATCTTCTCTGGAATAGTCCAAGCAGTTAAAAACAAGAATAAGGACAATAAGGTGGTTATTAGTCAAAGTGGAAATGTGGTTGCCATTAAAAAACAAGCTGGAGCAAGTAAGGAGATACCTCAGGTTCATAATATTTTTAAAGAGAAGGCAGTGAGATATACTGGTTATAAGAAAGCTGTGATGAAAGGTAAAACAAGTTTGATTAGTCAAGCTAGTTCGGTATCTGACGTCTATGTATGGACAGTACCAGCGCTAAAACAGGCAAAAACTATGAAACAAATGAATGCAATTCTAAGAGCACAGAACAAGAAGTTGAAAGAGGAAGTCATCAGCCTGAAAAAAAAGCTAGACAAGCTAGCTAAATGATTCAAGGAGGAATGTGTTTTCTCAAATTTTGATATATTTTGGGCCATTGTCTTTTTAAAAGTTTTTGAGACTTTTTTGTGTCTTCACACCTGTATGGAAAGACTAAAGGAATCATAGATTTGAAATATTGCTGTTTTGAGGTTCATATATTTAATTTTGATGACCTACAGCAGTTTCGTAGCGCGCTACGAAACTGCTGTAGATGACTGGTTAGGTTTAAAGCTTGAGTTGGAATGCTGAGATCAGCATATATTTAAAGAGATGGTTTAATATCAGCATGTAGACTATAGAAGATCAGTCAGATATTTTGAAAAGGAGGCCAGGTGTAAATATTCAAAGAAAAAGCCGAAGTTTTGTCTTTTGCCTAAAAGTCACTTTATCTCCGAAATTTTAGGGTTTGGATAGAGCTGCTGAGGTGTTAAATGATACACTTGTCCAGTTGTGGGATGGCTGGGTTATGAGTTTTCTTCAGTCATACGGGACTATCCAAGGTTTAAATGGCTTAAAGATGGATCATTAATATATGAACACCGAGGGGAGGCAGCAACCAAGAATATAGGCTTCATTTTCTTTTCGGTTGTTGAAGTCATCTATGCATCAAGTATCCGGAGCTGTATGTACATTGAATCTGTTTTAAGCTTGGATATGGTTATTATTGCAGTACTACAGGTGGCAAGCTCTAAGGACACATCAGGGTATACAAGGAAGAAGACTTAAAGTGCCAATATGATGGAATCCTCTGTTTTCGTAGCATCATATCTCTTGTAATAAATTAGTTCGTTTATGTTATTGTTAAGGTCATTTATGTCAAAAGCCCGAGCTCCCTTCATGCTTGATGAGGAGTCTCGTACAGCAGTGTTTTGATAGGCTATATATAGGAATAACTTAGATGTAAAAAAGGTTGGATACTTAATAGAAAAAGTGTGTTGTTTTGGGCCACTGTAAGATCTTTTTTGACAGTAATAGTAAAACAGAGTTATACTCTTCTCAAGATTCTCGAAGGATTGTCATGGTCAAATGAAGTGATGATGTGTTATACCTTATGTTATTTTATGGTTTTGTTGTATGCAATCACTCAGAATTCATACTTATATGCTCTGACTTCCTGTGTATACAGCAAGCTATGTGTGGTGGAATATGTTTGACTTGTAATGCTAAGAGCCTTGATTTCTATGAGTTCACTGTGTTTTTCTTGTTTACTTGATATTATAGACTCCATAGCCCAATGAGATATCTTTTGGTGTGTTTCCAACCAGTTATGCTTACATTAAATCTATTGTACAAGAGTTAGCCCTCTTATCAACATTCAAAATCAATAACCTTTTCTTGAGAGAGCCCTCTCAGGCTAGGGAGGCTAATCCTTAGTCAAAAGCTTGGTCTGAAATAGTTACACAGAGTCTGCCTGATCAGCAGCCCTTCAGTTGTGATTTTGTGATAACACCCCAGTAGATCCGCCGCCGCCATTCTCGTTAGACTCGTTTTTCCCGACGGGATTTTTCTCACGTGTGTGCTGCTCATTCCTTTTGCCACGGCCGCCACCCAAACTTCCGACTGGACCATTAACCGGTCGACGTGGCCATTCAAGTGACCATACCATCGTTCAACCCATTCACCTCACACTTTGCAAACACTTTCAAAGTAAAATTCATGCAATCTGAAGGAAGGAAGGGTCGAGACACTTAACTGCGTGGCTGCAACACGATTTTCCAGCTTTTGGACGATGATGAGTGGATCTATCTGCCGCTGATGAATTTACACAGGTCCGGAGGTTCATGTTTACAGGCTGCCGCCGATGGATTGGATGCTTTGGTTGCATGCGCCCGCGTTTCATTGCATATGGCCAGCGCTGTGAATGGTATCCACTCTAGCGGGCTTAATTGTTACAGGACTCCCGTGGGATGTCTTGTAACAGTTCTTCCTCCTTGGGTGCATGCTGCACGACGAAGGATCTGGCCTCACGGTCACGCTCCCGAAGCTTCTGGATGACTGGGATGAAGATGGTATGAGATCTCAGCATTTATTTACTCAAAAAATTGCTTTCTCCTTAATAACTCATCGATCTGCTTTGCTGGTGCAGGTAACTTCGTTGCATGTCGACAAAGATGGTGGAACAAGGTGACAACAGTGTGCAAGGGTGACAACAGTAGCTTGCATGCATCCAAACCGATCCTTAACCGTTAGATCTCCTCATAAAATGAATTTTGGCCCGTCCTGAACTTCTACAGGAAGTTTCCTGTAGAAATACAGAGCTTCCTGTAGAAAGTTTGCGCTTCCTGTAGAAAATCTGCATCTTCCTGTAGAAAATCTGCATCTTCCTGTAGAAAGTCTGCATCTTCCTGTAGAAGACTCAAGCCATGATGAAATTGTGCACATACCTTGGAGGAACTGAATATTCTTGGAGGAGGTACTGGTGAGGTCTCCTGGCAGTATGATAAGGCTCCTTGGCTCTGAGTTGAGAGGCTCCCTCTCCTCCATAGAACACCTGCAATCTGCATGCAATTTCACATTATAAACTTGTTGTCTTTGTCTTTCTTGCTTATTGTTTTTTTTATTTTTTCTTTTCTTCTCTTTTTTTTTGAAAGATAACAGGGGCGCCTCAATGAGGTTTTCACCCTTGCCATCTGCCCTGAGCGCCTCAGAGAGGTTTTCACTCAAGGATCTTTGCCAAATTTTTCTTTTTTTTTTCTTTTTTTTTGAAAGACAATAGGGGCGCCTCAATGAGGTTTTCACCCCTACCACCTGCCTTGGGCGCCTCAGAAAGGTTTTCACCCAAGGATCTTTATTATTTGTTATTATTTTTTTTTATTTTTTTTTTAGATTCTTCAGGGTATGCCCAAAGCAGAGGCAGAACCCTTCTCTATGACCAACACTGACTTCTCCATAGTTTTGATGAACTCTTGTCTTGAGAGAGGCTTCCTGTAGATCTTCAATCGATGCCCATTGACAAGCATGGGGATGGCTTCCTCATCAATGGTCCGAATAAGAACAGATCCATTGTCATGACATTTTTCCACTGCATATGGCCCTAGCCATCTGGTTCTCAGCTTCCCCTTGAAATCTTTGTATCTGGAGTCATACAACAAGGCCCAATCTCCCGGCTGGAATTGCTTGTCATGGAGGTGTTGGTTATGCCACACCTTTCTCTGAAGTTGAACCACTTCCGAGTGAAGGAGGGCCTGCATTCGGTGCTCATCCAGTCCATTTAGCTGTAATAATCTTTTTTGTTGTGCATGGCTGAGATCTAGGTCCAGTTGAGCTGCCATCCTCAAAGTATTGTATTCAAATTCAATGGACAGCAAAGCTTTCTTCCCATAGACCATCTCATAAGGTGTGAAGCCGGTGGTGGTCTTCCAAGTGGTGTTGTAGGCCCATGTTGCCTCAACCAGGTGATCTGCCCAGTCCTTTCTGCTGCTGCTCACCACCTTAGTCAAGATCCCTTCTAATGCTCTATTGGTGACTTCCACCTGCCCATTTGCTTGAGGGTGATAGGGGGTGGAAGTCCTATGCTTGATCTTGTGATGAGCTAGTAGATCTTCAACCAGGTTGGAGGTGAACTGGCTCCCTTGATCAGTGACCAGCTCTTTTGGATAGCCAAACTTATAGAAGATGTTTTCTCTTAGGAACTCGGCCACCTTTTCTTCTGTTGCTGCTTTGATTGCTTTGGTCTCTGCCCACTTTGTCAGGTAGTCAGTGCACAGAATGATTTAAGACCTTTGCCTCGAAGGAGGGTTGATGGGGTCCACAAAGTCCATACCCCACTTCTCAAATGGCTCAAGAGTCACCTGAGGTTGGAGAGGCATCTCATCCCTTTGGGTCGGTTTCCCCATTCTTTGGCATTGGTCACACTGGCTGATATATCTTCTGACATCTTGATGAAGTGTGGGCCAATAGTAGCCTGCCTGCAGGATTTTGAAGGCAGTTCTCTTTGCTGCAAAATGTCCTCCACAAGGCCCATCATGACAGGTGAGGAGGATATCAAAGACTTCCTCCTCCCTTACACAATGCCTTAAGATCTGATCGGGGCCAAGCTTGAACAGATTGCCCCCGATCCAAGTAAATGAGGCACTTTTTCTGATGATTCTGCTCTTCTCTCTTGAAGATAGGTGCAGAGGGAACTGTGCTGAAACAAGGTAGTTTGCTATATTAGCAAAGCATGGAGAGAGTACTGAAATAGCAAACAGATGTCCATCGGGCATCTGGTCATCCACTGTTCCATCCTCATCTGCAGACAAATCCAATCTAGATAAAAGGTCAGCAACAACATTTTCTCTACCTGGTTTTTCAACAATGATCAAATCAAACTGCTGCAATAAAAGTAACCGTCTAATAATACGAGCATTCAAATCTGGTTTATTCATTAAATATCTAATTGCAGCATGGTCTATATGTACAAATGTTTGATAGCCAGTGATATAATTTCGGAACTTGTTCAGTGCATGGACCATAGCCAAGAATTCTTTCTCGGTTACAGTGTAATTCAGCTCGGCTTTGGACAAGTTTTTGCTAACAAAGTAAATGGCATATGGAAGTTTTTGCTCAACTTGTCCTAAAGCTCCACCTATGGCTTTGTTCGAGGCATCAGTGTGGATGTGGAAAGGTAGGGCCCAGTTTGGACCTCTCAGGATTGGGGCTAACACCAACTTGTCCTTCAATTCATTCAAAGCCCTCTGACAATCGTCAGTCCATTTAAACTCCACATCTTTTGCCAACAGGCCAAACAATGGCGAGGCTAGCTTGCTGAAGTCTTTAATGAATCTCTGGTAATATCCTGCTAATCCCAAGAAACTCTGAACATCCCTTACCTTTTGAGGAGGTGGAACCTTCTTGATGAGAGCAATTTTGTTAGGATCCACCTGTAACCCTTGGCAAGAGATGGTATGGCCTAGCACGGTCCCTTCAGTCATTAGGAATTCACATTTTTCAGGACTAAGGGACAAGTTCATCTCAATGCATTTGGTTAGGACTTTTCCCAGATTGGACAATGCTTCCTGGAAGTTGGCCCCATAAGGAGTGAAGTCATCCATATAGATTTCCACTGCATCATGGACCAGCTCCGAGAAGATGCTCAAGACAGCTCTCTGGAAGGTAGCAGGAGCATTACATAGCCCAAAGGGAAGGACACGGTAGGCAAAGGTACCCCAAGGACAGGTGAAGGTGGTATTATCTTGGTCTTCCGGGCTGATTTGGATCTGGTTGTACCCGCTAAACCCATCCAGGAAAGAGAAGAACTTCTTTCCTGCCAGTCCATCCAACACTTGATCTATGAAAGGTAGAGGGAAATGGTCTTTCTTGGTGGCTTTGTTCAGTTCTTGGTAGTCCGCACAGATTCTCCACTTCCCATTTTTCTTGGGAACCAAAACTAGAGGGGACAGCCACTCACTATCTGAGATGGGGTAAATGAATCCGGCATCCAACGGTTTTTGCAATTCTTCCTTGACAATGTCCTTAAGGGCTGGATTCATTCTCCTCTGAGGTTGCCTAACCGGCTTACAATCCTCTTTGATGTATATGTGATGGGTACAGACCGAAGGATGAACTCCTTTCATCTCCTTATAGCTCCAAGCAAAAGCATCTAGGTGACTGGCCAACAGGCTACACAGCTCCTTTTCCTGGGAAGGAGATAGGGAGGAGCTGATCTTTAACATTCTCTCAGGTCCGAACTCCACATTTTTGAATCTGGGAGTGACAGGGTTTGTTGTACAAAGATCCACTAAGGTGCTGGCTTGGGCATCCTCCACAAATTTTTCTAAGGATAGTGCACTAGAAGGTGGATTCTGGATCAAGGTCTCAATCAAGTCATCCTCAGTTGGGGGGTCTCTTCTAGTGGTATCTAGGGTGCACAAAGGTGCTGAGTACACCTCATCCTCTTCTCCTTCCTCCAACCACAATGGTAAGTCATGCTCTAAGGAGGGTTGGGCAGGAGGGTAGAGGACTAGCTGCTTGGACATAGGACCATTTTTGATGGTCATGTTTCCTGCACGAAAACTTATGTAAGCATCTGCAGTGGCTAACCAAGGCCTTCCCAAAATGAGAGGATATCCAGTAAGCTTTGCCTTGGGTTGCAGAACCAAGAAATCTGCAGGGTATTCCCAAGAGTCGATAGAGACCAAGACATCCTCCACAATCCCTTCGGGAGTCACAGTGGAACGATATGCTAGTTGCAGTAGTGTCGAGGTCTTCCTCAAGCAACCCTGAAGATTGAGTTTGAGCATGGTATCCCTGGTCATCACATTAATGGCAGCCCCCATATCAATCAAGGTATGTGGTATGATGGTGCCATTGATGTGGAAATCTACTACAAGACTCCCAGGATCTAGATACTTTGGGCAGATGACTTGTCCTAACATAAGGTCAGACAGTTGTCCCAAGACATTGATGGTTGAAGCATCTTTCTTTCGCCTGCCTGGGTGTTTGAAACACTTTTCCTTAACCAGTTTGTTGTATATTGGCACATCCTTGATGGCTTGGAGAAGTGGTATTTTCACACACAACTGCTTGAGCTCACCCAGAAGCTCATCGTCCTCTGGGTTGGGTTGTGTGGTGGCTGTTAGTCTCTCAGGAAAGGGTGGAATAGCCTTTGGTTCACTTTCCTATTTATCTTCCTCATCCTCTGGGGGAGGAGGTTGGCGATCTGGTAGAGTCTTTCCAGTTCGAAGATTGATCTCCTGGATCTCCACATCATAGGTAGCGCATGAGGTTTCCCCAGTGTATACCTGTTGGGCCTGTCTATTGTTGGGGTTCGGGTTCGGTTGAGCAGGCATTTGAGGTTGCCTTGGAGGAGCAGGAGGTAATGGCTGAGGTTGAACTAGTGGTGGAGGCAAAATGGCAGGAGGAGTGTTGTACTGGGGCCTCCACCCCGACTGAGGTGCATTCCACTGAGGTTGTGGCTGGGCATGTGAATGATATGAATGCGAAGTAGGTTGAGTAGGGTACTGAGGTGGATAAGACCATGGAGGAGGCATGGACCAGGAAGGATGAGCAGGGGGGCCCCAGGAAGGCATAAGAATCGATTGGTTGGGGCTGTAATAAGCTTGAGGTGCCCCTTGCATCCCCTGCTGGTAAGGTCTAGGTCCTTGTGGCCTCCTTTGGTTGAGGTAGTAGAGAGGTTTAGTGGAAGCTTCTGTCCCTTGGTACATGGTTTTGAATCCAGGTAAGGTTGGACATTGGTTTGTGGGATGGTCCTCCTCACAAACGAAACACACTTCAACCAAATGCAATGGACATTCGTTCTTAGGGTGTCTCCTTGTACATCTAGGGCAGAATATAGCCAAGTCTCTCTCAGCTTCTTCCTTCTTCTGCTGGATCCTGAATGTGTCCAGCTGCATGGCGATGGTCTGTCTCACCTCACTCTTAAGATCTTCTAATTGATTTGCAAATTCATGCTTGGAGAAAGGAACACCAGCTGAGAGGAGGTTTCCTCTACCACGTTTCCGAGCTGTCCTGGAGTGGTTTCTAAACACAGTCTTGATGTCCTCATAAGGCAATTGGTAAATGTCCCCCCCAGCTAACATGTGAAGGGTATCTAAGAGGTCTTTAGGGACTCCTCGGAGTAGGACCAACTTGAGGGATTCAGGGTCAAGTGTGCACCTGGCCCGCTTATAGCTAAGTTGGAACCTCTCCTCATAATCCTCTAAGGACTCATCATTTCCCAAGGTCATCCGAAAGATTTCTCCCTTGGTTTCCTTAGACCTACAGTAATCCCGGTACTTGGTATTGAAAGCTTGCTGCATCTGAGCCCAAGTAGTGATACTATTTCCAGGTAAGCCCATGAACTAGCGTAATGCTGCATCCTTAAGAGTTGAAGGGAAGAGTTTCAGCTTCTGCTCATCTTCCGTATAGTCATAGGTTCTACAAAGGACAGCAAACTCAAACAGGAAGGTATCAGGATCTTCAGTGGTCAGTCCATGGAAGTGAGGTAAAGCGGAGGGGCTAATGTTCTTCATTTTCATCTCTCCATTGGTCTCTCGGATGGGGAAGGCACCTTCTATTCTCTCATCTTCTCTTCCATTGTTAGCCATAGCTTCAGATGGAATGGTCTCTAATTCTTCTTCTGCTATAGGATCTTCATATATCTCAGGAGGTTCACCTATAGGTTCTTCTGGATCACTGCCACCTAAGAAGAGAGAAGGGTGACTCAGTGATGTGGTGGGGGTATTGGGTAGGAATTTTCCTGTTTTATCTCGGTTCCTACGAGGCATGAAATGGAAAAGACTTTTTTTTTATTGCTTTTGCTTTTTTTTCTTTGGTACCTGCAAAACTGAAACAGATTGATCTACAACTAACTATCTTACTGAAATAAAGATGCAGAATTGAATTTGAAAGCAGGAAAGAACTAATCTACTTTGCTCAAATGAAATTGCAGGAATGGAAATGCTAGTCTACGCTTGCAGAATTGAAATGCTAATCTACGCTTGCAGAATTGAAATTGCGGAATTGAAAGGCTAATCTAGGAAAGCAGGAAATGTCTATGCTACTTTTGCAGAATGGAAATGAAATAAACCAATTGTCAGAAGGCAAGAGTAAGAAAATAGAAGAAAAGCAACAATTACTAATACTCTGACGCTTCCCCGGCAACAGTGCCAAAAAGATGGTGGGCTCTAGTATTGTAGCAATAATGCTACAACTCCTGGAGCTTCCTATCTCTAATTTTATCAACCCGGTAGTTCGTACAAACTTGGAAGCGACGGTGCTGTATGCACAAGTACTAGCTCTTGTCGCAGCTGTCACTTGGTCAGCTGGAACAAGTCCACTAGGGCTCAAGCCAACTTCTATATGTTCTCAGAAGAAGCTTTCTAAATGATGGATGAAGGCTATCTCAAAGGAAATTAATCCACTTTGAAAAAATGAACTGAAAGCCAACCAAAACATGGAAACCCTAGTAAACCCTAATCTGACTAGTTTAACCTCTATGATGCAATAGTGAGAGTGCAAACTTTTAGAAATGATGCCATTACTGCTAGTAATATGAAATGCATGAACTTAAACTACTTCCATTGAAAAGAACATTGTTTTTGTATTTTTGCTTAAATGGTTGGAGTTATTATGATTTTGTTTCTTATTAGGGTTTGGCTGTGCAGAGGTGGTGCGAAGGGAGAAAAAGCTTGGGAAAGGTCAGGAGGGCTAGGAGAGGTCCCACGGGATCCCTAACATAGGAGTACACAATGTTCAGATGCTCGGCAACCGAGTTTGCAGGCTTCTACAGGATGTCTGTAGGGGATCCTACAGGAAGCTCAAGATCTCTACAGGAAGTCTGCTAACTTCTACAGGATGTGCTATGGTTGGAGTTTTGGGTGATGGAGGAGTGGAGGAGTGGTATGAGTGGATGGGTAAGGTGAAGGTGGAGTTTTTGGTGGCTCAGGGATAGAGATATGAGATGAGGAAAGAGTGGGTACAGTTGGTTGGTGAATAGAAGGGTGGAAGAAAGGAAAAGTTGAAAAGATGGAGCTACGTGAGAAGTAGATGGGTTGGAAGGCTAATGAGCTGAACAGAGGTCAAGCAAGTGGCTTCAGGTGTGGTTGAGAAGAAGAAGAACACGATAAAGTGAAGCTATGCAGTGTAAAAGAAACAAATCCTCTATATCTTGCACAAAACCGAGAATTCCATCAACCTATTCTAACTGTGTTATTAACCCAATGAACATCAATGTAAAGTGTGGATAAAAATCGTGCATGGTGTTGGAACGAAGTAGTAGTGCTCAAGAGCAGAGTGTATGGATGGATCTACAATTGAAATGACTGTTTGGCAGCTTGCATGGAAGCATAAGACTGCGTTTTTTGGTGGTTGGTACAGCCCACACCCCAAATCTCTAAACAGAGATGGTAACGAGTGCACTATCAACCTTTTTTGGATCTCCAATGAATTACAATCCTCCTACTCTAATCTAAACAACTAAAAGCACTTGAACTGTAAACTAATCCTACTCAATCACACAAAAGAAATCGAATCAGCAGACTGTAAATTCTAAATGCATGTCAAAACAAAGGAAATAAAGTGCTGCAAGGAAACATGTAACAATACAAGGAAGAAGAGGTCTATTGCTCTCAGGTTGGGCCCTAACTTGAGAGCTATAGCTCCCTTAAAAACTTAGAATTGGATCCAAAGCTGCCTGCCTTTATTAAATAATCAAGAGTCTAACATCAAGCCACAACTGGCTTACAAAGAGAAAAAACCGAGCTGTAGCTCGTGCTTAGAAAGTGCAACAATAGTTAAAAAAATTCAAAAAGCTCCTATCAAAGGCTACGACCTTCATATTTATACATAATGAAGATCAAGCTAGCTTCCTCCATTCGTGGAGCTTGGCTGTCCAACTGAAAGTTAAACTGCTGATCCTGTAGAATCCGTTGGCTGCCTTTAAGCTCAGTGGGGAGAGCTGTTGGAGCTCGGAGTTAAGGTGAAAATCACGAGGAAGGTCATCAAGACTGTGGACAACCTCCCTATGAACCCACAATGTCACCTTTTCTGTCTCCTTGTTTCCATTTGCGTGGTCTTTTTCTCTCTTTAATGCCAAAAACCTGAAATCATCATGTATTAGCCACATAGATATAATGCCTGCCCTTCTTCCTACAAATAACACGAATATACTAAGAAATGAATGCATAAGTGTTAAAAGATGAAGGGTTGAGCAAGGTGAGTAGGCCAAATGAGCCCAATTACCAAAAATTGGGGCTCATCACCATGTTTCTTTAAGATTTGCTTGAGGTACTTGGTTTGAGATAAAAAGATACCGCCTTCATTTTGTTTGATTTGTATACCAAGAAAATATGTTAGCTCTCCAAGCAATGACATTTCAAATTCTTTCTGCATTACCAAGGCAAAGTTTTGACTCATAGCTTCTTCATTGCTGCCAAAGATAATATCATCTACATACACAACAACTGTTAGCAATTTGTCATTTTCCATTTTTATATAAAAATTACTATCTCCTGATCCTTTTGAAAATCCTTGTTGATGAAGGTATTTGTCCAAGCGATAGTACCAAGCCCTTGGAGCCTGTTTAAGACCATAGAGAGCCTTTCTTAGTCTACATACAAGATTTGGATCATTGCCAACAATGACACCATCTGGTTGCTCAATGTACACCTATTCTTCTAAGTCTCCATTGAGAAAGGTCGATTTCACATCCATTTGAAATACTTTGAACTTCTGCAAGCTAGAGAGAGCAAGGAACATTCTGATGGCCTCAAGTCTAGCAACAGGAGCAAAAGTTTCTTCAAAGTCTACTCCTTCTTGTTGAGCATACCCTTTATACACAAGTTTGTCCTTGTTTCTAATTACTTCCCCATTTTCGTTCAACTTGTTTTTGAAGATCCATTTTGTCCCTATGACATTATTATCTTTTTGTCTAGGAACCAACTCCTAAGTGTTGTTCTTTTCGATCTGATCAAGTTATTCATCCATTTCTTTGACCCAACTTTCATCTTTGCATGCCCCTTTTACATTTGGTTGTTGAGCGGAGGAGAGTAATGCCAAATAGCATGAAGCTTCTGCAATTGTTCTTCTTGTTTGTATATCTGCCTCCTTTTGCCCCAAAATTTGAGATTTTGGATGATTCTTTTGAACATACCTGGATGGAGTCTTTTCTTCTATCCTTATCTGTTCCTATGGTGCCTCATGGGTTTCTTCTTCATCATGAATCTGATTTGATGTTGATGGATATTCCTCATCATCTTCAAAGTCTTCAGATCTTACATGTTTGGGACTGATTTCTTTTTCATCCACCACTACATCAATGATGTCGACAATTCTTCCAAGCCTTTTATTGTAACATTTATATGCTTTGCTATGAGGAGAATAACCAAGTAGAATTCCTTCATCTGCTCTAGGTTAAAACTTGCCAAGATTTTCATCATTATTTTTAATACAACATTTGCTTCCAAAAATTTTGAATGTTTTACCGAAGGAGTCTAACCATACCAGAGCTCATGAAGAGTTTGAGTGTTGTTCACCTGGATATTTGTCTTGTTGAGAATTACAACTGCAGCAAATGCGGCTTCACCCCAGAAGGTTGCGAGAGTTCCAGACCCATCAAGCATAGCAGGAGACATTTTTTGAACTGTTCTGTTCATCCTTTCAACTACTCCATTTTGCTGAGTTTTCCTAGCTGTAGAGAATTACCTTCTTATTCCATGTTCTTCACAAAAATCGAAAAATTCATTCGAGGTAAACTCCCCACCTCTATCAGAACTGAGGCATTTGATTTTGTGATCTGATTCGTTCTCCACCAAGGCTTTGAATGATTTGAAATTTTCAAAGGCTTCGTCTTTGTGCTTCATAAGTATTATCCAACACATCCTGGAAAAGTCGTCAATGAATAATATGAAATATTCTTCTCCTCGAGGTAACCTTTTCCTAAACGAACCACATACATCAATATGGACAAGTTCAAGTGGCCTGCTAGCTAATCCTTCCTTCTCAGGGAAGTTAGTTCTGGTTTGCTTACCAAACTTACATGATTTGCGAATTGTATTGTCTGGAATTCTGATGTCTGGAAGAACATGAACTGCCTGGTATTTACATGATTTCCTTATCTGTGAGAAGCTAAGATGCCCCAATCTTCTGTGCCATAGCCAGTGTTCATCGTTCTTGCTTAGATAGCATTGATGTTGTCCTTCTTTGAATATGTATAAATTATTTGGAGTCCTTATTCCTTTGATCACTGTTTTTCCTGTATCAAAATCACAAACACTACATCCATTTGATCGAAATATTACCTCCATTCCTTGATCGCACATCTCACTGACGCTCAATAGATTATGCTTTAAGCCATCAACATACATGAAATTTCCAACTTTGACCTTTGATTTTAACTGAACAGAACCTTTACCTTTTATGAGAGCAGGGGTGTCATTTCCAAAAGAGACCTTCTTCTCCTTCTCTAAGGCACTATATGGCTGAAGTTTTTCCTTATCACCCATCATGTGTTTCGAACAACCACTATCGATGTACCATTGATTTTCTTGCCCTTCCGCATATAAAGCTATACCACATCTCTCTCGTTTTGGTTCCTTCATTCTCCATGTTTTGACACTTGAGGCTTGCTGCTTCTGAGTTGTCTACCGAAACCTGCTCCTACATTCAGAATCTTCATGACCGAAGTTGTTACAAATAGAGAATTCTATTTCATTTTCAAGAGCAGAAAAGTTATTGTAGGTTCTTTTCACAATCCCAGTCATACTCCTTTGCTTTTGAGCTTCTCTAGTCATGATTGTCTTATAGGCAACACTTTGAGTTGCTTTGTGGCAAAAGTTATGACAAGAGAAACATTGGCCATTGAAGAAAATCCTGTGATTATCAAATCCACTACCCAAATTATTGTAGTTTCTATTGACATCCATTCTTGAGGAAAATTGAGAAGGTTTTAGCTGAGGCTGGTTGTAGCTTCTGTTTGTCCTTAAAGTAGATTGCCCCTGATTTACCTGATAGTCTTTGTTCATTCTTAAGGTAGACTGTCCCTGATTTACATGATGATTCTTATTAGGCCTTTGCTGGCTCCTCGTTGCTGCATCAAGATAACTTTTGAAGGTCGATGCTTGAGATGCTTCTTCATTGTATCCTAGCCCTGTCTTAATTAGCGGAGAACGTTGCACATTGATAATCTCATCCAAATTTTTAGATCCTTTAACAAATCTAATATTAAGAGCTTTTGTTTTCTCAATCTCTTTTCTAAGTCCAACAATTTCACATTCTAACTTTTCATGAAGTTTTCTTTTTCAGCCAATCGGAATTGCAGAGTATCAATAATTGTATTTTTATCTTCTAAACAAATTTTGAGTTTAGGAATCTCTTCATACAGGCCTTCTTCATCTATAGCATCCATGAAACCATCATCTTCAAAATCCATTAAAAGTCTATAATTGTTACCTTGTTCATCTTCATCACTATTTGAAATTCCATCACTGTCTTCATGAGTGTAATAGCTTTTCTTATTTACATTCTATTTCTTGTTCCATCTGACAGGTTCCTTACCTTTATCAAGCTTATCTTTATGAGGACACTTTGCAACATAGTGTCCGACTCTTCCACAAGAAAAGCATTTGAAAGGTAACTTACCTCTGAATCTTCTAGCACCTCGTTGAAGGTTCTTGACAAAATTTTATTCCTCTTCTTCTTCTGATAGATGTCCTCACTCATAGTAATCTCCTTTGCCTGAAGCCTTGAAAGCAGCTTCTCTCCTCTTTGATGGTCCTCCTTTCCTCATATCGTAAGTAGTCAGAATTCTATGCAGCTGTGACATGGTAAGGTTTCGTAGATTCTCCTTTTCTTCTATTGCAGAAACTTTAGATTCAAACTTAGGGGAGAAATATCTTAGAACCTTTTCAACCACAACAACCTCTTTTATTTCTTCACCCAAGTTTTTCATACAATTAACAATCTCATCTACACGAAGGAAATAGTTAGCCACACTTTCATCATTGTGCATTCTGAGATTTTCATATTGAATTCTGAGGGTTTGAAGTTTTTCTCGTTGTTACATAGCAATTTGTCATCGTTTGTCACCATCCTTGTTACCCCTCACCTGTACATTGGAGGACTCATTCCGGGACCTATGAGAAGTGACATGACCTGAAACCACTTGCATTATATTCCTCTAAGTATGAGCTTCATTTGCCCTGAAGACATCTCCTGCAAAATACCCATGAAAACGACTCTTTTTGCATTAGCGCGGGTCCACAGTTCACTGCCCGCGCCAATGAGGGAAATCCTCTAAAAAGGGTGCGCCATTGGCACTCTGTCTCAGAGTCGCACTCGTGCCAACCAAATTGAGTAAATTTTTCAACCACCAAACTCTCGAAGGTTCTCTTCAACCCATTCACCAACTGAATCTATGTTGAGCTAGGATGGTTTGGCTTCGAATCTCCATAGAAGGGAAAGTGGTTTGCCACCTTTCATGGAAGTTTCCAAGTGATAAAGCCAATCCCATGAATAATGTGGTTGATCTTATCTCTTCCCTCTCTATCTATAAAAGCTTGTCTTTATTCCTTCAGCATGCTAGTTACAGTCACAATAGTCAGTAGTTCCAGGAGTTCAAGAGTTTGAAGCTGCAAGAGCCTTCTTTGCACCCATAAGTCCAGATCTAAGTAAGGAGATTCTTGTCACCCAAAGAGAGAGAGGCTTGTTCCTCATCCCAACAAGCTTTGCAAGACTTGTGTAGCTGACTACCCAGCCAAAGGAGGATTTGACGTCAGAACAATGGTTGTATTCTTCTTTGTTATTTATTAATAATAGATGACTATCATTATGGTTCCACTCTCATTTTCTTATGTTTGATGTTGAGTTATATCTTTTCTGACTGATATATAATTGCATCTACTAGATTTTATGCTTGTATTCATGTTGTTCTTTGCATGTACATGTGTCCAATCACAGAGATCGTGGGGATCGTGATCGGCCGAGGCAAAGGAACGAGAGCGAAGTCTCTTCTACGAACATTAGCGTTGGAATCCAAGTAGGTTCTCACCATCCACTTTTTATTTGTAATTAGGAACTTGCGTGATAGCATTGTGTGATTGTTGCTAGACCTGGTCTGGGCTAGTAGGGATCATCTCTGTCCGCAGAGAGCATTTACCTCCACAACACTCGTTTTACCTGTTCATCTCCTTCATAGCTCAGAACAATCTTGTCCCATATTTCTTTTGTGGATTTGTACTGCATAACCTTGACAAATTCTGGTTGAGATAGACATGCGAATAGAGTATTGGCAGCCTTTGCATTGGTTTCATATTGCTTCTTACTAGCCAAATCTGTAGGAGTTGTGGATGGAATAGTGTACCATGTATCTATGATATCCCAGACTTCTGTACCAAGAGATTGAAGATAGGTTGTGACTCTTACCTTCCAATAGATGAAGTTGGTTCTGTTATCACAAAATCAAGCACTGAAGGCTGCTAATCAGCAAGATTCTGTGTAACTATCTCAAACCAAGCTTTAGACTAAGGCTTAGCCTCCTTAGTCTGAGAGGGCTCTCTCACAGGTTATGAATATTGACTAAAGACAAGATGACTAACTCTTATAAGACACATGAAAAATATGCTGGCTGGACAACATTGAATTTAGTCCCATTGGGCTTATGGAGTCTCTTATATCTCAGTAAACAATAACACTATCTTTTCATAGAAATCAGGGCACTTAACATCTAAATGTTCAAACATAACTTTGAAACCACAGTTTGCCAAGGCATACAGGAAGTCAGAGCATGATCCATGAGTTCTGAGTGATTATGCATTAACAAAACTGTAAAAGAACCTTAAAGAAAGAATACCATCACACATTTGAACAAGAAAATCCATTGTGAATCCTGAGAAGAAAACACAGTCATTTGCATTACTGAAATTTGTTTATACATAAACCAAAACAGTCTTCTCCAAAACATCCAACCCTTTGTCTATCTCTGTTTCAACTATTTATAAAGTGCTTATTCTATCTCATTCGAGCTTCCTCCTCCAACATGAGGGGAGCTCGATGACTGCCGATGATGACACCTACTAACTTTTAACTAACTAATAATTACAACCGATTACTAATTGACAGCGCTGGAATCATAAAACAATTAAAATTCTAATTCCACTAAATCTTCTAGACTTCTAAATTAAATAGTACTTAAACTCCATAACATCCTTGATCTTCAATCCTTTTCATTCTCTGACATCTAGAGTTTGGCTGAGATAGCTGTAATGAACCTTTAATGCTCCATGTTTGTTTTCCATGACACATTTTTCTGTTATCCTGAAACATAGGCCCCTGTTTGTTGGTCTTTGATATGCTGCTCCATTTATTCGAAAATGCAGCAGCCTGTCTCCAGCTCTTTAACATCCCAAAAATGATGAGCACTATCATGTTTCTTGATGTGTTGGATGCTTCGTTGATGGACAGGTGTGCAGACCAAAACTCCTTGTACGCAATTCCTTCCAAACCCTAATGACCGGTCATAAAGTACCTTTATCAAAGCTTTAACTTAAGACAAAACATTTCACCTTTACAAAAAGGTACACTTGTCATTATCTGAATGGCTATGCTAGCCTCATGTTGTCTCCTAAATGTCCCTTAGACATTTCCTTTGAAAATTTTCCGCTCATCATATCAAACTGTATGTCTGCGTTCAAAAACAAAACCTACAGCAGTTTCGTAGCACGCTACGAAACTGCTGTGTAATTTCAAAAACATAACTTCAACCCAAAATCCTTATCAACTGAATATTGCCAGTGGAATTTGCAGTCACCATTATTTTTGATTTCCTTCTCCAGCATACACTTGAAACAAACTAACCACTATCATCTTCCATTTCTTGACTAGATATAGGGTCTTCAAATCCAAATCTATGTGATCCCATAGGCATAGGCAGAGATTTGTAGTAGGCAAAAACAGAATTGATCTTTGAACCACATGTAATATATCCATCCATGACAGAAAACCCCACAACAATCTTCTCATTGGTATGACCAGTATAGGTCAGAGTATAAGCATTATTGGATAACCCAGAAGGATTGGCTTTTGTAAAATCCCACAACTTGAGTGTGTTATCTGTAGATGCAGAAATTTCACTCTCTCTATTGCTAAATTTCAGCGTTCCTCTGTTTCTCATCTTTAGCTTCTCCATTTCAAACTCCATTTTGATCAGTTTCATCTCAAACAACATGGAATCCACTGCTGCTTCAGCATCACTCCACAGACTCTTGTAGAGACAAATCCTTTCATCCCTTTCCTTCAGTTCAGACTTAAAATCTTGTTTCAAATTCTCCAAGAAGTTTTGCAGCTTATTGTGCATCATCTCAGAACACTTTACCTATTAATATTGAGAAAATCTCATGGATGTTCAAACCTTTTGAGTGCTCCTTAAATTGCCAGAAATAGAGGACATCTCAGGCTTTGATGCATCTCCAATATTTGATATAGGAAACTCCATCTTTTTTACAAGATACTCGTTTGTTATTATTGTACTTTCTGAAGGGGAACCATCATCAGTCGCAGAAAAACCTTGAGAACATTCAACTGCTGCAGTTTCATTGAAATAGAGAGTTGGTAACTAACAAACCTCTAACTTCTGATATTCTAACGAATCTTTTAAAAACTCTGGCTCAGAAACTGTAAAATCCATTAAAGAGGGATGAAGCAGTGAGTTTAATCCTAAATTAATAGGTCTTGTTGATCTTTTTACAAGCTGTGCATTTGAAACAATAGGCGTATTCTCCCTTGAAGACAAAGGAAATAGTCTTTTAGGCGTAGGCGGGTGGTAGTCCGAGGATAAAATATCCAAAACTGGAATAAATTGGCTATGATTGGCTGCAGTATCTCAATAAACGCCGATGGAGACAAAACTGTTGGGTTTCTTGATTCATGAAAATCATTAATAAAAGTTGGTGAATGATAACTTAGGAGAGAATCAATGCCTAGACTTGTTGGATTGGCAGTGGGAATATACGCTTGTGAATTAGCTGGACAAGATGTTGTTTGTCCAGATTTTGGATCCGCTAATTCAACTGATTGTTGCAGTTGGCTAGAAGGAGGCCCATATACTTTTGACTTCAAGTCTTTTTGAAAAGAGAGAGTTGAGATATCTTGTGTCGATTTGCCTGCTGTCTATTGCCCAGAATCTGGATGTCCATGTTCAGAAAGGGCGATATTGACCTTGTCTTCAAACGACTTCTCCTGTGTGTGCTCGCTTTGACACCATGTATAGAAATTGGAACTGTCACTCTGAATTGGACAATCAAGGCTACTTGTGTTATCAGTATTTGGAGAATGGGAAGTTGAAGCCAAGGACCAATCCTCCTGAGAAGTAATACAAGTGGTTGAAGATACTGGATCTTGCACCTATGGAGATAAATAACAATACGGACTGAGATCACTAGTAACAGGCGGGTAATATCAGCTTGACGGAGCTTCAATCCCCAAGTACCACGGTTGATTATGAGATGGCAGAGGATTACGATACCAATCACCACTGTAATCAGAAGTATTTACATGAGAAGATGAAACAGAATGCTCAGGTAAATAAGGGACATAGTAACAAGAAGGATCATAGTAATATTCATTTGGACCCATTGAATCGTATTGTTCAGAGCCACTTTCTGGATATGTATATGGCAGGACAGAGGCTCGGAGCTCTGAATTAGTTGAGGATGGCATGGGGTATAACATACAAGAATAAAAGCTGCTTACGTATTCGTTGCTTTGCCTCTAGCAGATACAGTCACAATACCGTTTGCATCAATGTGCTGGTGGAATGACCTTGACTAATACGACCCCTTTTCCGGAAAATAAAAACAAATGTCAACTAGATATCTATGTCCTCTGTCGGTGGAAGAACTAATGCACGAACAGCTAGTAATGTTTGCCAAACCTCAACATCTCGTTTGGTTCCTTGTATCCGATCAAAACACAAAGATTAGAACATGAGGCACATACTTAAATGCAAACACATTTCGTTTGTCAAAAACTCATCACTGACACGTACACGATCCCCCAACCATGTATTCCCAATGTACTTGGAGATGATATATACACTAACACTTAGTCGATAACCAGCTTCATATATATTTGCTGCTTTTCTAACATAATTAACCTAAGTTGGGATCAGAAGGGCTTCATTGACTTGAGAAAGGCGATTGTCCCAGGAAAGGATCTTCAAGGTATTCGTCTCAGGGAGAGCACTGAGCAAATCTGTGTTGCTACAAACGAGCTTAATGCACTGCTTCCTTGAAAACACTGTCGCTGCTCTCATCTGCATTTCTGGAGGGAAACAGAACTCTGTACAATAGGCATGCTAGGATTTTGACCTCCACTGAAAACTCGAACAAATCCCCAATTTCGTAGCACGCTACGAAACCACCTAAACATGTAGCGCTGCGAAACTGCTAAAGGATTTATGCGCTACAAAAACACTTTGTCCTTAAGCTAGTCTGAGCAATTTTTGGAAACAGAATTTTCAGTGATAAAAGGTTCCATCAAAAATTGGTGGCCTGATAGATGCTTCTCTCTCGTAGTTGCTCATGATGATGGATCTTCCTTCAAGCGATCAAGCTTCTCCAGAAGGACCTGCTCTGATTCCAATTGTTGGAAATAATACTGAGGGTGGGTGAATCAGTATTATCAAATTCTTTTCAATATTCCCTCTAGATTTATAATTTAATTTATTCTTCAGATGTTGACAATTAATTTGAATGTCAATACCATATAATAATGAACAGGAACAAGAAAAACAGAGAGTCACACCAAAAAACACCAAATATAAGGTGGAAACCCAATGTGGGTGAAAACCACCTGCTGCAATGCGTCTCTATCTTCTTTCAATTAGAAACTTATTTTTACAATGATTTCGTACTGGTGCAGTCCTTTACCAGTACGCAGGCTGCAACCTCCAGAGAGCTACAACCCTCTCTCATTTTTGATACTATCCTGGAAGGGAGCTACAACCCCCTTAGCTCTTGTACCAGCTGAGCTACTAGTACGTAGGTGCTGACCTACCTCTTTTCTTCCACGGACCACGTTTCATAAATTTTCCGACTAGATCCATGAACATCAAATAATCATCAAGTACATATCAACCAAGCTCCTTTTACTATCAGCTAATGAACCAACCAATAGCTTCTCAGAATGCAGTATCCAGAAAAGAAATACCAGTAGTCAGGCATAGATTCTAAACCCAGAACTCTGCAGCAATAGACAAAAGGCAACCAACATATATTTCAAGAAAAGTCTACAACTTCACTAATAGAAACCTGCGAATATCCGCACTTCTGCTGTGTCTAGCCTGTGTAGCTCCGCACCTGCTCTCTCTACTTGACAGCGCAGCCCCGCACCTAATCAGTCTACTAGACTATGCACATCTCCACCTACTACATCTACAGGACTACGTACCTCCGCACCTGCTCCATCTACTGGACTGCATACCTCTGCACCTGCTTTGTCTAGTGGATTGCGTACCTCCGCACCTGAGCCGTATCTCAATTGCAGACCTCCGGATATAAACACTTTATCTGTCCTCAATTTTACCCAGACTATCAGATCCACAGATCTGATCATGCGCCAAAGAGATCACAACCCCTCAATTGATCAATATTCTCATGCTCGGGTTTAATTTTATCTCATCAATGGATTACAAGTATTTCAGATCTTGTTCATCTTAAGATATTCAACACATAAGTGCCTAGCCGAATGATCTCCTTTACTTTTTATAGGCAAGCCCTTACACAAACCATGGATCAAAACCATAGAAAGCCAATGCAGGGTACCCAAAACCAGGGTTCAATATTTTAGATGCTATACCACGGACCAAAATGATACGATCAAACACATTAGAGTAAATACCATGGATCAATCATAAAAATTCCAACGTACCCGTGCTTCTCTGCATGAAAGTGAGTGAATTTGACGTCCGCACCTTTTGTTCGAAAGACCTGCGGGTATGTCCGCACATTTTTTCGGGGTACCTGCGGGTCTGAAGCTTTTGGTAGGCGCACCTATGGGTATCTCATTTTCAATTATTTTGAGAGCCTGAACAATTATTTTTCTCTTAAGTGAGTTGCCATCAAGGACAACACCTATGCCATAGCACCAAACCTGAGTCATAATGCCAACACTAATCACTCCTCCTTAAGCAACCATGTCTGGGTTTCCTTTTCAGGCCCCATCTATGTTTCATTTCATAAAACCTTGAGGAGGAGACTGCCAGAAGTCGTTATGAGCAATAATATGATTTATATTATTGTTTTTGCCCTGTGGGATAAACCTCTGCAACCCCAACTTAGTAGAATCTGCACATCAGCATCTAAAGGGTGATTCTGAAGGTGTTTATTAATGAAGGTTCCAACCGTCTCCCTGAGCTGTCTTAAAATTTGTGCAATGATGATCTTAGAAGAACCTTTTTTATTTTTGAGTAATCTATTGTTGATTTCTTTCCATACATCGCAGATTAGAAAGCATGGAGCTAAAGCCCAAGCTTTGTTGACAGTTTCATAATCAAAGATATTTTTCCGCCACTTCTTTAAGGTACTAGTGATGCCACCCATGTCCCTTTTTGAATGTCTGAAAATTGAAGAAATCCAATCCAAAATGTGGAAGTAAATGGGCATAGGTTAAGAAGGTGATTTATAGTTTCTTCTTGTAATTCACAAAGAAGCCATTTGGAAGGACAATAAACACCTCTTTTCCTGAGGTTTTCCCAAGTAAGAATGTTCTTATGATGCACTAACCAAATGAATAGCTCGATTTTCATCCAGCTTTGGTTCTACCATAGGTCCTTCCAAACCCACTAAGAGTTCGTAAAGTCAATCCCAAGGGCTATGCGCTTGGCCTCTTTGAGGATAAAGGTGCCTTCATTGTTATTGCCCCATCTCAACTAGTTTGAATCTGCTGATATCAGAATTTTCCTCTGTTAAAATGGCTGTCATAGCTTCTGCCTATGACTTCAAGTGGGGGTTATCCCTATAAACTATTTTCTTCCATATCCTTGATTTTCCTCTATTATTTCCGTTATCGCAGTATCCTTTGGTTGTTAGTATCTGTCTTGAGATTTTCCAATTATTCTCTTAACAATTTAGGTTCTTGTTGCCACTTATCCTCCTAAAGCCATGCAAGGTTTCCATCTCTAATTTCCCAGAAACTATGTTTTTGAACAAAGGCTCTATTCTCCCAAGATTTGTTCCAAATGTGGGAGCCTTTGATGCTTCCAGACATTCTAATATGATCCCTTTCTTCCCAATTGTTTGCATATTTCTGTTTCCAAATTTGAGCCCAAGGGGAAGCTGAGTCTTTTAGCCATCTCCACCATAGCTTTGCCCCCAAAGCTTGTTTAGAACCTCAGGATAATCCAGTCCCAAACCTCCATGTGACTTAGGTTTAAAAATCTTTTCCTAGGCTACCAAGGCCCTTTTTTTTTCGCTTCCCCTTTACCCCAAAGAAAATCTCTTTGGATATTTCTACATAGTTGCATAACTCCTTTAGGAGTTGGAAGTGTAGAAAGCATAAAAATGGGGACAATTTGTAGGGCATGTTTTGTGAGCACAAGGCGTCCTACTAAGTTTAAGGATCTACTTGTCCATCTATGTATTTTATCCTATAGCTTATTTACCACAGGCTCCCAGACTGTCTTGCTTAGAGGCTTTTCTGTCAGTGGTACTACCAAATATTTGGAAGGTAGCATGTCTCTTTGAAAGCCTAGAATTCTACCTATATTTCTCTGAATAGCAATGTCAGTGTTAAAAAGGAAAATATTTTATTTGGAGTGGCTTACCTTTGTGCCCGCCACCATTGCAAAGTCTTTCAAGATTTTTTTGTAGGCTAGATCTTCCCTGACTGAAGGTATGCCCTGAGGCATAGTATCATCCACAAATTGTTGATGTGTCAAAGAATTTATGTTCACGGTGAGTTTGAGAGCCTGGATTTTTCCTTTTTCTTTGGCATACTTGATAGCTTGACCTAGCCCTTCCATCATGAGAATACAAAGGAAGGGAGAGAGAGGATCTCCTTGTCTGAGACCTCTTATAGGTCGAAATGGCTTGGATGGTGAACCATTTAAGAGGATGGAAAACCTAGAGGTAGTTATAAGTGCCATTACCCATCTTACCTAATTATGGTCAAATCCATATGCTAAGAAGTTTCCTTATGTAAGTGCAACTTATCTTATCATAAGCCTTTTCTAGGTCAAGTTGCATAATCATTCTTACTTGCCTATTGCTTATAAGAGAGTGAACCACCTCATGAGATTGAGTGATATTATTGAGAATTTGTCTACCTTCCACATACCTAGTTTGATCCTTATATACAAGAGTTGGTAGAATGGGTTTAAGTCTGTTTGAAATTATTTTGGAAATTATTTTATACACCACATTGCATAGTGCTATTGGTCTGAATCTGTATGATGTCATAGAATTATCCTATTTTGGAATTAAGGAAATGAACGGCATATTGAGTGCCTTCAAAACATTTCCATTCTTCCTAGAGTCCTCCACCACATCGGGGATATGCTTCTGGAGTATTCTACATCATGCTTTAAAGAAATCAACATTAAAACCATCCAGACCCAGCGCCTTCCCATTTTGCATTTCTTTGATGACTTCACTAACCTCCTCTTCATTCACAAGCCTGTTTAGATTATAATTGTCTTCTCTTGTTACCAGCTTAGGAATGTACTTTGTGAATTCATTGATGAATTATGGCCTGTCTAAGAGAGGCTCCTCTACTATGCCTTGGAAATGTTATACTAGTGTCGCTTCTATATCTCTGTGGGTATTTAGTTGTTTTACTGGAGAATCCTTGATTATTGAGATCCTGTTATGAGACCTGTGATCCATGGTAGATTTGTGAAAAAACCTTGTGTTCCTTTCTCCTTCTTTTAACCATTGAAATCTTGATTTATGTCTCTAGAATATTTCCTCGTGTTTCCATAATTCTTCCCATCCTCGTTGATGGTTGTTAGCTTGTTCCTTTCTTTCCTCATTGAAGCCATCTATGATGAGGATTTCATTAATTTCATGTAGCTTCCTTTCAACCTCTTTTTTGCTTAAAAAATGTTTCCAAACTCATCTTTATTCCACCCTTTAAGCCTAGTTTTGATATGTTTCAATATTTTATATAGTAGGAACATTTTAGTGCCCTAAACTTGCATGTCATCTTTGCACCATTCTTCAAAATTGCTGATAAAGCCCAGTTGTGTGAGCAAGATGTTTTCAAACATGAAAGGTATGTTTCTTGGAGTTCCTATAAAGGACGCTTCAAATTGTACAGGCCAATGATCCGAGCCACCAAAAGGGAGTACCATCGCTAACATATCAAGGTCTATAAGGATAAGGTCCTCCAAGATGATGAATCTGTCAATTTTTGAGGCCACCTGAGACTCTCCTCCCCTTTCTTTATTCCAGGTAAATATGCCATTACTTGTCCCCGTGTCTACTAGCCTCATATTGTTTATAAAATTCTGAAATGCTATGGAGTCTCTACCAAGTGATCTGGTTCCACCTTTTTTTTCTGACAGGGACCTGATCATGTTAATGTCCCCTCCCAAAATCCAAAGGATGTCTGAATATTTTTCCCTTAGATCCTCCAGTGAAGTAAGTAGCATGAGTTTTTCTTCAGACTTCTGTGGACCATAAAAATTTGTGATTAAATAAACTTCCTTGTCCCATAAAGCTTGAATAACCATTGATAAGTAGTTCCTAGATGCTTCCACATTAAGGATTCCAAAGTGTGAGAATACCCCCTATTATATTGTCTTCTTTGACTTCTGGATATTCGTATTTAGTCAGCCATTTGCTATGTATTTCTCTTATTTTACGTACTAAACATTTTGTTTCTTAGATGAAAATCATATCTGGTTTTTCTTCTTTCATTCTATTGCTAAGATTTCTTTGTTTCCTTGTTCTCCGTAAACCTCTAATATTCCATGTTGTGAGCTTCATTAAGAAATATTTTTAAATGCGTAACTAGTTAGGTATTTCATCTTACCTAAATCGATCATCAATTTTCCACACTCTATCAACAACTCATTTTGTTTTTTTCTACCTCTTTTCTTGCCTGGGTTCATGGGAGCTAGCCCCAATGTTTCCTTCATACTTTTCACCCCTGCGTTTTCCTAACTATCATGGTTTCTTTTGACTCTCGAACGTTTTGCATGAGTTCTCGATAGAAACAACTATTGCACTCTATTGAACTCCTCTTATGGTAGCGAATCCATTCCTTTGGTGGTTCCCTACTGGAGGAAATTTTGCAGGTCTAGATGTTCTGTTTCAAGAATATCCTATAGCTCATGATCCTTTGTTTCCACTCGCTCTAGGTAATCTCTTGGTCCCTATCAAGTTCCATAGTGTTCAGCAGATCCTCCTTTTGTTGGTTGTTATCATGTTTTCTCTCCATACTCTCTTCCTTTTATTTTTCCCTAGGGTTGTCCTCCCAAGTATGATTTGCTTTATCTGGCTCCTCTTCTTCTTCTAGTACCTTATACCTATTCTAAATTATGTGCCTTTCCTCACTACTTTTCTTTTGGTACCTTCTCCCTCCTTTACCTCTATTTCCAACTTTGCTAAAGTTATGAATTTCTCTCCCTGAGCTATCTTTAGTTTTTATTTCTATTTTGTTTAAGGGGCATCCCTGAATAGATGTCCATGTTCATGGCATTTGCAGCATCTGAAAGGAACATGCTCATAGTCCACTTCTTGTACCCAATGTTCATCAAAAAATTTCAAAATAACTTCATCTGGTAGAGCTCCAGAGAGGTCCACCTCTATGCATATATGGGCAAAGGATGTATGCTTTTCCTGCCTAGTAGCCTCTGATATTTTAACAAAATGTCCTAGTTTATTTCCTATTGATTTTAAATATTTGGCTACTAATAATCCAGTGGTAAGGAGTAGAGCCTTACCCAAATCGAGACTGAAGTGAATGTCTCGCACTCCGGGAGAAAGTCCATCACCCAAGGTCGCATATAGAGGCTTGCAACAACATAAGGGCCCTCCTTCAAACACTCTGTCTTTATCCTCAATGTTAGTGAAGATTACAGTGAGGAAACCCTTTGGTCCAAGGTGTAGGTCTATATACCTCCTAGGTTTCCAATGATTCTTTATCCATGCCTGTAAAACCTTCTCCATTGGCCATAAACCCATGAATTTACAAATGACTCAATAAATATCCATGTGCTCCCTGTGCGCCTGTAGCACTAGATCGCTTAACACCACTCTAGGTGTGATAGATGTCCTAGGTTTACATGATCCAGTTCAGTTTCTGGTGTCTGCCCTCTGATTTTCTCCTTCTGTTCCTTTTTTCTCTTCTCACTTCTTCCCGCGTATTTTCCTGCTCCTGTGTGCCTCTGTTGTCTTGTTTCCCTTCTTCTAAAATTCTTGTTTCCTCCTCCAGGGGTTTCTTGAATCGGTTGGAGACTGCCTGACTGTAGGAGGGAGTGGAACTCCCCCCCCCCCCCCCCCCCCATGCTTCTCCATGGTTCCCAATGCTTAGCTTTTACTGCAAATCCTAGATCTCTACTCCCTACTTCTCCATCCTTAGGTGTCTTGATGTATGTCTTGACAACATCAATATGATGATGGAGGTGCATCTTACTTTGTAACATTTATTGATGTTTAGTCCAAGAAATTCTAGGTCTATATTTTGAAAACAAAAACTCATGTATTTAATGTATTTACACATTTTAAATCTATTTTTGAAAACAAAAGAGGAAAATCAACTAAATTTTTAAGAAATTACAATGGCGGTGAATTTACTTCGATCGAAATTGAACAATATTGCAAGGATGAAGGGATTGTTACACTTAAAATGGTTTTATATACTGATGAGAAAAAAGACAATGATGAATGTATGAATGAGACAAATATGGAAAGATATAGAAGCATGATCAACAATTCTAATGTGAAAAAAGAGTTGTGGGTATAAGAAGTATATATTTCCTATTCTTTAGTAAATATATCACCTTTAGTTGCCATTAATTGTAAAATTCCTGAAAAAGTTTCATCTGACAAGTCTTGAGATTATTCACATTTGACGATTTTTGGTTCTAATCCTTATGATCTTATTCCGAAGAATCAACTTCCTAAGTTAGAACCAAAAGAAAAATATGTTTTTGTTAGATACGCTTATGTTTTAAAAGGATAGAGGTTGTGGGATCCTTCTTCACGTAAGATAGTCATTAGTAAAGATGTAACATTTGATGAATATTCTCCTCTATAAATTTTATGTTGGAAAAGTTGAACACGAATAAGTATCACCAAATCAGCAAATTCAGTTGGATACTCAACATGTTTTTGTAAATTGAGAAGGAAGAAGAGACTTTTGATGAAAAAGATGAATAATATGTAAATGAAAAATATGAACCAGTTCAACAACTAGTCACTCTAAGGAGTTTTATAAGGGAAATAAACACCCAAAAGGTATGATTATTTTTCTTCCTCTATTGTGTTGATTATTGAAGATGGGGAGCCTTATTGTTATCATGAACAAATGGATGATGCACATAGTGAAAAAGGGTAGAAGGCTATGGAAGTGAAAACTAATTCCTTAGCCAAGAAAAAAACTAAGGTCTTGTATATGTTTATGGAAGTATATAAATATACAAGGTAAGGCTCCTAGAAAAAGGGTATTCTGAGGTAGAAGGTATTGGCTTTCATCATATTTTTTCACAGGTCATAAAATTTGTTTCTATTCATATTGTGTTAGCACTACCTACATTAGTTAATCTTGATTTAGAAGAGTTTGTTGTTAAAACAACCTTTCTTCATGGAGATTTGGATGAAGAGACCTATATGGAAAAACCTAAAGGTTTTGTACAAGGTAAAAAAAAAATATTAGTTTGAAAGTTCACGAAATCACTCCATGGCCTGAGGAAGTCTCGAAGGCAGTGGTAGAAGAAGTTTGACTGCTTCAGGGTGAGCCATAAATTCAGTACAAGTGAGTATGATCATTTTGTGTACTTTAAGAGTTTCAATTACATATTAATTATCTTGGTATTTTATGTTGATGATATGCTTATTGTAGGAAAAGTCATGGAAGAAATGAACACGTTAAAGTCATAGCTTTCTAGAGCATTTGATATGAAGGATTTCGGAGCTACAAAATATATTTTCAGCATGGAGATACATAGAGAGAGGAAAAATGGAAAGCTCTTCTTATCACAACAAAAGTATGTGGAGAAAGTACTTGCAAACTTTGGTATGGACAATGTAAAACATGTTAATGTTCCTTTTGCTTGCATGAGAAGAACATTGGTGAGTAGTTAGATGGGTGCTTTGATATTTGAGAGGCACACGTGAAGATTGTGTTATCTTTAAAGGTAGTGAAGGTTCAGTCTGCAAATATGTCCATGTTGATTATGCAGGTGATTTAGACAAGAAGAGGTCTAATACAAGATATGTATTCACTCTTGTAGGTGGACAATATAGTTGTATGTAAAATATTTAAGAAACACATACCTGGTCCCCTATAGAAGCAAAGTGTATAGATGCTTCAGATGCCTCTAAAGAGGAAATATGGTTGAAAGGTCAACTTTATGAGATTGGAAGGATGTAGGAGAAAGTGAATGTATTTTGTGACAGTAAAAGTGGTATTCATTTGTCTACAAATCCATATTATAACACCATTACTAAGAACATTGATGTAAGGTACCATTTTGTAATACATGTGATCGATGGCGAAAAAGTAGCTCAATGAGAAGGTCCATATATAGGCGAATCGTGCACACATGTTCACAAATCCAATTTCAATAGACAAGTTGTGATGGTGTTTGGCTTCTCTTGGCTTGTAGAAGAGATGATGAGTGGGCATGGGAAACAGATTAGGAAAATTGTTTTCCAGGTCGATATTATTAGAAATGACAAAAAATTATCATTAAAAGTATTGATTTAATTACTAAAATTGAGTTATCGTTCAATCAGTTTTGTCACTATAGTAAGTTACGTAACAAAAAAATCCACATTAAATTGGTGATTGCATGAGAGGCTTGATGTAATGATTGGAGAGACATTTTTCACCTGCATCAATAAGAATTCCAATCCCTTGGTCCATGGAGGTTTCCTTGACACACTCTCAGGGTTTTACCACGTAATTTTGTTTTCTCTCTTGTTGTGTGTCCAATTTATGTTTATGGTAAATTTATTTCTTCTTTTTACAAGAGTTAAAACTAACAAAGCCTAAATTTCAGGGTAGGAGAGCTCCATGCAATTATCCAACCATGGAATTTAGGGAGGATGGCCACAATTGTCATGTCTCTATAACAATTTTTTCTTTCTTTCTATTTATTATGATTTTCATCTTTTATTAACATCCAATTACGATACGAAACTATACTTAGCTATATTAAACATAGATTAAGGGTATTAAGTCACTTCTCCGTCCACTGCTTTTGTGCCACGTTCCCTCCTTTTTTGTAAATACAATGGTAACAATGTTTGTTTTTGTTAACATCATTTGGTTTTGGAGGCTTCTCAATAGTCTTTACCTTGGTCGTTAATTTATTTGGTCACTATTTGTGGTATATTCATACCTTTTATTTAGGTACGCTTATCTATAGCTTGGTTCATACTTCATTATAAGTTATAATATATCTACAGTCACAATGGTTGTTTTATTTATTAAGGCCACCTTGCGCCTTTCTGGAGTCCATCGTCTATTAACTCTCTCTCACTTCAGATTCCCCTTGTTCGTCATGCTTAATATAGATGCCTTCCACACTTACTAAACCCAAGTGATGGAATTGGAGTGTGTTCATTGCGCTCATGCCATGTAGCCTCTATTTATGTGATGTCAGGTGATTGCACCCCCATATACCATGGATGATCACAATGCAAGGAAAGAGATTGATGGTTGGAAATTAAAGCCCTAAACTAAAACCCTATTTTTACACATACCCTAACATTTTTTATAGTTTTGAAGCAGTGTTTCTTGCTCCGATTATTGTTTTTGTAACCTTAATTTCAATTTCCTACCAACATTCAACACTAGCTAGAGAATTCAGAGGCATATACGGTTTCTCCATTGCTAGAAAATCCACTCTAAGTTGTGTGATGAAGGCTATTCTGTTGAGTTCTTAGTGGAATCAATGGTATATATTTGTGAAAATTAGTTACTGTGTAGAATCAATTTTCCTCCTTTTATTATTTATCCTTACTTGCCTCTTTAAGAATTTCATTCCTCGTGAGGGCTTCTTATGTACACCTAGGGTTCACTTGTTTATTTTTGTTTTCCTGTTGAATTGTATTATTTGAATGTAGGGTGAATCACATGGTTACTATAGGCATAGATACTCTGAATCACTTTGACATTCAGGAAAAAGGATTACACGCTTTTTTGCTGGTACATATACTCAATCTCATTTACTTTTCCTCCATTGATTTACCCTGTTGTAATAGTCATAACATTATAAAAATTATTCTAGAGATTATATTAGGAAATATGATGGTCCCACCTACTACAAAATTCAAATATAACTATGATAAAGTTAATCGTTCAAGTTTTACCTTTATAAGTCCTACCCTCAAACTCTAACTAATACTTGATGAGAAATATACAATAAAAATTAACCAAAGTGGTTCAATTGTCCAACCACTTTGGGTGAGCATAAAAGAGAGAGGGACCTATGAAGGAAGGGAGAAAATACTACAACAATAGGTATGCATAATTCAAGTTCTAGTTGTCATTCCTTATTTCTAATTTAAATAATCTATGAAGGAAAAGAAGTTTAACAAAAATTTGGAAGAAGATCATGTTCAAAGAGAAGATATAGTCGAATGCGAAACTCCACTTATCCTTTACACATACCATTTTAGGTATTTTTTTTTTACCATCATTTCATTTGCTCCTTATAGGTATAGTTTTAATTAACAAGTTGTAACAACCACTAATCTTCCAAAGAAACAAGCTATTGTCATTGTATCAAATCATCTCAAGGTGTTTGAAGGTTGTCACATCTTTTATTTTCTTTCCAAAACTTATGCATATGATGTACTAACATTGGAGTTGTTTAGACCATGATTTTGTGAATGATTCTTTCTAGGAATGTGCCCTTTGATTTTGTTGTCCTCGTAAACTTTTAAATTAATAAAATAAATGTTATATTCCCTATATTTATTGTACATATTTCTCAGAAAATACATATTTTTATTTGAAATCTATTCTCTTTGATTTGCAAAAAATAACACAACCAAAGCTCTACAATTTTTTGAGGTTGAAAAGGATGCAAAACTCATTATTTTTCTACTTCTTCTGTCTGATTTAATTATAGTTTCCCTTTTTCTTTAAATATTTTTGTAAATAATATTTTAAGTAACCAAAAACTTATAAATTCTCAAAGGGAGTCACTACAAAGGGCATGCATTTTCTGGAAGACTTGTCCCATTATCTCATTTTCCCTTGTGAGATATGAGGTTTTGGTAATGAAAATCATATAACTTTTCCCCGATAAAAATTACTTTGGTTACCACACTCAGGAGTGATTAGTTCTATCTTATATCAAATCTATTTTGAAGTCATGATTATTGAGTTTTTTGAACAACCTAATATTATATGTTGTGTGCATGATTAAAATGAAATTGATAATTCAATGCTTTATTTTATCATTTGAAGCACTACTATCCATGAAAAGTGTGCTTAGAATCAGACTATGATTCATTCAAAAATTCAATTCCAAGGGATATGAGAAGCCTTTCAAAGGTGAATTCACTAGTGTGAAAATGAAGCTCATATATAGCTCTCTATACTTCTCATTTATTTTTATTTTAATCTGGTTAAGACCATATTATCTAATCAACAACCTGATCTTGTTCCATAATTGAATGATGAAAGGAACATTTATAGCTCCTTATTCCATTAAATTTTATATAGTGGCCCCACTTTTGATCAGTTGAATCAATAACGGGTTGTAATTGCATAGGAAATTGAATTTCCTGAGTAGGTGGAATTCATAACAAATCAACAATGAGATTGTGAATGTCACCATGTACACACCCCTCACCAATAATCTTTGTATGGGTACTAAACCTAGATATTCTAGTTGTATGAGAGGCGAAGTATTGAATATACTTGTATTTACGAAATTCAAAGACATAAAGTCATCTTAGAAGTCAAAGCCTAATGTCAATCCTTACAAAGTCTAACTAACGTTTATAGGAATACCTCTTCGATATAGTGCATAATGTGTGGGACACAAGTGGAATCACGTTCCACGATACATGGGTCCGTAGCCTCAAGGTCTTCCTCATTAGGTTCAAGCTCAATTTACAATCCAACTATCTCTATTGGGTCAATTTATTCACCGTTCACTCCTCATGTGTTAACCACCAACCCTACAAGGTAATTTGTAGGTATGCCTTGTTCTAATTTGAATAAAATATTAATAATAGCCCTTAGCATGCACACCCTCCTTTAAAATTAAAACTCAGCAATTCACCTCACTGTTAAATTAAAAATCATTTACCTAAGTTTTAAGATAATGTAACAATCACCATAAATGAGCATTTAATCACATTCTCCAATTCTTGCCACAATATTAGCAGAAAATGAGAATGACACATGCATGTGGTTTTTTGTTAATAGCCTCCATTGTAGAGTTGTTGTTGATTGGACTTCAAACTACTTCCCAAATCGTTCTCCATTAGGAAAGGGATTCCTTATTAATTCAAAGATACATATGGGAAGCCTTGAAAAAAAATTGATCTCTTACCTCATTATATTAATGTTTCCTTTTCTGATCTAGATTTATGAAGGGAAAAAATGAAATACAAATTTAAAATAGAAAGAGGAAGATACACTAATCTTGACCTCTAATTAATTAATAGAAAATGTTTAAAATTGTTTACATCTAGAATGAAAGCAAACTAGCTAAGGGCATAGTAGGTTATCCCTCAGAAGAGATGTAAATCTACAGCCTCCGGCTGAGGGGCCTTCTTCTCATGAAGAAATAATTAGAAACCATAAAAGATACAAAACCATAACCCTACGAGATGAACCACCAAAACAATTAGCAAAAAGGTCCAAGAAAAAATTGAATATGGGATTAATCCATAAAAACAATCTCAAAAACAAAATCGATCACAAAATCTTGAAATAAAAAAATAATATTATTTTGAATTGAGTTATGTGCTTTTTGGAAATTGGTATTGATAAGCCACGGAACTAAAGCCTCGTATAGTAATGAAGCCTCCTTACAAGTTAATAATATTCATGGTAAAGAATATTGTTATGTTGTAAGTATTAAGTTTTAGTTTTAAAAATGTTATAAAATTATATCAAAATAAAATATTTATAGAATAGTTTTATTTCCAAATGAGCTATTGGCTTTAGGTATGTGGTATTTATAATCCATGATATTAGCCCACCGTATTGTAACAAATCCTAAATTATTATAACACTTGTTGAATATAAACTTTTCTTATATTTTAATATCTTAATATAATTGTTGTATCTTGAAATTCAATATAGAACGACAAAAAAAAATTTAAATTTGAAAACATCAACATTTCTTTTAATTATCAAAATATTTACTTTCTAAAAAAAATAATAAATTGATTGAATCTACTTAAAAACTTCAAAGATATACAAGACTATTAAGAAAAGCATAAATTCTAATGAGGTGTACTTGAAGCAACTACTAGTAAATACCTTGATCAAGTACTCATATAATTTTCCCTGTTAAATATTTTGAATGAATTTCCAACCTCATTTCACTAAGGAAAAATAATAATGATATGATATTATGTGTCTAATTCTAAGATTTGAATAAAGAAGTTTTAATAATAATTTCCATATTTGTGATATGGAGTTTATTTTATAAGAAGGTGGGAAAATTGAAAATGAGTAGGAAGGATAAGAATCATTCCTCCTAACCACCTTAAATAGATCCAAATATTTATGTCATAAATGAGAATATAAATTTTATAATATAATTATTTTAAATTTGTTAAAAATTAAATTCATAAAATTTAAAAACAACAACAATAATAATTTAAAGTTTTTCGTCCCTCGTGTAATTTTTTCGCCACTAAGTCTTGTTAGTCCAAAGAGGACATCATCCCATCTCCTAATGTTTTATTTCTCCAAGTGTCATCCATGCACATTAATCTCTCTTATTATACTGGTAATGTCATTCACCTTAGCTCGTTGGACACATTTACTCAGTATTAGTATCAACCTTATGATTTTTCTCATCTCTCGTGTCATGCACAAGTGAATTCTTACATATCACTTCTGGTGACGCTAATATACCGGTTTGATGATACTTTGCCTCATTCCAAGTTGAGCCTAGGTGCTGATAGGCAATGTCGCCTTCTCAGCCTCCCTCACATTATAATAAAATGCCACTACACAAGACACACCAATATGGTTCCTGAGAGAGGAAGCATGAGACGAATCAAATGTTGTAATACCCTTATATTAATATAATATAGTTTTATTTTTTGGATAGAGTCATATTAGGGTGAATTGTGGAAAACCAATCAAGTACATTGAAATTATTATGTAAATAATTCATTAAAACAAAAATCCCATTAGTGAATGAGAATGGGATAACTCTCCCATGATAAATATTATGGATAAGGTTTAATGGATAGGATATAATATTCAATAGATCACTTAGCTGGGGTAACATGTTAAGCTTGGATAAGAATAAAGCACCCCTAGAGAGAAAAACAGGCTTTAAAGGAAAAATTTCAGCTAGCAATGAGGAAAATCACAAAAGTGGGATGCCACTAAATGAGGGAATTGATTATGGAAGAGAAAGTATAGCATGACCATTGAAGAATAAAGAGAGGCTTTTGATTCTTACGACTGTTTTTTAAAGGACATCTAGCTTAGGGAACTAGAAGTTATAGTTCAAGGTTGGGAGGAAAGGTGCTCATTCCCAAGTGTTTTCCTAGTAGCACCTTGGTTAGGACTATCTGGGCAATTCTTTAATACTGCAAGTGTTTCATTATTGACCTCATTGTTACAATTTTATGGTACTGTAAAGGGTAAGTATAATAGAATTTTCTATGATATTTATTTTATTGCATAGTTAATGGTTAACAAGAAGGATTTATGTGTTATACAGCAAATATGTAGACAGGTATATAAGGATATAAATGCTATAAATATGTAAATAAATATATACAATTATTTAGATGTTGTAAATTCTGTAAGCAGGATATAAAATAATATAGATATTATTTTAATTCATGTTATCCTTATGGTAGAATACTATATGCCTATACCAGGGTTTGATATTTTATTCTCTAATGATGTTTCAGTTTTGTAGAAGAGTTGGGAAGACATGAGTAGCTCATAGCAATGGAAATTAAATTCTTCAAAGTTTAGATAAACTATGAAATACACTAATGTATTAAAAACCATGAAAATAAATTTAGAGGCAGTGTGATTAGGCACATGTTAAAGTTAGGTAGATTATTAGTGTAAAACAAAAGGGAGTCATATTACCATTGGTACATTGTATGGGTGAATTATCTTGAATTCGTACCATGTTCAGAGTAATTATTTAGCCTTAAAAACTGAACTAATTGTGAGTACAAAATGTCTTTTCATTTGAGTCATGCGTAAGTTCGCTTTGATATGAAATAGAAGAAAAATTTGTCGGAATTGAATCATATCTTCAAATCTAGTTACGACTAAAATAAAAACTCAATTTTTTTTTTCCATTTAAATCACGCCAAGTGTATATAGCCACGTTTAAATAAGGAATGAAATCACTAATCAATATTGATAATAAGGTAATGAGGATTATGTCAATAAGTTAATAAAATAAGTTTTATGTTGAAATATAGTTAAAAATATAACATAGACATTCCAAAATTGTAGTTGTAAAGGAGATAGGATGATGAACATCCTATACTTGAGAATTTGAGGTCAAACCATGTACAATATCTAATATATTAACTTGTAAATACTCTTTCAACAAGACAGGAGGAAACTAATTCAATATGGTGCCACACTTTTCCAAAAAATCATATTGAAACCATTCTTGTAGGAAATTGTAATATGTAAACTCAAAATATACTTAGATATCAAAATATACTTACATATATATCTTTATCTGCATGAACAAAACAATAATACCTTGTTGAATATTAGGGAAAATGAAGAGAACTAGTTTCTAGAATCCATTTTTGAAGGAAAGGTGAGATCTTCATTTTTTTAATTTAAACTTGTCATCACGATATGAAATTCTCGGTATACAATAAAAATAATGCAACATTAAGATCAAACAAAAATGATGGTATCCCTTTAAGAAGGGTGTAAAAAAAATCACTTGTAACCCCTCTCTCCCAAGGAAATGAAAATACAGAATCAAAACATCTGGAATGAGGTTACAATCACCTCAAGGAACCAATATCCTTCTTCTCAATTTAGCTAAATAGTAGAAGACAACCAGTAATGGAGATATCATTTTTGGCAAAACCAAGAAAGGAAAAAGAACCCACCTAAGAAGGTAGGGGAATAAAGAGTTATACTCCTTTTCTACTTAAATTAAAATTGGGGGTTCAATATTCTCAGAATAAAGGAAGCTAACATTCTTACCTGTGAGACAAATTCCATGCCCCAAATTATTAGAGTTCCAACCAGGTTGAAGCGAATATATGGATTCAAAGCAATGCAGGAGTAAGGTGATTAAATCAGCATACCTATAGAGATAGATGATGTTCTTGCAACTTGTAGAACAAAAATAAAGAAAGATCTAAAAGAATTATTATAGTGTTATGAATATTACAATAGGGTAACTCAATGGAGGAAACATAAATGAGTTTGAGCACATCTATAATGGGAAATGTGGGTAATCCTTTTTCCTGAATGAGAAATTGATTTAGAGTATCTAGGCCTTGAGAAACTAGAGGAATCACCGTACATTCAAATAAAAATATTCAACAGGAAAAAAAGTTAATAGGTTAACGCTAGGCATACATAAAAATCTTTGTATTATTCATAAAAAGAGATAAACACTAAAAAATAGGTTACATGTAGATGAAAAATTAGGATAGAATGTGGTCGGATGATTCACAATAACGATTTCTCACGAGGCATGAAATCCTTGAAGATATAAGTAATGAGTAACAACAAAAGGCATACAAATGATACTACAGAGTAACCAATTTCTATAAATATACACCATTGATTCCACCAAGAAATTAATATAATAGCATTTATCATGAAAATATGAATGGATTACCTAGAGATGGAGAAGGAATATGTGCCTGTGCATTCTGGATATAGTGTTGAATGTTCATAAGGAATTTAAGTTAGGGTTACGAAAATGATATTGGTAGTGAGCAACAATAGAGTAACACTAGAGAAACTGTCAGGGTATGTGTAAGAATAGGATTTTAGTTTAGGGCTTTAATTTTGAACTGTCGATTTCTTTCCTTGCACCATGATTGTCCATGGTATATGGGTGGGAATTGACTTGCCATCATGTGAGTAGAGCCTACGTGGCATGATAACAATGAACACAATCACATGCCATCACATGGGTCTAGGAAGCATGGCAATCATCCAGGTTAAGCACGATAAACAAGGGGCATGTGAAGTGAGATAGAGTTAATAGTTGGTGGACTCCACAAAGTCACAATGTGGCTTTAATAAATATGATCGTCGTGTGACAATAGAGATCTTATAGTTTATAATGAAGTCCGAACCAAAGTATAGATAGGTGTTGTTGGGAAAAGTATCCAATACGGAATGACCCTATCCCACTCTAAGGGTGATAGTACCTCAGCAACAATCAAAGCAAAGCTATTCGAGATTACTACTTTATGAGATGTAAGAGAGGGAAGAAAGAGATCCACTAACCGTTGTCTTCCGCTAATGATTGATCCAATCTTCTCTCTTTGCTGCTTGCTCCTAGCTCCTTGCTCTTTCACTGGCCCAGCTACACCGAGATCCTGCAAAATGGCAAGAGAGGGAAACTACAAGAAGCATACATTCATGATTGATTCAAGGATTAGATTAAATCAAATACACAAGTATGGCAATACACCATTGAGACACCCCACGGGGCTTTGGATTGACGGTGAATGGGTGAGCTGTTAAGACACTCCTTGCGATAGGTCACTGGTTCAATTCCTCGTGGGTACTTAGTTTAGTCTTAACCTAGAAAAAAAAAATACACCATTGAGACACATGCATATAGAAGAACCTCAAATGGTTTATTAATGGAAGAAGTAAAGTTCAGGAAGTAATACAACCATAAAAGGCCCAATCCAGCATCACCTCCCAGCAGAAAGAAATCTCCTCTTCACCTCCTTCAAGTAAATCACCCAATAGTTCTATACTCAAACCAACAGCACTTCCTTACATTCACAAGATTCCAGCCTCCCCCAGACCTCATGAGAGAGCTCTATATATAGGAGTTTTGGAGAAAGGATGAGTCAACTTGTAGCTGGCATGAAGCTGACTAGTGTCCTCTCCCACTTCAGTTATTCTTTAGTTCTTGAGTCCACTTGGAGGTTCTTGCTTCCACTTGGAGATCTAGAGCCTCTTACTCATCACAAGTCGAATTCCCTGATCCAAGTGTCATTTTTGAAGCTTCCTGGGCACTGACACCTTGAGGAATGACTGTGCCACTTGGCCAAACTCGCCCAGCGCAGGTAGCCTTCTTTGCAGTTGACATTCAGCGCAGGTACAGAGTGGAGCAGTTGACATTCAGTGCAGATGCTCAGTGGAGCAGTTGACATGATCCAGAATTAGCTTGTTTTTGTGTGTTTTCAGGTGGAGAACTAATATTCAGTGCTGTGGTTTGCTGACCTTGTTCCTCTAGGGGTAGGAACAACATGTTTAGGGACTTTGGATCCCTTAGATTATTGACATTTCATGCTTCATGCTGTAAAGAACAAAAATGTCTATAACAGTTGCCCCCTAAAGTATGAGGTCGTTTATCGGGTGAAATGCTTTATCAGGAGGATCCGAAGTTCATTCAATCGCTGAGAGGTGACCTGTAATAAAATACAATACAATACATTATTTTTCATTCTGCTTTCATGATCTAGCGGAGGCGGGAATTCCCATGCTCAGCTTTATAAATTCATTTTGGTGCATATAACAGATGATCGTCTGATGGTAGACTGATAATTCTCTGCTGAAATTATCATCCTTTGAGTAGGATGATCATCTGCTGCAGTGATGTACATATCAAATGTCTTTATATTTCCTGAATATATATCGCAGCCCGGATGGATGAAACTAGATCCGGGGTCTTCAAACTCGTTTGATCTTCACTCTAAGTACAAGTCGATCCATGTGAGAATTACGCTGAAGTCGAACATGGAAAGACATCGCTTGATTACCGGTCAATGATGTGAACCGTTAACAAGCGCGAGAGGAATCACCGATAATGATAATGACCCTCAAGGTACTGCAGTACAATTCACGTGGTGTGAATATAGGACTTGGCGTTGAACACCACGCAAAATCTTCTGGTCGAAGGTCATTGATGTATACCTGTCGCCGGAAGTGAGAAACTTGCCATTGAGGCATGCAAGCTTCAAAGTACTGAAGGGGTTGTTCCTAGATCAACTTCTTGGATAATGAGCTGAAGTCGACAAGAAGCGATCCGTCAAAGGAGGGCCTTAATGAATCCAACATCAGTGACACGGAACGGAGCTAATGATTTTAGTGGAGGTGAAAACAATCTGTGAAATATGATTCAGGGTGGCGATCATGGGTAGATGAAGGATAATGTATGGCAGTGGATGGGACACGGTTGACTCTTTTTGGACAACATCTCTTGAACATATAACGACACTGATGCGATGGATCGGTAGCATTACCCCAAAAGTGGATGGTTTGGCGAAGACCATGGTGATGAGACCGGTGAATGAAACAACCCAACCCGATGTGTTACGGAGGAAAAGTGTCATGTTAAAGAGCGACTTGCTACCATTAAAGCTTTGAGGTTCTCCCAATCTTTCCCCAGTCATTTCTGACCAGTACCTCTTTATTTTTGTCAAGCTTGAGGAGGATAACATATGCTTGTTCTATAACCTGCCCTTCGGGCAAGCCCATCGCTATGTTTTAACGAGCCTAGCGATAGGGAAACTCGTTCTCGTCTAAAGACAAGTTTGTCGCTATTTAATCATTTTAACGAGTCTAACGACAAGGAAAAATCGGTCCTTTTCATTTTTAGAGAGTCTGAAAAGGTACAGAAAGTTAACTCCAAAATTCCTTTTTCGTCATCTAATCCCTTAAGTCTGAAAAAGTATAAAACAATACAGAAGGGATGAGTTTTCGATAACTTTAACGAGCCGAATAAAACAAGTGCTCGACCTTTTTGTGTAATAATCCCTCAGGTCCAAAAAGATTAAAATCTAGAGGAGGGGTAGCTCTTCCGGTCACTTTAACGAGCTGGAAGGCCAAAACTCGGCAAACTTTTCATATTTTACGAGTCATATGAAAAGAGCTCAAAGAAGACTCGTCTTTTGAGGAACGAGTGATAAATAGGGATAGCAGCAGATTCCAGGTACAGGTTGGAATTTTCCAATCACGGCAGTGTCACAAGGATGGCTAGGTGAAATCACTCTTCGCAGCTGTTCCTCAAAATAGGTAAACAATCATATGGAGGTGAACGATCGGCCAAATGGAATGGAGGTGGCAGGTGCAAAACACGACCAAGGCTTTTATGGCTAATAAATTTACGATCACAGAGATTATTTACCGGAATAGGTTCATTTTTTTATTTAAAAATGAGCTTAAACTCTGGGGTAAACATTGCTCACTGCTTTTATTTATTTTTTAATGAGCATGAAGACCGCGTTAAAACTGCTCGGATCTTGCGTTTATTTTTTAACGAGCATGAACTTTATGCTAAAACTGCTCGATAATACCAGTCATAAGATAAGAATGTCTCCTGTGAGATCTCTATTTTTTATAGAGCTTCATCTTCACTAAGCTTTGCTCCCTCTCATCCTTTCTTTATGCAAGTTCGGAAACGGCTAATCCTACGAGTTTAAAGGGTTAGACCTACAGGTTTAAAGGGAGGACCTAAAAATTTAAAAAATAAATAGTCGCCCCTTGCTTGCACTCCGAAAGGTTGCATGCCCCCAGGTATAAAGTAGAATTTCAAGGCTGCCCCTACTTATCCATCAAAACATTTGTTTTAAAGGGTGAGGCTTACCTCTTTCAGGTTACCCAAAGATTGTTCTATTAATATTTCAAACTAAACACTTCCTCGGCAATGTCTACCGAAATAGACAAGGGTGTGTTATCACAAGATCAGTACTAAGGGCTGCTACCTAGCAAGGTCTCATGTAACTATTTCAACCAGACTTCAGACCAAGGATTAGCCTCCTTAGTCAGAGAGGGCTCTCTCACAGATCATGAATATGGATTTAGGACAAGGAAAGATGGCTAACTCTTTAAACAACACATGAAAATAAGCTGGTTGGACAAATATCAAATTAGTCTTCATTGGGCTTATGGAGTCTCACACATTCAGTAAACAAAAGCACAGTTATTTCATGGAAGTCAAGGCTCTTTACATCAGATGTTCAAACATACTTTGCATAAACCACAGCTTGCCAAGCATACAGGAAGTCAGAGCATTAAACATGAATTCTGAGTGATTATGCTGTAACAAGGCTGTAAAAGAACATTAAGAGAATAAACCACCATTACATTTGAACAATATAATCTATTGAGAATCTTGAGAAGAAACAACAGCTGTTTTTCTATTACTGTAATAAGTCTTTTACATCAGCCAAAATAAAACTCTGTTTTTCATAAATCTCCAACCCTACTTACATCAGAGTTTTCACCATATATAGGAAAACCAAAACTACAGCTATCTTGAGTCTCCTCCACAAGCATGAAGGGAGAACTTGATGATCTACCATTAATTACCCTTATCTATTTCTAAACCAACTAATTAAATACATGAAGTGTTGGGCTGTAAATACATAGAATCCCAATTATATTTCAAATCCAACTCCATCTCCTCGTATGCATGATTCTCCTTGGATCCTTGACAGCTGTACAATTTCTGTTGTGGCTGAGATATGTTGAGGAACATTCATTGAACGAGCTGATCTTCGGGTGCTAGCTGTGTAGATGACTCATAAATTAGTACACCTGAACACCCTATTTTCACGGTCCCTGTCTTCCATTCATCTTTACCATTAAAAGACCACACTTCAAACTCTTTAATCCTCTAGTAACCACGCATAACACCATATTCCTTATGATCTGGATGCCTTGTGGAGTGAACAGGTGTGCTAGCCAAAAATCTCCGTAACCCTACCAGAACCCTAGTATTTCGGTCATAAAGTGCCTTTAAGAGAACTTTAGCAAAAAACAAAACACTTCACTTTTCCTTCAAAACTCACACCTGTCACCATTTAAGCTGCTATGATATTCATGTATAATCTCCCTCCTGTCCTCAAAACATTCCTTTCAAAATTCGCTGACCTCATCATTAATTTTCATTGTTTCCTTATAAAACAGCGTTCTACAGTAGTTTCGTAGCGCGCTACGAAACTACTGTTTCTTGCCAAAACAAAACATATTCATCTTGCAGCGCTTTCAGCTTAAAGTCATGACTTCTTCAGATATTTGTACAGGTGCATAGGGACCTAAATAACTTCAAAATGATAGAAGTTGAACCAAAATTTATCAAAACTTTGAAAAGTACCTTTCTTCTTAAGTCAGTGAGCTAGTTTACCTAGCTTCTTCTTCAAACTGCTAACCTCCTCCTTCAAAGCCTTATTTTCTGATCTCAGACACATGTTCAGCTTTCTCACATGTTTTGCTTGTTTAAGTGCTGGTATCATCCATGAGAATACATCAGAGCTTGAGTCAGCTTGCTTCAGTAGACTTGTGCTGCCCTTTAATACAGCCCTCCTATAACTTGCATATCTCATTGCTCTTTCTTTAGAAAGACTCTTTGTCTGAGTTACCACTTCTTTGGTCTTTCCTGCCTGGTTTTTGATAGCAATGACATTCCCTCCTTGACTAATAACAACCTTTTTACTTTTGTCTTTACTTTTGGCTGCATGCACTGTTTTAGTCAAAATTTCAATAAACTCTGTACTAGGCATTTTTACAGCTGCCTCCTCTTTATGCACTTTCTCGGCCTCTTTCATTTGTCTTCTTGTAATTGGCCTCCTTGGTTTAAACACATATTCTTCACTTGGCTCCTCAAACCGTAACCTCTTTGAAGCCTTTGATTTCTTCATGCTCTCTGGTGAAGATTGGGTTAAGTCAATGTGCATTGGTTGCACTGGCTGATCTTGTTCAAGTTCCATTGGCTCAATCTGCACTGACTGATCTTGTTCAAGTTCAATTGCTTCAAGTAAATTAGTTAAACTAGCTTTTGACACATGACTCTCTTCAACAGCAATTGACTTACCCTTTTCCTTGCTCAACTGACCTCTGGTTTTTACTCTTGATCCCTTTTCAACTTCACTTAGTGCAGGTGCATCCTTCTTCTGTTTAACCTTCTCTTTTGATGATGATTTAGGTGTCTCCTTGATCATCACAGGCTTGACTGGTTTCTTCAACTTGGTTTTGGACTTCTTTAGATCTTTCACCTCCTTCCTAATCTCAGCAAGAGTAGGTTCTTCAATCGTTTTCTCCTTTTCCTTAACAGGCAATGGAGTTAGGCCTGTCTTGCTCTGAAAGCCCGCCATAAAAATAAAGGAATCCCAATCTCTTCCAATCTTCTGCAAACCATCTAATACTAACAACTTCACCAAACCATGATGGAACAGTGATGTCTCACAGTTATCTTTTTTCAACTGAATTTTATCACACATTTTACTCAGGCTTCTGAATAAGTAGAAAGGGATATCAATTGATGCTTTGCCTGTGAAATGTAACAAAAGCTTAAAATGATATGAGTACACTTTATTATACCTCCCTTCACATGTTAAATACTTTTGGATGCATGTGAGAAGCAGAGCAAAATGTTCTTTCACGTAACTCCTTGGCACAGCTTTCGTGAGATCCTCATTTACATAAGGTTCCTTCAAAAATTCCTTACACGGGCTCATGTCGAATTTAAAGTTTTTGAACCATTCATTTCCACCTCTAGGGATCTCAGTCACATTAGAAATAGCTTCTGGGGATACAGGGAATTCTAGCATTAACACCTTAGAGTTTAAACCAGTAAAATTCATTGCAAAAGCTTTTGTTACCTCTGTGTGCCCTCCTTGCAACTTCTCACAAAACCTCCAGCAACCAGCGTTTTTAAAAGCTCTGGCAACACCTTCATCCTTTAAAGTAATATCCAGCCCCACAGGTTCTGTTCTTTGGCACCTACCGGATCGATGTTCCCTTTTCTCCATTTTACTTTGCAAACTTTCGAGCAGAAAACTAACAGCAGCTCCAACTCAGAAAAGAACTTTAGACTTTGGTATACAGGCTCGCTTGCAAACAGGTCCTTTTAAATGGAAACTCGGGCTCCCTCTCGCTTCAATGATTTTGTCATATAAACAAAATAGTTCCCGCACTAATTACAACTATCACAATACAACCATGCATCATAAATCACTTTGAATGATATTTAGGTGCGTGATTTTGAACCTCATAGCGTAATGATGACCAAAAATGACTTGGAGAGGACATTAACTGACAACCTATGAACGGACCTGATGACTCATCCCCCCAGACTTGACATTTCAAGAAAATGCGCTGCATAAACCCCGAATCCCCGATTTCGTAGCGCAAGCAGCTATAAATGGACAGAATTTGCTGCGAAATGGCTGATACATCACACGCTACGAAAAGGCGGAAACATCATTACGCTGCCAGATTGGCCAATCAAACTGCGCTGCGAAACTGCGCAAAGGACCAATGACGCAAACAAGATATGACATGCTTTAAAGAATTATGATGGAGATTGACTAACGGTTTTTTGCAATGATTCAGATCAACACCTTTTTAAAACATGATCCCTAAATACTACACACAAGACTATAACCATTCATCACACATGACAATGAAAACTTTGGGATAACATTATGTACATGGACTGTAGTACATTGACTGAAATTCTAAGTGATAACAGGGTGAATGACTGTTGTCAAACACGTAACTTTGACAAAAGAATCCTATTCTATAACAACCCCTCTTCCAACCACGGACGGGGTATGGACTAGTCATATTCTCCCGCGGAAATTCTATCTTATACCCAAGGTTTTCTCTGCCCGAAGCAGACTAGGATGCATGCCCCCTGGGTTCCAGTCCCATCTTTCCGAATCACTCGCACTCATCGGGAAGGAGGACTGGGGGTGGAGACATTTCTTGATTGAATAGACCATTCAGGGTTGGTATATGACTATTTGCGATGCGTGATCCTGGAAATGAAAGTTGGTCTACGAGCTTGACCACCTTTCCTTCGTGTGGAAAACACATTACTCTAAAGAGCGAGGAGATTATTGCTCCCATGCAATATATATAGTCTCGTCCAAGGAGTAGGTTATAATCCAAGGGTCCTTGAATGACCATCACGTTCATTTGAACGGTCTTCCCTTTCAATGTAACAGGCACATTGGGGAGGATCCCTAATGGTCGACTGGTTCCTTTATCGAAACCCGAGAGATTTCTTATCTCAGGCAAAAGCGCCGGGGAACCCAGTGCTTTCCAAGCAATAGAGGAAAGGATACTCACAGATGCCCCTTCATTAATGATAGTTCCAGCCATTACCATTCTATAAATTTGGACTATGATTCTAAATGGTACACTGGCTGGCAACCGGGGTCTACCTAGTTGGTTCCAATCAAAGGACACAACTAGGTTGCTTGGTGGTGGGACCGAATACACGGCCGGATACGACCCTGACGATGTTCCTTCGTGCGATAAAGGAATGGGCACATTGCCCTGACGCTCATCAGAGTCTGTGTTGATGAAAAGAATCTGGACGGTGTCATCCTTATTCTCTTCAGTGAGGGTGTCATTTGAAGATGAATCTTCAGTGACGGTGTCATTTGAGGATGAAACCTCTGAAGGAAGAACTGGGTCATTTGCCGTTTCGACCTTTGGACTTTCGTCCGGTCTGGATTCAGTAGGTTCATTCTCAATGACTGACGCTTCAGCTGACCACTTGAGCGGGCCAGCTGTGTTTTCAACCAACGAAGGACTTGGCACGAGTTTTTTGTATCCAAGAGGAAGTCTCAACGGTGAAACCGGGCGATCTTCCAAAACTCTCTTCGCTTCGTCTAAGAAGGGACAATGGTGGATGGCGTGATCACCTTCACACAGTCTGCAGGGGAATCTTGCTCTCCCTCTTTGTCTTGAACCTTCACTTTCGCTGGTTGATGGTAAGCATTCAACATGGCTATCAGAGGTTGATGCTCCCGAACTGTGCAACCGAGGGGACCAGTCCCTTAGTATCCGAGGAATACAGGGACAATCTCTATAGAAGTGGTCTCCTCTACATATGACACATGGCGATTTAGGCCCGGTCTGTGCTGTGTGTGGATTTTTGTCAGATGTCTTTTGCTTGCCCCCAGTTGCCTTAGGCTCCTTCTTCTTCTTCTCTCTCTTCTTCTTCTCCTTCTTCTCCATGGGAGCTTGGCTTTTGCCGGCTCTACCTTGCGAAGATGAAGGATTGGAGGAAGAGTTATAGGAAGTAGAAGGCTAGTGGGCAGCTCTAGACTCATCTAACTATTGACTCGATTGTTCAGGAACCATGGTGTTCTAAACTACATTGGTTGAGAATAGCCAAATAGGCAGGCCAATTGTCATTCCTAGAAGAGACAATGTGGCCATGTGGGGCACACCAACTTCTCCCCAAGAGGAGAAAGGACTAGGATTTCCATCATGTGGAATTCCTTGGTTGGGGCGTTCCATGTTCTCAACCTACAGATCAACGCAGGAATAGGAGGTGATTATGTTCTGTTTAAAATAAATTTTATAACGACGCTTTAGACACAACTGGCTTTTTCACTTTTTAAGAGTCGAGAAAAAGCTAAAGATGACTCTAGTCTCCTTCGATGTTTTAACGAGCCCAAAGTGACAAATGCTCGGATGGACTTTTTCAGTTATAGAGTTTGAAAAAGGCCAAAAGAAACTGCTCTGGAGATCTAGGCAGAGGGTGTGCCAAACCTTTCGCAAAACCACATAATACGTTTTACGGTACGGGTGGTCGATCTTCGTGAATGCTATGTTCACTGCATTGCAATTAGTAGGGCGGCCGACACGGCTTCCTATGGATAAAGGCTTTGTTCCTATAGGGGTCTCCCAATATATACGTGACGGTACGTGGGAGCACAAGTCCGTATTGATACTTATCGCTTCACCGTGGAGGAATCACCCAACCACTCAACGCTAAGATATCACGTTTAACGACGCCGGAACACGTCTCTAGCTTAGACCTCTATGTGTTTGCGTTATGTTTCAATGCGTTGTTATGTAAATTCAATTTATTTTAAGGTTGATCTTGTTTAGCAGTTTGCCTTTATGGATCACCACGAGATGTATAGTAACACTCCTAAATGCAGTCTAAGATGATAAGCAAGCTTTTCAATCTTTCAACTTTGAAAATCTTAACTACTGAGGGAAAAGAAAGACGTGACCTTTTCACACAGATCATAGAGCACACACTAATGCACTTTTTCCTAAATCAACATGCAAACTGTCAAAATGCACATGCACAATGCAGGTATTTCTTTTCTCTTTCTTAATGTTGGTGTAATACAAAAAGAAAGCTGTTGTATAACTTCGAATTCAATTTCAAGCGAAAGCAAACAAGCTTGTCCAAAATCAAAAGACACCTTAAGATTTACTTGTTTCGACACTAGAAATGTATGAATTCAAACCATATGACGAAAGCAAAAGCTCAATCAGCTATGAACAGCAAATAAACTAACTCCTAAGATCAAAATGACACTTATCACAGGTCTAGATCTAAGAGGCCACAGCAATACTAGTTTACTTTCGTTATGGGAAACTACAAATTATATAAGAAATACACAAAGAACAAACACAGTTTCTTTACACAACCGGGGCAGAATAGTGGCAAGGAAAGTTGGTTTCAGATAGGTACATTGACTGGTAACAGGCTGCAAAAACAAGGATGAAAACAGGGCAATAAACAGGAGGGAACCCCAGTAGCACTAGGCAAAACTGGTTCAGCGCAGGTAGCCCCTTCGGGAACTGCGCTGAAATGCAGACTGCCTTCACAGTGCCTGCACTGAAGAGACAAACTTTCGTTTTTCTCAGTTTCCGGGTCACAGATTGCTCAAAAATTCACAGTTTTTGGCCAAATCAGATGCTATCAGTCAAGTACACACTAAGGGATGAAAAGGAGGATGAAAAGCTATCACTAAGAGCTATTTAGAGTCCTTTTGGATCAGCTCTTCAAATCATAAACTTGCCCAGAAACTGAGCTAGAGTAGCTGCCCTCTAATTTGCATTTGAAAGATCCAAATGTAGTTCGATTTGGTACTCCCTGTGTTTATGAAATGAATAGAAAAAACACAAAAAACCAACAAGATACGATCCCCAGCGGAGTCGCCAATTTGTTGTTGGGAAAAGTATCCAATACGGAATGACCCTATCCCACTCTAGGGGTGATAGTACCTCAGCAACAATCAAAGCAAAGCTATTCGCGATTACTACTTTATGAGATGTAAGAGAGGGAAGAAAGAGATCCACTAACCGTTGTCTTCCGCTAATGATTGATCCAATCTTCTCTCTTTGCTGCTTGCTCCCAGCTCCTTGCTCTTTCACTGGCCCAACTACACCGAGATCTTGCAAAATGGAAACAGAGGGCAACTACAAGAAGCATACATTCATGATTGATTCAAGGATTAGATTAAATCAAATACACAAGTATGGCAATACACCATTGAGACACATGCATATAGAAAAACCTCAAATGCTTTATTAATGGAAGAAGTAAAGTTCAGGAAGTAATAAAACCATAAAAGGCCCAATCCAGCATCACCTCCCAGCAGAAAGAAATCTCCTCTTCACCTCCTTCAAGCAAATCACCCAATAGTTCTATACTCAAACCAACAGCACTTCCTTACATTCACAAGATTCCAGCCTGCCCCAGATCTCATGAGAGAGCTCTATATATAGGAGTTTTGGAGAAAGGATGAGTCAGCTTGTAGCTGGCATGAAGCTGACTAGTGTCCTCTCCCACTTCAGTTATTCTTTAGTTCTTGAGTCCACTTGGAGGTTCTTGCTTCCACTTGGAGATCTAGAGCCTCTTACTCATCACAAGTCGAATTCCCTGATCCAAGTGTCATTTTGGAAGCTTCCTGGGCATTGACACCTTGAGGAATGACTGTGCCACTTGGCCAAACTCGCCCAGCGCAGGTGGCCTTCTTTGCAGTTGACATTCAGCGCAGGTACACAGTGGAGCAGTTTACATTCAGCGCAGATGCTCAGTGGAGTAGTTGACATGATCTAGAATTAGCTTGTTTTTGAGTGTTTTCAGGTGGAGAACTGATATTCAGTGCTGTGGTTTGCTGACCTTGTTCCTCTAGGGGTAGGAACAACATGTTTAGGGACTTTGGATCCCTTAGATTATTGACATTTCATGCTTCATGCTATAAGGCACAAAAATGTCTATAACAATAGGCATACCCAAATATAAAGTATGAATATACCACTAATAATGACAAGATAAATTAGCGACCAAGGAAATGACTATTAAGAAGCCTCCAAAGCTAAATGATGTTAACAAAAATAAACGTTGTTAACATAGTATTTAATCAAAATGACGGAACATTGTGCATAAGAATTGGAATGGGAAGTGATTTAATACCCTTAATCTAAGTTTAAAATATATTAATATCAACTACAATACCTATATATAGTAAAGTATAGTTGCATATCGTAATTGGATGTTAATGAAAGAGGAAAATAAGTGTGAGTAAAAAGAATAAAAAATTGCTATAGAGACATGATAGATGGTATCAAAGCCCATGTTTACCACTATGACCTTAACGAATCACCACAGAAAACACAGACATTAAAAATAATTGTATAACTTAATAAGTTGTTGTAAGAAAGAACTAACAACTACTTTTATTTTGATTACAAGGTAAGTACCTAAAGGATACAATTACATCAAAATGGGAGAGGAGGCCCAAACCATCAATGAACATGAATATTTGTATGTCAAATTGGGAAATGAGACTACACAAATAACTTCCCAGTTTGTGGACGTGATTAGCAATAAGCAAAAGGAAATAAAATATTTGAGGAAAAGTAATTAAGGGCTATTAAAGGCTAGCGAGGAATCAGAAAGAATGATCAGAGGGATGATTGAATTGTCTAGACATAAAATGGTGGAACCTGATATGTTGAAATGAGAAAAATGGGCATAGAATTATAGAAATATAAAAGCTTGGTGGCCTCTGATAGAACATATCCCATAACACAGAAGAAAATCAAACAAATAGAACTATAATGGGAATTTAGGAAAAACAAGCCCCCTACTTTTGTTGGAGAAAAGGAGGGAGACAGACAAGAATGGTTACTTAATATGACAAAATATTTCCAAGTTTACAGATATGAGAGAAAATTAAAAGCGATATTCACCATTTATCAATTACATGGAAAAGTTTCTCTCTGGTGAGAAGAAGCTAAAAATGTGTACATATTCAAAGAATAAACACTATTGTGGGAGGAATTTTGAGAAGCAATGTAAAAATTGCTACTTAATTGAGTTTTATTATGATTACCATGTGAAAGAGTATCATCAGTTAAGGTTGGTATAGATAACTATGGACATTTTGTGGCAAGTTTTACCAGTTCCAAGAAATTATTTGAGTTCGATAATCCTAAGACAATTAATGAAGCTATTAGAAAGGAAAGGTTGTTTTATGATCAGTTTAGGGGTAAGGGAGACAATTCCAAGTTTTTGTAAAATAAATACAGAGCCAAACATGCTATTGGAGAAAAATGAAAAAGCCTCGATATCTTAAACACTTTGGAAAGGACCATCAATGGAAAAATGTTAGCAAGGGGAAAAGGAATTAATGAGCCCAATCTCAAGCTAGATAAAAACTCATAGACATGTAGAATAAAAATAATGGAGGAGGTAAAAAAAATGAGCCATTGAAGTGTCACGGTTATGGTGAACCTAATTTATTAAGGGACGATACCCATAATCCCAGATCCATTCAAAATTTTCAAGTTGTCCATGAAGCCACCATAGTGAATGATATTTCCAGAAATAGTCCCATAACAAGTGTAGCCTGGGAGGATAGACAAATGAAACATTAGTCTACAATGACTGAGATCAAAGGTATTATTTCCAGTGAACCTGTTTCTCTTTTAATTGACCCAACGACTAGCTTAGTTTAGATTGGGTCATAAGTGGTAGAAAAATGTAAACTTAAAACTAAAAAATTATAAGACTTCCTACTTGGTATAGTTAGCAAATGGCACTAAGAGAAGAGTGAAAAGCCAATCAAGGAAATCTAATCTTAATTTAAATGGGCATTTCATAGAGGTGAAACTCAATGTTCTTCCCCTAGGATCCTATGATGTACTAATCAGAATGGAATAGTTGGAAAACAAAGGGGCAATTATAAACTGTTTAGAAAAAAATGAGACGTTGAATCAACAAGGAAAAACTCAAGTAATTCAGGGCATATTAAAACCCGTATTAGCTACACAAACTCCAGCCTTAAATATGAAAAAGAGTGCATGGAAGGGGTGTCAATTGTTTATGGTTCATGTAGAAGCAGGTAACTAGCAAGATAGCCAAACATAGATACGTTTTCAGTTATTAAGGAGCTATGAGATGTCTTTCTAGAGGAAATTCCAAGTTTTTCACCAAATAGAGATATATATTTTTCCATTGATTTGGTACCGGGTGCAACCCCAATGTCTATAAGACCTTACGAAATGATTCCACCTAGATTATTGTGTCTGAAGGTTCAACTGTAAAAACTATTAGACAAAGTCTATATAACACCTAACGTGTTATCGTGGGGGGATCCTATGGTATTTGTAAACAAAAATGATGGTACATTTAGAATGTGTATCAACTTCCAACAATTAAACAAGTTAATTATCAAGAACAAATATCCATTGCTCTACATTGATGATATTTTGACAAAGTTAGAGGGGCAACCATGCTTTCCAAATTTGACTTAATAACTAGATATCATGAATTAAGGATAAAAATTAATATATCTATAAGACAACATTTAGGACCAGATATGGACACTATGAGTTTGTAGTGTTGCACTTTAGCCTTATGAATTACCCAACAACCTTTATGTGCTTGATGAATAGTATGCTCAACAAATATTTAGACAAATTTGTGTTGGTGTTCATTGATGACATTCTGATATATTCCAGAGATGAAGAAGAACATAAGGAACACTCAAAATTGGTCTTGTAAATTTAGAAAATGTGAGTTCTACAAAATTAGAATACAATACTTAGGCCACATCATTTCTAGGGAAGGACTAACATTTGACCTTGAAAATGTTAAATCCATGGTTAATTGGCCCATACCAAAGGACGTATCTATTGATCGATCATTTATGGGACTTGTAAGATATTACCATAGATTTATAGAGGGATTTTCAAAATTATAATATATTATCACATCATTACAAAAAAAGGAGTAAAATTTGAGTGGAATATTAAATGCTAGAAGATTTTTGATAAGATAAAACATCTACTCACAATGGCTGCCATATTAAAACTTGTAGATCAAAATAAATAATTTATAGTTTTCATTGATGCTTGTATGGAACCGCTAGGGGTGTTTTGATGAAATCCAATTCAGTGATAACTTATGAGTCTAGAATGTTGAAAACCCATGATGGAAACTATGTTGTATATGATTTAGATCTAGTTATTTTTATACATGCTTTAAATATGTGGAGGAATTTTTTTTAGGAAAGAAATTAACTTGGATAATTGATCATATCAGCCTAAAATATCTTTTTGGCCAACCAAATCTTAATGCTATGAAGGCGAGGTGGATGGCATTTCTTATTGAATTTGAATTCGACATTAAACACATAAAAGGGAAGGAAAACAATATAGTGGACACTTTGAACAAAAAGGCTTAAAATGTAATGGAAGTGTTTGTTGTTAGTACTAATACAAATTCAATGGAGAAAATTAGGACTTCCATAGTGAGTGACATTAAATTATGAAAAAGTTGTTGATTAACAAGAAAATCTTGTATCCAAGTGTACATGCCTTGAAACAAATTGTACTTGATCAATATCATAATAAACCATACACAGGAGATCCTAGGTACCAAAAGATGACCCCAACATTAAGGAAGAATTTCTTTTTGCCAGGTTTGAATAAAAAGGTGGCTGAATATTTATCAAAATGCTTATAGTGTCCATAAGTAAAGGTTTATCATCAACACCCTATAGTGTTATTGAATCCACTACCTATCCTTCAATTAATGTGGGAAATAATTTATTTAGATTTCATCACAGAACTACCAAGGACAAAGAAGAAACATGACTCCATCATCATGGTCATGGATATTTTAAGTAAGGAAGCCCATTTCATACTAGTGAAATCTACTTATGGCATGACACAAAATTCTAATATATTCATGAAAGATATTTTTCGACTACATGGATACCAAAGGTTATAGTGTAACATGGGATGTAAAATTCACCTCAACATTTTGGAAGGGCTTATATGAGGGCATGGGAACATAAATAAATTTGAGTATAGGATATCGTTCTAAACAGATGGAAAAAGAGAGAGAAACAATATGATTTTGGAGGACATGTTGAGAATGTATATCATTTAAAAGGAACAAAATCGGAGGAGTTCCTGCATTTAACAAAAGAGGGACATTTTTGAAGGAATAATCTATTATGGAAGAGAAAGTATAACACAACCACTGAATAATTAAGATAGGTTGTTAATTGTAATTAGTGGTCTAGCAAGAAGATCTAACTCGGGACCTTCTACACACTTCTTTAATATTGTAGATGTTTCATTGAATGAAGTCATTATTACACTTTTCTCATACTATAAAGGGACCATCATATTTATCATTGTAATAGTCATAACACTATAATAATTCTATAAGGCCTGATATTTGGAGGCACACATCATGGAATCAAATGAATAACATGATCATGATCACAAATAGGTCAGAGGCCTTTGGGAGTCTCAAATATCTTGGAATAATTGTCCAAATTCTTTTGGAGATCTCGAGAAATAGATGATTTCAATGTGGGGACCTCTAGTGAACATAATTGTGCAATTACTACCCATTGTTTTTTCTTTAGAAGCTTTGTCATGTTGTAAGAGCTTATTATCTTTCCTGATTTCCCAGCAATACCCCTTTATTCAACTTCCCTTTGCTCCCAATTTTTTTTTAAGGAAAGTTCTTGAAAATTAAGAGCAATAATAACCAAAGGTTGTAGCCATTGGACTCCTAGTACAACATCAACACCACCCATTGGAATGGAAAGCATTGAACTATTCAACACATATTGTCCCATGGATAGCTTTATATTATGGCACATTCAAGAGAAATTTATGATTCCTCCACTTTGAACCATCACTTGAGACTCTGGTGCTAGATATAGGAAGAAATTCAATTCCTTCATTATCATATAATGATTGAACGGTGGCAAAAGCCCCTAGATAAGCCAAGAGCCTTTTGGAAGGCTTGTCTTGCACTAGGAGGGATGCTCTTAGTCACACTAGGAAAATGATCTCATGAAACATATCTTTCGGGACAGAATTTGGGGTTCACAAGAGGAGGTGAGGGAACCCAAGATGGAGGAGGGGAAGGTTCCCTTCCCTACAGATCCAAACAACCCTACAATCATCACATGCATACACCCATTTATCATTGAAAAAATGAAACAACTAGTAGGGGAAAAGATGAGTTGAATTTAAATGTTATCTAATCTATGCCAGAACTCTCATCTAATAGATACCTGAACCCCTAAGGTACAACAATCACATGAAAAATAAGATGACTAACACAAATTTTCTTCCAAGAAAAAATAAACATAATATTTTTTCACTCTGGTTGTAAATCCTTGTATTGATTCTCCGATGAGAGAAGTGAGGTAGAGGATGGAGTCACAAATTATGATGGATTATTCTGTATTGAAATGTAAGAAACTAAAAAATACTCTAAAACTAAAATAGATACAAATACACAAGAGAGACCTAAGAGACTAGGTTGGGTGAAAATCCAAAATCCTCATTCCTATCGAACTAACTCAGTGATGAATCAATAAGAAGCCTCTCATTATCATTGAATCAATGTGTAATAAATCAAATAACAGTAAAAATAACAATGCTAAGTTCTTGAGCTCAATAGCCACCTAGATGAAAAACAAATTCAGTCCTAATGAGTGCTTCTACAATCTCATTTATACAAGAGGGTAGCTACTAGCATATCCCTACAAAATAGGAATATTGGTCTCCTACAACTTGAGAATGGTCGATCTTGTTCCTCATTACTTTCACTTGCTTAGCTACGAATGACATCAAGTTAATGAGAGAGAGTGTTATGATCTTTGACTGATTGAGGGAGTTAAAGAGGTGAAAAACCCCCACCTTTCTATCTACTACAAGCCCCTACATAAAAATTATTTAAAAAATTGCTCAATTTTCATCAATTAAACCATATTAAGCCCCATGACACGACGAACAAGTTTTATCCTTCTCCCTAAACATATTTTAACAAAATACGTAAATAAATGTGAGAAATAGATAGTTGTAAAGTTGGAGGATGGCATCATGACCTTTTTAATGTTGCTATTGATGGGCCTCATCACTTACCTACCCATCTATTATTCCACTTGGAGTCATTTTTGAAGTCAATTTCTTCTATGTCCATGTCTTGGATAGTCTCCTCGAAGGAAATGGGGACCTGATCGAGCTACCTAATTCCTCATTTTCTCTTACCCACATCCTTAATTAGGTTGAAGTCCCATGCCATGATCCAATTAGTGTCCCCCAAAATATCCTTTAAGCGATGGAAACTTGAGAGAAAATCCACCTTTGTCTGTGGTAGTGTAGGGCCATAAACCACTGCTAGCTAAACTTTGCCAAGGGAGCCTATGCATTTAAATTGGCCCCTAATATTGCCCCATATTCATGGATGACTTAACTCGTGGTTCAATTTTCTTTCTTCCAAGAGCCTAACTTACATTCTGCATGATCTAGCTAATCCTTAGGAATGTGAGTCAATTGATATTTGGACATGAGTTTCGCAAGAATGCAACCATAACCCTCTCATCATAGTTGAGTTGGTCCATCTTCACATTGTATTCTAATGTGTGGTGGACTAGGGAAAGAACTTAATGGATTTCTTTCTATGTAGATTGTTCTTCAATGGTATAGCATTTACCCGCTTCTTTATTCTTGGGGTTTTGAGAACTTGTTTCCACTTCCATTGCTGCTAGAGATGGGGCCGGCCGCAACGACATGTATTATTGGCTTTTCATTCTCAAGCTGATCAGCTAAGAGAGAAGTTATTCTGAGAAGGGTGATTTGAGGCTGCTTTAAGGTTTCGAGAGGGGCCACTAGGAGCCACTTGAGATGGTGCTCACCCATGGTGTGTGGATGTTTGAGAAGTGTGAGCGGGAATGCGTGAAGGAGGGAATTTACCATAAAATAGTAATACTTATATTAATTTTACAATATAACAAGATTATTAAACATGTATATTGAGCCTTGTTTTACCATTAATATTTATAAATAGCCTTTGCTAAAATACCATGAGCCAATATCAAGGATTATAAATAGGTTATGCCAAAAAAATACAAGTCATTAAGGAATTAAAATATTTTATTAATATTGTATTTTTATTTTATTTCATAATATTTTTAAAATTAAATATAGAAAAGTATGGGAGATGTTGCAATGTTACTTAACCATTTTTAGTCTCTAAAAAAATAAAAAAAAAATAAATAAATTAAATAATAATAATAATTAATAGTTATAATTATCAATAAAACATTTTGACATGTGAAACTGCATAAAACTAAAACTAAAATTAAAATTATAAAATTAATAAGCATATTTATAATTATAATTAATAATAAAACTAGTTGTGTATCTAAGATGTTGTGCTGTGAAAAAAAAATTGGTGTTATTATAGTGGATAGATCTTTGTGCACAAACATAGTTTCTTAGCATCCAATGATTTCTTATTAAATGTAAGTGTCATTAGGTGAGTATAAAACAAATGGGGTTAATCAATTTAATTGTTTACTGTTTGCTAGCGTACTAATGTTTTTTTTCTACTTATGAAGTTGTATATTAGATTCATTAGGAAAGTAGTTATACTTGGAACATGGTTACCACTATTCCATATGATAATTCCAATTAAGAGTTGGATATTGGAATATGCTTCTAATGATAGATAATTTATTGGAGAGGCATCTTCAAATTATTATGGAAGGTGTAAACATTTTGACTCAATCAAATTATATAAAAATAAAATTAATAATTAAATGAAATTAAGGTAAAAAAACCAAATAGAATTTACTACTCCATGGGCCAATACCATAGGATATCAATATCTTGTGCCAAATATATACAATTCTATATATGTGTGTGTGCATGTATATTATACTAGGTCTTTCCTCTAGATGGATATTTTGAGGGTAAATGTGTGGGAGGCCTTTAGAGGCAAGATGTGAGGGTTTAAGAGGCTAACTCTTTAACAACATGGCTTCGCCAGGTTAGATATTATGTAGGGTGGTCAAATATTAGATATTAAATATGGTTATTAAACATTTAGTATCTATACTTTCTCACTTTAGATTTGACCCATTTATTGAAACTAACTACTCTCGGGTTCAGAGCTAGCTTTAGGGGAGTAAACTTTAATAGGTCAAGTTAATAGTGGTATTTCAGACCTAGGTATATGGAAATCCATGGTTTTGGGGTGTTGTATTCCCCTTATATGACGACTATTTGAGCTCTCAAAATATCAACTTCACATTGTCTCTCCCATTGAGAGAAAACATAGGAGTCACACAATCATCTATGTCCATGCACTCTCATCCCAACAATGAGAGTTTCATTTTGATGAATTGGCTTATGGAAAAGAATGTTTCTAGCAATCTCGTATTGAATTCAAGATGTAACCATGGTTAGAATTCCATGAGTGAGGTAGAAAATTAGTGTTCTTTTTTCTGTATGACATTAGAGGTGTTATAGGTGGTTGGTAGTAGAAATAAATGAAGGGCTGCAAGAAATAGGAGGAGCATGGAAAATACATCTAGGTGAGCCAACCTGACCAAGGAAACTAATTGACCAAGAAATCCACTATTGTAGCTACTCTAAGGTGATAGCAATAGTATGGTATAGGGATAGTAGGGTGTGCTTTTGGATGTGTCTTTGAATTGTGAAACTAAACTACAAGGAGTTATTAGAAGGATTACTCAATTTTAATTAGCTTCATTTGTATGATATAATGCTATAATAAGCTATATATTGTGATACTAGTTAGAATATAATTTTTTTAATATGAGATTTTTAATGGGAAGCTTAATTTTCCTAAGGGGATACTACATATTAATGTTTAAATGAAGAGAGTAAACCAAATACTATAGGACATTTTCAAAATTTGTATCACTAAGCTATAGAAATATTGGAAGAAATAACTAAACAATAAATATCTTGAACATGTTGTTTTGCATTCACTTAGTTCCTTAGAAAGAATAAGAGATTTCCTCTGTAAGTTTCTTTGGAGGTTCTTGCTTATTAAGCATTTTTATCTAATTATAACTTGGAAAAAATATATTAGTAAATGAATGTTGTATGATATGTTTATTCTGAATCATTAATCATTTTTTATTTTTTATTATTTTACTCGTTTATACAATACTTGATAATATGGCTACAACTAATTGAGCTACCCATCCACTGTTATTAATTGTAAAATTAAATCAAAAAATAATAAAAGAGATTAACTTTCTTTTAAATATCAAAGTATAAATATTTTAAACCACCAGCAAAGACATAAGGCTAGGCTCCTTGGACATAAGGAAAGAACCGAAAAAAAATATGACACTGCATCCCAATTTTTGAGGGAAGATGAAGTGAGAAATAATTTTTCTACCCCACGCTGAGTGTGCAAAACAAGGACCTAAACCACCACTAGTTGCAATGGTATTTTGATCCCCTATAAAGGTAATGGGTCGATGTCATGTTAATGTTAAAATTCTTTTATCATTTATGATGTAGTGTAATATTAAAATTTTAAACATATTTACACTTTATTAAAGCCACCACTGTTTCTTAAATCAAAGCAAAAAGGCTAATTGAACCTAAAGAATCCAAAATCTTATTGTAAAATATTTTAATGCTTTTTTTTAATTAGTTATTTGTAAATTGAATTTTCAAAAAGAAAACCATATATGCATATATTATAATCTCTATACATATAAATATTTTGAGGTCAAAGTTGTAACATTCAAAAATATTCATTTGATGCAGTTTTATTATAAATTTTGTTATCATGCCATATAATATCTTCATTAAATCTAGTATTAATATTAATTTTTGAACATTAATATCCACGTTAATATTATTATTATTAAACATAATATTAATATTAATATTTTATAATATTAATACTATTCAACTTAAGAACTTTTAATTAATACAATATTAAATTTAATATAATACTAATTCGTTTATATTATAATGATATATATTATGTCTAGATATATATGGGAGGGAAGATCAAAGGCATAGTGTGATAGAGGGAGAGGGAGAAAGGAGAAGAGAGAGAGGGGTAGAGAGATGGATTTGGAATTAGAGAAAGGGAGGGAGGAAGAAAGAAATAGAGAGAGAAAATTGGAGAGAGATATGGAGTGACATGGAAGAGATGGATAGAGAGCTTTTATGCTTGTGGGTGAGAAAAAGAGACAATTAAGAAGAGATGGAGGGAAGTGGGAGAGGGAAGGAGAGAGAAGCAGAGAGGGAGTGATATAGTGACAATTTTGGAGGGGAATGTAGAGAGAGGGAGAGAGAGAAAGAGAGTTGAGGGGAAGAGATAGAGGGAGGTGGGAGAGAAAGGGACACAGAGGAAGGAAGAGAGCGAGGATGTCAGAGAAAGAAGTAGAGATGAAGGGAGAGAGAGAGGAAGGTAATAAGAAAGATACATAGAGAGAAATATGGACAGAGAGGGGGAGAGGAGAGAAATAGGGAAGAGAGATAGTAGGTGGAAGAGAGGGATAGAAGGGAAGTACGGAGAGTGAGGGAGGGAGAGATAGATATATCTGGAGAAAGAATGTGTATGTTTTGGGATTTATATAGAAAGAAAAGAAAGACAAAGAGAGATATAAATATACATGGAAGGTGAGGAGAGGGAAGAAGAGAGAGATACAAAGAGGGAGAGATAGATAAATATGGATAGAGAGATAATGTGTTTTTAGGGGGGGTGAGATAGAGAGACAAAGAAGGATAGGTGGAGGGAGATATAGATATAGATGGAGGGGGGAGAGGGAAGAAGATTTCTTTACTAGAAGGATTGATTTTAGTGTAGATGGTGATTTCTAATCCTGTTTGATTGCTTGCACTCAAGGGGATAAACTAAATTATAGGGGAGAGGAGGAATGAAGAGAAACAAAAGGAGAGGAGTGAGAGAGAAAGACAAGTACAAGTGCTCCTTAGAAGCCTTTTTATTAATGATGTCTTTATTTTCTTCATTTTCCCTTATTTTCCTTCAATTTCCTCCTCTCATGCAACCTCTCACCTTCCACCTTCCTTTTCTCCTAATTTCCATTATTTTCGTATATAAATGTTCCAAACTACCTTTTTGACTCTTTAGCGCGTTAGCCACTTCCTTTGCCAATTTCATTACCCACAAACAACCAAATGAACACCCCCTATGATGTCATTCCTAATATTCAACTCGGAATACATGTCGCGTCATCCATGGTATTTATATATTTTTACATGGAATTTTCACAAGGGTTGTTACACACTTACAATGGTTCCATGTATGGACGAGATGAAAAATAAACTTATATTATAGTTTAAAACATATGCTTTTATATACACCAAAATATGAGATATCAATTTGTTTGATTGAGATGATATCAAAAAATGCTAAATAGGACCATAGTGCCCTAGCTTAACCATTATATGGAACGAGTGTTCAATATATGTGTGATGTACTTGGTTCACTTGGTCATCTCCATCACTTTCTATGTTCTTTTCTTCTATGCAATTCAAATCTTCTACTTCTTGTAAATTAGTCTCTTGAGGACATAAAGGATATAATGATAACCATAGTAGAAATTCTTCAACAAGAGGCTCCAATATCTGCTCTCCATCAAATGTGATCCATGATTCTTTTGCCTCTTCTAGATCTTCTTCTTGTGGATGTTGTTCTTCAACGACAACAAGAAAATCTCTTTTTTGCAATGCTCTTCTTAATCTAAGATTAATATCATTTAGATCAAGAGCTCTTTGGAAATTTTAAACTTTTGGGATTGTATGTGAGCTCATTTACTTTATTGTTTGGGTTTGAAAATGGTTGCATAGGTGGTTGAGTGGCAGTGGTCTTTGAGATGGTTGTGCTTGAGGGTGTCGTTGCATTGGAGGTGGATGTTATTGATATAGGAATTGAGGATATTGAAAATGTTGAGGGAAATATGGACTGCCCCATTGAGGAGACCAATGTTGATATGGATGAAAGGGGGAATGAAATACAGTGGAGGATAATACCATGTAGCCGGGATGGACTAAGGTGAGGTGCATACCAAGGTTGAAATCGTGCCTCATAACTTGTAATAGTGTGTATTGAAAGAGGAGGGGTAGTTCATACCTTGCTCATGTGGGTTGACAATGTAAATGTGCTCCATGTCTCCTTCTAACTTCTTTGTTGAATTTTGGGTAAATTTCGAATAAATAAATCTTAAGTAATTCTGTCATGAAATTTGTAGTTCTCTTTAGAAAGTTGATAAAAAAATGTTTGAAATTATCATTAACCTTAATAATTAAATCATTAACTTAATAATTTAATAAGTGTTTATTAAATCATTAACTTAATAATTTAATAAGTGTTTATCCTTATATTGATGAATATACTGTAAAAATTATTATTAAATTTATTTAATATTATTTAATATTAAATAAAATTAAATAGAATTAGAACAACATTAAATATTACAATAAAACAAATTTGATTAATAATTTATATTAAACAAAGTCATATCAAATAGAAATGAAAATGGTTTTATTTAAAACAAATTGCCCGTTTAAATTAATAATTTATATTAAACAAAGTCAAATCATATTAAAATGAAAATTGTTTTATTTAGATCAAATTACTCCGATATTGAGTGTTTTACACAGTGAAATCAGAATGGATTTGGAAGTGACCTATAAATGTTAACGATTTACTTAACTCAATTTAAAGGGAGTTAGTTGGAGAAAATTAAAGGGAGAGTTACTTGGAGAAAGTGAAGGATACGCAGTCAAATTTATGAATGGCATGGCAGTGGGATAGGGGATAAGGAGGAAATGTTGAGAGGAGAGAGGGGTTTGACATTTTCTTGTGAAGAGGGCCTAAGGGGAGGGCATGTTGAGAGGAAGGAATATTTCGTATTTTGCTTTTAAGAATAAGTGGAAGGATTTTAAGTGAATTTAAGATATTTTGAATATTAAGTTAAGATTATGGTTTTTAAATAAATTTCAATTAAAATAATAATATAGTTTTATTTAAATTAAATTATTTTAATATTAAATATTTTATATAATCAAATCACATTATGTTTGGTAGGAGGATGTAACTTATAAATGTTAATGATTTAATTAGAACAATTTAATGGGGAGTTGGACAAAGTTAGGGAGAGGTGATCAAAAGATGTTTAATAAAAAAATCAATACAAATTAATTTTGGCTAAAAAATAAAATATGGTTTAAAATATTTTTTTAATGCATAAATGTATTCACTACTCTTGAAAATTGAGGGGAAGTCTATTTACTCATATTAAACCATTTAAACTCAATTTTTTCAAAATCTATGTGAGCTTTTGATTAAAATTAATCACTTAAGTCAAACTCCATAAAAATGTTCCTCTAAAAGACCATTTCTTTTATCAATAAAAAGAATGACATATACATGAATACCACAAATAGTACAATTAAGTTAATTGATTTCATAGTTCTAGTTGGATTTATTAGCTTATTCCCAAGTTGTAGTTGTATGTGTTAACATATTTCTAAGTAATTTAGACTTCTGTGATCCATAACATTGTTTAGATAATCTTGGGCAAAATCACATAACCATAGACAAAAGATTGGTTATGTGATTTTGCCGAAGATTATCTAAACAATATTTCTAAGTCTTTTTATGGGAGTTGTCTTTAGTGCTACTTTTTGGACATCTTGATTTGTGTTATTTAAAATGTTTTTTGACTTTATATATGGATTTGTGCACTTAGATTGTGTAGTGGTTACCCATCAAACTTGTCATTTTTCTAAATTCCTACTTGATTTTAGAGAAATTAGATCCCAAAAACCCAAGTGAAAAGCTTCCAAAAAGTGGCATTAAACCCTTTCTTTTAGTCATCCCTCCATTTTGAATTAAAAATATGGTAAATAATAATAATAATTATGATTCTATTAATTAGGTTTACTAGATCATTTATATTCAATATAGATTTAAATGAAATCAAAATAATTTATAATAATGATTTTATCTAAGTCAAATTATTCTATTATTAAATGTGTTATATAATCAAATGGAGTTAGAGAAGTAGCCAAATTTATGGGAAAAGTTTTCCCCTTAAATTTTTCTAAAATACACTATAGATGTACTGAAATTACATATTTAGCTCTGGAACTCAATCAAGATTTGGCTAAAAATGTTTTCAGGAAAAAAAAATAAAGAATTATTTGCTCTATATAAATTAAAGTTAGAGAAAATATATGTATAAATATAATTAAAATAAAATAAACATATAAATAAAAAATACACTAACACTAAATTCATCAAGATAGCAAATACAAGTCATTGTTGGGTTCAGCGTAGTTCGCATTGGTAGCCCAAATGCTTCCCTATATTAACCCTACGTGGATGTGCGGTTACTTTATATTTCTAATATATTTTTCATTTATCAACGGCGTAGATTGAATGTCACTGAAATATCGTAGTCTGATACAGAGATCGACGGAAAAGGTGGAGGGGAGCACGAATCGTTCATAAAATAAATTGAGACATTTTAATGAAAAATTTCATCCGCCGCTTCAGTTGATTTGTGAAGGAGGCGTTTTGACAGTGGGAGGGTATTAAATATCGGAAGGCACAGATCTCTGGTTGAATGTGTGGGGTATACACAGAGACCCAGCCTGTGCGGTATACACATTTGATGCTGCTGCATTCTTCTGTAATCCGGGGCTGTATGGACCCCCGCTTCAAATGAACTGCACCGATCATGACTTAGAGGAGCGCAACGACCGTGTGTGGGTGGGAATTGTGGAGAGCTGGATTTGGATTTGGATGTGCAGTTGGGTTGGATGGGTAACCGGAGCATTAGCTCTAAGGAGGCGATTGAGAGAAAATTCTTGGAGAGTACTCACACGGTAAATACGACAGGTTTCGTTTTTAACGATATTATAATAATGGAATTAGGAAAGAGTTAACCAGCCATTTTTAGGGTATTTAATGCCTGGTGATATGCACGCAGATTAGTCCGGTGAAAGTCAAAATATTAGTTAATGCCAAAACTTGGCTTTCCCGTATTATGGCCCCGTGCATATCCCCAGACATTAAATAAGACATTAAATACCTTGGGGATGGCTGGTTAACTCTTTCCATGGAATTGTCCCATGTTTTTTTTTATCATAATAAATTTATTTTATCTTAATTTTATGGATTTGAATGTGAACTTAATGCTGAAATGTTATAAACATTACCTTCCGTTTTAGTTTTGTGTATCCTATATTGAATGTTGAGGTTTTGTGAGCCATGTATATCATAATTTTTTTGTTCTTAATAATTATTTTTGTTAAAATTGGGTGTTGAAATTTTGATTTCTGTTATTCAAAACAATCTTTTAATTATATATATGGATTCAGCACTTTAGGGTTTAGCAATAAAAGTTGTGCTTTCAATGAATTACTGTCTGGTTTTAGAGAAATTAGACCAAAAAAATCTACTTGAAAAACTTCAAGTAAAGTAGCACTAAAGACAAGTCTAAACTATAAACTATCCAGGGGCACCTTCTGTGGCTTTCTGGAATAGAAAAAGGTGTTGTCTTATCAGTTGTACCAATTGTAGGTGTAGATTTCTTCCCTGAGCAGTTTGGGTTTATTTTTAATTATAATGATATTAATAATATTTTTATGGCAATAGTTGTTTTTTAATATTATTTTTATTATTATGTATTTATTAATGTTGTTAGTATGGACAGTAATTAGATTTAAGTCTCTTTTTCATGATCCCTCCATTTCTAGGTAACAATATTGTAGATAATAATAATATTTGTAATCATTGTGATTTATGTTATTGATTATTTCAATTTTCATGTTATTTCACATTTAAAATAAATTTAAATCAAATCAAATTAAAATAATAATAATGTTTTTATTTAAGTTAAATTACCCTGATATTAAATATTTTGTATAATCTAGAAGAAGTAAACCTTCAATAAAATTATCTCCCAAAAATTTAAATCAATTAATTAAAAATAGTGTAAAAAATAATAATATTTGTGATTCCTTGTGATTTGGGCTTAATTAAGTTACTTCTTATATATCATTTCACATAAAAATTAGATTTAAAAAGAATCAAATTAAAATAATACTAATTATTTTATTTAAGTCAAATTGACATAAACAAATCAATTCAAGAGAGACTTGGAAAAAATAAAAATAAAAAGCTAGTTCACTTTAAGGGTAATGTGAAATTTTCTAATCAATAAGAAATATTTATCTGTTACAAATTAATGTAGCTTTAAATCAAAATGAAAATAATCATATAAATAAAAGATTTAAAATACATTAATAAAATAAATACAATTTATTATTGAATTAATTATAAAAATAAATACATATTATTGTTAAATTAACTGTATTTGTAGAAGAATTTTAATTTGCTAAACTTCTTAGCACTAGTTCCATTTCCAACACTGTTCTTAGACACTTCTACCTAATAAAAATATTGTAGATAATAATAACATTTACAGAATTGAGGCTTCTGTGATCCATCATAGTTATAAGAAAAATTTCTGGGTAAATCACATATAGAAAAAAAAATCTTTCTATATATGATTTATAAGCGGAAATTCTGCTTATAATAACAACATTTCTGATTAGTTGTGATTCCATCCTATTGATTAGGTTTACTTTTCGTAATACCGCAGATACATTGTTGGATTAACTCGATTCGGTAGTTTTGTTACGATTTATTAAACTTCTTCCACCCTGGTGGTTATTAATGCTCGCTTGGCTTCAAGGTAAATATATTTTAAATATTAATAATAATATATTTTAATATTTTAAATATGAACCATAATAATAATTGTGATTACTTTGATTTCAGTTGGTCATATTTAAATTTAATTATGACAGTTTAAACGGCCCAATTTGGGCACCGTATGGAAGATGATAAAAGGAGGGAAGGGGAAGAACCGCAGCCTACCGAGCAAAGGAATACCGCTCCTCGTCCAGACGATTCGGTCTCTTATCCTCCATTTTGTACTAGCTATCACTTTTTTAAATGGCGGTTAATTAGTTTGAATAAAAGGAATGAAAACGTAATTAGTTGAGAGGTATATTTTATAATAGCCTGTTTTAGAATTTAGTATGATTTGTAACTTTGTTTTTTATTACCAGTTCCTGGGATTATTTATGAGGGGTATTCAAGCTCTGAGTTTTGTAACTCTAGCTGTAGTTTATATAGGTGAATTTATGGAGGGTCATCATTAAATCACTGTTTAATCAGACAGAATATTTTCTAAGTATCGTACCAATCCATGATTTGATATGTATGGTAGAAGCAAATCAAATTTTTTAGTAAAAAGAGCTTGGTAACAAGATTTAAGATCAGTTAACTACTTCTGTCCATTAGATGTCCAGATAGAGTGGATCGGGTCCATTTGTATAGAAATATGATAATTGGATAGAACAGGTTCACTAATAGGAGTTGTTTGAGTAAAGAATGTAGACTGAAATTTTAAATATATAAATCAAATAATAATTTAAAATTTTAAAAATAAAAATGAATAAATATCTCTATAAAATATTTAGATAATATAAATTTATAAAAAAATTACTTCTATAAAAATTAAATTTATATTTAAAATAAATCTGTATTTAAAATAAATACTAATTTTAGAACAGCAAGAAATAATAAAATAAATCTAATAAATATTTTTGTTATTACTGCAGCATGGGGTTTCCAAAAGAGCACGAGAAAATGAAAACATTCTGTATTATTTGGATCACTTCGGGTTATGAGCAGCCTATCAGGTACTCTGTTTCTCATATTTATTTCAAAATTAAGATTTGTATTTTATTTTAAGAATATTTATAATAGAATTTTCTTTTTCTAAGGTTACACAACTTGGAAAACCGCAAGCACGAAAATGAATAGTTGAATGCAGCATTGGAAGTATTAAAAAAGGTATTGCCATCAGTTAAATATGATCATAGGTAGCTCTGATGTTTCAGTAAGACTAGTTTATTTCTCTTACCCTCTTTTTAACATAAATGATACATCATTTTTTTATAAGTAAAGTCTGATCTTGTTCAATTTCTGATCCCTTTTGGCCACCTGACTCTTCTGTGACTTCCCTTCCCGTCACAAGAGACGATTTCTTAACTGCAACCACGGGTGGTGCTGAATTTTGTTTAAGAATTGAAGCATAGGATTTTTGACTTGCTTGGACCTCTGCTGGAGTTTCTTGAGGAGAAGGAGGCAGTTCTCCATTGTGAGCTTGTTCAATTTCTGATCCCTTTTGGCCACAAGAGTCTTCTGTGACTTCCCTTCCTGGGTGGTGCTGCATTTTGTTTAAGAATTGAAGCATAGGTTTTTTGACTTGCTTGGACCTCTGCTCGAGTTTCTTGAGGAGAAGGAGGCAATTCTCCATTGTGAGCTTGTTCAATTTCTGATCCCTTTTGGCCAACTGAGTCTTCTGTGACTTCCCCTCTCCTCACAAGAGACGATTTCTTAACTGCAACCACGGGTGGTGCTGCATTTTGTTTAAGAACTGAAGCATAGGTTTTTTGACTTGCTTGGACCTCTGCTCGAGTTTCTTGAGGAGAAGGAGGCAGTTCTCCATTGTGAGCTTGTTCAATTTCTGATCCCTTTCGGCCACCTGAGTCTTCTGTGACTTCCCTTGCCGTCACGAGAGACGATTCTTAACGTCACGAGAGACGATTTCTTAACTGAAACCACGGGTGGTGGTGCATTTTGTTTAAGAATTGAAGCATAGGTTTTTTGACTTGCTTGGACCTCTGCTGGAGTTTCTTGAGGAGAAGGAGGCACTTCTCCATTGTGAGCTTGTTCAATTTCTGATCCCTTTTGGCCACGTGAGTCTTCTGTGACTTCCCTTCCCGTCACGAGAGACGATTTCTTAACTGCAACCACGGGTGGTGCTGCATTTTGCTTAAGAATTGAAGCATATGTTTTTTGACTTGCTTGGACCTCCGCTGGAGTTTCTTGAGGAGAAGGAGGCAGTTCTCCATTGTGAGCTTGTTCAATTTCTGATCCCTTTTGGCAACCTGAGTCTTCTGTGACTTCCCTTCCCGTCACGAGAGACGATTTCTTAACTGCAACCACGGGTGGTGCTGCATTTTGTTTAAGAATTGAAGCATAGGATTTTTGACTTGCCTGGACCGCTGTTGGAGTTTCTTGAGGAGAAGGAGGCAGTTCTCCACTGTGAGCTTGTCCAATTTCTGAACCCTTTTGTCCACCTGAGTCTTCTGTGACTTCCCTTCCCCTCACGAGAGACGATTTCTTAACTGCAACCACGGGTGGTGCTGCATTTTGTTGAAGAATTGAAGCATAGGTTTTTTGACTTGCTTGGACCTCTGCTGGAGTTTCTTGAGGAGAAGGAGGCAGTTCTCCATTGTGAGCTTGTTCAGTTTTTGATCCCTTTTGGCCACCTCAGTCTTTTGTGACTTCCCTTCCCGTCACGAGAGACGATTTCTTAACTGCAACCACGGGTGGTGTTGCATTTTGTTTAAGAATTAAAGCATAGGTTTTTTTGACTTGCTTGGACCTCTGCTGGAGTTTCTTGAGGAGAAGGAGGCAGTTCTCTATTGTGAGCTTGTTCAATTTCTGATCCCTTTTGGCCACCTGAGTCTTCTGTGACTTCCCTTCCCGTCACGAGAGACAATTTCTTAACTGCAACCACTGGTGGTGTTGCATTTTGTTTAAGAACTGAAGCATACCTTTTTTGACTTGCTTGGACCTGTGCTGGAGTTTCTTGAGGAGAAGGAGGCAGTTCTCCATTATGAGCTTGTTCAATTTCTGATCCCTTTTGGCCACCTGAGTCTTCTGTGACTTCCCTTCCCGTCACGAGAGACGATTTCTTAATTGCAACCACGGGTGGCGCTGCATTTTGTTTAAGAATTGAAGCATAGCTTTTTTGACTTGCTTGCACCTCTCTTGGAGTTTCTTGAGGAGAAGGAGGCAGTTCTCCATTGTGAGCTTGTTCAATTTCTGATCCCTTTTGTACACCTAAGTCTTCTGTGACTTCCCTTCCCGTCACGAGAGACGATTTCTTAACTGCAACCACGGGTGGTGCTGCATTTTCTTGAAGAATTGAAGCATAGGTTTTTTGACTTGCTTCGACCTCTCCTCGAGTTTCTTGAGGAGAAGGAGGCAGTTCTCCATTGTGAGCTTGTTCAATTTCTGATCGCTTTTGGCCACCTCAGTCTTCTGTGACTTCCCTTCCCGTCACGAGAGATGAGTTCTTAACTGCAACCACGGGTGGTGCTGCATTTTGTTTAAGAATTGAAGCATAGGTTTTTTTGACTTGCTTGGACCTCTGCTGGAGTTTCTTGAGGAGAAGGAGGCAGTTCTCCATTGTGAGCTTGTTCAATTTCTGATCCCTTTTGGCCACCTGAGTCTTCTGTGACTTCCCTTCCCGTCACGAGAGACGATTTCTTAACTGCAACCACGGGTGGTGCTGCATTTTGTTTAAGAATTGAAGCATAGGTTTTTTGACTTGCTTGGACCTCTGCTGGAGTTTCTTGAGGAGAAGGAGGTAGTTCTCCATTGTGAGCTTGTTCAATTTCTGATCCCTTTTGGCCACCTGAGTCTTCTGTGACTTCCCTTCCCATCACGAGAGACGATTTCTTAACTGCAACCACGGGTGGTGTTGCATTTTGTTTAAGAATTGAAGCATAGGTTTTTTGACTTGCTTCGACCTCTGTTGGAGTTTCTTGAGGAGAAGGAGGCAGTTCTCCATTGTGAGCTTGTTCAATTTCTGATCCCTTTTGTCCACCTGAGTCTTCTGTGACTTCCCTTCCCGTCACAAGAGACGATTTCTTAACTGCAACCACGGGTGGTGCTGCATTTTGTTGAAGAATTGAAGCATAGGTTTTTTGACTTGCTTGGATCTCTGCTGGAGTTTCTTGAGGAGAAGGAGGAAGTTCTCCATTGTGAGCTTCTTCAATTTCTGATCCGTTTTGGCCACCTCAGTCTTCTGTGACTTCCCTTCCCGTCACGAGAGACGATTTCTTAACTGCAACCACGGGTGGTGCTGCATTTTGTTTAAGAATTGAAGCATAGGTTTTTTGACTTGCTTGGACCTCTGCTGGAGTTTCTTGAGGAGAAGGAGGCAGTTCTCCATTGTGAGCTTGTTCAATTTCTGATCCCTTTTGGCCACCTGAGTCTTCTGTGACTTCCCTTCCCGTCACGAGAGACGATTTCTTAACTGCAACCACGGGTGGTGCTGCATTTTGTTTAAGAATTGAAGCATAGGTTTTTTGACTTGCTTCGACTTGTGCTGGAGTTTCTTGAGGAGAAGGAGGTAGTTATCTGTTGTGAGCTTGTTCAATTTCTGATCCCTTTTGGCCACCTGAGTCTTCTGTGACTTCCCTTCCCGTCACGAGAGACGATTTCTTAACTGCAACCACGGGTGGTGCTGCATTTTGTTTAAGAATTGAAGCATAGGTTTTTTGACTTGCTTGGACCTCTGCTGGAGTTACTTGAGGAGAAGGAGGCAATTCTCCATTGTGAGCTTGTTCAATTTCTAATCCCTTTTGGCCACCTGAGTCTTCTGTGACTTCATTTCCCGTCACGAGAGACGATTTCTTAACTGCAACCACGGGTGGTGCTGCATTTTTTTTAAGAATTGAAGCATAGGTTTTTTGACTTGCTTGGACCTCTGTTGGAGTTTCTTGAGGAGAAGGAGGCAGTTCTCCTTTGTGAGCTTGTTCAATTTCTGATCCCTTTTGGCCACCTGAGTCTTCTGTGACTTACCTTCCCGTCACGAGAGACGATTTCTTAACTGCAACCACAGGCAGTGCTGCATTTTGTTTAAGAATTGAAGTATAGGTTTTTTGACTTGCTTGGACCTCTGCTGGAGTTTCCTGAGGAGAAGGAGGCAGTTCTCCATTGTGACCTTGTTCAATTTCTGATCCCTTTTGGCCGCATGAGTCTTCTGTGACTTCCATTCCCGTCACGAGTGACGATTTCTTAACTGCAACCACAGGTGGTGCTGCATTTTGTTTAAGAATTGAAGAATAGGTTTTTTGACTTGCTTGGACCTCTGCTAGAGTTTCTTGAGGAGAAGGAGGCAGTTCTCCATTGTTATCTTGTTCAATTTCTGATCCCTTTTGGCCACCTGAGTCTTTTGTGACTTCCCTTCCCGTCACGAGAGACGATTTCTTAATTGCAACCACGGGTGGTGTTGCGTTTTGTTTAAGAACTGAAGCATAGGTTTCTTGACTTGCTTGGACCTCTGCTAGAGTTTCTTGAGGAGAAGGAGGCAGTTCTCCACTGTGAGCTTGTTCAATTTCTGATCCCTTTTGGCCACCTGAGTCTTCTGTGACTTCCCTTCCCGCCACGAGAGACGATTTCTTAACTGCAACCACGGGTGGTGCTGCATTTTTTTTAAGAATTGAAGCATAGGTTTTTTGACTTGCTTCAATTCTTAAACAAAATGCAGCACCACCCATGGTTGCAGTTAAAAAATCGTCTCTCGTGACGGGAAGGGAAGTCACAGAAGACTCAGGTGACCAAAAGGGATCAGAAATTGAACAAGATCACAATGGAGAACTGCCTCCTTCTCCTCAAGAAACTCAGCAGAGGTCCAAGCAAGTCAAAAAAACCTATGCTTCAATTCTTAAACAAAATTCAGCACCACCCGTGGTTGCAGTTAAGAAATCATCTCTCGTGACGGGAAGGGAAGTCACAAAAGACTCAGGTGGCCAAAAGGGATCAAAAATTGAACAAGGTCACAATGGAGAACTGCCTCCTTCGCCTCAAGAAACTCCAGTAGAGGTCCAAGCAAGTCAAAAAACCTATGCTTCAATTCTTAAACAAAATGCAGCACCACCCGTGGTTGCAGTTAAGAAATCATCTCTCGTGACGGGAAGGGAAGTCACAGAAGACTCAGGTGGCCAAAAGGGATCAGAAATTGAACAAGCTCACAATGGAGAACTGCCTCCTTCTCCTCAAGAAACTCCAGCAGAGGTCCAAGCAAGTCAAAAAACCTATGCTTCAATTCTTAAACAAAATGCACCACCACCCGTGGTTGTAGTTAAGAAATCGTCTCTCGTGACGAGAAGGGAAGTCAGAGAAGACTCAGGTGGCCAAAAGGGATCAGAAATTGAACAAGCTCACAATGGAGAACTGCCTCCTTCTCCTCAAGAAACTCTAGCAGAGGTCCAAGCAAGCCAAAAAACGCATGCTTCAATTCTTAAAAAAAATGCAGCACCACCCGTGGTTGCAGTTAAGAAATCGTCTCTCGTGACGAGAATGGAAGTCACGTAAGACTAAAGTGGCCAAAAGGGATCAGAAATTGAACAAGCTCACAATCGAGAACTTCCTCCTTCTCCTCAAGAAACTCTAGCAGAGGTCGAAGCAAGTCAAAAAACCTATGCTTCAATTCTTAAACAAAATGCAGCACCAACGGTGGTTGCAGTTAAGAAATTGTCTCTCGTGACGGGAAGGGAAATCACAGAAGACTCAGGTGCCCAAAAGGGATCAGAAATTGAACAAGCTCACAATGGAGAACTACCTCCTTCTCCTCAAGAAACTCCAGCAGAGGTCCAAGCAAGTCAAAAGACCTATGCTTCAATTCTTAAACAAAATGCAGCACCACCCGTGCTTAAAGTTAAGAAATCGTCTCTCGTGACAGGAAGGGAAGTCACAGAAGACTCAGGTGGCCAAAAGGGATCCGAAATTGAACAAGCTCACAATGTAGAACTGCCTCCTTCTCCTCAAGAAGCTCCAGCAGTGGTCCAAGCAAGTCATAAAACCTAAGCTTCAATTCTTAAGCAAAATGCAGCACCACCCGTGGTTGCAGTTAAGAAATTGTCTCTCGTGACGGGAAGGGAAGTCACAGAAGACTCAGGTGGCCAAAAGGGATCAGAAATTGAACAAGCTCACAATGGAGAACTGCCTCCTTCTCCTCAAGAAACTCCAGCAGAGGTCCAAGCAAGTCAAAAAACCTATGCTTCAACTCTTAAACAAAATGCAACACCACTCGTGGTTGCAGTTAAGAAATCGTCTCTCGTGACGGGAAGGGAAGTCACAGAAGACTCAGGTGGCCAAAAGGGATCAGAAATTGAACAAGCTCACAATGGAGAACTGCCTCCTTCTCCTCAAGAAACTCCAGCAGAGGTCCAAGCAAGTCAAAAAACCTATGCTTCAATTCTTAAACAAAATGCAGCACCACCCGTGGTTGCAGTTAAGAAATCATCTCTCGTGACGGGAAGGGAAGTCACAGAAGACTCAGGTGGCCAAAAGGGATCAGAAATTGAACAAGCTCACAATGGAGAACTGCCTCCTTCTCCTCAAGAAACTCCAGCAGAGGTCCAAGCAAGTCAAAAAACCTAAGCTTCAATTCTTAAACAAAATGCACCACCACCCGTGGTTGTAGTTAAGAAATCGTCTCTCGTGACGAGAAGGGAAGTCAGAGAAGACTCAGGTGGCCAAAAGGGATTAGAAATTGAACAAGCTCACAATGGAGAACTGCCTCCTTCTCCTCAAGAAACTCTAGCAGAGGTCCAAGCAAGCCAAAAAACCCATGCTTCAATTCTTAAAAAAAATGCAGCACCACCCGTGGTTGCAGTTAAGAAATCGTCTCTCGTGACGAGAATGGAAGTCACATAAGACTAAAGTGGCCAAAAGGGATCAGAAATTGAACAAGCTCACAATGGAGAACTTCCTCCTTCTCCTCAAGAAACTCTAGCAGAGGTCGAAGCAAGTCAAAAAACCTATGCTTCAATTCTTAAACAAAATGCAGCACCAACGGTGGTTGCAGTTAAGAAATTGTCTCTCGTGACGGGAAGGGAAATCACAGAAGACTCAGGTGGCCAAAAGGGATCAGAAATTGAACAAGCTCACAATGGAGAACTACCTCCTTCTCCTCAAGAAACTCCAGCAGAGGTCCAAGCAAGTCAAAAGACCTATGCTTCAATTCTTAAACAAAATGCAGCACCACCCGTGCTTAATGTTAAGAAATCGTCTCTCGTGACGGGAAGGGAAGTCACAGAATACTCAGGTGGCCAAAAGGGATCCGAAATTGAACAAGCTCACAATGTAGAACTACCTCCTTCTCCTCAAGAAACTCCAGCAGTGGTCCAAGCAAGTCAGAAAACCTAAGTTTGAATTCTTAAGCAAAATGCAGCACCACCCGTGGTTGCAGTTAAGAAATTGTCTCTCGTGACGGGAAGGGAAGTCACAGAAGACTCAGGTGGCCAAAAGGGATCAGAAATTGAACAAGCTCACAATGGAGAACTGCCTCCTTCTCCTCAAGAAACTCCAGCAGAGGTCCAAGCAAGTCAAAAAACCTATGCTTCAACTCTTAAACAAAATGCAACACCACCCGTGGTTGCAGTTAAGAAATCGTCTCTCGTGACGGGAAGGGAAGTCACAGAAGACTAAGGTGGCCAAAAGGGATCAGAAATTGAACAAGCTCACGATGGAGAACTACCTCCTTCTCCCCAAGAAACTCCAGCAGAGGTCCAAGCAAGTCAAAAAACCTATGCTTCAATTCTTAAACAAAATGCAGTACCACCCGTGGTTGCAGTTAAGAAATCGTCTCTCGTGATGGGAAGGGAAGTCACAGAAGACTCAGGTGGCCAAAAGGGATCAGAAATTGAACAATCTCACAATGGAGAACTGCCTCCTTCTCCTCAAGAAACTCCAGCAGAGGTCCAAGCAAGTCAAAAAACCTATGCTTCAATTCTTAAACAAAATGCAACACCACCCGTGGTTGCAGTTAAGAAATCGTCTCTCGTGACGGGAAGGGAAATCACAAAAGACTCCGGTGGCCAAAAGGGATCAGAAATTGACCAATCTCACAATGGAGAACTGCCTCCTTCTCCTCAAGAAACTCCAGCAGAGGTCCAAGCAAGTCAAAAGACCTATGCTTCAATTCTTAAACAAAATGCAGCACCACTCGTGCTTGTAGTTAAGAAATCGTCTCTCGTGACGGGAAGGGAAGTCACAGAAGACTCAGGTGGCCAAAAGGGATCAGAAATTGAACAAGCTCACAATGCAAAACTGCCTCCTTCTCCTCAAGAAACTCTAGCAGTGGTCCAAGCAAGTCAAAAAACGTATGCTTCAATTCTTAAGCAAAATGCAGCACCACCCGTGGTTGCAGTTAGGAAATCGTCTCTCGTGACGGGAAGGGAAGTCACAGAAGACTCAGGTGGCCAAAAGGGATCAGAAATTTAACAAGCTCATAATGGAGAACTGCCTCCTTCTCCTCAGGAAACTCCAACAGAGGTCCAAGCTAGTCAAAAAACCTATGCTTCAACTCTTAAACAAAATGCAGCACCACCCGTGGTTGCAGTTAAGAAATCGTCTCTCGTGATGGGAATGGAAGTCACAGAAGACTCAGGTGGCCAAAAGGGATCAGAAATTGAACAAGCTCACAATGGAGAACTGCCTCCTTCTCCTCAAGAAACTCCTGCAGAGGTCCAAGCAAGTTGATGAGCCCCAATTTTTGGTACAATTTGGGCTCATTTGGCCTACTTGCTTTGCTCAAACGATTCACTTTTTACTGCTTATGCATGAATTTCTTAGTTTATTCGTGTTGTTTGTAGGAAGAAGGGTAGACATTTTATCTACGTAACTAATGCATGATGCTTTCAGGGTTTTGGCATTAAAAGGGAGAAAAAGACAACGAAAAAGGAGACAATGAGACAATGAGGTGGCACTGCTGGTTTTTAGGAGAGGATGTCCACGGTCTTGGGGACCTTCCTCGTGATTCCCACCAAGAACTCCGAGCTCCAATCCATCTCCCCACCAAGCTTAGAAGCAGCCAGCTGTTCTACAGGAACAGGAGTTATAACTGTTCTACAGGAACAGTAGTTATGACTGTCCTACAGGATCAGCAGTTAAACTTTAGTTGGACAGCCGAGCTCCTAAACTCAAGGACATCTGTTGGATGATCGTTTTTGCATAAATACTGAGGCCGTAGCCTTGTAGAGAAGCTTTTTGAACCTTGGCATTACTCTTGTAATTGGAAAGTATGAGCTAGAGCTCAGTCTTTTGTTCCTTTTTGTAAGCCTATTTGGCATGACATCAGATTATGAATAAAGAAGGCAGATTTTGATCTAGTTCTGAGTTTTCTCAAGGAGCTATAGCTCTCAGGTTAGGGCCCAACCTGAGAGCAATAGATCTCCTCAGTGTTGTAATGTGTTTGCATTTCGTTCCAGCACTTTGAGTTTGTTTATTTTCACATGCAATTCGAATTCACAGTTTGGTAATTTAGTCGTTTTCATGAGCATAGATAGGACTAGTTTATGGTGATTTGCTTTCAGTTGCTTAAGTTTGATAGGAGGATAGATATAATCTCTTGGAGCTCCAGCAAAAAGGTTGTAAAGGCTCACTGCCATCTCTCTGTTAGGGATTGGGGTGCAGTCCATGACCAACCACCAAAAAGAAAAGCAGTTCTTCTCATCTCCATGACAGCTGCAACATAAACGTTTTCATTGAAGATCCATCCATGCATTTTTGACATCGAACCATACTTCCACATTTCACTGCCACGCATAGGTTTCATTTCTTGTTTTCCATTTCTGTTCATAGGTTTCATGGCACAGTTATCATAGGTTAATGAATTTCTCGTTTTGATGCATAAGTCATTTGTTTCATTTACGCTGCTCCTTCTCAATCCACTTCCTTCTTCTTCTTCTTGACCTATCCTCAAGTCCTATTTAACCTCTGTCTTACGCATTTACCCTCCAACTCTCTCATTCCCCACATAGCTCCATCTCCTTCAACTCTCATTGATCCCATCCTTCCAATCATCAAACCACTGCATACACTCTTCCTCCATCTGATTCCTCTGCTCCTGAGCCATCACCAGCTCCATCTCCATCTCACCTATCCTCCCACACCACTCCAACACTTCACCATCTCCCAAAACCTCCACGGCCAAACATCCTGTAGAATTGCACAGCCATCCTGTAGAAACCCCTGAGTTTCCTGTAGAATCCCCTGCAGACATCCTGTAGCAGGCCACTCACTCGGTTGCCGAGCCCCTGAACGTGAGGAACCTCTGTAGACTGATGCTAAGGATCTCTGGGGACCTCTCCTAGCCTCCCCAACCTTTCCCAAGCTTTCCTTCCTTCTGCATCACATCTGCACAACCAAACCCTAATAAGCACAAAATCACAATCACTCCATCCACTTAAAGAAAAAATACAAAAACATGTCTTTTAAGATGCAAGTAGATTAGATTCATGAATTTTCACTTATTATAAGTAATGGCATCATTGGTAGAAGTTTCCTTCACATTCTTTGCATCATAGAGGTTAGACTAGTTAAATTAGGGTTTCCTAGGGTTTCCATGTTTTGACTTGCTTTCAGTTCATTTTTGCCAAGTAGATTAGCCTTCTTTGAGCCAGCTTTCGTCCATCAGTTAACAAGCTTCTTCTGAGAGCCTATAGAAGTTGGCTTGAGCCCTAGCGGACTTGTGCCAGCTGACCAAGTGACAGCTGCGACAAGAGCTAGTACTTGTGCATACAGCACCGTCGCTTCCAAGTTTGTATGAACTACCGGGTTGATAAAATTAAGAGACAGGAAGCCCCAGGAGTTGTAGCATTATTGCTACAATACTGGAGCCCACCACAAGTCAAAAAACCTATGCTTCAATTCTTAAACAAAATGCAGCACCACCCGTGGTTGCAGTTAAGAAATCGTCTCTCGTGACAGGAAGGGAAGTCACAGAAGACTCAGGTGGCCAAAAGGGATCAGAAATTGAACAAGCTCACAATGGAGAACTGCCTCCTTCTCCTCAAGAAACTCCAGCAGAGGTCCAAGAAAGTCAAAAAACCTATCCTTCAATTCTTAAACAAAATGCAGCACCAGCAGTGGTTGCAGTTAAGAAATCGTCTCTCGTGACGGGAAGGGAAGTGACAGAAGACTGAGGTGGCCAAAAGGGATCAGAAATTGAACAAGCTCACAATGGAGAACTGCCTCCTTCTCCTCAAGAAACTCCAGCAGAGGTCCAAGCAAGTCAAAAAACCTATGCTTCAATTCTTAAACAAAATGCAGCACCACCCGTGGTTGCAGTTAAGAAATCGTCTCTCGTGACGGGAAGGGAAGTCACAGAAGACTCAGGTGGCCAAAATGGATTAGAAATTGAACAAGCTCACAATGGAGAATTGTCTCCTTCTCCTCAAGAAACTCCGGGAGAGGTTCAAGCAAGTTGAAAAACCTATGCTTCAATTCTTAAACAAAATGCAGCACCACCCGTGGTTGCAGTTAAGAAATGGTCTCTCGTGACGGGAGGGGAAGTCACAAAAGACTCATGTGGCCAAAAGGGATCATAAATTGAACAAGCTCACAATGGAGAACTGCCTCCTTCTCCTCAAGAAACTCCAGCAGAGGTCCAAGCAAGTCAAAAAACCTATGCTTCAATTCTTAAACAAAATGTAGCACCACCCGTGGTTGCAGTTAAGAAATCGTCTCTCGTGACGAGAAGGGAAGTCATAGAAGAATCAGGTGGCCAAAAGGGATTAGAAATTGAACAAGCTCACAATGGAGAACTGCCTCCTTCTCCTCAAGAAACTCCAGCAGAGGTCCAAGCAAGTCAAAAAACCTATGCTTCGATTCTTAAACAAATGCAGCACCACCCGTGGTTGCAGTTAGGAAATCGTCTCTCGTGATAGGAAGGGAAGTCACAGAAGACTTAGGTGGCCAAAAGGGATAAAAAATTGAACAATCTCACAATGGAGAACTGCCTCCTTCTCCTCAAGAAACTCCAGGAGAGGTCCAAGCAAGTCAAAAAACCTATGCTTCAATTCTTAAACAAAATGTAGCACCACCCGTGGTTGTAGTTAAGAAATCGTCTCTCGTGACGGGAAGGGAAGTCACAGAAGACTCAGGTGGCCAAAAGGGATCAGAAATTGAACAAGCTCACAATGGATAACTGCCTCCTTCTCCTTAAGAAACTCCAAGAGAGGTCCAAGCAAGTCAAAAAACCTATGCTTCAATTCTTAAACAAAATGCAGCACCACCCGTGGTTGCAATTAAGAAATCGTCTCTCGTGACGAGAAGGGAAGTCACAGAAGACTCAGGTGGCCAAAAGGGATTAGAAATTGAACAAGTTCACAATGGAGAACTACCTCCTTCTCCTCAAGAAACTCCAGCAGAGGTCCAAGCAACTCAAAAAACCTATGCTTCAATTCTTAAACAAAATGCAGCACCAGCCGTGGTTGTAGTTAAGAAATCGTCTCTCGTGATGGGAAGGGAAGTCACAGAAGACTCAGGTGGCCAAAAGGGATCCGAAATTGAACAAGCTCACAATGGAGAACTGCCTGCTTCTCCTCAAGAAACTCCAGGAGAGGTCCAAGCAAGTCAAAAAACCTATGCTTCAATTCTTAAACAAAATGCAGCACCACCCGTGGTTGCGGTTAAGAAATCGTCTCCCGTGACGGGAAGGGAAGTCACAGAAGACTCAGGTGGCCAAAAGGGGTCCGAAATTGAACAAGCTCACAATGGAGAACTTCCTCCTTCTCCTCAAGAAACTCCAGCAGAGGTCTAAGCAAGTCAAAAAAACTATGCTTCAATTCTTAAACAAAATGCAGCACCACCCGTGGTTGCAGTTAAGAAATCGTCTCTCGTGACGGGAAGGGAAGTCATAGAAGACTCAGGTGGCCAAAACGGATTAGAAATGGAACAAGCTCACAATGGAGAACTGCCCCCTTCTTCTCAAGAAACTCGAGCAGAGGTCGAAGCAAGTCAAAAAAGTCTGATCTTTCAAACTAAAGTTAAAACGTATTCTGATTGTTCTTTTTAATAAATTTGTATAAAATTTAAATTTTTAAATATTTAGGATTATTAATTATAAAACAAAGATAACAAAATGTCAAAACAAACATGTATATATAATATATTTTGATTGTATGGTTAAAATTAACAATGAAATTCAAAATATTACAATTGAGGTATATATTTTTTATTTTTATTTACAGATATTGATACTTTATTTTTAAATTAAGACAAAAAAATATTTGATTTTTTTTATTTTTAATTACAAATATTGATAGTTTATTTCTAATTTTTTTCTCGAATTAAGAAACAAAATGATGCTTAGCTTTTGGAGGAACCATAAAAACCAACATTGCCATGGAAAATATTTTATCATCTTTTGTCATGACAAGTTTGATGAAAGAAGTTGGTTATGTTTAGTGCAAGGCCATTACTAAAAAATGTTTGGCTGGATCAACCCATCTAGTTGGTTGGAAAATGAAACAGAAACTAAGAAAAAAAAACTAGCTTTAGAAAGATTAGTAGGGAGATTATTATTTAAAATATATATATTTAAATATAACTCCTTTTTTTTAATATTGAATTATAATTTAAAAAAATATTTCAGGTTTTGTTTGAAACTAATGAACTCAATACTTCAAAATACAATCATATTATTCACTTTGATTGTCCAAAGACACTTAGTAACTATATTGTCTCTCACAAGGAAGTAAGCTATGTTGTATTTTTGGAAAGGTATTAATCTATTAAAGTCTAAATTATCAACTTTTCTATGTTCTAGATATGCACCCTCATAATTAATGATAGATATATTTTATTACATTTCATGGATAGAATTTTTGTTGGGAATAATGTTTAATTTGTTATGTAAATTGCTGTCAACAGATTTTATATTGTGTTCTATGTGAAAAATTAGGGCAACAACTTATTAGAGAGGTAATTGCTCAAAAAGTAAAAACCTGCTCAAAATTAGAAGATTGGTAGTGTAAGTAGATTTGTTTCAGACTTGATTGATAATCATATTAGTAATAATTTTACTCTATACTAATGTAGTTAATGGTTTAATTATATATGAGATTTATAGTAGCTTTGAGATCATACAACAGTTGTGTTTTGTTTGTTTCATTGTTTTTTTTATGTGTTTATGATGGATTATCACTTGGCTTCACATAGCTCTTGATAATAGCTTATTTCTAAGAATATCAGGAGAAAAATCTTTCAAAGATGCCTAGTAGACTCTACAAGAAGCTTACCAAAGTAGTGATCAAGTTAATGTGGTCAAGCTTCAGACATTGAAGCGAGAGTTCGAGAATTTGAAGATGAAAGAAGTTGAAAGTGTGAGTGAGGATTGTGTGAGAGTAAAAGATGTGGTCAATAAAATGGCTACACTTACTTTAAGTAATGAAGTTTTGATTAAAAGTGTATTGATATGTTTAACACATAGATGGAATCATGTTGCTGTAATCATGGAAGAAAGTAAGGATTTGACAAACTACATTTTGATGAATTGGTTGGATAGTTGATGTCTGATGAAGAAAGATTGAGGGGAACTTTTAAAGGTGTAGAGAAAGCTTCTTCACAAAGAATGAATATGCAAGCATGTGTAGTGCCAAAAGCAATCAAGGTCAAGGTAAATGGCAAAGCTTCAATTCTTCAAGAGGTAGAGGAAGAGGTGGCTCAAGGGGAAGAGGTAGTTTGAGAGGAAGAGGTAGACATATATATGATAACGGAAACATTGAATGTTACTATTGTAACAAGTATTGCTACTTTGAAAGAGAATGGAGATTGAAAGAAGTTACAATATTTCTACTTTGAAAGAGAATGGAGATTGAAAGAAGGTAAAAATGCTAACTATGCTTGAGAAAGTGGTGAGTATTGTCTATATCATTTACTTTTATCTTATACCAAAGGTGAAAATACTAGTAAAGATGTTTGGTACCTAGATTCTTGATGCTCTAACCATATGACATAGAATGAGAAGTTGTTTTTAGCAAATGATGGAAGTTTCAAATCCAATATCCAGCTTGGTGATGATAAATCATTGGAGGTTGCTACCAAAGGAGTTGTGGACGTCGAAAAGAAAAGGGTATAAAGAGTATTCATGACAATTATTATACTCCACAATTGAAGCACAATTTGTTGAGAGTTGGGGAGCTATGTGAGAAAAATTATAAAGTAGTATTTGAAAATAAGACATGTACTATATATGATAAGAAGAATGGAAATAGGGTGATCATTCTTGTGCCTATGACAAGAAATAGGATGTTTCCATTGAGGTTTGACGAATATAACAACAATATTGCAAATATGTCTTATGAGGATTCAAGTTTGTTATGACATCTCACCTATGGGCATTTAAATTTTCACAATTTGAAGTTTCAATTTCTGATCCCTTTTGGCCACAAGAGTCTTCTGTGACTTCCCTTCCTGGGTGGTGCTGCATTTTGTTTAAGAATTGAAGCATAGGTTTTTTGACTTGCTTGGACCTCTGCTCGAGTTTCTTGAGGAGAAGGAGGCAATTCTCCATTGTGAGCTTGTTCAATTTCTGATCCCTTTTGGCCAACTGAGTCTTCTGTGACTTCCCCTCTCCTCACAAGAGACGATTTCTTAACTGCAACCACGGGTGGTGCTGCATTTTGTTTAAGAACTGAAGCATAGGTTTTTTGACTTGCTTGGACCTCTGCTCGAGTTTCTTGAGGAGAAGGAGGCAGTTCTCCATTGTGAGCTTGTTCAATTTCTGATCCCTTTCGGCCACCTGAGTCTTCTGTGACTTCCCTTGCCGTCACGAGAGACGATTCTTAACGTCACGAGAGACGATTTCTTAACTGAAACCACGGGTGGTGGTGCATTTTGTTTAAGAATTGAAGCATAGGTTTTTTGACTTGCTTGGACCTCTGCTGGAGTTTCTTGAGGAGAAGGAGGCACTTCTCCATTGTGAGCTTGTTCAATTTCTGATCCCTTTTGGCCACGTGAGTCTTCTGTGACTTCCCTTCCCGTCACGAGAGACGATTTCTTAACTGCAACCACGGGTGGTGCTGCATTTTGCTTAAGAATTGAAGCATATGTTTTTTGACTTGCTTGGACCTCCGCTGGAGTTTCTTGAGGAGAAGGAGGCAGTTCTCCATTGTGAGCTTGTTCAATTTCTGATCCCTTTTGGCAACCTGAGTCTTCTGTGACTTCCCTTCCCGTCACGAGAGACGATTTCTTAACTGCAACCACGGGTGGTGCTGCATTTTGTTTAAGAATTGAAGCATAGGATTTTTGACTTGCCTGGACCGCTGTTGGAGTTTCTTGAGGAGAAGGAGGCAGTTCTCCATTGTGAGCTTGTCCAATTTCTGAACCCTTTTGTCCACCTGAGTCTTCTGTGACTTCCCTTCCCCTCACGAGAGACGATTTCTTAACTGCAACCACGGGTGGTGCTGCATTTTGTTGAAGAATTGAAGCATAGGTTTTTTGACTTGCTTGGACCTCTGCTGGAGTTTCTTGAGGAGAAGGAGGCAGTTCTCCATTGTGAGCTTGTTCAGTTTTTGATCCCTTTTGGCCACCTCAGTCTTTTGTGACTTCCCTTCCCGTCACGAGAGACGATTTCTTAACTGCAACCACGGGTGGTGTTGCATTTTGTTTAAGAATTAAAGCATAGGTTTTTTTGACTTGCTTGGACCTCTGCTGGAGTTTCTTGAGGAGAAGGAGGCAGTTCTCTATTGTGAGCTTGTTCAATTTCTGATCCCTTTTGGCCACCTGAGTCTTCTGTGACTTCCCTTCCCGTCACGAGAGACAATTTCTTAACTGCAACCACTGGTGGTGTTGCATTTTGTTTAAGAACTGAAGCATACCTTTTTTGACTTGCTTGGACCTGTGCTGGAGTTTCTTGAGGAGAAGGAGGCAGTTCTCCATTATGAGCTTGTTCAATTTCTGATCCCTTTTGGCCACCTGAGTCTTCTGTGACTTCCCTTCCCGTCACGAGAGACGATTTCTTAATTGCAACCACGGGTGGCGCTGCATTTTGTTTAAGAATTGAAGCATAGCTTTTTTGACTTGCTTGCACCTCTCTTGGAGTTTCTTGAGGAGAAGGAGGCAGTTCTCCATTGTGAGCTTGTTCAATTTCTGATCCCTTTTGTACACCTAAGTCTTCTGTGACTTCCCTTCCCGTCACGAGAGACGATTTCTTAACTGCAACCACGGGTGGTGCTGCATTTTCTTGAAGAATTGAAGCATAGGTTTTTTGACTTGCTTCGACCTCTCCTCGAGTTTCTTGAGGAGAAGGAGGCAGTTCTCCATTGTGAGCTTGTTCAATTTCTGATCGCTTTTGGCCACCTCAGTCTTCTGTGACTTCCCTTCCCGTCACGAGAGATGAGTTCTTAACTGCAACCACGGGTGGTGCTGCATTTTGTTTAAGAATTGAAGCATAGGTTTTTTTGACTTGCTTGGACCTCTGCTGGAGTTTCTTGAGGAGAAGGAGGCAGTTCTCCATTGTGAGCTTGTTCAATTTCTGATCCCTTTTGGCCACCTGAGTCTTCTGTGACTTCCCTTCCCGTCACGAGAGACGATTTCTTAACTGCAACCACGGGTGGTGCTGCATTTTGTTTAAGAATTGAAGCATAGGTTTTTTGACTTGCTTGGACCTCTGCTGGAGTTTCTTGAGGAGAAGGAGGTAGTTCTCCATTGTGAGCTTGTTCAATTTCTGATCCCTTTTGGCCACCTGAGTCTTCTGTGACTTCCCTTCCCATCACGAGAGACGATTTCTTAACTGCAACCACGGGTGGTGTTGCATTTTGTTTAAGAATTGAAGCATAGGTTTTTTGACTTGCTTCGACCTCTGTTGGAGTTTCTTGAGGAGAAGGAGGCAGTTCTCCATTGTGAGCTTGTTCAATTTCTGATCCCTTTTGTCCACCTGAGTCTTCTGTGACTTCCCTTCCCGTCACAAGAGACGATTTCTTAACTGCAACCACGGGTGGTGCTGCATTTTGTTGAAGAATTGAAGCATAGGTTTTTTGACTTGCTTGGATCTCTGCTGGAGTTTCTTGAGGAGAAGGAGGAAGTTCTCCATTGTGAGCTTCTTCAATTTCTGATCCGTTTTGGCCACCTCAGTCTTCTGTGACTTCCCTTCCCGTCACGAGAGACGATTTCTTAACTGCAACCACGGGTGGTGCTGCATTTTGTTTAAGAATTGAAGCATAGGTTTTTTGACTTGCTTGGACCTCTGCTGGAGTTTCTTGAGGAGAAGGAGGCAGTTCTCCATTGTGAGCTTGTTCAATTTCTGATCCCTTTTGGCCACCGGAGTCTTCTGTGACTTCCCTTCCCGTCACGAGAGACGATTTCTTAACTGCAACCACGGGTGGTGCTGCATTTTGTTTAAGAATTGAAGCATAGGTTTTTTGACTTGCTTCGACCTGTGCTGGAGTTTCTTGAGGAGAAGGAGGTAGTTATCTGTTGTGAGCTTGTTCAATTTCTGATCCCTTTTGGCCACCTGAGTCTTCTGTGACTTCCCTTCCCGTCACGAGAGACGATTTCTTAACTGCAACCACGGGTGGTGCTGCATTTTGTTTAAGAATTGAAGCACAGGTTTTTTGACTTGCTTGGACCTCTGCTGGAGTTACTTGAGGAGAAGGAGGCAATTCTCCATTGTGAGCTTGTTCAATTTCTAATCCCTTTTGGCCACCTGAGCCTTCTGTGACTTCATTTCCCGTCACGAGAGACGATTTCTTAACTGCAACCACGGGTGGTGCTGCATTTTTTTTAGGAATTGAAGCATAGGTTTTTTGACTTGCTTGGACCTCTGTTGGAGTTTCTTGAGGAGAAGGAGGCAGTTCTCCTTTGTGAGCTTGTTCAATTTCTGATCCCTTTTGGCCACCTGAGTCTTCTGTGACTTACCTTCCCGTCACGAGAGACGATTTCTTAACTGCAACCACAGGCAGTGCTGCATTTTGTTTAAGAATTGAAGCATAGGTTTTTTGACTTGCTTGGACCTCTGCTGGAGTTTCCTGAGGAGAAGGAGGCAGTTCTCCATTGTGACCTTGTTCAATTTCTGATCCCTTTTGGCCGCATGAGTCTTCTGTGACTTCCATTCCCGTCACGAGTGACGATTTCTTAACTGCAACCACAGGTGGTGCTGCATTTTGTTTAAGAATTGAAGAATAGGTTTTTTGACTTGCTTGGACCTCTGCTAGAGTTTCTTGAGGAGAAGGAGGCAGTTCTCCATTGTTATCTTGTTCAATTTCTGATCCCTTTTGGCCACCTGAGTCTTTTGTGACTTCCCTTCCCGTCACGAGAGACGATTTCTTAATTGCAACCACGGGTGGTGTTGCGTTTTGTTTAAGAACTGAAGCATAGGTTTCTTGACTTGCTTGGACCTCTGCTAGAGTTTCTTGAGGAGAAGGAGGCAGTTCTCCACTGTGAGCTTGTTCAATTTCTGATCCCTTTTGGCCACCTGAGTCTTCTGTGACTTCCCTTCCCGCCACGAGAGACGATTTCTTAACTGCAACCACGGGTGGTGCTGCATTTTTTTTAAGAATTGAAGCATAGGTTTTTTGACTTGCTTCAATTCTTAAACAAAATGCAGCACCACCCATGGTTGCAGTTAAAAAATCGTCTCTCGTGACGGGAAGGGAAGTCACAGAAGACTCAGGTGACCAAAAGGGATCAGAAATTGAACAAGATCACAATGGAGAACTGCCTCCTTCTCCTCAAGAAACTCAGCAGAGGTCCAAGCAAGTCAAAAAAACCTATGCTTCAATTCTTAAACAAAATTCAGCACCACCCGTGGTTGCAGTTAAGAAATCATCTCTCGTGACGGGAAGGGAAGTCACAAAAGACTCAGGTGGCCAAAAGGGATCAAAAATTGAACAAGGTCACAATGGAGAACTGCCTCCTTCGCCTCAAGAAACTCCAGTAGAGGTCCAAGCAAGTCAAAAAACCTATGCTTCAATTCTTAAACAAAATGCAGCACCACCCGTGGTTGCAGTTAAGAAATCATCTCTCGTGACGGGAAGGGAAGTCACAGAAGACTCAGGTGGCCAAAAGGGATCAGAAATTGAACAAGCTCACAATGGAGAACTGCCTCCTTCTCCTCAAGAAACTCCAGCAGAGGTCCAAGCAAGTCAAAAAACCTATGCTTCAATTCTTAAACAAAATGCACCACCACCCGTGGTTGTAGTTAAGAAATCGTCTCTCGTGACGAGAAGGGAAGTCAGAGAAGACTCAGGTGGCCAAAAGGGATCAGAAATTGAACAAGCTCACAATGGAGAACTGCCTCCTTCTCCTCAAGAAACTCTAGCAGAGGTCCAAGCAAGCCAAAAAACGCATGCTTCAATTCTTAAAAAAAATGCAGCACCACCCGTGGTTGCAGTTAAGAAATCGTCTCTCGTGACGAGAATGGAAGTCACGTAAGACTAAAGTGGCCAAAAGGGATCAGAAATTGAACAAGCTCACAATCGAGAACTTCCTCCTTCTCCTCAAGAAACTCTAGCAGAGGTCGAAGCAAGTCAAAAAACCTATGCTTCAATTCTTAAACAAAATGCAGCACCAACGGTGGTTGCAGTTAAGAAATTGTCTCTCGTGACGGGAAGGGAAATCACAGAAGACTCAGGTGCCCAAAAGGGATCAGAAATTGAACAAGCTCACAATGGAGAACTACCTCCTTCTCCTCAAGAAACTCCAGCAGAGGTCCAAGCAAGTCAAAAGACCTATGCTTCAATTCTTAAACAAAATGCAGCACCACCCGTGCTTAAAGTTAAGAAATCGTCTCTCGTGACAGGAAGGGAAGTCACAGAAGACTCAGGTGGCCAAAAGGGATCCGAAATTGAACAAGCTCACAATGTAGAACTGCCTCCTTCTCCTCAAGAAGCTCCAGCAGTGGTCCAAGCAAGTCATAAAACCTAAGCTTCAATTCTTAAGCAAAATGCAGCACCACCCGTGGTTGCAGTTAAGAAATTGTCTCTCGTGACGGGAAGGGAAGTCACAGAAGACTCAGGTGGCCAAAAGGGATCAGAAATTGAACAAGCTCACAATGGAGAACTGCCTCCTTCTCCTCAAGAAACTCCAGCAGAGGTCCAAGCAAGTCAAAAAACCTATGCTTCAACTCTTAAACAAAATGCAACACCACTCGTGGTTGCAGTTAAGAAATCGTCTCTCGTGACGGGAAGGGAAGTCACAGAAGACTCAGGTGGCCAAAAGGGATCAGAAATTGAACAAGCTCACAATGGAGAACTGCCTCCTTCTCCTCAAGAAACTCCAGCAGAGGTCCAAGCAAGTCAAAAAACCTATGCTTCAATTCTTAAACAAAATGCAGCACCACCCGTGGTTGCAGTTAAGAAATCATCTCTCGTGACGGGAAGGGAAGTCACAGAAGACTCAGGTGGCCAAAAGGGATCAGAAATTGAACAAGCTCACAATGGAGAACTGCCTCCTTCTCCTCAAGAAACTCCAGCAGAGGTCCAAGCAAGTCAAAAAACCTAAGCTTCAATTCTTAAACAAAATGCACCACCACCCGTGGTTGTAGTTAAGAAATCGTCTCTCGTGACGAGAAGGGAAGTCAGAGAAGACTCAGGTGGCCAAAAGGGATTAGAAATTGAACAAGCTCACAATGGAGAACTGCCTCCTTCTCCTCAAGAAACTCTAGCAGAGGTCCAAGCAAGCCAAAAAACCCATGCTTCAATTCTTAAAAAAAATGCAGCACCACCCGTGGTTGCAGTTAAGAAATCGTCTCTCGTGACGAGAATGGAAGTCACATAAGACTAAAGTGGCCAAAAGGGATCAGAAATTGAACAAGCTCACAATGGAGAACTTCCTCCTTCTCCTCAAGAAACTCTAGCAGAGGTCGAAGCAAGTCAAAAAACCTATGCTTCAATTCTTAAACAAAATGCAGCACCAACGGTGGTTGCAGTTAAGAAATTGTCTCTCGTGACGGGAAGGGAAATCACAGAAGACTCAGGTGGCCAAAAGGGATCAGAAATTGAACAAGCTCACAATGGAGAACTACCTCCTTCTCCTCAAGAAACTCCAGCAGAGGTCCAAGCAAGTCAAAAGACCTATGCTTCAATTCTTAAACAAAATGCAGCACCACCCGTGCTTAATGTTAAGAAATCGTCTCTCGTGACGGGAAGGGAAGTCACAGAATACTCAGGTGGCCAAAAGGGATCCGAAATTGAACAAGCTCACAATGTAGAACTACCTCCTTCTCCTCAAGAAACTCCAGCAGTGGTCCAAGCAAGTCAGAAAACCTAAGTTTGAATTCTTAAGCAAAATGCAGCACCACCCGTGGTTGCAGTTAAGAAATTGTCTCTCGTGACGGGAAGGGAAGTCACAGAAGACTCAGGTGGCCAAAAGGGATCAGAAATTGAACAAGCTCACAATGGAGAACTGCCTCCTTCTCCTCAAGAAACTCCAGCAGAGGTCCAAGCAAGTCAAAAAACCTATGCTTCAACTCTTAAACAAAATGCAACACCACCCGTGGTTGCAGTTAAGAAATCGTCTCTCGTGACGGGAAGGGAAGTCACAGAAGACTAAGGTGGCCAAAAGGGATCAGAAATTGAACAAGCTCACGATGGAGAACTACCTCCTTCTCCCCAAGAAACTCCAGCAGAGGTCCAAGCAAGTCAAAAAACCTATGCTTCAATTCTTAAACAAAATGCAGTACCACCCGTGGTTGCAGTTAAGAAATCGTCTCTCGTGATGGGAAGGGAAGTCACAGAAGACTCAGGTGGCCAAAAGGGATCAGAAATTGAACAATCTCACAATGGAGAACTGCCTCCTTCTCCTCAAGAAACTCCAGCAGAGGTCCAAGCAAGTCAAAAAACCTATGCTTCAATTCTTAAACAAAATGCAACACCACCCGTGGTTGCAGTTAAGAAATCGTCTCTCGTGACGGGAAGGGAAATCACAAAAGACTCCGGTGGCCAAAAGGGATCAGAAATTGACCAATCTCACAATGGAGAACTGCCTCCTTCTCCTCAAGAAACTCCAGCAGAGGTCCAAGCAAGTCAAAAGACCTATGCTTCAATTCTTAAACAAAATGCAGCACCACTCGTGCTTGTAGTTAAGAAATCGTCTCTCGTGACGGGAAGGGAAGTCACAGAAGACTCAGGTGGCCAAAAGGGATCAGAAATTGAACAAGCTCACAATGCAAAACTGCCTCCTTCTCCTCAAGAAACTCTAGCAGTGGTCCAAGCAAGTCAAAAAACGTATGCTTCAATTCTTAAGCAAAATGCAGCACCACCCGTGGTTGCAGTTAGGAAATCGTCTCTCGTGACGGGAAGGGAAGTCACAGAAGACTCAGGTGGCCAAAAGGGATCAGAAATTTAACAAGCTCATAATGGAGAACTGCCTCCTTCTCCTCAGGAAACTCCAACAGAGGTCCAAGCTAGTCAAAAAACCTATGCTTCAACTCTTAAACAAAATGCAGCACCACCCGTGGTTGCAGTTAAGAAATCGTCTCTCGTGATGGGAATGGAAGTCACAGAAGACTCAGGTGGCCAAAAGGGATCAGAAATTGAACAAGCTCACAATGGAGAACTGCCTCCTTCTCCTCAAGAAACTCCTGCAGAGGTCCAAGCAAGTTGATGAGCCCCAATTTTTGGTACAATTTGGGCTCATTTGGCCTACTTGCTTTGCTCAAACGATTCACTTTTTACTGCTTATGCATGAATTTCTTAGTTTATTCGTGTTGTTTGTAGGAAGAAGGGTAGACATTTTATCTACGTAACTAATGCATGATGCTTTCAGGGTTTTGGCATTAAAAGGGAGAAAAAGACAACGAAAAAGGAGACAATGAGACAATGAGGTGGCACTGCTGGTTTTTAGGAGAGGATGTCCACGGTCTTGGGGACCTTCCTCGTGATTCCCACCAAGAACTCCGAGCTCCAATCCATCTCCCCACCAAGCTTAGAAGCAGCCAGCTGTTCTACAGGAACAGGAGTTATAACTGTTCTACAGGAACAGTAGTTATGACTGTCCTACAGGATCAGCAGTTAAACTTTAGTTGGACAGCCGAGCTCCTAAACTCAAGGACATCTGTTGGATGATCGTTTTTGCATAAATACTGAGGCCGTAGCCTTGTAGAGAAGCTTTTTGAACCTTGGCATTACTCTTGTAATTGGAAAGTATGAGCTAGAGCTCAGTCTTTTGTTCCTTTTTGTAAGCCTATTTGGCATGACATCAGATTATGAATAAAGAAGGCAGATTTTGATCTAGTTCTAAGTTTTCTCAAGGATCTATAGCTCTCAGGTTAGGGCCCAACCTGAGAGCAATAGATCTCCTCAGTGTTGTAATGTGTTTGCATTTCGTTCCAGCACTTTGAGTTTGTTTATTTTCACATGCAATTCGAATTCACAGTTTGGTAATTTAGTCGTTTTCATGAGCATAGATAGGACTAGTTTATGGTGATTTGCTTTCAGTTGCTTAAGTTTGATAGGAGGATAGATATAATCTCTTGGAGCTCCAGCAAAAAGGTTGTAAAGGCTCACTGCCATCTCTCTGTTAGGGATTGGGGTGCAGTCCATTACCAACCACCAAAAAGAAAAACAGTTCTTCTAATCTCCATGACAGCTGCAACATAAATGTTTTCATTGAAGATCCATCCATGCATTTTTGACATCAAACCATACTTCCACATTTCACTGCCACGCATAGGTTTCATTTCTTGTTTTCCATTTCTGTTCATAGGTTTCATGGCACAGTTATCATAGGTTGATGAATTTCTCGTTTTGATGCATAAGTCATTTGTTTCATTTACACTCCTCCTTCTCAATCCACTTCCTTCTTCTTCTTCTTGACCTATCCTCAAGTCCTATTTAACCTCTATCTTACGCATTTACCCTCCAACTCTCTCGTTTCCCGCATAGCTCCATCTCCTTCAACTCTCATTGATCCCATCCTTCCAATCATCAAACCGCTGCATACACTCTTCCTCCATCTGATTCCTCTGCTCCTGAGCCATCACCAGCTCCATCTCCATCTCACCTATCCTCCCACACCACTCCAACACTTCACCATCTCCCAAAATCTCCACGGCCAAACATCCTGTAGAATTGCACAGCCATCCTGTAGAAACCCCTGAGTTTCCTGTAGAATCCCCTGCAGACATCCTGTAGCAGGCCACTCACTCGGTTTCCGAGCCCCTGAACGTGAGGAACCTCTGTAGACTGATGCTAAGGATCTCTGGGGACCTCTCCTAGCCTCCCCAACCTTTCCCAAGCTTTCCTTCCTTCTGCATCACATCTGCACAACCAAACCCTAATAAGCACAAAATCACAATCACTCCATCCACTTAAAGAAAAAATACAAAAACATGTCTTTTAAGATGCAAGTAGATTAGATTCATGAATTTTCACTTATTATAAGTAATGGCATCATTGGTAGAAGTTTCCTTCACATTCTTTGCATCATAGAGGTTAGACTAGTTAAATTAGGGTTTCCTAGGGTTTCCATGTTTTGACTTGCTTTCAGTTCATTTTTGCCAAGTAGATTAGCCTTCTTTGAGCCATCTTTCGTCCATCAGTTAACAAGCTTCTTCTGAGAGCCTATAGAAGTTGGCTTGAGCCCTAGCGGACTTGTGCCAGCTGACCAAGTGACAGCTGCGACAAGAGCTAGTACTTGTGCATACAGCACCGTCGCTTCCAAGTTTGTATGAACTACCGGGTTGATAAAATTAAGAGACAGGAAGCCCCAGGAGTTGTAGCATTATTGCTACAATACTGGAGCCCACCACAAGTCAAAAAACCTATGCTTCAATTCTTAAACAAAATGCAGCACCACCCGTGGTTGCAGTTAAGAAATCGTCTCTCGTGACAGGAAGGGAAGTCACAGAAGACTCAGGTGGCCAAAAGGGATCAGAAATTGAACAAGCTCACAATGGAGAACTGCCTCCTTCTCCTCAAGAAACTCCAGCAGAGGTCCAAGAAAGTCAAAAAACCTATCCTTCAATTCTTAAACAAAATGCAGCACCAGCAGTGGTTGCAGTTAAGAAATCGTCTCTCGTGACGGGAAGGGAAGTGACAGAAGACTGAGGTGGCCAAACGGGATCAGAAATTGAACAAGCTCACAATGGAGAACTACCTCCTTCTCCTCAAGAAACTCCAGCAGAGGTCCAAGCAAGTCAAAAAATCTATGCTTCAATTCTTAAACAAAATGCAGCACCACCCGTGGTTGCAGTTAAGAAATCGTCTCTCGTGACGGGAAGGGAAGTCACAGAAGACTCAGGTGGCCAAAAGGGATTAGAAATTGAACAAGCTCACAATGGAGAACTGTCTCCTTCTCCTCAAGAAACTCCGGGAGAGGTTCAAGCAAGTTGAAAAACCTATGCTTCAATTCTTAAACAAAATGCAGCACCACCCGTGGTTGCAGTTAAGAAATGGTCTCTCGTGACGGGAGGGGAAGTCACAAAAGACTCATGTGGCCAAAAGGGATCATAAATTGAACAAGCTCACAATGGAGAACTGCCTCCTTCTCCTCAAGAAACTCCAGCAGAGGTCCAAGCAAGTCAAAAAACCTATGCTTCAATTCTTAAACAAAATGTAGCACCACCCGTGGTTGCAGTTAAGAAATCGTCTCTCGTGACGAGAAGGGAAGTCATAGAAGAATCAGGTGGCCAAAAGGGATTAGAAATTGAACAAGCTCACAATGGAGAACTGCCTCCTTCTCCTCAAGAAACTCCAGCAGAGGTCCAAGCAAGTCAAAAAACCTATGCTTCGATTCTTAAACAAATGCAGCACCACCCGTGGTTGCAGTTAGGAAATCGTCTCTCGTGATAGGAAGGGAAGTCACAGAAGACTTAGGTGGCCAAAAGGGATAAAAAATTGAACAATCTCACAATGGAGAACTGCCTCCTTCTCCTCAAGAAACTCCAGGAGAGGTCCAAGCAAGTCAAAAAACCTATGCTTCAATTCTTAAACAAAATGTAGCACCACCCGTGGTTGTAGTTAAGAAATCGTCTCTCGTGACGGGAAGGGAAGTCACAGAAGACTCAGGTGGCCAAAAGGGATCAGAAATTGAACAAGCTCACAATGGATAACTGCCTCCTTCTCCTTAAGAAACTCCAAGAGAGGTCCAAGCAAGTCAAAAAACCTATGCTTCAATTCTTAAACAAAATGCAGCACCACCCGTGGTTGCAATTAAGAAATCGTCTCTCGTGACGAGAAGGGAAGTCACAGAAGACTCAGGTGGCCAAAAGGGATTAGAAATTGAACAAGTTCACAATGGAGAACTACCTCCTTCTCCTCAAGAAACTCCAGCAGAGGTCCAAGCAACTCAAAAAACCTATGCTTCAATTCTTAAACAAAATGCAGCACCAGCCGTGGTTGTAGTTAAGAAATCGTCTCTCGTGATGGGAAGGGAAGTCACAGAAGACTCAGGTGGCCAAAAGGGATCCGAAATTGAACAAGCTCACAATGGAGAACTGCCTGCTTCTCCTCAAGAAACTCCAGGAGAGGTCCAAGCAAGTCAAAAAACCTATGCTTCAATTCTTAAACAAAATGCAGCACCACCCGTGGTTGCGGTTAAGAAATCGTCTCCCGTGACGGGAAGGGAAGTCACAGAAGACTCAGGTGGCCAAAAGGGGTCCGAAATTGAACAAGCTCACAATGGAGAACTTCCTCCTTCTCCTCAAGAAACTCCAGCAGAGGTCTAAGCAAGTCAAAAAAACTATGCTTCAATTCTTAAACAAAATGCAGCACCACCCGTGGTTGCAGTTAAGAAATCGTCTCTCGTGACGGGAAGGGAAGTCATAGAAGACTCAGGTGGCCAAAACGGATTAGAAATGGAACAAGCTCACAATGGAGAACTGCCCCCTTCTTCTCAAGAAACTCGAGCAGAGGTCGAAGCAAGTCAAAAAAGTCTGATCTTTCAAACTAAAGTTAAAACGTATTCTGATTGTTCTTTTTAATAAATTTGTATAAAATTTAAATTTTTAAATATTTAGGATTATTAATTATAAAACAAAGATAACAAAATGTCAAAACAAACATGTATATATAATATATTTTGATTGTATGGTTAAAATTAACAATGAAATTCAAAATATTACAATTGAGGTATATATTTTTTATTTTTATTTACAGATATTGATACTTTATTTTTAAATTAAGACAAAAAAATATTTGATTTTTTTTATTTTTAATTACAAATATTGATAGTTTATTTCTAATTTTTTTCTCGAATTAAGAAACAAAATGATGCTTAGCTTTTGGAGGAACCATAAAAACCAACATTGCCATGGAAAATATTTTATCATCTTTTGTCATGACAAGTTTGATGAAAGAAGTTGGTTATGTTTAGTGCAAGGCCATTACTAAAAAATGTTTGGCTGGATCAACCCATCTAGTTGGTTGGAAAATGAAACAGAAACTAAGAAAAAAAAACTAGCTTTAGAAAGATTAGTAGGGAGATTATTATTTAAAATATATATATTTAAATATAACTCCTTTTTTTTAATATTGAATTATAATTTAAAAAAATATTTCAGGTTTTGTTTGAAACTAATGAACTCAATACTTCAAAATACAATCATATTATTCACTTTGATTGTCCAAAGACACTTAGTAACTATATTGTCTCTCACAAGGAAGTAAGCTATGTTGTATTTTTGGAAAGGTATTAATCTATTAAAGTCTAAATTATCAACTTTTCTATGTTCTAGATATGCACCCTCATAATTAATGATAGATATATTTTATTACATTTCATGGATAGAATTTTTGTTGGGAATAATGTTTAATTTGTTATGTAAATTGCTGTCAACAGATTTTATATTGTGTTCTATGTGAAAAATTAGGGCAACAACTTATTAGAGAGGTAATTGCTCAAAAAGTAAAAACCTGCTCAAAATTAGAAGATTGGTAGTGTAAGTAGATTTGTTTCAGACTTGATTGATAATCATATTAGTAATAATTTTACTCTATACTAATGTAGTTAATGGTTTAATTATATATGAGATTTATAGTAGCTTTGAGATCATACAACAGTTGTGTTTTGTTTGTTTCATTGTTTTTTTTATGTGTTTATGATGGATTATCACTTGGCTTCACATAGCTCTTGATAATAGCTTATTTCTAAGAATATCAGGAGAAAAATCTTTCAAAGATGCCTAGTAGACTCTACAAGAAGCTTACCAAAGTAGTGATCAAGTTAATGTGGTCAAGCTTCAGACATTGAAGCGAGAGTTCGAGAATTTGAAGATGAAAGAAGTTGAAAGTGTGAGTGAGGATTGTGTGAGAGTAAAAGATGTGGTCAATAAAATGGCTACACTTACTTTAAGTAATGAAGTTTTGATTAAAAGTGTATTGATATGTTTAACACATAGATGGAATCATGTTGCTGTAATCATGGAAGAAAGTAAGGATTTGACAAACTACATTTTGATGAATTGGTTGGATAGTTGATGTCTGATGAAGAAAGATTGAGGGGAACTTTTAAAGGTGTAGAGAAAGCTTCTTCACAAAGAATGAATATGCAAGCATGTGTAGTGCCAAAAGCAATCAAGGTCAAGGTAAATGGCAAAGCTTCAATTCTTCAAGAGGTAGAGGAAGAGGTGGCTCAAGGGGAAGAGGTAGTTTGAGAGGAAGAGGTAGACATATATATGATAACGGAAACATTGAATGTTACTATTGTAACAAGTATTGCTACTTTGAAAGAGAATGGAGATTGAAAGAAGTTACAATATTTCTACTTTGAAAGAGAATGGAGATTGAAAGAAGGTAAAAATGCTAACTATGCTTGAGAAAGTGGTGAGTATTGTCTATATCATTTACTTTTATCTTATACCAAAGGTGAAAATACTAGTAAAGATGTTTGGTACCTAGATTCTTGATGCTCTAACCATATGACATAGAATGAGAAGTTGTTTTTAGCAAATGATGGAAGTTTCAAATCCAATATCCAGCTTGGTGATGATAAATCATTGGAGGTTGCTACCAAAGGAGTTGTGGACGTCGAAAAGAAAAGGGTATAAAGAGTATTCATGACAATTATTATACTCCACAATTGAAGCACAATTTGTTGAGAGTTGGGGAGCTATGTGAGAAAAATTATAAAGTAGTATTTGAAAATAAGACATGTACTATATATGATAAGAAGAATGGAAATAGGGTGATCATTCTTGTGCCTATGACAAGAAATAGGATGTTTCCATTGAGGTTTGACGAATATAACAACAATATTGCAAATATGTCTTATGAGGATTCAAGTTTGTTATGACATCTCACCTATGGGCATTTAAATTTTCACAATTTGAAGTTTCTAACCTCACATGCATTAGTTTCTCGTTTGCCCGAGGTAGAAGAGCATAAGGAGGTTTGTGAAGGATGTGCTAAAGGAAATCATCCAAGGGAAAGGTTTCCGAAGGGAACTCCATGGAGTGCTCATCACCCACTTCAGCTTGTTCATTTAGACATATGTGGTAGAATAAAATTTTGGGTAAGTCATCATATTTTATCACATTTATTGATCATTACTCACGAAATTGTTGGGTATATTTCTTGAACGCCAAAAGTGAATCCGTAGATACATTGAAGAAGTTTAAAGCCCTTGTAGAAAATGAGAAAGGGTGCAAGATCAAATGTTTGCCACTCTAGGAGAAGTTTGCTCAAAATCTTTCAATAGTTATTGTACACACCCAAAAAGAATGGCATAGCTCAAAGAAATAATCATATTCTCGTTGAAATTGAAAGATGCATGTTACAGACTAAGCAGTTGAGCAATTCTTATTGGGGAGATGAGTACACCATTATACATTATGAATCTTAGCCCGAGGAGTACACTCTAAAAGATGACTCCTTATGAGGCTTGGTATGGAAAAAGGCCTAATGTTAATCATTTCAAAGTTTTTGGTTGTTTGGCTTATGTGCATGTACCTCATCACAATAGAAAAAAGTTAGATGAAACCAGTGAGTTATGCATTTTTATTGGTTATACTCAAACAAGCAAGGCTTATAAATTGTATAATCTTCTAAATAACAAGCTTATTGGCTCAATAGATGTAATTTTTTATGAAGGGGGAGTTTATGGTCATCAAAAAGGCCATGTTGAGAAGACAGAATCTATTTGGAATGATGATATAATTGTTGATATTGATCATGAGGAGCCAACTAATGTTTCTATAGCTAGTGGGTTAACTCCACCAAGCAAACCTTCATCAATTTCTTCAACATCAAGTTCAAATCCAACTCCTTCTCCAAGTTCTACAAGGAAGGTAAGAAGATTGAGTGATATTTATGAGAGGAGTGCAAGTCAAGCACATGAAGAAAGCCTAATAGGTGAGATAGTTAATTTCGCTTTATTAGCCGACACTAATTTTGAACCATCATGTTTTGAAGATGCCTGTACTAATGAGGTTTGGATGCAAGTCATGCAAGAAGAGATGGATTCCATTCAAAGGAATGACACATGGAAGTTGACAAAACCTCCACATGACAGTAAAAATATTGGCACCAAATGGGTCTATAAGACTAAATTTGACACTCATGGGAGTGTTGATAGAAACAAAGCAAGATCAGTTGCTAAACTCTTCAGACATAAGTATGGAATTGATTATGAAGGGACATTTTCATGAGTAGCAACAAATGATACCATTAGAACGTTGATTTCATTAGCAGCTCACAAAAAGTGGAGCATACATCATATGGCCTTGAAAAGGGCCTACTTAAGTGGGTACTTAGAAGATGAAGTATATGTGGAGGAGCCACAATGTTTTGAAGTGGAAGGAAAGAATAATAATGTCTACAAGTTGAAGAAGGCCTTGTATGGTCTGTAGTAAGCACCAAGAGCATGGTATGCTAGAATTGATGGATACTTTCACAAAAATGGCTATGGCTTCAATAGAAGTAAGAGTGATACTACCCTTTACTACAAACAAGAAGATATTGATATTCTAATCATAAGTTTTTATGTTGATGATCTAGTTCTAAGATGAATGATAAGTTCAAAGTTGCTATAATGAATGAATTTTAGATGCAAGATCTAGGCATCATGAAATATTTTCTAGGAATGGAGGTTTATCACAGTAATCATGACATTTTCATTTGTGAGACAAAGCATGCACAAGATATGCTAAATAAATTTGATATGCTTGATTGTAATCCATCCCCTACTCAAAGTGCTCATGGAGAGGTGTTATGTAGAGATGATGGTACTCATTTAGTTGATGAGAAAACTTAGAGAAGTATTGTGGGAAGCTTGATATTTCTAACTCACACAAGGGGTGATATTACATATTCAGTTTCACTTGTTTCAAGGTATATGACAAATCCATCTAAAATACATATGAAGGCACCCAAGAGGATTTTAAGGTATGTGAAAGACACTCTAAATATTGGTATTCATTACTACTCTTTGAAAAGTTCAATCTTGTTGTCTTGATGAGGGTAAGTCCACATGTGGAAATTGTTTCTCTTTTGGTTTTGGTTTGATTACATGGAGCTCAAGCATTGTTGTCCTCTCATCAAGTATGTTGGGGTTACTTTCATCATGTACACAAGCTCTTTGGATTAGAATGTTTTGGAAGAAATTGGAAAAAAACAAATTCAACCTACAATGATCTATTGTGATGATGTAAGTGCCATCAAGTTAGCAAAGAATCCGGTTCATCACACAAGGGCAAAGCATTTTGACATGAAATATCACTTCATTAGAGATTTGGTGGAGAATAATGATATTGAATTGAAGGATATAAAAGATAGTAAATGGTCATTAATAATTAAGGGGGAGTCTTGGGAATAATGCTTAATTTGTTATGTAAATTGGTGACAATTTAGTCTCTAAATGTTCTATGTGCAAAATTGGTGCAACAAATTATTAGGGAGTTCAATGCTCAAAATTAGAAGAGTGCACAAAATTAGATGATTGGTAGTGTGAGTAGATTTGTTTCAGATTTGATTGATAATCATATTAGTAATAATTTTGCTTTATAAGAATGTAGTTAATCATTTAGTTATATATTACATTTACATTACGTTTCATGTAACACACTCGTTGTGTTTTATTTGTTTCATTGTTTTTTTTAATGTGGCTTTATTCATAATTATGTTGGCTTAGCCATTTCATATTCTACAAATTTGGTAAAATAGAATTTTGAGCATGTTATTTTGTATTTCATTTTCAACCATTATATGTAAATTATTAAATTAGAAATACAATCATTTTTATTTTATTTTATATCTAAATTATTAAATTAGAAATATAATCATTTCTATTTTATTTTATTTTTATCTAAAAATTTAGATTTAAATGCTATTGTTGGCTGCATTTTTGCTTACATTCCTAGTGTTTTCCGGCCTCTGATTTGCTCACGTCCTCCACAGTGATGCCGTGGCTTCGATCTTCAATGAAGTTTCCTACTTTGCACGGGCTTCTGGTTCGTAAAAATGGGTTTCCTACTTTGCGTCTGTCGTTGTTCCGCGGGATCTGTCGATGGATTTGTTCTTTTTTTTTTTAGGATTTGGAGGATTTTGTTGCATTTGGTGTCCTCGAAAACGAAATGATATGTTTGACCAGGCACCGAGCCAGCCGTAAGGCCCTAGCCGACATGCGCGCGGAAGACCTGATGAAGAGTTGATCTGAAAGGCCTGATGAATAGTTGATCCAGTTGGGAATGTGGGGTTCTTGCCATCTCAAAATGCATTTTCATATTACCTGATTTCTTCGGTTGGTTTCACTCTTTTTGAGTTGAACGAAATCTGACAACGGATTTATGAAGGAGTTTTAGTCGTGTTCCTTTTCAATTACTAGATAATTTAGAAGATTCCGGAAGAGATGTGTAACTGGCTCAAAATTCCGTTTTCATGACCGAAAACACTTCATATGAGCTTGCTAGGGGGATTCAATCAAATAATATTCGACCCCTCGCTCATACAAGGGCAAGCAAAACAAGATTAGTGTTGTTGGAATTCTGTTAATAACAACAGCATTTTGTAGCTTTGGTTCAATAGATTGGTAGCTTAACTTAGAATAAGAAGGTAGATGAACCACTTGAAAATTAGCTTGCAAACTATATTAATGAACAACTTTGGAATGATGGAATTGAAAAAGTAATTTCTATATACGACTAGCTTGCATGATAATGATAATTCAAGGATATGGGCACAACAATAACATATGGGGGCTGCATTATCAATGCTAATAAGGGGCTTACACTATTAAACCTAACATTCAACTTTTTCAAATTTGTGACCATACTGGTTGTCATACATTCATTCCATCATGTCAAACCTTTGTACTATATTAATCACATACTTTCGTTGACCTAGATTAATTTCACTAGGTTCTTAGTATTAGTGCATCAACCCTAGATCCTTCATATCTAATTTTGCTACTAATTGTCTTTTGCATTCTTGAATATGACATTCCACCAATGTTCACCCTTCACTTGTTTCATATATACGGTTGGATGAGTAGAACTCTTTGAAAAGCCCAATCTTTGTAGATATGTGTCCATCTTAGCATATTAGGCCCTTTGAGCTTTCTTGAGCCCATAAAGTGCCTTCTTAAATGTGCAAAATTTTCTCTATCTTCCACTTCAAATCTAAAGGGTTGTTCCATATATACTTGTTCATGAATGGTACCATGAGGAAATGTGGTTTTGAAATCCATTTGATAGATGTTCCATCCCTCAAATACCTTGAAGAGTAGACTTTAACCAATTTGGTCTCTTTTGATTTGATCTTAGGGGATTATGACATGCTGCAAAGGTTCACTATGACCGCCTTCTTCATGATTGGAATCATCTTCTTCCTTGGATATTGTTCAAATAAAGGTACTTCATCATCATAGTCAATCACAAGATCTTTGAATTTCTTATATGCAATAATTTCATCAAACCTTACATCTCCGCTAACTTCAATTGGGTTCCCTTGTGTTATGCAGATTTTATATGTCTTTGAAGATTTACTATAGCCCATAAATATGCCCTTCAAGCTTGTAGTATCCAACTTCCTCCTTTTATATTTTGGAATGTGAATACATATAAGGAAATCAATAAGCACTTCCATTTTGAATATCGATAGTTATACCTCACCCTTAGAAATTTAGGTATATAATGATCATGTAACATAGATCTAACACTTTCTTCAATTGTAGGATCCTTAGGTTCTACTACATTTTTCTATAGATTTTATGGGACTCAAATTTACATTTATATGAATTAATATGCGGCCGTCCATAGGATACAAGAGCGATCCCCACTGGATGGAACTCATCCATGATACATGATAAATGATAAATGAGTTTTAAAATTAACATGACGAAAATTTTGGGCTAACAGGTGACCAATACTTATGAGGGGTTGCCACAAGTTTAGAGAGGAGCCAAAACAAAAAAAAAATTCCATGCCCTACACATCGTTTGCAAGGAACACGCCACCATCATAGCATTGGCCCCTCACCTTTATAGGAGGATCGAAGTACCATTGCGTCTAATGGTGGTATAGGGCCTTGTTTTGGACACTCTCGTTGGGCTAGCAAAATTAGTTCTCACTTAGTTTTCCCTCAAAACTTGGGAGGCACTGTCATATTTGTTTTTCCCTTTCTTTCGGAATGTCCAAGGAGCTTAACCACTTGCATTTCTTGATTTCTAGTGGTTGAAAATATTTATATGTAGTATCTCTTTAGGAAAATTAAGCTTCCCATTAAAATATCACATAAAAAAAATTGTATTTTAACTAGTATTACAATATATAACTTATTCTAGCAATAAATCATACAAATGAAGCTAATTAAAATTGAGTAATCCTTCCAATAACTCCTACTTTAGTTTCATAATCCAAACATAACTCCAAAACCACACCCTACTATCCTTGCATTATACTATTGATCTCACCTTAGAGTAGCTACTATAGTGGCTTTCTTGGTCAATGAGTTTCCTTGGTCACCTTGGCTCACCTAGATGTATTTGCCATGCTCCTCCTATTTCTTGCAACCCTCTATTTATTTCTTCTATCAACCACCTATAGAACCTCTAATGTAATATGGAAAAGCTACCTCACTACTTTTCTACCTGAATCATGGACTTCTAACCATGGTTCCATCTTGAATTCAATACTAGATTGCTAGAAACATTTGTTTCCATAAATCAAATCATTGAAATGACACTCTCATTTTTAGGATGAGAGTGCATGGACATAGATGGACATAGATGGCTCTCTGACACCTCTTTTTTCTCTCAATGGCCGAGAAAATGTGACATTGATATTTCTAGAGTTTAAATAGGCATCATCTAAGAGGAATAACATGGGAAAAAACCATGGATGTCCATATTCCTAGGGCCGAAATACCACTATTAAATTGACCTAGTGAAGTTTACTACCCTAAAGCTCGCTCCTAAAATCCCTAGAGTAGTGAGTTTCTAGAAAAGGGACAAATCTAAGGTGAGAAAGTATGGGGGAGACTATGTGACATTGATATTTCGAGAGTTTAAATAGGCATCATCTAAGAGGAATACCACTCGACAAAACCATGGATGTCCATATACCTAGGGCCTAAATACCACTATTAACTTGACCTAGTCAAGTTTACTCCTACAAAGCTCACTCCTAAAATCCCTAGAGTAGTGAATTTCAATAAAGGGGGCAAATCTAATGTGAGAAAGTATAGATGTCAAATATTTAATCACCCTACTTAATATTTAATATTTAACCACCCTAAATAATATCTACTGCAGCAAAGCCATGTTGCTAAAGAGTTAGCATGATAAACACTCTCATCTAGCCTCTAAAGGCCTCCCACATATTTACCCTCAAAATCTCTATCTAGAGGCAAGGCCTAGTAGAATATACACATACACCCACATATATAGAATTATATATATTTGCGTAGAAGGTATTGATAATTTATCTTATTAACCCATGTTGTAGAAAATTCTCTTTAGAAGGTGGGTTTTGTCTCAAGTTTTTGGCACTTGAACAAGATTTTGGGGGACACTAATTGGACCATGGCATTGGACTTCAACCTAGTTAAGGAGGTGGCTAAGTGAAAATTAGGAATTACGCTGCTCGATCCGGTCGTGATTTCCTTCGAGGAGACTGTCCAAGACATGGGCATAGAAGAAATCAACTTCAAAAATGACTCCATGTGGAATAATAGATGGGTAGGTAAGTGATGAGAACCACCAATAGGTGCATTATGAGGGTCATCATGCCATCCTCAAACTTTAGAACTATCAATTTCTCACATTTATTTACTTTTTTTGTTATATTATGTTTAGTGGGAAGGATAAAAGATGTTTGTCGTGTCACGGGGCCTAATATGGTTTAATTGTAGGAAATTGAGAAATTTTTTAAATGATTTCTATGTAGTGGCCGAGAGTAGATATAAAGGATAGAATCTTGGGGGTTTTCCACCTCTTTAACTCCCTCAATCGATGAAATATCATAACACTCTCTCTCTCATCAACTCGATGTCGTTCACAATCATGCAAGTGAAAGTAATGAGGAACAAGATCCACCATTCTCGAGTTTTGGGGAGCTACTAGTAGTTACCCTCTTGTATAAATGAGCATGTAGAAGCACTCATTAGGATTGAATTTTTGTTTCCAGCTAGGTGGCTATTTAGCTCAAGAACTTGGCACTGTTATTTTTACTGTTATTTGACGTATTAAACATTGATTCAATGATAATGGAAGGTTTCTCTTCTATTCAGCACTGAGTTAGTTCAAGAGGAATGAGGATTTTGGGTTTTGGCAAGACATAGTGTCTTAGGTATCTCTTCTATATTTGTATTTATTTTAGTTTCAGAGTATTTTTTTAGTTTCTTACATTTCAATACAGAATAATCCATCAAAATCTGTGACTCCATACTCTACCTCATCTATCTTATGGGAGAATGAAGAGAAGGATTTACAACCATAGTGAAAAAGTATTATGTTTATTATTTCTTGGAAGAAGATTTGTGTTAGTCATCTTATTTTTCATGTGATTTTTGTAGCTTAGGGGTGTGGGTATTGATTGGATCATAGTTATCACATAGATTAGATAGCATTTAAATTCAAATCATCTTTTACACTACTAGTTGTTTCATTTTGTCAATGATAAATGGGTGTATTCATGTGATGATAGTAGGGTTTTTTGGATCTGTAGGCAAGGGAACATTCCATGGAAAATTTTAGGGGCTAATGTTCGCCCAGTGGGCTAATTTTCCATGATTTTTCCACAAAAAAGATTCGCCAATTTCCAATTTTATAAAAGATGATTCGCCCAAATTTTAGAATATAAAATTATTTTACCTTAAAAATCGCCAACATTATATAGAGACTATATATAAAATAATTATAAATTTGAATAATTTTACAAATATATCAATAAACATTTATAATTTGCATATTAGGGATTAGTGAGATTCGCCAATGTTTTAAACTTCAAGAAAATTTCCCATCCTTAAAATTTTCCTTGGAACATTCTCCTCCTCAATCATGGGCTCCCTCACCTCCTCTTATGAACCCAAAACTCTTTCCCAAAAGATGTGTTTCATGAGATCATTTTCCTAGTGTCACTAAGAGCATCCCTCCTAGTGCAAGACAAGCCTTCCAAAAGGCTCTCACCTTAGCTAGGGGCTTTGGTCACCCTTCACTCATCTACCTCAACTTCCACACACCTTTCCATACCCTTCAACCATTATTTCCCCCCCTATCAAACCTTCTCGGCATCCCTCATGTAACGTTACACGCCCTTGTGTAGCAATACAAGGCTGAGGTAGCACCCTCCTATAACACACCTCTACCAATTTTTTTCTCCATGAGTTTTGATCCATGCTGTAACATGGACCTAGTTTAGAAGTATTTTTACCCCGAGCTATGATTTCATGATCAAGGGAAACTTCGAGGCCACTCCAAACCCTCCTTTTCCTTCACTACAAAAGCATAATAGTGTTATATTTCTTATCACAAATTTGCCACAAATAGAACATTGGTTTACATGCAAGTGTGAGTTAGTTAGATGGTACATATAATATTGAATTATGAATTGTCAGGTTATGCAAGAAAAAGCATCTTCTTTTCTGTAGGTAGATCTCATAACTAGATGGACGATTTTAAGATAATGTAGTTTCCTTTCTCCAAGTAGTTTAGCTCTTTCTTTTTTATTAATTGTTTCAATAGAATTTGCAGGCTGAAGTTAATGGCATTTTCCTTTTCATAGTTAGAGGTAGCTTCTAAAGTAAATCTTCATTAGCTAGCTTTCATTTTAATTCTGTAGGAGGAATGGTCTTGGAGAACTATTGATGATATGTCCTAGTTTAGGGTGACATGAGTAGAATCCCATGTATTGTGAAAATAGCACTCTCACGTAAAATTTTGTACAAACCCTAGATTGATAAATAGATTTGAGGACGCCTTGGGAGTTGCAACACTCTTTGTGCAATACCATGGCTCATCACTTATTGGCGTCAATTCCGGGGAGGTGTCTACATAGATGTTGTTTGTGCTTACGATTTTTTCTTGTTTTGCATATTGTTTTGAAGAAGTAACATAAAAGAAATAGAGAAAAAAAATATTTTTTGCTTCATGGGAGTAGAGATACTTGAGGAAAATTATTAGCAAAAACCCCCACACCCTTAAGGAGTCAACCTTCACTATTCTTGAGTTACTATAAGCTTCCCTCTCTGACCGCAGGGGGTTAGAAGACCCTCTATGTGAGAAACCTGAAATATTTGAATTGCCTATTCAGAAAGAAGAAGAAACCACTTCACCTACCCAAATTATCGATGAAAATAGGAACAACGAGGTATTCCCTATGAGAGAGACTCATGGAGAGGAGAGAATTAAGAATATAAGCCCTACCGCCCTTCCACACTTCCATGGGTTAACCTGTGAGGATATTGATACCTTCATTCTTTAATTTGTTGTTGCTTCTATGACCTATGACTATGCATATGATAATGAGAAGATGAAATTATTCCCCTCTACCCTTAAGGATGAAACCTTGCACTACTTTATGTGTGTGCCTGGCGGTAGCATCACTACATGTTCTCAAATGAAAAAATCATTTAATAACAAGAATAAAAACTACTATAGGTGAAAATAAGCCAAGGATGAAATATATAGAATAACTCTTGGACTTGACCAATCCCTAGAACTTTATAAGGACAGGTTTTGAACTTGGTTATAGAAAGGTGAGTTGCAACCTTAATCATGAATCACTCAAACTAATTTCTTATGTGAGGGATCAGGGAGGACATGTTGGAGACCCTCAACATGTTGTCTAGGGGATATATCTATCAATTATCCTATGATGACATAAAAAATGTGTTCAAGAATCACCCTAGGGCTCCTAGAAAGAGGGATAGGGCTAGTCAAGGCTTGGTTAGGTCCTCTTTCCACAACTTCCATCAAGAATGAGATAGGAAACATGCTGGAGGATTTTAAAAGTAAAATGTTCCATAACTTTTCTTTGTAAATGTATATGATACACATGAAGAGGAAACCTGAGGAAGCACATAGATCCCTAGTTATTTTTTGCCCTAAATGGACCAGAAGGCGCCCAAGTAATGAATGCCCATTAAATGTCACAAAGGTATGCTCAGTGTGTGAGAAAAACCATGTCATAGATAAATAATCTTCTTTGCATGGTTTAAAATTTGTAGGCCAAGGGGTAGAAGGTGGGGATGAGAAAATCCTGTTGATAAATCAAAGGATGTCTCAAGGACCTTGGCCATACCAACAAGGCATGAAATGTGAGATCCCTATACTATTACTGTGGCCCCTTATCGTATTTTTGTACACATGTAGTCCCCATATTTTTATTATTGTTCCCCATAGAAGCACAGTTTTGTTATTTTCATGCCCTTAGAATATTATTGTTATGCCCGTTTGGATTATATTGTGACCCCTTAGGCTACTATATATAGAAAGGATGCCTTGACATTTGTATCATCCAATAATTTTCCATTTTTGTAATGTAAAGGAGTTTTCCCCCTCAAAGAGGCTTATTTTGAAGTCGTAGATCTATCTATTCTTTTATTTTTTGAGCTCATTGCATAACATTTGGTATGAGAGCTTTGGATTCTAGGGCTTTGAGTACTCCAAACACGTCATCATGGAATGTACAATATAAATTTCTTTCTAAAACATTTTAAAAGACGAAATTAAAATCCATTTCTAGATATTGAAGCTATAAACATCTACGCCAAATTTTAGATCTTGTCTCGCTATATTTTCGGAAATATTTTCCAAGGAAGTTAGGGTTTTTGGAGGCTCCTCAGTTACATCCCAAACATGTGATCTTGGTAAAATCGTCATAACTTTCTCTGTGAGCATCATATTGAAATTTCGTAATAATTTACCAAAAGAGGATGGACTCTGGTTTTATGTACATTTTTTTTAGATCTAAAGGTCAAAATAGTGACATGTGGCAGGTCATACAAGTCCACTTTACTCAACGATTCTATTATCATGTCATCGTGGAGTATTTTGCATAACTCTTTCTTGAAGAATCGAATATTGATCACACTAGTGGGATTAGAGAGAGAACTCATAGGGCTACCACTGGACGCAATTTCAGACCTTGGAGATCTGAAATTACAGAGATACGGAAAATTCAATATCGAGCTCATACAAAGCGAAAACTTGTGTGTAGGCTTTTTGTTTTTTTTTTTGTTTTCATAAGTTTGGTTTGAAAAACTATTTTGAAGTGATTAAACGAGCATAGAGAAGCATAACTATCATTAATCAATGCCCCGAAGAAAGAAAATGGAAACACGTAGTAAGAAATTTTTATGCCAAAGTTTCAAATCCCAACTCAGATCCATCATCAGGACTTATGAATGATGATAAAAGAAGAGCTTCTTAGAAGGAAATAAATAATAATGAGGAAAATAGATATTTTTAGGATCATCAAAATGTCGGCTGAATATTTATCTTTAATTTATTTATTAATTAATTATTTATTCAATTATTTATTTTTAGTAAATTATTTTTATTTTGTTGATGAGTTTTTTACAGGTGAGTTAATATATTAATTTAAAATTCAAAACCTAAATGGTAATAATAATTAAATATTTAATATATGTTAATATAATAATTTTTATTTTATTTTATTTTATTTATTTATTTATTTATGGTTTTTGTTGAGAAATGTTTTTTTATTTTTTTGTATATATTAGTATTTAAAGAATAGAGAAATAAGAATGTCAGGCGAGGCAGTAACTCTCCAACGGCAGAAAAATTGATTGGTGTGTTTATTTCATAGGTATGTTATTGTTTTATACAATAGAAGTGATTGTTGAGTTCATCTTCCGATGACTGTTCACATTCCTGATTTATTTATGTTACAAATTCCCCAATCATGAGGATTAGGTGTCAACATTCCCCCCCTTAATCTGAAGGGATATTGGTGAGTCCAAGCATCATTCCGAATCGTTCAAGATTTTCCTTTCCAAGTGCTTTGGTAAAGATGTCTGCAACTTGCTCATTTGTGGAACAATGACGGAGATGGATTGTTTTGGCATCAACATGATGTCGAATAAGATGATATTTAGTATTGATATGCTTTGTTCGATCATGGAACTTTGGATTCTTGGCCAACTTTATTGCAAAGGTGTTATCAATCATGAGTGGAGTTGATTGTACTTGTTTTACCTACAAATCTTCAAGAATTTTCCTGAGCCACACAATTTCTTTCGTTGCTTCAGCTGCTGCCACGTATTCTGCTTCAGTTGTAGAATCTGCTGGAACTGATTGTTTGCGTGATCTCCAGGAGACAGCTCCTGATCCAAGACTCATAGCATATCCTGAAGTAGATACCCCAGTTTCTTTGTCTCCATCAAAGTCTGAATCAGAGTATCCAATCAAGGTGAAGTCGTCCACCTGTGTATACTTGATTCCAAGGTCTTGAGTTCCCTTCAAGTACCTTAGAACTCTTTTTTCAACAGACCGATGTCCATCACAAGGCTTTTGCAAGAACCTGGAGAGGATTCCAACAATAAATGAAATGTCTGGTCTAGTAGTAGTGAGGTAGATGAGACTTCCTACAAGCTATCTATACTTTGTTGCATCCTCAAATTCATTTCCTTCAATAGATGTGAGCTTTAAGTTTTGTTCCATTGGAGTAGAAAGAGGATTGCACTCTGTCATGCCAAATCTGTTTAACAAATCTCCAATGTATTTCTTTTGAGAAAGAAATATGGATTTTGGATGTTGGGTTACTTCAATGCCAAGATAGTAATGAACATAGCCCAAATCAGTCATTTCAAAACTTTTCCCTAATTCCTTCTTTATGGATGCAATGTAGCTTTCATTGTTCCCTGTCATTAAAATATCATCTACATATACCACAAGATACACAACTGTTTTTCCAACTTTCTTGACAAATAAAGTTGCATCATCAAGATCAAAATGATTGAAGTTGAGTTTCAGAAGATGCTCAGTTAGTTTTTCATACCAGTTTCATGGTGCTTGTTTGAGGCCATACAAGGACTTCACAAGTTTGCATACTTTATGTTCATGTCCTTTCATAGCAAATCCTTCAGGCTGGGACATAAAAACATTCTCTTTTAGATCTCCATTCAAGAATGCAGTTTTTACATCCATTTGATGGACTTTCTAACTGTTCTTAGCAGCTAGTGCAAAGAGTGTCCGGATGGTGGCCCATTTTTCTGTGGGGGCAAAATTTTCCTCATAATCGACCCCTTCCTTCTGTGCAAACCCTTTTGTCACAAGCCTAGCTTTGTGCTTTTCAAGTGAGCCATCAGCTTTGTATTTGTTCTTGTAGACCCACTTGCAGCCAATTGGTTTGGTTCCAAATGGAGGATCGACCAGCTTCCAAGTGCCATTATTTATGAGGGCATCATACTCCTTTTGCATCGCTTCTTTCCATTCATCATGAGAAGCAGCTTCTTTGAAGGAAGTTGGTTCAAAATCTGTAGACAAGTTCAATTCACAATCATAAGTAACATCCATATCAACAGGTGAATTAGAGTCATCTACATCACCTCCATCTTGTCGGTTTGTATTTCTGGTTCCTGTTTTTCCAATTTCATCAGGATGAACACTCTCAAGTGTCTTTGTCAGCCACTTTGGGGGACCTTTCTTAGATTTTCCAGGCTGCTCTGTTGATTGAGTTGGGACTGAATCAAGATTTAGTCTCCCAATTCTATCAATTACATCACTTAAAGCATCATCCGTTGTTGGAGTTTCATGCAGGGGAGATTGTTCTTCAGAAGAAGATTCCACATGTTGATCTAGTATAGGAATCCCCCCTTCAAGATGTGGAATTTGATTATCGAATTCTTGAAATGATTTTGTTTTTGCAAATCTATCCAAGCGATCAAGTTGCCGCTCAACAACATTTTCAGATTTGGATGATTCCAGAAAAATGACATCTCTAGATACAACAAACTTTTTATTTACTTCATAATAGAGGCGGTATGCTTTAGAGGTGTTTGAATACCACAGGAAGATACACTTACGACTTCTAGCACCAAGTTTGTTTCTATGTACCATTGGTATCAAAGCATAACAGGTGGAACCAAAGATCCTGAGATGTTTTACTGAAGGAACATGTCCATACCACAATTCATAAGGAGTCTTGTTTCTTATAGCATTAGATGGACATCTATTCTTTATATATGCAGCACATAGAACAACATCAGCCCAAAACATTATCTTTACATTTTTGAAGAAAAGCATGGATCGTACCATATTCAAAATTGTTCTATTCGTTCTTTTTGCTACACCATTCTGTTGGGGATTATAAGGTACAGTTGTTTGATGTTTGATCCCATGTTGGCGAAGATAGTTTTCAAATTCATTTGATGTATATTCTTTTCCATTATCAGTGTGAATAGACCCAATATGAGATTGTGCATCATTTTCAATCCATTTATGAGAATTCTTTAATGTTTGAAAAGCATCAGATTTGTTCTTCAATAAATAAACCAAACACATTCTGGTGTAATCATCAATAAATGTCATGATATATTTATTTCCATTTGCAGAAGGAACAAGCATTGGACCACATAAATCAGAATGAATGAGTTCAAGCTTCCTATGTGCTCTTGAATGTGAATCATGAAAAGACTGTTTGCTATGCTTTCCTAGAATGCAAGCATCGCATTGCTTATGTTTCCTAGGAATTGTAGGCAAACCAGCAACACCATTTTTCTTCAATAAGCGGAGACTGCCATGGTTTAAATGTCCGAATCTAGCATGCCATAATAAACTTGATGGAAGTGTACCTTCTTCATGATGAGAAATATATGAGAAATGTTGTGCATGAGCAGAGGTTCCTTGCAGTTTGAGAAGTCTTTCTTCTTCTATTCCCCTCATGACAAGTGAGTGGTCAGATGCTTTTCTTACCTCAAGCTTGCCATCAAACATATGAATGGAGTGACCTTACTGGCGGATGTGGACTAAGGACAACAAGTTTCTCTTGAGTTGTGGGAGATATAGAACATGATCCAGAAGAAAGTCTGGAAGACCAGGCAGTTTAAGCCTGATTGTGCCAAGACCTGATGGCTTGATTTTTTACTGATATGCAAAGTATACTGCTCCATCAACATTGTCAGTGAAATCTTCAAAAAAATCTTTCCTATGAGTCATATGATAGGTTGCTCCTAAATCAAGCAACCAATCATTTTTTGAAGAAGCAAGTGAAGCATTAAACAGGTCTTCATTTACTCCAATGTTACATTGTGCCTCAATATAGTGAGCGGATTCAGGTGCTTTACCTTTGTCTGTATCATCAGTTTTACCTTTCTGCTGGTTTCTTTTCTGCTCAATTTTGTCCCATGGTAGCTTGCATGTAGAATCATCATGTGATCCATTTCATTTGCAGCGAATGCAATGTAGATCTGCCTTTTCTCCTTGAGAATGTCTACCCCCCCTGCCTCTGAAATATCTTCCTCTTCCTCTTCGTCCACCTCTTCCTCTTGTAGAGTCTTGAGCATGATGCTTTTCTTTATGAGCAAGGAAAACAGTCTATTCAGAAGATTCAGGGACTGTCTTCTTTCCAAAGGCTTTCTCTCTTTCAACGAACGTTTTCACAAGAGAACCAAAGGTTATATCTTTAAGATTTCCATTTGCTTGTAGAGACTCAAGATAATTGGAGTAAGTAGGATAGAGTGCCTTGAGAAAAGAAATAAGAGGGATATCCAGCTCAACCTTAGTGGATTTAATATCATGCATTATAGACTTTACTTCAGATGCAAGAGCAAGAGGATCATTATTTTTCAGTTCAAGAGTGAAGAGTTTAATCATGAGCCGAACAACTTCAAGTGCAGAATGCGAGTCATAGAGTTCTTTCAGCTTTTGTAAAGCTTCAAAGGCAGTTGAATATGATGAAATATGGCGACTTGCTTTTTCATTTACAGATGCTGTGATTAATGCATATGCTTTGCTGTTCTTGTTATCCCAAATGACGAGCTCTTTGTCTGATGTAGGCTATACTGGGTCATTGTCTCCTTCTCCGACATACACTCCCTTACACAACTCATTGAAGATGAGGGTGTGTTTTATCATCTGGGACCATTCAGGATAGTTCTCCTTGCCAGTGAGAACTATTCCTACCATAGAGATGATTGAATGCATTCTGTAAAAAATTACTTCTGCTGATAGAATAATACTTCTAATGGCAAAAAGAATGATTCTGATTCTGCTACGCCATTTATATATTATTGACCATTGAAACAAATGCTGATAACATACTACCACTGTAACATATATCACCACACATATATATATATATCTATATATATATATATATATATATATATATATATATATATATATATATATATATATATATCACCGCATAAACAATTTGAGTGCTTGTGTTAAATGCTGCCCAAACGTCCGCGGGACATGGTACTGGAACAAATAGATCACAAACAATATGTTGTGATATTACCGTCGCTCTGGTTGAATAAAACTCAGATTGACAACACAAGAAGCCACATGACTGGTCCACATGTAATTACTGAAGAGACTTGGGGAGTGAAGTACAGAAACTGAAAAAATAAAGAACACATCTGCCGAAGATCAGCATATGGCAGAATCTGATGATGACACTCAAGACTCTGAAAAAGAAGCTCAAAGTCTGGCCCGCGCGAAGGAATGGATCCTTTCAATGCATATTGACACGCTTGATCTAACGGATATTTTGTCCAACTTTCCAGAGATTTCAGTTAAATACCGAAAACGCTACAGAAAGAAGGTTTTACTAATGGCGATAGGAAGAGATGAATACAAAATTAACAGACGAAAGTATAATAACCCTGACGTTACTAGCAAAGAAGAGCAACATCCATGCCATGAAGCGAAAGATCAAAACACTGTCGACTGCGCTGACGAGGACCCGTTGTACATGAAGGCATTGTATCATGCGCTTCCAATGGATTATGCAACTATTACAAAGCTTCAAAATAAATTCAAAGGTCAGGTAAACCAAGGTACAGTATGGAAGCTCATGGATAAGATGGCAAGCGATGGGTTTATCGAAGCTCGAGGCTCAAGCAACAAAAGGCTCGGTAAACGTGTAATTCAATCAGGAATGACTAGGAGAAAACTGCTCGAGTTAAAAAAAGCGTTGGAAAATCAATCACAGGGAGATCATTTCTCCAAGAGACCGATGAATCCAGAAACTCCCGTTGTTGAGAAAGACACCTCAACATGTGGACGGTTACACTCAATGGGATCGGATGTCACTAGACATGGACATCAAAACGGTTCATTTCATAGTGGCCAAGCATGCTCTAAACCAGGGAATTTCAAGAAACCCGTGTCACCAGCAGGAACAAGAGTAGGCATGGCCAAGCGAGCGGCATCAGTAAAAAGCATTGTACCAGGAACGGCTATAGCAAAGCCTAATTCGACCGCTGATCATGAAGCCAATATGGGAAGCATTTACCCCAATGCGGATGTAATTAGATGCAGTCAAGACTCCCTGGAGAACAATTTGCAAGACAGGCACACTCGAAAAGCTAGCATGAGAGCGTTAGGTGAGAGAACGTTAGGTGAGAAAGCGTCAGGACAGCACAGGCTTGGAAGAGACGCAGGACAGAGGCAGTGGCAGGGAGTTACGACTATTTTAGGATTGGCTCTGATACCATGTCAGGCCAGGCAGTAACTCTCCAATGGCAGAAATACTGATTGGTGTGTTTATTTCATAGGTATGTTATTGTTTTATACATTAGGATTGATTTTTCAGTTCATCTTCCGATGACTGTTCACATTCCTCATTTATTTATGTTACAAATTCCCCAATCATGAGGATTAGGTGTCAATAAAGAATATTGTATTAATATTTAAAGTTATTTGATTTACAATTATATTAATATTAATAATAATTAATATATTAATTAATTGCTATAAATTAATTAATATATTAAATTAATTAATATTAATAAATGTTAATAAATCAATACTAATAATGTTAATAGATATTAATAGGGTTAAAATATTAATAATACTTAATTAATAAAGTTAATAAATATTAATACTTAATTTATAATCATCTAATAATGAATTAACAGTAATTAACATTAATAATAATTAATATATATTAATTAATTGTTATATTAATTAATATATTAAGCTAATTAATATAAAAATAAATGTTACTAATGTTAATAAATCAAAATTAATAATGTTAATATATTAAATTAGTAATCACTTAATAATTAATTAAGAGTAATTAATATTAATAATAAATAATATATTAATTAATTTCTATATAAATTAATTAATATATTAAACTAAATAATCTTAATAAATGTTAATAATGTTAATAAATCAATATTATTAATGATAATGGATATTAATAACGTTAATAAATATTAATAATACTTAATTAATCACTTAATAATTAATGAACAGTAGTTAATTCGCTGATCAAGGGAAGCCAGCTCCCGCTAATCTCCATACCATTGTCTCTGTTGAGATTATGAGGATGTTTGATAATTTCAAGTGCTTCTCTCATCTTTCATCTATGATGCTACTCTTCCCTTGCGACAATTGAGGCGCTTTCCAAGCAGATATGGTGCTTAGTTTTTGAGGAGTGCTCTGCGAAGGATGAAGTACGAGACCTCTCATTCCTAATATCAGCGCCATGTTACTTGAGTCTCATCTGTAGGGAGCGACCTGTTTCACCAATGTAGCTTTTTCCACATGAACAATCTATTTTATAGACTCCTTTAAGCTGATGTTTGTCAATATCATATTTTACAAACCTCATACCTTGCCTAATAGTTCCAGGTGCTGAGAAATGCGTGATTATGTGTGAAACATTGACATAAAAATGTTCATACTGTGGATTCTTCGGTAACTGAGTCAAAAGATACAAACCACAGATCTCTTAAATCCAGAACCTAGTAAGAAACCTGAAAGATCTACCATGACTCATGAAGTAGAGGAAGAAACACAACATGATATATTAAAATTGTGAGACCAGGTGCAATAAATATCACTCTCACAAAAAGTAACAAAAGCTAAGATGGATGGTTGAAAGAAAGGCATGGAACCTAAGATGGATGGCATGGAAGATAATATGGAAGCCAAGATGGAAGCTAATATGGATGGTTTGGAAGAAAAACCGAAAGAAAACATTGAAGATTTGAAGAAAGACATGCAAGGTTTAAAAGGAGGTTTGAAAAAGTTGCTACAAGAAATTATTTGTAATGGTGAAAAGGTAGTAGAGGAAACTCATGATAAGAACAAAAGTAATGTTAATCATGATTTCATAGAATTTAACATTGGATTAACGACACACCATGTTCCAAATATCGATATGAGAAAGTTTTATGACAAGGATCTCGTAACATGGATACTAAATATGGAGCAATATTTCGATCTCCATAATGTGAAAAACACACAAAAGGTACATTGAAAATTTATATTTGGAACCCAATCAATTTTCATGGTATCAATGGCTTTCCTCTCGTAATCAAATTTTCACTTGGCCAATTTTTATGGAGGAAATGGTAACACATTATGAGAATACAAAAAGTAGGGCCTTCTTTAGCCAATTGATAAATCTCAAACAAAAGGGTTCAATGGTGGAGCACATTGATGAATTTCAAAAATTGAATATAAGGGTAAAATATATTTTAGAGGAGCATAGGATTGATGTGTTCATAGGGACTTTAAATGATAACATCAAACATGAGGTTTTCCTGTGGGAACCTCATTCATTAGAGAAGGCATTCAGATTGGCAAGAAAAATTGAAAGAAAAATTATGGAAACAAGGAAGCCTACCACTCACAACTATAAAGATTAAGTGTTGTTTCCCCCAGCCTTCCACAACCTACAAGGTTGACACCGCAACAATTGGAAGAAAAAAGAGAAAAAGGGCTTTGTCACAGTTGTGATAGAAAAGACAGTAAGGGTCATAAGTGTGTTGAGAATAAATTATTTTACATAGATTGTGAAGAGGAGGAAGAAAAGGGACAAGAAATGTCAAAATAAGAGGATATACACCACGAACCAAACCTAGAGAAAGAAGAAAGGAATACGACCATATCTTGTAATGCATTGGCATGAATTACCACTCCTCAAACCCTATGATAGATGGATATATCAAGAATAAAAATGTAATAGTGTTGATTGATTTCGGTAGTACCCATAATTTTATTCTTTGTAAGATAACCAAGGAATTGAATTTCTTCCTATATCCAGCACAAGAGTCTCAAGTGATGGTTGCAAATGGAAGAGCCATAATTTTTTTTCAAAAGTTCCATAACATAAAGCTATCCATGGGAGAATATGTATTAAATAATTCAATGCTTTCCATTCCAATGGGTGGTGTTGATGTTTTACTAGGAGTCCAATGGCTGCAATCTTTAGGTATGATCGCTTTTAATTTTCAAGAGCTTTTCTTGAAAAAAAATTTGGAAGGAAAGGAAGTTGAATTAAGGGGTATTGCAGGGAAATCGTGAAAGATAATAAGCTCTAAGAGTATGATAAAGCTTCTAAAGAAAAAACAACAAGGCATAATTGTGCAATTATGTTCACTAGAGGTTCCCACATCGAAATTATATATTTCTCCAAATCTCAAAAAAGTTTTGGACAATAACTCCAAGATATTTGAGACTCCCAAAGGCCTCCCACCTATTCGTGATCATGGTCATCTTATTCATTTGATTCCAGGAAGTATTCCTCTAAAGATGAGGCCTTACAGAGTTATTATAGTGTTACGAATATTAGAGTGATAAATATGAGGGTCCCTTTACAAAACGAGAAAAGTGTAACAACGTCTTCATTAAATGAAACATTTGAAATATTAAAGAGGTGTGTAGAAATTTCTAACCGAGGTGTCACTAGGAAAATTCTTGCGAATGTCCACCTTTGCTCCCAACATTGAAGTATAACATCTAGTTCGCCACGAGCTAGATGTGTGTGCTAGACCGGTCACCAGAATCAAAAACCTCTATTGATTCTTCAATGGTTGTGTTGTACTTTCTCTTCTATAATATATTATCCATTCAACAGTGTCCCTCTTCTATTATTTTCCTTAGCACTAACCCAGGATTTTCCATTAAATCTCGCTTTTCTCTCAAGCGACGCTTTACTCTTGTTCAATATTAGCATCTTTCCCCACCTAAATGATTTAATGAATTTTCTCTCATATCCATTAAACCTTATCGATAATATTGATCATGGAAGAGTTATCCCATTTGTTGGACACCTAATCCTAATGGGTTAGTGTGGAAGTCGAATGGACAAAGTAGTCCAAGAGACCTTGGGATCTGAAACCCAAGAGTCACAACATTGTATTACAAATGTACATCTCCTGTTAATAAAAAAATGTACTGCATGATTTATCTTTCATATCTTTTGTTCTGTCCATGTGTGTTTAACATGGTATCAGAGCCGCTTGTTTTTCTGTGGCCTGTTATGTGCACATCAGTACTGCGCCCTCTGCCCTGCTGAATGTGCTATACACCTGAGCGTTAATGCGTTTTTTACCTGAGCGTTGATGAATGCATAGAAGCGTTGTTACTGGTTCGTTTTTTACTGCCTCTCTACGCATGAATACTGGTGCCTGACATGGTGACAGTGAATGGTATTAAACACTGCCCTCTCTCACGCTGTTGACCTAATTCGAAACGGTGCTCCTCTCTGCCATATGGTATTTTTAATCATTGTCTGGACTCTGCGCTCACTGAGCTAAACATAATTGCCTGACTACATTCTGGAAACGCTCTCTCTCTGACTCTGTCGTTCTGTCGCTGCCTCTGTCCTGACATAATCTGCTCTCTGGAATTTCACCAAGAAGCAGGCGAACAATTTCAGCCCTGAAACTGAGCAATTCATTGCTTGAAGGAGACCGTTGGTTGTCTGGGCGACATTCTGAGTCAATGGGTATTGCCTGGACCGATTTTACCTTGCCTAATGCAAATACCATTGTTGCCTGAGTCGATTTGTCTCACCTGTGCGTCGTACGTCCTCGCTCTGGTCGATGTTGTCTCGGACCTTAATAGTCCAGTTCCCTTGATAGGGATTGTGAGAAACTAAAGGATAAACTCTGCGTGACATTCCCAATCGTGCAGAAGGTGCAGCATTCCCATGTTGCTCATGCACAATCTGAGCGGCAGACTTTGAAACGGTTCCATCTGTCTTGGCTTTTACTTCAGGTTTCATGCGCACCTCATTTCCTTCTTGTTTCACTTTCAGTTCACCGATTTCAGCATCAAGTGCAGGTGAAACAACTTCACACTTTATGACTATTAATACCCTCTGTGGCTGATTCTGAATGGTGTTGCAAGTGTAATCAATAATACGAATAAGCCCTAGATTTTGTAGCTTCCCAGAGTTTACTTCGCCAGCCATACTCATTGAATCTAGTGTTGCTGCTCCCTACGGGCTTGAGATCCACGACCTGCACAACTATATCAGATAGCTCCGAGGGCGAAGGATTTGCGATCACAGCATCCAGGGATCCCGGGGTAACCATTTCCTTCGCCATAGTGCTTTGTTTCTTACAATCTGGCACAAAATGGAGTAGGAACAGCGACCGATCGGCAACAGTGCTGCAACAGAATGAACACCATCACCAACATCAACATATAGGTACTCATTTGAAGAACGAAGAGCAGGTTTTGGAACGCGTTGAAGCTTTGATGTGGCACGAGTATGTGTGCATTTGTCTGTATGAATGTTTTATAAATGTTAACAATTTTACCAACATCTTGGAGAATGTTGACGCCCTTTCTATATCCGTATCCATATTTAAAGTTGCAAGGACACAAGAAGAGTGAAGGCATGTCATGGTTCTGAGAGCAAACATAATTCTGGAACAATTTCATGTAGCAGAGGTCTAATGTTTTGGCAGTGACCATAAACAGAGCATGGTGGCGATATACCTTCTTCACGTTTTTTGAAAACTTGGCGTCGTCTGTGGGAAGCGAACCCACGACCACGCTATCTGGTGTTCATGTCCTCGGATGAGGCTCCTCAATAAAAAAAAAACCTTGCAGGTGAAGAGAGAGACAGTGGATTTAGCTGAAAGAGGCATATTGTTGAAGGTTTCCACTGCCTCTCGAAGCCTGTTAGTGTTACACAATTTTTTAATGTGTTTCTCTGCATTGCCATTGGCATTGAAAGTCTGGGAGGAATTTGTGGAGCGAGGATCTGCACTGCAATTGGCATTGAATGTGTGGGATGAGTTTGGGATTCTTTTAAGAAGGCAATTGATATGCGCGGTAAGCTCATTCATGTTGTTTGGCAGAACATAAAATGAAATGTTTGATATAGAAAGCATGGTGAACGAATTGAGATAGAGATTCAGAACAATTTGAGTGAATGAATGCCCACACTTTTAAAACTTCAATCCTGCTGTTGTATTATTTTCTTTTCAGATCCATCTCTATTTCCACTCCACTCATTGCTGCGCGATCTTATCTTTATCTCTAGTGACCCATTCGTGTATTGTTCGGTAGAGTGGTCTGGGTTAAACTTTGGCTGCCATGCGAAGAGTTTTGCTGTTGACAGAGAAAACCTATTGATTTTGTAAATTTGAAGGGAAGGAAGAAGCTTTTGTTCTGCTTGGGCTAATTTTCGGAGAGAGATTTGCTGAACTTTTGCATCCAGATATATTTTTTCTGTTTAGTAAAGATATCAAGAAATGACTCAAATTGGTGAAATATTGGAGTTCTTAAAAACTCCGATACATTCCTCTGATCATGGTACAGTAAGAATAAGAAAAACTTCTCTTGTTGACATTAGAACCTGTTTGCATAATGTACAAGAAGATATTGAGTTTTTGCAGCTTGAGACAAAGCTACAGCAGGAAGAATTACAGCAGTGGAGTCATCATTCTGAACCTATTTCGGTTCAGAAGATTGAAACAGATTCCCATAAACAGCAAAACAATAATGTTATAGTTCATTCAGATATAGTACCCCATAAAGCAGCAGTGGTACATGCAGATGCAGAAACTCAGTTTGCTATTTCCAAGCACATTATCAGACCTTGGGAAGAGCTTGTCCACAACAAGCATAGAACTGGTCTTGGATATGACAAGGACTTGTCCTTTCATATTCCAGACTACTCAAACCCCATTCAGTTTCAGAGTGCTGGATTCATTGATGATAGTTCACCTGCTTCTCATGACAATTCAGCTTCAGTTGTTCCAGACTCTGCCCCTCTTCCACAACAGCACCAACAACAACAACAACAGATCATAAAATGCCAACACTGTGATCGAGTTGGCCATCTGAAAGATCACTGTTTTGATCTTCATCCATGTGAGCACTGTCATAAAACCAGCCATTCTTCACACAGATGCTTCAGAAATAAACGTCCTACAAGAACAAAGATTCATTTTGGATGGATCGCTTCTTGGCAATGGGCATCAACAGCCAAGAAGATATTCCAAACACATGTCAGAACTTGTTCCAGAGTATTGAACAGTCTTGCAGTTGAGTTTCCTCCATCATCTCACCTTGTATCTGACAGGGGGGGAAATGATGGTCATCTACAAGCTTCAAAGTCACATCAAGCGAGCCTGAGCCACAACCTGCCACACCAATTTCAGAGTTGTAGCTAGAGACAAAGATGCCTGAACATGCCTTCAGTTGGCAATCTGGGACACTTCCTCTAGCAGAAGACTTCAGCTTCTTGCCAGTTTTGGAAGAGTTCCAGGAACAAAATTGAGAACACTTCCTCTAGCATAAGACACCAGCTTCTTTCCAGTTTTGGAAGAGTTCTAGGAATTGCATTAAGCATTCCAGAGTTGTTGGTTATCCTTAAGCCATCACAGGTTGAGACTTCCCTTTTCAGGTTGAAGTTTTACCTTTTATGCGGGGTGAGACCTCCCTTTTATGGTTGAAGGTTTCCCTCTTTAAAACAGTAGGATCACTTCCTGTAGCAGAAAACTTCAGTTTCTTGCCAGTTTTGGAAGAGTTCCGGGAACTGCACTAAGCGTTCCAGTGTTGGTGGTCATCCTTAAACCACTGCCCTTTATACCAACATTTCATAGAGCACATTCAGCCTAGTGCTGCCATGTATTTTTTGCACATTTTGTATTACAGCTCTTTTCTTGGACTCATACATAACCCTTCGGATTAAGGGGGGGAATGTTGGACACCTAATCCTAATGGGTTAGTGTGGAAGTCGAATGGACAAAGCAGTCCAAGAGACCTTGGGATCTGAAACCCAAGACTCACAACATTGTATTATAAATGTGCATCTCCTGTTAATAAAAAAATGTACTGCATGATTTATCTTTCATATCTTTTGTGCTGTCCATGTGTGTTTAACACCATTCTCAATCAGTAATGGGATTTTTTTTTTCTTTCTTTGGAAAGAATGTCATACTCAAGTGTCCCAATGCCAAGTATTATCCATATGACCATTTATTTATTAATAAAATTATTTACGTAAAAGTTTAAATGTGGTTTGTGGATTTTCCTCCATTCACCCTAACATGACTCTCTCTGAACAATAAAATAACATTACATCAACGGAGGAGTACTACATTCTCCCCCTCTTTTATTTCACACTTTACCATGTGTTTTATTTTGTGGTTACCTCTATATGTTATAGTGCTAGAAAATGCTTCTACATCTCATATTCATGCTCCCATGTGGTGCCTTTGGTAGTACAATTTTCCCATTGTATTTTAACCCAAACGACGGCTTGATTGTAGAGTTAGATTTGTTTCTAGTCTAGACTACAAAAAGGCTCTGTCAGAAAGTCTCCTTTGGGTTCCACCTGTAGCATTTTCTTATCGATTATGAAAGAGTTATCATCCATATATTTCATAAGCAAAGATACATGGAAATAATTATGACTTTAGTATGACTGGGTAATGCTAATTGATAAGCTACGAGTCCAATTCTATCAATAACTTCTCACAGCCCACAATATCGTGGTTCTAATTTTGGATAGGTGCCCATTCTTAGAGAACTTTTCCTTGGATTCACCCACAAATAGACATGATCACCAATTTTTAATTCCTTCTATGTTCTTTTTTTGTCTACATAGCTTCTCTGTCTATCCTACATTGTTTGATGTTATGTTTTATCATTCGTACTATTTTTTCCCTTTCTTGTAAGGCTCCCTACTCTAGTCCTAGTATATCCTCTTTCTGATCCAAACTCAGAGGTGTATGGAATTTTCTTACATACATAACTTTGAAAGGGCTTATTTTAATGATGTTTTTTATAAACATTGTTGTAAGAGAACTCGACTAAATGCGGGAACTCCTCCGATTTCGTAGCTTTTTCCATGAAATATATTATGAGCATGTCCTACAAAATCAGAATAATTATCTCTTTTTTCACATCGGTTTGAGGATGATATGCTATACTGAAATTTAGTTGAGTGCCCATGCCCTTAAAAAATCCCTTCCAAAATGTTGAGGTGAATTTTACATCTCGTCTCACACTATCACCTTTGGTATCCATGCAGTCCAAAAATCTCTCTCATGAATATATTAGAAATTTGTGTCGTGCCATAAGTAGATTACACTGGTATGAAATGGTCTTCCTTACTTAAAGTATCCATGACCACCATGATGGAGTCATGTTGCCTCTTTGTCCTCGATAGTCCTATGATGAAATATAAATAAATTATTTCACACTTCCATTGAAGGATAGATAGTGGATTCAACAACCCTGTGGGGTGTTGATGCTCAACCTTTACATATGTACACTCTAAGAATTTTGAGAAATATTCAGCTACCTTTCTCTTCAAACTTGGCCAAAATAAATTCTTCCTTAATGTTTAGGTCATCTTTTGGTACCCAGTATCTCCTACATATGGTTTCTTATGATATTAATCAAGTATCATTTGTTTCAAGGCATGTACACTAGGAACATACAATATATCCCTATAAATTAACAAATTTTCATAATTTTATGCATAATGAGGAATGTTAATATGTTGTAATTTTTGTTGAATTTCCAATTATTTTTGGCCACTGGGTATGGAATTCCTAGTTTTCTCCATTGATTTTGTATTAGTACTAATAACAAACACTTCCATTACATTTTAAGCATGTCATCTCAAAGTTTGTGCTATATTGCGTTCCTTCCCTTTTATGTGTTCAATGTTGAATTAAAATTCTCTAAGAAACACCATCGAGCTAGCCTTCCTAGCATTGAGATTTGGTTGGATGAAAAGATATTTTATGCTGATATAATTAGTTGCCAAAGTGAATTTATTTCCTAAAAAATAATTCCTCCACATATTTAAAGCATGTATGAAAACAACTAGCTCTAAGACATATACAACATAGTTTCTTTCATGGGTTTTCGACTTTCTAGACTCATATTTTATCACTGAACTGGATTGCATCAAACCCCCCCCCAACCCTTCCATACAAGCTTAGTTCAAAATGTAAAGACTTTATTTTGATCTACAAGTTTTAATATTGGAGGCATTGTCAGTATATGTTTTAGCTTATCAAAACTTTTCTAGCACTTAGTTGTCCACTGAAAGTTTACTCCCTTTTTTTGTAAAGATGTGATAATATATGCTAATCTTGAATATCCCTCTATAATTCTACGGTAATATCCTGCGAGTCCCATAAATGATCGATCAATAGATAAATCCTTTGGTATGGGCCAATTAACCATGCTTTTAGTTTTTCTAGGGTCAACTGCTAGTCCTTCCCTAGAAATTATGTGTCCCAAATATTATATTCTAATTTTTTAGAACTCACATTTGCTAAATTTGGCATACAATTGATTTTCTTTTCAAGTTTACAACACCAATTTTAAGTGTTCCTTATGCTCTTCTTCATCTCTGGAATACACCAGAATGTCATCAATAAACACGAGCACATATTTCTCTAAATGTATATTGTTCATCAAGCACATAAAGTTTGTTGGGTCATTCGTAAGGCCAAATTCCAACACTACAAACTCATAGTGACCATGTTTAGTCCTAAAGGTTGTCTTATAAATATCTTCATTTTTTATCCTTAATTGATGATCTCTAGTTATTAGGTCAATTTTGCAAAAAATGGTTGCCCCGCTCACTTTGTGAAAAAGATCATCAATGTGGAGCAATGGATATTTGTTCTTCATAATAAACTTGTTTAATTGTTGATAATCGATACACATTCTAAATATACCATCTTTTTTTCTTACAAATAATAGAGGATCCCCCCATGGTAACACACTAGGCCTTATATAGACTTCGTCTAATAGTTGTTGTAGTTGAATCTTCAAATACAATAATTTAGGTGGACTCATTCCGTAAGGTTCTCTATTCATTGGCATAGCACCCGGTACCAAGTCAATAGAAAAATCTATATCTTTGTGTGGTGGAAAACTTGGAATTTCCTCTCGAAAGACATCTCATAGTTCCTTATTAACTGACAAGGTATCTATGTTTGGCTCGTCATCTTGCTAGCTACCTACTTCTACATGAACCATAAACAATTGACACCGCTTCAATGCACTCTTTTCCATCTGTAAGGCTAAAATTTGTGTAACTGATATGGGTTTTGGTATGCCCTAAATTACTTCAGTTTTCCTTGTTCAGTCACACATCTCACTATTTTTTCTAAACAATTTATAATGGTCCCTTTGATTTCCAACCATTCAATTCTGATTAGTACATCATAGGATCCTACGGGAAGCACATTTAGGTTCACCTCTATGAAATGGCCATTTAAATTAAGATTACATTTCCTTACTTGGCTCACCACTCTTCTCTTAGTGCCATTTAGTAACTATACCAAGTAGGAAGTCTTATATTTTTCAGTTTTAAATTTACATTTTTCTACCACCTATGGCCCAATGTAACTTAAGCTAGATCATGGATTGATTAAAACAGAAACAGGTTGGTTGGAAATAATACCGTCGATCTCAATCATTGTTGAATGATGTTTTGCTTGTCTATCCTCCAAGGGTGTGCTTATTATGGGAATATTCTGGAAATATCATTCACTGTTGTGGCTTCATGGACAACTTTAATGTTTTGAATGGATATGGGATTATGGGGACAATCCCTCAATAAATGAGGTTCACCACAACCCTGACACTTCAGTGGCTCTTTTTGTTTACCTCCTCTAATAATTTTGTTGTGTAGCTCCATCAGTTTTTATCTAGCTTGAGATTGGGCTCATTAATTATCATTCCCCTTGATAAAAGTTTTCCATTGATGGTCCTTTCCAAAGTTTTTAAGATATCTATGTTTTTATCATTTTTCTCCAATAGCAAGTTTGGCTCTATCTTTATTCTACCAAAACTTGGAAATTTATCCCTTACCCCTAAACTGATGATAACACAGTCTTGCCTTTATGACAACTTCATTAATTGTCTTAGAATTATCGAACTCAAATCATTTCTTCTAATTGGTAAAATTTGCCATGAAATCCTCCATAGCTAGCTATCCCAACCTTAAGTCATGATACTCGTTCATGTGTTCATCATAATAAAATTGAATTAAGTAGAAATTTTTAAATTGCTTCTGAAATTCCTCCCACAATAGTGTTTTTTCTTCCAACAAATGCACACTCTTAGCTTCTTCCCACTAGAGAGCAGCTTTGCCATATAATTGATAAATGGTGACTATTGCTTTTAAGTTTCTCTCATATCTGTAAACTTGCAAATATTTGGTCATATTAAGTAACCATTCTTCTACATCTTCCTCCTTTTCCCCATCAAAAGTAGGGGGCTCACCTTTCTAAATTTCCCTTGCAGTTCTATTTATTTCTTTTTCTTATGTGTTCTGGGATATGTTATATCAGAAGCCCGCCTAGTTTTATATTGCTCTAATTCTATGCCATTTTTTCTCATTTTAACATATCACATTCCACCATTTTATGGCTAGACATTTCAGTAATCCATTTGATCATTCTTCCTTGTTTCTCACTGGCCTTTAACAATTACTTCTCCTCAAATATGTTATTTCCTTCTGCAGATTCCTAATCATGTCCATGAACTCGAAAGTTATTTGGGTAGCCTCATTTACCAATTCGACATACAGCTATTCACCTTCAATGATGGTTGTGGTCTCCTCTACCATTCTGCTGTAATTGTATCCTTTTGTTACTTAACTTGTAATTCAAATAAAAGTAGTTGTTAGTTCTTTCTTACAGTAAGTTATCAATTCATACAATTATTTTAATGTCTGTGTTTTCTGTTGTGATTCCTTAAGTTCATAGTGGTAAAAATGGGCTCTCATACCATCTTTCATGTCTCCATAGAAATTTTTTATTTTATTTTTACAGGCACTTATTTTCTTCTTTCATTAACATCCAATTATGGTATGCCGCTATACTTTACTATATATAGGTATTGTAGTTGATATTAATATATTTTAAACTTAGATTAAGGGTATTAAGTCACTTCCCATTCCAATGCTTATGCACCACGTTCCCTCCTTCTAATTAAATACTATGGTAACAATGTTTATTTTTGTTAATATCATTTGGTTTTGGAGGCTTCATAATAGTCTTTTCTTTCGTCGTTAATATATTTTGTCATTATTAGTGGTATATTCATACTTTGTATTTGGGTATGACTATCTACAGTTTGGTTCAGACTTCATTATAAACTATAATATCTCTATTTTCACATGGTGATCGTATTTATTAAGTCCACCTCGTGACTTTGTTGAGTCCATCAACTCTTAACTCTATATCACTTCACATGCCCCTTGTTTATCGTGCTTAACCTAGGTGACTGCCATGCTTCCTAGACCTATGTGATGGCATGTGACTGTGTTCACTATGCTTATGCCACATAAACTCTACTCACATGATAGCAAGTGACTTCCCACCCATATACCATGGATGATCATTATCCAAGGAAGGAGATCGATGGTTCAAAATTAAAGCCCTAAACTAAAATCCTATTCTTACACATACCCTAGTAGTTTCTCTAGTATTAATCTATTGCTCCTTGCTGCCAATATCCTGTTTGTAACCCTAATGTCAATTTCTTACCAACATTCGGTGCTACATCCATAACATAGATGAACATATTCTTTCTCCATCGTTAGGTAATCCACTCATATTTTCGTGATGAAGGTTATTCTATTGAGTTCTTGGTGGAATCAATGGTGCATATTTTCACAAATTCATTACTCTATAGTATCATTTGTTTGCCTTTCATTTTTACTCATTACTTGTATCTACAGGGATTTCTTGCCTCGCAAGAAACTATTAGAGTGAATCATCTGACCACGTTCTATCCTAATTTTGCATCTACATGTAACCTATTTTATAGTGTTTATTTCATTCTATGAATAAGACAAAGATTCTTATGTATGCCTAGGGTTAACCTATTGATTTTATTTTTGTGTTGAATATTCTTATTTCAATGTAGGTTTAACCTATCCCTAGATACTCTAAATCACTTCGGCATTCACCAAAAAGGATTACCCGCATTTCCCATTGTACATGTACTCAAACTCATCTACTTTTCCTCCATTGAGTTACCCTATTGTAATAGTCATAAGACTATAATAATTCTTGTAGCATTTCCTTTATTTGTGTTCTACAGGTTGCATGAACATCGTCTACCTCTATAGGTATGTCCACTTAATCACCTTACTCCTGCATTGTGTTGAATTCATATATTTGCTTCAACCTAGTTGGAGGTCTAATCATTAAGGGCAAGGAATTTGTCTCACATGTAAGAATGTTAGCTATCTTTGTTCTGAGGATATCGAATCCCCAATTTTCAGTTAAGTAGAGAAGGAGTATAACTCTTTATTCCCCTACCTTCTTAGGTGGGTGATTTTTCCTTTCTCGGTTGTGCCAAGCATGATATCTCCATTATTGGTTGTCTTCTACTATTTAAATCAAATGGGAAGAAGGATATTTGTTTCTTGAGGCGATCATAGCCTCATTCGAGATGTTTTGGTTCTATATTTTCATTCCATGAGGAGACAGGGATTACAAGTGTGTTTTTATACACCCTTCTTAAAGGGATACCCTCATTTTTATTTTATCTTAATGCTAGATTATTTTTATTGTATACCAAGAATTTCATATAACCATAACAAGTCTAAATTTAAAAAATGAAGGTCTATCCTTTCCTTCAGAAATGGATTCTAGAAACTAATTATCTTAGTTTCCTATAATATTCAACACTGTATTATTGTTCCATTCATGCAGATAATGATATATATCTAAGTATATTTTGAGCTCACATATTACAATTTCCTACAAGAATGGTTTCTATATGATTTGTTGGAAACATATGGCACCATATTGAATTAGTTTCCTCCCATTTTGTTGAAAAAGTATTGACAAGTTAATATACTAGATATTGTACATCGTTTGATTCGAAATGATCAAGTATAGGATGTTCATCATTCTATCTCCTTTGCATCTACAAATTTTGGAATGTCTATGTTATATTTTTAACTGTATTTCAACATTAAAATTATTTTCTTAACTTATTCACATAATCCTGATTACTTTATTATCAATACTCATTAGTGATTTCATTCATTATTTAAATATGGCTATATACACTGGGCGTGAGTTAAATGATTAAAAAAAATTGAGTTTTAACCATAGTCTCAACCAGAATTGTAGATATGAGTCAATGTCTATAAATTTTTCTTGTATTTCTTATCAAAACAAGTGTACCCATGACTCAAATGAAAAGAGCTTTTGTCCTCACAATTAGTTCTCTTTTTAAGGCTGAATAATTACTCTGAGCATGGTACACATTCATGATTTTTGACCCATAAAAAGTACCAATGGTAATAGGACTCCTGTTTGTTTTACACTAACAATCTACCTAACTTTAACATGTGCCTAATTTCCTTGCCTCTAAATTTATTTCCATGGTTTTTAATCCATTAGTGTATTTCATAGTTTATATAAACTTCGAAGAATTTGATTTCCATTTCTAACACCTACTCATCTCTTCCCAAATATTCTATAGATCTGAAACATCATCGCATTAGAAAATATTAGACCTTGGTATAGGCATATAGCCTTCTACCACATGGTTAACATGAATTAAAATAATACCTATATTATTCCCTATCCCTCTAACAGAATTTACAACATATACTTCATCGTGTATTTTTTTTAACAAATTTGAGTGTGTAACTCATTACAATTTCCTCTACATATTTACAACATCCAAATAATTATATATATTTCTTTACATATTTGTAGCATTTATATCCTTATATACATGTCTACATATTTACAGTATAACGCATAAATTCTTATTATTACCCATTAATTGTGCAATAAAATAAATATCATCGAAAATTCTATTATATTTACCCTTAATAGTACCATAAAATTGTAACAATGAGTTCAGTAAAGGAAACACTTGTAGTATTAAAGGAGTGCGCAGATAGTCCTAACCAAGGTGTGACTAGTAAGGCACTTGGGAATTAGCACATTTACTCCTAACCTTGAACTATAACCTCCATTTCACATAAGCTAGATGTCCTGTCCAAAATAGTCACCAAAATCAAAAACTTCTGTTTATTCTTCAATGGTTATGATACACTTTCTCTTCTATAATCGATTCTTTCATTTAGCGGCATCCCAGTTTTGTGATTTTCCTCATAGCTAGCTGAGATTTTTCCTTTAAAGCCCGCATTTCTCTCCAGCGATGCTTTATTCTTGTCCAAGCTTAACATGTTTCCTGAGCTAAGTGATTTAATGAATTTTCTCTCCTATCCATTAAACCTTATCCATAATATTTATCATGGGAGAGTTATCCCATTCTCATTCACTAATGGGATTTTTGTTTTTCCTTTGTTTGGCAAAAATCTGATACTCAAGTGTTCCAAACCAAAGTATTTTCCATCCAACAATTTATTTATTTAATAAAATTATTTACATAATAATTTCAATGTAATGTGTGGGTTTTTCGCCATTCACCCTAACATGACTCTGTTCGAATAATAAAACAATATTATATTAACAGAGGCCTATTAGAACAATTGATTCGTCTCACTCTTCCATTGTGACGAACCATGTTGGTATGTCTTTTCCAATGGCCTTTTATTATAGTATCACGGAGGCCGAGAACGCGAAAATGACTATCAACATCTAGGCTCAACTTGAAATGAGGTAGTGAAGGATCCTCAAACTGGTATATTAGCATCACCACAAGCGAGATGTAAGAATTAACTTGTGCATTAGCAGAGAGATGAGAGAAATCATAAGGATGATACTAATACTGAGTAAATGTGTCCAACGAGCTAAGGTGAATGACATAGATGGGATGATGTTTTGTTTGGAGGGAGGAAAAGTTTAAATTATTATTGTTGTTGTTTTTAAATTTAACGAATTTAATTTTTACAAATTTAAAATAACTATATTAAAAAATTTATATTCTCATTAATGACATAAATATTTGGATCTATTTAAGGTCGTTAGGAGGAATGATTCATATCCTTCCTACTCATTTTCACAACTTATTATAAAATAAACTCTATATCCCCAAGATGGAAATTATTATTAAAACTTGGCTTATTCAAAGATTAGAGTTAGACACATAATATCATGTCATTACTATTTTTCAAGTACACCTCATTAGAATTTATGCTTGTATTAATAGACTTCTATATGTCTGAAATTTTTAAATATATTTTATCAATTTATTAATGTTTTTAAAAAATAAATATTTTGATAATTTAAAGAAATGTTAACTTTTTCAAATGTGAATTTCCTTTTTTTGTGGTTTTATATTGAATTTTAAGATACAAAAATTATATTAATATATAAAAAAATATAAGAAAATATTATATTTTCCAAGTGTTATAATAATTTAGGCTTTGTTACAATATGGTGGGCTAATACCATGGATTATAAATACCACATACCAAAAGCCAATAACTCATTTGAAATCAAAATATTCTATAAATGTTTTTTGATATAATTTTATAACATTTTTAAAATTAAAACTTAATACTTACAATGTAACAAGATTCTTTACCATGAATATTATTAACTTATAAAGAGGCTTCGTTACTATACAAGGGGCAACTACCATGGCTTATCAATAGCACTTTCCCAAAATCCATAACTCAATTCAAAATAATATTATTTTTTAATTTCAAGCTTCTGTGATCCATTTTGTTTTTGAGATTGTTTTTATGGATTAATACCATATTCAACTTTTTCTTCGATGTTTCAGCCAACTATTTTGGTTGTTCATCTCCTAGGGTTAGGATTTTGTACTTTTATGGTTTCTAATTATTTCTTCAGGAGAAGAAGGCCCGTGAGCAAAGGCATGTAGATTTACATCTCTTCTCAAGGATAACCTGCCATTCCCTTAGCTAGTTTTCTTTCATTCTACATGTAATCTATTTTAAACATTTTCTATTAGTTAATTAAAGTTCGTTTTTAGTGTATCTTCCTGTTTCTATTTTACATTTGTATTTCATTTTGTTCCTTCCTAAATCTAGATGAGAAAAGGTAACATTATTATAATGAGGTAAGAGATCAATGTTTTTTGAAGGCTTCCCATATGTATCGTTGAATTAATAAGGAATCTCTTTCCTAACGGAGAAGGATTTCAGAAGGTTTGAAGTTAAATCAGTAACAAATCTACAATGGAGGGTATTAAAAAAACTACGTGCATCTGCCATTCTCATTTTTGCTAATATTGTGGCAAGAATTAGAGAATGTGATTAAATGTTCATTCATGGTGATTGGTACGTTAGCTTAAAACTTAGGTAAGTGATATTCATATTAACGGTGAGGTGAATTGATGGGTTCCAATTTTAAAGGAGATTGTGCATGCTAAGGGGTATTGTTAATATATTTTTCAAATTGGAGCAAGACACACTTACAAATTACCTTTGTAGGGTTGGTGGTTGACACATGAGGAGTGAAAGTTAAATAAATTGACCCAATACAGATAGTTGGATTGGAAATTGAGCTTGAACTTAATGAGGAAGGCCCTAAGGCTATGGACCCATGTGTTTTGGAGCATGATTCCACTTGTGTTCCAGACATTATTCACTATGTGGAAGAGGTATTCTTAGAAACGTTAGTTAGACTTTGTAAGGATTGGCATCGATCTTTGACTTCTAAGATGACTTTATGCCTTTGAATTTCATATATACAAGTATATTCAATACTTCCCCTCTCATACATCTAGAATATATAGGTTTAGTACTCATACAAAGATTATTGGTGAGGGTCGTGTACATGGTAGAATTCACATTCTCATTGTTGACTTGTTATGAATTACACCTACTCAACAATTTCAATTTCCTATGCAATTACAACCCATTATTAATTCAAATGATGAAAAGTGGGGCCACTGGATAAAATTTAATGGGGTAAGGAATTAAAAATGTTCCTTTCATCATTCAATTGTGGAACAAAATTAGGTTGTTGATTAAATAATATTTTCATTAACTAGATTAAAAGAAAAATCAACGAGAAGTATGGAGAGCTATATATGAGCTTGGTTTTCAACCTATTTAATTCACCTTTGAAAGGCTTTTCATTTCTCTTGCAATTGAATTTTTGAAGGGATGATAGCCTGATTCTGAGCACAATCTTCATTAATACTAGTGTTTCAAATGATAAAATAAAGAATTGAATTATCATTGTCATTCTAATCATGCAGACACCATATAATATTAGGTTGTTAAAAATTCTCAATAATCATGACTTCAAAACATATTGGAGATAACAATAGAACTAATCACTCAGCAGTGTGGTCACAAAAAAATTGTTGATTAGGGAAAAGTTACATGATTTTCCTTACCAAACCCCGAGATCTCACAAGGGTGAATGAGATAATGGGACAAGTCTTCCAAAAAATGTATGCCATTTCTAGTGACTCGGTTTGAGAATTTATAAGTTCTTAGTTACTTAAGAATATTATTTATACAAATATTTAAAGAGAAAAGGAAAACTATAATTAAATATTTACAAAATAATGCGTGAAATTTCGTAAAAATTATGAAATATAAATACATTTATTATAAAATTAGTGGAAAAAAAAAATGGGACATAATAAGTAGAAAACTAATGAGTTTTTAATCCTTTTCAACCTCAAACAACTGTAGAGCTTTGGATGTGTTATTTTTTGCAAACCAGAGAGAATAGATTTCAAATAAAAATATGTATTTTGTGAGAAATAAGAACAATAAATATAGGGATTAGAAGGTTGATTTTGTTAATTTAAAAGTCTACGACGGAAACAAAATCAAAAGGCAAATTCCTAGATAGAATCATTCAAAAAATCATGGTCTAAACAACTCCAATTTAAGTACACCATATGCAGAAGTTTTGGAAAGAAAATAAAAAATGAGACAACCTTCAAACACCTTGAGATGATTTGATACAATGATAATAATATGTTTCTTTGGAATATTAGCAATTGTTACCACTTGTCAAATAAAACTATAGCTTCAAGGAGCTAATGAAATGATGATAAAAGAAATACGTAAAATGGTATCCGTAAATGATGAGTGGAGTTTCACATTTGACTATATCTTCTCTTTGAACATGACATGGGGGCTTCACTCAGGTAAAAATACCATACCACATGGGTTCATATTGGGGGATATATATTGAGAAAAATTTGACTTAATATATTGGGGGATATATAGGGGGTAAAGGGTTTTTATATTGGAAGGTATAAAAAATGGAGCTGAAAGTTAATGAAAAAATATAAAAGGGGTATAAAAAATGTTAATGGAAAAATGGATACCTACAATATCTAGTGAAAGTAGGAGTTTTTTAAATTAGGGAGGTGTGTTGGGTTCATATTGGTAGGGGGTTGAATAATGTGACTTTTAGAGGTACTTTCAAATATGTAGTCAACTTATGGATATTGTTTAGTATGGCATGAACGCAGACGATATGTCAGAGGTTCATTGAGTGAAGCCCCAGTGGAACATGATCATCTTCCAAATTTTGGTTCAAATTCTTTTACTTCATAGATTATTGAAATTAGGATGACAACTAGAACTTAAATAATGGATACCTATCATTGTAGTATTCTCTCCCTTCCTTCATAGGTCCCTCCCTCTTTTATGCTCCCTCAAAGTGGTTGGACAATTGAACCACTTTGGTTATTTTTTGTTGTATAATTCTAATCAAATATTGATTAGAGTTTGAGGGTGGTATTTCTAATGGGAAAAATTGAAATATTAAATTTATCATAGTTATATTTGAATTTTGTAGTAGGTGGAACCCTCATATTATAATCTCTAAAAGAATTATTATAGTGTTATGAATATTAAAATAGGGTAAATCAATGGAGGAAAAGTAAATGAGGTTGAGTATATATACCAGCAGAAATCCACGTAATCCTTTTTCTTGAATACGAAATTGATTTAAAGTACCTAGACCTGCAGTAACAGGAAAACAAAAATAAGCAAGATAACCCTAGGCGTACATAAGAAGCCCTGTCTCATTCATAGAACAAAATAAACACTAAAGTAGGTTACTTGTAGATGATGAGGTAGGATATAATGTGGTTGGATGAATCATTGTAATGGTTCCTTGCTAGGAATGAAATTCTTGAAGAGACAAGTAATGTTAAACAATGAAAGGAGGAAAAATGATACTATAAAGTAACTAATTTTCACAAATATATACCATTGATTCCACCAAGCACTAAATAGAATAGCCTTCAACAAACAAGTTAGAGTGGATTATCTAGTGATGGAGAAACCATATATTCCTTTGCATTCTGTAGCTAGTTTCAAATGTTGGTAAGAAATTGACATTAGGGTTACAGACACGATACTCGGAGCGAGCAACACTAGTTCAAAACTATAGAAAATGCTAGGGTATACGTAACAATAGGATTTTATTTTAGGGCTTTATTTTCAAACTGTCAATCTCCTTCCTTGCATCGTGATCATCCATGGTATATGCGAGCACAATCACCTACCATCACATGAATAGAGGCTATGTGGATAGAGCGCAGTGAACACAGTCACATACCATCGCATGGGTTTACTAAGCATGGAATCCATTTATCTTAAGCACGATCAACAAGGGGCATGTGAAGTGAGAGAGAGTTAATAGTCGGTAGGCTCCACAAAGGCACAATGTGGCCTTAATAAATACAACAACCATTGCGACACTAGAAATATTATAAATTATGATGAAGTACGAACCAAACTATAGATAGGAGCACCTATATACAAGAACAAAAATAAACATTGTTACCATAGTATTTAAAAAAAGGAGGGAACACGGCATAAAAGAAGTGGAAGGGGAAGTGGCCTAATACCCTTAATCTATGTTTAAACTATATTAATATAAACTGATATACCTATATACAACTAAGTATAGTTTCATATCGTAATTGGATGTTAATAAAAGCTTAAACTAAGCATCAATAGAAAGAAAAAAATTTGTTATAGAGACATGACAATTGTAGCCATCCTTTGTGAATTCTAGGGTTGGATGATTTCATGGAACTCTCCTACCCTAAAATTTAGGCTTTTTTCAGTTTAAAGCGTGTAAAAAGAAGAAATAAATGTACAATAAACATAAATAGAACAAACAACAAGAGAGAAAAACAAACTTACATGGTAAAAACCTAAGAGTGTGTCAAGGAAATCTCCACGAAGCAAGGGATTGGAATTCTTATTGATACAAGTTGAAAATGTCTCTCCAATCATTAAATCAAGCCTCTCATGCAATCAAAAATTTAATATGGACTATTTTGTTACGTAAATTACTATAGTTACAAAACTGATTAGACAATAACTCAATTTTACTAATTACATGAATACATTTAATGATAATTTGTTGTCACTTCTAACAATATCCACCTTGAAAACAATTTTCCTAATCAGTTGCCCATACCCATTCATCATCTCTTCTGCAAGCCAAGAGAATCCAAACACCATCGCAACTTGTCTACTCAAACTATCTTTGTTAACATGTCTACATGACTCTCGTGTGTATGGACCTCCTTGAGAGCTCCTTTGTCGCCATCGATCACATGTATTACAAAATCGTACCTTACATCAATGTTATTAGTATTGGTGTGAGAAGATGGATTTGTAGCCAAATGAATACCACTCTGACTGTCAAAAAATACATTCAGTTTCTCCTGCGTCCTTCCAATCTCATAAAGTAGACCTTTCAACCATATTTCCTCTTTACAGACATTTGAAGCAACTATATACTCTCCAATAGTGGACCAAGCATCTATTTCTTGAAGATTTGACATACAACTAATTTATCCACCTGCAAGTGTAAATACTTATCCTGTATTAGGTCTTGTCTTGTCCAAATCACTTGCATAATCAACATCGACATATCCACCGACTAAACCTTCACTACCATTAAAGTTGACACAATGTTCACTTGTGCATGTCAAATATCCAAGCACCCATTTCACTACTCACCAATGTTCTTCTTGTGCATTTTCGAGAAACCTACTTATAACTCCAAGTGCATTTGAAATGTCAGGTCTTGTAGATACCATCACATACATTAAGTTTCATACCTCATTTTCATATGGTACATGAGACATATACATATTTTATTCATCATTTCTAGGACTCAAACCCAAACAAAGCTTAAAATGGGAAGCGAAAGGAACAGTAACAAGTTTTACATTGTCAACACCTAAGTTTTCTGGTACTTTCTCTACATACTTTTCTTGTGATAAGAAGACATTTCCATTTTTCCTCTCTCTCTATATCTCCTTGCCGAATATATGTTTTGTAGCTCCAAAATCCTTCATATGAAATGTTCTAGAAAGCTAATCCTTTAATGTGTTCATTTCTTCCATGCTTTTGCTTGAAATAAGCATATCATAAACATAAAGTACTAAAGATAATGAATATTCCATTGAAACTCTTAAAGTACACAAAATGATCATACTCACATATAGTGAATTTCTAGCTCACCATGAAGGAGTCAAACTTCTTGTACCACTGTCTCGGAGACTATCTCAGGCCATACAGTGATTTCCTAAGATTGCAAACTAATATTTGTTTTCAACCTTGTACAAAACCTTCAGGTTTATTCATATACGTCTCTTCATCCAAACCTCCATGAAGAAAGGTTCTTTTAACAACTAACTCTTCTAAATCAAGATTAAGTAATGCAAGTAGTGCTAACACAATATGAATAGAAATATGTTTTACGACTAGTGAAAAAATATCATGAATGTCAATACCTTCTACCTAAGAATACCCTTTTTCTAACATCCTTGCCTTATATATTTATATACTTTCATAAACATATGTAAGATCTCAGTTTTTGTTCTTGGCTAAGGAATCAATTTCCTCATCAATAGCCTTCTCCCCTTTTTCACTATGTGTATATTCCATTTCTTTTTGATAACAATAAGGCTCCCCATCTTCAGTAATCAACACAATAGAGGAAGATAAATACTCATACCTTTTGGGTGTTTCTTTCCCTTGCAGAACTCCTTAGAGTGCTTAGTTGCTGAACTGGTTCGTAATTTTCATTTACATATTATTCACCTTTTTCATGAGACGTCTCAAGGTGAAAAAATATCATGAAAGTCAACACCTTCTACCTCAAAATTCTGTTTTTCTACCAGCCTCGCCTTATATATTTATATACTTCCATATACATATACAAGACCTTAGTTTTTGTTCTTGGCTAAGGAATCAATTTCCTCATCCATATCCTTCTCCTATTTTTCACTATATGCATCATCCATTTCTTTTTTATAACAATAAGGCTCCCATATTCAGTAATCAATGCAACAGAGGAAGAAAAATACTCATACCTTTTGGTTGTTTATTTCCCTTGTGGACCTCCTTAGGGTGCCTGGTCATTGAACTAGTTCGTAATTTTCATTTACATCTTATTCACCTTTTCTATCAGACATCTCTTTTTCCTTCTGAATTTCTAAAAAAACGTTAAGTTTCCAGCTGAATTTGATGATTTTCTGATACCTATTCCTGTTCAACTTTTCCAACATCAAATTTATAGAAGAGAATATTCATCAAACATTACATCTTTACTAATGACTATCTTATGTGAAGAAGAATCCCATAACCTCTATCCTTTTACAACATCATCATATCCAACAAAAACATATTTTTCTTTTAGGTCTAACTTAGAACATTGATTCCTTGGAATAAGAGCATAAGAATTAGAACCAAAAATCCTTAAATGTGAATAATCACAAGACTTACCCAACGAAACTTCTTCAAGAATTTTACAATTAATGGCAACTGATGGTGATATGTTTAATAAATAATAGACAATAGATATTGCTTCTACCCACAACTCCTTTTGTAGGTTAGAATTGTTGATCATGCTTCTATATCTTTCCATAACTGTCTGATTCATACATTCAATCATTTTTCTCAGGAGTATAGAAAACCATTTTATGTGTAAGAATCCCTTCATCCTTAAAATATTATTCAATTTATATGGAATTAAATTCACTCCCAGTGTCATTTCTTAAAAATTTAATTGATTTTCCTCTTTTTTAAAAATAGATTCAAATTGTTTAAAGACATCAGATACATTAGTTATTCTTTTCACTATATAGACCCAGACTTTCTTGGTCTAATCAACAATAAACGATACAAAGTAAGATGCACCTCCATATGATATTGTAGTAGATGGTACCTAAAGATAAGAATGAATATAGTCCAAAATTCCTTTATTATTATGGCTTCTGATTTTAATTTTTTTTTTACATTTCTTTCCATATACACAATTTTTCCAAAAATCCAAACTAAAGAATTTCAAATTAGGAAGAAATTTGAAATTCATCAATACGTGAAGGCCCTTTACGCTCATGTGTTCAAGCCTTTGATTCCATAGGCAATTATATTCTTCTTCCTTCTCAAATACAGTCGTTGCCTCAATCCCCTGAGTACTTTGTTTGAGTCTATAAAGGTTTTTGATCTTCTCAGCCTTCACAACAACGAGAGAACCCTTTAAAACTTTAAGCACGCCACCTTGACCTATAAACTTATAACCTTTTTAGTCCAATAATCCCAAAGAAATAAAATTCCTGCTCAACTCAAGTAGATGTCTAAAATCTGTTAATTTTATAATTATATCATCATATATTTTAATTATGTCATTTCCCATCCCAACAGTTGAACAAGGTACTCTAATCCTTATTCTGAAGCATTGTCGCAATGCCTAGACACTTTGTACGACAACAACATTTTTTTATTTTATTTTTTCAACTCCAAATTCTTTCTTTATTATTGAAGAAATATTACACGATAGTTTTTTGCTTAGCAAATGAATGAAAGATCAGATGAATTGACTGACAAATGACTTCATATTTAAAGATAAATCCTCCAATGGCTAGTTTGAGTGATCCTCGTCAAAGCAATTTTCACTCTTGATGAGGATTAAAAGTTCTTTTAATCTTATCTGTTGAATTTTTTAATATTTGGGGAAGTTCAAATTTTTCAATTAAATGCATTTTAATTAATTCAAAAAACAAATTTTGAATTAATTTCCCCAAAATTTTGACTTTGACATAACCCCAAGGATCAAAGGCTTTAAATTTATCAAAATGATTAATTTACCTTAGTCCCTCCATCTCTTAAAATTTATTTTTTACGGACGGATAAAATTTTCCTTTGGAGAATTTAAATTCACATAGGACCTAGAATAAATTAAATTTATGGCTTAGGCTTTTAATTAATTTTTGACGAGAAAAATTAATTAATTAACCTATGAGGGGATAAATTATTTTTCCAACCCTCAAGACACTTTACATCGTGATTTTCATATTTTTTACATCTTTAGGGCAAAAACACATTTGTAAAAGAGCCTCACACACTACACATTTCTACGACACAAATATAATCCAGCAGACTAAGTAATTTGTAAGAAAATAACCTAACCAAATAGTTAGGATTATTCCAAAATCACTTTTACATGGACTCAATCTCGATCACTAGGACTCACCTATGATCCAAGTGACAAAATTCATTCTGAATTTGGGGTAAGACTTGATCTATAACACTAGGACTCGCCTAAGATCCTAGTGACAGTCCATTCTGCCTTCGAGATAAGACTAAACGAAAAAACTCTGCTTACCATTCGAGAATGGATTGGTGAGACAAAAAACATCTCGAAATGTAGGTCGTCACAAGAAAATATGGTTTACCTAAGTAATTACATACATGACATGGATCTGTTAAGATTATTTACATCATATACATGCAGAATGGTCTTACATTATAACATCTTGGTCAAGCTAATGATGATGGCTGGATGGCACAGACACATCAATCAGGCGCTATCCCTTTTGAGAAAAAAGGGGGTGTACTACTGTGGGTTGTTGACATGTAGTGGTCAACATCGAGATCTACTTCGGGACACGTTGCTTCACTCGAGGAATGTGAGAACCAAGAATCTGCATCCACGCAACACACAATCTAACATAAGTAGCGTCCATCCAAGAAATCATCATATAACATTAAGCACAGGAAATATATAAGATCTTTATATATTAACTATCATAATAACATGAAAAACATAAATCTACCTAGAAAACAAAATACAGAAATAAAAGGGTGTAGGGTTAGGAATACAATATAAAGGATGCCCCATGGCATCACATGCGTTCGATGGAGTGCATACTGAGCATTTTCCCACTTTCAGGAAAATCTATTGGAAGTCTCTTAGATGTGCCATTTCCAATCCTACACATGGTAGGACTTTTTCCTATCCAAAAATCAAGTTGCTCGCAACCATTAGATGCATCAAACCACTTTCTCATTCTCTTTCTCTTGCACTTTTTCTTTATTGCAGGCTATATCATTGATGATGTAGAACATTCTGCTTCCAAATTCTTAGATGAAGTATGCAAGATATGCACAACATCTCTTTCTTCATTCTACATCTACTCTATCAAGAATGATGGATCAATCTCACAGGTGTCATGAGTTATAGCTTGATCTTTTATGACTGGTGGATTAACCATGTGAGCATCAACCTGATTCTTATTAATTCCAATTTTATCCAGGTCACCTTTAATTAGCCAAATTTTGATGGAAAAAATGACCTCTTCATAATAATATGGAGATTTCTGCAATAAACAAGGAGGCTTATGATCTATTGACATTTCCTTGTTCCTTTCATCCTCGCATCGATGGTCAAATTTCTGTACCTATATTGTTATGGCATCCATCTAGTTAGATTGTTCAACCTTCATAGCATTGACTTCCTTGGCATGGTTTTCCCCCATGGTAATAACTTATTACAAAGACATATATGATCAACTTCCATATCTTTTATTACTTTGTCATTATCTGATTTTATGGTCATTAAGCAATTTTGCATAGATCTCCTTTCTTTGTCATGATTAGATTTCATGGTTTCCATTTCCTTAGCATGTTTTTCTCTAATGAAAATTAAATAGTTTTGTATGGAATTCCTTTCTTTGTCATGACCTACATCCATGGCCTCCATCATTGTGTTATGATTTACTTGAATAGTACTCATTTCTTTCTCATGATGACTATGCATGTCAGTCCTCACAACCTCCATATTTTGAGAAAACATTTCTACTACAGTGGCTAGATGATCAAAGTGTTCAATTTTCATGATATCCACCCCGTTATAACATTTTTCCAGTTGTGTATACAAATTTCTCATATCCTTGTCGTAATCATCTATCAGTTTTTCTTAACTAAGTTCCATATTTTTTACGATCTGCGTTTGACTGAACTGCACGTCTTTAACCAACTTCTTTAGCTCTTCTATAAGATGCTTATCATTTTCCATTTTATTTTCAACACTCGTTTGACAACTTGTTCCTGCTTTTCCACTATCATAGATTCGTCTTGCAATGGTACAAGTGTATGACACATTTTGATATGTAGAATTGTCTTGAAATATTTCATTGATAGTTAGATCCTTTACAAGATTATTTTCGTCCTGTTTCATAGTATGAAGAGCACAAGGCGAGCTAACTTGATCTCCATATCTATCTTTAAAAGCATTGATGATGTCTTGTAAAGAAGTGAAAGAATTTTGAGGATAATTATGAAACACGTTTAAAGCATCACCTTCTAAAGAAAAGGAAAATAGACACATCTTGACATATTCATGTTTATATTGAGAAGAATGAAAATATCTGATTATTGTAAAAGTAACCTTAGATAGATGCTTTCTAGCAGTAGCTACATCACCACCTGAGAATAAAGCCAGTTTATGAATTGCCTCTTCTGGCATATCATGGAGAAAACTAGTAAAATGACATGGGGTAAAAAAAGTCATCCATGATGACTTGCTCAAAGGAATACGGAGGGACCAAATGGATGCTAGAGAGAGAACCCTGCTCAAGAAAATCAAGAGATTCACAAGAAGCAGGCTTCTAGCAAAATTCTTGTTAGAAATGAAAGAAGTGGAGTCTCCACTTGAACATGAATCTAGTTTTAGGATCCAAAAGGAAAAAACAACTATATTTAAGGGAGGGCTTCTTGTTTGAGAAGTAATGGATGAATAATTGGAGTCACCACCCAAATAGGAAATGAACTGAAATGTCCAGGTGCTAAAGTTACAGATGAAACGCTTAATGAGATGATGAAAGATAAGGCGATGAAAAGATAAAATGACACTAGGAAATGTTGTGCTTATGGGATAAGAAATGATGAAAGATTAGATGATTAGAAAAATGTCATGAGGACCAAGGATAAAAAAAACTCTATCCTCGACAATGGCACCAAAACATGTTGCCGTTTCTGACTAAAATGAATGATAGAAAGATGAAAGATGAATTTCGTAGAGAAAAGGACCAATAAATTGGTCCTTGGCAACAGCGCAAAAAAATTTGTGGTGCTTGACGGGCTAATGAATCGTGGACATGATGAGATGATTAAAACAATGTTGAGGAAACCAAGGACATAAAAGCTCTATCCCCGTCTATGACACCATCAAATGTTGTGCTGCTTGATGGGCTAATTAATGGTAGGAAACATTAAATATGATATAATTAAAACGATGTCAAGGAAACCATGGACAGAAAAAAAAAAAAAAAAAATCTATCCCCAAAAGATAGAGAAATACAATAAATACAATATTTAAAAACTGCAGGCTCTAATGAGAGAGATCTATCATTCTATCGCACAAAAATAAATAATTTTTTAAATTTCAAAGAGGTCCTAACTCGAAACCCTTCATGCTTCACCAAGAAAAATATTATAATAAGTGTGGGATCAAATTAAGCCAGGTTGTTCAGAAAACACGGATCAGGAGTTGGCTGGTCCAACTGAAAACTTCCCGAATGCCTGATGACCTAAAAATCAATATTTTCCTGTAAAACTCAATCCATCCATTAAAATAAAGTGAGAAAATGATAATAAAATTTAGATAAATAGAGATACCCACTATTACATTCAAAATTTAAATTATCATTTAAACCCAAACGACTCAGCAAGATACTTGTACTCAAATCACTCTTCAGAAGCTATTATCAATGGCTAAAAATAATAATGCATGAAAAAAAACACATCTTGTAGTTCAAATTATCTTTCTGATACATCGCATAAGGATTATTTTTCATCGACGTTTCATCACATCCTGAAGATGAACCACTGTTGTTGGTTCGAAATGTCGATGAAAAAGAATCCTTATGCGATGTATCCGAAAGATAATTTGAACAATGATGAAACTCACAGAAACCTCAAAGACAAGACATCTTGTAGTATTTCCATGAAGAGTAACACCGGCAAAAATAAACCCCAAAGTCTTCATTTATTATCCAAAAAAATTACAAAATATATTTTCTCTTAGCACAGTACTCAATTCGAACTTGTGTGATGAGAAGCGCCAAAATCTAACAACCAATTTGCATAATGCTTAGAAACACTGCAAGAAGGCATAAACTCATCAACCATACCTAATTGAGAAGATAAAAAGTCATCAATCACACATGTCTCAACCTTATTTTCTTCCTTGTTTGGGTTTTCGATAGACTTATTTGTTTTCCAACCGTCTTCCTTGAGATGTCCTATCTTGTTTCATTACCAACATTTTGCTTCACACTTATTTTCGTTTGAATTTGATTTGGAAGAACTTCTTGCTTTATCTCCTCTTTCATTGGATTGGCCACTTGCTACCATGGCTTCCAGCATGGAAGTTTCAATGGTGTACTTCCTTCGTACTTGGTGAGATAACACAACTCCCACAACATAATCAAATTCTAAACACTCGGTTGTGTTCAAACTGATAGAAGTGACAAATTCACCCCAAGACTCGGGCAAGGAACACAACAATGTAATATATTTATCTTCTTCCTCAAATTTAACATCCGTATCAAATCACTAGAAAATAAATGTATTAAATACATTTAAGTGTTCTGCAATTTTAGTACCCTTGATCCAAAGGCTACACAATTTCCTCTTCAAATAAATTATGTTGGTTCAAGGTTTGGTATATACAATGTTTCCAACTTTCCCCACAAACCTGCTGCTAAGGTTTCCTCAACAATATTGAAGAGAAATTCATCCTCCAAACACAACCTAATGGTACTGAGAGCTTGTCCATCCAAGTCTTCCCAATCCAAATATGTCATTCCAATATGTTCCTTTATAACCCCATATAATGCTTTGTGAAACACTTGGTGCAACAAAAAATCACGTACTTTTAGTTTACATAATGAAAATTTGTTATTATTCATGAACTTCTCGAAATCAAGCTTAGCATTAGTCATTTTGGCCATTTCATCCTACATAGGCTCTTTCAAAAAATTCCTTTATTAATGACTTTGTTCTTCTAAAAAAATTGATTTCAAAATTTTTAGCTACAGTTTTTTCTTAATGGCCTTGTGCTAGTTTATAAGGGTTTCTTCATCACCTCCCCCCCCCCCCACCCCCCACTTTTTCATTTTTAATTTTTAAACAAGAGTTTAAAATTCAGAATTATGTTCCTTTTAAAACAAATCAAGAATATCAAAAAGCTCATTTTTTTCTTTAATCAAATAAACCATTTTTTCTCCAGAACTAAAGAATATTTCCACTAATTCTTAAAAAACCTACTCCATTTCAATAAAACGATAAAAATCTAGAGTTCACTTTCATGAATAATTCTTCACAATTTTCTTCTGACTCAACAAAATTTCTACAAATTCAAAAAATAAATTACCCAGTGACTCACGTTATGAATTACTGCAAAGAAAAAATCCCCATGGCTCCTCACAGGTCCTGAAAAGAAATATTTCATGACAACCACCCTCTTTCTCAATATTCATGTAGACCAAGAAAAAAATAATGGCTCGCTTAAATAACGACTCAAAAATATAGAGTCGTTCCACTCAGTGATCTGAGCTCTACAATTTTTTCTTTTAAACTGTTTCACACCTTTATACAATAGTAACACATTGTGGCTTTATCTTTCATCGGCTCATATTTTTAGTGGAAGCTTTACTTCTGAAAAGGCTCCTTATCAAATATTCTTCCAACAACTTTTGGAACAACGGGCTTGCTAGAAACTCGAAAACAACACACTCATTTCATAGCTTGGTGGGGCTGACCTGGGAAGCTTGACTCCTACAAGTGGTTAATTTGTGTCTTGACTCCTTATCTTAAGAACTTTAGTATTAAATTGCACATTCCCTCTACTCTAATCAATTTCTCTTTTTTAAGTTGTAAACAGTGTCACAATCCTCTCCATAAACATTTCCTCTGGCTCAGTCTCTCCATGGCAGTAGGCTTTGAACATCATGACCAGCACAATATTAGTCTCTCATACTACTTGTTGGTTTTCAAGTTCGTAAAAATAAGAAATAAATTTATAATAAAAAAAACTCAACACTCAACAAGAGACAGAAATAAAATAATGTGGTAAAACCCTACATTGTGCCAAGCAAACCTCCACAGGCAACATATTGCAATTATTATTTGTCCAGGTCAAAAATGATTGTCAAATCATTACATCAAGCCTCCCAACAATCACCAATTTAATATGGACTATTTGATTACATAACTTCCAATAGTTATAAAATTGATTGAAAGCTAGCTGAGTTTTACTAATTACATGAATACATTTAATCATAATTTGTTGTCATTTCTAAGATGCTCACATTCATAAAAACGTTTCTTCTTTAGAAGCATAGGAAGCAGATGTCTTGGAGATGGGATTTGAGTTGTTAGAAATATGTTGCCTCGCCACTAGTGGAGTCCAGAGCTTGCGATAGAAGTCATAGATACAAAAGTGGAAGAAACTAATGGCCATGTCCATGAATTTGTCAATCACTATGCCATCTCTCAAGAAGCATGGGCATAATGTTTCTACCATCTCCCCTATTTTCTATGTCCTCCAACTCCCTTGTTAGTTGTGAATATCAGACTTCCTCACTCGTGCCTCAATCACCCCTCTCCATGGGGATGATATGTAGGAAGCCAACCATGTGGTTCATTTCTTGTCAAAGAGGAAGTGTAAAATAAGTGTCAAGAAAGCAACTGTAGGTGCCTCACAGCCACACACAAGTTCATAGAATTGTATCATTGTCAAGGAATATATGGATGAAGTCCCTCCTTAGGAAAAGGTCGACTAAGCTAGTATTTCCACAAAGCATTAAGTCTCACCTGACACCAAAGGAAAGAAAGTGGCCTCATGAGGTTCTTTACCCTATTTATTATGTTTTGGTATTTGATAGCTCAGGGCATGGAAGTTGTTTTGGTAATTATAATGTTAAAATATCCACAAACGATAATTTTGTAAACATTTTATTTTGGCATGGACTATGACAATTTTCACTCAAACTCAAGCTCTCATTAAGGACCAGGTGGTTTCCTTTTGGGGGAAGATGGTCAATTTTGAGATCCAACCAGTTAGAAATTGGTCATACACCTTGACGTGGTCATACGAATATATATATATACCAACCTAGATCCCCTAACTTTGTATCTATCATGCGCCGAGAGGGATCAAATCCCTCGAGGTGAAAACATTATTTTTGGAGTGTAGAATTTGAGGAAAGGTTTGCACCTTGAGGGATTCAATCCCTCTGGGTTCATGATATATCTAGAGTTAGATGGATCTAGTTTGGTTCCACCTCACGGAAACAATCTCATATTTTTAGGTTATCATTATTATGTATATGTTTGAGATAAACTTCATACTTTGAAATTTACATTATGTTTTCTTTTTGTGAAATGACCATATATTTTTGTTCTTTAATTTAGTTTATGTTTCTTTCCTTGAATGGTTTGTACGTCTATCTTTGGATATTTTGAGTAGTTTGTGTGGGTCTGTGTTTGGATTCTTTGAGTGGTTTGTGTGTTTATGTGTTTCAGTTTGCATTTTAATGTTTGTGAATGTTAAAATTTTTGTGTTATATTTTTATATGTGTATGTAATTTTATATTAGTGATTAGTTGGTGATGAAGAAGGAAGACAATCTTGTCAATAGGTTGTAGGAGGATTGATATTGAACATCCATTTCATTTAATTTTAGCTATCATAGTTTGTTAGGTCCCTATACTACTAGTGTAACCCCTTATTGTTTTTAGTGCAACCCCCTTATTATATTGTTGTGCCCATTTAGTCCCCATACTATGATTATTGTACCCCATGGAATCCCACTATTATTATTTTTGTGCCCTTACATTATTATTGTTATGTCACCTTTGATTACATTATGACCCCCTTAGACTCCTATATATAGAAAGGAGGTCTTGTCATTTGTATCATCCAAAAATTGTTAATTTGTGTAATGTAAAGGAGGTTGCCCCTTCAAAAAGGCTAAGCTTTAATTCGTTGATCTATCTTTTCTATATTTTTGTGAGATGGTTTCATAATGTTTGGCATTAGATCTTTCGATTCTAGGGTTTCGCAGCTCCAAAAAGGTCATCATGGAATTTTTGCTATAACTTTTTCTGCAACGTTTAAGAAGCTAAAAAAAAAGTACATTTGAGATGAAATATCACTGAACCTCGGGTCTGAATTTTAGATCTTGTCCCGCTCTATTTTCGGAGATATCATTTGAGGAAGTTAGGGTTGTTGCAAGCTCCAGAATTCCATATCAAAAAGTTCATTGTGGAATTTTCACTATAATTATGTTTCTATGAAGTTTCAGACTCTTAAATCAAAACCCATTGGTACATAGAACCTAGTGAAGCTTGGGCCTAAACTTTAGGTCTTATTTCTCTATAGTTTTAGAGATAAAGTCCAAGACATTTAGGGTTTCTGCAGGCTCCTAAATTACATCCCAAACGGGTGACCTCGGTAAAATTGTCAAAACTCTCTCTCGGAGTATCTGATTCAAATTTCGTAAGATCTGACAGAAAGAAGAGGGGCTGTAGATTTTTGGGTATTAGTTTCAGAACCTAAGCTCCAAACAGTGATGCATGGCACGCCATACAATTTCTCTCTACTGAACTAGTCTATAATTAGGTCATCACGGGAGATTCATCATAACTCCTTGTTCGGGAATCCAATTGTGATCCGACTTCTGTGGTTAGAAAGAAGATGCAGAGGGATACCATAGGTCATAATTCTAGACCTTGGAGATCTGAAATTTCAGAGATATAATAGATTCAAGATCAAGATCCTAAAAGCATGAAAAAGAATGAATGGAATCAAGAAAATATAAACACCTAGTAATCAAAATTTTATGGATGATTCGGAGATTGTGATCAAAGCTAAGATAAATAATTTTATCTATTCCATGGAAGCTAATATCGATGATATGAAAGCATATTGGAAGAGATGTGTTGGCGAGGTAAATCCCCTCTACGGAAAGAGGTGATCCCCACTAGCCCAGAATGGGTCTAGTAACAACCAAACAATGCTAATACGCAGGTTCCTAATTACAAATTAAAGGTAAATGATGAGAGCCTACTTGGATTCCAACGCTAGTGTTGTAGAAGAGTCGACACTCCTGTTTTTTTTCTTCGGCTAGTCACGATCCTCACGATCTTCGTGAATGGACACCTGCACATGCAAAGAACGACACAAATACAAGCATAAAATCCAATAGATGCAGTTATATATTGGTCAGAAAAGATATAACTCAAACATCATTACAATGAACAACAAGAGTGGAACCATAATGATAGTCATTTATTATTGATAAACAAGAAAGAAGAATACAACCATAGTTCTGACGTCGAATCCTACTTTGGTTGGGTGATCAGCTACATATGCCTTGCAAAGCTTGTCGGGATGGGGAACAAGCCTCTCTCTCTTTGATTATGGATGCAAAGAATACTCTTACAGCAATCTCTTAGAATTCTCACAGTATAATTGTCCCTATGCTTGAACTAGCTTGTCAAATGCAATGGAACAAGCTTTTACAGACGGAGGAGAAGGAGATAAGAAAAATCACACCATCTATGGGATTGGGTTTATCCTCAAAAAGCTATTATGGATAGAGGAAAGGGAGATACGATGAATCAAGACATCCATGGGATTGGCATTAACCTTAAAAAGCTTCATGAGTCGAAAGGAAAAAGCCCTCGTGCGTGTGTTTGTTAAAAATCTTTTCAAAACTCGGTTGGTGCGGGTATAGTTCTGAGATAGAGCACCAACTGGTGTTCCCTCTTTGGAGGATTTTACCCATTGGCATGGGTAATACACTGTGGATCCGCGCTAATGGAAAAAGGGGACTTTTTAAGGATATTCTGCAGGAGATGTCTTCAGGGCATATGAAGTCCATACTTAAGGGAACATAATGCAAGTGTTTTCAAGTTATATCACTTCTCATAGGTCCCGGAATGAGTCCTCCGAAGTGTGGGAAAGGGGTAACAGGGACGGTGACAAATGGTGACAAATTATTGTGTAACAGATGCCCCCTAAAGCATGAGGCCCGAGAGAGAGAGAGGGGTGAAATGCTTTACAAGAACACATGCAGCTCCCGCCTGAGAATCTGCATAGAGAGGTACAACTGATAGCTCAAGTACATGATATAGGTGGTATGGGCGTAACCATCCATAACAGAGTACATAATAATCTACATCCGAGGTATGGGTGCAGCCATCCGGTGAGGATCGATGAATAGACTCAGGCATGGTCGCAGCCATCCAGTGAATGAGTCATGTAACAATAATCCACAAAATCGCAGCCTGGATTCCAACAGACAAAATCCAGGGTCTTGCGCTCCATCTCGACCCGAACAAGAGTACAAGTTCAAGCATGCGAATACATGAGTTGAAGTCAAACATGCATGAACATCATCTGATTACCAGTCAATAATGAAAACTGTTAACAGATGCGAGAGGTACCATAAAAAATGACAATGGCCCTCAAGGTACTATAGGTACAATCTACGGCGTGCGAATCAGTGAGCTGGCATCGAAAACCCGTAGAATCATTCGATCGGAGGCCAATGATGAAAACCTCACGTCGAACACGAAGAACCTACCATTGAGGCATGCAGACTCCAAGGAACCGGAAGGGAGTCTCTAGATCAGCTTCCTGGATAATGAGCTGAAGTCAACAGGAAGTGACCTTGATCGAAGGTGGGCCATAGTGTTTCCCACATCATCGACACGAGCGAGAGGAAGAATTTTGTGGTGAATCAGAATTATGTGAGCTATTAGAGGGAGGGTTTTATTCTACAGAGGTCAACTTCTCTTGAACATATTGGCGGCACGACAGTGGACTTGGCAGTATTTGACAGCAATGGATCAAAGGTCATGGTGACGAGGCAATGAGCAGATGAGAGGTCAAACAAGATCACTCAAACCCACGGAGGCAAGTGAAAAATGAGATGAGATGTCCCCACCCAGGCACGAAAGCAGACAAGTGCCATGTTCAAGAGTTACATACTGCCGACACGACAATAATTATGGTTCCATTTTCCCACACCATTTCTTGGCGAGTACCCCAATTATTTTTATTAACAAGCTTGACGGGGATAGCATATGCTTGTGAGGTGTCATTTCGACGGAATCCAATGCCATCAGGTTTTAACGAGTCTGACAGAGGAAGAACTCGGCGTCTTTTCATGTTTAGAGAGTTTGAAAAGACAGCAGAGAAGAAAACTCCAGGGGTGTCCTTTTTCGGCAAGTTGTGTCTCTCGAGCCCGAAAAAGTATAAAACAATGCTCAAAAGAATCGCCTGACCATTACAATCGAGGAATACTTTTCATGTTTAGTGAATTCGACCTCAAAAAGAAGAAAAGCGACCGAAATCACGTAGTTTCATAAACATTAACGAGCCTGAAACGACAAGGACCCGACAATCTTTTCGTTTTTACACGGTCGGAAAAGAGTTTAAAGACGACCACCCCTTATTTACATTTAGCGAGTCAAGAGGAATAACTCAGCAATATTTTCGTCTTTAAACGGTCGGAAAAGAGCTGAAAGCAGACCTCCATTTTTATTCTCTTTAACGAGTCAAAAAGGGAAAAATACTCGGCAATATTTTCATTTTTTAGGAGTCAGAAAAGAGCTTAAAAGGAGACTCGTCCTGGAGGAACGAGTGGTATAAAGGGTAGCAAATGGTTCCGGAAACGGTTAAATTGCTCAAACCATATAATGGTCAAGAGGCTGGCTAATAAAACCACTCATCGCTGCGGTTCCTCAGGAAAGGATAAACAACCAAGTGAAAGCATATGATCAACCAAAGAGATGGTAGCAATGGAATGAAACAACCAAGGCTCATCTAGCAGAATTTAGCGAAATAACGACAATCACGAGATGTAAAATGGGTATAGGTTCATTTTTACACAAGCTTGAACCATGGAGAACTCTGCTTGGATTCGGGTATGGGTTCATTTTTACACAAGCTTGAACCATGGATAACTCTGCTTGGATTCGGTTTCATGTTTACACAAGCTTGAAACAAAAAACTATGCTTGTTATAAGTTTTCATGCCCCCAACATAATAATGCAAAATGAGGTACATGCCCCCCAAGCTTCATTGCATTCAACAAAGTGGATGGAATGAAAGTTCACTCTCGAGATCGAAAGACTCGACTTGTATTTTACGAAATCTTAATCAAAAGACTCGATTTGGAAAGGAGGACTTGTTTCATTTTTTAATGAGGTTGACATAGTAAAAGAACTATCCTCATAACCCTTTTTTGTTTTTTAACGAGGTCGCTACAAGATCAAAACTATCCTCGGACACCTAGTTTCATTTTTTAAGGAGCTTAACACAGGAAAACAAACTATGCTCCAACAAAGCCTAGTTTCATTTTTTAAGGAGCTTGACATAGGAAAACGAACTATGCTCTGACCAAGCCTAATTTCATTTTTTAAGGAGCTTGACATAGGAAAACAAACTATGCTCAGACCAAACCTAGTTTCATTTTTTAAGGAGCTTGACATAGGAAAATGAACTATGCTCCGACCAAACTTCATTAGAATGAGCAGGAAGTCAGGGCTTCCAAGAGTGCCACTCCGGGTGGAAGGGTAACATCTCGGAAGTCAGGACCCAATGCCCCCAAGACACTATGCACGACGGCGACATCATTGGATACAGGCACGGGACAAGTGGCCACGTAGTTGATTTGTGGTGGGGCAGATGCAACTGGTGGATGAAAACTAGGAGGGGATGACGACTGCGCAGGAGGCACTCGGGGACGAACGAACAATAATTGAACTATAGTCACTATCCTTCCATTGTGTGGAAAGCAAACCACATGGAAAAGTGAAGAGACCAGGCCCCCCATGGGATAAACATAGTCACGGCCAAGGAGAAGACTGAAATCTAAAGCACCTTGGGTAACCGATACATCTATATAGATGGTTTTGCCTCCCAAAGTAATAGGGAAATTTGGAAGGATCCCTAATGGTTGACTAGTTCCTCTGTTAAAAGCCGTCAGATTCGGCGCGACTAGCACAAGATGTGGGGAACCCAAAGCTTGCCAAGTAGTGGCAAGCATAAGACTGATAGATGCACCCTCATATAAAATAGTGCCAGGTATCTCCTTATTATAGGTGTGTACTGTGACCCAGAAAGGCACATGGGATGGAAGGCGGGAGGTGGTCAAACGACTCCAGTCGAGGAAACGACTGAACTACTTGGTGGGGGAATCGTATGATTGCCCCCTTGCTCTAAAGGGAATGAAGCAGGACTCTCGGGAGCAGCTGGGATAGGAGAGTCATTTCCAGACTCAGGAGAATCTAAGGAGACAAGAAGAACATGGGAATTATGCTCTTCCGACATAGAGTGATCGACGGGAGGGAAACCCGAGTTGACACTCTTTCCGACTAATGGTTGGTCTAGAATAGGCTTGGCACAGCCAGGTTCAAGAAGATGGGCCTCGACAAGAGAAGAATTTGAATCAATCTCTTTGTCAACAGGGGGATGATCTCCGGCTACAGAGAGACGTTGATATCCAATGAGAAGTTGGGGTGAGGGAACTGCGAGACTTTCCAAGACAACGAAGGCTTTATCGATGAGCGGACAAAGATGAAGGTGATGATTGCCTTCACAAAGTCTACAGGGGATTCGAATCTTCCCTTTTACCTTACCATATCCAGCTGATAAGGTAACATCGTCGTGAGCTTGAGAGGACGATGAGGGGCGGGCCGGATCACGAGACCATACTTCTAAGACCCTGGGAATGCCAAGACAATCACACAGAAGATGGTCATCATTGCATAGTCTACAAGGAAATTTGACTTTCTGCGGAGGAGTAGAAGGTGGCCCGATGGGAGGTGTACTTGAGGGGCTAGCTGGAGTTTTAGCCTCTCCCTTAGGAGACTTCTTCTTCTTCGTCTTCTTCTTCTTCTTCTTAGTCACCTGGTTACTCGAATCTAGACTTTCACCAGGCGAAGTAGAAGATGAGGACGTAGAAACAAGCGAAGAAGGGGAGAGGTCCACCTTAGAATCAAAATGATGTTGTTCAGGTGGAGGGACTGATTGACTAGAAGTTGAGACGGCAGGGACCAAAGAGGTTGGGAACAACCAAAGAGGCAACCCAACAGTTAACCCTAGGAGGGACAACGTTGCCATGTAAAGAGCACCAACATTCCCAAAAGGAGCGAAATGACCAGGGTTTCCGTCAGAGGGGATCCCTGGGTTGGTGAACCCTGAAAAGGTTGCCATCGAAAAAAAAGCCTACTCAATCTAACGCAAACAAGATCTAACTAGGTAAATGTGAATCACGGCCGAATAAACTTTAAGACAAGGGAATTAAACTTGACCTTTTCATGTTTTAAGAGTCGAGGAAAGGACGAAAAGGTGACTCTAGTCGCCTTCGAATGTTTAGTGAGCTCGAAGTGACAAATGCTCAGGTGAGCCTTTTCTTTTAGGGAGTCCGAAAAGGATCAAAAGTGTGACTACTCTGGAGAAACCAGGCAAAGGGTTTACTAAACAAATATGTAAAACTACATGTACACCTTGGCAATCTTATGAAAACCAAGGACTTTCCATACTGCAGTCAATCTTCCCGAATGTTGTGTTCAGTGTGTTACGGCTTGTAAGGCGGCAGACACGGCTTCCTGTGGATAAAGGATGATAACCTAGTGGGGTCTCCCCATATACTCGATGGTACGTGGGAGCACAAATCCGTGTTAGACCACTATTAACTCACAAAAGGAGGAATCACCCAACCTTAATGTGAAACAACAGTGACTAGGTTTAATGACGCCAGAACACATCTCTAGCCTAGACCTCTAGATGTATGCGGTTAGTTCCAATGCGTTGTTAAGTTTATTCAGTTCATTTTACAGTTGATCTTTGATTAGGTTTCAATTTCTAGGTCTTACCGTATGTAATCTCTCACAATTTCTTAAATGCAAGCTATATGCCAAAATATATCATTTCATTCGATGAATGCTAGCTACGAGAGACTTGAGTGTTGGAAATAATACTGAGAGGGGGGGGGAATCAGTATTATCAACTTCTTTTAATAAATATTCCTTATTTATACTTGAATTATTTTTGTATGTCAGTACCATAAAATAATGAGCATGAACAATAAAAACAGATAGTCACACCAAAGAACACCAGATATAAGGTGGAAACCCAATGTGGGTGAAAACCACCTACTGCAATATGTCTCTATCTTCTTTCAAATTAGAAACTCCTTTTACAATGATTTTGTACTAGTGTAGTCCTTTACCAGTACGCAGGCTGCAACCTGCAGAGAGCTACAACTCTCTCTCGTTTCTGTCTCTCTTGGAAGAGAGCTACAACCCCCTACTTCTTTTCTTTCAAGGATCACTTTTCATAAATTTTCAAACTGGATCCATAAACATCAAGAGATCATCAAGTACATGTAAATCACACAGTCAACTGCAGTAACCAGATCAACAATAATAGTAAACTAAACCCAGAACACCTTATCAACAGAAAAATTCAGCCAACAAAAGTCTTAAGACAGATCTGCAGTTTTTCTTTATCTGGCCTGCGTGGCTCCGCACTTCACCTTCTGCTCCCCTACGTATACCCGCAGAGAGCCTTCTGCTGCACTACGTATCTATGCACCTACACCTTCTGTCGCGCCGCGTACATATATTGTAGCTCCGCACCTGCGGCTTCTATTGTTTCGCGTACCTCTACTGTAGCTCCGCACCTGTGGCTTCTGTCGCGCCGCGTATCTTTACTGTGCCTCCGCACCTGAACCTTCTATTTATTGGAGAGACTAACATAAACATTATTTATATTTTTAATTTTTAATTTTTTATGTTGCCCTACATTAGCTCAAATCTAACTTTGAGTACCAACATAATTACACGTGGAGGTCATACTAGGGCTCAATCATTTTCTTGTTAATGTAAAATCTCTCTTCCTTAAAAAGAAAATAGTTTAAATTTATGAGATATTTATTGAAGTTAATAATAGATACAAAATAGACCAGTTCAAAAATTGATGTGTTTATATATATATATATATATATATATATATATCTTATAATATTATATATATCTGAAAAAATAATTTTTATTAATTTATTTCACTAATAAAATAAAATATAAAAAATCATAATAACAAATATTATTTTAAATTTAAAAATTTTAACATTTTTATTAATAAAAATTTACTTCAATTGCATTTAAAAAGAGAAATCATAAATTATAACCTTGTTTAATTTCATTATTGCAAAACATTAAAACTATTTATAAATTTAAAAGATCATTTTTTTGTTAAGATAATTTTAAAGGACAAAAAATAATCATAAAATGAAATACACTTCGTATGATCTTAAATTTATATTTTTTATTACATACCCTACCTTTCTTATCCTCCCCATAATAATATATTAGATTTAGATTTAAAAACAATCAAGTAATCTCATGGGCTGCCACTCGTCTATGACCAAAAATTTGTAGTTTGGTGAGTGGGACCATAATTTCATATGATAAAAATAGACCAATCTAACAATGTAGTTTCAAGTTTCAGGGCTAGGAATATTACGTAATTTGAAACAAAAGTACGCCCAGGCACACGGCTACAAGAACATTGTTTTCTCATGATCTAAGAATATACATACTCATTTTACCTATTTAGTACACGACCAAGTATCAAATTATGTATCTGATTCTCCTCTTCTTCTTGACTTGTTAGCGAGGGTCTGGAAATACTTCTACCCTTAAATGTATATATGATTCTCCAACCCTTATTGTAATCATACATCCTTGACCTTCAAATCTCGCTCAACTATTGCATAAACTCTTTGTCCAATTAAAGGATCATTCTCCATAGAGCTGGTATCATTGATGTGTCTTTCTTCCTTTGATTCATCTTGAGAATGGTTAAGTGGGTCAAGGGTTGCAACTCCTCGTATTTCCAGGTCCAACATCCTCTTCCTTTATTTAAGAGGATTCACTGCTTAGTTGATGAAAACTTTCACCTCTAGAATTTCCATCATTAATCACACTCATGCCTGGTCCAACATCCTATTTCTTTTTTTAGAGGCTACAATGCTTAGTTGATGAAAACTTTCACCTCTAGGATTTTTATCCACAATGACACTCTTGCCCAGTCCAACATCCCCTTGCTTCTCCTCACCAACTACAATTCTTAGTTGTTGAACCCTTTCACCATTTAGATTTCCATCCACAGTGACACTCTAGCCTCCCCCACTATCCCCTTGCTTCTCTTCATCGGCTACAATGCTTAGTTAATGAACCCTTTCACCATCTAGGTTTCCATTCATAGCTAAACTCTTGCTTGGCCACGATCCCCTTGCTTCTCTTTAGAGGCTACTGTCACCATCAAGATTTCCATGCATAGTGACACTCTTGCGTGATCCACCATCCCCTTGCTTCTCTTGAGAGGCTACCATGCTTGGTTGATGAACACTGTCACCATCAAGATTTCCATGCATAGTGACACTCATGTCTGATCCACCATCCCCTTGCTTCTCTTGAGAGACTATAATTCTTAGTTCATGAGCACTTTCACCTTGAATATATCTATCCACATTGAGACTCTTGTCTGGTCCACCATTCCCTTGCTTCTTTTCAGAGTTTACAATGCTTAATTGATGAACACATTCACCATCAAGGTTTCCATCTATCGTAAGGATTTTTGGGTCATAAATTGTTTGTCTACACCAACAGTTTCAACCTTTCTTCCTGCAAAATGAAGGATTCCTTAATGTGTATAGGCCTTTGTATCCTATGGAATCCTTTATTTTGTAGGAAGTAAGGTTGAAACCATTGGTAGAGACAAACAGTGTCTAACCCAAAAAGCTTTACTGTAGATGGAAATCTTGATGGTGAAAGTGTTCATCAATTAAGCATTGTACCCTCTGAAAAGAAGAAAGGGAATGGTGGACCAGGCAAGAGTGTCAATGTGTATATAAATCTTCATGGAGAAAGTGCTCATGAACCAAGCATGGTAGCTTCTCAAGAGAAGTAAAGGGATGGTCGATCAGGCAAGAGTGTCACTTGTGCATGGGAATCTTGATGGTGATAGTGTTCATAAACCAAGCATCGTAGCCTCTCAAAAGAAGTAAGGGGATGATGGATCGGGAAAGAGTGTAACTATGCATGGAAATCTTCATGGTGATAGTGCTCATCAACTAAGCATGGTAGCCTCTCAAAAGAAGCAAGGCGATAGTGGGCTAGGCAAGAGTGTAATTATGGAGGGAAATCCAGTTGGTGAAAGGGTTCATCAACTAAGCATTGTAGCTAGTGAACGGAAGCAATGGGATAGTGGGCCAATGTAGATGAAAATTCAAATGGTGAAAGGGTTAATCAACTAAGCATTGGAGCCCATGAAGAGAAGTAAGGGGATGGTGGACTGGAAAGAGTGTCAATGTGGATGGAAATCCTATAGGTGAAAGTGTTCATCAACTAAGCATTGTAGGCTTTGAAATAAAGCAAGAGGATGTTGGATTAGGCATGAGTATCATTGATGGTGGAAATTCTAGAGGTGAAAGTGTTCATAAACTAAGCAATCAAGCCTCTGCGACAAAGAAAGAGGATGTTGGACCGTGTAATAGTGCCCCTAGAGGAGTTGCAGCCCTTGACCCACTTAACCATTCTCAAGTTGAATGAGAGAAAGAAATCCACATCAATGATACCAGCTCTATGGTGGATGATCCTTTAATTAGAAAGAGATTTTATGAAATAGTTGAGCAAAGAGTCGAAGGCAAAGATATGTGATTAAAGTAAGTGAGGGGAGGAGTATTTTCAGACCCTCGTTCACAAGTCAAGAAGAAGAGGAGAATGAGATACATAATATGACACTTGGATGTGTACTAAATAGGTCAAATTACTATGTATATTCTTATATCATGACAAAACAATTTTCTTGTAGCCCTGTGCCTTGGTGTACTTTTGTCTCAACTTACGTAATATTCCTAGCCTCGAAACTACGTTGTTAGATTGGTCTATTTTTATGATATGAGATTATGGTTCCTAAAATTATCATATGAAATTTTGGTTCTTATCATCCTTCCCTTAGAGAAAACAACGAAATCTACACTATTGATAATACTTTTAATATGATAATACAAAAATTTTGGGTGGTAGAAAGTTAACCTAGCAATTAAGAAGCGCAAGTGGATGGGAACCTTCGACACAAGCTAAGAGGCGACCAATACTTATGATAGGTTTCCACAAGTTCAGAGAGGACTCAAAACCATAGAATTTTTTCTACCATCTCCCCTATTTTCTATGTCATCCAACTCCCTTGGTATTTTTTTAGCTCAGGGCATGGAACTTGTTTTGATAATTATACTTGCTAAAATATCCACAAACCATACTTTTGTAAAAAAATTATTTTGGCATGGACTATAGCACTTTTCACTCAAAATCAAGCTCTCATTAAGGACCATGTGGTTTCCTTTTGGGGGAGGATGGTCCATTTTGAGATGCACCCAGTTAGAAATTGGTCCTATGCCTTAAATTACTCATATGACTATATGTATACCACCCTAGATCCATCTAACTTGGGATCTATCATGCGGTGAGAGGGATCAACTCCCTCTTAAGTGTAAACCTTATTTTTGGAGTGTAGAATTTGAGGAAAGGTTTTCACCTCGAGGTATTCAATCCCTCTCTCTCCATGATATATCCACAGTTAGATGGATCTAGGTTGGTTCCACCTAAGGGAAACAATATCATATTTCTAGGTTATCATTATTATGTATATGTTTGAGATAAACTTCATAATTTGAAATTTACATTATGTTTTCTTTTTGTGAAATGACCATATAATTTTTTTTTAATTTAGTCTATGTTTCTTTCCTTGACTGGTTTGTGCATTTGTCTTTGGATGTTTTGAGTGCTTTGTGTGGGTGTGTGCTTGGACTCTTTGAGTATTTTGTGTGTTTATGTTTTTCGATTTGCATGGTAATGTTTGTGAATGTTAAAATTTATGTCTTATATTTCTAAATGTATATGTAATTTTCTATTAGTAATTCGTTGGTAATGAAGAAGGAAGACAATCTTATCAAAAGGTGGTAGGAGGATTGATATTGCACATCCATTACATTTATTTTAGCTATCATAATTTTTGACAACTAATTAATTCTTATTAGTGTCATTTGAGGTATTACTAAATATATCCTCAAGAGTACTTTTAATTTTAAATTTCTCGAGTTATATTAATCAGTTGAGATGATAGATATTGTTAATAACTCTAGATATGAAAATGATGAATTAAAAAATTTGAATGCAGCGTGTCATTGTAATAGTGTTCAATAGAAAAAAATGTGAATAATAAGAATGTAGAAAATTACAAATAGCCTTCATTGTGATCAAACTAAATTATTTTCCTCTACTATTCTTATTTTCACCCTTGTTAGTTTTACCATATTTTCATATCAATTATATGAAAAGTGTAGTTGAAATTATAAACCATTCAAATATTTAGCTCGATCTATTGTAGTAATCATCTTACCTTTTCTGTCTTGTTATCCAATATTAATAGGTTGAGTTACTATAACACAAAAATCAATGCACATTGTCAATAATTTTTGTGTGCTTACTCTAAAATCAATCGTAATGTTAATGGAGTCAGGTTAAAATTAATGTATCATAATACTTCCAACTACATCAAATCAAAAAACAACATCTACACTCAAATCAATGCATCTCATGCAGGCAGCCAAAAATGATTGGAAAAAAATATCTATAGTGAAATCAATTCATCTAATTAAAGCAATCAATTACGATTAGAAATCAACATCTAGACGAAAATAAATGTATCTAGTGCAAGCAATCAAATATAATAAAAAACCAATATCTACATTGAAATTAATACATCTAGTGCAAACAATCAAATATAATTAGAAATCAACATCTACAATGATATCAATTCATCTAATGGAAGCAATAACAAAAAATTAGAGAACATCTACATTAAAATTAGTGTGTTTAGTGTAATCAATCAAATAATATTAGAAATAAAATTTACACTAAAATCAATGCATATATTGCAGGAAATCAAATATCCTTAGAAATCAACATCTACATTGAAATTAATGCATCTAGTGCAAGAAATCGGATAGGATTATTAATCACCATCTACAATGAAATCAATTCATCTAGTGCAAGAAATCAAACAGGATTATAAATAACCATCTACACTGAAATCAATGCAACTAGTGCAAGCAATCAAATACAATTAAAAAACATCTACACTGAAATCAATGCATCTAGTGAAAACAATTAAATACTCTTAAAAATAACAATGTATGTTAAAATAAATGCATCTAGTCTAACAAATATTCTTCCTTCTCTCCCCCCTCCATCTATATCTATATCTCCCTACATCTCGCCTTCTTTGTCTCTTTATCTAACCCCCAAACATACATGACACTCTCTACATCTCTCCCTTGTCACTCCCTCTCTCTGTCTCTCCACTTCTCTCTCTCTATGTATTTATTTTCTGCTCCCTCTCTCCCCTTCCATCTCCATCTCTTTGTCCCACACTCTCTCCTCCTCTCTCTCTCCCCCTCTCACCTCCTCTTTCTCATCCTTCCTCTCTATCCCTTTCTCTACCCCCGTCCCTGTCTCTCTCTCCACCCTCTAACCGTGACACATTCTCCCTCCCTCTCTCCTTCTATCTCTCCTCCTTTCTCCCCATCCATTTTTGTATATTTCTCTCTCTATTACCCTTGTCTTCCTCTCTCACTCCTCTCCTTTTGTTTCTCTTCATTCCTCCTCTCACCTATAATTTGGTTTATCTCCTTCAATGCAAGGAATCAAAGAGGATTACAAATCGCCATCTACATTGAAACCAATGCATCTAGGAAATAAATCTTCTTCCCTCTCTCTCCTCCATCTATATCTATATCTTTCTCCACCTATCCTTCTTTGTCTCTCTATCTCACCCCCCCAAACATAGATGCTCTCTCTCTCTCCATATTTATCTATCTCTCCCTCTTTTTATCTCTCTCTTCTTCTCTCTCCTCACCTTCCATGTATATTTCTATCCCCCTTTGTCTCTCTTGTCTTTCTATATAACTCCAAAAACATACACATTATTTCTCCATATATATCTATCTCTCCCTCCCTTACTCTCTCTCCTACCCTTCTATCCCTCTCTTCCCCCTTCTATCTCTCTTCCCTCTTGCTCTCCTCTCTCCCTCTATCTCCATATTTCTCCATATTTCTTACCTTCCTCTCTCTCTCCCTTCATCTCTCCTTCTCTCTCTCACATCATCACTTTATTTCTTCCTCTCTATCCCTTTCTCTCCCACCTCCCTCTATCTCTCCCCCTCAACTCTCTCTCTCTCTCTCTCTCTCTCTCTCTCTCTCTCTCTCTCTCTTTCTATTCCCCTCCAAATTTGTCACTATCTCCCTACCTCTCTCCTTCTCTCCCCCACTTCCCTCCATCTCTCCTTATCTGTCTCTCTTTCTCAGCCACAAGCATAAAAGTTTTCTATTGATCTCTTCCTTGTCACTCCATATCTCTCTCCACTTTTCTCTCTCTACTTCTTTCTTCTTCCCTCCCTTTCTCATGTTCCAACTCCATCTCTCTATCTCTCTCTCTCTTCTCCTTTATCCCTCTCCCTCTATCACTATACGCCTTTGTTCTTCCCTCCCATATATATGTAGACATAATATATATCATTATAATATAAACAAATTAGTATTATATTAAATTTAATATTGTATTAATTAAAAGTTATTAAGTTGAATAGTGTTAATATTATAAAATATTAATATTCATATTATATTTAATACTAATATTAACATGAATATTAATCTTTAAAAATAAATATTAATATTACATTTAATGGAGTGTTTTACATGGCATGATAACAAAATTTATAATAAAACTACATCAAATGAATATTTTTGAATATTACAACTTTGACCTGGAAATATTTGTGTGTATAGAGATTTTAATATATGTATAGGTGGTTTTCCTTTTAAAGATTAATTTTACAAATAAATAATTAAAAGGAACATTAAAAGATTTTACAATGAGATTTTAGATTCTATGTGTTCAATTAACCATTTTGCTTTGATTTAAGAAAAGGTAGTGGCTTTAAGAAAGTGTAAGCACGTTTAAAATTTTACCTAATTTGAAATTTTCATGCGGTAAATATTATTTTTGAAAGTAAGTATATAATCCATTCAAATTCAAGGTATTTGATAAAAGAACTATTAAACTCAATTGATAATTGTATTGATTTTTATTTTTTTATCTAAACCCATGAGATAATTGTATTGTATTTTTTTTATCTATATGGTTATTTTCATTTCTATTTGGGGCATTAGTTTTTTCTATTTTCATTATTATTATTTATTGGAGAGACTAACGTAAAAATTATTTAGATTTTTAATATTTTAAATTTTTTATGTTGCCCTACATTAGCTCAAATTTAACTTTGAGTACCAACATAATTACATATGGAGGTCATACTAGGCTTCCCAATGGGCTTAGGGCTCAATGATTTTTTTGCTAATGTAAAATCTCTCTTCCTTGAAAAGAAAATAGTTTAAAAGTTTTCTAAAACATATGAGATAGTTATTGAAGTTAAAAATAGGTACAAAATAAATCAGTTCAAAAAGTGATGTGTTTACACACACACACACACACACACACACACACACACACACATATATATATAATATAATTTATTAGATTGAAAAAAAAATATTAATTTATTTCTCTAATAAAATAAAAAATAAAAAATTATAATAACAAATATTATTTTAAATGTATAAATTTATCTTACTATTTTAAATTTCAAAATTTTAACATTTTTATTAATAAAATTTACTTCAATTTCATTTTAAAAAAAGAAATCATAAATTATGATAGTTTTTAATATCATTCTTGCAAAACATTAAACCTATTTGTAAATTTAAAAGATCAATTTTTTTTGTTAAGATAATTTTAAAGAACAAAAAATAATCATACAATAAAATACACTGTGTAGTGATCTTAAATTTATATTTTTTATAACATACCCTACCTTTCTCATCCTCCCCATAATAATATATTAGATTTAGATTTAAAAACAATAATGTAATCCCATGGGCTACCACTCCTCTATGACCATAATTTCATATGATAAAAATAGACCAATCTAACAACGTAGTTTTAGGGCTAGGAATATTACGTAAGTTGAGACAAAAGTACGCCTAGGCACAGGGCTACAAGAAATTTTTTTTCTCATTATCTAAGAATATATATAGTCATTTGACCTATTTAGTACAAAACCAAGTATAATATTATGTATTTGATTCTCCCCTTCTTTTTGACTTGTTAACGAGGGTTTGGAAATACTACTCCCCTTAGATCTATATCGGATTCTCCAACACTTACTGTAATCACACATCCTTAACCTTCAATTCTCGCTCAACTATTCCATAAACTCTCTATCCAATTAAAGGATCGTTCCCATGGAGTTGTTATCATTGATGTGGCTTTCTTTCTCTAATTCATCTTGAGAATGGTTAAGTGGGTCAAGGGCTGCAACTCCTCCCAGTGCACTATTGCCCAGTCTAACGTCCTCTTGCTTTATTTAAGAGGCTTCACTGCTTAGTTGATGAACACTTTCACCTCTATAATTTCCATCATCAGTGACACACATGCCTTGTCCAACATCCTCTTGCTTTATTTCATAGGCTACAATGCTTAGCTGATGAACACTTTCACCTCTAGGATTTCCATCCACATTGACACTCTTGCCCAGTCCACCATCCCCTTGCTTCTCTTCACTGGCTACAATGCTTAGTTGTTGAATCATTTCACCATTTTGATTTCCATCCACAGTGACACTCCTGCCTCCCCCACTATCCCATTCCTTCTCCTCATGGGATACAATGCTTAGTTGATGAACCCTTTCGCATCTAGATTTCCATCCACAGTTACAATCTTGCTTGACAGACTATCTCCTTGCTTCTCTTGAGAGGCTACCATGCTTAGATGATGAGCACTACAACCATCAAGATTTCCATGCATAGTGACACTCTTGCCTGATCCACCATCCCCTTGCTTCTCTTGAGAGGCTACCATGCTTTGTTGATGAACATTATCATCGTCAAGATTTCCATGCACAGTGACACTCTTAACTAAACCACCATCCCCTTCCTTCTCTTCAGAGGCTATAATTCTTAGTTCATGAGAACTTTCATCATGAATATTTCTATACACATTGACACTCTTGCCTGGTACACCATTCCCTTGCTTCTTTTCAAAGGGTACAATGCTTAATTGATGAACACTTTCACCATCAATATTTCCATCCAGCGTAATGCTTTCTGTGTATGACATTGTTTGTCTCCACCAATAGTTTCAACCTTGATTCATGCAAAATAAAGGAAATATTTATGGTGAAAGTGTTCATCAATTAAGAATTTTAACCTATGAAAATACGAAAGGGAATGGTGTACCGGGAAGGAGTGTCAATGTGGATGGAAATATTTAAGGTGAAAGTGCTCATGAACCAAGCATGGTAGTGTCTCAAGAGAAGAAAAGTGATGGTGGATCAGGCAAGAGTGCCATTGTGCATGGAAATCTTGGTGGTGATAGTTTTCATCAACCAATCACGGTAGCCTCTCAAGAGAAGCAAGGCGATGGTGGATCGCGCAAGAGTGTCACTATGCATGGAAATCTTGATGGTGGCAGTGCTTGTCAACTAAGCATGGTAGCCTCCCAAGAGAAGTGAGGGGATAGTGGGCCAAGAAAGAGTGTAATTGTGGATGGAAATTGATATGCTAAAAGGGTTCATGAACTAAGCATTGTAGCCAGTGAAGAGAAGCAAGGGGATAGTGGGTCAGGCAGGAGTGTGAGTGTGGATGGAAATCCAAATGGTGAAAGGGTTCATCAACTAAGTATTGTAGCCCGTGAAGCGAAGCAAGGGGATGGTGGACTGGGAAAGAGTGTTAGTGTGGATGGAAATCCTACAGGTGAAAGTGTTCATCAACTAAGCATTATAGACTTTGAAATAAAGCAAGAGTATGTTAAACTAGGCATGACTATCACTGATCATGGAAATTCTAGAGGTGAAAGTGTTCATCAACTAAGCAATGAAGCCTTTGAAATAAAGCAAGAGGATGTTGGACAGGGTAGTAGTGCCCCTCGAGGAGTTGCATCCCTTGACCCACTTAAATGTTATCAAGATAAATATGAGAAAGAAAGCCACATCAAGGATAACAAATCTATGGAGGATGATCCTTTAATTGGACAAATAGTTTATGGAATAGTTGAGTGAAGAGTAGAATGCAAGGATGTGTGATTACAGTAAGGGTTTGAGAATCCAATATACATCTAAGGGGAGAAGTATTTCCAGACCATCATTCACAAGTCAAGAAGAAGAGGAGAATCATATACATAATATGACACTTGGTCGTGTACTAAATAGGTCAAATGACTATGTATATTCTTAGATCATGAGAAAACAATGTTCTTGTAGCCCTGTGCTTGGGCGTACTTTTGTCTCAAATTATGTAATATTCCTAGCCTTGAAACTTGAAACTACATTGTTAGATTGGTCTATTTTTATCATATGAAATTATGGTCCCACTCACCAAACTGCAAATTTTTTGTCATAGACGAGTGGCAGCCCATGAGATTACTTGATTGTTTTTAAATCTAAATCTAATATATTATTATGGGGAGGATAAGAAAGGTAGGGTATGTAATAAAAAATATAAATTTAAGATCATACGAAGTGTATTTCATTTTATGATTATTTTATGATGATTACGAAGGTTGTAGCCTTCTACAGGTAGAAGCCTGCGTAGTGGTATAAGTCTGCACCCATACAAAATTGTAAAAGTAAGTTTCTTATTAAAGGAAGATAGAGATGATTGCAGCAGGTGGTTTTCACCCACATTGGGTTTCCACCTTATATCTTGTGTTCATGTGTGTGATTTTTTGTTCTGTTTTACTGCACCTGGTTACTGTTTATATGGTTCTGATGCAAAAATTAAAGATCAACATATGATGAATTAACTAAGTTATAAGTTTGAAGAGTATATGATAGTTGCCTTACTTATAACTACGTATACACACAATTTTAATTAACAGAAATAGTGTATATAAATATGATTATGGAAATGAAATTTTATTGACTTGCTAATACTGATTCACCCCCCGTCTCAGTATTATTTCCAACAATTGGTATCAGAGCAGGTCCTTCAGAAGAAGCTTGATCGCTTGAAGGAAGATCTATCATCATGAGTAACTACGAAAGAGAGGGATCCATTAGACCACCAATCTTTCGTGGCAACAACTTTGTTTACTGTAAGGTAAGAACCACAACCTATCTTCAATCTCTGGGAACATATGTTTGGGAAATTGTGGAAGGAGCATATACATTTCCATCAGCAATTCCTATAGATACGGTAGGTAAAAAACAATATGAAACCAATGCCAAGGATGTCAATACATTATTGGGGAGTCTATCACAATCAAAATTTGTCAAGGTTATGGAGCTCAAAACCTCAAAAGAAATATGGGACAAGATCGTTCTAAGCTATGAAGGTGACAATCAGGTCAAACGTGCAAAATTGCAATCTCTCAGAATTCAATATGAAACTCTCAAAATGCACAATGATGAAAGTATAGCTAATTACTTCTTAGGTATAGATGAGATTGTTAATTGCATGAAGAACTTGGGTGAAGAGATAAAAGAAGTTACCTTAGTTGAAAAGGTTTTAGGATCCTTGTCTACTAAGTTTGAATCAAAAGTTTCTTCCATAGAAGAAAAGAAAAATCTTTAGAGTATCACTATGACACAGCTGCATGAAATCTTAACTGCTTTCGAAATGAGAAAAGGAGGTCCATCAGACATAAGAGAAGCCACATTCAAAGCTTCAGGAAGAGAAGAACTCAATGAATCAGGACATATTTCAGAAGAAGAGGAAGAGGAAAACTTTGTCAAGAACCTTCAACATGGTTCTGGAAGATTCAGAGGTAAACTACCTTTCGAATGTTTTTCTTGTGGAAGAGTCGGTCACTATGCTGCCAAATGTCGTCATAAAGATAAGCTTGATAAAGGTAAGGAATCAGAAAAATGGAATAGAAAACAAAGTGTAAGTAAGAAGAGCTACTATACGGATGAGGATAGTGATGGTTTATCAAATAGTGATGGGGATAATAATGACTATAGACTTCTGATGGCTTTTGAAGATGATGATTGCTTGGATGCTTTAGATGAAGATAATATTTATGAAGAAATCTCTAAACTCAAAATCTATTTAGAAGAAAAGAATACGATTATAGATACTCTGACATCCCAACTTGTTGAAAGAGAAAAACATAATGAAAAACTAGAATGTGAAATTGTGGGTCTAAGGAAAGATATTGAGAAAATAAAAGCTCTCAAACTCAGATTTGCTAAAGGATCAGAAACTTTAGATGAAATTATCAAAGTGCAACATTCTCCTTTGATAAAGATAGTTCTTGGATATACTGAAGAATCATCTCAAGCACAGAAGTCATCAACCTCCACTGAAAGCTATCTTGATGCAACAAAGAGCAGTGAAAAATTTTACAGTCGTCAGCAAAGGCATAAAGCAGTTCACCAAGTAAATTAGGCTCAATCTACTTCAAGGATGAACAGAAGTTACAAACGACCTCAAGTAAATCATACTGAATTTTCTTCAAGAATGAATGTCAATGGAAACTACAATCACTAGGTCAGTAGATTCGATAATCACAGAAACTTCTTTAATGGCCAATGTTTTTCATGTCATAACTTTGAAAACAAAGCTGCTCAATGTTTTTCCTACATGACCATCATGACTAGAGAAGCACGAAATCAAAGGAATGTGATAGGGATCATGAAAAGGACCTACAATAACTTTTTGCTTCTTGAAAATGAAATAAAATGCTCTATCTATAACAACTTCAGTCATGAAGACTCTAAATGCAAGACTAAATTTCGGTAAACATCTCAGAAGGAGGAAACTTCATTGAGTCCCAAAATATGGAAAATGAAAGAATTGCAAATAGAAAGAAGTGGTATAGCCTTGTATGCAGAAGGACAAGAGAATGAGTGGTACATCGATAGTGGATGCTCAAAACACATGACAGGTGATAAAGAAAAACTTCAATCATACACTGGCTTAGAAAAGGAAAAGAAGGTCTCATTTGGAAATGACACTCCTGCTGTCATAAAAGGTAAAGGTTGTATTCTCTTAAAAGAAAAGGTTAAAGCTAGGAATGTTATGTATGTTGATGGTCCAAAGCATAACCTATTGAGTGTCAGTCAAATGTGTGATCAAGGAAATGAAGTAGTATTTCGATCAAATGGATGTGTCGTTCATGAGCTTGATATAGGAGAAACTGTGATCAAAGGCATAAGAACTCCAAATAACTTATACATACTTAAGGGAGGACAACAACAGTGATATCTAAGAAAAAATTATGAATAGTTTCTATGGCACAAAAGATTGGGGCATCTAAGCTTCCCTCAAATAAGGAAAGCATGCAAATTCCAGGCTGTTCGTGATCTTCCTAATATCAAAATTCCAGAAAATACAATATGCAAATCATGTCAATTTGGTAAGCAAACCAGAGCACATTTCCTTGAGAAGGAAGGATTAGCTAGTAAGCCTCTTGAACTTGTTCATACTGATTTATGTGGTCCATCAAGGAAAAAGTCACCTCATGGAGAATAATACTTTATATTGTTCATTGACGATTTTTCCAGAATCTGTTGGATAAGACTACTAAAGCATAAAGATGAAGCATTTGAAAAGTTCAAAGCCTTCAAATCTTTGGTTGAAAATGAATCAAATAGAAAAATGAAATGCCTCAGATCTAATCGAGGAGGGGAATTTACCTCGGATGAATTCTTTGACTTTTGTGAAGAACATGGAATAAAAAGAGAATTCTCCACCACAAGGACTCCTCAGCAAAATGGAGTGGTGGGAAGGATGAACATAACAGTACAACAAATGGCTCATGCCATGCTAGACGATTCTAGAACTCATGCAACCTTCTCGGGTGAAGCTGCATTTGCTGCCATCATTATCCTCAACAAAGCAAACGTTCGGGTAAACAACACTCAAACTCCACATGAACTTTGGTATGGTAAGACACCTACTGTAAAATACTTCAAAGTTTTTGGAAGCAAATGTTACATCAAAAAGACTGATGAAAAACTTGGCAAGTTTGAACCTAGAGCAGATGAAGGCATTCTCCTTGGTTACTCTTCTCGAAGTAAAGGATATAATTGTTATAATGAAAGACTTGGGAAAATTATTGAAAGTATTGATGTTGTAGTTGATGAAGCAAGCAAAAATCCAAAGAAGGTAAAAACCAAAGAGTGTGAGGAAAATGAGGATTATCCTTCCACATCAAATCAGACTAATCCTGAAGAAGAAGAAACCAATGAAGCACCAAAAGAATAGATAACGACAGAAGAAAAGACTCCATCCAGGTATCTTCAGAAAAATCATCCAGAGACTCAAATTTTGGGACAAGAAGAGGCAGCTGTGCAGACAAGAAGAACTATTACAGAAGCTTCAAGCTATCTAGCATTGCTTTCCTCCATCGAACCTCAAAATGTAAATGAAGCATGCAAATATGAATGTTGGGTCAAGGCCATGAATCAAGAACTTGAGCAAATTGAAAAGAATAATACTTGGGAATTAGTTCCTAGACCTCATGATAGGAATATCATAGGAACCAAATGGATATTTAGAAAGGAGATGAATGAAAATGGTGAAGTTATCAGAAACAAGGCCATACTTGTTTGTAAAGGATATGCTCAACAAGAAGGTATAGATTTTGAAGAAACTTTTGCACCTATTGCTAGACTTGAAGCCATAAGAATGTTCCTTGCTATTTCTAGCTTTCAGAAATTCAAAGTATACCAAATGGATGTAAAATCTGCCTTTCTTAATGGAGACTTAGAAGAAGAAGTATATATTGATCAACCAGACATATCCATACTTGGAAATGATCCAAAACATGTATGCCAACTCAGAAAGGCTCTCTATGGTCTAAAACAAGCTCCAAGAGCCTGGTATTACCGTGTTGACAAATACCTCCATCAACAAGGTTTTTCAAAAGGATCAGTTGATAGCAATCTATATACAAAGATTGATAATCATAAATTGCTAATACTTGTAGTGTATGTTGATGATATCATTTTTGGCAGCAATGAAGAAGCCATGAGTCAAAACTTTGCCTTGGTAATGCAGCAAGAATTTGAAATGTCCCTGCTTGGTGAGCTCACATATTTTCTCGGCCTACAAGTTCAACAAAATAAAGATTGTATTTTTCTATCACAAACCATGTATCTCAAGTAGATATTGAAAAAATATGGCATGGAAGATTCTAAACCAGTATGTACCCCCATGGTAACAGGATGAAGTCTTAGCTTAAATGATGAATTAGAAGCAGTACATCAACGAACCTACACATCCATGATTCGTAGTTTGCTTTATCTAATAGGTACCCGACTAGAATTTTGGTTTATGGTATCCTAGGGATACGAATCTTACACTTCATGCATATACAAATGCATATTGGACAAGAAGCGTGGATGACAGGAAAAGCATTAGTGGTGGTGCATTCTATATGGGTTCCAAATTAGTGTCTTGGCTCAGCAAGAAACAAAGTTCAATTGCATTATATATATCTAAAGTAGAATATGTGGCTGTTGCATCTTGCTGCACACAACTCCTTTGGATGATGCAAACATTGCAAGACATTCAGATCACATGTAGTCCACCAATCTCCATTCTATGTGATAAGACAAGCGCAATCAATATTTCAAAGTATCTAGTCATTCATTCCAAGACCAAGCACATACCCATCAAATATCATTTGCTACGTGAACAAGTTCTTGAACAAAAGGTCAAATTGGAGTATGTTCCCTCCAAAGAATAGGTTTCTGATATATTCACCACACCACTGTCCAGAGAGACATTTGAATATCTCAGACAGAAGCTGGGAGTATTTTATGCATCAGCTTGTTGTTGAAACTTATCTATTTTAGATAAAAGTGGTTATATGTGAGTTTCATTAAGCATATCCGTGTACATTCATAGGTTGTTGTGGATAGAGTCGTGTATCTATTGGTTTGAAGAAAGACAATGGGCCAGACTCATGATGAAAGGAGTCTGATATGGGTCTGACAGTGATCATCTTACACAGGTTCAGGGGGAGATCATAGTTTCTAGTTGGGATGGTGATTGACAGATGCTACTGATAACTATCATAGTCTTATTTCAGAGATTTGGTCTCTATGTCATGTATATCTTTTAATGTCAAGGTCATGAAATGACCTATTTTGTTTCCCCACTATGCATGGGATGTATGATGTAATGCTCTTGTTTTGACATGTATAATCATTTGGTATATACCCACTTGGTTGGGTGGATGATTCAAACTTGGTATATCCCCACTTGGTTGGGACATGGATGTATGTATGAGTCATTGGTGATAGGAAGGTCATTTATGATGTATGTATAGAGTCATCTTTTTGCAAGAACTTGTTTATATTTAGGGGGAGAATGGACTCAAGCATGGAGTTCAATTAGCACACTTTAGCATATCAGATAATTCAGCATGTGCTCAAGGGGAGCATAACCTCTTGCCCTTGATGAAAAGGGGGGATAGTGACTTGGGGTTGCCATCATGTCCAAAGGGGGAGATTTTTGGCATTATGACATAGATTTGGCACTATGACATAGGTGTTGTCCTTGATGGCAACTCAAATAGATGAAAGATCACAATTCAAGCTCACAGAATGAGGAAAGATAGGTATACACAGGTTCCCCATTGACGAAGCTGCGTGTACACGTGGGTTCGCAGACCAAAAGGTGCGGATAGCGTACACACACACTTTCACGGAAATAAAGGTATGTACATGTTGAAAAACTTAGCTTTGGTCCATGGTATTTGGTCCATGGTATTTTGATCCATGGTATCTGTCCAAGGTATCTTGTCCGAAGTGTTGACCCCAGGTATTTGGTCCAAGATATTGATTTTAAGTGGTTTTGTACCATGGTATTGAATAAGGCCTAAGACTATAAAAGGAGGAGAAAATCATTAGGAAAAAGCTCTCATGAATTGAATATCTAATGAAGAGAAAGATCTAGAATACAGGTGATTGGGTTATGGTGCACAACTGGATCTGAATCAAGGATGAACCTGAGCGCTTGATGAAGGATAAGTTCTGTTGATGGGTTAATATCTTAAGGCTGAAAGAGAAGTATCGTTGTGTGGTTTTCATCTTTTATCTGAATAACTAGCGCATGTTGTAATCTATAAATATGATGATCTGGGTATAACAGATGTCTGGAATTGTTGTAAAATTTAAATCATCATTTACAGATCTATACGCAGGTTCACTTTAGCAAAGGTGCTTATACATGCTGGTTCTACATATCAAAACAACATATGTGCAGGTTTGCCTTGAGATAACGATGTATCTACGCAGGTTCACCTTGAGATAACATCATATCTACATAGGTTTGACACATTAAAGTAGCATATACCTAATTAAATATGCTTTAGCTACTTCTGTTTGTTGTTGCAGTGTTCTGGGTTTTGGCTTGGGTTTTGGTTACTGTTACTATATTCTGGTCATAACATTACGAGAAGTGATTGATTGATTCAATTTTTGTTGGTGGAAAGGAGATTGGTTGATGTAGATTTAATTGATGGTTGATTGATGTTATTGATGGATGCAGTCTGAAAATTTATGAAGCGTGGTCCCTGGAAGAAAAGAGAAGCTTGTAGCCTTCTGTAGGCCTGCACCTACGTACTAGTAAACACAAAGGCTAGTACAAGAGCTAGGGGGTTGTAGCTCCCTTCCAGGAGAAGCTGGAGAAGAAGAGAAGGTTGTAGCCTTCTACAGGTAGAAGCCTGCATACTGGTATAAGTCTGCACCAGTAAAAAATTGTAAAAAGAAGTTTCTGATTAAAGGAAGATAGAGACGATTGCAATTGGTGGTTTTAAGCCACATTGGGTTTCCACTTTATATCTTGTGTTCATGTGTGTGATTGTATGTTCTATTTTACTACACCTGGTTACTGTTTATATGGTTCTGACGCATAGATTAAAGATCAACATATGATGAATTAACTAAGTTATAAGTTTGAAGAGTATATGCTAGTTGCCTTACTTATAACTACGTATACACACAATTTTAATTAACAGAAATAGTGTATATAAATATGATTATGGAAATGAAATTTTATTGACTTGCTAATACTGATTCACTGCCCCTCTCAGTATTATTTCCAGCATCATCAACCACAACATCAATACTTTCCATAATTTTCCCAAGTCTTTTATTATAACATTTATATCCTTTACTTCGAGAAGAGCTACCAAGAAGAATACCTTCATCTGCTTTGGGTTTAAACTTACCAAGTTTTTCATTACTTCTTCTGATGTAACATTTGCTTCCAAAAAAATTGAATTATTTTACAGTAGGAGTATTACCATACCAAAGCTCATCTGGAGTTTGAGTGTTGTTTACCCAAACATTTGCTTGGTTGAGAATAGTGATGGTGGCGAATGCAGCTTCACCCCAGAAGGTTGCAGGAGTTCGAGATTCATCTAGCATAGCACGAGCCATTTTTGGAACAATTATTTTCATTCTTTCTACCCCTCTATTTTGTTGAGGAGTCCTAGTGGTGGAGAACTACCTTTTTATTCCATGTTGTTCACAAAATTCAAAGAATTCATCTAAGTTAAATTCCCCTCCTCCATCAGATCTGAGGCAATTGATTTTGCAATATGATTCATTTTCAACCAAATCTTTGAATGCTTTGAACTTTTCAAATGCTTCATCTTTATGCTTTAGAAGACCTATCCACCAAATTCTGGAAAAATCATCAATGAACAATATAGAGTATTCTTCTCCACAAGGTGACTTTTTCCTTGATGGTCCACATAAACTAGTATGAACAAGTTCAAGAGGCTTACTAGCTGACCCTTCCTTTTCGATGAATTGAGATATGGTTTTCTTTCAGAATTGACATGAATTTCATATAGTATTTCTAGGAATGTTAATATCTCAAAGATCACGAACAACTTGGAGTTTGCACGCTTTTCTTATTTGAGAAAAGCTTAGATGTGCCAATATTTTGTGCTGGAAGATCACAAACAACTTGGAATCTGCATGCTTTTCTTATTTGAGAAAAGCTTAGATGTCCCAATCTTCTATGCCATAGACAGTTTTCACCATTTTTGCTTAGATAGCACTGTCGTTGTCCTCCCTTGAGTATGTATAGGTTGTTTGGAGTTCTTGTACCATTAATCACGGTTTCTCCTGGATCAAGCTCATGAACAACACATCCATTTGATCAAAACACTACTTCATTTCCTTGATCACACATTTGACTCACACTAGGTAGACTATACTTTAAGCCATCAACATACATAACATTCCCATCTTTAACTTTCTCTTTCAAGAAAACAAAGCCTTTACATTTTATGATAGCAGGAGTGTCATTTCCAAATGAGACACTCTTTTCCTTTTCTAAGGCATTATATGAGTGTAGTTTTTCTTTGTCACCTATCATGTGTTTTGAGCATCCACTGTCAATGTACCACTAGTTTTCTTGTCCTTCTACATACAAGGCTATACCACATCTTTCTGTTTGCGGTTCTCTCTTTCTCCATATTTTTGGATTTAATGGCGCTTGCTCCTTTTGAGATATTTTCCAAAATTTACTCCTACATTCAAATTATTCATGGCCAAAGTTGTTAGTGATTGAGCATTCTATTTCATTTTCAAGAAGAGAAAAGTTATTATAGGAACTTTTCTTGATCCCTGTCACATTCCTTTGACTTCATGCTTCTCTAGTCATGACGGTTTTGTAAGCAACACATTGAGTAGCTTTGTGTCCAAAATTATGACATGATAAACATTGACCATTAAAGAAGTTCCTGCGATTATCGAATCTACTGACCTGGTGATTGTAGTTTCTATTTATCTTTGAAGAAAATTGAGTACGATTTACCTGAGGTTGGTTGTGTCTTCTGTTCATCCTTGAAGTAAATTGAACTTCATTTACCTAGTGGTCTACTTTATGCCTTTGCTAATGATTTTCAACATGTTCACTACTCTTTGTTGCATCAAGATATCTTTTAGTGGAGGTTGACAACTTCTGTGCTTGAGATGCTTCTTCAGTATATCCAAGACCTATCTTTATCAGAGGAGACCGCTACAATTTGATAATTCCATTTAAGGTTTCTAATCCTTTAGCAAATCTAATATTGAGAGCTTTTGTTTTCTCAAGATCCTTTCTTAGACTCACAATTTTACATTCTAGTTTTTCCTTGTGTTTTTCTCTTTCAGCAAGTTGGTATGTCAAGCTATCTATAATAATATTCTTTTCTTCTAGACAGAGCTTGAGTTTATATATTTCTTCATAAAGGTCATCTTCATCTAAAGCATCCAAAAAATCATCATCTTCATAAGCCATCAGAAGTCTATAGTCATTACTATTTTCATCTTCATCACTATTTGATAAACCATCGCTATCTTCATGAGTATAGTAGCTCTTTTTACTTACACTTTGATTTCTATTCCATTTATTAGATTCCTTCCCTTTATCATATTTATCTTTATGGGGACATTTGGTAGCATAATGACTGACTCTACCATAGGAGAAACATTTGAAAGGTAGTTTACCTCTGAATATTTTGGAACACTGTTGAAGCTTCTTGACAAAGTTTACCTCCTCTTCTTCTTCTAAAAGATGTCCTGATTCAATGAGTTCTTCTTTTCCTTTTGTTGAAGCTTTAAATTCGTCTTCTCTCATATTTGATGGACTTTCTTTTCTCATCTCAATGGTAGTTAAGGTTATATGTAGTTGTCTCATAGTAATAGTATGTAGATCCTGCTTTTCTTCTATGGCAGATACTTTTGATTCAAACTTAGCAGACAAGGATCTTAAAAAAATTTCAACTAAGGTAACTTCCTTTATCTCTTCCCCCAGATTCTTCATGCAATTAAAAATCTCATCTATACGTAAGAAGTAACTAGATATACTTTCATGATTGTGCATCTTGAGAGTTTCATATTGAATTATGAGGGTTTGCAGTTTAGCACGTTTTACCTGAGAGTCTCCTTCGTAGCTTAGAAAATTTTTGTCCCATATTTCTTTGGCAAACTTGCACTGCATAACTTTGACAAACTATCATTGCAATAGACTTCCCAACAATGTATTGATAGCCTTGGCATTGGTTTCATATTGCTTTTTACCTATCGTATCTGTAGGAATTGTTGATGGAAATGTATATCCTCCTTCCACGATTTCCCAGACATGTTCCAAGTGATTGAAGATAGGTTGTGGTTCTTACCTTCCAATAAACAAAGTTGTTTCCATAAAATATTGGCAGTGTGATGGATCTCCCCCTTTCTTGATTACTCATGATGATGGATCTTTATTGAAGCGATCAAGATTCTTCTGAAGGACCTGCTCTGACTCCAATTGTTGGAAATAATACTGAGAGGGTGGATGAATCAATATTATTAGATCAACAATTTAATTTCCACAACTGATTTGTATACACTACTTCAGCTTAGTGAACTAGTGTGTATATGCAACTATACTTAATGTAACCAGCGTATATGGAGAGATCTTTTGATTTACCCAAATTATCATGCATTGAAGTTTAACCAGTATATTAGGAATTCACTAGGTAGTGCAGTAAAAGCAAAATAAAGCATCACACATAAGAAACACACAAGAAAACCAAGATATAAGGTGGAAACCCAATGTGGGTGAAAACCACTTGCTACTGTCATCTCTATATTATTTTAATAATAAGAAAAATATGCTTACAATTTTTGTACTAGTGCAGTCTTATACCAGTACGTAGACTTCTACCTGCAGGAGGCTACAACCTTTTCTCATTCTCCAGCTTCTACTGGAAGGGAGCTACAACCCCCTAGCTCTTGTACTAGCTCATATGCTTACTAGTACATATGTGATGGCCTACAAAAGGCTACAACCTTATCTTTTCTTCCAGGGACCACGTTTCATAAATTTTCAGACTAGATCCGTCAACAACATCATTCAATCATCAAATATATCTGCATCAACCGATCTCCTATTGAGCCAACCACAACCAAATCAATTAATCACTTTGACAACCCATCAATCTGATCTCTTAGAATGTTGTTACCAGAATATAGTAACCAGAACCCAAGCCAATACCCAAAACACTGCAACAACTAATAGAAGGAGATAAAACATATTTTATAAGGTATATGCTACTTCCATGTGTCGAACCTACATGCATACGTGCTTTCCTCAAAGCGAACTAGCGTATAGATCTGCAAATTTAATTTATGATGTACACGTTGTTTTGATATGCAGAAACAACGTGTATACGCTCCTTTTCTAAAGCGAACCTATGTACAGATTTGTAAATGATGATTTAAATATTACAACAATTCCAGACTTCAGTCACACTGAGATCATCATATTTACAGACTACAACATGTGCCAGTTATTCAGATACATGATCAAACCACATAAAGATAATTAATTTCAAGCTTTTAGATCTTGATACATCATTATACCTTATCCTTCATCAAGCACTAAGGTTCATCCCTGGTTTAGATCAAGTACAACACCATAAGCCAATAACCTGTGTATTATATCTCACACTTTATCATACGTTTGATACTTGCACACCTTGGCCTACTGATCTTCTCCTCCTTTTATAGTTTGTATTCCTTTCTCAATACCATGGACCAAAACCACTTAGGAACAAATACCTAGGGTCAATACCTCAGACCCGATACGTTGGACCAATACCATGGATCAAAATACCATGGACCAAATACTTCGGACCAAAAACTTAGTTTTCCAAGCTATATGCGCTTTTCCTTTTGTGAAAGTGCGTGTGTACGTATAAGTGACTTGTATAGAGTGAAGTCACGTGTATACGAGGCTTGGAGAATGGTAAACCTACGTATACCTCCCTTTCTTCATTATGTCAAGTCTGATCTATAACTCTGTGTTGTTAACCTGTTGTATTGTGATCTATCATCTGAGTGAGTTGCCATCAAAGACAACACATGTGTCATAATGCCAAGATATTATAGTGTTATGATTATTACAGTGATAAATATGAGGGTCCCTTTATAGTACGAGAAAAGTGTAACAACGACTTCATTAAATGAAACATTTGCAATATTAAAGAAGTGCGTAGAAAGTCCTAGCCAATGTGTGACTAGGAAAATTCTTGTGAACGTACATGTTTCCTCCCAAGCTTGAAATATAACCTCTAGTTCCTCTTGAGCTAGATGTGCTTCCTAGACTAGTCACCAAAATCAACAACCTATGTTGATTCTTCAATGGTTGTGTTATACTTTCTCTTCCATAATGTATTATTTCCTTCAGCAGTGTCCCTCTTATGTTATTTTCCTCATCAATGGCTTAGGATTTTCCATTAAAGCCTGCTTTTCTCTCCACCAACCATTTATTCTTGTCGAATCTTAGCATCTTTCCCTACCCAAGCGATTTAATGAATTTTCACTCATATCCATTATACATTATCAATAATATCTATCATGGAAGAGTAATCCCATTCTCATTTGCTCATGGGATTATTGGTGTTTCTTTATTTGTCAAGAATGTCATACTCAATTGTCCGAATCCCAAGTATTTTCCATCTAACCATTTATTTATTAATAAAATTATTTACATAATAATTTCAATGTAGTTTGTGGCTTTTCCTCCATTTACCCTAACATGACTCTGTCTAAACAAAAAAGTAATATTACATCAACGGAGGGGTATTAAATTATCCCCCTCTTTTATTACACACTTTACCATGTCTTTTATTTTCTGGTTACCTCTATATATTATAGTGCTAGACAATGCTTCTACATTTCATATTCATGCTCCCACGTGGCTTCTTTGGGAGTAAATTTTTCCATTGTACTTTAACCTAAATGACTGCTTCATTCAGGAGCTAGATCTATTTCTGGTCTAGACTAAAAGGAGGCTCTTCCAGAAAGTCTCCTCCGGTTTCCTCCTCTAGCATTTTCTAATCAATTATGAAAGTGTTATCATCCACATATTTCTTAAGTAATGATACATGGAAAAAATTATGAACTTTAATATGACTGGGTAATTCTAATTGATAAGCTATGGGTCCAATTATATCCATAATTTCTCATGGCCCATAATAACGTGGTTTCCATTTTGGATAGGTTCCTCTTCTTAGAGTACCTTTCCTTCGATTCACCCACAAATAGAAATGATCACCAATTTTGAATCCCTTTTGTGTTCTTTTTTTTTCTACATTGCTTCTTTGTCTATCCTGTGTTGTTTTGATGTTCTATTTTATCACTCGTACTGTGTTTTTCATTTCTTGTAAAGCATCTGATCCTAGTGTTAGTATATCCTACGTCTGATCCAATTGAGAGGTGCATGACATTTTATTCCATGCATAGCTTTGAAATGGATCATTTTAAGGAATTTTTTTATAACTACTTTTGTAGGCGAACACGGCTAAATGCAGGAACTCCTTTGGTGTTGTAGCTCTGTCCATGACATACATTCTCAACATGTACTCCAAAATAAGTTTGATTCCCTCTGTTTTCCCATACGTTTGAGGACAATATGCTATACTGAAATTTAGTTGAGTGCCCATGTGCACATTCCCTTAAACAAGCCCTTCCAAAATGTTGAGGTGAATTTTACCTCGTGTATGACACTATTGCCTTAGTTATCTATGTAGTCGAAAAATCTGTCTTATGAATATATTAGAAATTTTTGTTGTTCCATAAGTAGATTTCACTTGAATGAAATGGGCTTCCTTACTTAAAGTATCCACGATGACCATGATGGGGTCATGTTGCCTCTTTATCCTCGGTAGTCATGTGATGAAATATAAATAAATTATCTACCACTTCCATTGAATGATAGGTAGTGTATCCAACAACCCTGTAGGGTGTTGATGCTCAACCTTTACTTGTGGACACTAATAATTTTGACAAATATTCAACCACATTTTTCTTCAAACGTGGCGAAAAGAAATTCTTCCTTAATGTTGGGGTCGTCTTTTGGTACCCAAGATCTCTTGCGTATGGTTTATTACAATACTCATCAACTATCATATGTTTCAAAGCATGTACACTCGGAACGTACAATCCTTTGTTGTAAATCAACAACTTTTCATAATTTTATGCATAACCAAGAATGTTAATATGTTCTATTTTTTGTTGAATTTCGAAGTATTTTGGTTCAGAGGATATGGAATTCCTGATTTTCTCCATTTAATTTCTATTGGTACTAATAAAAAACACTTCCATTACATTTTAAGCATGTCTCCTCAAAGTGTATACTATATTGTTTTCCTTCCCTTTTATGTATTTAATATCGAATTCAAATTCACTAAAAAATGGCATCCACCTAGTCTTCCTATAATTGAGATTTGGTTTGTTGAAAATATATTTTAGGCTAATATGATTAGTTACCAAAGTGAATTTCTTTCCTAAAAAATAATTCCTCCACATATTTAAAGCATGTATGAAACAACTAGCTCTAAATTATATACAACATAGTTTGTTTCATGTGTTTTCAACTTTCTAGACTCATAAGCTATCACTGAATTGGAATGCATCAAAGCCCCCCTAGCCCTTCCATACAGGCATTAATGCAAACTGTAAATTCTTTATTTTGATATAAAAGTTATAATCTGGGATCCATTATGAGTAGATGTTTGAACTTATCAAAAATCATATAGCATTTAGTAGTCGACTCAAAGTTTACTCATTTTTTTGTAAAGATGTGATAATATATGCTAATCTTGAAAATACCTCTATAAATCTATGGTAATATCCTGCGAGTCCCATAAATGATCGATCAATAGATACATCATTTCTATGGGCCAATTAACCATGGCCTTAACTTTTTCAGTGTCAAGTGCTAGTCCTTCCCTGGAAATGATGTGGCCCAAGTATTGTATTCTAATTTTGTAGAACTTGCAGTTGTTAAATTTGGCATACAATTGATTTTGTTTTAATGTTTACAACACCAATTTTAAGTGTTCCTTATGTTCTTCTTCATCTCTGGCATATACTAGAATGTCATCAATAAACACCAGCACAAATTTGTCTAAATATTTGTTGAGTATACTGTTCATCAAACACATAAAGCTTGTTGGGTAATTCGTAAGGACGAATTATAACAATACAAACTCATAGTGGCCATATATGGTCCTAAAGGTTGTCTTATAAATATATTCATTTTTTATCCTCAATTGATGATATCTAGTTATGAAGTTAATTTTCGAAAAAATGGGTGCCCCTCTCACCTTGTCAAAAATATCATCAATATGGAGCAATGGATATTTTTCCTTAAAAATTAACTTGTTTAGTTTTTGATAGTGGATACACATTCTAAATGTACCATCTTTTGTGTTTACAAATAACATAGGATCCCCCCAAGGTGAAACACTAGGCCTTATATAGCCTTTGTCTAATAGTTTTTGTAGTTGACCCTTCAGATACAATAATTCAGGTGGACTCATTTAGTAAGGTGCTCTAGTCATTGGGGTTGTACTTGGTACCAAGGAAATAGAAAAATCTATATCTCTGTGTGGTTGAAAACTTGGAATTTCCTCTCAAAATACAATTCATGGTTCCTTAATAACCGACAAGGTACCTATGTTTGGCTCATCATCTTGATAGTTAGCTGCTTCTACTTGAACCATAAACAATTGACACCCCTTCCATGCACTCTTTTACATCTATAAGGCTGAACTTTGTGTAACTAATATGGGTTTTGGTATACCTTGAATGAATTGAGTTTGTCCTTGTTGATTCACACATCTCATTTTTTTTCCTGAATAGTTTATAATGCCCCCTTTGTTTTCCAACCATTCCATTCTGATTAGTACATCATAGGATCTGAGGGGAAGCACATTTAGGTTCACCTCTATGAAATGAAAATTTAAATTAACATTACATTTCCTTACCTGGTTGGTCACTCTTCTCTTAGTGCCAATTGCTAACTCTACCAAGTAGGAAGTCTTATAATTTTCACTTTTAATTTTACATTTTTCTACTACTTGTGGCCCAATGTTGGTTGGAAATAATATCTTCGATCTCAATCATTATTGACTGATGTTTCGCTTGTCTATCCTCCAAGGTTGCGCTTATTATGGGAATATTTTTGGCAATATCATTCACTTTGGTGGCTTCGTGGACAACTTGAATATTTTCAATGGATTTGGGATTATGGGTACAATCCCTCAGTAAATGAGGTTCACCACAACCCCAACACTTCAGTGGTTCTTTTTGTTTACCTCCTCGAATATTTTTGTTGTGCAAATCCATCGTTTTTTATCTAGCTTGAGATTGGGCTCGTTAATTCCTGTTCCCCTTGGGAATTTTTTTCCATTGATGGTCATTTCCAAAGCTTTTAAGATATCTAAGTTTTCTTCATTTTGCTCCAATAGCATGTTTGGATCTGTCTTTATTCTACCAAAACTTGGAAATTTCTCCCTTACCCCTAAACTGATGATAACATAACCTTGCCTTTCTCACAACTTCATTAATTGTCTTAGGATTATCGAACTGAAATAATTTCTTGTAATTTGTAAAATTTTCTGCAAAATCCTCTATAGTTAGCTATCCCAACCTTAACTCATGATACTCTTTTAGATGGTCATCATAATAAAATTCAATTAAGTAACAATTTTTAAATTGTTTTTGAAATTCCTTGCACAATAGTGTCTATTCTTCCAACAGATGCACACTCCTAGCTTCTTCCCACCATAGAGAAACTTTTCCATGTAATTGATAAACGATGAATATTTCTTTTAATTTTCTCTCATATCTCCAAACTTGGAAATATTTGGTCATATTAAGTAACCATTCTTCTGCGTCTTCCTCCTTTTCCCTATGAAAAGTAGGGGGGTTTATTTTCCTAAATTCCCCTTGCAATTTTATTTGTTTCTTTTTCTTCTGTGTTCTGGGATATGTCCTATCAGAGGCCCCACCACTTTTATATTTCTCTAATTCTATTCCCCTTTTTTCTCATTTTAGCATATTAGGTTCCACCATTATATGGCTAGACATTTCAGTCATCCCTCTGATCATTATTTCTTGCTCCTCACTAGCCTTTAACAACCCCTAATTACTTCTCCTCAAATATGCTATTTCCTTCTCGAGACTCCTAATCACATTCACAAACTCAGAAATTATTTGGGTGGCCTCATTTCCTAATTTGACACACAAATATTCACCTTCAGTGATGGTTGGAGCCTCATCTGCCATTCTATTGTAATTGTATCCTTTTGTTACTTACCTTGTAATTCAAATAAAAGTAGTTGTTAGTTATTTCTTATAGTAACTTATCAAATCATACAATTATTTTTAATGTGTGTGTTTTTTGTGGCGATCCCTTAAGGATGTAGTGCTAAACATGGGATCTCATTACGATATGCAACTACACTTTATTATATATAGGTATTGTATTTGATATTAATATATTTTAAACTTAGATTAAGGGTATTAAGTCACTTCCCAATCCAATGCTTATGCACAGTGTTCCCTCCTTTTGATTAAATACTATCGTAACAATGTTTATTTATGTTAACATCATTTGGTTTCAGAGGTTTATTAATAGTATTTTCCTTCATCGTTAACTTATTTTGTCATTATTAGTGGTATATTCATACTTTGTATTTGGGTATGTTAAAAAATGTGCAAAAACAAATGTTAAATTTATAATGTGCTAAAAATAGACCTGCTAAAAATAGCATGTCTAAAAATAGCAGTTTAGCCAGTGAGGTCATTGGCCACATTGGGTGAGAGGTGAAACTGCTAAAAATAGAAAGGTCTAAAAATAACATTTCTAGGTCCCTTCCTATTTATAGCAGTCCCTAGTCTATCTATAGGAAGTAAAATTAATTTTGGTCTTAATAGCAGTTGGAAATATTAATTAATTAATTCAGTTGAGTTAATTAGTTAAGGAAATTTGAATTTGAAGTCTTTATCACCATGCACATGAGTTGTCCCACTAATTGAGGAATTTATCCTTAATTTCCTCCATTGATTGAGGGAATAAGTATGAGTTCTATAATGAGAGAATCAATTGACTTAGTTCTAACTAGTCAACTCCAGTTAGATTATTTTAACAAGTTGTTAAAATAATAAAATATAGTTTGTTAATGCTTGCATGCATGTGACAACTTTTATTTTAGATAACTGAGAATTCACTCCTGGATAACTCTTGCATGTTAGTTTTGTTAGAGACCCAGTTGAGATCAGATGTGGGACAGTGTACTATCAAATTCTTGACTATTTCTAGTAAGCAGTTTTTACATGGTTGAGGAACTTGTGTCGTGAAGGATTGCATAGTTGGACCATTGGTTAACTTGGTATGTTTGGAATTAACTGCATATGATTTTGCTATTATTTCCTAAGAAAACTACGCAAGGAAATAGGGATTGGACCATAGGTAAAGCCTTTATATACAAGGCTTGGTTGGTTCATGAGACATATCTTCATATCTTCATAGTTCATTGAGAACTAGATATCTTCAGAGCTAATTATTTTTGTATTGTGAAGAGGATTTCCACTTGATTGATAATACATGGTTGGGGTTTTATGCTGGTGCATTCCCATAGATATATCTTCTATTATGTGTGATTATTTCTCTTGATCAGTTATGCATGTTTCTACTTGATGTTGCTCATGAATTCGATTATGCTTCCACTTAATATTTTGTAGAAGTAGAACAAGTATTATGCTTTAGGACATTGCATGTATCATTTTGTTCTATAGGTGAAATTTCTACATGGTATCAGAGCACAAGTGATCAAGCAAGAAGAGTATACTAGCAGGAGAAATTCGAAGTTTATTATTCGGGATATAGATCTTAATTTCTTATCAGATCTATTTCATCGATGGCATTCTATGGTTTGAGGCTTGAGTATGCCCTTGATGGCAGCACAAACTATATAGCTTGGAAGGATCACATGGAGGTAGCTTTGGAAGATAATGGCCTTAAGGATTTCATTGATCAAGAAATTCCTAAGCCTACTAACAAGACTGAGTAGGTGGAATCGAGGAAGTACGTGGCTAGAGCTAGGATAATTCTCTTGGAGGGAGTCCAAGATCACATTATCTCGAGCCTCCATGGGAAGGAGACTCTACATGCAACGTAGAAAACATTGAAAGATTTATATCAAAATAGCAGTGATTAGAGGAAGCTGGCATTGAAGGACAAACTTTCAAAGATCAAGTGTGAAATGGATGAGATGATCTCTATGTATCTGACCAAGCTCATCACATGTAGGGATGAGCTTGCAAGTGTAGGGGTCATGATAGCGGATGAGGATATGGTGAGTCTAGCATCCTCGACCTTCCTAAGAGCTGGCATAGCTAGGAGGACTCGGTAAATGGAAGGGAGAAACTGCCAGATTGGGAACGACTATGGTCGGATTTAGCAGGAGGAGATCAGACGGAGCACTAGAGAAAGTTCTTCATCCATGAATGATGAGGAGAATTGTGCCTTAGTGAGTAAGGCAAAGAAAGGGAAGGAGAAGGTTTCTCTTTCCGAATTTAGTTCTTCTAATGAAGGGAAGAAGGTTGAAAAATCGAAAGTGCGATGCTTTCGTTGTCATGAGGTGGGCCATTATGCTGCAAATTGTCGATGGAGGAAATCCAAGAAGGGATCCAGGGAAGGATCTGAAGGTGAGGCACTTGCTTCACAGTTTGATTTGGATTTCACACTCTTCGCATGCATGGTTTCATCCATGGTGGGAAGTGGTTGGTTTCTTGATAGTGGAGCTTATTTCCACATGAACGGCGACAAGAGTTTGTTTAGTACTTTGAAGGAGAAAGATCTCGAGATACTCATAGCGATGGGTAATGATGAGAAGTATAGTGTCTCAAGTGTAGGCACAGTTATTTTTTAGAGGGAGCATGGAGCTCGCCTTACCTTGACCGATGTAAAGTATGTACCAGGACAGAAGAGAAACTTGGTGTCGATCATGATGCTAGAAGACAGAGGCTATGATGTAGTATTTAGTAAGGGAAAGGCTATCCTTAGACACATCATCACTAGACATGTGAAGCAGATTGGTTCACGGGTTAAGAACCTATATGCTCCTAAGGTTCAAGATGCATGCAAAGCCTTGAGCAGTAAGGCAACTAAAGGAGACTTGGTGGTTGAGAGGGAGGGTATATTACCTCTCAACATGCAGAGCCAAAAGAAGTCTTAGACAATTGTAGAGGAGCCATAATTGGTGCAGTAGCTTCAGAAGGTTGTGGAGGAGCCACAATAGGGGAAGCTGAGTGGAGATTGAGCAGATACATCTACTCATGCAGAGACCTCTAGAAGGGGGAGACTTCGAGCCAGGTGGGCTAAGGGATCACATGCATCCATACCTCCAGGAGGAGGAGGGGCAATATAGAGTGATCGTCCCAAGGAGGAGGGACAGGATCCTTCAGGTACCCAACCTCTTGGATGAGACCTTACTACAGAAGCCCCGATGTTGAGTAGCAGGAACTGACTTATTGGGTAGAGACAAATGCGGATGGAGTGGCAGAGAGTGATAGTGCTGGAAATCCTAGGATAGGCAATGCGAGAGGCACAAGTGTTTTTCACAGTGCTAGGTGGCATAGAGAGGTGTGCAATGGTGTGAGATGCATGGAGATGTTGCAGTAGCACAGATGTTAGAGAGGGAGCACTTGCAGCAGCAGGTAGAGCTTCAGCATTAGAGTATGTTCCTAGCCCAATAGAGTGGTCAGTTGGGAGTGTTTTTGTTCCAAGTGTTGTTGGAGCAACTCGACCGAGTAGATGTGTTGCATGCAGAACATTCCATAGTTACAGGATCGGGTTCGAGAGGAAGCCTTTCTTATTGAGAGGGAGTGTTGAAAAATGTGCAACAAGAAATGTTAAATTTAGAATGTGCTAAAAATATCCCTGCTTAAAATAGCATGTCTAGAAATAGCAGTTTGGCCAGTGAGGTCATTGGCCACATTGGGTGAGAGGTGAAACTGCTAAAAATAGAAAGTTCTAAAAATAGGATTCTGCGTCCCTTCCTATTTACAGTAGTCCCTAGTCTATCTATAGGAAGTAAAATTAATTTTGGTCTTAACAGCAGTTGGAAATATTAATTAATTAATTCAGTTGAGTTAATTACTTAAGGAAATTCGAATTTGAAGTCTTTGTGAGCATGCACATGAGTTGTCCCACTGATTAAGGAATTTATCCTTAATTTCCTCCACTAATTGAGGGAATAAGCATGAGCTCTATAATGAGAGAATCAGTTGACTTAGTTCTAACTAGTCAAGTCCAATTAGATTATTTTAACAAGTTGTTAAAATAATAAAATATAGTTTGTTAATGCTTGCATGCATGTGACAACTATTATTTTAGATAACTGAGAATTGACTCATGGATAACTGTTGCATGTCAGTTCTGTCAAAGACCCAGTTGAAATCAGATGTGGGAATATGTACTATCAGAGGCTTGACTATTTCTAGTAAGTAGTTTTTGCATGGTTGAGGAACTAGTGTCCTCAAGGATTGTGTAGTTGGACCATTGGTTAACCTGTTATGTTTGGAATTAATTGCATATGCTTTTGCTATTATTTTCTAAGTAAACTACAAAAGGAAATAGGGATTGGACCATATGTAAAGCCTTTATATATAGGGCTTGGTTGGTTCCTAAGACATATCTTCATATCTTCATAGTTCATTGAGAACTGAATAGCTTGAGAGCTAATTCTTTTTGTATTTTGAAGAGGATTTCCAGTTGATTGATAATACATGGTTGGGATTTATGTTGGTGCTTTCCCCTAGATATATCTTCTGTTATCTGTGATTATTTCTCTTGATCAGTTATGCATATTTCTACTTGATGTTTCTCATGAATTTTATTATGCTTCCACTTAATGTTTTGTAGAAGTAGAACAAGTATTATGGTTTAGGACATTGCATATATCAGTTTGTTCTACAAGTGAAATTTCTACAGGGTATGCCTATCTATAGCTTGGTTCAGACTTCATTATAAGCTATAAGGTCTCTATTGTCACATGGTGATCATATTTATTAAGGCCACATCGTGAATTTATCGAGTCCACCAACTATTAACTCTATCTCACTTCGCATGCCCCTTGTTTATTGTGCTTAACCTGGATGATTGCCATGCTTCCTAGACCCATGTGATGGCATGCGACTATGTTCACTATGCTCATGCCATGTAGACTCTACTCACTTGATGGAAAGTGACTTCCCACCCATATATCATGGACGATCATGATGCAAGGAAAGAGATCGATGGTTGAAAATTAAATTCCTAACCTAAAATCCTATTCGTACACATACCATGGCATTTTCTCTAGTTTTACTCTATTGATCCTCACTACCAATATCTTCTTTGTAACCCTAATGTCAATTTCTTACCAACAATTGGCGTTAGATCCACAACACAGAGCCACATATGATTTCTCCATCGCTAGGTAATCCACTCATATTTTCCTAATGAAGGCTATTCTATTCAGTTTTTGGTGGAATTAATGGTGTATATTTGCACAAATTGGTTACTCTATAGTATCACTTGTCTACCTTTCATTGTTACTCATTACTCTTATCTTCAAGGATTTCATGCCTCGCAAGAAACCGTTACAACGTATTTTTAACTTTTTTTCAACATTAAACTTTTTTTCTTAACTTATTCACATAATCCTCATTATGTTATTCTCAATACTACTTAGTGCTTTCATTCCTTATTTAAACGTGCCTATATACATTGTGCATGAGTTAAAGAGTTTTAAATGTAGTCTCAAACAGTTTTGTAGATATGAGTCAATGCCAACAATTTTTTCTTGTATTTCTTATAAAAAAAACGTACCCATGACTCAAATGAAAAGATATTTTTTCCTCAAAATTAGTTCTCTTTGTACGGCTAAATAATTACTCTTAGCATCGTACACATTCAAGATTTTTGATGCATACAAAGTACCAATGGTAATATGACTCGTTTTTGTTTTACACTAACAATCTACCTAGCTTTAACATGCCTAATCACGCTACGTCTAAATTTATTTTCATGGATTTTAATCCATTAGTGCATTTAATAGATTATCCAAAATTTGAAGAATTTAATTTCCATTGCTATCACCTACTCACCTGTTCCCATCTATTCTACAGAACTGAAACATCATTACAGTAGAAAATATCAGACTCTGGTATAGGCATATAGTCTTCTACCATGTGCATAACATGAATTAAAATAATATCTATATTATTCCCTATCACGCTTACAAAATTTACAACATCTACTTCATTGTGTATTTTTGCACATGAATTAAAATAATATCTATATTATTCCCTATCACGCTTACAAAATTTACAACATCTACTTCATTGTGTATTTTTTTTTAACAAATTTGAGTGTCTAACTCATTACAATTTCCTCTACATATTTACAACATCTAAATAATTATATATATTTATTTACATATTTACATAATTTATATCCTTATATACGTGTAATAAAATCAATATCATTGAAAATTATATTATATTTACGCTTTAGAGTACCATTAAATTGTAACAATGAGTTCAGTAAATGAAACACTTGCAGTATTAAAGAAGTGCGCAAATAGTCCTAACCAAGGTGTGACTAGGAAAACACTTGGGAATGAGCACCTTTCATCCCAACATTGAACTATAACCTCCAATTCCCCTAAGCTAGATGTCCTTTCCAAAACAGTCGCCAGAATCAACAACCTCTATTTATTCTTCAATGGCTATGTTATACCTTCTCTTCCATAATCGATTCTTTCATTTAGCAGCATCCCAATTTTGTGATTTTCCTCATTGCTAACTGAGATTTTTTCTTTAACACCCACTTTTCTCTCCAGTGGTGCTTTATTCTTGTCCAAACTTAACATGTTTCTTGAGCCAAGCTATTTAATTAATTTTCTCTCTTATCCCTTGAACCTTATCCATAATCTTTATCATGGGAGAGTTATCCCATTCTTATTCACTAATGGGAATTTTATTTCTCCTTTGTTTGGCAAGAATCTCATACTCAAGTGTCCCAATCCCAAGTATGTTCCATCAAAAAATTTATTTATAAATAAATTATTTACATAAGAATTTTAGTGTACTTTGTGGCTTTTCTGCCATTTTTAAGTTTAGGTATGTTCTATGCGTGTAGCAATTTATTTCAATTTTCATAGTTATCTCAATATCTTTTCCAGATTAGAAATCACATCAGCACTAAAGTAAATTGTAGATAGAACATGAATATAAATCGTAGAAGACAAGTCAAGACAACAGGACAAAAGATGTGGCGTCAGCCAAGGATAAACCCCAATATGGGGAACCCTTGATTAATTCTTCTTTTATGTTCTTCAAAGTTCAACAGAGAAACTGAGAGAGATAGTACATTTACAATAAAATTCAACACTTTGACTTTTGATATCTATAGATATCAGTTGAAGACATATTCCTTCAACTAATTCTCTAAGGTGACACTTTCACATATCATAGTGCTGCCTCTCGTTCATTTGCTGCACATTACCGTGTGAAACCTTTTTGTACTGTCACATGTGTTGAACCTTGACGACTAATCTACTCTCATCTTCATGCTTCTCATGATGTTGCATATTCCATGGTCTTATCCATCATTAAGCTACCCATGCTCATGATCTCATTCATCATCATGCTACCCATGCTCATATCATCATGCATCATTGTGCTGCTCATGCTCATGATCTCATTGATCATTATGCTGCCCATGAGCTCATTTATCATTATGTTTCCCATGATCTCATTTATCATCATGCTACCCATGCTCATATCATCATGCGTCATTATGTTGCTCATGATCTCGTTTATCATCATGCTGCCCATGATCTAATTTTAATGCTACTGTAGGATTTCATGGATCGTCTTGCCACAAGAATATGTTGATGATACATGTGCCAAGGATTTCCTCATCGAATCCTTATCTCATAATTGATTTCCTCAAGGTGGTGGTCGACCCAGTCTTGCCTTCAGAAGGTACACATTCAGGTGATACAATCACTGAAGAGAAAGAGAATGACACCGTTCAAATTCTATTCGTAAACACAGACTCCGATGAACATGGGGGAAATCTACCCGTTCCTTTACCACAGGAAGCAAGTTCTTTAGAGTCGTATCCGGCCATGTATTCGATCCCACCTCCAAGCAACCTAGTCATTTCCTTCGATTGGAATCTACTAGGCAGACCCTGTTTACTAGCTAATGTACCATTCTAAATCATTGTACAAGCTTACAGAATGGTCATGGTTGACACCATTATAGATGAAGGGGCTTCTGTGAGTATCCTTTCCTTGAATGCTTGGAAAGCACTTGGTTCGCCATCGCTTCTGCCTGAGATGAGAAATCTGACAGGCTTCAAAAAAGGAACCAGTCGACCGTTAGGGATCCTTCCCAATGTACCTATAATGTTGAGAAGGAAAAATATTGATATGAACGTAATGGTAGTCCAAGGACCTCTATATTATAATCTACTCCTTGGGTGTGACTATATTTATTTCATGGGAGCCATTGTCTCTTCACTCTTTCGAGTAATGTGTTTCCCGCATGAAGGAAAACTGGTCTAGCTCATAGACCAGCTTTCGTTCCCTGGCTCACACATAGCTAATAGTCAACTGCCATCCCTAAATGGTCTTTTCATGCAAGGAATGTCTCATCAATCTCCAGTCCATCCACGTGAAGGACGCGAGTAATTTGGTGGTCATGACTGAAACCCAGGGGGCATGCGCCCTGGTCTGCTTCGACAGGAGAACTTCAGGTATAGGGTTAAGTTTCCACGGAGGATATATGACTAGTCTGACACACCTGTCCATTTAGGAAAGTGGAATTATACTGGGATAAGATACCTCCATCAGAAGGTAGGCCTTTCCTGATAAAACAAATGTTTTATCTGCAAATTGAAGGGTAACCTGGAAACTCTACCTCGCTATACCTAGTGGCATGCAAACCTTTTTTTGTGCAAGTGAAAAGCGGCCAACATAATGCTAACTCTATAGTTCCACTAACTTCAACTGCCTAAGTTGGGTGAGTGGTCAAATTGATAGTTCACCTTCGCAGGGGCCAAATGGCACCGACAAAGTAAAGGAAAAATTTTCCTACCTAACCTTCGTAGTTAGCTAACCCCTAGGACAGTTATTGGTCATTCCTAACTTACAGACGAGAGGCAACACAGTAGAGCTTCGAAAGGTGCAAGCTCCATAAAAATGGGATCTATTGATGAGATTTCCTTATTATATGACTAGCATAAGCAGTTTTTACGTGAAGTTCAAGCTCGTTAAAAATTAAACCTAAGCAATGAGCAAATGTTTCCCAGAGAGTTTAAGCTCATTAAAAAATGAACCAATCTCCAATAAATAAGCATTGTGAATGCATTATCATCAACTTTTGAGCCATGGTTGTGTTCTCATCATCACCTCCATTCTGTTTTTGGCCAATATGCCTCCATTTTATTGTTTACCATTTTTGAGGAACATTTATGACAAGTGATCTTTTTAGCCATCCTTGTGACACTGCCACGATTGGAAAATTCCAAACCTTACCTGGAACCAGTTGCTACCTGAAATCATCACTTGTTCATCAAAATATGAGTCTCCTTTAAGCTCTTTTCATTTGACTCATAAAATATGAAAAGATTTCCGAGCAATTGGCCTCTCCAGCTCCTTAAAGCTACCGAAAGTGTTATCCCTCCTCTAGATTTTAATCTTTTTGGACTCGAGGGATTATTACACAAAAAGATCGAGCACTTGTTTTGTTCGGCTCGTTGAAACTTAAAAAATTCATCCCTTTCGTATTATTTTATACTTTTTCAGACTTAAGGGATTATATGAAGAAAAAGGATTATTTGAGTTTCCTTTCCGTCCCTTTTCAGACTCTCTAAAATTCAAAAATCATCGAGTTATCATTGTCATTAAACTCATTAAAACCAATAGCGACAAACTTGTCATATAGACAAGAATGAGTTTCACTGTCGCTAGGCTCGTTAAAACATAGCGATGGGTTCGCCTAAAGGGAAAATTATAGAACAAGCATATGTTATCCTCCTCAATCTTGATAAAAATAAAGAGGTACTGGTTAGCAATGACTGGGGAAAATTGGGAATAAAACTCGAAGAAATTATATTGGTAGCAAGTCGCTCTTGAACATGACACTTTCACTCCATGTCTGAGTTGAGTTGGGTTATTCCATTCACCGTTCATATTACCATTGGTCCATCGCACCATCCACCTTTGGGGTTAACGCTACCAATCCATTTCAGTGTCGCTAATATGTTCAAGAGAAGTCGCTCAGAGAATTCACTTGTATCTCATCCACTGCAATACATTCACGCTCCATTCTTTCATGACTGCCACCCTGAACCTTGTATCATCAGATCGTTTTCACCTCCACAGAAATCATTTGCTCCATTCCGTGTCATAGATGTGGGATCCATTAAGGCCCTCCTACAATGGGTCACTTCTTGTCAACATTAGCTCATTATCCAAGAAGCCGACCTAGGAACAACCCTTTCAGTACTTTGAAGCTTGCACGCCTCAATAGCAAGTTTCTCACTTCCGGCAATAGGTTTACATCAATGGCCTTTGACCGAAAGATTTTACGTGGTGTTTGACGCCAAGTCCCTTTTTCACACCACGTGAATTGTACTGTCATACCTTGAGGGTTATCATCATTATCAGTGATTCCTCCCGTGCCTATTAACAACTTACATCATTGGATGGTAATCAGGCGATGTCTTTCCATGTTCGACTCCAGAACATCTTTAACATGGATCGACTTGTACTCCAGGTGAAGATTGAACGAGTTAAAAGACCCCAGATCTAGTTTCATCCATCCGGGCTGTGATATATTCAGGGAAATAAAGACATCAAATGTAGATCATTGCCAAACAGATGATCATCTGAATCAAAGGATGATGACTCTATCTAAATCATCAGTTTGCTACACAGACGGTTGTCTGTCCTATGTACATGAAAATGAATTTATAATGTTGAGCATGGGAATGCCTCCCTCAGCCTGATCATGAAAATATTATGAATATAATGTATTGTATTGTATCTTATTACAGGTCGTCTTCCAGCTTGAAAAAACCTCGGATCCTCATGATAAAGCATTTCACCCGACATCAAAAGATTAAAGACCTCATGCTTTACAAAGCAACTGTTATAGACATTTTTGGGCACTGCAAACCCAATCATACATGTCCATAAACCAATGGCTTCTAAGTCCCTAAAAGTGTTGCTTCACACCCTAAAGGAGCAAGTTCAGCAGATTACATAATCTCCCAGAAGTTCTCCATGGAAAACTGCTCAAAACTGGTCAAAACTGGACCATACAGACTACTCAGTGCTAAGGGTGCGATGCATACTAGATAGCCCTTCTATAGGGTGTGATGAACGAGAGTAGACAAATGGTAGAGACATTTTGTGAGGTTGATGATCATGGAATCTTCCAGAAACTTATCCTGTGACACTTGCCTCTCTAAATTCACCCATGGAGTAAGAGATTATGAATCTCCAAGTGGAACCAAGAACTATCAGAGAGAGGAAACTAATGAAAAACCTAACAGCTCACTCACCCCCCTGCAAACATCTATATATGGATCCCTCATCATAGAGATCTGAATGCTGGAATCCTGTATTTTGTAAGGTAGTGTTGTTGGTTTCTTCACGGAAAATCATAGTGTTGGGTGGTCTAAGCTTTTCATGAGGTGAAGAAGGGTTTTCATGCTGGGATGATGACATTGGGTCAGAACAATTGGTTGTAATCCTCTTTTCTATTCTTTCTATTAATAAAGCTATTCGAGTTTTCCTACACATTCTTGTATGTTTGATGATATATGCATTTGTGTGGTCAATATATATCTGGTCCTATATTTTTTATGATTGAATATCTTTGTACTTCGATAGTGTTATGCTGCTTTGACTCTACAGGTGCTCTCTGAAGCAAGAGAGGAAGTGTCGAAGATCTGTCAGGAGGGAGAGGAACCAGGCAAGGAACCAAGAACAAGACTGAGGTTGGTATCTTTTGTTCCCCTCTTATCTACTTCTCATAAGGGAAAATGAAAGTAGTTTTGGTGTTTTTGTTTCTAAGATAGCTACCCGTCTTAGTGGGACTAGCAGCTCCGAGTGGACACTAGATTTCCCAATAACAATTATAAAAAAATATCTACACTGAAATCAATTCATCTAATTAAAAAAATCAATTAGTATTAGAAATCAATATCTAGAAAAAAATAAGTGTATCTAATGCAAGCAATCAAATATAATAAAAAATCAACATCTACATTGAAATTAATACATCTAGGGCAAACAATCAAATATAATTAGAAATCGACATCTACAACAAAATCAATGCATCTAGTGCAAGCAATAAAATAGAATTTGAGAACATATACACTAAAATTAGTTCATTTAGTGTAAGCAATCAAAGAAGAATAGAAATAAATTTTACACTAAAATCAATGCATATAGTGCAAGAAATCAAATATCCTTTGAAATCAACATCTACACTAAAATCAATGCATCTAGTGAAAGAAATCAAATAGAATTATAAATCACCATCTACAATGAAATCAATGCATCTTGTGCAACCAATAAAATAGGATTATAAATAACCATCTACACTAAAATCAATGCATCTAGTGCAAGCAATCAAATACAATTAAAAAGCATCTACATTGAAATCAATGCATCTAGTGCAAGCAATTAAATGCTCTTAGAAATCACCATCTATGTTAAAATATTCTTCCTTCTCTCCCCCCCATATATATCTATATCTCCCTACATCTCTCCTTCTTTGTCTCTTTATCTCACCGCAGACGTACACACACTCTCTACATTTCTCTTTGTCACTCCCTCTCTTTCTCTCTCCACCTCTCTCTCTCTCTTTCTCTCTCTTTCTCTCTCTATGGTTTTCTTCTTCCCTCCCTCTCTCCCCTTCCACCTCCATCTCTTTGTACCTTACTCTCTCGTCCTCTACCTCCCTCTCTCTCACCTCCTCTCCCTCGTAATTCCTCCCTATCCCTTTCTCTACCCCCATCTCTCTCTCTCTCTCTCTCTCTCTCTCTCTCTCTCTCTCTGCCCTCTAACCCTGCAACATTCTCCCTCCCTCTCTCCCTCTCTCTCTCCTCCTTTCTCCCCATCCATATCTATATATTTATCTCTCTATTACCCTTGTCTTCCTCTCTCACTCTTATCCTTTTGTTTCTCTTCATTCCTCCTCTCCCCTCTAATTTAGTTTATCTCCTTCACTGCAAGGAATCAAATCAGATTACAAATCACCATCTACATTGAAATCAATGCATCTAGGAAATAAATCTTCTTCCCTCTCTCCCATCCATCTATATCTATATCCCTCCACCTATCCTTCTTTGTCTCTCTATCTCAACCCCCCAAACATACATGCTCTATGTCTCCATATTTATCTATATCTCCCTCTTTCTATCTCTTGCTTCTTCCCTCTCCTCACCTTCCATGTATATTTCTATCTGCCTTTTTCTCTCTTGTCTTTCTATATAACTCGAAAAACATACACATTCTTTCTCTATATATATCTATCTCTCCCTCACTCACTCTCTCTCATCCCCTTCTATCCCTCTCTTCCCCCTTCTATCTCTCTACCCTCTTGCTCTCCTCTCTCCCTCTCTCTCCATATTTCTCCATATGTGCCTTTTGTTGGAAATAATACTGAGAGGGGGGGGGGGGGGGGGGGGGGGGGGGGGGGTGAATCAGTATTATCAGATCAATAAAACTTTTTCAATTTCATACTCAGAAACATATACGCTACTTCAGTTAAGTGAACCAGCGTGTACACGCTACTGTGTCTAAAGAAACCAGCGTATAACCAGAAAACTTATGTTTCAGTTAGCTTATCTTCAGTAAATGCATCAGGACATTATTAACCATATTAATAGTAAACAGGTGCAACATAATAGAACAGATCATCACATGAAAGCCACACACATGAACACCATGATATAAGGTGGAAACCCAATGTGGGTGAAAACCACCTGCTGCAAGTCGTCTCTATCGTTTTTTAATAAAAACTTCAGTTTACAATCTTTTGTACTGGTGCAGCCTTATACCAGTACGCAGGCTACGACCTGCAGAAGGCTACAACCTTCTCTCGTTTTCCAGACTCTCCTGGAAGGGAGCTCCAACCCCCTTTGCTCTTTCACTAGCTAAGATACTAGTACGTAGGTGCTGGCCTACAATCTTCTTTCCTTCAGGTACCACTTTTCATCAATTTTCAGACTGGATATTCCTGAAGCACAACATTACAATCTGAAGACCACAATTCATCCAATTTTCATAACATATCATTGAAGCACAAAACAACTAGCATCATCAATCTTTGAATCACTGAACCACTGAAATCCTGTCAACACCCAGTCACCAGAACACAGAGCAGACTACAAAACTCTGTAATAACAGTCAGACCCAACTGCAACCCCAAAAATTAAGCTTCAAAAGATATACGCTACTTTAATGAAACCAACCCGCGTATACACGCGCTTTTACCAAAGACAACCTGCGTACAGATCTAAAAATAATTTCTCATAACTTGCAGCTGTACCAGACATCAGTCAAACTCAGAACATAACATTGCGTCAGTATGCAGATCTAAAAATATGCATAATCAACCATATAACGATAGTTCAATTCAAACCATTTGATCCCGATCTATCCTTAGATCTAGTCTTCCATCAACTGGTGTGATCTCTCCTTAGCTTAGATCAAGCAACCCAGAACCTGCATACTAGACCTCTTTCTTTTTTAGATATTCAAGACCTTTTCGATACACTTGCCTAATGATCTTCTTCTCCTTTTTATAGTCTTAGGCCTTTCTCAATACCACGGGCCAAAACCATAGTAATCCAATACCAACAACTTCAAAACTAGGGATCAACACGTCTGTCGAGATACCTTGGTTAAAAACATAGGCTCAAGTACCGAGGAATAACTACCCCCGACCAAAAGGAAGCTTCTCAACATGTATGCTCTTTTCTGTTCATGAAACTGCGTGTATACGCGACTTTGTATATAGCTATCCTGCGTATCCGCGACTTAGTATATAGAGCACCTACGTGTATACGTAACTTGGGCTTAATGAACCTACGTATATGAAAATTCTCTTCATTCTTGTAGTCTGGACTGAGATCTGTCATCAAAGAGAGTTGCCATCAAGGACAACACCTGTACCGTAGCGCCACACCTGTGCCAAAATGCCAACATCTTTCTTCTTAGCTTCCTCTCTCTCTCCCTTCATCTCTCCTTCTCTCTCTCACATCATCACTCTCTTCCTTCCTCTCTATCCCTTTCTCTCCCACCTCCCTCTATCTCTCCCCCTCAACTGTCTCTTTCTCTCTCCCTCTATCGGTCTATTCCCCTCCAAATTTGTCACTATCTCCCTCCCTCTCTCCTCTCTCCTTCTCTCATCCACTTCCCTCCATCCCTCCTTATCTGTCTCTCTTTATCCTCCACAAGCATAAAAAATTTCTATCGATCTCTTCCTTGTCACTCCATATCTCTCTATATTTTTCTCTCCCTATTTATTTCTTCTTCCCTCCCTTTCTCTCATTCCAACTCCATCTCTATATCCCTCTCTCTCTTCTCCTTTCTCCCTCTCCCTCTATCACTATATGCCTTTGTTCTCCCCTCCCATATATATAGACATAATATATATCATTATAATATAAACAAATTAGTATTATATTAAATTTAATATTGTATTAATTAAAAGTTATTAAATTGAATAGTGTTAATATTATAAAATATTAATATCTATATTATATTTAATAATAATATTAACATGAATATAAATATTTCAAAATTAATATTAATGTTAGATTTAATGAGGTGTTTTACATGGCATGAAACAAAACCTATAATAAAACTACATCAAATGAATATTTTTTAATATTACAACTTTGGCCTCGAAATATTTATGTGTATAGAGATTTTAATATATGCTAGGTGGTTTTCCTTTTAAAGTTTCATTTTACAAATGAAGCATGAAAATATTTTACAATAAGATTTTGGATTCTATGTGTTCAATTAACCATTTTGCTTTGATTTAAGAAATGGTAGTGGCCTTAAGAAAGTGTAAAGATCCTTAAAATTTTAATGTGGTAAATTTTATTGTTGAAAGTAAGAATATAATCCATTCAAATTCAAGGTATTTGATAAAAGAACTATTAAACACAATAGATAATTGTATCGATTTTTCTTTTATCTAAACCCATGAGATAATTGTATTGTAGTTTATATCTAGAGAGAGAGAGAGAGAGAGAGAGAGAGAGAGAGAGAGAGAGAGAATTTCATTTAAAAAAAAAAGAAATCATAAATTATAACAATGTTTAATTTCATTCTTGCAAAACATCAAACCTATATATAAACTTAAAAGATCATTTTTTTTGTTAAGATAATTTTAAAGAACAAAAAATAATCATAAAATAAAATACACTGCGTAGTGATCTTAAATTTATATTTTTTATAACATACCCTAACAATGTAGTTTAAGGGCTAGGAATATTATGTAAGTTGAAACAAAATTACGCCCAGGCACAGGGCTACAAGAAAATTGTTTTATCATGATCTAAGAATATACATAGTCATTTGACCTATTTAGTACATGACCAAGTATCGTATTATGAATCTAATTCTCCTCTTCTTTTTGACTTGTTAACGAGGGTTTGGAAATACTGCTCCCATTAGATGTATATCAGATTCTCAAACCCTTATTGTAATCACACATCCTTGACGTTCGACTCTCGCTCAACTATTTCATAAACTCTCTGTCCAATTAAAGGATCATCCTCCATAGACTTGTTATCATTGATGTGGCTTTCTTTCTCTAATTCATCTTGAGAATGGTTAAGTGGGTCAAGGGCTGCAACTCCTCCCGACGCACTATTTTCCAGTCCAACATCCTCTTGCTTTATTTCAGAGGCTTCACTGCTTAGTTGATGAATACTTTCCCCTCCAGAATTTCCATCATCAGTGACACTCATGCCTAGTCCAACATCCTCTTGCTTTATTTCAGAGTCTATAATTCTTAGTTGATGAACACTTTCACCTCTAGGATTTCCGGACACAGTGACACTATTGCCCTGTCCACCATCCCCTTGCTTCTCTGAACCCTTTCACCATTTCTATTTCCATCCATAGTGACACTCCTCCCTCCCCCACTATCCCCTTGCTTCTCTTCATGGGCTACAATGCTTAGTTAATTAACCCTTTCACCATCTAGATTTCCATCCACAGTTACACTCTTGTGTGGCCCACTATCCCCTTGCTTCTCTTTAGAGGCTACCATGCTTAATTGATGAGCACTATCACTATCAAGATTTCCATGCATAGTGACACTCTTGCCTCATCCACCATCCCCTTGCTTCTCTTGAGAGGATACCATGCTTCATTAATGAACACTGTCACCATCAAGATTTTCATGCGTAATGACACTCTTCCCTGATCCACCATCCCCTTGCTTTTCTTCAGAGGCCATAATGCTTAGTTCATGATCACTTTCACCATGAAGATTTCTATCCACATTTACACTATTGCTTGGTCCACCATTCCCTTGCTTCTTTTCACAGGGTACAATACTTAATTGATGAACACTTTCACCATCAAGATTGCCATCTACCATAAGGATGTTTGGGTCAGACATTTCTTTGTCTCCACCACCAGTTTCAACCTTGCTTCCTGCAAAATAAAGGATTCCTTGATGTGTATAGGCCTTTGTATCCTATGGAATCCTTTATTTTGTAGGAAGTAAGGTTGAAACTGGTGGTGAAGATAAACAATGTCTCACCCAAAAAATGTTACTATAGATGGAAATATTGATAGTGAAAGTGTTCATCAATTAAGCATTGTACCCTCTGAAAAGAACCAAGGGAATGATGGACCAGGCAAGAGTGTCAATGCAGATAGAAATCTTCATGGTGAAAGTGCACATGCACCAAGCATGGTAGCCTCTCAAGAGAAACAAAGGGATGATGGATCAGGCAAGAGCGTCACTGTGCATGGAAATCTTGATGGTGACAGTGTTCATGAACCAAGCATGGTAGCCTCTCAAGAGAAGCAAGGGGATGGTGGATCATGCAAGAGTGTCACTATGCATGGAAATCTTGATGATGATAGTGATCATCAACTAAACATGGTAGCCTATAAAGGCAAGCGAGGGGATATTGGGCCAAGCAAGAGTGTAACTGTGGATGGAAATCCAGATGGTGAAAGGGTTAATCAACTAAGGGTTGTAGCCCATGAAGAGAAGCAAGGGGATAGTGGGGGAGGTAGGAGTGTCACTGTGGATGGAAATGAAATGGTGAAATTGTTCAACAACTAAGTATTGTATCGAGTGAGGAGAAGCAAGGGGATGCTGGGCTAGGAAAGATTGTCAGTGTGGATGGAAATCCGAGAGGTGAAAGTGCTCATTAACTAATAATTGTAGCCTCTGAAATAAGGCTAGAGGATGTTGGACTAGGCATGAGTATCAACGATGATGGAAATTCTAGAGGTGAAAGTGTTCATGAACTAAGTAGTGAAGCCTCTAAAATAAAGCAAGAAGATGTTGGACTAGGTAATAGTGCCCCTGGAGGAATTGCAGCCCTTAACCCACTTAATGGTTCTCAAGATGAATTAGAGAAAGAAAGCCACATCAATGATAACAACTCTACCGAGGATGATACTTTAATTGGACAGAGAGTATATGGAATAATTCAACGAAGAATCGAAGGCAAGGATGTGTGATTAGAGCAAGGGTTGGAGAATCCGAGATACATGTAAGAGGATCAATATTTCCAGACCCTCATTCACAATTCAAGAAGAAGAGGAGAATCAGATACATAATATGACACTTGGTCCTATACTAAATAGGTCAAATGACTATGTATACTCTTAGATCATGAGAAAATGATGTTCTTGTAGCCCTGTGCCTGGGCGTACTTTTGTCTCAACTTACATAATATTCCTAGCCTTGAAAATACGTTGTTAGATTGGTCTATTTTTGTCATATGAAATTATGGTTCCAAAAATTATCATATGAAATTATCATTCTTATCGTCATTCCCTTAGAGAAAACAATGGAATCAATACTTATGACAGGTTGCCACAATTTTACAGAGGACTCAAACCCAAAGAAACATTTCTACCATCTCCCCTATTTTCTATGTTCTCCAACTCCCTTGGTAGTTGTGAAACTGAAACTTCCTCCCATGTGCCTCAATCCCATCCTCTCCATGGGGATGATATGCAGGAAGGCAACTATGTGGTTCATAGCTTGTCAAAGAGGAAGTTGGCAATAACTATCGAGAAATCAATTGCAGTTGCCTCACAACCACACACAAGTTGATAGAGTTGTCTCATTGTCGAGGAATATATGGATGAAGGATCTCTTTATGAAAAGGTTGACCAAGCTGGTATTCACACAAATCAGTGAGTCTCACCTAACACCAAAAGAAAGAAAGGGGCCTCATGAGGTTATTTACCTTGTTTATTATTTTATGGTATTTGTTAGCTCAGGGCATGGAACTTTCTTTGATAGTTATACTTGCTAAAATATCCACAAACCACATTTTTGTAAACATTTTATTTTGGCATGGATTTTGGCGCTTTTCACTCAAATTCAAGCTCTCGTTAAGGACGAGGTGGTTTCGTTTTGAGGGAAGATGATCCATTTCAATATCCACCGAGTTAAAAATTGGTCCTAGGCCTTAAATTACTCATATGACTATATGTATACCAACCTAGATCCATCTAACTTTGGATCTATCATGCGCTGAGAGGGATCAAATCCCTCTAGGTGAAAACCTTCTTTTTGGAGTTTATAATTTGACGAAATGTTTGCACCTCAAGGGATTCGATCCCTCTCCATGCATGATATATCCAGAGTTAGATGGATCTAGGTTGGTTCCACCTAAGGGAAACAATGTCATATTTTTAGGTATTCATTATTATGTATATGTTTGAGATAAACTTCATACTTTGAAATTTACATAATGTTTTCTTTTCATGAAATGACCATATAATTTTGTTCTTTAATTTAGTCTATGTTCCATTCCTTGAATGGTTTTCACGTTTTTATTTTTATGTTTTGAGTGCTTTGTGTGGGTCTGTGTTTCGATCCTTTTAGTGTTTTGGGTGTTTTTGTGTTTTAATTTGCATGGTAATATTTGTGAATGTTAAAATTCATGTGTTATATTTATATATGTGTATGTAATTTTCTATTAGTAATTAGTTGGTAATGAAGGAGGAAGACAATATTGTCAATAGGTTGTACGAGGATTGATATTGCACAACCATTTCATTTAATTTTAGCTATGAAATTTTTTGACAACTAATTAACCCTTATTGATGTCCATCGAGGTATTACTAAATATATCCTCAAGAGTACTTTTAATTTTAAATTTAGTGAGTTATCTTAATGCGTTGAGATGATAAATATTGTTAATAACTCTAACTATCAAAAATGATGAAATAAAAATTTTGAATGCAGCGTGACAATGTAATAATGTTCAATGGAAAAAAATGTGAATAATAAGAATGTAGAAAATTACAAATAGTCTTCATTGTGATCAATATAAATTATTTTCTTCTACTATTCTTCTTTTCACCCTTGTTAGTTTTACCATATTTTCATATCAACTGTATGAAATGTGTAGTTGAAATTTTAAACCATTCAAATCTATAGCTCAAGCTATTGTAGTAAACCTCTCACATTTTCTGTCTTGCTATCCAATATTAATAGGTTGAGTTACTATAACACAAAAATCAATGCACATTGTAAATAATTTTTTTGTGCTTACACTAAAATCAATCGTAAAGTTAATGGAGTCACATTAGAATTAATGTACCATCATACGTCGAGTTACATCAAATCAAAAATCAACATCTACACGCAAACCAATGCATCTCATGTAGGAAATCAAATATGATTAGAAAAAAATCTACAATGAAATCAATTCATCTAATTAAAGCAATCAATTAGGATTAGAAATAAACATCTAGACAAAAATAAATGTATGTAGTGCAAGCAATCAAATATAATAAAAAATCAACATCTACAACGAAATCAATACATCTAGTGGAAACAATTTGTGCGCTCCAGTATTGCAGCAATAATGTCGCAACTCTTGGGACACCCTTCTTTACTCTTATCAACCCGGTAGTTCGTAACAAACTTGGAAGCGACGGTGTTGTATGCACAAGTACTAGCTCTTGTCGCAACTGTCACTTGGTCAGCTGGCACAAGTATGCTAGGAGCTTAAGCCAACTTCTATGAGCTCTGAGAAGAAGCTTTTTAACTGATGGATGGAATCTAACTCAAAGGAGGCTAATCTACTTGCAGAAAGAAACTGAAAAGCTGAAAAGAAACACAAACCCTAGCAAACCCTAATTTCACCAGCTAGTCCTAATGATGCAAGAAAGAGGACGAAAGCTACTGAAAGAGATGCCAATAACTTCTGAGAAGATGAAATGCATGTGTCTATGCTACTTCTACAGTAAAATCTGAAAGAAACCTCTTTTTGTGTTCTTGAATAAAGTGTCAGAATTATCATGCATGTACTTTAACTGGTTTTTTACTGTGCGGAGGTGGATCGGTGAAAGGAAATTCTTGCAGAAGGTTGGGAAGGTTAGAAGAGGGCCTAAGAGGTCCCTAGCACCCTTCCAGAGAGTTTCACAGAGTTTGGCTATCAGGAAACGGCTTTCGTGAGCTCTACAGGAAGTCTGCAGGGGTTCTACAGGATGTTTTGTGTTTTCTACAGGATGTTCTGGAATTTCTACAGGATGTTCAGAAATGGGATTTTGGAAGGTGGATAAGTGAGTATGGAGGTAAGATAAGGTTGTGAGGAGGTCCAAGACATGGTGGATGGAGCTGAGGAGTGATGAGGATGGTTGGATTTGTTCAAGGAGGAGTATAGTAATGTTGCACAAAGATTAGGATTACACGAGCGAAGGTGGCAAACATGAGGCAAGAATCTGAATTAAGGGATGGAGTAGATTGGCTTGATGGAGTATGGGTAGATGGAGAGGTGTTATAGGCACTCTAGAAGTTCTTTCTCAAACTGAACACAAAATTACTTGGAAAACCGATGACCTAACTACCTTACTCTAATTTGACCTAAGTAACAGAAAAGGAAATGAACAGAAGTTTACTTTCAATGAAATCACATGAAATAGCTGTGAAAACTAAGAAATCGTGGACTTGAACATGTAACCACAACTGGTATCAATCTCTGCAGATGAAAGTCTATACTAATGATTGCATGGTGAAGCAAAGATAGTGTTTTTGTTGGCAACAATGTCACCTTTGTCCTAGCTCACGATCCCACTGAGGGAGAGGTGAGATCAGAGGTGTTTGATGGCCTTTTTTTGAAGATCTTCCCTGTTATTAACCTATCAACTCAATCTGAACATGAAAAGCCTATCTAATCATCAACCATGACCTATGTAACCAGCAAGATGTTAGTCTACTTAACAGAAATTATTTTGCAAAGACATAAAATACAAATAACAGTACACAAAGGAAGCCTTGGGACTTGGGTTGGCCCCAACCCCAAGAGCTATAGGCTCCTATGAAAAACTCATAACTGATGCCAAATAAAGTTGCTTCTCATTACTAAAAAATAACCATTTCACAAGAAAGTTATACAACAGCAGCTACAAAAATGAGCTGAAAGACTACAACACTATAGTGCAAAATACAATTTCTCAAAAAGTAACCTACAAAGGCTGAAAGCCTTCCTATTTATGCACTACGAGGGTCCTCAGCAGCACTCCTTGACTCAAGGGACTTGGCTATTCAACTGCCAGTAAACAGTCATTCTTCACAAAGCTGCTCAACTACCTTTAGGATTCGTTTTGTTGTCCTGCTGAGCTCCGAGTTGAGGATGGAGATTTCGAGGAAGGGCCACTTAATGCAAGAGACAACCTTCCTACGAATCCTCACCCCTGTTTCTTCATGATTGGCTGTCATCTGGCTCATAATTGCTTAACCTTGTTCCAAAATTTGTCAAAAATACCTAAAATAACCACGTATTAGCCATCTTGGTAAAGTGACCACCCTCATTCGTTCAACTAACATAAACATACTCAAAAAACATGCATAAACTATGAAAAATGGTGGATTGATCAAGAACGATTAGGCAAAATGAGCCCAATAAGTTACCCAATTCGGGGCTCATCATCACCCCCCTGCTAAATGGGTTTCTCATCCTCTGAGCAACTAGTCCAGCTCCTCATTCTTGATTGCCTTGATTGCCTCTCTCACATCGCAGGCCTCCAGGGTGATATATTCTTCACTATTATGAAATCCAGCCTTTCTTTCCACTTCTTCCCACTGCTTGTGTTCCTCCTCTTCTTTGCTTCCTTCCAACAACCCCAAAAGCAAAGGAGGACTGAACTTGAGGCCGATCCAGTTGGCCTGAAGATTTTCCATGGACTTTTTGTAGAGAGGTACTCATGCCAAGGCCCCCCTCATCCTAGTTGGGGTGTGGTATTCTCTAATTTTTAGGCCGCAGGAGAGTGTGTTCCACCTTCATGTGCAAGCATGAACACAATTATACCGAAACAGATGCTCCATGTCCTCAAAATGGGCTATGGCTTGAGCTTGTCGTTCCATGTAATCTGGTAGGGCCTGAAAGTCATTGGCCAAGTGCTAGTGGGCGGATATTAATGCTGAGGGATCCTCTAGCTCTACTCTAATCAATAGTGGTTCCTGTAGTTCCCTATCCATAACATTCCTGACCTCTGCTACTCTTTTTTCTTCATTATTTAGCCAAGAGGCCATGGCCATAAGTTGTATGTCCCCTACCGCAGCATTGGGTTCCACAAGTTCATGTTGGAAAGGGCCAAATTGTGTAGGTAAAACTCTGATACTTTGGCCTTGTCCTCTGATGAGCTGTTATCACATAAAGCCATGAATTGGTGGTAGTTTTGAAATGGAGTGATGCCCCTTTGGGCCAAGGTGTTGATCAGAAACTGCAACCACTGATCCTTAAGGTATAGGGCGTATGATTTGGTAGGATGCCTACACTGCAGAGCTTCCATCGCCCAGCTAGCCATGCTGGCCAGTTGGGCCTCCTTTTCTTGCACCTGTTGTCTCAGGGACTGTATCTCTTATGCTGCTTGCGAGTCCTTCTCCTGTAGATGTCTAGTGATTGTCTCAATTTCAGTCTGCAACCCATTTGTTCTTTGCTGTTCATCAGGGGTTTCTTTGTCTGTTTTGGGCTCCTCTTGTTGGCATTGTTCTCCCAAGGTGTGGTGCTATAACTGTAGCTGTTTCTTAAGCAGCTCATTTTCTTCCTATAGCTTGGCCCGCTAGCTACTTTCCACATGTCGTACCATAGCCAATTCTTCTCTTGCCTCCTTGAGCTATTCCTCCAGGGGACCTATATCTGCCACACCCTTGGACACGGCGATCTTCATCCAAGTGTGGGTCCTCACTCTCTCTTCTTCTAGTGTAAAGAAAAGTGGCACTGCGAATTTTTGGGGAATGATCTTTACGGCCTCTAACAAGTTATAGTAGAAGCCTAGGCTGGGGTGGGGGCTTTGTTCCACATTTTTCTCAGCCTTTTCTTCCTCCTTTGATGATTTATATGCCTTCTCTTCCAAATATTGGTCTCCTTTAGCCTAGCCAGCATTTCCTGTAGAACAGTCTCAGCATCCTATAGAGAGGTCTTTGTGTCAAACATTTTAATCCTTTCTCTCTAGGTGGATGTTTTACGGGCTTCCCCGTTCATAGGTGATGGATTCCTTTGAAGGAGACCTTTCCTTTTACTTCGCTGGGGTGTCTACAATCGTAATTGGCTCTTTTGACTGTGGTTGGGGTCTGCTAGTTTTTATCCGCATGCTCTTTCTTGCCTTAAAATACATGGAAGGCTCCCTCTTTCGCTTCTCTTTTTCCTTTGGAGATTGCTTAGGGTAGCTAGCATAGCTGCTGCCTCCCTGGCCAAAATCTCAGGTGATTTCTCCTTTTTTGCCCTGTTTCCATGCTTCCTGTAGAAAGTCCTATGTCGAATGTTTTCTGGCTTTCTGTAGAAACTGTTTTTTGGCTTCCTGTAGAAGTTGTTTTCACTGTTTCAGTCTGCTTGGCTGGGGGTGTCTTTCCTTTTCATTTTTGTGTGGTTGCCTTGGTTGTGTCCTCACTTGTCTGGACTTTTTCAGTCCTCTCTGCCCTACTCTGCAATCTCTTCTCCCTGGGTGTTTGTGCCATTGTTCCTCCCACAGTTTTAGGCTTTGCAACTTGGCCTTTTCCTCGTTTCTCTTCTTGTTCTTTCTGTGGTGGTTTGTCCTTTTTTTCTTAACCACTGGATTTCTCTCTTGCCTCAGTGTGTTCCCTTTCTTCACTGCTGGATGAGGTGAGTTCCCCAGCCAAAATTCTTATATCGTCATCTCTGGACATGTTGTATAAAATCTCCCAGGAGAGGGGGACAGTGTAGCTATGGAGGGCATCTTCCACTAGAATCTTGATAAGCCCATGATGGGCTAACTAATCCGATGTCTCTTGCTTCAATTTTGTGCCACACTCAATTAATGATTGCAGAAGAAAATATGGGATTCTTAACTTTTGTTCTGGAGGTAAATCCATCCCATTTCTGAGTTCACTCAGCAATCAGAAATGATAGCCATAGACAATACTGAACCGCCCCTCACAGGTAATGTATTTCATGATTTGGAGGTTGACTTCACTCCAAAAAGGATTTAAGCTGGCTCTCTGGACCCCGTTTTTATCCTCTACAAATTTTTCCTTGGGTAGGAAGAATTCTTTCTTGGCTTTTTGGCCCAGTACCCTCTCCTCTTTGCTCCAAGGTATCCCCAATGGCAGATCAGTATCTCGACTAGTGAGTTTAGGGGTAAGCTTTAAGGTCAACCCTCTGAAATTCACTATGGCCAATGTCTTTGATTAAGGTTGCAAGGACATTAAGAATTCCTCCATTATCTCATCGTCATGCCCCTGAATTCTGTCACAAAAGGTCATCCAATTGGCATGGGTGAAGAGGTTCACCACCTCAGGAGTTTCACGCAATTTTCTGGAATCCGAGGGTTCCTTCCTGATAAACCCCCCTAGCATGGTGAGAATGCTCTGTTTTATGCTCTAAGTAGAGAGGGACTACTATTTTATGGTTTCCTCCTTTGAACCTCAGGACAGGATCTCTCAGGTGTTTATATTTTAACTTTGCACCAATTCCCTAGTTCTAATGCTTTTGCTACCCAAAACTCGACTGTCTGTGTATAAAAGGAGAATTAGGCTTCCACAAACAGGGCACAGAGATTAATTTTCATCCCCAGCATACATACAACTATGTAAAATTCACATTCTTTAGACACAGGCTAGCCCTTACAGTGCTTTATCTTTTCTACAGGGAAAAAAAAATTAACAGGAACCGTGGAGTGGAATTTTGACGCAGAGCTGACCGAGAAATTCCATGCAACACACAGGCAAACGGTTTTTCGACTCACAGGAAGACTTTATTCTAACCCTTCAATTCAAAACAGTTCAATTCACCTCTTTCTCGAAATATACAATGCATGGAAGAGTATTTTTGAGCCTACCTCTTCTCGGAACTCAAAATTTGACGAAGAAAAGTCCAGGCTTCTATGCTCCAGGAGGCAATGTCGTACTTCCTATAGAGCTTCTTCCTGTAGAACTCTTCCCAGTTTTTCTAGGATGTCACCGTGGTTATGAATGAGCCTGGGACGCGGAAGAATTTTGAAACAGGCTAAAAGGCTCGGTGGAGGACGACGGGTTAACAGATTATGGAAGCAGAGGACGCATACCTCGGTCGAGGACGTTGCAAGTGCAAATGAACAGCAGGTAATGCGAGTCTTTAGCCAAGCATTTTTGAACTATGGCACAATTCGTGGTGAGGGGGTGAGGTGGCCAGACCGAACCATTATCCAACGTCACGTTCATCATTTCTCTGTGTGTCCCTGGTGACCATTACCTCCCCTCTGCCATTAACCGCCGCCACCATTGCTAGTCCGCCGATTTTTCCCTACTAGACACTCCACACGTGTCGGCTGCACATCTCTTTGGAAAATTTGAACGTAACTGAGCCTGTTCGGATCCCACGAAGCTATGTGACTGGCTGTGAGTGGCCAGTTGACTGGCCACCGAATTCGTTCAATCCAAACCATTTTTACAGACATGCAATTTTTGAAATATTGTTTATGCAATTGATGAGTGAGGTTAGACACTTACCTGCGTGGTCGTGGATGCGTTATTCAGACTTCGGGACCTGGAACCACTGCTTTACTTGTTGCTGCCCCGTGCACGAGTGCTAGAATCCATTCTTTCATCTATTGATGCTCTATGCACGGCTTTGGAACCCGATCCTTTGGTTGGCAACGCTGCATGCACAAGTTCTATTTGGTTGTAGCTGTCGATGATGTTTTCATGTCCAGGAGGAGTCTTTTTACACGTTCCCTTTGTTGGTTTTCGCTGCCCTTGCCTCTAGAGTATGTCTTCTAGAGGAATGAGCTGCTACAGGATTCTTGTAGGATGTCCTGCAGCTGATTCTCCTCCTGGGATGCAGGCTAAATGAGCAAGGCTTTATTCGCTGATGAAGAGTCTTGATGGAGCTTGGACATGTAGAGTGTGCGAGCCTTTGTGTGCTTGATTTGTCACTTGAAAAAAAAAATTCAATCTGAGGAAAATAGGGCAAGCTAAAATCAAATTTAGCTCGCTCAAAGGTTCTACAGGATGTTTCCTGTAGAAATATAGAACTTCCTGTAGAAAGCCCAAAACTTCCTGTAGGAGCTAGAATCTTGACTCGAATGTGTTCAAATCCTAGGAAAGGTGAGTGGCCATGGAGGGAGTGTCTGTAAGGATGTCTTTTAGCCTGGTATGGACCCCTGTCCTCATTTTGCGTGCCCCTCTTTACTTGCAATGTATTCCCTGCAACCTGTAATTATTTTACAGAGATTAGTCCTGTTTCCTTTTTTCCTTTTTTTTCTTCTCTTTATTTTTTTTTATTTTTTTTTTAGAGATAGCTGGGGAGCCTCCATGAGGTTTTCACCCTCGCTATCTGCCCTAGGTGCCTTGAAGAGGTTTTCACCCGGGGATCTTTTTGTTCCAGTTTTTTTATTTTTTCAGAGATAGTTGGGGTGCCTCCATGAGGTTTTCACCCTTACTGTCTGCCCTGGGCGCCTCAGAGAGGTTTTCACCCAAGGATCTTTTTACTCCTATTTTTTTTGTTTTTTTTTTTTATGATCAAGGTGTGGGTGGAATAGAGGCAGAGCCCTACTCCACTACCAGCACTGATTTTTCCAAAGTTTCAATGAACTCCTACCTTAAAAGGGGTTTCCTATAGATTTCCAATCGATGCCCATTGACAAGCATGGGGATGGATTTTTCATCAATGGTCCTAATAAGGAATAAACCATTGTCATTGCATTTTTCCATTGTATATGGTCCTAACCATCTTGTCCTCAGCTTCCCTTTGAAATCCTTGTATCTCGAGTCATACAGCAGTGCCCAATCTCCCGGCTAGAATTGCTTTTCATTAAGGTGTCGGTCATGCCATATCTTCCTCTGAATTTGAAATACTTCTAAGTGGAGGAGGGCTTGCATTCGTTGTTCATCTAATCCATTCAGCTGTAGTAATATTTCACGTTGAGCATGGCTAAGATCTAAGTCCAGCTGAGCTTCCACCCTCAATGTATTGTACTCAAACTCTATGGACATAAAAGCTTTCTTCCCATAGACTGTTAGGCCCCTATACTACTAGTGTAACCCCTTATTGTTATTAGTATAACCCACTTATTATATTAATGTACCCATGTAGTGCCCATATTGTTACTATTATGCCACATAGAAGCCCACCATTGTTACTGTTGTGCCCTACAATATTATTGTTATGTAGGCTTTGATTGTATTGGGACCACTTAGACTCCTATATATAGAAAGGAGGTATTTTCATTTGTATCATCCAAGAATTGTTCATTTATGTAATGTAAAGGAGGTTACCCCCTCGAAGAGGCTGAATTCTAAAGTGTGGATCTCTCTTTTCTATCTTTTTGTGAGCTGGTTTCATAACATTTGGTATCGGAGCTTTGGATTCTAGGGTTTCGCTGCTCCAAACAGGTCATCGTGGCATTTTCGCTATAAATTTTTTTCTGTGACGTTTCAGAAGTCGCAAAAAAAAACCCATTTGATAAGAATTGGCGCTGAACCTTGGGTCCAAATTTCAGATCTTTTCGCGCGATATTTTCGGAGATATGATCTGAGGAATTTGGTCTTTTTGCAGACTCCTGAATTACACTCAAAACAGGTGACCTGGGGAAAATAGTCATAACTTTCTTTCTGAGCATCGGATTGAAATTTCGTAAGAAGGTACAGAAAGAGGACGGACTGTAGTTTCGGTTTATATAATTTTCAGAGTCAAAGGTTGAAACAGTGACACGTGGCACTTCATACAAGTTCGCTCTACTGAACTAGTCTATAATCAGGTCACTGCGGGAGATTGTGCATAACGTTTTCTTGGAGAATCCAATTTGGATCAGACTTGTGGCATTGGAAAGAGGACACAGAGGGCTACTACAGGTCACAAGTTAAGAACTTAAAGATCCGAAAGTACATAGTTACAGTCGTTTCAAGGTAGAGCTCCTAAAATCAAGAAAAAGCAAGATGAGGAAGTTTGATGGCAAGGATCCGGTAAATTGGATACTTCAGATGGAGCAATATTTTGATATACATGATGTACAACTGTTACAAAAGGTATGTATTGCATCTTCATATTTAGAACCAGATCAATTTTTATGGTACAAAGGGCTTTGTTCTCGTAAAAAACTTGTTACGTGGTCAATTTTCACGGAGGAAATGATAGCGCATTATGAGGATATGAAGTCCAACACCTTCTTGAGAGCAACACCACAAAAGTTAGAAAGAGTAAAAGGGCTTTGTGACATAATGGAAAGCAAAATTATCGAAACCAGGAAGCATACCCCTCACAACTATAAAGATGGAAGTGTTGTTTCTCCCAGCCTTCCACAACCTACAAGGGTTACACCACAACAATTGGAAGAAAAAAGAGAAAAAGGGCTTTGTTACAATTGTGATAGCAAATGCACTAAAGGTCATAGGTGTGTTGAGAAGAAATTATTTTACATAGAATATGAAGAGGAGGAAGAAAAGGATCAAGAAACATCAAAAGAAGAGGATATACGTCAAGACACCACCCCAGAGAAAGAAGAAATGAATCAGACCATATCTTGTAAAGCATTGGCAAGAATTACCACTCCTCAAACTCTCAAGATAGAAGGACATATCAAGAAGAAAAAGGTGCAAGAAGTGAAAGATCACATCGAGAAAGGAGAAATGAATCCAACCATATCTTGTAATTCAATGGATGAAATTACCACTCCTCAAACTATCAAGATAGAAGGACACATCAAGAAGAAAAATGTTCAAGAAGTGAAAGATCACATCGAGCATCAAGAAATGAATCCAACCATATCTTGTAAAGGAGTGGAAGAAATTACCACTCCTCAAAAGATAGAAGGACATATCAAGAAGAAAAAGGTTCAAGTAGAGAAAGATCATATCGAGCATCAACAACAAGTTCTCCAACTTTTAAAGGATAACGCCACTTCGGTGCAAAATCAAATGAAACAACAGGTAGATCAACATCGTAGTGAAATTTTTTTTGATGTGAGTGATTGGGTATTTTTACTACTACATCTCAAGCAAGCTATTTATGAGAAGGAAATGTTGGCAATACTACATGCACTTAAAAAATGGCGACCTTACCGAATGGGAAGACGCTTCAAGGATTAGGATGTGGAAGCATTGTTTTGTGCTATTTATATTATCCAACCAAATTGGATAAACGAAGCAACGGATGAATGGAAGAAGAACGAAGAATTATGGCCACTTATTCAAAAGTTGCAAAAGATCCCAATTCAAGCAATATTGCCAGAAATTGAAGAGGAAGGAAAAATCATATTGGAACTGGGAGTAGTCACAGAAACAAGAACCCGATAGCTACGAAATCGATCAATTTCAGAGTATCTCATCAAGTGGAAGAACTTACTCACTGAATATTCCACATGGGAGGACAAGAATTGTATATAGAAGCATCAATAACTACTCAAGCGTTGAGGACAATGCTTTTTGAAGGAGAGGGGCATGTTAGGCCCCTATACTACTAGTGTAACCCCTTATTGTTATTAGTATAACCCACTTATTATATTAATGTACCCATGTAGTGCCCATATTGTTACTATTATGCCACATAGAAGCCCACCATTGTTACTTTTGTGCCCTACAATATTATTGTTATGTAGGCTTTGATTGTATTGGGACCACTTAGACTCCTATATATAGAAAGGAGGTATTTTCATTTGTATCATCCAAGAATTGTTCATTTATGTAATGTAAAGGAGGTTTCCCCCTCGAAGAGGCTGAATTCTAAGGTGTGGATCTCTCTTTTCTATCTTTTTGTGAGCTGGTTTCATAACATAGACCAGCTCATAAGGTGTGAAACCTGTTGTAGTCTTCCAAGTGGTGTTGTAGGCCCAGGTGGCCTCAATTAGGCGATCTGCCCAATCCTTTCTACTGTTGCTCACCACCTTAGTCAAAATCCCTTCCAATGCTCTATTAGTGACTTCCACCTACCCATTTTCTTGTGGATGATACGGGGTGGAAGTTTTTTGCTTGATCTTGTGATGAGCGAGCAGGTCTTCAATCAAGTTAGAGGTGAACTGGCTTCCTTGATCGGTGACTAACTCTCTTGAGTAGCCAAACTTGCAGAAGATATTTTCCCTTAAGAACTGAGCCACCTTTTCTTCTGTCGCTGCTTTGATTGCCTTTTTTTCTTTACACTTTGTCAGGTAGTCGGTGCACACATTGATGTAAGATCTTTGCTTTCAAGGAGGGTTGATAGGACCCACAAAATCCATGCCCCACATCTCAAATGGCTCGAAGGTCACTTGAGGTTGGAGGGGAATTTCATCCCTTGGAGTCAGTTTCCCCATCCCCTGACATCGGTCACACTCGATGATGTATCTTCTGACATCCTGATGAAGAGTAGGCCAATAGTAGCATGCCTGTAGAATTTTGAAGGTAGTTCTTTTTGCTGCAAAGTGGCCTCCACAGGGCCCGTCATGACAGGTTAGGAGGATGTCAAAGACTTCCTCCTCCCTAACACAATGCCTCAATATCTGATCTGGGCCATGTTTAAATAGGTTTGCCCTGATCCAAGTGAATGGGCCACTCTTCCTCACAATTTTTCTCTTCTCCTTTGATGATAGATGGAGGGGGAACTGTGCGGAGACCAAGTAATTTGCTATATCAGCAAACCATGGAGAGAGTACTGAGATAACAAACAAGTGTTCATCTGGCATCTGGTCATCCACTGTCCCTTCTTCACCTGCAGGCAAATCCAATCTAGACAAGAAGTCAGCGACAACATTTTCCTTACCTAGCTTGTCGACAATAGTCAAATCAAATTGCTGCAAGAAAAGTAACCATCTAATGATACGAGCATTTACATCAGGCTTATTCATTAAATATCTAATCATATCATGATCAGTGTGTACGAATGTTTGATACCCAGTGATGTAGTGTCTGAACTTGTTTAGGGAATGGACTACGGCCAGGAACTCTTTCTCAGTTACAGTATAGTTCATCTCTGCCTTAGACAGGTTTTTGCTGACAAAGTATATGGTATATGGTAGTTTCTCCTCAACTTGTCCTAAGGCTGCCCCTATGGCTTTGTTCGAGGCATCAGTGTGGATGTGGAAAGGTAGGGCCCAGTTTGGGCCTCTCAAGATCAAGGCAGACACCAACTTATCTTTCAACTCATCCAGAGCCCCTTGACAGTCGTCAATCCATTTAAACTCAACATCTTTCCCTAAGAGGCCAAACAATGGTGAGGCTAGCTTACTGAAATCTTTAATGAATCTTCTATAATATCCTGCTAAGCCTAGGAAACTCCGAACATCTACTACCTTTTGAGGAGGTGGGACCTTTTGGATGATGGTAATCTTGTTGGGATCCGCCTGTAATCCTTGCTGAGAAATTGTATGACCTAGCACAGTCCCTTCAGTCATCAGGAATTCACATTTTTTGGGATTGAGGGACAGGTTCATCTCAATGCACTTGGTTAAAACTTTTCCCAAGTTAGTCAATGCTTCTTGAAAGTTGGACCCATAAGGAGTAAAGTCATCCTTATAGATTTCTATCGAATCATGGACCAACTCAGAAAATATGCTCAATACTACTCTTTGGAAAGTGGAAGGAGCATTTCATAGCCCAAAGGGAAGGACTCGGTAGGAAAAGGTACCCCATGGACAAGTGAAGGTGGTCTTATCTTTGTCCTCCGGGCTGATTTGGATCTGATTATACCCACTGAACCCATCTAGGAAAGAGAAGAACTTTTTCCCTGCCAGTCCATCCAACAATTGATCTATGAAAGGAAAAGGGAAATGGTCTTTCTTGGTGGCTTTGTTAAGTTCTCGGTAATCTACACAGATTATCAATTTCCCGTTTTTCTTGCGTACAAGCACTAGAGGTGAGACCCACTCGCTGTTGGAGATGGGGTAGATGAATCCTGCATCCATTAATTTTTGCAATTCTTCCTTGACGATGTCTTTAAGGGCTGGATTCATTCTCCTCTGAGGCTGCCTGACTAGCTTACAATCTTCTTTAATGTAAATTTGATGGGTACAGACCGAAGGGTGGACTCCTTTCATCTCCTTATAGCTCCAAGCGAAAGCATCTAGATGATTGTTCAGTAAGCTACACAACGCCTTCTCCTGGGAGGGAGATAGGGAGGAGCTGATCTTTAAAGTTATTTCAGGGCCAAATTCCACATTTTTAACTCTGGGAGAGGTCAGATCAGTCACACAGAGGTCCACTAAAGCACTGGGTTGGGTATCTTCCACCAACTCCTCTGAGGACAGTGCACTGGGAGGTAGATTTTGAATCAAATTCTCAATAAGGTCATCCTCAGTTTGAGGCCCCCCCTGGTGGTTTCTACTATGCACAATGGTGCAGAGTAGACCTTGTCCTCATCTCCCTCTTCCAACCAGAGTGGTAAGTCATGTTCTAGCAAAGGTTAGGCAGGAGGGTATAGGATTAGCTGTTTGGACATAGGCCCATTCTTGATGGTCATGCTTCCAGCTCAACAGCTAATGTAAGCGTCTGCAGTAGCTAACCAAGGCCTTCCCAAAATGAGGGGGTATCCAGTGAGTTTTTCCTTTTGCTGAAGGACCAAGAAGTCCGCAGGGTACTCCCAAGAGTCAACGGAGACTAGGACATCTTCCACAATCCCTTTGAGAGCTACGATGGAGTGGTCTGCTAACTGCAGTACTGTCGAGGTCTTTCTTAAGGAACTCTGAAGGTTGAGTTTAAGCATAGTGTCCCTGGTCATCACATTAATGGCAACCCCTAGATCAATAAAGGTGTGGGGTATTATGGTGCCATTGATGTGGACATCAACTACAGGAGTCCCAGGGTCCAAATATTTTGGAAAGATTACTTGCCCCAACATAAGATCATACAGTTGTCCTATGACATTGATAGTCGAGGCATCTCTCTTTCGCCTGCCCGGGTGCCTGAAACACTTCTCCTTAATCAATTTGTTGTATATTGGTACATCTTTAATGGCTTGGAGGAGTGGTATTTTCACACACAACACCTTAAGTTCTCCTAGAATTTCAGTCTCCTCTGGGTTTGGTTGCGTGGTTACTATTAGTCGCTCAGGAAAGAGTGGAATGGCTTTGGGTTCACTTCCCTATTTCTCTTCCTCATCCTCTCGGGGAGGAGGTTGGCGATCTGGAAGGACCTTCCCAGATCGTAGGTTGATCTCTTGGATCTCCACAACATAGGTAGGGCATGTTGTCTCCCTAGTGTATACCTGCTTGGCCTGTCTATTGTTGGGGTTCGGGTTTGGTTGAGCAGGCACCTGGGGTCATCTTGGAGGAGCAGGAGGTAATGGTTGTGGTTGAGCCGGTGGTGGAGGCCGAATGGCGGGAGGAGAGTTGTATTGGGGCCTCCACCCTGGTTGAGGTGCATTACACTGAGGTTGTGGCTGGACATGTCAGTGAAATGAATGAGCAGTAGGTTGATAATGGTATTGAGATTGATAAGACCATGGAGGAGGTGCGGACCAGGAAGGATGAGCAGGGGGGGCCCAAGAAGGTATATGAGTAGATTGGTTGGGGCTATAATAAGCTTGGGATGTCCCTTGCATCCCCTGCTAGTAAGGTTTGGACCCATGTGGCCTCCTTTGGTTGAGGAAGTAGAGAGGTTCAATGGTTGCCTTAATCCCTTGGTACATGGCTTTAAATCTGGGTAAGGTTGGGCATTGGTTTGTGGGGTGGTCTTCCTCACAAATGAAACATACCTCTATTGAGTGCAATGGAAACTCATTCTTAGGGTACTTCTTCGTACATCTGGGGCAAAAGATGGCCAAAGCCCTCTCAGCTTCCTCTTTCTTCTATTGGATTCAAAAAGTATCAATTTGCATGGAAATGGTCTGTCTCATCTCACTTTTAGGGTCTTCCATCTGATTAGCAAACTCATGCTTGGAGAAGGCAGCATTAGCTAAAAGTGGATTCCCCCTACCTCTTTTCTAGGCTGCCCTAGAATGGTTTATAAACAAAGTCTTTATGTCCTCATAAGGTAGTTGGTAGATGTCCCCTCCAGCTAGCAAATGAAGGGTATCTAGAAGGTCTTCAGGGACTCCTCAGAGCAGAATCAGCTTCAGAGATTCAAGGTCAAGTGTGCACTTGGCCTGTTTATAACTAAGATGGAACCTTTATTTGTAGTCTTCTAAAGACTCATCACTTCCCATGGTCATTTGAAAGATCTCTCCCTTTGTTTCCTTTGACCTATAGTAGTCCTGGTATTTGTTGTTAAAGGCTTGCTACATCTGATCCCAAGTGGTGATATTGTTTCCAGGTAACCCCATGAACCAGTGTAGTGCTGCATCCTTGAGGGTAGAAGGAAAGAGTTTCAAATTTTTCTCATCCTTAGCATAGTCATAAGTTTGAAAAAGGACAACAAACTCAAACAGGAAGGTATCAGGGTCTTCAATGGTCAACCCATGGAAGTGGGGTAAGGCTGAGGGAATTATGTTTTTCATTTTCATGTCCCCGTTGGTCTCTCGGATGAGAAAGGCACCTTCTATTCTCTCATCATCTCCTCTACCATTTCTGCGTTCAGCCACGGTCTCAAGAGGGATGTTTCTTGCTCTTCTTCCATTATAGGATCTTCGTATATCTCAGGAGGTTCACCTATAGGTTCGTCTAGATCATTGCCACCAAAGAAGAGAGAATGGTGACTCAGTGATGTGGTGGGGGTGTTGGGTAAGAATTTTCCGGTATTGTCTCTATTCCCAGGAGGCATGAAAGGAAATATTTTTGGTTACTTTTTCTTTTTTCTGCTTGTACCTGCAAAACCGAAATAGATTGAACAGCAACTAACTAAAATCTATCTTGTTGAAATGAAAATGCAGAATTGAAATGAAAGCAGGAAAGGACTAATCTATTTTGCTCAAATGAAAGTGCAAGAATGAAATGCTAGTCTACGCTTGCAGAATTGAAATTGCAGAATTGAAATGCTAATCTATGAAAGCAGGAAATATCTGATCTACACTTGCTAAAATGAAATGAAAGCAGGAAATGTCTAATCTACTTTTGCGGAAATGAAATTGTAGAATGGAAATGAAATAAACTACTTAGCAGAAGGTTGTAGTGGAAAATAGAAGAAAAGCAGCAATGACAAATACTCTGACGCTTCCCTGGAAACGGCGCCAAAAATAATGGTGGGCTCTAGTATTGCAGCAATAATGTTGCAACTCCTGGGAGTCCCTTCTTTACTCTTATCAACCCGGTAGTTTGTAATAAACTTGGAAGCGACATTGTTGTATGCACAAGTACTAGCTCTTGCCACAACTGTCACTTGGTCAGCTGGCACAAGTCTGCTAGCAGCTTAAGCCAACTTCTATGAGCTCTGAGAAGAAGCTTTTTAACTGATGGATGGAATCTAACTCAAAGGAGGCTAATCTACTTGCAAAAAGAAACTGAAAAGTTGAAAGGAAACGCAAACCCTAGAAAACCCTAATTTCACCAGCTAGTCCTACTGATGCAAGAAAGAGGATGAAAGCTACTGAAAGAGATACCATTAACTTCTGAGAAGATGAAATGCATGTGTCTAAGCTACTTCTACAGTAAAATCTGAAGAAACCTCTTTTTTTGTTCTTGAATAAAGTGTCAGAATTATCATGCATGTACTTTAACTGGTTTTTGACTGTGCAGAGGTGGATCGGTGAAAGGAAATGCTTGCAGGAGGTTGGGAAGGTTAGAAGAGGGCCTAAGGGGTCCCTAGCACCCTTCCAGAGAGTTTCACAGAGTTTGGCGATCAAGAAACCGTTTTCTTGATGATCTGTGTTTTCTACAGGAAGTCTGCAGGGGTTCTACAAGATGATCTGTGTTTTCTACAGGATGTTCTGGAATTTCTACAAGATGTTCAGAAATGGGATTTTGGAAGGTGGATGGAGGGAGAAAGCTGGAGAAGTGAGTATGGAGGTAGGATAAGGGTGTGAGGAGGTCCAAGACTTGGTGGATAGAGCTGAGGAGTGATGAGGATGGTTGGATTTGTTCAAGGAGGAGTATAGCAATGTTGCACAAAGATTAGGGCTACGCGAGCGAAGGTGGCAAACGTGAGGCAAGAATCTGAATTGAGGGATGGAGCAGATTGGTTTGATGGAGTACGGGTAGATGGAGAGGTGTTACAGACACTCTGCAAGTTATTTCTCAAACTGAACACACAATGACTTGGAAAACTGATGACCTAGCTACTTTACTCTAATTTGACCTAAGTAACAACAAAGGAAATGAACAGAAGTTTACTTGTAATGAAATCACGTGAAATAGTTGTGCAAACTAAGAAATCATGGACCTGAACACATAACCACAACTGGTATCAATCTCTTTTGATGAAAATCTACACTAATGATTGCACGGTGAAGCAAAGATAATGTTTTTGTTGGCAGCAATGTCACCTTTGTCCCAGCTCACGATCCCACTGAGGGAGAGGTGAGATCAGAGGTTTTTGATGGCCTTTTTCTAAAGATCTTCCCTGTTATTAACCTATCAACTCAATCTAAACATGAAAAGCCTATCTAATCTTCAACCATGACCTATGTAACCAGCAAGATGTTAGTCTACTTAGCAGAAAGTATTTGGCAAAGACATAAAAGACAAATAACAATACACAAAGGAATCCTTGGCACTTGGGTTGGGCCCAACCCCAAGAGCTATAGGCTCCTATAAAAAACTTAGAACTGATGCCAAATAAAGCCTCTTCTCATTACTCAAAAATAACCATGTCACAAGAAAGTTATACAACAACAGCTACAAAAACGAGCTGAAAGACTAACAGGACTATAGTGCAAAATACAACTGCTCAAAAAGTAACCTACGAAGGCTGAAAGCCTTCCTATTTATGCACTACGAGGGTCCTCAGTAGCCCTCCTTGACTCAAGGGACTCGGCTGTTCAACTTCCAGTAAACAGTCACTCTTCACAAAGCTGCTCGGCTGCCTTTAGGATTCGTTTTGGTGGCCTGCTGAGCTCGGAGTTGAGGATGGAGATTTCAAGGAAGGAACATTTAATGCAAGAGACAACCTTCCTACAAATCCTCGCCCTTGTTCCTTCATGCTTGGCTGTCATCTGGCTCATAATTTTTTGGCTTTGTTTCAAAATTTGTCCAAAAAACCTAAAATAACCACGTACTAGCCACCTTGGTAAAGTGACCACCCTCATTCATTCAACTAATATAAACATACTAAAAAAAACATGCATAAACTATGAAAAATGGTGGATTGATCAAGAAAAATTAGGCAAAATGAGCCCAATAAGTTACCCAATTCGGGGCTCATCAATAATCAAATATAATTAGAAATCAACATCTACAATGAAATCAAAGCATCTAGTGGAAGCAATAAAATAGAATTAGAGAACATCTACACTAAAATTAGTGCATTTAGCGTAAGCAGTCAAATAATATTAGAAGTCACATTTACACTAAAATCAATGCATATAGTGCAAGATCAAATATCCTTAGAAATCAACATCTACATTGAAATCAATGCATCTAGTGCCAGAAATCAAATAGGATTATAAATCACCATGTATAATGAAACTAATGCATCTAGTGAAAGAAATCATATAGGATTATAAATAACCATCTACACTCAAATCAATGCATTTAGTGCAAGCAATCAAATACAAATAAAAAACATCTACAGTGAAATCAATGCATCTAGTGAAAGCAATTAAATACTCTTATAAATCACCATGTATATTAAAATAAATGAAACTAGTGTAAAAAATATTCTTCCTTCTCTCCCCCCTCTATACATATCTATATCTCCCTACATCTCTCCTTCTTTGTCTCTTTATCTCACTCCCAAACATACACAAACTCTCTGTGTTTCTCCCTTGTCACTCTCTCTCTCTCTCTCTCTCTCCACTTCTCTCTCTAAATCTTTCTTCTTCCCTCCCTCTCTCCTCTTCCAACTCCATCTCTTTGTGCCTCACTCTCTCTCCCTCCCTCTCGCCTTCTCTCTCTCGTCCTTCCTCTCTATCCCTTTCTCTACCCCCATATCTCTCTCTCTCTCTCTATCTCTCTCTCTACCTTCTAACCCGACCACATTCTCCCTCCCTCTCTCCTCCTGTCTCTCCTCCTTTATCCCCATCCATCTTCATATCTTTCTCTCTCTATTACCCTTGTCTTCCACTCTCACTCCTCTCCTTTTGTTTCTCTTCTTTCCTCCTCTCTTCTGTAATTTGGTTTATCTCCTTCACTGCAAGAAATCAAATAGGATTAGACATCACCATCTACACTGAAATTAATGAGTCAAGGAAATAAATCTTCTTCCCTCTCCCCCATCCACCTATATCTATACCTCCCTCCACCTATTCTTCTTTGTCTCTCTATTTCACCCCCCGTAAACATACATGCTCTCTCTCTCTCCATATTTATCTATCTCTCCCTCTTTGTATCTCTCTCTTCTTCCCTCTCCTCACCTTCCATGTATATTTCTATCCCCCTTTGTCTCTCTTGTCTTTCTATATAACTCCAAAAACATACACATTTTTTCTCCATATATATCTATCTCTCCCTCCCTCACTCTCTCTCCTCCCCTTATATCCCTCTCTTCCACGTTCTATCTTTGTTCCCTCTTGCTCTTCTCTCTCCCTCTCTCTCCATATTTTTGCCTATGCATCTTTCTTCGTACCTTCCTATCTGCCTCCCTTCATCTCTCCTTCTCTCTCTCACATCCTCACTCTCTTCCTTCCTCTCTGTCCCTTTCTCTCCCACCTCCCTCTATCTCTCCCCGTCAACTCTCTCTCCCTCTCTCTCTCTATATTCCCCTTGAATTTTTTCACTATCTCCCTCCCTCTCTCCTTCTCTCTCCTTCACTCCCCCACTTCCCTCCATCTCTCATTATTTGTCTCTCTTTCTCACCCACAAGCATAAAAGTTTTCTATCGATCTTTTCCTTGTCACTCCATATCTGTCTCCACTTTTCTCTCTATGATTCTTTCTTCTTCCCTCCCTTTCTCTCATTCCAACTCCATCTCTCTACCCCTCTATCTCTTCTCCTTCCTCCCTCTCCCTCTATCACTATATGCCTTTGTTCCCCCCTCCCATATATATCTAGACATAATATATATCATTATAATATAAACAAATTAGTATTATATGAAATTTAATATTTTATTAATTAAAAGTTATTAAGTTGAATAGTATTAATATTATATTTAATAAAAATATTAACATGAATATTAATCTTTCAAAATTAATATTAATATTAGATTTAATGAAGTGTTTTAGATGGCATGATAACAAATCTTATAATAAAACTACATCAAATGAATATTTTTGAATATTACGACTTTGACCTCGAAATATTTATGTGTATAGAGATTTTAATATATGCATAGGTGGTTTTCCTTTTAAAGACTCATTTTACAAATAACTAATTAAAAGAAGCATTAAAATATTTTACAATAAGATTTTGGATTCTATTTGTTCAATTAACCATTTTTCTTTGATTTAAGAAATGGTAATGGCTTTAAGAAAGTGTAAAGATGTTTAAAATTTTACCTAATTTGGAATTTTAATGTGGTAAATTTTATTGTTGAAAGTAAGTATATAATCCATTCAAATTCAAGGTATTTGATAAAAGAACTATTAAACTCAATAGACCATTCTATTGATTTTTTTTTTTATCTAAACCCATCAAGATAATTGTATTGTAGTTTTTTTATCTAGACCCATTAGGTAATTGCATTGTTGTTTTTTATCTATATGGTTATTTTCATTTTTATTTGGCGCATTAATTTTTTCTATTTTCATTATTATTATTTATTGGAGAGACTAACATAAACATTATTCATATTTTTAATTTTTATTTTTTTATGTTGCCCTACATTAGCTCAAATCTAACTTTGAGTACCAACATAATTACACGTGGAGGTCATACTAGGGCTCAATCATTTTCTTGTTAATGTAAAATCTCTCTTCCTTAAAAAGAAAATAGTTTAAATTTATGAGATATTTATTGAAGTTTGTTAGCTACCTATACCAATAGGTTTCATATTTCATGATTGGCAATGAAAAGGTCCAAATATGCTCTGCTTTGATGATGCAAAGATCACATATTTCCAAGAGAATACAATCTGTGCTTATAGCTTGATGTGGACTCAATTTTGATGGATGGTCCAACAGCCTAATCTGGATCATGCCATGTTTTAAATTTTCAGTTGTAGAGTAGAGAAAGAAGTCTGTCCAAACTGTCTAATCTTGGCAGACAAGTAGTTTAGGTAGAGAAGAAAGGCTCCCAACAGCTTAATCTGGGACCTTGGAAGGAATAAGGGTAGAAGTAGATAGAAAAACAAAAGAAAAAAGCCAAAGAAAAGAAAAGGCAAATAAGGGTCTGCAAGCCTAAGTGCACCCTCCAAGAAGAAATAAAAAATTCTAGGCAAGTAGATGGGTAGGTAGATGGGGTTGCAGAAGTGCCATTCCTTCCAATTTGAAGGTGTGCTAACCTATTTCACAAAGCAAAGTCAATGGATGGAGAAGTCCTCTTTTCTATCAGGTTGCAGCAAGCAAAGAAGCATGTCTAAATTCCCACTTATCCCCTTTCCCATTCATTACTAATATCCCCTCATCAGTTGTGATTCATGAAACAATTTCATGGTTCTATGGTGGTCCTTAGTCCTATTAAAAGCCACATTTCTTGTCTAAAACTCTTTTTATTTTGATCTACTCCCTAAGCTAAGTTATTTTCAGTAAACTCAGTGGTATCCCCCCTCATCCACTCCTTTCGTCCATATTAACCCTAACTCTATTATATAATTTCCCTATATTACCCTTTCCCTAGTACTATAACACCATGGTGTATAAACCCCAAGCATTGTATACATATCCCTCCCCTTGGCATTATAGCCATATGCCCTCTGTCAGGGATCAAAATGACATCTGGTCACTTTGATAAACCTAAGTCTAAACCCCCTCCCCCCTTCTGAATTCATTTGGCCCCCTAAAGCCTTCATTTGCTAAAGAAAACCTTATAAAATGACCCATTTTACCCATACCCGCTCTAGATTGCAAAATAAAACCAAAACCCACCTTTTGCTAATTATCCAAAGTGTCGGGGCCACATTATTTTTCATTGGAAAACATTACAAACTCTATATTCCAAAGGTTTCCTGCTGAGCGCGCGCCCCAAAAAATACATTATTTAAACCCTTCTCCGCTTCCGTATTGACCGATCAACTTATCAACCCGTCAACCGTCCGATCGGGCACTTTTGATCGGACGGATATTATGAATATCGGGTTGGGCCCGAGGTCCGACGTTTAGCACCCGAGAAACTGTCAGAGGGTGACGTTAGGCCTCTGCCACGCGTCACCCTCACAGCTTCTCGCGTCGGCCTCTGATAAAACCGTCGTCGTATTGTAAGCGGTCCGAGAAAATCATTACCGTTGTTCTGCTTACCACCTGTTTTGCCGGGCTTGCGTCACCCCCACGTCATAGCCACGTCACTGCCACCTCGCCGTCGCATCAACTCCTTCGTCCGCCCCCGCGCTGATATGGCCGCCACTTCACTATCCCCGTGGACCAATCACAGCCTGCCACATCACCCGTTGACGTCATGCTGACGTCATCCGACTCCGACCCCACCCGATGACGTCATGCTGACGTCATCCCAAAAACGCGCCAATATTGCCAACAAGGAAAATTTTAGGGATGGAAAATTTTCTTGAAGTTTAAAAACATTGGCGAATCACACTAATCCCTAATATGCAAACTATAAAATATTTATTGATATATTTGTAAAATTATTCAAATTTATAATGATTTTATATATAGTCTCTATATAATGTTGGCGATTTTTAAGGTAAAATAATTTTGTATTCTAAAATTTGGGCGAATCATCTTTTATAAAAATTGGAAATTGGCGAATCTTTTTTGTGGAAAAATCATGGAAAATTAGCCCACTGGGCAAACATTAGCCCCTAAAATTTTCCATGATTGCCAAAATTCCATATTTAGGCCAAAATGTCATGTTTTTTCCACTTTTGGCAAAAGAAACTCTAGCTATTTCTGCATGCTGCTCACGTTAAAACCAGCGCCAACCTGCTAAAGCTGATTCCAAGACTGCCGGCGCCTCCATTGCACCTGCATTTGCAACTCTTACCGGCGAAACTACCAGGTATTCCTCAAAATCATTCCATGAGCCTGGTTTTATCCCTATTTCCTCAAACAAACTGTTAAGAGACTATAAAACACTGTTTTCACCATTACATACACAGTGACTTACACCCATTTTTAACCAGTGAAGTCATAAGCCTCCTGGAGAGCCTCATTTGACAAATTAAGCTGAATTCACAGCTAGTTCGCGCAGTCGTGAACTAGAAATTTCAATTGACCAGATTCACCACAAAAAATACTCCTCGTCAGTCCTGCCACTGTTTTATAAATCCTTTAGACAGTATTTCAACTGCTGTTTATTCAATTTGCCTTGTGTTTCTGACAATTCACTTCCATTGCAAGAAAACATTCCTCTCTGTTGTTCTGCTTGATTGAAACCAGTTCACCTACAGTCCAGAAGCTTCAGTTGCCATGGAGACACCAATAGCCCTGAATGTCCAGCCTCTGAATGCCCCTCAAAGGGAGATAACATGGAAAGCCCTGGGAGATGTAGATTATCAGATGTTAGATTGGTTTCCATTGGGTTCCAAGTTCAATATTCACATGCTAAATGAACTAAGAGCACAACACCTTAATGGAGCTGACATTTTAGGGATTTGGGACTCAAATTTGCCCATTTACAACCTCCCTCAAGTCAATTCCCTCCCAGACTTGATCCACAAGTGCCAGGAATGCTATGATCCCTGCCAGAGGGCTATGCTCAGTCCTACAGGCTCAGTTTTGTTCTTCATCACCCCAGAAGCTATTAACGAGATGCTGCATTTCCACACTGCAAGGCCATTATCCCCTCTTTCCATGTTGGATTTAATAAAGAAGGGAAATAATCTGTCAAGTGCCCAGATTACCAAAATTAACCAGTTATTTGTGCAGCCAAGCTCTGAAACTATAAGGACTCCTCCTATTGGATATCATTACCTGAATGACCTGGGCAGAATGCTAGTAGATTTGATTAGCTATGTCCTGGGATACAAGGGAATTGAGGATGTGGATGGCACTATAATGGCAATGTTGTCCATGTTTTCTCCTGGAAAGCCCCTAGCTCTACACTATGACTATGCCACCTATATTGCAGAAAAGATCCATGAACAGCTGATGAACCTACCAAGGGAAAGGGTGTTCAGATACACCTCATACATCTACCACCTGTTCTTGTTCTATCAGCCAGACAGTTTCTCCATTCCCCTCAAGAAACTTAATGCCCAGGGGAATCCAAGGTCAGTGGTGTTTTGGACTTCAGTTTTCCATTATGTTTCTCAATCACCATACACATACTGTGAATTTATAGACCTGTTCATTCACCTAGCTATGACATTGCTGTATGGTGTCCCTCCTCCAAGGTTAACCGATGATATGCAGAGAATTCTCCATCTCTCCAAATCCTATAGCATTGGTGATTGGTATTTTTACCAACAGCACATAGTAATCAGAGTATATGGCTATGAATTGGACCCTTACAGGCTGCCAAGGTATGTCCCCATGAGACTGTTCGCCCTAGAATACTTCAGGCAGTTTGGATATACTGATTACTTCCATTTCCAAAGCAAAAACAAGAAGGTACAACTAAAGGTAAGGAGCCAGCTAGGCCCTTTTTTGTACAACAAAAGGGAGGATGGATGGAAGGAGGCAGACATGATCTTAGAGGGTTTCAAATTGCAAACCAGTTTCAAATGGTCACCTTATGACCGTAATCATTTTATTTCCCTCAGGAGGATAAAACACAAATTGGGTAACTATTCACATGTTAGGCTGCCTCATATTGAAAAATATGCAAATTCTTTAGGCTAGAAAGAAGGCACTTTAGAAGAGCCAATCTCTAGAGAGCAGATACTAGAGAGAGGCTAGGAATATGCAAAAGGAGGCTGACTTGGAAACTTGTGGACAGGGTTCCTTATCATATCAAAGAAAAATTGGAGCAGCTGCCTCCTCTTCAACAACACATCAGCAAGCTGCCATGGAAACTCAACAGAGAGGCAGCAAAGGCAAAGGAAAGCAGGTGGAACAAGAGCAACCACCTCACATGACTCAAGACCAAACAGATAAAGAGATGGAGCAGCAAGAAACAGTGCAGCAGCAGGAAGAGCAACAAAAACAACACGGATCACAGCAAAAAGAAGGTCAGCATGACATAGAGCAGCCCACACAACAAGAAGGGGCAGTTCAGGCCCCAAGTTTCACAGAACAACAGGCACAAAATTCGATGCCTCCTAGGCAAGAAACATCAATTGATGCATCAATCCTCCAAACTCCACAAAAGGAGGATACTAGCAGAAAAAGGGACAGAGAGACTCCCTTGACCACATCAGAAAGTCACGGTGAGAAAAGACAGAGATTGAACCCTTTTTCTAAAGAGGAAATGCCAACAGGGCAATCTCTAGGCATGGACCCACCTAGCAGGGAAGCATCTGCAAGTTCTTTCCAAGAGGCACATAACAGAACTATGGAGGAGACGTCAGCTCCTCAAGCCAGCAGAGACGGGGTGAACTAAGCATTAAGCAGCAGTTCATTGAAATCAAGAAAAGGAATGAACCCATAAAAATACAGTTGTATAATAATCTGTTAAATATGGCTCCCACCAACCAGCAACGTCTAATGTCTGCATATGATGTCCAGGAGGGCAAGATGATTATGAGTCACTTCATTCCAACTACTTTGCAGCCAAAGTCCCCTTCAAATTACCTAAGGACCAATCTTGAGGTCCTGGCCAAGGACATCCACCCAATGGATAAAATAGAATTGCATAAACAAACAGGCGAGATGGTCTATGCTTCCTTGGCAGAAAAAACATTAGATAACTACAGGCTAGAAAATAGCCTTAATAATACAGCTGCCATACTTGAGTTGGAAAGGGCATCATCTCAAGCAAAGGACAACAGAATAAGGTCCTTAGAAGACATAATTATTGAGATTGGGCATGATCCCAAAGATATCAAGGGCATACAAGAAATATTAAAGTTGAGGGATGCAGATATGGCAGCTTTGAGGAGAAAGATCAAACTCCCAGCCACAATTCACCCTCAAACAGATGAAGTAGCTCAACAAAGGCATGATAAAGATGCCACAGCTTTGCTGGTGTCTCTCTACAAGCAGCTTATCCAGACACAAGAAAAGCTGGGAGAATCAGAGGCTGCACAGGCAGCATTACAGGCAGCCTTGAAACAAAGAGAAGAAGGTCAGACCTCCCAGCCTCCTCCTGAAGTAATAAACCTGGAGGAAACTGCTCCAACTACTGTTCCTCCTCCTCAACAGACTGAAAAGGCAGCACCATCTACTTCTGCACCTCCAACAACTGAGCAGGCCCCTAGCTTGGATATGCAAAAGCTGAGGAATGAGATCCAGGCCTTGGAAGCACAGATGACAGAATTGAATGAGGCCAAGGAGAAACTAGCCAAGGTCAATGAAAGGTATGACAAATCCAAGCAGTCTGTGGCAGAAAAGGGCAGGGAGATAAAAGCCCTCAAAGACAGAATCAAAGAGCTAGAAAATGAGCTCAAATTAGATAAGGTGGTGGCTGAGCTTAAAATAGTGTTGTGGGCTAACATTGGCCAATCTATTAATGAGCAATGGCAATATATTGAAACAATCCATGAGTAGTTAGACCTCATTCCAAAAGCACAGACTGAAATTCAGAGATCAAGAGCTGCTCTAAGCAATATGCCTGAAATTGCCACCAGGATGATTAATTTGCTTAACAATAGAACAAGTACTCAGTTGGCTGTCATGGGAATTTCAAACAGAACTGAGCACATTTAGTTAATCAAGAGGGTTCTCACATTGAGAAACTTAGTGCAGACATTGGAGAGAAGAACCCAGGACATGCAGACTGAGGTGAACAGGTTTATGGAGAAATTTCAGGTGTTAGAAAACAGAGGGCTCCCTAGCTTACTGAACAGCGCAGGGAAATTGTTCACACATGACCAGTATGCCAAAAGGGTTAATACATTTGCCACTAGTCAGATCAATGAGAAGCCCAACACCTCAGAGGAAACAGGGCCAGCCACATGAAAGACTCTCTACAATAGAGTAGAAAGTTTATTTTTTATAATGAATGAAATAAAACACCTATTTGAGGTGCCTCCCAATTTTTACAAATATACAGAGGCAGAGGAGACTATGGATGCAATTCTCAGGCATCAACTACCTACACTAGAATGGTGGACCAAGGCCATACAGACAATTTTATAAACAAGATGCCATTCAACAAATTTTGTTCAAGGAAAATGCAAACTGTCATACACAGGACAGTTAAAAATAATCAGCATACATTAAAGATAAAGACTGAGCCAACTCAGCAGAAATTTCGGCCAACGAAGCAAGGTAGGAAGCTACAGCAGAGTAGCTCCAAAAGCGCATTTCTCAGCATTAATGCAGATCACTCCAACCGACTCAGTGGCCTCCAAAGGCGAAAATATCTTCTGACAAGCATAAAGATGCATTTACTTTGTATTCAATGATGTAATAACTTTCTGATCTAAATATCTTGAAAAGTTGGTGAAGATATTCATTTCTGAGATAACTTAGCACTCAGATATTTTGTAACGACCAATTGTATATATTTGCCCCTCGCACAAGCTTGCAGGGGTTGTTGTTGATCTCTCTTGAAGAAGTTCTTATGCTGTAATCCTTTCAGAGTTTAATAAAGAAAGTGATGGAATTTCTCAAAGTTCTGAAGTGTTGAATGCGTTCTGGTGTCTGTTGAAAACTACAGGATTCCTGTGTACTTCACAATACAATAAGTTTCTGTAACTCTCTTTGTTATGTGCTTCAATATTTTACAATCCATATATGTTTCTAATTTCTAAGGGTTTAGCAACAAAGAAAAAGAATAACCTTCAGGACTTATTCATGCAATACCCTGAGTTCAATCTGTGTTGTTAATGAATGTTTTCTTCAGCTATAATCTTGATAAGTGTAATTCTTAATTGCTGCACTTTCAGAATATATCTTTCACAGTGATCTTTGTTTCAGGAATTCAAGTTTGCTCCTGTGCAACATGTTTCACTTTCACATCACCAGCTTAATAGAGAATTCTTAATTGCTTTCTGTTGGCTGACCATGCATCACCACTTAAGTTTAAATTTGTTTGTTTGAAATACACAATAGGCCCTGCAGTCTGAACATCATCACCCCAGCATTCCAAAGCATTTCACAGCTCTAGACTCCATTGCCCAACGTTATACTACTCTCTGAACACTACATCTTAAGCCCTGAAAGAAGTCCTTCAACCAAAACATAAACCAAAACCTGAGCAAAATAGCTAGCCTAAAACACCATCAAAACAGAGACAAATCATAAAGAGAGAGCCCTCTCTGATTACAGTTTGGCTAGGAACTGCGATCCAAAGATTGGTTACTGGTTACCCTGGCCATATTCCCTTGGGAGTCATATGGAACAACCTGGGTGATAACATAATTGGTGACTCCACTGGGGACCTCTTAGGATCTTCCAATTGCTATACATCTCTCAAAGCTACAAATCAAGCCTGAAATCAGTCAGGAGGCCTTCAAAACTGTTTCTGTGTCACATTGACAGCTTTAGGGAAGAGATTTTTCAGTGAATCTTCATCTTAGCTTTGAAATATATATAGCCATTTCAAAATCTTTATCCAGTCCTTGCAGATATAAAAACTTCCTATAAAATCCTAAAAATAGTTAGAAGCTAGCTCCCAAGAAAAATCCACGGCATATTAGGGCAAACCCTGACCCTAATCCACCCATCATTGTTGATAATCCAAATACTATCCCTAGAAATATTAGGAGGCAGCAAAGGCAGGAGTAGCCTGCTGATTTAACCTCAGATTCAGATCACCCCAGCCTCATCTCTACTCCATGCAAGGTCCTTTTCCGGTCTACCCCTAGTTCCCCTAGTTCACCATCCACATCTCAAAGTCCTCCTCTCACATCTTCACCCACTGCATCTATCCCCTTGAACAACACTCTAGGTGCTGCAACACCTGTTACCCCTGTAGTACACACTGTTCCTTTTATCCCAGTTGCCCCTGTAAATCCCCCAAACCTTGTGAATATGGCTAACAGATATGCACCCTTGCAAATACCAGCTAATGCTGCAGCTCTACCCCAAGATTACCAAACCAAAATCTTATATTTTGACTCCAATGGCCCTTTGACAACTGTCCACCATGCCAAATCGATGCAAGACCATTTTGAGACCTATGAAATAGATGATGACAGTGTGAGAATGAGGATGTTTGTTCAAAGCCTAACTGGGGATGTAAGAACTTGGTTTAGATCCCTGAATGCAAATTCCATCACAACTCCTGATGAACTGTATCAAGCCTTTACTAGCAGATGGGAGAAGAAGAAGGATCCTCTGCACATACTTGGGGAATATGACACTATCAAAAGAGGTCCCCAAGAGACTGTTTTGGAGTATTGTGCAAGATTTAACAATGTATATAACGCAATCCCACAAAATCTAAGACCCCCTCCTGATTTAGCTTTGTACAAATTCCCTGATGGTTTTGACCCTAACATGGCCTATCAGTTAAAGGAAAGAGATCCTCAATCCCTTGCAGAGGCCCAAAGGGTTGCTGTCATAGTGGAAGCTAACATGATTTCCAAAAGAAACAGAGCAAGGCTGGAAAAGAGAACAGCCTTCGAAGAAGAACCCTCTGCTTTTGATCAAAAGTTGGATGCAATACTCACTGAAATGAAAATATTGGGTGATAGAGTGGAATCGGTTGAAAGAAAATCATCATGGGAAGCACCACAAAACAACCTTCCTAGGAATCCGAATTTTAGGAGAACTCAAAACCCAGGCATTGGCAAGCCCAGTGTTGATCAAGACATAAGACCCCCTTTCCAAGAAAATTATGCAGAAACTTCCACATCAACTGAGCCCAATGAAGATCCTGAGATTAATCTAATGGGTCTATATGGTGAAAGTCAAGTTTTCTTAACACAAGAAGATCATGAGGATGATGAAATCAAACTGTTCCAAACTAAATCAGGTGAATCCTTTGACTTTAAACAAGGATATGACACTGTTGTCTATGAAGTCCATAAACAATACAAGCTAAGGAGTAGAACTGTGAATGTAAATCAGCCTGAAAAGATAAAGGATAATCAGCAGCCTAAAAGACTCATAGTCATAGAGCCTAATGGAAAAATAAATTCACCTGCAAAAGAACTGATTATTGAAGAGATCACTGAACCAGTGTCCTTAAAACAGCAGCCTATGGCCACTTCATCCTCTCAAACTAATTTAAGTGTTACTCCTCAGGAGATGAGTAAAAGAGACAATTCCCAAAGTCAAGATAAAAATCAAGAAGAAGATTTAATGAACAAGGAAAGGACTATTATCCATAACCTTAAGACCCAATCTGAAAAACCTTTCGACCTAGAAACTGAAATTGGCAAACTAAAGATAGCAATTCCTCTCTCAGAACTAGCCAAGCATGACATCTATAAACAACAGATCAAGAAGTCCCTTCAACTCACTAGCAACAAAGATGATGTCAATGTGTTGGATGACACCCCAGAACTACTGTTTGGCCCAGAAGTGGATGGAAAAACAGTAGTCACAGGGGTATTACCTTTTTATGTCAGCTTACATATTCATGACAAAATATTACATAATGCAATGTTTGACTCAGGTGCCTCTCACAATCTCATGCCAAAAGCAGTCATGGAGAGATTGAATCTAGATATAACAAGACCATACAAGGACCTGTTTTCCTTTGACTCCAGCCAAGTCAAGTGTTTAGGCCTCATAAAAGATTTATGTGTGTCTCTGGTTCAATACCCAAACAAAACCATTCTAATGGATGTTGTAGTTGCTGATATCCCACCTAAGTATGGGATGCTGTTATCAAGATCTTGGGGAGCTAAACTCCAAGGTTCCCTACAATTAGACATGTCATATGCCACCATCTCTGTTTTTGGGCAACCAAAAAGACTGTATAGAGAAACACTCATGAAATACATGGTCAACAGTGAAGAAAAGCCTCAAAACTTTCCCATATATGCTATCCATTCAGACATAGACTCATACATTCTCTTCAATGACAGCACAACTCCCTCAAATGGTGAGGTTGAAGCCAAGATACTCATAGAGGAGGAAGACTCCAATGAAAGAATTACCACCCATGAAACAACAGTCAATCAAACACTAGATACTGCTGCTGCCCTAGTTGTCAAGAATATCCAATCAAATGATGAGACTGTCCTAAAAGACAAGCCAGATGAAAAACCACAACTTCAACTTACATTGCCAGCCCATGAAAAGATCATTAAATCTCCTTCACAACAAGATATTCTATGGTTCCTTGAATTTGATGGCTCAGTCAACAAATTAGGGGCAGGAGCTGGAGTTTGGGTACACAATAAAGAAAACAGTCATGCAGAAGGCAGAGCCTATAGATTAAACTTCAGATGCACTAATAACATGGCAGAATATGAAGCCCTTCTACTAGGCCTCAAGTTAGTAAAGTTCTTACAAGCTGCCAGGGTTTCAATCATGGGAGATTCAGATTTAGTTATCCAACAAGTGAAGGGAAATTTTGTCACAAACGACAAAAGACTAAGGTCCTATAGGTCTGCTGTTGCTGAAGCACTAAACTTTTTCTCTGAATTCCAAATCACCAAAATTCCCAGAACCCATAATCTGCATGCTCATAGTTTAGCCACATTTGCTAGTACCTGCAAGCTGCCATTTGAGCCCCATCATTGTTTTACAGCTGAGGTAAAACACAGACCCTCCATTCCAAACAATGTTGATGATTGGCAAGTATTTGAGGATGACATGCAAATAAACCATTTTTTAACTCTGCAACAAGAGTTTGCAGGATTAAATATTGACACTGATACAGCAAGTCAATCACAAATACTTGACAAAGCAAGTCAATCACAAATACTTGAAAAAGAAAGTCCATTACAAATGCAGTTTCAAAAGATTACTCACCCAATATCACCTAGAACAGCAAAACAAATGCTGAACCCAACTATTTTCAACAAGGAAAGCATTCAGCAAATTCAATCAATCAGTTGTGAAGAAGTGGCCAATGCTGAAACTGAAATCATAGAGTTGAAAGACAATTTTCTGCCAACAGGCTTAACTCCACTAGAGGACATCTTTGATTCAAATGATATTCCCAGAAAACCAAAAATGCAGCCCTTAAATGCAGCCATTGAAGAATGCAACATTGGTACCATTGACAAACCCAAAATAATAAAATTGTCTGCATCTTTACCTCCTGATCAAAAGCCTAAATACATTGACCTCTTTAAAGAGTTCCAGGATGTTTTTGCATGGAGTTATGAGGACCTAAAGTCCTATGACACCTCTGTTATCCAGCATACTATCCCTCTCAAGCCTGATCAAAAACCCTTTAAACAAAAATTGAGGAGAATCAATCCTATGCTTCTCCCAACAATGGAACAAGAGGTACTGAAAATGTTCAAGGCAGGCATCATAGCACCTATCAGATTCTCTGAGTGGATTTCAAACTTAGTCCCTACAAGAAAGAAAATTGGTGAAATAAGGCTGTGTGTGGACCTAAGAAATCTGAACCAAGTATCCCTCAAAGACAATTATCCCTTACCCAAGATGGATCACATTCTCCAAAGAGTGGTAGGGGCCTCAAGGATCTCATTACTTGATGGATTCTCAGGATTTAATCAAATCTTGGTACACCCTGATGATCAAGACAAAACTACATTCACAACCCCATGGGGAACTTTCAAATATGTAAAAATGCCTTTTGGATTGAAAAATGCAGGGGCAACTTTTCAAAGAGCAATGGATATTGCTTTTGCCAAAGAGATTCATGACTTCCTTGCCATTTACTTAGATGACCTCACACCTTTTTCAAAATCTGACCAAGAACATTTAAAACACTTAAGGTAGATTTTCTTAACATGTAGGAAATATGGAATTTCCTTGAATCCCAAGAAATCCCTGTTTGGTTTAGAGGAAGGTAAACTATTGGGCCACATCATTTCTAAAGATGGCATTAGAATTGACCCAGATAGGATACAGGCTATCTTACAAATGCCCCACCCAAGAAATATCAAATAATTGCAAGGATTCTTGGGAAAAATCAATTTCTTGAGAAGGTTTATCCCCAACTTAGCAGAGTTGATCAGATTGCTAAATAACATGCTAAAGAAGGATTCCAAAGTAAAATGGACTGTTGAAGCCAATCAAGCCTTTGAAGGCATAAATCTGGCCCTTACACAAACCCCAGTTTTGACCAATCCTCAATTTGACAAAGAATTTATCATTTTCTCCTTTGCCTCCCAACACACTATTGTTGTTGTTTTGTTACAGAAAGATGACCAAGGAAATGAGAAGCCAATTTCTTTCTTTAGCAAAGCTCTTAGAGATGCGCCTTTAAAATATCAAATCATGGAAAAACAAGCTTATGCTTTGGTCAAAGTTATCAAAGACTTTAGGATTTACATCCTTTATTCACATGTTATAGCTTATGTACCAAATCCTATTGTTAAAGACATTCTCACCCAAGAAAATTTAGAGGGTAGAAGAGGAAAGTGGATTGCCAACATTTTGGAATTTGATATTGAGATAAAACCTACAAAACTAATAAAGGGGCAAGGTTTGGCCAAACTAATGACAAAAGAAAATTTCCAAGCCTTAGACATCAATCAGCTGGACAGTGAACCGGAGCTGGCGACTCCAAAGATCAATGTAGCCTTTGAACAATCCCCTTGGTACTCTGATATATGTTATGTATTACAAAACCTGTGTGCTCCCCCAGGACTGTCCAGAAATAAATGTAGGTTCTTAAAAATGAAAGCTTCTAAATTCTGTGTTATGGATGGAAATTTATTGTGGAAAAACCATGAAGGGATACTGCTAAACTGCCTAATTGAGAATGAAACTGACAATATCATAAAGGAATTTCATGCAGGTGACTGTGGTGGACACTTGTACTGGAAGTCCACTGTGGATAAAATACTAATGGCTGGTTACTACTGGCCCACCATGTTCTCTGATGTCAAGAAATTCACAACCTCATGTCATAAATGTCAAATATTTGAGGGAAAGAGATAGTTGCGGCCACTTCCCTTGAGGCCTATTGCAACAGAGAGACCTTTTCAACAATGGGGCTTGGATTTCATTGGGGAAATTCATCCCTCATCTTCAGGCCAACATAGATGGATCTTAACAGCCACAGAATACTTCACCAAGTGGATTGAAGATGTTCCATGCAGACAAGCAAATGATTCCACTATCATTCAGTTCTTGGAGAACAACATATTGGCTAGATTTGGCTGTCCTGACAAAATAATAACAGACAATGCTGCTGCTTTCAGATCCAAGAAAATGGTGAGTTTCTGCCACAAATTTCACATTACCTTAGGCCATTCTACTTCATACTATCCCCAAGGAAATGGCCTTGCTAAGTCATCAAATAAAAGCCTGGTAAACATTATAAAGAAAGTGCTAGAAGAGAACAAAAAGAATTGGCATAAGAAGCTTGTAAATGCTCTATGGGCAGATAGACTAACAACCAAGAGATCAATTGGGACCAGCCCATATGAGTTGGTTTATGGATTAGAAGCCAAATTTCCTTCATCACTAGGGGTACCTGTCATGAAACTTCTTCAAGAAAGCCAAGCTGAACCAAATGATATGCAAAGAAGAATCAATCAAATCATATGTTTACAGCAAACTAGAGACCAAGTTTTCAGCAGGGTTCAAGTTCTACAAGAAAAATTAAAGAAGGCCTTTGATAGGAGAACTAAGGCAAAAGATTTCAACATTGGTGACAAAGTCCTCAAGTGGGATTCAAGAAGAGAGGATAAGGGAAAACATGGAAAATTTGATTCCCTTTGGAGAGGACCATTTGCTGTCCAAGCAGTACAAGGAAACAACACTTATTTCCTTAAAGGTCTTAATGAAACTGATTTGGATGAAGGCCCTGTGAATGGCAAGATGCTTAAGCACTATTTTGACTACCACCCATAAGTGCAGCATGAGTTTTCCCTTGTACATATCCGGATGTATATATTACTTTCTAAAAAGATGTAAAAATGCAGTTTTCCAAGTTTATTAACTATCAGCAAAAGGCAAATAGGTTCAGAGGTCCACCAAGAAGGGAAGCACACAATTTTGGCATTTCAAAGCAGCAAACTTCAAGATTAGCAAGAGCAGTCAAGGGCCAAGGCAATCTGACCTGCTGTTCTTGGTCTTTCAAATGAAAAACCATCCCCATGTGGAGCCACTGTTAGCTACCTATACCAATAGGTTTCATATTTCATGATTGGCAATGAAAAGGTCCAAATATGCTCTTCTTTGATGATGAAAAGATCACATATTTCCAAGAGAATACAACCTGTGCTTATAGCTTGATGTGGACTCAATTTTGATGGATGGTCCAACAGCCTAATCTGGATCATGCCATGTTTTAAATTTTCAGTTGTAGAGTAGAGAAAGAAGTTTGTCCAAACTGTCTAATCTTGGCAGACAAGTAGTTTAGGTAGAGAAGAAAGGCTCCCAACAGCTTAATCTGGGAGCTTGGAAGGAATAAGGGTAGAAGTAGATAGAAAAAAAAAAGAAAAAAGCCAAAGAAAAGAAAAGGCAAATAAGGGTTTGCAAGCCTAAGTGCACCCTCCAAGAAGAAATAAAAAATGCTAGGCAAGTAGATGGGTAGGTAGATGGGGTTGCAGAAGTGCCATTCCTTTCAATTTGAAGGTGTGCTAACCTATTTCACAAAGCAAAGTCAATGGATGGAGAAGTCCTCTTTTCTATCAGGTTGCAACAAGCAAAGAAGCATGTCTAACTTCCCACTTATCCCCTTTCCCATTCATTACTAATATCCCCTCATCAGTTGTGATTCATGAAACAATTTCATGGTTCTATGGTGGTTCTTAGTCCTATTAAAAGCCACATTTCTTGTCTAAAACTCTTTTTATTTTGATCTACTCCCTAAGCTAAGTTATTTTCAGTAAACTCAGTGGTATCCCCCCTCATCCACTCCTTTCATCCATATTAACCCTAACTCTATTATATAATTTCCCTATATTACCCTTTCCCCAGTACTATAACACCATGGTGTATAAACCCCAAGCATTGTATAAATATCCCTCCCCTTGGCATTATAGCCATATGCCCTCTATCAGGGATCAAAATGACATCTGGTCACTTTGATAAACCTAAGTCTAACCCCCCTCCCCCCTTCTGAATTCATTTGGCCCCCTAAAGCCTTCATTTGCTAAAGAAAACCTTATAAAATGACCCATTTTACCCATACCCGCTCTAGATTGCAAAATAAAACCAAAACCCACCTTTTGCTAATTATCCAAAGTGTCAGGGACGCATTATTTTTCATTGGAAAACATTACAAACACTATATTCCAAAGGTTTGCCGCTGAGCGCACGCCCCAAAAAATACATTATTTAAACCCTTCTCCGCTTCCGTATTGACCGATCAACTTATCAACCCGTCAACCATCCGATTGGGCACTTTTGATCGGACGGATATTATGAATATCGGGTTGGGCCCGAGGTCCGACGTTTAGCACCCGAGAAACTGTCAGAGGGTGATGTCAGGCCTCTGCCACGCATCGCCCTCACAGCTTCTCGGGTCGGCCTCTGACAAAACCGTCGCCATATTGTAAGCGGTCTTGAGAAAACCATTACCGTTGTTCCGCTTACCACCTGTTTTGCCGGGCTTGCGTCACCCCCACGTCATAGCCACGTCACTGCCACCTTGCCGTCGCATCAACTCCTTCGTCCGCCCCCGCGCTGATATGGTCGCCACCTCACTATCCCCATGGACCAATCACAGCCTGCCACATCACCCATTGACGTTATGCTGACGTCATCCGACTCCGACCCCACCCGATGACGTCATGCTGACGTCATCCCAAAAACGCGCCAATATTGCCAAAATTCCATATTTAGGCCAAAATGTCATGTTTTTTCCACTTTTGGCAAAAGAAACTCTAGCTATTTCTGCATGTTGCTCACGTTAAAACCAACGCCAACCTGCTAAAGCTTATTCCAAGACCACCGACGCCTCCATTGCACCTGCATTTGCAACTCTTACCGGCGAAACTACCAGGTATTACTCAAAATCATTCCATGAGCCTGGTTTTATCCCTATTTCCTCAAACAAACTGTTAAGAGACTGTAAAACACTGTTTTCACCATTAAATACACAGTGACTTACACCCATTTTTAACCAGTGAAGTCATAAGCCTCCTGCAGAGCCTCATTTGACAAATTAAGCTTAATTCACAGCTAGTTCGCGCAGTCGTGAACTAGAAATTTCAATTTACCAGATTCACCACAGAAAATACTCCTCGTCAGTCCTGCCACTGTTTTATAAATCCTTTAGACAGTATTTCAACTGCTGTTTATTCAATTTGCCTTCTGTTTCTGACAATTCACTTCCATTGCAAGAAAACATTCCTCTCTGTTGTTCTGCTCGATTGAGACCAGTTCACCTACAGTCCAGAAGCTTCAGTTGCCATGGAGACACCAATAGCCCTGAATGTCCAGCCTCTGAATTCCCCTCAAAGGGAGATAACATGGAAAGCCCTGGGAGATGTAGATTATCAGATGTTAGATTGGTTTCCAGTGGGTTCCAAGTTCAATATTCACATGCTAAATGAACTAAGAGCACAACACCTTAATGGAGCTGACATTTTGGGGATTTGGACTCAAATTTGCCCATTTACAACCTCCCTCAAGTAAATGCCCTCCCAGACTTGATCCACAAGTGCCAGGAATGCTATGATCCCTACCAGAGGGCTGTGCTCAGTCCTACAGGCTCAGTTTTGTTCTTCATCACCCCAGAAGCTATTAATGAGATGCTGCATTTCCACACTGCAAGGCAATTATCCCCTCTTTCCATGTTGGAGTTAATAAAGAAGGGAAATAATCTGTCAAGTTCCCAGATTACCAAAATTAACCAGTTATTTGTGCAGCCAAGCTCTGAAACTATAAGGACTCCTCCTATTGGATATCATTACCTGAATGACCTGGGCAGAATGCTAGTAGATTTGATTAGCTATGTCCTGGGATACAAGGGAATTGAGGATGTGGATGGCACTATAATGGCAATGATGTCCATGTTTTCTCCTGGAAAGCCCCCAGCTCTACACTGTGACTATGCCACCTATATTGCAGAAAAGATCCATGAACAGCTGATGAATCTACCAAGGGAAAGGGTGTTCAGATACACCTCATACATCTACCACCTGTTCTTGTTCTATCAGCCAGACAATTTCTCCATTCCCCTCAAGAAACTTAATGCCCAGGGGAATCCAAGGTCAATGGTGTTTTGGACTTCAGTTTTCCATTATGTTTCTCAATCACCATACACATAATGTGAATTTATAGACCTGTTCATTCACCCAGCTATGACATTGCTGTATGGTGTCCCTCCTCCAAGGTTAACTGATGACATGCAGAGAATTCTCCATCTCTCCAAATCCTACAGCATTGGTGATTGGTACTTTTACCAACACCACACAGTAATCAGAGTATATGGCTGTGAATTGGACCCTTACAAGCTGCCAAGGTATGTCCCCATGAGACTGTTCGCCCTAGAATACTTCAGGCAGTTTGGATATACTGATTACTTCCATTTCCAAAGCAAAAACAAGAAGGTACAACTGAAGGTAAGGAGCCAGCTAGGCCCTTTTTTGTACAACAAAAGGGAGGATGGATGGAAGGAGGCAGACATGATCTTAGAGGGTTTCAAATTGCAAACCGGTTTCAAATGGTCACCTTATGACCGTAATCATTTTATTTCCCTCAGGAGGATAAAACACAAATTGGGTAACTATTCACATGTTAGGCTGCGTCATATTGAAAAATATGCAAATTCTTTAGGCTGGAAAGAAGGCACTTTAGAAGAGCCAATCTCTAGAGAGCAGATACTAGAGAGAGAGGCTAGGAATATGCAAAAGGAGGCTGACTTGGAAACTTGTGGATAGGTTTCCTTATCATATCAAAGACAAATTGGAGCAGCTGCCTCCTCTTCAACAACACATCAGCAAGCTGCCATGGACACTCAACAGACAGGCAGCAAAGGCAAAGGAAAGCAGGTGGAACAAGAGAAACCACCTCACATGACTCAAGACCAAACAGATAAAGAGATGGAGCAGCAAGAAACAGTGCAGCAGCAGGAAGAGCAACAACAACAACAGGGATCACAGCAAAAATAATGGCAGCATGACATAGAGCAGCCCACACAGCAAGAAGGGGCAGTTAAGGCCCCAAGTTTCACAGAACAACAGGCACAAAATTCGGTGCCTCCTAGGCAAGAAACATCAATTGATGCATCAATCCTCCAAACTCCACAAAAGGAGGATACTAGCAGAAAAAGGGACAGAGAGACTCCCTTGACCACATCAGAAAGTCATGGTGAGAAAAGACAGATATTGAACCCTTTTTCTGAAGAGGAAATGCCAACAGGGCAATCTCTGGGCATGGACCCACCTAGCAGGGAAGCATCTGCAAGTTCTTTCCAAGAGGCACATAATAGAACTGTGGGAGGAGAAGTCAGCTCCTCAAGCCAGCAGAGAGGGGGTGAACTAAGAATTAAGCAGCAATTCATTGAAATCAAGAAAAGGAATGAACCCATAAAAATACAACTGTATAATCATCTGTTAAATATGGCTCCCACCAACCAGCAACGTCTAATGTCTGCATATGATGTCCAGGAGGGCAAGATGATTATGAGTCACTTCATGCCAACTACTTTGCAGCCAAAGTCCCCTTCAGATTACCTAAGGACCAATCTTGAGGTCCTGGCCAAGGACATCCACCCAATGGATAAAATTGAATTGCATAAACAAACAGGTGAGATGGTCTATTCTTCCTTGGCAGACAAAACATTAGATAACTACAGGCTAGAAAATAGCCTTAATAATACAGCTGCCCAACTTGAGTTGGAAAGGGCATCATCTCAAGCAAAGGACAACAGAATAAGGTCCTTAGAAGACATAATTATTGAGATTGGGCATGATCCCAAAGATATCAAGGGCATACAAGAAATATTAAAGTTGAGGGATGCAGATATGGCAGCTTTGAGGAGAAAGATCAAACTCCCAGCCACAATTCACCCTCAAATAGATGAAGTAGATCAACAAAGGCATGACAAAGATGCCACAGCTTTGCTGGTGTCTCTCTACAAGCAGCTTATCCAGACACAAGAAAAGCTGGGAGAATCAAAGGCTGCACAGGCAGCATTACAGGCAGCCTTGAAACAAAGAGAAGAAGGTCAGACCTCCCAGCCTCCTCCTGAAGTAATAAACCTGGAGGAAACTGCTCCAACTACTGTTCATCCTCCTCAACAGACTGAAAAGGCAGCACCATCTACTTCTGCACCTCCAACAACTGAGCAGGCCCCTAGCTTGGATATGCAAAAGCTGAGGAATGAGATCCAGGCCTTGAAAGCACAGATGACAGAATTGAATGAGGCCAAGGAGAAACTAGCCAAGGTCAATGAAAGGTATGACAAATCCAAGCAGTCTGTGGCAGAAAAGGGCAGGGAGATAAAAGCCCTCAAAGACAGAATCAAAGAGCTAGAAAATGAGCTCAAATTAGATAAGGTGGTGGCTGAGCTTAAAATAGTGTTGTGGGCTAACATTGGCCAATCTATTAATGAGCAATGGCAATATATTGAAACAATCCATGAGCAGTTAGACCTCATTCCAAAAGCACAGACTGAAATTCAGAGATCAAGAGCTGCTCTAAGCAATATGCCTAAAATTGCCACCAGGATGATTAATGTGCTTAACAATAGAACAAGTACTCAGTTGGCTTTCATGGGAATTTCAAACAGAACTGAGCACATTCAGTTAATCAAGAGGGTTCTCACATTGAGAAACTTAGTGCAGACATTGGAGAGAAGAACCCAGGACATGCAGACTGAGGTGAACAGGTTTATGGAGAAATTTCAGGTGTTAGAAAACAGAGGGCTCCCTAGCTTACTGAACAGCGCAGGGAAATTGTTCACACATGACCAGTATGCCAAAAGGGTTAATACATTTTCCACTAGTCAGATCAACGAGAAGCCCAGCACCTCAGAGGAAACAGGGCCAGCCATAGGACAGACTCTCTACAATAGAGTAGAAAGTTTATTTTTTATAATGAATGAAATCAAACACCTATTTGAGGTGCCTCCCAATTTTTACAAATATACAGAGGCGGAGGAGACTATGGATGCAATTCTCAGGCATCAACTACCTACACTAGAATGGTGGACCAAGGCCATACAGACGATTTTATAAACAGGATGCCATTCAACAAATTTTGTTCAGGGAAAATGCAAACTGTCATACACAGGACAGTTAAAAAGAATCAGCATACATTAAAGATAAAGGCTGAGCCAACTCAGCAGAAATTTCGGCCAACGAAGCAAGGTAGGAAGCTACAGGTGTCCAGGCCGAGAAGCTACAGCAGAGCAGCTCCAAAAGCGCATTTCTCAGCATTAATGCAGATCACTCCAACCGACTCAGTGGCCTCCAAAGGCCAAAATATCTTCTGACAAGCATAAAGATGCATTTACTTTGTATTCAATGATGTAATAACTTTCTGATCTAAATATCTTGAAAAGTTGGTGAAGATATTCATTTCTGAGATAACTTAGCACTCAGATATTTTGTAACGACCGATTGTATATATTTGCCCCTCGCACAAGCTTGCAGGGGTTGTTGTTGATCTCTCTTGAAGAAGTTCTTATGCTGTAATCCTTTCAGAGTTTAATAAAGAAAGTGATGGAATTTCTCAAAGTTCTGAAGTGTTGAATGCGTTCTGGTGTCTGTTGAAAACTGCAGGATTCCTGTGTACTTCACAATACAATAAGTTTCTGTAACTCTCTTTGTTATGTGCTTCAATCTTTTACAATCCATATATGTTTCTAATTTCTAAGTGTTTAGCAACAAAGAAAAAGAATAACCTTCAGGACTTATTCATGCAATACCCTGAGTTCAATCTGTGTTGTTAATGAATGTTTTCTTCAGCTATAATCTTGATAAGTGTAATTCTTAATTGCTGCACTTTCAGAATATATCTTTCACAGTGATCTTTGTTTCAGGAATTCAAGTTTGCTCCTGTGCAACATGTTTCACTTTCACATCACCAGCTTAATAGAGAATTCTTAATTGCTTTCTGTTGGCTGACCATGCATCACCCCTTAAGCTTAAATTTGTTTGTTTGAAATACACAATAGGCCCTGCAGTCTGAACATCATCACTCCAGCATTTCAAAGCATTTCACAGCTCTAGACTCCATTGCCCAACGTTATAATACTCTCTAAACACTACATCTTAAGCCCTGAAAGAAGTCCTTCAACCAAAACATAAACCAAAACCTGAGCAAAATAGCTAGCCTAAAACACCATCAAAACAGAGACAAATCATAAAGAGAGAGCCCTCTCTGATTACAGTTTGGCTAGGAACTATGATCCAAAGATTGGTTAGTGGTTACCCCGGCCGTATTCCCTTGGGAGTCATAGGGAACAACCTGGGTGATAACAAAGTTAATAATAGATACAAAATAGACCAGTTCAAAAATTGATGTGTTTATATATATATATATATATATATATATATATATATATATATATATATATATATATATATATATATATATATATATATATATATATATCTTATAATTTATTAGATTGAAAAATTAATTTTTATTAATTTATTTCACTAATAAAATAAAATATAAAAAATCATAATAACAAATATTATTTTAAATTTAAAAATTTTAACATTTTTATTAATAAAAATTTACTTCAATTGCATTTAAAAAAAGAAATCATAAATTATAACCTTTTTTAATTTCATTCTTGCAAAACATTAAAACTATTTATAAATTTAAAAGATCATTTTTTTGTTAAGATAATTTTAAAGGACAAAAAATAATCATAAAATGAAATACACTTCGTATGATCTTAAATTTATATTTTTTATTACATACCCTACCTTTCTTATCCTCCCCATAATAATATATTAGATTTAGATTTAAAAACAATCAAGTAATCTCATGGGCTGCCACTCGTCTATGACCAAAAATTTGTAGTTTGGTGAGTGGGACCATAATTTCATATGATAAAAATAGACCAATCTAACAATGTAGTTTCAAGTTTCATGGCTAGGAATATTACGTAATTTGAAACAAAAGTACGCCCAGGCACAGGGCTACGAGAACATTGTTTTATCATGATCTAAGAATATACATAGTCATTTGACCTATTTAGTACACGACCAAGTATCAAATTATGTATCTGATTCTCCTCTTCTTCTTGACTTGTTAGCAAGGGTCTGGAAATACTTCTACCCTTAAATGTATATCTGATTCTCCAACCCTTATTGTAATCATACATCCTTGACCTTCAAATCTCGCTCAACTATTGCATAAACTCTTTTTCCAATTAAAGGATCATTCTCCGTAGAGCTGGTATCATTGATGTGTCTTTCTTCCTTTGATTCATCTTGAGAATGGTTATGTGGGTCAAGGGTTGCAACTCCTCGTATTTCCAGGTCCAACATCCTCTTCCTTTATTTAAGAGGATTCACTGCTTAGTTGATGAAAACTTTCACCTCTAGAATTTCCATCATTAATCACACTCATGCCTGGTCCAACATCCTTGTTACACTAAAAAATGTCACCATGACTATTTGCAGTTAGTATGGCTCCATCAACTGTCATACTATCCTCCTTGGCAAGTCTCATGCCTCTGCTTTCCATGTCAAACTCAAAGAAAGAGAGAAAAGTCATCTAAAGTCAAGTTATCTCTGGTACGCAGTTTCTCTCAGCCTTACCTACGGGTATGCAATCCAAGTTCACAATACCTGCGTACTTGTACGCTCTGTCTGTAAAGCAATGGGTGCGTACTCCTGTAAAGGTCAATAAGCGCAAGTTTCACTCCAAAAAAGCTACTTGTGGTTATTTCTAGAGCATTCTAGAAGCTTGTTTGACGTGTATGGAGCGCCTCCAGATGGTTCATGTATCCCTATAGAAGAGGAACTTATCCCATCAAGAGGGGAGATAACCCACCCAAAAGAGGGGCTTATCCCATTGATGGTGGACCTGATTAACCTCCTCTACAGCACTATAAATACATGCATTGGGCCAGAGGGAGGGGAGGTTGAAAGCTGAAAATTCCTAAGGGTAGATGCTGCTGAGATTAGGACTTCCTTGTAGAAGCTTGTGAGGAGAGATTGTCATCCTTTCTTGTTTCATTTGGAAGTGGGTGAGCTGATCAAAGTAAAGGAAAACTCTTGCCGGACCCTGGGAGGAACTTGCACAACACCAAGGCTCAGGTTGTAATGGTTTATTTTGTTTCCTATTAATACAAATAAGTCCATTCTTTTCAACAATTTGTTATTTATGAGTTGTTTCATATACTCCTTGGTCTGTATGTTAAATATGTTTTGTTTTATGAGATATTCAAGTGCTATTTAATCGTTTGATTGTTAGTGAATGCAGGTTTCGAAGAGAAGGAGGAGCTCATCCGGATCGACGAGGCTGGACTACTACAACAGCGTTGGGTTACAGGTAGGATCTAAACACTTGATTTCTTGTATGATAAATGCATATTTAGAGAAGGATTTCTCTTAATTGTCTTGTTTGTCACTATAAAGTGTTAAACTTCTAGGGAGGTTGGTTGTGTCTGCACTATCGACTCTTTCCGCATGACAAAATGGCGACTCCGCTGGGGAACTCCATTGATGTGAATGTGTTTTCCTTTGTCTGAAACTTTGTTCTGAGAAAAGTCTTTTTCTTTCTGGTTTTTGGTTGTCTGACTGTGTGTTTGGGTGGGCTAGCTTAGTGTTAAATTAGTTTTTAGTTTTTCTTAGTTTTGCTAGAAGTACGCAGCCTCTGAGTTCAGCACAGTGCGTACTTGTATGTACTGCGACTGTGTGCACAGAGCGTACCCGCACCTGTCTAAACAGGTTGCCTGTGTACCCTGTCAAAATTGAGAAAATTTCAATTTTCTCCTTTTTGCCTGTTAGATTTTTCTTTTAGTTTGTTTTTTCCACCCAGATCCACTGGTTTCCTACCAGAGATCTTCATCTGAACTTGTTTCGTCAGTGTCAAGTGTTTTAGTGGAATTCATAGAGATTTTTCCTTAGGGTTTGATTTTTAACTGGTCCTGTAGTGACTTTGGTGTTAGAGGTTGTCAAACTTTGGATCTCCCTGGTTTTGTTCAACCCTCTTAGGAGTCGGGCCTGTCATAGAATTCACCCTTGTGAGAAACCTAACTTTGTGTCTTCTCTTTGCAAATCTCGAAAAAGTTTGTTGATTGAACTTTGAATTTTATTTTTGAGAAAAAGAACAAAAGATTTTGATTTTTGTTTTTGACTGGTTTTTGGTTCTGCATTAACTAGTCCTTAGTTGCATTTTGACTAAGTAAAACATCTAGGAATCATCTTTAGTAGGATTTTGCCTCATTAGGTTTGCTTGTTAGGTGAATTTTCGTTTGATTTGCTTTTAAGTAGCTTTGATTTAATTGTCATAGATTTGTAAAAGTTTGTTTTTTGATTTTTAAATGCTTTGTTAAGTAGGGAAAAATCCAAAATCTCCTTTGAAAGAAAAGTTTGCTTAGTGGCATTTGAGTCTTTGAATGAAAAGGGCATTTTCGCAAAATAATTAGTGGTCATGAGTTGCATGTTTTGGAAAAGATAAAGAAATTGTTTCTTTGATTGTCTGTTAAGAAAGTTTCTTTTATCAATTTTGCATTTTTCCAACTCTCTTAGCTAGGGAATTCATTGAAAACGAAAAGTAGCATAAATCATCCTAAGTGCATCTTTGTAGTGGTTTGAGTCAAGTCTACAAACCATCAGTTTCATCTCCGCTACCTTTTGTCTTAAAGAAAAGCCATAAAAATTAACGCTTAAAGTAAAATCAACTTAGTAACTTTTTATTTACTAGGGCTCTGAAGCACCAATATAGATCAGGCTAGTGTCTTGGAGTAGGAGAGTAATTAACTCTCCAAGACAGCAAAACCAGACAAGTAGCTTATCTTGTGGTAGGATAAATCCAACTGTTGCATTTATACTCTGGGAAAGCTCCTCTTAAAGGAGAAGCACGAGCTCGTGTCCGAACCAGTGAGGGGATCAATCCTCCCTCATTGGGAACGACGCCAAACACGCACGTATTACAAACGGTAAACCTCGAATTAACCATTGTCGAGGAGCCAGGGGTCACTTGTCGGTAAACCTTGGATTATTGTAAAGGAGCCGGCAAGGGGATTGAGCTTGATACTCTGCCCTTGCGTGCTGTCGGAGTGTAGACTGTTCCCCCAGGTGTATTTGTTGCTGTTGGTAACCTTAGTGACCATTATCTTTAGGATTCTACCCGAGGTGACGGTGGAGGGAAGATCCCACTGTACCTGGAGCAGACGTCGGCTAGACTCACTTGGATTTTCCGGGGGGTTCACTTCACTCGAGACGGTTAAAGTGGAGGAACTTGTGCCGGTCTATTCATTAAGCAGGTTGTCGGGGTAACTGTTCTACCCACCACTTCTGTACTGAATTCGGCGATGTTGGGCTTCATCACCAACTAGTGTTTTCGGTCCGGAAGGCTACTGTTTGTGCATGGTTTGATGCCCTAGATTCTTTAGGCATGTGATTCAAATTTGTTTGGTTCTTTAGAGACTTTAGGTGGTTTGTTTTGAGATTTTTACTTTGTTTGTGTGTGCGGTAGTTAAAAGTTTTTAACTGTGGCGGAATTACCGAGACAGTCCCGTAGACTTCGGGGCCAATCTCCTGAGCTTATCTCCGTGTCCGAATTGTTGAGGAGATCCCGTAGACTTCGGGGTGAACCTCCTTGAAACGACCCGAGTCATTACGAAGGTTTGAAAGTCCCTGTAACTCCTCCTAGTGGCAATAAAGTAGGTTCACCTGAAGAAGGAGAATCTTCGTTGGTAGTCCATCCAGATTACCAAAGTCTAGAAACAGGTTATAATCCTGAAGCTGTTACAGTTTCAGAGCTTGCTGGTAGTTTTTCATCTACTAGTGATATAGGCGAAGAACCTGAAATATCTGAACCTGTTACTCCAACTTCTAGTGTTCTTGATTCACCTAGGGTAGAAAGAATCATAACCGAAAACCTTCCTTCTGGTTTGATAGCTATTGAAGAACTTGCTCCAGAAGAAGAAGTAGGCCCTATTCTTGAAGATCAACCTACTCTTGATCTAAGAGAGCGTGAATCTATCTTTTACAGTCCACCTAGAAGTACTACTTGGTACCTTTCGTTAACTAATTATTTAGACAACTCAGGGATCGGTTTTTCTCCACCTCGTACTCCTTATCCACCCGGAGGTATTTATACTCCTGTAAATATGTCTAGTCAGTCGTCTGTGTTCACTCAACCCCCTGAATCTTTTTTGTATGGTGGTCCTTCTGTTCCTACTGGGTATCAATCACTTTCTGGTACCTTTGCAGGAGCATCTCCTCAACCCATTGGACATGGGTCATTAACTGGAAACAATGGTAATAAACCGTTGGGTGTAGGAGACATTTATATGATGTCAGGTTCAATTCCCGGTTCCCAACCTCAAGGTGGTCAATTACCGCCTGGGGGGCAGCCTCAATTAATGCCTGGGGGGAAACCTCAAGGTACACAATTTGCGTCTGGGGGGCAACCTCAAGGACAGTATGTACCCATGGTACAATACATTCCTCAAGGTCAACCCCAGCCTCAATATGTACCCCAGGATCAACCTCAGTACCAATATATGCCTCAAGGTCAACCCCAGTATCAGTACTTACCCCAAGGGTATCTACCCCAAGGTCAGTACTCGAGTCAAGGTTATCAACCACCTCAAGGTCAATCTTACATTCAAGGTATGGGAAATGTACCTGTCAATTATCAATCCTACCCTCAATCCGGTTATGGATCTCAATATCCTCAACCTGTCATGGGTCAATAGCCCGGAGTAAATGTAGTGTGGGATCCATCGCAAGTTCAACAAGTGTTGCAGCCAAGCGTACAGTTGTCAACTCAAACTGGACAACCTGTGGTTTCTGGTCCACCCCAGCAACCAGTCCCGTCTAGTGTTCAAACTTCTGTACCTTCGGTAGTTAGTCAGTCTCCAGTTGCACCTAGTACTCCATCTCAAACGACTGCTGTAACTACCGCAACATCTGTTCCTTCCCCCACACCTACTTCCGAAGTATCGACAGCTCTGGTTTCTACTGTCTCTGCCACTACTCCGGAGACATATTTACCTTTGTCTGGGTCTACGATTCAAACTACGGTTCAGATACCTATGGGGTAGCCAGGTTTAAGTACGGTTGTTACTTCTCAACCACAATTTGTTTATCAACTGTACCAGGGACAGTACAAATATGGGCCTACTGTCCAGCAACCGATTTACCAATATCAACTGTATCCTGCGTATACTTATCAATAGCCACATCAACCCCAGTACGGTCCGGTTAATCCTGGTTTCCCAAGAGGATATAATATCCCGAATGTGATTCCTGTTCCAAGTTATCCTGGATATCCTCCTCCTGCGACCGGTCTTGTGACCCAGAGTTTTAGGGATCCTAACCGGCAATTGTCGTTTATCGTAACTTTGGATTTACCAGACTTGGCGTGCCTAACGAACGATCCAATAAATTATCTCCCGTTCTGGCCGCCAATGCCAAATAAGTTGCCCAGTGAAATACCCAAGTTCGAAGGTAAGTCTGGAGAGGATCCATCAAATCACGTGATGACTTACCACCTCTGGTGTGCTTCAAATTCTATCTCGGATGATTCGATCCGTTTACGTCTTTTTCAGCGTAGGCTCACTGGTCTCGTGGCCAAGTGGTACATTGAGTTACCACCGACCTCTTTTTATAACTTTAGTCAGTTAGCTACCTCGTTCTTAACACATTTTCAGTTGCCAGTCAGATATGATAATGGCACCGAGTTATTAACTTCATTAAAACAGTCGACGTCCACTTATATTTCGGACCATATTCATGAATGGCGACGTCGAAGGCGTTTAGTGAAAGTTTTTATCCCGGACCAAATATTATCTGAATGGTTTGTTAAATCATTATTACCAAAGATTACTGAAGACGTAGCTAAGGCCGGAGTAGTTACTGAAGAACAAGTCATTTCTCAAGCGCAGTACCTTGACTTAGTTTATACTCAGTCGGGTACGTTACACGAAAAGATCCCAGATCTTCCAAAGTCGAATCAAATCGCTGCTGCTCCTTCGGGATCTCATGCTGCTGATGGCATGATTGGTACGGTGAATACTAAAAGCAAGAAAGAGTCTTCAAAGAATTCTTCCCCAATTATCACCTTACCCGACTCCCTGACGGGAGAATCTTCTCCTGAAATTTCCACTGATATTCATGTCGTAGAGTCATCTACGGCCAAATCAAAAAACAGTGGGAAAAAGAAAGGTAAGAAGAAGGATAAAGCAGACAAGGCTCCAAAGGAGAAAAAAGAAAAGTCAGAAACCAATGACGAAAAATGCGAACCTCAATATCCTTGTCTTATTTGTGAAGAGGATCATTTTACAAGAGATTGCCCTCATCGGGCTGAGGTTGTGAAAATCGTCAAGGGTTCCCCAACTCCTGCTGTTTTGAAGGATCCATTTACAAAGCAGGAGAGTAAGATGATAGGTTCTTCCATGAATGCTAGTGAAGAACCCATATTGATGATGTCTCATGTACAGATTGCGACTCGATCACACGATTATGGTAGTAAAAGTCCTGTTGATGGATCGAAAGAAGCAGAATCTTTTAAGTCAAATCAATCAACCTCAGCTCCCGGTTCCAATCCACTACAGATCGAGAAACCTAACCCTGACTTAGTAATCAAACCACCCGCCAAGGGTGTACTTTGAAGGTCTGCTTTCAATCCACATGCGAGAGCGGCCCAGAATTACAACATTGTTGAGGATTTAGCTATTTCACCCTCAGCGATGTCGGCTTTAGAAGTGCTGCAATCATGCCCAGCACAATGAAAATTACTTTTGTTGGCTATAGGAGCTGTTGACGTTCAGGACCCGAACCTGATAATCTTTGATCTAGAAAATAGTACACCACGTCTCCCTCATCAGATGGCTTTCCAGATTCCAGTGATAGTAAAAAATGGGCCTATTCATCGGACTGTAATTGATGAAGGAGCTTCCACGTGTATTATGTTGATTCAGTGTTGGAGATCACTTGGCTCTCCTTCGCTGAACCAATCCCAGACAATTCTTAAGGCCTTTGATGGCCGTGGGTTCCATCCGTTTGGCATTCTACAGGATTTGCCTATAGGGATTGAAGGGAAAACCGTTAGTCTGGATGTGGAGGTGGTTGATGCCCCTCTAGACTACAACCTTCTCTTGGGTCGAATTTGGTCTTACGCTATGACAGCGGTCGTCTCATCGGTCTTCAGAGTTATAAAGTTTCCACATAATGGCAAGATCGTGACAATAGACCAGCTGGCTTTCTTTTCATCCGACCCAGCCTCTTCAGAGAGTATCCAGCATGTCGGTACAATGACTATCCCTTATAAGGATGTTGGCGTAGGATTAGTTAAAGATTCTGGTTTACTGGGAACTTTTCCTTTTCTTCCAATCGACGTAGACCCTTCATTCGCTTCCATTCATATGATTACGTCAGATACTATTATTTACGATGCTCCATGGATTGTCCCATCTGAATCTGAGATAGACTCATTCGGTGATGCTATGCCTTTGAGTCCATATGAAATTGCTTATGAAGTAGTGCAGTCTTTTACCGACTCGCGTTCGACCCAAATTGACAAAATGAATGTGGTCGGTGAGGAATCACTTTTCACATCAACTTCAGAACGGATAACGTTTCCCGAAATTGTGTCATCTGACGAGCAACTTCGCGAAATCCTAAGTGTAGACGATCTACCATGGGAAGATCTTCATCATAGATCTTCATTTTTACCTGAGGATGATGGCTTTGAAAATGATTTTTCATCAGTCTTTACAGCTGAATATGTCAAGGACGCTCAAAATCCCATGAAACATCCTGATTCAGAGTTGAATTTGGGAAACATTTCCCAAACTATTGCCATTGACATTTCAGTCAAAACTGGAATTGTTGAGAACATTCATATAGGTGCCTCATGTGTAGATGACGAGATTCAAACATACAAGGTCCTATTTCAAGAATTCCGTGATGTGTTTGCCTGGTCCTGTGAGGAAATGCCAGGAATTGATCCCTCCATTGTTGTTCATGAGATCAAGACTTACCCGGACGCTAAACCTGTTCGGCAACGTCTGCGTCAGATACACCCTAGGAAGGCGGTTGCAATTAAAGCAAAAGTTGAGAAGCTGTTGAAGGCAGGTTTCATTTATCCGATCCCGTTAACGGATTGGGTATCGAATATTGTTCCAGTTAACAAGAAGCAAGGAACAATAAGAATATGCATTGACTATAGGGATATTAATCGTGCTTGTCCAAAAGACAACTATCCCACGCCCTATATCGATCAAATAATTGATGATTGTGCTGGCCGTGAAATATTTTCCTTTATGGATGGTTTTTCCGATTACAATCAAATCAATATTCTACTTGCCGATCAACCAAAAACGACTTTCATTTGTCCTTGGGGGACATTTTCTTATTGCAAATTACCTTTTGGGCTTAAGAATGCCAGAGCCACTTTTCAAAGGGCAATTTCTTACACGTTTCACGACATCAAACACATTGTGCAACCGTACCTCGATGATTTTCCTGCTCATTCCTTACATCGAGCTGATCACCTTGTCCATTTACGAGCAATTTTCATGAGGTGTAGGCATTATCGCATACGTTTGAACCCACACAAATGTGTCTTCTGTATAGAAGTGGGACGATTGCTGGGAATTGTAGTTTCAAAAGCCGGCATTCGCGTCGATCCCTCGAAGGTCAAAGCTATCATCAAATTGCCTCCTCCTTCGAGTCTTCGCCAACTCCAAAGTTTGCAAGGGAAAGCAAACTCTCTACGCCGATTCATTCCTAACTATGTCGAGGTTACAAAAGGTTTTACACGGTTGTTGAAACAGAACACTCAATTCGCTTGGGATGAGATAGCTCAACAATCTTTTGATGCACTTAAACACGCATTGACCCATGCACCGTTGTTGCATCCTCCCAACTACAACCAAGACTACTTTTTGTACCTCGCTGCCTCTCATTCCATGATTGGGATGGTATTAGTTCAGGAAGACGAATTCGCAACAGAACATGTGATATATTATCTTAGTAGGACGCTAAATCCCACTGAGCTAAAATATTCACATGTGGAGAAATTGGCCTTGGTAGCCATTCAGACTGTCCAACCTTTTCGTCATTACATTCTTCTCCGTAAAACTACAGTTATTTCGGATTGCAACCCTATGATCTACATTTTGACTAAACAATTGCTAGGGGGCAAGTACTCTAAATGGATCGTTATCCTGCAAGAGTTCGACTTAGAGTTTGAAAAATTTAAGTCTAAGAAATCTTTAGTTTTTGCCGAGTTGATGTGTGATTTCCCGCGTGCTGACACGGAGACTGTGGTAGAGGAACCCATTGCAGATGAATCTTTGTTTCTCATCAGCACTTTGGATCCATGGTACGGAGATATAATCATCTATCTCCAAACCCAATCCTTTTGGCCTGAAGCTTCTAAGACGGAGCATCGGAAAATTCGATTCCAGTCCCAGCAGTATAAAATTATTGGAGATACTCTTTATCGCCGTGGGGCTTTCTTGGTTTTCCGATGTTGCTTAACTCACGAAGAGGCAGAAAGGGTTTTGAATGACTGTCACTCTGGGGCGTGTGGCGGTCATATGCCTGGGTATGCCACAACTCAGAAGGTGTTGCGTGCTGGCTATTTTTGGCTGTCCATGTTTAAAGATTGTATCATTGCGGTTCGAAAATGCCACAATTGTCAAGTGTTTGATCACAAGATGCGCGCACCACCAGCTCCTCTCTACCCTATAATTGCCGTTGGTCCTTTTGCTAAATGGGGTATTGACTTTATTACATGTAACCCTCACTCGGTCGGGGGGCATGCGTATATCATCCTTGCAGTTGATTATTTTACTAAGTGGGCCGAGGCGATGCCTACATTCGAGGCAGACGGCAAGACAGCTGCGATTTTCATATTCAATCACATTATTGCTAGGTTTGGTGTCCCACAAGCGATAATCACTGACCATGGGCGCCATTTTCGAAACATTATGATGACAGAACTTACAGGCCAGCTTGGTTTGTGCCACGATAGCTCAACTCCTTATTATCCACAAGCCAACGGTCTGGTTGAGTCCATCAACAAAGTTTTGGACATCATGATCTGACGAATCATTGGCATTCATTGGTCGAATTGGCACAACATGTTATTTTCCACGCTTTGGGCATATCGAACTTCGGTGAAAACATCAATAGGGTTCACTCCTTTCCAACTAGTTTATGGTTTGGAAGCCGTGCTGCCCATTGAATGCGAAATCCCATCACTTCAAATGGCTGTCGAATTACTTCCAGCTACTTCCGAAGAGGAGAAGTGTTTATTATACTTAGCTCAATTAGATGAGACTCGACGCGATGCTTCACTGGCAATCGAGACTCATGAAAAACGAATGAAATCTCAGTATGATCGAAATGTGACCCCTCGAAATTTTTCAGAAGGAGACCTAGTGCTATTGTATGATCAAGCTAACGATAAATTAGGTGCTGGAAAATTCGTTCCTATGTGGCATGGACCCTACATTGTTAAGTGAAAGCTAGCAAAAGGGGCCTATGAGCTGGTTGACTTTGATGGGGACTCTTTGGGTAAACCCAGAAATGGACTTTACCTAAAGAGGTACTATGCTTAAATGGTGGGTGTGAAGATTTTTTAGGATAGTTAGGTTAATTTTCTCTTTCTAGCTAGTGTGTTTGTTAGAATAGACAGTGTGCTTAGTTTAGAAAGTGTGTTTTTTGTCGTTATTCTGCTTATCTTGGTTTTACCTTTGATGTTTGCAGATGTCGATGCCTCTCCAAACGTACATTGGTTTTGCTGATGGTGCTTGTCGTAGTATACGGAATATCTCTTCTGCAGCTTGGGTTATCTATTCGCCCTCTGACAAGTTAGTTTCTATGCATGGGGTGAGCCTCGGTCAAACAACAAACAACATTGCAGAATACAGTGCAGTGATTGAGTTATTATCTGAATCTATTTCATTTTGGATTCGGATTTTGATAGTGAGGTTAGATTCTGAACTCGTTGTATTACAGCTTAATAGAGTTTATGCCATTAGAAATCCAGTGTTATTAAGGTTATTTTTGAGAGTGCGTATTTTGGAACGTGAGTTTGATTACATCGAATATCAACATATTCTAAGGTATTTTAATACATTAGCAGATGCAATTGCTTCTCGAATGTTAGACAGACATTTGCGATAATCGTACATGTAAATTTAAAAAACATTAACATCAAATCACACATGTTTAACAAGATAAGCCGGTAATAATGATATATATAGATAAGAGTGTGTCAAAAAATATACATCGTCTTCGATCATAGGTTGAAAAACGCCTTATGATCGGCAAAATTGATAAGTACAAAAAACCAAAAATGTCATATGTGTCTACAAAAAGTGACTAGCCAATCACTGGTGGTGCTCTCTATACGAGACCACTGCCCACGCTACTCTACACAGGAACCCCCTAATAGGTCCTAGGACTGCGACCACATAGCGCTGAAGCTGGATAGGAATATCGTCTATAGTCGTCTCTGGTATGTCCGCCGTGAGACGCTCTAGGTCATGTTACAGCTCGGCTAAGGTCTCTGCGGCCGCATCCTGTGGCGCCGGTGCTGGTGCAACTGGTACTCTTCTCTCGAATGGCCGGAGATTGGCTGGATGCTGTGGACCTACATCTACATTTTGAAAATTGTCACTATCAGTTTTAAGACGATATAAAAACAAATAAAAAGTAAATGATTTAAAAACTTGTGGGAAATGAAATACCTCTGTCGTCCCATTGTTCTCCCTGTGGGAGAACCATGTCCAGATCGCCGCGAAAATCTACTCCGGCATAAGGAAAGTCCTGAATCGCAAAGACCTGGTTCTCCAACCAGTGAAAGTAACCCGCAGGAAATCGAAAAACTCCCGCTCCCTCATCAGGATGCCGGGCCATCACCATAACCCATCGTATCAACTTGGGCTCTCGAGGTGGCCCAACTGAAACAGTGAGATGCTGAGGGATAAGCATCGGAACTCTCTCTAGGGCAAAGCTCACAACTAATGGCCCATATCTAATTGTCCATTCTTTGCCCTAGTTAGTTGGCCCTTCATGTTGGCCAACACAGCATCGCACTAGTTGAAAATGGTGCCTCGGTAGCAATCTATCGCCATCCGCATTTGGGGCCCGGTGGCAATGTGCAAGGCGGCTGTGCCACAAAGTCTGGTAACTGTAAAGGCAATTACCATAAGTTCGGGCAGGGATATATACTTGATTTCTATCCCTTTCTCCTAGTTCTGATTTTTGCACCACTCTATTCGGAGACTAGCAAGGGATTGGCCACCCAGCCTAGTCCCGAACAGAGACAGTTGCTCGCCCCTATTAGGCAAACCAGTGAGAAAATATATGTCAGAGGGCTCTATCTCGAGCTGGTGCCCTCCGATGTAAAAGCATTGTTCCTGTACATTCCACCTTTCAACCAGCCACTCCAAGAATAGCACCTGGGCCCTCATGCCAGGTATGGCCCAATACTTGTAAAGACCGCATGCCTTCAAAGCATCAATGGAGGGTTGATGATCAATTGCGGTCAAATCCACATATTCGTGTTCTCCTTCACGCCAGTCTAGCATGGTGGGCAATCTACACACCAAAAGACATTGTTTAGAAGTCATGAAATAAAATTTTGACGGTTGGTTTTTGAGTTGGGGTTTTGAAAATCCGCTTTGCGCGAAGTACGCACCCCACGTTGAGAAATAGAGTGGCGGTACGCAGCTATTCTGAAGGTGGGCTGCGTACCCCGACCTTTTTCCCATATACGAAAAAGTCGGGGTACGCAGGTCACCCATGGGGCACCTGCGTACCCCGAAAAGCGCACCCTAAAACCCCAAACCCTCTAAAAAATCAAACTAAAGCCTAAAATGAAATTATAAACGGATGAAATTGAAGAGGAGGATGTTGTGAAATACCTGAAAGAGACGGTGCTCGATTCCGACGGTCAGATTCTCCGCAAAGTCCACGGGAAGTTTCTTGTCAAAAGCCCTTCTCTCTCCCTTAACAGTAAAATGGTAAAAATGACATGGTAAAAAGTCTTTTTATAGGTTTTTTGGATAAATGAATGCTAGGTTTGTTTATTTTTCACCATAGAGAGATATTTTTCAATGCATTTTTTCCTATCTTAAACAGGTATGAGTAATGTGTTGTTTTTGTGCAGGACAAAAGGACAAGGACTTTCAGAGAAAATTATCATTTTTCACGAACCAAAACATCAGAGTCATCTTTTAAGCCCTTTTCTGACTCCTAAAAAGTGAAAATATTGCTGAGCATTTCTTTTACACTCGTTGAAACGGAATTAAAAGACGGTCCCCTTATAGCCCTTTTTCTGACCGTAAAAACAGGAAACGATTGTCGGGTTTTTGTTGTTTCAAACTCGATACTGGAAATAAAACGACGTGCCCTTGATCACTTTTTACTTTTCAGGTCAGAGGCACTAATCATGAAAGTACTCCTTGGTCGCAAGATCAAGCGGTTCTCTCAGGTATTATTTTATACTTTTTCGGGCTTGGGAGACACAAATTTACGAAACAGTTCAACCCTGGAGTCTTCTTTAGTTTTTTCAGACTCTCTAGAATTGAAAAACGCCGAGTTTCTCCTATACTGGACTCGTTAAAATTTCACAGTAAAGGACCTGTTCGATTACAAACAGGAACGAACCACTCCTTCTTAGGGTTCGAATCTAAACTAAGTTGGACTCATCCGAAGGATGAGCTTATAATCAAGCATATGTTATCCTCCTCAAGCTTGTAAAAAATAAAGAGGTACTTGCCAGAAGTGGTGGGGGAAAAGAGAGAAGAATGAACCTATTTGTTATCCTTTGTCACAGAAGAACCTTATTACCACTCTTGAACAGGACACTTTTCATTCACCTGGGTTGGGAAATCCCTTGTCTTAAAGTTGATTAAACCACTTTTGAAAGTCTTCAACCATCTCTGGGTATTAACTTTGGGTCAATCGTCGCCAAGCTATCTGTCGTGTCGTTATGTGTTCAAGAGGTCTCTGCAAATAAACCATTCATATGCAAAATACTTGTCATCCATCTTGACCATCCCTGAGTCAGTCCTTACAGCAACATTTCTTCAACTTGAGCTATGATTTCGTGTTGTGGGCTTGCCTGCAACGGGTCTCTTTCTATCGACATCAGCACATTATCTAGAGAGATGACTTAGAAATCGTCAGTACCTTGAAGTTTGCATGCATCAATGGCAGGCTTCTCGCATTTGACGACAGTTTACATCATTGACTTTCGATCGAAGGATTCCATGACCTGTTCGACATCGACTCATTCATTCACATCTCATGGATTGTACTGGGTACTTTGAGAACCATTGACATCACTGGTGGTCTCTCTCACACTTGTTAACAGTTTACATCATTGACTGGTAATCAAGTGGTTTCTACCATGTTCGACATCAACTCATTAATTCACATGGATAGAATCGTACCAATTCGGGAAGTGGAAATGAAGACCCTGGATCTAGTTTCCACCATCCAGGCTGCGAGGAGTTTTGTATTCATTATATAAGTAGACTAACTATAAACAGATGGCTGCGTCCATACTGTGTCTACAAGAGTCTATGATTATGATGTATTGCGAAATCATTCCTGTAACAGAGCAGTAGTTAGATTGTTAGTTAAAGTTTTCAATCTGAGTATGGGAATGCCTACCTCAGCGATGATATCATCTTATATATGTATTTTGTGTTGAATATTTGCAGGTTCTAACCAGGCTCTCCACAAGATAATCCTTGAAATGATAAAGTACTTCACCCTTCTTAGATGATTTGAAACCCTAAATCTACTTCAGGCTTCGTACTTTAGGGGACAATCTGTTACACTAAAAAATGTCACCATGACTATTTGCAGTTAGTATGGCTCCATCAACTGTCATACTATCCTCTTTGGCAAGTCTCATGCCTCTGCTTTCCATGTCAAACTCAAAGAAAGAGAGAAAAGTCATCTAAAGTCAAGTTATCTCTGGTACGCAGTTTCTCTCAGCCTTACCTGCGGGTACGCAATCCAAGTTCACAATACCTGCGTACTTGTACGCTCTGTCTGTAAAGCAATGAGTGCGTACTCCTGTAAAGATCAATAAGTGCAAGTTTCACTCCAAAAAAGTTACTTGTGGTTATTTCTAGAGCATTCTAGAAGCTTGTTTGACGTGTATGGAGCGCCTCCAGATGGTTCATGTATCCCTATAGATGAGGAACTTATCCCATCAAGAGGGGAGCTAACCCACCCAAAAGAGGGGCTTATCCCATTGATGGTGGACTTGATTAACCTCCTCTACAGCACTATAAATACAAGCATTGGGCCAAAGGGAGGGGAGGTTGAAAGCTGAAAATTCATAAGGGTAGATGCTGCTGAGATTAGGACTTCCTTGTAGAAGCTTGTGAGGAGAGATTGTCATCCTTTCTTGTTTCATTTGGAAGTGGGTGAGCTGATCAAAGTAAAGGAAAACTCTTGCCGGACCCTGGGAGGAACTTGCACAACACCAAGGCTCAAGTTGTAATGGTTTCTTTTGTTTCCTATTAATACAAATAAGTCCATTCTTCTCAACAATTTGTTATTTATGAGTTGTTTCATATACTCCTTGGTCTGTATGTTAAATATGTTTTGTTTTATGAGATATTCAGGTGCTATTTAATCGTTTGATTGTTAGTGAATGTATGTTTCGAAGAGAAGGAGGAGCTCATCCGGATCGACGAGGGTGGACTACTACAACAGCGTTGGGTTACAGGTAGGATCTAAACACTTGATTTCTTGTATGATAAATTCATATTTAGAGAAGGATTGCTCTTAATTGTCTTGTTTGTCACTAGAAAGCCTTAAGTTTCTAGGGAGGTTGGTTGTGTCCGCACTATCGACTCTTTCCGCATGACAATCCTATTTCTTTTTTCAGAGGCTACAATGCTTAGCTGATGAAAACTTTCACCTCTAGGATTTTTATCCACAATGACACTCTTGCCCAGTCCAACATCCCCTTGCTTCTCCTCACCAACTACAATTCTTAGTTGTTGAACCCTTTCACCATTTAGATTTCCATCCACAGTGACACTCTAGCCTCCCCCACTATCCCCTTGCTTCTCTTCATCGGCTACAATTCTTAGTTAATGAACCCTTTCACCATCTAGGTTTCCATTCATAACTAAACTCTTGCCTGGCCCACGATCCCCTTGCTTCTCTTGAGAGGCAACTGTCACCATCAAGATTTCCATGCATAGTGACACTCTTGCGTGATCCACCATCCCCTTGCTTCTCTTGAGAGGCTACCATGCTTGGTTGATGAACACTGTCACCATCAATATTTCCATGCATAGTGACACTCATGCCTGATCCACCATCCCCTTGCTTCTCTTGAGAGACTATAATTCTTAGTTCATGAGCACTTTCACCTTGAATATATCTATCCACATTGAGACTCTTGTCTAGTCCACCATTCCCTTGCTTCTTTTCATAGTTTACAATGCTTAATTGATGAGCACATTCACCATCAAGATTTCCATCTATCGTAAGGATTTTTGGGTCATAAATTGTTTGTCTACACCAACAGTTTCAACCTTGCTTCCTGCAAAATGAAGGATTCCTTAATGTGTATAGGCCTTTGTATCCTATGGAATCCTTTATTTTGTAGGAAGCAAGGTTGAAACTATTGGTAGAGACAAACAGTGTCTAACCCAAAAAACTTTACTGTAGATGGAAATATTGATGGTGAAAGTGTTCATCAATTAAGCATTGTACCCTCTAAAAAGAAGAAAGGGAATGGTGGACCAGGCAAGAGTGTCAATGTGTATATAAATCTTCATGGTGAAAGTGCTCATGAACCAAGTGGTGGGCTCTAGTATTGTAGCAACAATGCTACAACTCCTGGAGCTTCCTGTCTCTAATTTTATCAACCCGGTAGTTCGTAACAAACTTGGAAGCGACGGTGCTGTATGCACAAGTACTAGCTCTTGTCGCAGCTGTCACTTGGTCAGCTGGCACAAGTCCGCTAGGGCTCAAGCCAACTTCTATATGTTCTCAGAAGAAGCTTTCTAAATGATGGACGAAGGCTATCTCAAAGGAAATTAATCTACTTTGCAAAAATGAACTGAAATCCAGCCAAAACATGGAAACCCTAGTAAACCCTAATCTGACTAGTTTAACCTCTATGATGCAATAGTGAGAGTGCAAACTTCAAGAAATGATGCCATTACTGCTAGTGATATGAAATGCATGAACTTAAACTACTTCTATTGAAAGGAACATTGTTTTTGTATTTTTGCTTAAGTGGTTGGAGTTATTATGATTCTGTTTCTTATTAGGGTTTGACTGTGCAGGGGTAGTGCGAAGGGAGAGAAAGCTTGGGAAAAGTCAGGAGGGCTAGGAGAGGTTCCAGGGGATCCCTAACATCATTCCACAGGATTCCACAATGTTCAGATGCTCAGCAACCGAGTTTGCAGGCTTCTACAGGATGTCTGCAGGGGATCCTACATGAAGCTCGGGATTTCTACAGGAAGTCTGCTAACTTCTATAGGATGTGTTGTAGTTGGAGTTTTGGGTGATGGAGGAGTGGAGGAGTTATATGGGTGGATGGGTAAGGTGAAGAGGAGTTTGTGGTGGCTCAGGGACAGAGATATGAGATGAGGAAAGAGTGGGTACAGTTGGTTGGTGAATAGAAGGGTGGAAGCAAGGAAAAGTTGAAAATATGGAGCTACGTGAGAAGTAGATGGGTTGGAAGGCTAATGAGCTGAACAGAGGTCGAGCAAGTGGCTTTAGGTGTGGTTGAGAAGAAGAAGAACACGATAAAGTGATGCTATGCAGTGTAAAAGAAACAAATCCTCTATATCTTGCACAAAACCGAGAATTCCATCGACCTATTCTAACTCTGTTATTAACCCAATGAACAGCAATGTAAAGTGTGGATAAAAATCTTGCATGGTGTTGGAACGAAGCAGTAGTGCTCAAGAGGAGAGTGCATGGATGGATCTACAATTGAAATGACTGTGTAGCAGCTTGCATGAAAGCATAAGACTGCGTTTTTTGGTGGTTGGTACAGCCCACACCCCCAATCTCTAAACAGAGATGGCAGCGAGTGCACTATCAACCTTTTTTTGGATCTCCAATGAATTACAATCCTCCTACTCTAATCTAAACAACTAAAAGCACTTGAACTGTAAACTAATCCTACTCAATCACATAAAAGAAATCGAATCAGCGGACTGCAAATTCTAAATGCATGTCAAAACAGAGGAAATAAAGTGCTGCAAGGAAACACGTAACAATACAAGGAAGAGGAGGTCTATTGATCTCAGGTTGGGCCCTAACCTGAGAGCTATAGCTCCCTTAAAAACTTAGAATTGGATCCAAAGCTGTCTACCTTTATTAAATAATCAAGAGTCTAACATCATGCCAAAACTGGCTTACAAAGAGCAAAAACCGAGCTGTAGCTCGTGCTTAGAAAGTGCAACAGTAGTTCAAAAATTCAAAAAGCTCCTATCAAAGGCTACGGCCTTCATATTTATACATAATGAAGATCAAGCTGGCTTCCTCCATTCGTGGAGCTTGGCTATCCAACTGAAAGTTAAACTGTTGTTCCTGTAGAATCCGTTGGCTGCCTTTAAGCTCGGTGGGGAGAGTTGTTGGAGCTCGGAGTCAAGGTGGAAATCACGAGGAAGGTCATCAAGACTGTGGACAACCTCCCTATGAACCCGCAATGCCACCTTTGTTGTCTCCTTGTCTCCATTTGCGTGGTCTTTGCTCTCTTTAATGCCAAAAAACCTGAAATCATCATGTATTAGCCACATAGATATAATGCCTGCCCTTCTTCCTACAAATAACACGAATATACTAAGAAATGAATGCATAAGTGTTAAAAGATGAAGGGTTGAGCAAGGTGAGTAGGCCAAATGAGCCCAAATTGTTACCAAAAATTGGGGCTCATCATCACCCCCCAGCTAAAACATTTGCTCATCCTTGAGCAACTTTGCTCTGGCTCCTTGTCCTTGGTCGAGAACTAGGCTCCAGAATACTCTCCTTCTTTCCTACTTTCGGTGGCTCTGCCTGTTCTGTCCTTGGTGGTGATGAGGGTGCCGCTCCTTCCCCCTTCTCTGTTTCCTTGACTTTGTGCCGGGCTTTTGAAACCGATTGGTCCAACCTCCCCTTCCAAGCAGTTGTTTTTGGGCTCCCCCTCTCGTAGGTGACCGATATCTTCGAGGGGGATCTCTCACCGGGTGAAGTAGGGGCATCCCCTGTAGTGGTTTGGCTGCTGGGTGGAGGCTGTGGCTTGCCCGTCTTTATCCTGTCACTTCTTCGAGCCTCAAAGTATAGAGGGGTCTCCCTCTTTCTTTTCTCTTTTGGCTTAGGTGGCGTGCTGAGGGCGGCCAGCACAGCTGCTGCCTCCCTCTCACGAATATCAGCCTTCTTCTCCTTGGGTTTTACTTTGTCAGGGCTTCCTGTAGAAGACCCTGTTTTAGCAATTTTTGGGGTTCCTGTAGAAGACCCTTTTCAACAGCTTTCGGGCTTCCTGTATAAGACCTTTTCCCAATAATTTTCGGGCTTCCTGTAGAAGACCATTTCTCTATTTTCGGGCTTCCTGTAGAAGCCTGTTTCTGCTTTCCTATAGGCACAGGTGTCGCCACCTTGGCTTGCTTTGCTGCATGGGTTTTGCTTTTTGGTTTGGTTGCGGGTGCTGATGAGGTACTTGGGCTGATGTGGACCATCTCAGCTTTGTCCGTTCTGCTCTGCAACCTCTTCTCTCTTGCTGACAAGATGGGTGTGTCACCTTTTTCTTTGTCATCCTTTTTCTCATGCTTCTTCTTTTGTTCTTTCTTCTGCACTATGGTCGGGGTCTTCTGGCCTGTTTCTCTCTTCCCCGCGGCCACTGATTCTTTTTCCTCACTGCTGGAGGAACCACTTTCCTCGGTCAACATCTTTATGTCTCCATCTTTTGTCAAATTTCTGAATGATTCCCATGAGAGGGGAACCTTATATGAATGAAGTGCATCCTCCACAAGAATTTTGATCAACCCATGGTGGGCCACCTGATCTGGTATGCCTTCTTTTAACTTTGTGGCACACTCAATTAAAGACTGTAGCAGGAAATAAGGAATGCTCAGTTTATTTTCTACAGGAAGATCAATCTGGTGCCTCAATTCAGTGACCAACCTAAAGTGATACCCGTACACGATGCTAAAACGGCCTTCACAGGTTATATACTTCATGATCTACAAGCTAACTTCATTCCATGGTGGCAACAAACTTGTTCTACGCACCCCATTTTTGTCCTCCGTGAATTCCTCCTCAGGGGGAAAGAATTATTTCTTGGCCTACTGGCTCAAGTTCCTTTCTTCCTTATCCCACGGCAGTAGAAGATCAGTAGCTTGATGAAGTTTCAAGATGAATTCCACTGCAAGAATGAATGCCAGGTATGCTCCTATGAATCGGTCTCATATCCCTAGTTTTCCAAATCCTATGCCAAAGGTTGATTGGTTAGAGGATCTTCTGATATTCAAAGATGAAAAGAAAGACAATGCTGCTCTTCATTTGGTTAGGTTTCATATGCATGTACGCAATCTTAAGGTTCACTTTCCTGAGGATTGTCTCATGAGGATGTTTATGACCACTTTAGAAGGAAAAGCATGGTCTTGGTATAAAAGTTTGGAAAATGGTTCATTATATTCTCTTGCTGATTTCCATGATGTGTTCTATGACATGTATAAAGAGTGTCATCCCTCCTTATTGCTGGTCAAAGATTGTTGTAAACATTCTACGAGTTTTATTCAATATTTGGAGGATTGTTATGATGATGATGAATTTATGGATGAAGAAATTTTAGAGGCTCTTCATAACAATGCATTTCAACACCAAGAAGAAAGTATAACATTTCATGAAACGCAGCATGAAGATCAACAGGGGTTTATTTGTGAAAACCATGTTTCATCCTTTGATATGAATGAAAAGATGCAACAGATTTGTCAGTATTTTGATCATAAATAATATGAAATTGATTGCAAACATCAAGAAGAAATACTGGAAGAAATGTTTTATAATCCTCGGGCAGAAGAAAAGGTTGTTCATTTTTGTGATTCCTTGCAGCAGCTTACATCAAAGAATGATCACAATAGTGAGGAAAATTACACTGTCTATGGGAATCATGCAGAAAGGTAGTTGGATAGCACATCAAAGGAATTTTGTGTGGCTAAGGATCAGTTGTCTAAAGAGATAGAATGTTATGATGATTATCAAAATAACCATGTTTTCTTTGACCCTATCAATGAATACATGGCAAAGTTTTGCACATCAGTATTTCAATTTCATTTGCATTATGAAGATCATATACATTATAGGTTGATTTGGTCATCTCACTACCATGGTTATTTTGGGGTTGAATGCAGTCAAGAGCCTCCAATATCAGAGAGGACAATTGATTGGCTTTATTGGAAATATCATGTTGCTTGAGCTACAAGTGGAGCTTGCAGCTGATAGGGTAGGTAGGTAGGTAAATGCAAATAAGCTCAAGGTTGACTGAGCATTTTTTTCAGTAGTGGTAGATTTCTTTCTCTCACAATGATCATCAAGTTTAAGTCCGAGGTGAAGGCCCAAGAAGTTGGAAAGGAATGCTCGTCAAGAAAATCTATTTTTTTCATAAAATGGACAAAGCACTGGACCTACGAGTTCTTAGTGTACTACAGGAGCACACTATCCCAAGTGGAGCCACTGTTATCACTTAAGAATACTAATGCCAAAATTTCTCAATTTAGTTTGATGCATTACACAAGGATTCATACAATTGCAGACAGCAACACAGTGGCAATAGTTATTATCAATCCAAGCAACCCATGCGGCACTACTTTTACCCATGATCATTTGGCTAAGATTGCAGAGACAGCTAAAAGTAATTACACAGCAGTTTCGTAGCGCGCTACGAAACTATTGTAGGAGCATATTATGAATTAGTGGACCAATTTTGATAGACAAAGGGAAATATTTTCAAATTGGAATCTCTGCAAAAGATAAATTACAAAGTGTCAACATTCAGCAAGGGCAAAACAAGTAGAAGGAGGACATTTTTGTTGAATTCTAAGCTACATGTTATAAAAGTGGAAATCAACAGAATTAAAGGAGCTATTTGTCTTAATTCAAGTGTGGGATCAGATTTCATGGCTGATTTAATGCATTTCATATGATTAAAGAGACAACATGGTCAGCAGAAGGATTCGAAGATGAGCATAAGAATGAAACTCTAAAAAGGAGGAGTTTTGTTTCCCTGTTTTTACTAGTCAACTTCTAGAAGCGTTTATGAGCATTTGAAAGCTTATCTCTAAAACGTGAAAGAGGTTTTCATTTAAAATATACTGAAATACAAAAATCTCTTCCACTTTCTTCAAATCCATTATGATTTGAGAGAAATGAATGATCAAACTTGCGCTACGAAACTGCTGTAGGTGTAAGTTTTCCATAGGCATATTTCTCTGTTTGACACCTGTTTTTCAAAGGAATATTCTGGACGGTAGGAAAGGTGTTTCACAAACCCAAGAGAGGTTTTTGTTAAGAATGGATTGGTTCAAAAAAGCCTCCTTCCGTTTTTCTAAATACATTGTTTACGAGAAGTTATGAGCTCTGTCCCAAGACCTATTTTTCAGCCAGAACAGAGCAAGGGACAGTTTCCTAGTTTCTAGGAACAACAAAAGGATGAGTCATCAAGGGCCATCTGGAAGGTTATGGGCTTCATCAAATTCGACTTCATGGAGTTTTATGTGTCAAAAGGAGTGTTTAATTCTTAGATAAGTTTGTTGTAATCATGATAAGGAGTTACACTCCTAGTTGTATTAGGTCTCTAGGACTGCTAGTTAGGTGTCATTTGAATTTAATAGTTAGTTTTGAGTGTCATTAGGTGTCAGGTCAGGTATAATTCAAACTTTCCTCTTCCTAGAAGAGGAATATAAGCATGTAAAGAGCTCTATATATAGCGTAACATCTGATGTACAAAGGGTTGGAAAATTTTATGGAAAAGCTTGTATTTGGCCTATGTAAGACTCATTTTCAGTAATACATGCTTGACTTTACTTCTCAGGATTCATGAAGGATTTTTTATGTTCAGAATATGTGATGTTGTCCTTTCCTTAATTATTATAGTGGTATGGATGTATAATCACTCAGAATTCACTGAATGTGCTCTGACTTCCTGTATACATTTATAAATTGTGTGGTCCCATATGAGTTTATGTTCTGAATGTTTAAATGCTGAATGCCCTGACTTCCATGTAGGGTTGAGTTCATTGTTATATTGAGGTGTTGTTGACTCCATAAGCCCAATGGATAGTTTTGTTTAATGTGTTTCCACCATTCATATTTTTCACAGTTGTTCTATAAGAGTTAGCCATCTTATCTTTAATCAAAATCATTAATCCATCAAGAAAGAGCCCTCTCAGGTTGAGGAGGCTAAGCCTCAGCCTAAAGTAGGTTGAAATAGTTACTTAGAGTCAACCTAACCAGCAGCCTATCAGGATCTGATTTTGAGATAACAGAACCGACAATGTGGGCTGGTGCATTACAGGAGGACATGTTTCCACTCCCTGTGAGCCAATGATGATGTCGAACAAGGAACTCCAAGCGCAACTTCAGAAGGTGATTCGACAGAGGTGGAGGAGGAACCGAACATGAATGGGAATGGATGGCCTAAAGTCCATGAACAGAGATAGAAGACACACAGAGAGGAATTAGAACCCAGAGAGGAAGACGGGAAGGAAGAGGAAAACAAAAGATAGAGAAGCAAAGAAGACAGTGAAGAAAAAGAAAAATGGAAGACAGATGGCCAAGCTGACCAAGGCAACATCGAGCATCCGAGAGCTTGAGAGATTCAAGCCATCCTAGAGAGGATCTATTGGGATTGAGAACCACATTGGGCTCTCTGCATTGTAGACCAGAAGGTCACAGAGCTGGTAAGGAAAAGAGTCTGTGTACTCTAGTGGCATGGGGCGTCCAAGAACCACCCTGCCAAGTAAATTTTTGTTTCAGGAGACTCACATTAAGCTCCTGCATTGTAATTCTCTACTTAAGACACAATAAAATAAGGCCACCACTGAGAGTTGGATCGAAGATGTATCCCTAGAGGATAAGGTGAATTCCTTATTAATTTCCTGTGTATTTGTATTTTCTTACTGTATTTCTCTGTTGTCTTTCCATTTAAGTGTCCGTGTATTTGTAATCTGATCAATCTGTTGCTTAAATAACATAAAAACACACACCAACACATGAGTCTGTAATACCTTTATTCAATAAATCTTTAATTGATGTCACTCATAGGGTGATTATCAGATCAAGTGGTATCAGAGCTTTAGGCTGTAAGGTTAGACAAGCTTGTGTTGGTTTAGGTTTTGAATGCTCACTAGATCAAAGCTCAAATTAGGAGAAGGAGAGTTGGTGGAAACTAATCCTGAAATTGGGAGAGTCTATCCTCAGAAGACAATGTTAGAGGAAGGTTCTGTGGGGCTAGACCCTCAATTCATAAAGATTTTCCTAGCTATAAAGTCTATGGTAGAGGAGATGTATAAGGACTTTAGAAAGCATAAGGATGAAGAGTCATCAGGTTCTAAACAAGATAAAGAAGAATATGAGTCTCACTTCCATGACCACTCCAAAGGAAAAGTGAAAGAGGAAAGATTTTTCACACCTCTTAATAGCCCTGTGCATAATAAGAAAGCATCTTTGATCAAGTTTGATGTTAAATTTAATTTTCCTATATATGATGGAGAGCTAAATGCTGAAAAGTTGGACAAATGTATTACACAATTTATGTTAATTCGAAAGGTACAAAACATAGACTCAGACAAGAGTGAGATTCAGCTGGCAAGCCTATGCCTAGGAGGCACTGCCTTGGTTTGGTGGGAAAGCAGAACCCAAGGTGATATGAAAAGACATGGTAAGACTGTCTCTGTCTGGAGTGAATTTGTTTCTGCAATCAAAAAGTAGTTCTATCCATTGGCCTACATGCAACAAGTCCTGATGAGTTGGAAAAATCTTTGGCAATTGAAAGGGTAAAGTGTGCAAGGGTATACTCATGAATTTAGAAAGAGAGCACTGATGTTGGGTATCTTATTAGACTCAACAAAGACTCTTTTGAAGTACATTGGTGGTCTATGTAGCTACATGACGCATACCATCCTCATATTTAATCTCGCTAGTATAGATGAGGTATTTGTACAAGCTACTCATATAGAAGCTAGAGCAAAGAATGTAAATCCAGAAGTTGGGGGACCATCCCAACCCACTGCAAGTAAGAGCAAGGAGAAAAGAAATCAAAAGTGGAAAGCAATGAAGTCTAACACTGCACAGAAAAGCAAAGCTTCATGCATTCACTGTAAAAAGGATGGGCATGATGATGAATATTGTTGGATTCTGCATCCAAAGCTGAGACCTAAGAAGTTCGAGGGCAAGAAGAAGAAGACTGTTGCAACTATTCAGAAAGATTTGGGGTCAGACTCAGGAGATGAAACAACTATTGCAGCCATAGGTATAAAAGGTAAGAATTCTAAAGCATCTACTAGTAATTCTACTCAGTCTGTTATTGATGAAGAAAATGAGAGAAAAAGACACGAGCTTTTCCATATTCGAGTTGTTTCCAAAAATCAAAATATCTATACTCTGTTTGATAGTGGCTCATAAGTAAATCTAATTTTTGAAGCAATTGTAAATAAATTGGGATTAGCAACTACACCTCACAAGAAACCATACCCATTAGGATGGTTGAATGATAAAGCACAACTACAAGTGACTAGACAGTGCAAACTCAAGTTTTCTTTTGGGTCAGCATTTGTAGATGAGGTTGAGTTAGACATAATTCCTTTGGATATATGTGGAATTGTTTTAGGAAGTCCTTACTTGTACGATAGAAATGCTATCTTCTATAGAGCTAAGAACAAGTATCTACTTGTTAAAGATGGAACTGAATACTTTGTAAGAGCTCACAAGCTCAAGAATAATTATATTCTCATAAACTCAGGACAGATAAAAAGAATGATAAATTCATGCAAACAATTCTTACTGATGGTTGTGAAGCAAAAGAAACCTGATAAAACCAATCTATTTGAGGGTTGTAATGTTGAACAACAAGCAGATATAGAAAAGGTTGTTTCAGAGTATGATGTCTTATTTCTAGAACCTAAAGGTCTTCCACCCAAAAAGGGAAAAGTACATGATATTATTTTGCAGCAAGATGTTCCATCGCCTAACATTGGAATGTATAGTTTGTTTTCTTTAGAGAATGTTGAAATCAAGAAGCAAGTATAGGAGTTGCTCGAGAAAGGGTTCATAAGGCATAGCACATCACCATGTGGGTCACCAATCATTTTGGTGAGAAAGAAAGATGGCTTGTGGAGAATGTGCATTGACTACCGAGCACTGAATAAGATAACAATAAAAAATCGTCATCCCCTTCCTCGCATAGATGATCTTTTAGATCAATTGAAGGAAGCCATTTATTTCATCAAGCTAGATTTTCACAGTGGATACCATCAGGTCAGGGTTGTAGAAAAAGATGCATGGAAGACTACTTTCAAAACAAAGTAGGGATTGTATGAATGTCTGGTTATGCCTTTTGGCTTGACCAATGCTCCTGCTACTTTCATGAGATTAATGAATGATGTACTCAGACCTTTTCTTGATGATTTTGTTATTGTGTACTTGGATGACATTCTGATTTTTAGTAAAATGTGGGAATAACATTTAAAGCATGTTAAGCAGACACTGGATGTTTTGAAAAGAGAAAAAATTTATGTTAAAATCTCAAAATGTGAATTTGGAAAAACATCTCTAAACTACTTGGGTCATATAGTAGGGGGAGGTGAATTAAAAATACATCCCTCTAAAGTGGCAGTCATTGTAAACTGGCCTAAACCCAAGTCTGCTACAGAAGTGAGAAGCTTCTTAGGAGCAGCACAATATTGCAGGAAGTTCATTTCTAACTTTTCCTCGATTGAAACTCCCTTACATGCTTTAACATGATTGAATAAGGTGTTTTAGTGGGGAGGCAAACATCAGAAAGCCCTCGACACCTTGAAATAAAAGATTAGTACAACACCTATACTAGCACTACCAGATCTACAAAGGCCGTTTGAGATCCAAACTGATGCCAGTGACTATGCCATGGGAGCAGTGTTGACACAGCACGATAAACCCATATGTTATCATTTTTAGACTTTTAATCCTACAGTAGTAAACTATCCTATATATGATAAAGAATTGTATGCATTAGTTTAGAGTGTGAAAAAGTGGAAACAATAATTAATGGGAAAAGAGATAGTAATACATGCTTATCATCGACCACTTCAATATCTACACTCCCCAAACTAAGTTGCAGCAATCAAGACATTACAGATGGATGGGTTTTCTACAACAGTTTAATTTAGTCATCAGATATAAAAAGGGTATACATAACAAGGTTGCAAACATGTTATCTAGACCCATTATAAATGCATCTACCAGACTTAAGCATAATTATGTACTACATGAAAGCTACATTGAACAATATGCTCAGGATATGGACTTTCAAGATGTATATGCAACTTTGAGTCAAGGTGAAAGAGTAGAAGAATTGGACTATCACATGAAGGATCGACTCTTATATCATTGTGGGAAACTCTGCATTGCACAAACTAAGAGGATAAAGATAATTAGGAAAGCACACACTTCTCTGATATCAGGTCACTTTGGGGTAAGTAAAACAGTTGCATAGCTGCAAAGGTTCTACTATTGGCCAAAAATGAATCAGACAGTCTCTAGATATGTAAGAGGGTGTGCTATGTGTGCTAAAAGCAAGCCCAGAAATAGAAAACTAGGCTTGTACACTCCATTTCCAGTTCCTTCTCACCCTTGGGAAAGTGTTTCCATGGATTTTGTTGGAGGACTGCCTAAATCTAGGAAAGGTCATGATTATCTATATGTTTTTGTGGATAGGTTCAGCAAAATGCGTATTTTGATACCTTGTATTAAACGGATTACAGTTGAACAGACTGCAAAATTGTTCTTTGAACATGTATGGGTTCATTTTTGATTACCCACTTCCATTGTATTTGATTGAGACACCCGATTTGTGGGGAAGCTTTGGTCCAGCCTATTGGAACTGATGGACACCAAACTAAAGAAAAGAACAACTTTTCATCCACAAACATATGGCCTAAAAGAAGTAGTTAACAGGAGAGTGATCTAGTTGCTAAGAGCATATTGCAGCAAACATCCTAAGCTTTGGGATGAACACTTGTGTTATGTGCAGCATGCTTACAACAGAGCAAAACACTCTTCTACACAGAATCTCCTTTTGAGACCTATTTTGGTTTCACACCAAGGTCTCCTTTGGATTTTGTCTTTGGTAAAGATACCATGGTTGATGGACACAGTGATGTGGACAAGGAAACTAGGTTCATTGAACAGATCCAGGAGATCCACCAGGCAGTACAAGAATAGTTGGAAAAGAGCCAAGACAAGTATAAGGCTAGGCATGACAAGCACCAGATGGAGAATAGTTTTCAAGTTGGTGACCAAGTCTGGCAGTATATTAGCAAGGAAAGAATGCAAGGTGAAGGTAAAAATCTAAAGCCTATCAAGTATGGACCCTTTAGGATACTTGAGAAGATTGGTGAAAATGATTTTTGCCTTGATTTACCAACTTGCATTCACATCTACTCAGTCGTAAATGCAGATTTCTTGAGATTGTTTGAACCTTCAATGATTGAGGACCCTGAAGAGCAGAGTCAATTGCCTTCTTTTGATGACCTGCTAACTGAATATCTTAATGAATTGCAAGGAGACACAGTGTTGGACAGGAAGGTAAGGACGACGCACAGGGGAGATGTGGAATACCTCAGAGTTAGGCTCAAAAGTTCAAAGCCAGGCAGTGCAAAGTGGATTGAGATTGGACAAGTGAGAAATCAATACCCTCACTTAGTTGATGCTTAAAAACCAACTTTTGGTGGTCCAAAAGATTTTTAAGTGGGAAGGCCGTGATCCGAATTCGATCCATAAAGAACTGTCAAAGGAACCATCACTGTATCAAGTCAGGACAGACATCTAAAAATTCCAAAACAGTGATAAAAAAACACCTTGAACCAGTTGTAATGGTAGCCAGTGTGGAATGATGAGGACCTTGGTTAAAGCACACTAACTAAGACCCATGGAGACTGCGCGGGAGGCCGAATTAGCCCCTTGGAGGCCCGGATCAGGAAACGAAGGTGGATTTTGATGAGTGCTTAGCACTAATCACACATTGTTAGACATAAAGGCTCAAAATGGGGAAGCCGCGAGCACTCGATCGCATGGGGAGTCAGAGAATTGTAGGGCAAAAGGCAGAAGGGCTAAAAGTTAAAGGCAGGTCCCACTTCAAAACTGACAGTATTGATCAGGAGCTCCTTGAATGGTAAGTGGTTTTGAATGGAAGCAGAGCGATCCCACTCAATAATCGACGTGTGGCTAGAAGAGGAGAGAGAAAACCACCGCTCATCCCATGCTAACGGTAGAGCAAGTCAATTGCACGAAATGAGTGGACAACGTTGGATCTGGGGGATCCAGATCAGACGACTGAGATTGTGCTCGATGGGGAAGCAGAATCGACGAGGGATTAAGCAACAGTTTGTAAATATTTGAGGTCTGTTTGATTGCCACGGTGGAGGAAGACTCATTCCATGACATAACTGAAGAATTGAATCAACGAAGCAGGCTGGTGCATTACAGCAGGACATGTGGCCACTCCCTATGAGGTGATGATGACAACAAACAGGGAACTCCAAGAACAACTGCAGAAGGCGATTCGATGGAGGCAGAAGAGGAACCGAATAGGCATAGGAATGGATAGCCTAAAAGCCATGAACAAAGATAGAAGACACATAGAGAGGAACCAGAACCTAGAGAGGAAGACGAGAAGGAAGAGGAAGACAAAAGACAAAGAAGCAAAGAAGACAGTTAAGCAAAAGTAGAATGGAAGATAGAGGGCCGAGTTGACCAAAGGCAGCATCAAGCATCCGAGAGCTTGAGAGATTCAATCCATCCCAGAGAGGATCTGTTGGGACTGAGAACCACATTGGGCTCTCTCCATTGTAGACCAGAAGGTCACAGAGCTAGGAAGGAAAAGAGACTGTGTACTCTAGCGGCTTGGGGCATCCAAGAACCACCCTGCCAAGTAAATTTTTGTTTCAAGAGACTCACATTAAGCTCCTGCATTGTAATTCTCTACTTAAGACACAATAAAATAAGGCCACCAATGAAATATGGACCAGAGATGTAGCCTTGTAGTATAGGGTGAACTCCTTATTAATTTCTTGTGTCTTTGTATTTTCTTATTGTATTTCTATGTTGTCTTTCCATTTAAGTGTCTGTGTATTTGCAATCTGATTGATTCGTTGGTTAAATAACATAGACACACACACCAGCACATGAGTCTGTAATACCTTTATTCAATAAATCTTTAACTGATGTCACTCATAGGGTGATTATCAGATCACTAGCAAACCCCGAGCTCATGGTCATTTGTCAAGATTACTTGATATCCTCAACAAGGACAATCCTCAACCATGTGAAAGCCAAGAACTATAGGAATCCTGCATCATATCTGCACCATATGTACATTATGCATCTTTGGAGGCATGATGACAACAACATAGAAGAAATAGGTGGCTCATCATCAAATAGTGAAGTTGTGTACTCAAGCTTTGTACTTCTCCTTGTCCTTATGAAGGTCACCATATAAGCAACATATATATATTGTATCCATCATCAAAAAGTCATCCATAAATCTAATCTGAATCAATAGAGGCATCATCTAAGATTTCATCATGGGTAACTCATAACTGTATCATTTAGACAGTTAAGCATCATGATCATTGATTAGGTACCAAAGACTTCTAAACATAATGCCAACAATGCTTTATTAGAAGCATAGCATGTTCTCCCCCTGAACCAGTTCGACCTGTTCACTATCAGATCTGATCATTGCATATATCAGTAAGAAGTATCAAGGCATCATCATCAATCAGATATACATCAAGTTATCTACAACTTGTGAGGATAAAAAAGAAATTCTAAATAACATCCACAGATTGTAGTCCTCTATCATTATGACAGAAAGGATAACTGATGATTGTCTGAATCATATCAAATCATTTTTTTTGAGTCTGTCCCACTACATTTTTCTCAAACAACATATACATGACTGTGAAGCTTTGAACTAGCGTATATACACGACTTTTATTCATGAAACTTGCGTATGAGAGTTAGAACATTGAAGTTCCACACTTTTAGCTCCCCCTGAGACTGTTATGTCTGTACACTGTGTCATGCCATATTTTTGTATATGTACTTCCTTCTTCTTCCATATCTTTGAATGTGATGATGTTTCCTCCTTTTGGTATGGTGCCTTAAATTTCCTCCTGCATTGCTTTGTTATATGTCCAAACTTGTTACATGCATAACATCTTACATGTTTCATATTTCTTCTATAGTAGTCAATGGCTTTGTGACCAAACATATTGCAAGAAAAAAATATCCCTTAAAGTACCCGGAAGCTGATGATATTTCTGTGTGATGGTCTTGAACCATTCTCCTTCCGCATCTCACTGCAACATGTCCAAGATTATGACATATATAGCATTCAACATTATTCATTTGGGGAAATGACCGTCTATCACTTGCATCGTTAGGAGTGAAAGGTTTTCTTTGAAGAATTTCTTTCCTTGGTTGTTGATTGGATTGACCTCTCATTTCCTTGTTGAGTATTTCAGATTTTTCGTTAGAGTTCCTTGTCTTACTTTGTGAGCTAGATTCACCTTCAATAGATTCATGAAAACCAAGACCAGTTTTGATGGCAGGAGACCTTTGACTACTAAAAATATCATCCAAGATCTTAGTACTATCCTGAAATCCTAAGAGCTTATCCTTTTATTCTAATTTACCTTTTAGTATATTTACCTCAACCTGACGTTGCTCTTCCTTTTCAAGATACTGCTTCTTCGTGATTTATTCAACTTTTATTCCTTCTTCCGTTTGTTGCCTTAATTCAAGAATTTTGTTTTCTTGCTTTTCAAGAGCTTGGAGTAGTTCTTTACTCTACTTATTTGATCTTTCAAGATCTTCTTTTAGCAAGAGGATCTTAGCTTCAACTCTTGCATAGTAACTGGATCTATCTCTGAGTTTCTTGATTATTGTGCTCCTTTCATTTACTTCATTACTTAATGATGTCACTTCATCCTGCAGCTTTTGACATTGATCTTCCTTTTCCTTGAATTGCTTCCTTACTTTTTTTCCTTCCTCTAGTTGAGTTTTTAGTTTGGTAGCTTCTTCTTTGAAGGTACATTCCCATTTCTCCAATAGATCTTGTTGATCTCCAACTTTTTCTGTAAGCCTTTTAAATTCTGCCTCTATTTGATATCTTTCTTCCTGACCCATAAGAGAAAATTTAGTTGTTTCCCTATCACTTTCATCATCTTCAAATGGATGGAGAAATGTATCACCAGAGGATAAAAAATTCATACCTGATAGTGCTTTTGCTTGTTCATCTTCATTCTGAGGTGATTCTGAATCTGAAGAGTTGCTTCCACATAATCCCCAAATGATTCTCCCACTGTCATAGTTCCTTTGAGATGTCTTATTCTTTTGAGGCACTTTCTTCGTTAACTGCTTTCCCATTGTTTTACAAGTATCCTTCAAGCGATCAAGGTTCTATCAAAGGACCTTCTCTAATACCAATTGTTGGAAATAATACTGGGGGGGGGGGTGAATCAGTATTAGTCAATATGATAATCATTTTCCATTTCATACCCAATTTCATATATGCTACATCAATGAAGGTAACCTGCGTGTGCACGCAACTTTGTTTAAGGAAACAAGCATATCTCTAGCAAACTAATGATTTAATTAATTGATCTTTAATATGTGCATGAGTAATTTATTAAACATTAAATAGTAACCATGTGCAGTTAATAACAGAAAGAACCATCACACATAAGTAACACACATGAACACCAAGATTAAGGTGGAAACCTAATGTGGTTAAAAACCACCTGTTACTATCATCTCTTCCTTCTTTTAATAATAAGAAAATATATTTACAACATTGTACTGGTGCAGACTCATACCATTATGCAGGCTTCTACCAGTAGAAGGCTACAACCTTCTCTCGTTCTCTAGATTCTACTCGAAGGGAGCTACAACCCCCTAGCTCGTGTACTAGCCGATATCTTTACTAGCATGTAGGCGCCAACCTACAGAAGGCTATAACCTTCTCTCTTCCTCGAGGTACCACATTCATAAATTTTTGAAACTGGATACCCCTGGAACACAACATCATTATCTGAAGGCCAAGTTTCATCCAATTTTCATACTGGACCCATCAACAACATTGAAACTCAAAATCAATCACCACTACTGAAACTCAATCATTACTTTCTAAATCAACCAAACTCAATCAATCACTGACAACCCATGAATCTTTGACACAACTTAATCAAATAGTTACTGAAACTCTGTCACAACTGAATAAACCATTCATTCAGACTTAATCAAATTCAATCAATCAACTGGAACAGATAGATCATTGTAACCAATACACATATCTGAGTTCAGATCACTACATTATCATTCAGAATCAGTTGTAATCTTAAAACGATGCTTTAGAGTGTATACGCTATTTGGCAAAACCCAACCTGCATTTATACACAGCTTCCCTGAAGCAAACTAGCGTGTAGATCTACAAACACTTTATTTCACTTTTAGAATTCAGATAAAATCACACATAGAGGATAAAACATGTGCTAGCCTATCCATTATCATATCACATAATGATAAGTCATTATGATCCTGATCCATTATTAGATTTTATCCATCAATACTGAAGCTAATCACAATCAACCAATCTAAATATGCAGAATATTGTCACCGGAAAATAGTCACTAGAACACAATGCAGAACCCTGAATAATGCAACAGCAAATAGAACCCTTATAGATCATACTTCAAAAGTTATACGCTATATCCATAAGCCAAACCAGCGTGTATACTCCCTTTTTAGCAAGGGAAACTGGCGTACATATGTGCAAATTCCATTATGTGATGTATACGCCACTTTTGTATGCTGAACCAACGTGTATATGCTATTTTACCGAAGCCAACATGCGTACAGATCTGGAAATGCTAACTTACAGCATCACAACTATTTCAAACTTTGTTCATATCCAGATCATGACATTTACATAATAAAAACGTGTGTGAGTATTCATATCTAGAATGTTCAAGATCAAACCACATAATGATAATACATTTAAGTCTTCATGATCCTGATCCATCAAGCTTCATCAGCCATATAGGTGCATCCTTAGTTCAGATCAGAAACCCATAACCTGTAAACTTGATCTCCCACTTCATTAGATATTCAATACTTGCTTGAAATGGCCTAAAGATATTCTCCTCCCTTTATAGTCTTAGGTCTTTCTTAATACCATAGACCAAAAACACTTTAGGACCAATACCTTGGACCAAATACCTGGGGTCAATACCTCAAACCCAATACCTTGGACCAATACCATGGATCAAAATACCATGGACCAAATACTTCGGACCAAACACTTAGCTTTCCAAGGTATACATGCTTTTTCTTTTGTGAAAGTGTGTGTGTACGTATACGCTCCTTTTGTTCAATGAACTTGCGTGTATATGTGGGTTGGTCAAGATGAACCTGCATATACCTTTCTTTCTTCATTCTGTGTGGCCTGAACTATAATTCATTATTGTTAACCTGCAGTAGTTCGATCTTTCATATAAGTGAGTTGCCATCAAGGACAACACCTATATCATAATGCCAACACAATATCACTAATCCCACTTAACAAGTTACCAAGACAAGGCTCATCACATCCAACCTTGGTCTGAAACAATTAAGCAACAAAATTTACATCTTGACATGCCATAGCACCTGACATGTCTTAGAATGCCTTGGCACTATGTGGCATGCGTTAACATCCCCTACATTCCCTGGCATGCTTTGACACTCCCTAGCACACCTAGCACTTCCTGACATGCCTTGGTATTTTAGCATACCTTGGCATTGCCTATCATATAACCTTGTCACTCCCTCCTTAACACACCTAGAACTCATTGAAACTACCTCTCACACACTCTTATTCATTAATTTCCATGCATTTTGAACTAGTGCTTACTTATGTTTCCATGAGACCCCCTAACACTCCCTAGCTCACCCTAGAACCTGACACATCTTGGTCTACCACCTTAACACTCTAGCATTCCTTGGCACTACATAGTATACCTTGTCACTCTCTCCTTAGCACACCTAGATATCGCTGACACTCTTATTCACAAACTCTTATTCATTCATTTCCACGCATTTTTACCTAGTTTTCCCGTGTGTTTCCTAGCACTCCTTATCACTCCTTAACACGTGTTGTTACACCTTAGCACCTATGACATCTTTGCATGTTGCCCTAGCCTCTAGCATGCCTTAACACTGCCTAGCATACCTTGTCAATTTGTCCTTAGCACACATAGAACTCACTGAAACTTCTACTCACAAGCTCTTATTTGTTCATTTCCATTCATTTTGACATAGTTCTCCCTTGTGCTTCCCTAGCACTCCCTGCTAACACTTCCTTACATGTGTTGGCACATCTTGGCTGCATGTCGCCCTAGAAATTTAGCATTCCTTAGAATTGCCAAGCATGCCTTGTAACTCCTCCTTAACACACTTGGAACTCACTAACACTCCATGCCACACACTCTTATTCCTTCATTTCCTTGCACTATCACCTAGTGTTGCCTTGTGTTTCCCTAACACTCCCTAACACTCCTTGTCACACATTGGCACAACATGGCACTTGTCACATCTTAGTAGGATTTCCTAGTACCCTATCATCTATTGGCACTGATTATCATACATTGTCACTCCCTCCTTAGCACACCTGTAACTTGTTAACACTGGCTATCTAACATGCACATTCATTCATTTACATGTAATTGAAACAAGTCCTCCCTTTTGTTTGCTTGACATTCCCTAGCATGTGTTGGCGCCAAATCCTAGAACCCAGCACACATTGGCATGCATTAGCACTTGATATGTCTTGAAAGTCCTAACATTCCTTGAAAATTTATAACATGTGTTAGAACTTCCTAAAATTCCCTACACACCTTGGCACTCCCTAGTTTTCATGCCCTCATAGATAACCCTACTCTTTTGTGACTTGGGAGCCCAACCAAGTCATTGAAAAATAGTGTTGTGCCTAGACCAAAGTCTCCCTTTGTCTCAAACTTCTTTTTCCATCCTCTTATCACAATCGTAGGCTTTCCTCCTACAAGTCCTAATATGAAATTCTCCTAACACACTTCGTCCATGGGACACCTATAATTCACTGACACTCCCTAGCATAATCTCTTATTCATTCATTTCCATGCACTTTGACCTAGTTCTCCCTTATGATTCCTTGAGACTCCTAAACACTCCTTGACATGCATTGACACTATTTGGCATATGTCAACATGCCTCTTCATTCCTTGGCATGCCAAGGCAGTCCTTAATTATCATTCCCTCATAACTACCCTTATTTTCTTTTAGACTTAGGAACCCAACCAAGTCCTGCCTCAACTACAACAACTTTACCAAGTCACATTTACTACAACTAGATTATGTCTTGTTCCCCTAATGGACTATAAATAATCTTAGGCTTCTCATGTCCAATATTAACTCATCCCACTTGAAAAGTTACCAAGTCAAGGCTCACATCCAACAATGCCCATAAAACAACTAAGCAACATAGTTTACATATTTAGATGCCATAACATCTGGCATGTATAACAATCCATTGGCACTAGATGGCACACATTATCATCCCCTACATTCCTTGGCATTAGTTTCCACTCCCTAATAGACCCTACCACTCCCTAACATACCATGACACTCTAGCATGCCTTGGCATTTCCTAGAATATAGCCTTGTCACTCCCTCCTTAACATGATTGGAACTTGCTGACACTCCCTATCACACACTGTTATGTATTCATTTCCATGCAATTTGAACTAGTTCTCCCTTGTGTTCTCATGGCACTCTGTGACACACATTGGCACACCCTAGGACTTGGCACATCTTGGCATGTCACCTTTGCACTCTAGCATTCCTTGGAACTACCTAGCATACCTTGTCACTCCCTCCTTAGCAGATCGAGAATTCACTGACAATCCCTGTCACGCACTCTTATTCATTCATTTCCATGGATTTGAAACTAGTGCTCCCTTGTTTTTCCCTGACACTCCATAACTCACCCTGGCATGCATTGGCACACCTTAGCACCTAGCACATCTTGTCATGTTTCCCTAGCCTCTAGAATGCCTTAGCACTGCCTAGCATACCTTGTCACGTCCTCCTTAGCACACCCTGAAATCACTGACACTTCCTGTCACAAACTTTTAATTATTCATTTGCATGCATTATTCTCACCTAGTGCTCCCTTGAGTTTCCCTAATTCTCCCTAACACATCCTAGCACTATTTGGCACACCTTGGAGCCTAGCACATATTGGCTGCATGTCACTCTGGCATGCTAGAATGACTTAGCGCTTATTAGCATACCATGTCACTCCCCTCTTACCACAACTGGAACTCATTGACACTCCCTATCAGACACTCTTATTCATTCATTTCCATGTATTTTGACCTAGTGCTCCTTTATGTTTCCCTAGCACTCACTAACAATCACCACACATTGGCACACCTAACTGCAATGAGTTTCACTAATAGTCAATCCAAAAACCCTTCCATATTCTATCTAGTTACTTGTTCTTCACTAAGCTATTAGGGTTAAGTTTATTGTATAGCGTTCAGCGTGAAAATATTACTAGGTGTTTTTATCGCATAGAGTAATTATAATCTTCCCCATGTACGCAAGAAAAACTGAGAATTGTTTCCCATAATCATGCAAGTGGAACTTCAACATGTACATCAGGTAACCACAAAATATTTATCATATTTACAGAATGCAAGGTGATAGGAAAATATTTACATTATATATGTGAATGTACTAAGATCATAACCATTAGCATGATATCTACATATTTACCACAACACGAGGGTCATTACAACCCCTTAAAAATATCCATAAGGCCTTCCTCTTTTGCATCTCCTTGACCACAAGGGTTTAATTGAAAAACACATAGTTCCTTTAAATATTTGTAGGTTGAGGCAGCCACTTCAAGCCCTTGAACTTAGACTTAATCAAATATTTACAATTTGTTACAATAATAATAACATTATGCACACTCCTCATATTAGAGTTTCGTAGAGAGGGCGAATACGTGATTGATGCCAACCTTGTAAATGAAAAACTTTGCCTACTCATTGGTTGCACACTCCACCACTAGTTGACACCACTAACACACACCAAAAGTCCAAGATACCCATAATATGTGCCCTACACCCAAGGGCTTAGACTACACCTCCATAAAATGTACCTTCAACTTTAGATGTCCCAAAACAGTAATATCCTAACCCTAGCCTATTTTTTAGATTTTTGTAACTCTCTCCTTAACTAACATTTTCTTTTAACTATTTAATCCACTTACAATATACTCTCTCTTGTTTGCACCCACCTAGTATACAAGAACACTTATGTTTTTAATACAACCAAGTTAAGAGGGCATGTTTCTTTCTTACTTAAATGTGTTCAATACAACCAAGTTAAGGGAATGTTTTTCCTTTAAAATTCCAAAAGTATAGCATGTCTATCTCTATAGACCAACAAAAAAATCATTGCATGAAAAAGGTAAGCTTAAAATTAAATTAAAATTAGTTTTTTATTATTATGATAAATACACCAAATATGGATAAATTGTTTTCAAACACAACCATAAAACAGTGTTAATTTATCAAATACAACTACAAACATATTAAGCGAGCCTAGATCCATCTTAACCCGGATCTATCAAGCGCTAAGAGGGATCCAATCTCTCGATGTGCAAACCTCTTTTTTGGCACTTGGTAGATCGAGGTTAAGATGGATCTAGGCTAGTTATACAATACTGTATAATACTATATTTGTATCTATGTGTCTCTTTCTTATTCCCTCTCTCTATCTCACCCCCCAAACATACACACACTTTCTCCATATCTATCTCTCTCTCCCTCCCTCTTCCTTTCCACCTCTCTCTCTTCCCTCTATCTCTCCTCTCTCCATCGCTCCATTGTCACTCCCTCTCTCTCTCTACCTTTCTCCCTCTATGTCTTTCTTCTTCCTTCCCTTGCTCTCCCCCTCTAAGCTCATATCTATCTCCTCTCTCTTAGCCCTCTCTCCCCCTTTCTCTCTCACCTCCCTGAGTCCCCCTCCATCACTCTCTCTCTCCCCCCCCCTCCGTCTTTGTGCCTCCTTCTCTCTCTCTTTCCATTCTCTCCATATCTTTATCCCTACCTATTATCTGTCTCCCCTCCTCTCTTCTCTCCCTCTCTCTATCCATCTATCCCTTGTCACTCCCTCTCTCTCTCCACATCTATCTCCCTGTGCCTTAGTTATTTCCTCCCTCTCTCTCCACCTCTATCTCCCTATGCCTTATGTTAGAAAATTATATATCACGGAGCAATGGAACACATAAAATATTGCAGAAATATAAACACAGAAAACGCACAAAACAAGAGAGACACAGATATACGTGGTTCACCCAGTTTGGGCTACGTCCACCCCGAACAGCCAGTCCTTCCTTTCTATTATCCAGCAAAATGAAGAGATACAACCTACAGCAAAACCACTGTAATATCCTCTGTTTTCTCTCACAGTCTCACCTCTATGTTTCTCGCTCACCGAATACACATCTATCTCACAGCCTCAAATACAATGCCCTCATATAAAGAGAGGGGTTGCCTTCTAGGGCAAAAAACCCTAAACTAAACATAAGTTCTACCATCAGATCATCCGCCTAATGAACGGCCGAGATTGACTAGAAATTACTATACTTTTACAAGGCAATTTTACAGCTGTTTTTAGCTTCGGGGGCGCTGCCCCCGAAACCCCCCGCCAGCGGGGGGCTCCAAAAAGTCACTGCCGCCCCCCCCTGGACCCCCCACGGCAGCGATTATTTTATGGGCGGCGTTGCTGCCCCATTTTGAACTGGGGTCCAATATGCCGGTACTATAGAAGATAATCAGGCTCCACACCCAACAATCTCCCACATGGAGACTGATTGTAGCAACTCCACCGCTGCTCCATTTGCTGGACAATGACTCCTCTTTGGACTTGGCTGTTTCTCATCTTCATCGTCATCCTTGAAGACCAACTGAAACTAAGCATATTCTTAGTTTCTCCCTGGTTACAACTTTTGTTAGCATATCTGCAGGGTTCTGGCTAGTGTGTATCTTTTCCAGCTTCAACTCTCCATCTTCCAACACTGATCGTATGAAATGGTACTTGAGCTGTATGTGTTTTGTCCTGGAATGAAATGTTCAGTTCTTTGCAAGATGAATGGCACTTTGAATATCACTGTATAACGTGCCCATATCATGCTCCTTACCCAATTCACCCATAAACCTTTGTAACCAAAACATTTCTTTACTAGCCTCTGTAGCAGCAACATACTCTGCTTCTGTTGTTGAGAGTGCAACAACACTTTGGATTTTTGAAACCCAACTGACAGCTGTTCCTCTGACAGTAAATACATATCCTGTAGTGCTCCTCCTATTATCTCTGTCACCTGCCATATCTGCATCAACATATCCTTGTAGGGATATGTTTGAACCACCAAAGCATAATGCCTGATTTGTGGTACCTCTCAAATATTTGAGAATCCATTTCACTGCCATCCAATGTTCCTTTCCTAGATTGTTCATGTACCTGCTTACAACTCCCACTGCATGTGCAATATCAGGTCTTGTGCAGACCATTGCATACATTAAACTTCCAACTGCTGATGCATATGGAACTTTAGACATATAATCCATGTCTTCTTGGGTCTTTGGGCACATTTCTTTGCTAAGTTTGAAATGGCTAGAAAAAGGTGTACTAACTGGTTTTGCATTTTGCATGTTAAATATTTTCAACACCTTTTGTATGTACTCATTCTGAGACAATGTTAATTTTCTATTTTTCCTGTCTCTAGTTATTCTCATACCAAGGATTTGTTTTGCAGCACCCAATTCCTTAATTGCAAATGAATTTGCCAATTTTCTTTTGAGCACATTTATTTCCTGCATGTTAGATCCTGCAACAAGCATGTCATATACATACAATAACAATATAATATAGCTGCCATCATTTTGCTTTTTCAGATAAACACAATGATCAGAGTGACATCTAGTATAACCTTGTTCAGACATAAACTTGTCAAATTTTAGATACCACTGCCTTGGAGCCTATTTTAAACCATACAAGCTCTTCTTCAACCTGCACACAAGTTTCTCCTTCCCTTTCACCTCATATCCTTGTGGCTACTGCATATATATCTCTTCCTCCAAATCCCCATGGAGAAAGGTTATCTTTACATCTAACTGCTCAAGATGCAAATCTTCAGCTGCTACAAGACTTAAAATAGTTCTGATTGAAGTCATTTTAACAACAGGAGAAAATATTTCATCAAAATCAATGCCTTTCTTCTGTGAAAACCCCTTCACCACAAGTCTAGCTTTTTACCTTTGCTTTCCTCCATCTTCTTCCTTCAGCCTGTAAACCCATTTATTCTTCAATGTAGTTTTTCCTGCAGGCAACCTGACTAAATTCCAAGTCTAGTTATGCATTAAGGAGTCCATCTCTTCTTCCATGGCTACCTCCCACTTCTTCTTGCTTTCAACCTGCATTGCTTCTTCATAACATTTAGGTTCACCAGAATTAGTCAACAATAAATAATATAATGAAGGAGAGTATCGTTCAGGACGTCTACTTGTCCTGGTAGATCTTCTAACACCACTTTCAGGTGTTTGGGGTGCCTGTTGCTGTTGTGATGGTTGCTATTGTTGTGGTTGTTGATTATTATTATTTTCAGGCACCTTTACTTTTTCAGTAATTTCATCAAGAACTGCGTATTCCTTGTTTTCTTTTTCTTGTTTCTTTTCCTGCAACTGATTCTTATACAAGACCTTTTCATTGAATATTACATCTCTGCTCCTAATGATTTTGTGATTTTCATAATCATATAAGCGATAACCAAAATCATTAACACCATATCCAATAAAGGTACATTTCTTTGACTTTGCCTCAAGCTTTGTTCTATTTTCTTTATCAATATGGACAAAGGTCTCACAACCAAAAGGTTTTAAAATAGAGTAGTTTACCTTTTTCCCTGTCCATGCTTCCTCTGGAACACCACCATCCAAGGAACTTGAAGGTCCTCTGTTTATCAAATAAACAGCAGTATCTATAACATCTGCCCAAAACTGTAAAAGCAATCCTGCATGCAATCTCATGCACCTTGCACGCTCCATGATTGTTCTGTTCATCCTTTCTGACACACCATTTTCTTGTGGTGTTCTTGGAACTGTCTTCTCTTTGCGAATTCCATGCTCTGAACAGTACCTATCAAACTCTTTGCTGCAATATTCACCTCCATTGTCTGATCTAAGACACTTCAATTTCTTTCCTGTCTCAATCTCAACCAAAGCTTTCCATTTCTTGAAAGTATCAAATACATCAGATTTATTCTTAATACAATAAATCCAAGTTTTTCTAGTTTCATCATCAATAAAAGTAACATAATAACGAAAGCCACCGAGAGATGATACCTGAGCAGGTCCCCATACGTCTGTATGCACAAGCTCTAATTTTTCGTTCTTCTTTTCTTTCCCAACTCTGAGAAATCTGACTCTCTTTTGTTTTCCATAAATGCAGTTCTCACAGAAATCCAAATCAACATTCTTCAAACCTGGCAACAAATTCCTTGAGTGAAGAATCTTCATCCCTTTTTCACTCATGTGTCTGAGCCTATGATGCCATAATGCTGCATCTGCTCCTCTGGAAGTTAAAGCATTAACAGAGTTATAAATACCATTGCATAAATACAATGTACCAACCTTTTCACCTTTTGCTATTACCAGGGCTCCTTTAGTGACCGTCCAAGCTTTATCTATGAAAGTTGTCACACAACCTTCACTGCCTAACTGCCCTGTTGAAATCAGATTTTTCTTTAGATCTGGAACATGCCTTACCTCCTTTAGTAGCCATTGGTTTCCATTCTGCTATTTTACAAGAACCTTACCCATTCCAATGATTTTACAGGGTTTATCATCACCTAGACGAACTTGTCCAAAATCTCCTTGAACATAGTCATGAAAGTATTTCTTATCAGGTGTGGCATGGAATGAAGCCCCTGAACCTACCACCCAGGAATCAGTAATATTTTCGAAAGAAAGAATCAAAGCATCTTGTAACACCTCACCTGTCACATTTGCTTCATGATTGTTTTCTTGCTGTGCATCTCCTTTTTTTCCCTTCCAAGATCTACAGTCTTTCTTTAGGTGTCCTTTCTTTCCACATTTCCAGCACACTATCCCCGATCTGGACTTGGATCTGCCTTTCCTTGATTTACTGCGATATCCTGAGCTCTTTCCTCTTTCCATTTTTCTTCCTCTAGACTCTGCACTCAAAGCATTTCCCGATGTCTCACTGGAGCTTTTCCGTTGCATTTCCTCGCTAAGGATAGCACCGACAACATCATCAAACTTTAAAGTACTAGATCCAGAAACAGAGTTACTGATGGCCATTACCAAACCATTCCAGCTTTCTGGTAACGAGCACAAGAATAATAGAGCTCTAATTTCATCATCAAATTTTACCCCTACAAAACTTAATTGACTTGTAACTGTATTAAAATCATTTAAATGGTCTGCAACAGATCCACCTTCCGACATCTTCATATTAAATAACCGTTTCATAAGAAATACCTTGTTCGAGGCCGAGGGTTTTTCATATAGTTTCGACAATGCCTCCATCAAACATGATGTCGTGGTTTCCTTCGAAATATTGAAAGCGATTGACGCAGCAAGGCACAGCCGTATTGTTCCGAGTGTCTTTCTATCGAGAAGGTTCCATTCTTCGTCTTTCATACCCATTGGCATCTTTGTTTTTCCGCCCAATGGTAGGTATAGATCTTTCTGATACAGATAATCTTCCATCTACATCTTCCACAGCGAGAAGTTTTGGCCGTTAAATTTATCGACCCTAAACTTACCATCTTCCGCCATTGCTCTCACTCGAACCAGGAACCCTTCTTTCCTGCGAGTTTATCATCCAAATAGACCTTCGGCTCTGATACCAGTTGTTAGAAAATTATATATTACCGAGCAATGGAACACATAAAATATTGCAGAAATATAAACACAAAAAGAGAGACACAGATATACGTGGTTCACCCAGTTTGGGCTACGTCCACCCCGAACAGCCAGTCATTCCTTTCTATTATCCAGCAAAATGAAGAGATACAACCTACAGCAAAACCGCTGTAATATCCTCTGGTTTCTCTCACAGTCTCACCTCTATGTTTCTCGCTCACCGAATACACATCTATCTCATAGCCTCAAATACAATGCCCTCATATAAAGAGAGGGGTTGCCTTCTAGGGCAAAAAACCCTAAACTAAACATAAGTTCTACCGTCAGATCATCAGCCTAATGAACGGCCCAGATTGACTAGAAATTATTATACTTTTACAAGGCAATTTTACAGCCCTTTTTAGCTTCGGGGGCACTGCCCCCGAAACCCCCTGCCAGCGGGGGGCTCCCAAAAGTCGCTGCCACCCCCCCCTGGACCCCCCACGACAGCGATTATTTTACGGGCGGCGTTGCCGCCCCATTTTGAACTGGGGTCCAATATGCCGGTACTATAGAAGATAATCAGGCTCCACACCCAACACCTTAGTTCTTTCCTCCCTCTCTCTCTTGCTCCAACTCCATATCTCTCTCCCCCACTCTCTTCTTCTCTCTCTCCCCTCTCTTTCTTCCTACCTCCTTCTCTCTGTCTCCCCCCATCACTCTCTCAATCTCTCTTTCTCTCTCTCCTTGTCCACCCTCCTTCTTTGTCACTATCTCCCCGCTCCTCTCTTCCCTTCACTTTTCTTGCTATCATCACTTGGATCCTTAGTTAAGATAGATCTATGTTGGTTCTTACTAATATTTGTATTATATAAATTTCACATCTTTAGATACAAAAGTAATCTCATTATTAATTTTATTAAAACCTTAATTTAATTTATATGGGAATAATTTTAGGAGTCGTGAGGATAGAGGGTCTATATATATCTCAAAACTAATTACAACCCTTTTCCTATTAGCTTCAAATAAAAAATGTTATAAGATTAAATTAAATTAAAAAAAATTTATTTTGAAATAAGTTGTGGTTTTTGGGCATGTGGTATTGATAAGGCATGATATTGGCGCATGGTATTGTAACAAAGCCTATTTACAAGTTAATAATATCCATGGTAAAGTGGGGGTGAATATGGATGGTTAAGAATTTTGTCATATTGTTATAAAATATTTAGATTGTGAAATAAGATATGATTTTTTGGCATGTGATATTGATAAGCCATGGTATTAGCCCATGCTAATGTAACAAAGCCTATTCACAAGTTCATAACATCAATGACAAAGCGGGGGTGAATATCCATGATTAAGAATCCTGTCATATTCTTATAAAATATTTTGATTTTGAAATAAGTTATGTTTTTTTGGCATGTTATATTGATAAGCCATCGTATTGGCCCATGGTATTGTAACAAAGTCTATTTCCATGTTAATAATATCCATGGTAAAATGAGAATGAGTGTCCATGGTTAAGAGTATTTCCATATTGTTATAAAATATTTTGATTGTGAAATAAGTTATATTTTTAGAGCATGTGCTATTGATAAGCCATAGTATTGGCCCATGCTATTATAACAAAACCAATTTTTTACAAGTTAATAATGTCCACTGTAAAGTGTGGGTGAATATCCATGGTTAAGAATCTTGTCATATTGTTATAAAATATTTTGGTTGTGAAATAAGTTATGGCTTTTGTGGTTGAGGTATTGATAAGCCATGGTATTGGCTCATGGTATTGTAACAAAACTTATTCATAAGTTAATAACAAAATAAAAATATAACAAATTGAATTTATTATTTTTATTATTAATCGAGCCAACATTTATATTTTTTCAGTCATCCCCATACTTTTGACTTTTATTATTATTATTACTATTATTCTTTAACTAAGCCCCTATTCTTTAACTAAGCCCATATTCGGAATTGTTTACATACATACATTACACCTACACATCTACTCTATACTCTATAAATATTGTATTTATTGTTTTTTACGGAGGGAAATTTTAACATTTTTGAAAAAATTCAGCCTTAATTTACTTTCTAAAACAAGTATTATATTTTCACTTTTCACAGGGCGGGAGGGAAAACAAGATTGAAGAGAGTCGTGAATTCAATTTTCACTTTTTATAAGGCAGAGGGAGGGAAAACTAGTAGCATATTTTCACTTTTCACAGGGTGGGAGGGAAAACGAGATTGAAGAGAGTTATGAATTAAGGTTTTACCAGTAGCAGATTGATATCAAACCCCACCATTAGTTCTTCAATCCATTAATGGCACCCATGTATGTTTCATTTCTAACCTCACTATATTTACACCCCACTTTTAGTCTGCTTCCACACAGGGTGGACTACACACACCTCAAATCTCTGGTTCAAAATTCACTATTTTTATCATCCTTGCTTTTAAGTTTACCTCAGATCTCTGCTTCAAAATTGACCTTTTTTTATCCTTGCTTTTAAGTTTACGAGTAGCATATTATCACTTTTCACATGGCGGGAGGGAAAACGAGATTGAAGAGAGTTGTGAATTAAGGTTTTACCAGTATCATACTAATATCGAACCCCAACATTAGATCTTCAATACATTAATGGCACCCATGTATGTTTCATTTATAACTTCGTTGCATTTCCACCCCACTTTTAGTCTTCTTCCACACAAGGAGGACTAGTTCAAAATTCACTATTTTTTTCATCCTTTCTTTTAAGTTTGAGAGTAGCATATTTTCACTTTTCACATGGCAGGAGGGAAAACGAAATTGAAGAGTGTTGTGAATTAAGGTTTTACCAGTAGTAAACTGATATCAAACCCAACCATTGGATCTTCAATCCATTAATGGCGCCCATCTATGTCTCATTTGTAACCTCACTGCATTTCCACCCCACTTTTAGTCTTCTTCTACATAGGGAGGACTACACACACCTCAGTGTTACCAAGAAATCTAGTATCTATGCAGAGCTGCTAGTCCCACTAAGGCTGGTAGATACCTTAGAAACAAACAAACTAAAACTACTTACGTTTTCCTTTATGATAAATAGATAAGAGGGGAATAAAGGAGACCAACCTCTCTCTTGCGCTTGGTTCCTTGCTTGATTCCTCTCCTTTCTGATATATCTTTGCCACTCACTTCCTCGTCTACCCAGCTTCAAAGAGCACCTGTAGAATCAAAGAAGCATAACGCTATCTAAGAAACATAGATCTATTATCATAAGAAATATAGGACCAGATATATATTGACCACACAAATGCATATATCATCAATCATACAAGAATGTGGAGGAAAACTTGAATAGATTTATTAATAATCAAGAATAGCAAAGAGGATTACAACTAATTGTTCTGACCCAGCATCATCCTTTCAGCAAGAAAGCCCTTCTTCACCTCATGAAAAGCTTAGATCACCCAACATTATGATGTTGCACCAAGAAACCAACAGCACTTCCTTACAAGATACAAAATTCCAGCCCCTGGATCTCAGGGATGAGGGATCCATATGTAGATGTTTGTAAGGGGGGTGAGTCAGCTTTTGAGATTTGATTTGTGTCCTCTCTCTGATAGTTCTTGATTCCACTTGGAGATTGACGATCTCTTACTCATCCTTGGATGAATGCAGAGAGGCAAGTGTCACAGGAGAAGTTTCTGGAAGATTCCATGATCCTCCACCTTGCAGATTGACCCTGCCATTTGTCCACTCTCGCCCATCGCACCCCATAGAAGGGCTTTTCAAGATGCATCACACCTTCTGTGTGTATTTAGGTGGGATGCAACGCACTTTGACCATAGAGCAGGTGAGATGGTGTAGTTTTGACCAGTTCTGAGTAGTTTTTCTTTAGAGGTTGGAACAACCCTTTTAGGGACTTAAGAGCCATTTTTTTATGGACATTTATGATTGGGGTTGCAGTGCCCAAAAATGTCTATAACAATTGCCCCCTAAAGCATGAGGTCATTAATCTGTTGATGTCAGGTGAAATGCTTTATCATGAGGATCTGAAGTTTTTTCGAGCTGGAAGGCGACCTGTAATAAGATACAATACAATACATTATCTTCAGAATATTTTCATGATCTAGCTGAGGGGGGCATTTCCCATGCTCAGCTTTATAAATTCATTTTCATGTACATAAGACAAACAATCGTCTGAGTGTAGACTGATGATCCTGGTAGAGCCATCATCCCTTAGGTTGGATGATTATCTTTGTAGTAATGATGTACATTTGATGTCTTTATTTTCCTTAATATATATCGTAGCCTGGATGGATGAAACTAGATCCGGGGTCTTCAATCTCATTTGATATTCACTCAAAGTACAAGTCGATCCATGTGAGAGATGTTCTAGAGTCGAACATGGAAAGACATTGCCTGATTACCAGCCAATGATGTAAGATGTTAACAGGCATGAGAGGAATCACCAATAATGATGATGACCCTCAAGGTACTACAGTACAATTCACGTGGTGTGAATAAGGGGCTTGGCATCTAACACCACGCAAAATATTTCGGTCGAAGGCCATTGATGTAAACCTGTCGTCGAAAGTGAGAAACTTGCCATTGAGGCATGCAAGCTTCAAAGTATTGAAAGGGTTGTTCCTAGATCGACTTCTTAGATAATGAGCTGATGTCGACAAGAAGTGATCTGTCATAGGAGGGCCTTAGTGAATCCCACATCAATGACATGGAACGGAGCAATGATTTTAATGGAGGTGAAAACGATCTGGTGATATAAGGTTCAGGATGGCGGTCATGAAAGAATGGAGCATAAATGTATTGCAGTGGATGAGACACAAGTGAATTCTCTGAGCGACTTCTCTTGAACATATCGGCGACACTGACATGAGGGATTAGTATTGTTAACCCCAAATATGGATGGTGTGATGGACCCATGGTGATATGACCAGTGAATGGAACAACCCAACCTGACTCGGATGTGGAGTGAAAGTTTCATGTTCAAGAGCGACTTGCTACCAATAAAGTTTCTTCAAGTTTGCTTCCCAATTTTTCCCCGGTCATTGCTGATCAGTACCTCTTTATTTTTATCAAGCTTGAGGAGGATAACATATGATTTTTCTATAATTTTCCCTTCGGGCAAACCCATCGCTATGTTTTAACAAGCCCGGCGATAGTGAAACTCGTTCTTGTCTGTATGGAAAAGTTTGTCGCTATTCAATTTTAACGAGTTTAACGAGAAGGATAACTCAGTCCCTTTCAATTTTAGAGAATCTGAAAAAGGGACGTAAAGGAAACTCCAATAATCCTTTTTCGTCATATAATCCCTTGAGTCCAAAAATGTATAAAATAATACAAAAGGGATGAATTTTCGGTACTTTTAACGAGCCAAATAAAACAAGCGGTCGATATTTTTGTGTAATGATCCCTCAAGTCCAAAAAGATTAAAATCTAAAGGAGGGATAGCACTTCTGGTCCCTTTAACGAGCTGGAGAGGCCAATTTCTCGACAATCTTTTCATATTTTATGAGTCAGTGGAAAAGAGCTTAAAGGAGACTTGTTTTTTGAGGAACGAGTGATAAATTCGAGTAGCATCCTATTCCATGTAAGGTTTGGAATTTTCCAATCATGGCAGTGTCACAAGGATGGCTAATAGGATCACTCTTCGCGGCTGTTCCTCAAAAGGGTAAAAAATCAAATGGAGGTGAATGATCGGCCAAAACAAAGTGGAGGTGATGATGAGAACACGACCAAGGCTTCAAAAGCTGATGATAATACATTCACGATGGTTATTTACCAGAGAATGGTTCATTTTTAATGAGCTTAAACTCTGGGGGAACATTTTCTCATTGCTTATGTTTATTTTTTAACGAGCTTGAATTCCACGTTAAAACTGCTCGATCCAGTCGTATAATAAGGATGTCTCATATAATTGGCATTTTTCAAAGCTTTTCCCCGCATCCTTTCTTTATGTAAGTTAGGAAACGACCAATCCTATGAGTTTAAAGGGTTAGAGGACCTACAAATTTAAAAAATAAATGGCCGCTCTTCGCTTGCATGCCAAAAGGTTTGCATGCCCCCAGGTATAGCAAAGTAGAGTTTCCTAGGTTACCCCTCAATTTGCAGATAAAACATCTGTTCTATCGAGAAAGGCCTACCTTCTAACAGAGGTATCTGATTTCGGTCTGATCCCATTTTCCTAAATGGGCAAGTGTGTCAGCCAGTCATATATCCTTCGCGGAAGCCTACCCTATACGGAAGTTTTTCCTATCGAAACAGGCCAGGGTGCATGCCCCGTGGGTTTCAGTCATATCCTCTGAATCACTCACGCTCATCAAGAGGATGGAATGGGGATTGATGAGACATTCCTTCCATGAAAAGACCATTCAGGGATGGTATATGACTATTTTCTATGTGTGAACCAGGGAATGAAAGCCGGTCTACGAGCTTGACCACTCTTCCTTCATGCGGGAAACACATTACTCTAAAGAGTGACGAGACAATGGATCCCATGCAGTAAATATAGTCACATCCAAGGAGTATATTATAATCCAGAGGCCCTTGGATTACCATTACGTTCATGTGAACGGTTTTCCTTCTCAATGTTATCGGCATATTGGGAACGATCCCTAATGGTCGACTGGTTCCTTTGTCAAGTCCTGTTAGATTTCACATCTTAGGAAAAATCGATGGTGAACCAAGCGCTTTCGAAGTAGTTGAGGAAAGGATACTCACAGAAGCCCCTTCATCTATGATGGTACCAGCCATGACCATTCTATATATTTGAGCAATGATTCGAAATGGTACACTAGCCGATAAACAGGGTCTGTCTAGTAGATTCCAATCAAAGGAAAGAACCAGGTTGCTTGGAGGTGGGACCAAATAGATGGCCGAATATGACTGTGATGAAATTCCTTCCTGTGGTAAAGGAACGAGTAGACTACCCCCATGTTCATCGGAGTCTATGCTTACGAAGAGAATTTGAACAGTGTCGTTTTTGTTCTCTTCTGTGACTGTATCATTTGAATATTGATCCTCTGAAGGCAAGACTGGGTCAACAGCCACCTCGACCTTTTGAATTTCATCTGGTGTAGATTCAGATGGTTTATCTTCAATGATAGACGCTTCGGCCAACCACAAGGGTGTGTCAACCGGATTTTCAACTAGTGACGGACTCAGCAAGAGTTTCTTATATCCAGGGGGAAGTCGTAACGGTGAAACTGGATGGTCATCCAAAACTCTTTTAGCCTCGTCTAAGAAGGGACAACATTGGACGTCGTGATTGCCTTCACACAGTTTACAAGGAAATTTACATTTTCCTTTTTGTCCAGGGGCTTCACTTTCACTAGTTGATGGTGTATTTTCAACATGATTATCAGAGGTTGATGACACCAGATTGTGCAAACGAGGAGACCAGTCCCTTAAGATCCGAGGGATGCAAGGACAATATCGATGATAGTGGTCTCCTTAGCAAATGACACATGGCGATTTAGGCCTAGACTGTGCAGTGTGGGGATTTTCGCTAGACGATGCTTGGTTGCCCCTTTTCGCCTTTGGCTCCTTCTTTTTCTTCTCTTTCTTCTTCTTCTCCTTCTTCTTCTCGGTTACTTGATTTTTGGCTTTACCAGCTTCATCAAGTGAAGAGGAAGGAGGAGAGGAAGAATTCGACGAAGTAGAAGGTTGGAGGGTAACTCTGGTATCGTTTAGCTACTGACTTGATTTTTTAGGAATCACGGTGTTTTGAACAACAGAGGTTGAGAACAACCATATGGGCAAGCCGATTTTCAATCTTGGAAGTGACAATGTGGCTGTATGGGGCGCACCAACATCTCCCCAAGAGGAGAATGGACTAGGACTTCCCCCAAGGGGAACTCCTTGGTTGGTGGACTCCATTTTTCTCAACCTAAGACCAACATAGGAAAGGTGATATTTATTCCTATTAAAATAAATCTTAGACGCTTTGACACAAATGGTTTTTTCAATTTTTAAGAGCCGAGAAAAAAAAAAGATAACTCTAGTTGCCTTCGATTTTTAATGAGCTTGAAGTGACAAGTGCTCAGATGGATCTTTTCCTTTAAGGAGTTTGAAAAGGAATGAATGAGACTGCTCTGGAAATCTAGACAAAGGGATTACCAAACCAATTGCAAAACTGTAGAATACTTTTTACGGTACGGCAGTCAATCTTCCCAAATGTTGTGTTCAGTGCATTGCGATCGATAGGGCGGTAGACACCCTATGGATAAAGGATAAGGCCTATTATGGTCTCCCAATATATACTCGATGGTACGTGGGAGCACAAGTCCATACTGGCACTTATCGTCTCAAAGTGGAGGAATCACCCAACCATCAATGAAAACAACAGTTACCAGGCTTTACGACACTGGAATACGTCTCTAGCCTAGACTTCTAAATGTTGTGCATTAGGTTCAAAAGCGTTTTTAGATTCATTAAATTTATTTTACAGTTGATCTTGCTTAAGAAATTTTCCTTTCAGGTTCACCACATGATGTAGATGTACAATTCCTAAAATGCAATCTAAGATGATAAACAATCGTTTAATCTTCTTTTTGAAATGAAAATCATAGCTACTAAGGAAAGAGGGATGACATTCTTTCAACATAGAGCAGAGAGCACACACTATATGCACTGTCCTAAATCAAATCAACAAACAGTCTAAATGAAAATTCACATGCATGTATTTGTTTTTAGCCTTCTTAATGTGTGAATGATAAAAAGAAAGCTAAGTGCAAATCTGAATTATTTCTCAAAGTCACATTACTAGCAAGTTTCTTTTCAAGATAAAATGAGGACAATGACGACACTTTGCGATTTGGAATTGAAAACTTGCTTTCGACATTTGAAAAACTACTAATTCAAATCAAATACAAGAGTAACAATGTAATCGACTATCAAGAACAATCAGAATCTGTTCTATGACTGAAAACAACACTTGCGACACTTTCAAATCAAGAAACGACAGTTCAATTACGCTACTTCTTTGTAAAAGAGAACTGAAAATGGCTCAAAATACATAAAAACATTTACAGTTCTTTGCACAATTGAGGCAGAGTAATGGCAAGGAAGGGGGATTCAACAGAGATGTATTGACTATAGGCAACAAAACTCCTGAATAGAGCTGAAAAGAGTGAACACAGAAACCAAAATCTAGGAGCAGGAGAGGTCTAATCTGATCAACGCACCTGTAACACAGGGAAAAAGAGATGCAGTGCACCTATTACACTCGGGAAGTGCGATGCGTCTAGAATCCAAAGAAGAGACAGTGCGATGGTCCGGGGACGAGACTTCAACTGGGTTCTGGGACACAGTTTGTAGCTCAGTTCAGGGATTTAGGTTGAGCAAGTGGTAATCAGTAAATCAATCACAGGGATAGATCTAAAGAGGTTACTAGAGCCACCACAAGGGAAATTAGAGAGCTTTTAAATCAATTGTTTAGTTCATAAACAAAACCCGGAGATAGACAGAAGCAACATTGATCTACTTTGCACTTGCATAGCAAATGCAGTTCGAAGGCTAGCTGGCTTAACTTCAGGCTCCGTCTACGAGTTTATAAAGCAAGAAAATGTAGACAAACAAAAAATCTATTTTCTCCCCAGCGGAGTCGCCATTTTGTTATCGGGAAATCTAGTCTATGCAGATCTGCTAGTCCCAATAAGGCTGGTAACTACCTTAGAAACAAACAAACTAAAACTACTTTCGTTTTCCCTTATGAGAAATACATAAGAGGGGAATAAAGGAGACCAACCTCTGTCTTGCGCTTGGTTCCTTGCTTCATTCCTCTCCTTTCGAATAGATCTTTGCCACTTGCATCCTCGTCTACCCAGCTTCAAAGAGAACCTATAGAATCAAAGCAACATAACACTATCCAAGAAACATAGATCTATTATCATAAGCAATATAGGACTAGATATATATTGATCACACAAATGCATATATCATCAATCATACAAGAATGTGGAGGAAACTTGAATAGCTTTATTAATAACCAAGAATAGCAAAGAGGATTACAACCAATTGTTCTGACCCAGCATCATCCTCTCAGCAAGAAATCCCTTCTTCACCTCATGAAAAGCTTAGATCACCCAACACTATGATGTTGCACCAAGAAACCAGTAGCACTTCCTTACAAGATACAAAATTCTAGCCCCTGGATCTCTGGGATGAGGGATCCATATATAGATGTTTGCAAGGGGGGTGAGTGAGCTTTTGAGATTTTATTAGTGTCCTCTCTCTGATAGTTCTTGATTCCACTTGGAGATTGATGATCTCTTACTCATCCATGGGCGAATGTAGAGAGGCAAGTGTCACAGGAGAAGTTTCTGGAAGATTCCATGATCCTACACCTTGTAGATTGACCCCACTATTTGTCTACTCTCACCCATCGAACCCCATAGAAGGGATTTTCAAGATGCATCACACCTTCCATGTGTATTTAGGTGGGATGCAGTGCACTTTGACCATGGAGCAGGTGAGATGGTCTGATTTTGACCAGTTCTGAGCAGTTTTTCATGGAGAACTTCTGGGAGAAGATGTAGTCAGTTGACCTTGTTCTTTTAGAAGTTGGAACAACCCTTTTAGGGACTTAAGAGCCCTTGTTTTATGGAAATTTATGATTGGGGTTGCAGTGCCCAAAAATGTCTATAACAGTCTAGTGTCTCTTCCTTTCTCGATCTTGGCTTTCCTAGTGGAGTCGCCATTTTGTTATCGGGAAATCTAGTGTCTATGCAGAGCTGCTAGTCCCACTAAGGCTGGTAGCTACCTTAGAAACAAACAAACTAAAACTACTTTCTTTTTCCTTTATGAGAAGTAGATAAGAGGGGAATAAAGGAGACCAACCTCTGTCTTGCACTTGGTTCCTTGCTTGATTCCTCTCTTTTCTGATAGATCTTTGCCACTCACTTCCTCGTCTACCCAGCTTCAAAGAGCACCTATAGAATCAAAGCAGCATAACACTATCCATGAAACATAGATATATTATCATAAGCAATATTGGACCAGATATATATTGACCACACAATGCATATATCATCAATCATACAGGAATGTGGAGGAAAACTTCAATAGCTTTATTAATAATCAAGAATAACAAAGAGGATTACAACCAATTGTCCTGACCCAGCATCACCCTCTCAGCAAGAAAGCCCTTCTTCACCTCATGAAAAGCTTAGATCACCCAACACTATGATGTTGCACCAAGAAACCAGCAACACTTCCTTACAAGATACAAAATTCTAGCCCCTGGATCTCTGGGATGAGGGATCCATATATAGATGCTTGCAAGTGGGGTGAGTGAGCTTTTGAGATTTAATTAGTGTCCTCTCTCTAATAGTTATTGATTCCACTTGGATATTGATGATCTCTTACTCATCCCTGGGCGAATGCAGAGAGGCAAGTGTCACAAGAGAAGTTTCTGGAAGACTCCATGATCCTCCGCCTTGCAGATTGAGCCTGCCATTTGTCCACTCTCGTTCATCACACCCCATAGAAGGGCTTTTCAATATGCATCACACCTTCCATGTGTATTTAGGTGGGATGCAACGCACTTTGATAATGGAGCAGGTGAGATGGTCCAGTTTTGACCAGTTCTGAGCAGTTTTTCATGGAGAACTTCTGGGAGAAGATGTAATTAGTTGACCTTGTTCTTTTAGAGGTTGGAACAACCCTTTTAGGGACTTAAGAGCCCTTGTTTTATGGACATTTATGATTGGGGTTGCAGTACCCAAAAATGTCTATAACACTCAGATCCCCCACCATTGGATATTTAATCCATTAATGGCACTGAGGTATGTTTCATTTCTAACCTCACTGCATTTACACCCCACCACTTTTAGTCTTCTTCCACATAGGGAGGAGTACACGCACCTCAAATCTCTGGTTAAAAATTCACTATTTTTTCATCCTTGCTTTTAAGCTTAAACACACCTCAAATCTCTTGTTAAAAATTCACTATTTTTTTCATCCGTGCTTTTAAGTTTACACTAGAAATTGTGAGTTAAGGTTTTACCTCTTCAATCCACACAAGGAGGCCTGGTTCAAAATTCACTATTTTTTTCATCCTTTATTTTAAGTTTAAGAGTAGCATAATTTCACTTTTGACAGGGCGAGGGTACATAGGTAAAAGCATATGTATTTTTACTTCTTTTATGGTTTGTCTCTATAGAGTTGATTTTACTCGGTGTACATTGTATGCATCTCAAAATTTCTCTTTAGGAAATCATAATTTTATTCTTTCCAAAAAATACTCTCTAGGGAATCCCAATGGATGTTTCCCCACATTCATGGATGGCATCCCTGGTAAACCCATTGGAATTGACTAGTGCACCTCAACCAAGGGATTTCAAACAGGGCACCTGCTAGCACAGAAATAGCCAGATACCTAGTAACATTAATGACATTCAGTTGGGCTAACCCCTTGGGCTCAATAAATCATAATCAACTACATTGTTTTCCTTATTAACATATTGATCCTATTTAACATTTTGTTAGAGTAACCATAACAATCCAAGCCTATTCCTATTTATACTTTGCTTTTTACTTCCTTCTTTGGTGTGGTGACAACTTTATATGACTGTATAGGTGTTTATTTTTGTCAGATTATATGTTGAAAAGTAGATGCTCTATTACATTCTACCTTGTCTATTATGTATTGATGGATTTTAGTTTCATTAGTTGTGACCAAAGAACTGTGTCATTCATGTATACAAGGATTCTTGTATCACTATTTATAAACTAAACATTGTCCTTAAACAAGAAAAGTAGATCCTTAATGCTACATGTTTGTATCTCAGGGAACTTCCAATCCTAATAAATGAGGTGAAATTCAAGTGTTTCCAGAATCCAAATCTCATGTTTTCTGAATTCACTCATATAAGGTCCTGGAAAACTGAAGTGAAATTTAGTTATTTCAAAATCTTAAGTTCTGTGAATTCACTCATATTTGGTGCTAAAATCTTTTGAGAAAATGGGAATAATTATTTTAGTTGCGTTCAAATTTTCCAAAAATAATACTAAATTTCTCCCTCACTAAAATTCTCCCTAAAAGGTTTGGGATTTAAAATTTTGTAAACATTTTTAGGGAAACAACCCAAATACTTTTTCCAGATTAGAGTTTTATAACACTAGGTACTAAAATAGTCTTCTATTTTATGTTGTAAATGTCTGATAGAGTCTTCTCAGAAAGTGATCAGAAAATTAGGTAGATGCATTGGATGGACTAAATCATTTTTAATGAATAATCACTTAACATAAATGATATATTATGTTGTATAAATATACAACTTAGAAGCATGAAATGAAGCAGAAATCTCAACGAGATTGACATGTTCTTAGTTGAGTTGAATGAGGCTAGGAATAACTTTGACTAGAGGGTGTTGAAAATGGCATAATTTTGTTCTGGTTGGATAGATTTAGGACTAAAAATCAACAGTTTTCTTGCTTGCATAACTTGGGAATATTTTTGTATCTCAAGTGTCAACCTTATTGAATAATATTATTTATGCCTTGTAATGTTGAGATATGTTGTGATACCACTTTCTAGTAACCTAAACACTTTGGATGAAACTTTAGTTGTGAATTTTACTTGCAAAAGATATAAGTGAAAATATAGATTAATTGTCCCCTGTGTAGAATTTCCTTGAAATTTTGCTACTGCTTGAATGAATAAATTTGAAACTAATTGTTGCATGAAGACAAAAAATATCTCTACCAATTTGTAGTGGAATAGAACAAAAATAAAACCTAGTCACCCTATAGCAAAAAAAAAACAAAACTTTGTAGGGAACCCACAGGGAAAGCCCTCTATTAGCTATAGAAATTTAAAAGACTATCCATATTAGACTCTGAGACACCTTCTTGAAGACCAGGTTCATCGATGCTTATTTCTTTCCATGTTCATTTTCATAAGCATTAGGGTCGATGTCCATCAAATCAGAGTATCTAGAAAGTGTCTCTTTGATTTGAGAAAGTAGATCAGGATCAACTTCATCCAATAATCCCCTAGAAGGCTCATCAGTAGCTAGAAGAAAGGTATTTTTTTATTTTATTTCATCACATGCATCCATCATAATCACTAATTTGTCTTCATTTCTTTCATAGTCATTTCCAATTTTAGATACAAAAGGTAATTTAGTATGATATAATCCTTAGGTAACCAACCTCAGACATATTGTTGGTTAATTATGTTGTTTGAAGTTTATTGAGTTTGAGATTTATCATGAAACTACTAGAAGTGTACTAGAATGGGTGAGTTGATTACCTTGATAAGAAGGTTATGATTTGATCTAGTCCTTGAGAGGAACTTATAGTTGATGGTCAAAATTTCATATTCCTTTCATTTTCTTATCTTCACATATAACAATTATCTTTATGTTATAGCCTCTAGCTAGATATATACAACACCTACCACTTAGAAGTTGGATGTTGTCATTTTGGAGCTTGAGCTTACTCAAATTACTTTTGTTTGAGTTGAAAATCTCATTATATCATCTATTGCATAGCATAAATCCAATTTACCTTTGTTTCAGTTAAAAATGTAATTTGATCTTTCTATATCATCTTTTGTAGAGAATGAATCCAATTTTTCATAGTCCATTTTCTTGAGGTATAACAAATCTACCTTAATTCATTAAAATTACTTTTCATATTTTATTTGTTGATAGTGATTCTGCAGGCCACATCTGCATTGGAAAAGGGGCATATTTAATGGAGTGTGGAAGGAGAGGGAAGCTTCAGTTATGTCCTTTCATACTTTCTAAGGTATGTAATAAAATTTTAAAAAAATCTCCATAGAATGTTGTGCTTTAACTTTTTCTTTTGATAATGGATTATTTATGTGATCTCCCCTCTCTTACACACAACCAGAGTCCAAACATACATGTTTTTTTGGGATATGTGGACAATGGATAGATTTACGCTAACCATTTATCTAGAAATTTACACTATAGAAGATCAAGCATTTATAGTTGAATATTTCCTTGCCACTAAATTAGAATTGAAGAGTCAGACTCCTATTTTTCAGGCATATACCTCACTTTTAAATAAATTTATTGTTGACTCTGTATAGACCTTCCATGGGAGGGCAAAGAGTGATTAGTACCATTGCTTAATATTTCTGCAGACCAAGTAAAGATTCCAAATGTGTATAAATTAGTGGCTCCTTGGAGAATCCCAAGCTTGTCCCTATAGTAGCACCAAGAAATTCGTTATTTTGAGTTCTTCATTAGTGCATTGATAGTATATTGTTTATTCCATATAATACCTCAACAATATATGATCAAATTACTGTTAAGCATGTCATAATATTTTGACTCACCCTCTTTTAGAGGGAAACTAAAGTGTGTGTCAAGCTTGCACATCACAATTGTATCATGCAAAGTTTACCTGGGACAAGTTTTGTAGATCTAAGCAGCAGGATACCTATTGGAATTCAAGAGGAAACAATATTACAAAGTGGGAAAGAGGTTTCACAGTTAACCTGGATTTCACATTATGGTTGGAGTCGGTTTGTTGGCAAGATGCTGGATAACCCAACTTCCTTTTTATGACTGAGTGCAAGATTGAATCTCTCAATATATTCCTCACTCAATTGTCATTAAGTGATGGATTTTCGCAGAAGTGTTGCACAACTATAAACTTTACTAGTGTTTCTGTTGAGTCTTCGGAGGTGGTTAGCTTTTCAAAGCACACACGTACAAGAAGAGGAGAAATAATATGGCCAGATAATTTGAAGTTATCTACCTGTGGATAGGGTGTTCCCATTCAGAAACCTGACGACTCGCTCTAATTATTTCTAGTGAACAACTTTCGGACTTACCATGAATTGTGAGACAATTCCAACCCCATAAGTATAAATTTATTATTTAAATCTATACCCAATAGATTAGAATTTTCACAAGAAGAACTCCATTCTTGTTTCGAAAGAACCTGAAATCGACTTGTACCATTCTATTTGATATTTTTTGTATTTATTCGCATCCTTGGTCCGTGACATAAAGATGAAACATGCTATCTTGCATTTTCTATACTAACACTCCTAAAAACTAATAAAGTATGCCCAAATATATCATTTCAAATGATCTGTGTAGCTCACCTTTTGGTTTTTCAATTATCGAAGTTGTTACCTATATTGATGAGAACTTCTACAACCGATACCACAATGACAATATATGTTATAGTTTTATCTCTGTTTCTCTGAAGGTGTTTCTCCTTCAGTAGAGAAACAATACACCGTAGTTTCCATTCATGGGAGAAGTGTGCACAGTAGCAACCTTGGCCTATGTGCGGATGGGTTGAATGCACATTAGACTCTATCTGTTGTTTTGAAGGTGTTTCTCCTTCAAATATACTTCATCTTAGTAGATACTTTCGGTCTTCACCTTTAATTTATGCATGCAGCCTTGGGATACATGTTGTAGATTATAGTTTTCCTATGAGGTTGTAGCAGCGAGGATATAAGTGCATCAATTTTAGGCATATTTAGTATGCTTTTATAGTTTGAGTTAGATGCTCACTTTTCTTTATTTAAGTGCTTTTCTTAGTTATGTTTTATGCACAGATTTATCTTTAAGAAAAAGTTCACAGTAGATAAGGGTTCTATATTTTGAGGAGGGGGCATACTTCTTGGTAGGAGGTACTCTATTCTAGGAAGCTTTTGCCATGTAGGTTAGGTTCTTTATCCAAGAATCCCAAGATGCACCATTCTAGCAATAAGAAGTTCATTTATTTTGAGTTCTTCATTAGTGCATTGATAGTATATTTTTTATTCCATGCAATACCTCAATACTTTATACAGCCATATTTAGTATTATTTTATAGTTTGACTTAGATGCTCACTTTTCTAAATTTAGGTGCTTTTCTTAGTTTTGTTTTATGCACAGATTTATCTTTAAGAAAAGTGCATAGTAGAGAAGGGTTCTATATTTTGAGTAGGGAACACACTTCTAGGTAGGAGGTAATCTATTCTAGGAAGATTTTGCCATGCAGGTTGGGTGCTTTATCCAAGAATCCCAAGAGACACTATTGTAGCAATAAGAAATTATTTTTTTTTGAGTTTTTCATTAGTGCATTGATAGTATATTGTTTATTCCATGCAATACCTCAATATTGTATGATCAAATTACAGTTAAGATTGTCATAATATTTTGACTTACCCTCTATTAGAGGGAAACTAGAGTGTGTGTTGAGCTTACACATCACAATTGTATCATGCAGGGTTTACCTGCCACCAGTTTTGTGGATCTAAGCAACCAGATACCTGTTGGAATTCAAGAGAGAACAATACTACAAAGTGGGAAAGAGGTTTCGCAGTTAACCTGCCTTTCACATTATGGTTGGAGTCGGTTTGTTGGAAATATGCTAGATACCCCAACTTCCTTTTTATGATTGAGTGCAATATTGAATCCTTCAACATATTCCTCGCTCAATTGTCATTAAGCGATGGGTTTTCTCAGAAGTGCTTCACATCTATAAACTTTACCAGAGTTGTTATTGAGTCTTTGGATTTGGTTATCTTTTCAAAGCACACATGTGCAAGAAGATGAGAAATAATATGCTCTATTAATTTCAAGTTATCTTCTTACGAATAAGGTGTTCCCTTCCATAAACCTGACGAATCGCTCTACTTCTTTCTAGTGAACAAAGTTGGGACTTTTCATGAATTGTGAGACAATTTCAACCCCATAACTATTTGTTTCTTATTTAAAGTTATACCCAGTAGATTAGAACCCACACAAGGATAATTCAATTCTTGTTTCAAAATATCCTGCAATCGACTTATACCATGCTATTTAATACTTTATGTATTTCTTCGCATCCTTGAGCTGTGACATAAAGACGCAACAAGTTACCTTGCATTTTCTATACTAACACTCCCAAAAATTAATAAATTATGCCCAAATCTGTCATTTCAAATTATCTATGCATCTCACCTTTTGGTTTTTCAATTATCAAAGTTGTTACCTATATTCATGAGATCATCGGCAACCGAGGCCACATTGACAATATCTTTTAGAGTTTTATCCATGTTGCACTAAAGGTGTTTTTCCTTGAGCAACACTACAATACATTGTAGTTTCCATTCAATGGAGAATTGTACCCAGTAGTAGCCTTGGTCTATGTGCAAATGGTTTGAATTCACAATAGACTTTATCTATTGTTTTGAAGGTGTCTCTCCTTCAATATTACTTCATCTCAGCAGATCCTTCCAATCTACACCTTCAACAAATGCATCCAGCCTTGGGGTACATGCTATAGATTCCAATTTTGTTGTGACGGTATAGCAACGACGAAAGAATTGCATTGATTTTAGACATCTTATTGTTTTTGTATGAAAGCATGCTTGTCTAGTGTTTCCCAAACCTATATAGAGCCATATTTATTCTACTTTTATAGTTTGAATTAGATTCTCACTTTTCCTAATTTAGGTGATTTTCTTAGTACTATTTTATGCACAAATTTATCTTTACGAAAAGTGCACAGTAGAGAAGGGTTCTATATTTTGATCAGGGGACGCTCTTCTAGGTAGGAGGTACTCTATTCTAGGGATCTTTTGTCATGCATGTTAGGTGCTTTATCCTACATAGAGTTCCAAGTCCTTGCCTCCTTGACAAAGTCCTTCCCAAACAAGACACTGGTGGATAGAGTTCCAAGTCCCTAAATTTTCAAAAAACCCACCTGACCCTAGCTATCTAGCTTAAAATACTTTACATTCTAGTAATCTCTTGGTTGTGATTTCATAGAGAGAGCCCTCTTTGGTTTGGTAGGGCTGGCTACCAAACTAAAATCTTTGTCTGTGGTTACCTCCATCGATCTCTTCATCAACCTAAGACATTATAGAGGATAACATAGGGCATGACAACTAGGGAGTGCCAAGGTGTTCTAGTGAATGTAAGGTTCACAAGTCATGGAAAAATCAATTCTATTTGTGAGGTCATGAATGCCAAGGTGTGTTATGGAATGTGAGGGCATGCTAATATGTTCCAAATAGTACGAAGACATGTGAAACAAGCTAAGATGGGCCAAGTGCTAAGGCATGCCAAAATGTACAAGGGTTCCAAGTCATTGCCTCTTGCTCTTCCATATGATATGCACTTATGACATTTACTTTGCAAGATTTGGTGCATTTGATAGTTATAGGTCATTTATAGGTTATAAATGTCTTCAGAGTTTCACTTTTAATTGAGTATTCAACTGAACATATTGATTCTCTTATGCATAACTATTTTTCCCTCCACCCAATTTTCATAACTTCAATAACCATTAGGTAGGGACCTACATCTTCGTTGTTGCTTTACATGTTTATTAAAATATTGCTGAGACTTTAATTTATTGAAACTTGTAGAATTTACAATTTATGAAGTTTCAAGGTCTAATTTTAAAAAATATAATTCTTTAAAGGGTGCTAGCTCAATGGAAGAGCACCCGTTTTACAAGCAGGAGGTTGGTGGTTCGATTCCATCGTGCCCTGACATCCATATGCAATGGAAATGATCAATTTTTGGTGACAAAGGCTCTTTTGACCATCACCAACGAGCTTTGGTGACATTTTTCAACCCTCACCAAAAATATGAAATGGTGATGGTCAACGAATGCCACCATATATACGCATCAGTAATCACAACCTTCAAAGGTCTATAGCCATAAATCATTGTTGTTGATATGAAATGGTGACGGTCATTGTCCGTCATTATAGGCATTATTCATGATGGATATTGAATGTCACCACAACACCTATACTTCTGGTAATGCGGCTTTTGGTGACGGTAAATGAACGTCACCATATATATGCACCAATAGTGATGGCCATTAAAGATCCATTACAAAAAATCATTACTGTTCATATGAAATGGTGATGGTCACTATCCATCATTATATTCAATATTTGTGATGGACCTTGAATGTCACCATAATACTTATCTTTTGGCGATGCCACCTTTGGTGACATTCAATTTTTGGTGACCGAGGCTATGGTCCGTCCGTCACCATTTCTCATATGCAATGGTGACAGTCGCTATCCATCATTATAAATCATTATTTGTGATGAACATTGAATGTCACTGCAACACCTATACTTTTGGTGACACCACCTTTTGTGATGTTCAATTTTTGGTGACGGAGGCTATGATCCATCACCATTGCTCATATGAAATGGTGATGGTCGTTATCCATCATTATAAATCATTATTGGTGATGGACTTTGTATGTCACTACAATACCTATACTTTTTGCGATGCCAACTTTGGTGACATCCATTTTTTGGTGAATAATGCTCTTTTAATCATCACCAATGAGCTTATGATGACATTTTTCGCCCCTCACCAATGTCCTTTTTCCTTGTAGTGTATGACTGGGTAATGCTAATTAATAAGCTATGAGTCCAATTATATCCATAATTTCTCACAACCCACATTATTGTGGTTCTAGTTTTGGATAGGTGCCCATTCTTAGAGTACTTTTCTTGGATTCCCCCACAAATAGACTTGGTCAACTAATTTTAAATTCCTTCCATGTTCTTTTTTTTATGCATAGCTTCTCTGTCTACCTTACGTTGTTTTGATGTTATGTTTTATCCTTTGTACTATCTTTTTCATTTCATGTAAGGCATCCAACCCTATTGTTAGTATATCGTCCACCTGATCCCAACTGAGAGGTGTATGGAATTTTCTTCCATACATAGTTTTGAAAGGGCTCATTTTAATGAATTTTTTTATAAATGTTGTTGCAGGCGAACTCGACTAAATGCAGGAACTCCTTTGATTTTGTAGCTTTTTCCATCACATAAATTCTCATCATGTCCTTCAAAATCAAATTGCTTCTCTCTGTTTTTCCACATGTTTAAGGACGATATGTTATACTAAAATTTAGTTGAGTGCCCATGCCCCCAAAAAAGCCCTTCCAAAATGTTGAGGTGAATTTTACATCGCGTATGACACTATCACCTTTGGTATCCATGTGGGAAAAAAATATCTCTCACGAATATATTAGAAGTTTGTGTTGTACCATAGGTAGATTGCACTGGTATGAAATGGGCTTTCTTACTTAAAGTATCCATGAACACCATGGTGGAGTCATGTGGCCTCTTTTTCCTCGGTAGTCGTGTGATCAAATGTAAATAAATTATTTCCCACTTCCATTGAAGGATAGGTGGTGGATTCAACAACCCTGTAGGGTGTTGATGTTGAACCTTTACCTATGGACACTCTAAGCATTTTGATAAATATTCAGCCACCTTTTCTGCAATTTAACCTACCCAAAAGAAAATATTCCTTAATGTTGGGGTCATCTTTTGGTACCCAGGATCTCCTGCGTATGGTTTCTTATGAAATTTATCAAGTAACATTTGTTTCAAGGCATGTACGCTCGGAACATACAATAGTTTCCTATAAATAAATAACTTTCCATAATTTTATACATAATGAGGAATGTTAATTTGTTGTTTTTTTTGTTGAATTTCCAAGTATTTTGGGTTACTGGGTATGGAGTTCCTAATTTTCTCCATTGATTTTGTATTAGTACTAATAACAAACACTTCCATTAAATTTTAAGCATGTCTGCCCAAAGTGCATACTATATTGTTTTCCTGCCCTTTCATGTGTTTAATGTCAAATTCAAATTCACTAAGAAACGACATCGAGATAGCCTCCCTAGCATTTATATTGGTTCGCCGAAAATATATTTTAGGTTGATATGATGAATTACCAAAGTGAATTTATTTCCTACAAAATAATTCCTCCACATATTTAAAGCACATATCAAACCAACTAGCTCTAAATCATATACAACAGAGTTTCTTTAATGGGTTTTCAAATTTCTAGATGCATAAGCTATCACTTCATTGGATTGCATAAAAACCCCCCATAACCCTTCCATAAAAGCATCAGTGAAAACTGTAAATTCTTTATTTTTATCTACAATTTTTAATATGGGATCCATTGTTAGTAGATGTTTCAGTTTATCAAAAGTCTTCTAGCATTTAGTATTCCACTCAAACTTTACACTTTTTCTTGTAAATATGTGATAATATATGATAATCTTGAAAATCCCTCTATAAATCTATGATAATATCCTGCGAGTCCCATAAATGATCAATTAATAGATACATCCTTTAGTATTGGCCAATTAACCATGGATTTAAATTTTTTAAGGTAAACTCCTAGTCATTCCCTAGAAATGATGTGGCCAAGTATTGTATTCTAATTTCATAAATTTTCCACGTCCAAGAGATTGGCCGATGCGGTGTAAGAGGAAAACAGAAGCAACTTTGAATTATAAAGGAAAAGGCCCCCCGAACTCCTTCTCAAAGCCTTGGCGTACAAAATAATAAACCCCTGGTCCTAGCCCCCGGTTATATTGAAGAATGTCACACAAGGGGATATGATTAATGGGGCGAAAGGGGAAATTAAAAATGATCACTTGTTCATCTATTTTTAATGTTAAAGGATCGTGACTGTGTTGCATAGAGAGCATTGTCACAGAGATTTAAATGGGCAGATGGGATGACAGCTAAGCACTTTAATGGAGCATGGCATAGCTCCAGAGTAGTATGGGGCGAACTAAGAAAGAATTAATGGCACGACATGGTGCTCCATTCCCCCTACATAGAAAAGGACCACTTGGACACACGCCTTTCTCACTCTGCTCCCTATTCCACTGAATAGGTCACTCATGTAGTTAAGGTAGAATTGATAGAAATCAGACGAACAGTAGTGAATCACCTCAAGCAGCTGAAAAGAATCCTTATGATAGCATGGACGTGGCTCTATGCAAGGCCTCCAATGAAGCAGCAAGGGAACACCTCCTCTTTCCTATCGAGATTTTATTTCTTTGTGCATTTATTTCTACATTTTTTCCAACAAAGGGATTTGATCCATGTTGTAATCTTTAGGTAGGTGGTAGCAGAGCCTTACAGAGTCAAGACAGCTAGTCTAGCATGATAACTTGGGCTTGAGGTAAGATATTTCGATTGAAACTCAATTATTTCCCCCTCTTCTTATAAATACAGGAATGAAATCTATAAAGAAGGTTCTATAATTTCTCACCCGCGAGGGTTAGACTTTGTGATACCATCTTTGGCTCATAAATTTGTAAGTGCATGACTTGTATTTTAGACTGTCTTACTTTACACAAGCAAGTCTTTTAGACATCACAAAGAAATGGCGGTGATTCCCCCTTCTAAGTATTACATCATGTTATCCTCCTATTAATTCCATTATCTTCATATTCTTCTCTGTATTCATGATAAATTACCGTTGTTAGAAATATTTCAATACCTCCTCACAGATTTGTTGGTATCAATATGTTATGCATGTGCCTGTAAGTTCCTCACAGATTCATTTGCATCAACATTGTTAATGCCAGTTCCTATTTGGATTATTGAAATTATACCTTTAACAATTTCTCTTCATGAACCATAAGACACATCCTCTCTTCCTCTCATTATATCTCTTTCTAACTCAGATAAGTATAAGAATTCTTAAAGCTGCAAGCTCTATGTGTTATGCATGGAATTTTTAATGCTGTAAAATCCATATGATGAGTTACTCTTCCTCCTCATCCTCTATCATTTAGTAAACAAATCCTATTAGGATGTAATCACCTTTTAAGTAATCGACATCCGTTGTTCTATGTGATACCTCTCGGAATTGTGTGTGTAAGGGAATACTTGAAATACATAGCTTATACCTTTGGAGGAATGAACCAAGCCCCATTATTATCATTCATTACATTACTATTGGAATGTTGCAACCCCCCACATATAATCTCACAAGCACTCCTCTGTTTAGGATTTCCTAGGCACTAGTTACAATCAACCCAAAGTTTGTCTCTAGGAGGCTTTCTATCTCCCCTGCAATACTTGTGCCACAGGGTGCTAGAGTTAGCCACAACACATTCCAAGACCAAATTCAATGGTTATCATCTCATCCTTCGAATGCCATGGATAGCCAATGTTGATGCTTACATAAGTTGCAGGGTGGGGATCATTACCACTAAGAATGGGAATTTGTCCAAATAGTTGTTTTTGTACCCTCTTGCTGAACCATCCCTAGAGCATGACTTACCCTTATGGTGGGAAGAGGATGAGGTAGATGAAGTATACCATAGCACATCCTACCCAATATGTACCATAGTTAATATTATAGGAGTGGGACAACTTGATGAGCATGACCTAATTGACCTAATACTCCATAATGAACCCCCCAACACCCTCCCTCTTAATGGGACGGTGAAGAAATCTGAAGATAACCCTTGCACTGATTTATGCCTAGTTAACTCAAGTCCTGCTCAGATCAAAATGGTAGAATTTGGTCGACCTAAAACATTGAAAATCAACCCCTCCCTCTCAACCCATTAGGAAAATAAGTTGTGTAACATGCTGAGAGAGAACTTAGATGTTTTTTCCTAGATCTATAAGGAAATGAATGGAGTTCACTCTTCGGTGTGTACTCACCACATATACATCAAGGATGACTCCAAAATAGTGTGCCAACATCATAGGAGAATGAACCCAACCATGAAAGACATAGTCAAATAAGAAGTGCAAAGGTTGTTGGATGCATGGTTGATTTACCCCATCTCATCTAGTGAGTGGGTGTTTCCTCTAGTTTTGGTCCTAAAGAAGAATGGGAAATTGATAATTTGTGTGGATTACAAAGAATTAAACAAATCCATTAAAAAATACCATTGATCAAGTCTTGGATGGTCTTCCATGGAAGAAGTTCTTCTCTTTCTTGGATCCATTTAGTGGTTAAAATCAGATCGATATAAGCCTAGATGACAAGCATAAACCCACATTCACTTCTCCTTGGGGTACCTTTTCTTATAGGGTACTTCCTTTTGGATTATGTAATGCCCATGCCACTTTTCAAAGGGTAGTTCTTAGGATCTTTGTTGAGATATTCCATGACTCTGTAGAAAACTATATGGATGATTTCACTCCCTATGGGTGTGCATTCCTAGGGGCACTCTCTAACTTCAGGAAATTATTAGATAAGTGCATTGAAATGAATCTATCCCTTAGTCTTGAGAAGTTTGAATTATTGATGAATTTAGGGACGATTCTAGGTCACTCAATATCTCGGGAAGGACTACAAGTGGACCTAAACAAAATTACTATCATAAAAAGGGTCCCTACTCCTCAAAATAAGAGGGATGTCATGAGTTTCTTGGGCTTGGATGGATACTATAGGATATTTATCAAAGACTTAAGCAAAGTAGCATCACCATTGTTTCAATTACTAGTCAAGGACTCCAAATTTTGCTAGTTATAAAGTTGCCAAGAGGCCCTAGAAATATTAAAGGGAAATTTGACTACTGCAGCCGTAATTAGAGGCCCAAATTGGGCTCTTCCTTTCCACATCGATGTTGATGCATCTGAAAAATATATAGGAGTACCTATAGGCTAGATAGATGAAAAGTTACCTTATGCCATTTAGCTCATTAGAAAAAATCTGTCCAAGGCTAAATTGAACTACATTGAGATTAAAAAGGAAGTCTTTGATATTGTCACTCCCTAAACAAATTCAGATACTACATCACTGGTTATCAAAAATTTGTGCATACTAACCATGTTCCCATCAAATAATTAATGATAAAACCTTATGTGATTGTTAAAATTATTAGATGGTTGGTTTCATTATCACATTTTGATTTAACTGTCGTTGATAAGGAAGGTAGAGAAATTGTAGTTGAATTTTTTTTGTCTAGACTGACTTTTCCTGTAGGTGAAGAAGGAGTGGTCGATGATCAGCTACCATACGAGCATTTATTTTCTATTTCAGTTCATTCCCCATGGTTTGTTGACATACGCAACTACCTAGTTCCTGGACAGTTCCCTCCAAATATGTCATCCAAGGAAAAGAGGAGAATTGTAAGGAAGAGTGTAGCATTTGGTTGGATTTGGGGCAATCTCCTCAAGTTAGGCCCAAATAAAATTTTTAGGAGATGTGTCAGGGAGGAGGAAGTGTTTGAAATCCTTCTATCTTGTCATGATGGGACTTGTGGAGGTCACTTTGCAACCAAGATGATAGATTTCAAGGTAATGCAAGCATGCTACTACTGGCCCACTCTCCACCAAGATGGAAGAAGACACACCAGTCACTGTGATCAATGCTAGAGAATGGGGAATCCTAATCCCAATGATGGAATTCCCTTTTAGCCGTAGGTGGATCTATAGACATTTGATAAGTGGGGCATGGATTTCATTAAGCCCATTCATCAACCATCAAGGAAGAGAAAGTATGTAATTGTATGCACTAATTATTTGACATATTAGGATGAGATCAAGGTTATCAAGGTAGAAACAGAGGACAAAGTGGATAAGTTCTTAAGGGAGAATATATTTTACAAGTTGGGGTACCATAGAGAACTAGTCACTGAGCAGGGAGTTCAATTCATATCACATATGATTGATAATTTGTTGAGGAAGCATAAGATAAAACACAGTAAGTCAACTTCCTATCATCCTCAGGAAAATGGACAAGTATAGGTCACTTACAGAGCATTAGAAGGTATCCTCCCTAGGGCTATGAGTAGTAGCAAAAAATATTGGGCTGATAGACTACTGGAGGCCACTTAGGCCTATAATACAACCTAGAAGACAACCCCTGGTTTCACCCCTTATGACATCGTCTATGGAAAGAAGTCTATGCACTCCACTGAGTTTTAGTACAACACTTTTAAAATGACAGCATAATTGGATTTGGGTGTTACAAAGGCACAACAAGAGAGGCTATTCCAGATCAATGGTTTGGATGAAAGAATGATGCCAACCCTCCTACACACTGAAGTTATTCAAGTACAAAGGAAGGTTTGGCATGAAAGTAACATCAAGGACAAGGTTTGTCAAGAAGGGGACTCAGCTCCGCTATATGACTCGAGGTTCCATGACTTCAAAGGAAAATTGATGACTAGGTGGTTGGGCCCATATCTAATAGAGAAGTCCCATGACAATGGGTATTTCTAAATTAGGACCATTGATGAGGAAGGTATTCCCTTTCTTGTTAATGTATACAAATTGAAAGCCTATAAAAGACCTTTATCTAGGAAAGAGTTCATTAGTACCGTTAGTAAGGAGGTAAATGTGATTGGAATTGTCTTAGCTTTGAGGTGACACAATTCTTGATGACTGTTTTTATTCTTGTGAGAAAAGAAAAAAAAAAGAAAAAAATAATAAGGGGCCCATATGAAAACCTTTATAAGGCATTTGAGGCCAGCCCTTGGGTTGAAAACTTCCTTGAGGTAGCCTGGGAGTGAAAAAAAAGTTAGATAAAAAGATCCTTGGGTGAAAACTTCCTTTGATGTGCCTAGGGCATGCAAGCAAGCTAAAAACCTCTTCCGGACAACTTTTGTGTCCTTAAAAAAAGAAAAAGGAAAAAAGATAAGAAGAAAAAAAAATCAAAAAATGCCATGGTAGGGACCTCAAACCTTCCCACTAATAAATACTATGATTTTGCAGGTTTTTGAAGGCAATAAAACAATTAGAGCTATCAGGACAACATGCCAAGAATCATCTCATTTTTTCCTCCATCCACTTCATCTCATTCATTCCTACCATGTCCCCATCACTCATCTCCATTTTCAGGGATCGCAAATCATTTTTAAGGAATTTTCTAGCTTGCTATAGGATGCTCTGTAGCTGCTACAGGAAGATCCTGTAGCACTATAGGATGTATAGAAATTCTACAAGAAAGGGGTCCCTATAGGAAAATCCTTATTAAATACTATTCTAGGTAATTCACCCATCATCAATGGTCCAAGCCATCATATCCATACCTAGCTCTGTGTCATTCGAAAAAACACTAGAAAATGAAAAGATAGGAAAACAGAGGCCCAGATGACATGTCCTCCCTTGCGTCATCTATTCACCACTCAATTTGAGTCTTGACCATCATTCTCCAAGCCCTACACCACTACCTAACCTCCCTCTAAGAAAAAAATACTAAAAACAAGAAGAAAAAAGAAGTTGGAGAATTTCCTGTAGCAACCACAAGATCTCTTGTATTAGCTTGTATCGCCTCTACATCCAACTTGAGCCTCCATTCCCCTTTACAACTAGATAAAGGGGGAGCACCAACATCTCTAAATACATTATTTCTCCTAGCCAAAGCTCCACAAAAACAACAATAGTAAATATGTACCAAGCACCTGTAGAAATTGAACAATGGGAAGTCAACTACATAGGCAGAAAGAAATGAATAGGAAGGACAAAAAGGAACACTTAACTAAGCAGCAACATGGCAAGCCAATCCTCCAAGAATGCATATATTAGTAAAGGTAGGCACATTTATGGCCACTCATCCAAATATTCATCGAGTACGATATGATGAGAAAATATAAATTTTGAGAAAGGTCATTTTTTATAAGATAGACGTTACGAGTTAACTTGGCCACCCTTAACTCAAGATCAAAAATTGAACTCCTAGTCAGCATGCCATGTTGGAGTGTCAAATCAGTGGGCATCAATGAAAAATATGGTTGATTTAGTGATGTGAGAGTGGGTGATGATTAAAAGGGGAAAGTGCATGATCACTAGTAGTGAGCCAACGTTTCCAATGAGAAAATCCACAACCACTCCTAGCATGCATAACACTCCAAGCCTCGATCATAAACAACATAAAATTCAAAACTTCCATGCACTTGTTGCTCATTTAGAAACCAGAGAGATTGGGACCAAATGAGAAACCATCTCAGAGTCAAACCATGTTTTTGACACCCTACAGGAAATAGAGCTATAAGAAGCTACAAGAAGCACTAGAATTCCACTAGAATTATGTAAAGGGGTTCCTAGGTGTTATGCTCCACAATGTCGTAGGATGATGAAGAGATCGATAGAGGTAACCAGAGGCCAAGATTTTAGTTTGGTAGCTATCCCTACCAAACCAGAGAGGGCTCTATCTATGAAATCACAGCCACAAGATGACTCAAATATAAAGGATTTTGGGCTAGTTAGCTAGATTCATGTAGGTTTTGGAAAATTTAGTGTTTTGTTGCAGGATAAGGGAAAAACCAGGTAGCTAGGTCAGATGATCAAAGGGTTACAACAACAAATATATAAAGGAGAAAGGTAGCAATACATTTGTGATGGATCTTAGGGTTTTCTAGTGTAATGTAGTGTTTATAAGACACAAAATATCTTAATGAGCATGAAACATGAATTCATTAAGCAAGAGAGAAAGTAACACATAATTATTTTCCATCAAAACAGAGCTTTATGCAAAAAAATATGTTAATAAACTGTAAGGAAAACCATTGAGTAAATGATGAATGGAAAGAGAAGATGAATATATTTCATATAAAACTGTAACATATAGAAAACAACATCAAAAAATTACTTCACATGAATTCCTAAATAATAGATGCAAATTGTACCCTTTGATTTCCAGAAATGTCCAAGTACAAGCTACAATAATTTTCTCCTCTAATGTCCAACCTATTCTATGATAGATAAACTGAAACATAAATACCAAAACAACCACTCCCCACTCTCAGCAGTCAAATCCATGACCTTAGGAACTATTTCGCGATCTTTTCTAACCAAACCCTAATCTCTAGGGAAGTTGAAGCAATTTCTACAATTACTTTGACTGCAACCTCTGTCAAAAATGAAGCTCTCTTTACATCAAAAAAATACTAACCATTCATTAATAAATCATATTTACATTTCCATTTACCCTCACATTGATCTACTTCACCATTTTGACATTTACCAAAGTCGAATGAGGAATTACAGAAAGATTACAGACTAACAATTTCACAAAAAACTTAGAATTTTCCAGAAGCGCAGTGAACTATTGGAGGCTGTTTTGGAGTGTTGTTTTGAAGTCCCAACCCATATATGAAGCCTATTTTGGAAATATGAGAGAGTTTATATGAATTTTGAGTATTTTTTATCTCAAAATGACTCATTTTTCGTTGAGATATGGCCATTTTTCCAAGATGACTCTAGGTGCGTAGTGAAATGGAAAAAGAGGGGGAGGAAGGTGATTTTTAGCCTCTTTTTTGCAAAATTCTAAAAAACTGAACCTTGGATTAGGAAAGTGAGAAAATGGGTTTTGATAGGAGGTCAAGATATTTCCAAAAATTTTGAATTTTTTATCATTTATGGCCTTGAGGAAAAATCACAACGTGAGCTCGCCGCTCACCTAGATAGAAAATTACCAAAAGCTGAACATTTGCACCAGTTTGCACCAAAACACCAAAATTTCTCCAAATGCTCTCAAAATTTGATCAAAGATGCGTGATGAGGTGTGATATGCAACCATGGATGTATCAGCAAGAAAATCTAACTTACCCTTATCCTTTTGGATGATTAGATTTAGGGTTTCCTTGAGTTTGCTTTCAACTACTTGATTCTCACCTTGGAAACTTGATTCCTTGTCTAATAATGGATGACCATCTTCTTTTGCCACTTGTTATCCCTGATAGCCTTTTCAAGTATCTTCTCAAGGTGGCAATCAACCATTTCCAGCCAAAACTTCATGTCTTCATTTATTTCCATGGCAATCCTCTCCTCAAAGGTCAATTCTTCCATTGGTGGCCTTTATTCTCTTTCCTTCGGAAGTGCCTCCTTAAGACCGATTATTATTGGTATTTTTCTTGCCACATGATATTCGTGCTACTCAGTGTCATCACTTTCCAGCAATTACTTTCCCTTCATCTCTTGTTTCATGGCTTTGAATTCGTCTTTCTCCATAGCTAGTTGTTTTTCCTTAAGTTGGTTGTTTTCTTGCTTAAGGAATGAAATGATGAATTTGACCCTTGCCAAATTGTCATTGAGCTCCATCATTTGAGAATCATTCTCCTTGATGAATTGTTGTAGTTTTTGACACTCATATTATGCCTCCAAGACAACTAGGTAAAAATCATGCTCAATGAGATCCTCATCATGCAAAGAAGCCTCATGATATGTTGGTGATCCCTGTTTTGCTCATGTAGTAAGCTTGACCCCTTCCCCAATTTTAGGAGAAAACATAGGCCTTCTGTCTCTTTGATGTGTCTTGGTCACCTCAGGCCTAGGTTTCATGGAAACCTCATCATGCTTGCTTGAGGGCCCAACCTCCATTGACTCTGCTAACATAGTTTTGTGCTGGCTTGGTTATATGCATTTTCAAATCTGCCTTAATAAAATTGTCCCATGTCATCTTCTTTTCTATCAACTAATGGAGAACTAGAACCTTTATCAGGCTATGATGAAAGAGACTGGGATAATTCACTTTTCCTTTCAATTTCACCTATTCAGATATTTTGGTTAAGCTCCTATACAAGTAAGTGCACAAATTGAGATACTTGGATACTTTAAAGTGCATGAGAAACCTTATGTGGTATCGATATAACCTGGAAAACATGCCCTCACATGTAAAAAAATTCATGACAAACTTCATTAATGGTGAATATCTCTCCAATAAGTATCTGAATGGGAAAACATGTCAGTGAGTTTCCTTGTAATATGATTTCAGGTAGGGTTTGTACTCTTCTAGGTTTAGGATCATGACTTTGAACCAATATTCATAATGGTTTGGTATGCCTGTAGCTTGAGAGAAGGCATCTGCTAAAAAAATGAAATCAATCCCTACAATGGCGATCTTATCTTCCTTCAAGGTGTGGGAAAATATACATGTAAGATGATCATGGTGACCCACTTCCTGCACTTTTTGACAAAACTCTAAAAAATTGACATCTTCAAAGCATTTCTTAACAAAAGGGAAGGAGGTCATTTCATTGCAATTATAGGGATCAAACCTCAATATATTTCCTCCCTTATTCTATTTCCTCTCCTCTGATGGTGGTCAATTAGGCTCCATACTTTGAAACCTTAGGTGGAGGGCACGCAAAAACAGTGAAATTTGCTGCTGTGAAGGAATTAGGTGATACGAGGGATTGGGGAATTGCCTAAATTTTTAAGGAAAATTAGGAAGGTAGGGTATGATGTCATTGAGTAAGGGAAGAAGGAATTTTGGGAAATGAGTAAAGGAAGTGGGTGGAAAAGGCAAAATCATAGGCCTACCCTAGAAAGAGATATGGTAGACTAGGGTTTAGAGGAAAATGATAGAAAATGAGGGGATAAGGCTTTGCGATGGATGGAGATGGTTTATTAGCTGAAAATAGAGGCGTAGGGACAAGTAACCTAGGGATTAGGACATAAATTAATCATTTGAAGATCAAGAGCATGAAAATCTTGTAAACCCTAGGAGAAGAAGTATTTGATCAATTTATTGACATACGAGGCAAAGGAGATTATGAAAATGATTAAACTTACTTTTTTTATAGAGTCTGGAGGATGAAATGAATGAATAGGATATTTTAAAAGTGGATTTTGGTGGTGAAACACAATTTTTGCAGAACTCTGCCATGTGTTGAGCGAAGGCATCTTGTGCAGAGCATGTTGTCCACGTGCATAGCGTAGGCTCTCTATGCACATTGAGTTGTCTTCCAACCCACTTTTGGTGGCCTTAGAGTGCTCTAAATTTTGAACTTGATAGCTCATTGGAACACTCTTGAAGTATGATACAAAATGGATGCCTCACAAATGTAATTTGGATACTCCAACAAGGAGAAAATTCGAGTTTCCCATGGTTACTCCAAAAATGCAGGGTGTCTCTAAAAAAAGCGTAGCGCCAACTTACAGAGCACTTTTGATCGCCTTCCTAGAGGCATATTTGGTTGAAAGTGGAATGGTTGAAAATATTATGATGTATGCTACACAATAGAGTCCCTAAAAACTGCCAAAACCTTCTCCAAAACCCTAAAAAGTTGTCTTGAAGTCACATTGTCCAGAAGTGTAACAACTCCCCAGGAGCAAGTGTAGTTTGGTAATTTATCTCAAATCATGATACTTGTGCATAAATGGAAGGAAATTTTTGTTACTTGACATATCATTGATAAAAACCTCTTTCATTTTTGTAAAATTATTCTCCATTTTCTCAGAAAGATATTTTGAAGAAAAAATGTCCCTATGAGAAATGATGAGACAAGGTAGTGTAGTGTAACATTGTCTTATTTGAAATAAAAGATTACCTTTACCTTTATTTTCCATTCCCTAAGTTGTTAACTCCCTTTACCCACTAAATCACATCATGGACATGTTTTTGTTTTGACATATGGTATCATGATGACACATGGAGTGAAACCCTAGACCATGACCTAAAATGAGGAATTTAACCATTCCATGACCCAAGACATTTAAATGAAGATATGATACCTCGAAGAACTCAATGGCCATGATGATCGATGAATACCATGAGTAAGTGAGGGGAGCAACAGTGACCTAGACACAACAACCAGTGACCAAATTTTTATTTGAAGACTCATTGAAATGACAAAAAATTGACTTGATACCTAAACAACGCCTTCTAAGAGAATATTTGATCACTGGTGTTATAGACATTTTTGTACCTTACAGATCTAAGCATGAAATTTCCATAAGCCAAGGGCTCCTAAGTCCATAAAAGTGTTGTTCTAACTCCTAAAGGAACAAGGTCAACAAAATACAGCTTCTCCCAAAAGTTCTCCACCAGAAACTGCTCAGAATAAGTCAAATCAGGATCATTTCAGCCGCTCCACTGGCCAAGTGCGTTGCATAGCACCTAAGTCCACTAGCTAGGTGCGTTGCAATGCACCTAAATGCACTACCAGGGTGCGTTGAGTGGGAAATGACAAGTGGCAGAGTCATTCCACGAGGTGGAGAGACAATGGAAGCTTCCAGAATCTTCTCCAATGACACTTGCCTCACTGAATTCGACCAAGGATGAGTAAGAGGCTCTCAGTCTCCAAGTGGAAGCAAGAACTGACAGAGAGAAGCCACTAATTAATTCATGAGCTGACTCATCCTCCTTGCATACATCTATATATGGATTCCTCATCCCAGAGATCCAGAGGCTGGAATTTTGCACATTGTAAGGAATTGCTGTTGGTTTTGAGATACTTATCAGAGAATTGGGTGATCTATGCTTTGTTGGGGTTGAAGAAGGGATTTCTTTGCTGGGAGGTTGATGCTGGGTCAGGAATCATCGGTTGTAAATCCTCCTGGATCTTCTTGTATATCAATAAGACTATTTGAGTTTCTTCTCCATGCTTGTGTTTCATTGATGCTTGTTACATTTGTATGGTTAACTTAAATCTGATCCTAAGTTGTTTGTGAATATAAACCCCTGTCTTTGTATAGTTTCCTTCTTCTGTGATCTTACAGGTACTTGGTGAAGCTGGGAAAGTGAGAGAGAAGGTAGCTGGAAGCTGTCAAAGAGGAGAGAGATTGGATCAAAGGACTAACGCAAGACACAGGTTGGTTCATTCTAATCCTCTTTGTTTATAGTTCATAAAGAAGAATACAAAAGTAGTTTCTTTGTTTGTTTCTAAGGTCGCTGTCACACCTTAGTGGGATAGAGCAGATCTAGATAGACACTTTTCCGGATAACAAAATGGCGACTCCGCTGGGGATCGTGTCTAGTTAGTTTGTTTGTGTTTCTCTTGTTGTTTGCTTCATAAACTTATAAGTAGCAATCGAACTGCATTTGCCATTAACAAATGCAAAGTAGGCATCTGCTGCTTCAATCCACTCACTGGATCTGTTTATGATTTGAAAAGCTGATTCATAAACTAACTGATTGCCCTTGTGATAGCTCTTAGAACCCCCCCTTAGATCTACCTCTGATTACGCATTACTGATTGCTTTTACTTGGCCAAAAACCATAGATTAAACTGCAAACCGTGACCCAGAACCCAGATAGAATTCTCGTTTCTGCCCCAGTGTAGGCTCTGTGAAGAGGTTCTGCATTTCAACACACTTCCCGAGAGGGCTACCTGCGCTGCAATGCAGTTTCTCTGTGTAACAGGTGCGCTGATCAGCCTAGCCTTGTGCAGCTGAGGTTCTTTGCTTCATTTTTCCAGTTTTGTCTCTGATTTTTGCAGCCTGTGATCAGTATTTCACTGTTTCAAACCCCCTTTCCTTACTGATATTCCACCTCAATTGTACAAAAAAACTGTAGATGTTTTTATGTGTTTGTTACGTCGTTTACAGTTTTCCATTGCAAAAGTAGAATAGTCGTATTGTCGTCCTTTGATTTAGATCTGTCGCAAGTGTCGATTTTGATCGTAGGAGAAAGTTTATTTGTTGTTGATAGTTGATTATGCTTTTACTTTTGCCTTTGGCTTGAATTTGTGACTTCCTAGTGTCGAAAAGAGTATTTATTTCAAAAACATAAAGTGTCGTAATCATCTCTACCTTTTGATTTCAAAAAGAATCTTGTTTGTGTTTGTCGCTTGAAAGAAAATTCAGATTTGTACATCAGCTTTCTTTTTAGGCATTAATATTAAGAAAGTGAGAAGCAAAACACATGCATGTGCATTTGCATATTGGCAGTCTGTTTGGCTTGATTTAGGAAAGTGCATTTACAGTGTGCTCTTTTCTCTTTGCGAAAAGATTGTGTCTTTCTTTTCCCTTAGTAGCTAGGATTTTCATTGCTGAAAAGAGATAAAAGTTTGTTTATCATCTTTAGATTGCATTTTAGGAATTACATCTACATCTCGTGGTGATCCCAAAAGGAAAACTTCATAAGAATGATCAACTTAAAATAAATCCAATGAACTTAACAACGCTTTGGAACTTAACGCACAACATTTAGAGGTCTAGGCTAGAGACGTATTCCGGCATCGTAAAGGCTCGTAACTGCTGTCCTCACTGATGGTTGGGTGATTCCTCCACTTTGAGACGATAAGTGCCAGTACAGACTTGTGCTCCCACATACCGTTCAGTATATATTGGGAGACCCCTGTAGGCTTAAATCCTTTATCCATAGGAAGCCGTGTCGGCCGCCCTACTGATTGCAATGCACCAAACACAACATTCAGGAAGATTGATTGTCGTACCGTAAAAAGTATTCTGTAGTTTTGCGATTGGTTTGGTACTCCCTCTACCTAGACCTCCAGAGCAGTCCCTTTCGTTCCTTTTTAGACTCCTTAATGGAAAAGGTCCATCTGAGCACTTGTCACTTCAGGCTCATTAAAAATCGAAGGAGACTAGAGTCATCTTTTGTTTTTTCTCGACTCTTAAAAACTGAAAAAACAAGTTGTGTCAAAGCGTGTTAAAATTTATTTTAAACGAAATATTCATACCCTTTTCCTACGTTGATCTTGGGTTGAGAAAATGGAGCCTACCAACCAAGGAATTCCCCTTGGTGGAAATCCTAGTCCTTTCTCCTCTTGGGGAGATGTTGGTGCACCCCATATGGCCACATTGTTGCTTCCAGGACTGACAATTGTCTTGCCAGTATGGCTCTTCTCAACCAATGTCATTCAGAACACCACCATTCCTGACCAATCGAATCAACAATTAGACGAGTCCAGAGTTGCCCACCAGCCTTCTACTTCCTCTAATTCTTCCTCTCCTCCTTCCTCTTCGCTTGATGGAACTGGTAAAGCTAAAAGGCAAGTTCTTAAGGAGAAGAAGGAAAAGAATAAGAAAGAGAAAAAGAAGAAGGAGCCAAAGTCGAATGGTGGAAAACGAGTCTCGTCTAACGAAGATCCACACACTGCACCGACTAGGCCTAAATCGCCATGTGTCATTTGCAAAGGAGACCAATTTCACAGAGATTGTCCTTGCATCCCTCGGATACTAAGGGACTGGTCTCCTCGTTTGCACAACCCGGTGTTGTCAACCTCTGGTGATCATGTTGAAAGCACACCGTCAACTAGTGAAAGTGAAGCCCCAAGACAAAAGGGGAAAGCTAGATTTCCTTGTAAACTGTGCGAAGGCAACCATGCCCTCTACCGTTGTCCCTCCTTAGACGAAGCTAAAAGAGTTTTGGATGATCGTCCCGTTTCACAGTTACGACTTCCTCCTGGATATAAAAAACTCTTGCCGAGTCTGTCACTAGTTGAGAATCCAGCTGGCCTGCTCAGGTGGTCGGCTGAAGCGCTTATCATTGAAGATAAACCAACTGAATCCATACCAGACGAAAGTCAAAAGGTCGAGGCGGCAGTTGACCTGGTCTTGCCTTCAGAGGTTTTATCTTCGGATGATACAGTCATTGAAGAGAATAAGGATGACACCGTCCAAATTCTCTTCATCAACACAGACTCCGACGAACATGGGGGAAATCTACCCGTTCCTTTACCGCAGGAAGGAAGTTCGTCAGAGCCATACCCGGTCGTCTACTCGGTCCCACCTCCAAGCAACCTAGTTGTCTCCTTCAACTGGAATCAACTAGGCAAACCCCGTTTACCAGCAAGCATACCATTCCGAATTATCGTTCAAATATATAGAATGGCCATGGCTGGTACCATCATAGATGAGGGGGCTTCTGTGAGTATACTTTCCTCTACTGCTTGGAAAGCGCTTGGTTCGCCATCGCTTTTGCCTGAGATGAGAAATCTGACAGGCTTTGATAAAGGAACCAATCAACCTTTAGGGATCCTTCCCGAAGTGCCCATAACATTGAGAGGGAAGACAGTTCGCATAAACGTAATGGTAGTTCAAGGACCCTTGGATTATAACCTACTCCTTGGAGGAGACTATATTTCTTTCATGGGAGCCATCGTCTCCTCACTCTTTAGAGTAATGTGTTTTCCGCACGAAGGAAGAGTGGTCAAGCTCGTGGACCAGCTTTCATTTCCCGGATCACGCATAGGAAATAGTCATATACCATCCCTAAATGGTCTTTTCACACAAGAAATGTCTCAATATCCAGTCCGTCCTCCCGATGAGCGCGAGTAATTCGTAGGGATATGACTGAAACCCAGGGGGCATGCATCCTAGTCTGCTTTGGCAGGAAAACTTCGGGTATAGGGTAGGTTTCCGCGGGAGAATATGGCTGGTCTATACCCCGTCCGTCAGTGGAAGAGGGGTTATTCTAGAATAAGATTCTCTTGTCAAAGTTATGTGAGTTGGCGGGCATCGTCGCTCACCTTTGTTTATCTCGGTAGACATCGCCGAAGAAGTGTTTTGTTTACGCCGTAAATAGAACAATCTTTGGGTAACCTGTAAGAGGTAGTGAGACCTCGAAACTCTATTTTATACCTGGGGGCATGCAAACCTTTTGGAGTGCAAGCAAGGGGCGGCTATTTATTTTTTAAATTTTTAGGACCTCTAAGCCTTTAAACTCGTAGTATTAGTCGTCACCTAACTTGCATAAAGAATGGATGTGGGGCAAAAATCTAAAAGTTGCAGTTTTTATATGAGACATTCTTATCATATGACTGGATTAATCGAGTAGTTTTAGCGCATAGTTCAAGCTCGTTAAAAAAATAAACATAAGACAAGAGCAAATGTTTCCACCCGCATTTAAGCTCATTAAAAAATGAACTATTCCCTGGTAAATAATCACCGTGAATGTAGCATTTCAGCCATTAAAGCCTTGGTCATGTTTGCATCGTCGCCTCCACTTTTCCATTGGCCGATCATTCACCTCCATTTGATTGTTTACCCATTTTGAGGAACAGCTGCGGAGAGTGATTTCACTAGCCATCCTTGTGACACTACCATGATTTGAAAATTCCAAACCTTACCTAGAATCAGTTGCTACCCATTTTATCACTCGTTCCTCAAAAGACGAGTCTTCATTAAGATCTTTTCAACTGACTCGTAAAATATGAAAACATTGCCGAGTTTTGGCCTTCCATCTCGTTAAAGCGACAGGAAGTGCTATCCCTCCTCTAGATTTTAATCTTTTTGGACCTGAGGGATTATTGCACAAAAAGATCGAGCGCTTGTTTTGTTCGGCTCGTTAAAGCGATCGAAAATTCATCCCTTCTGTATTGTTTTATACTTTTTCGGACTTAAGGGATTAGATGACAAAAAAGGAATTTTGGAGTTACCTTTACGTACCTTTCATACTCTCTAAAAATTAAAAGGACCGAGTTATCTTTGTCGTTAAATTCGTTAAAAAGATTAATAGCAACAAACTTGTCTTTAGACGAGAACGACTTTCACTATCGCTAGGCTCGTTAAAACATAGCTATGGGTTTGCCCGAAGGGAAAATTATAGAACAAGCATATGTTATCCTCCTCAAGCTTGACAAAAATAAAGAGGTACTGGTTAGCAATGACTGGGGAAAAATTGGGAAGAAAACTCAAAGAATCTTTATTGGTAGCAAGTCGCTCTTGAACATGACACTTCCACTCCGTGCCCGAGTTGGGTTGGGTTGTTTCATTCACCGGTCACATCGCCATGGTCTCGCCATACCATCCACATTTGGGGTTAATGCTACCAATCCATCACATAAGTGTCGCCGACATGTTCAAGAGAAGTCATCCAGAAAGGCCACCTGTGTCCTGCCCACTACAATACATTATACTCCATTCTTTCATGACCGCCACCCTGAACCATATATCATCAGATTGTTTTCACCTCCATCAAAATCATTTGCTTTGTTTCGTGTCATTGATGTCGGATTCATTAAGGCCCTCCTATGATGGATCACTTCTTGTCGACATCAGCTCATTATCCAAGAAGTTGACCTAGGAAAACCCCATCCAGTACTTTGAAGCTTGCATGCCTCAATGGAAAGTTTCTCACTTCCGACGACAGGTATACATCAATGACCTTCGACCGAAAGATTTTGCGTGGTGTTCGACGCCAAGTCCTTTATTCACACCATGTGAATTGTACTGCAGTACCTTAAGGGACATTATCATTATCGGTGATTCCTCTCGCGCTTGTTAACATTTTACATCATTGACTGGTAATCAAGCGATGTCTTTCCATGTTCGACTTCAAAACATTTCTCACATGGATCGACTTGTACTTCGAGTGAAGATCGGATGAGATTGAAGACCCGGATCTAGTTTCATCCATCCGGGCTGCGATATATATTCAGGAAAATAAAGACATTGAAGTGTACAACATTGCAGCACAGCTAATCATCCTACCAAAAGGATGATGGCTCTATCAGAATCATCAGTCTACCATCGGACGATTGTCTGTCCTATGTACATGAAAATGAATTTATAAAGCTGAGCATGGGAATGCCCACCTCACCTAGATCATGAAAACAATATGAAGATAATGTATTGTATTGTATCTTATTACAGGTCTCCTCCCAACATTGAAAGAACTTCGGATCCTCCTAATAAAGCATTTCACCTGATAAACGGCCTCATACTTTACGGGGAAACTGTTGTAGACATTTTTGTGCCTTACAACTCTAAACATGAAATTTCCATAAACCAAGGGCTCCTAAGTCCATAAAAGTGTTGTTCTAACTCCTAAAGGAACAAGGTCAATAAAATACAGCTTCTCCCAGAAGTTCTCCACCAGAAACTGCTCAGAATAAGTCAAATCAGGATCATTTCAGCTGCTCCACTGGCCAAGTGCGTTGCATAGCACCTAAGTCCACTAGCTAGGTGCATTGCAATGCACCTAAATGCACTACCAGGGTGTGTTGAGCGGGAAATGACAAGTGGCAGAGTCATTCCACGAGGTGGAGAGACAACGGAAGCTTCCAGAATCTTCTCCAATGACACTTGCCTCACTGAATTCGACCAAGGATGAGTAAGAGGCTCTCAGTCTCCAAGTGGAAGCAAGAACTGACAAAAAGAAGCCACTAATCAATTCATGAGCTGACTCATCCTCCTTGCATACATCTATATATGGATCCCTCATCCCAGAGATCCAGAGGCTGGAATTTTGCACATTGTAAGGAATTGTTGTTGGTTTTGAGATACATATCAGAGAATTGGGTGATCTATGCTTTGTTGGGGTTGAAGAAGGGATTTCTTTGCTGGGAGGTTGATGCTGGATCAGGAATCATCGGTTGTAACTCCTTCTGGATCTTCTTGTATATCAATAAAACTATTTGAGTTTCTTCTCCATGCTTGTGTTTCATTGATGCTTGTTACATTTGTATTGTTAACTTAAATCTGATCCTAAGTTATTTGTGAATATAAACCCATGTCTTTGTATAGTTTCCTTCTTCTGTGATCTTACAAGTACTTGGTGAAGCTGGGCAAGTGAGAGAGCAGGTAGCTGGAAGCTATCAAAGAGGAGAGAGATTAGATCAAAGGACTAGCGCAAGACACAGGTTGGTTCATCCTAATCCTCTTTGTTTATAGTTCATAAAGAAGAATACAAAAGTAGTTTCTCTGTTTGTTTCTAAGGTCGCTGTCACACCTTAGTGGGATAGAGCAGATCTAGATAGACACTTTTCCCGATAACAACTGGTGACTAACATGACTGGAAGGCACTAACACTAGGGTAAAATTGGTCAGAAATTCACAATATCCCAGGAATCACAGTGAAAAGTAAGTGGCCCATCTCTCATGTGTTCATGATTTGGTAACTAAAAGAAGAACAGAAAAGACTCCACAATCTTCTTGTAATTGGAGTGGGCTAGCAAATTAGGTAGAATTTTGTGAAATTTAAGGGAATTGTGTGGATATAGAAAAGGGTATACATTGCACTCATCTACCAAAAACACTTTAACCTCTGAGCCACCATGTAAATCAAACTAAAGCTAGCCTACAAAACTCTTGCATTTAGCTATAAGGAGAGAAGAGAAATGGGAGGGGGATTCAGTAGAAGAGAACCCATAGATACAACAAGTATTCACATTCATCCACCTATGGTAGATATCTTTAGGAGACATCATTGGTTTGGCTTGTTTATGTTTCTCAAGGGGGTACGATGATGATATAACCCATGAGTTTTCCATGGCACTCAAACCTCAAGAAAGAACAAGTACCACTACTATGGTGAGAGGGTTTTCCATTACGATCAACCCTCAAGTGATTAGGAGAATAACCACACTTCCTTAAGGGGCACAATGAAGGAGCGAGGACAAGGCTAGAAACACCTTTGCTAAGAAAAACTTCATCCTAAATCATAAAGATCCAATTGAAGAAAAAAAAGGGGTCACGAGGGACAGCTTTCCCTATCCTTGGGATTAGGTGAGCTACGACATACTCAAATACATATCTTGTGAAGGGACGTTCTTTGTAGTCTATTTTTACTGATTCAATCCCTTAATTAGTTGAGGTTCAAATCTTATTTACCCATAAACTTAAGGCTCAAGGTGTCCTATTTCCCACTGTAGTCAATTATAGACATGATCTATAAGATGCAAGAAAGGAAACATCAACAATTAGCACATGATGGACTCATTAAGCTGATAATGGAGGATGCCTTGAGACAATTCAGAATTCCTACTATTTGGTCCACATTTAGAGACATGGATAGAGATTATATCCTTGAAATCCAAGTCCTTGAATATGGTGGGACCCCAACCTCTAGTGATGAAGAGGAAGTAGAAGAAGATGAAGAAGAAGAGCAGGAAGAAACAGACAAAACAAAGAAAGAAGGAGAAGAAGAAGGAGAAGAAGAAGAAAAATAATAATAGCAATAAGAAGAGGAGGAGCATAAGGCAGAGACCAACCTTGACGAATATATTAAAGAAGGGGAGAGATCTCCAATATTGTCTCTTGAGCCCACTGAAAATGAGGTAATTGATTATTTGGCTACCTTGAGCACACCCATCAAGTCCAAGATGAAAAGACAAAGGTAAATTCCCCTCTATTTTAAAACAAGAAGAGGCACCAATATTAAGAAGGGAAATCAACAAAAACCTACAAGAAATCCCATCCTAATTGAAGAGTCACCAAAAAATTAGGAAGATCTAGGTTCCTTTGGAATGAAGAGTGAGGAAGGAACATCAAAACAAGCAACCCCAAAGGCTCCCATCACCTATGTTAGGAAGAATATCACCATGTCATCATCATCAAAGAAAACCAAGGCACCTGCCACCCTCTTAGAGAAAGGAAAAATCCTCCTACATGATCCTGAGACAGTGCCATAGGAAACATTGTCCCTTCTACAAGGAACACAGAAAAAGCTACAGGAAGGATAGCAGGGGCAGAGAGAAGATAGGGAAGAAACACCACAGGTGCAGGAGGGCACAGCTTCTCCAAAAGCATCTGAGGGTGATTTTCCAGAGTTGTAGGAATGTAGCCCATAGCGAAATCTGAATTCTTACTACAAGTTCATTAAGGGAGGCAAAGTAATACCCTAGAAATTTGCTATTCATCTCTTCTTTGAGCTTGAAAAATAAATTGCAAGAACATATCGCTAGATGCAAATTTCCAAGTCAAAGAAGGTAGAATATGTGGGCCATATGGAATAAAAAATCCTAGAGATGGGAAGGGAGTTGAGTGAGGTGAGAGATGGATAACACATCATGAGGTCTCAAATATAGGCAGAAAACACATGGTTGATGAGGAAGTTGCAGGAAAAATAGAGCCAATTGGCCACTATGGCAAGCCTCTCCATGTAGGCACTTCAGTGCAGGATGCCATCCAAATCATATGCACTACACCTCAAGAAGAAATGAATACAATTTCAAATTAAGACATTAGAAAAATAGCGGACCATGCCATTTGAAGGCTATTGAAAATTCATAGAGCTATGTGCCAACAATGCCCTGGAAGACAAGGCCAACATATCTGAATTTTACCTACACAAATTTTCCTTGACATATTTGAATGTGTTGGACCCCAAATCAAAGTTGGGGGACTTGAAGGTGATGGCCCTTGCATCATGGATGGGTCATGAGAGGGCGAGGGCTGAGGAAGTTAAGAGAATAGTAGAAAAAAAGGAAAGGGAGCCCCTCTACATAAGAGGAGAACATATAAATTCCATGGTTGTCATTAGAAATCATGGTATCATTTGCAATGATGCCCAACTTGCACCAGGAAACCTAGCTACACAAGAACAAGGCATATCCCATTTTGGGAACACTTTAATATTGTTGGGGGGTGAAAATGAGCAAGAGTGCCAGAGGAGATGGAGAAACCTACCACACTATCTAAGAATCAAAGAGTACCACACCCTTGAGAGGTTGTGAAATATGTTGGAAAGGAAACCCCTATACAAGAGTGCCATGCAGAGAGTCAAATTAAACTGGGTTGGACTAAAAGACATTCCACCTTTGTTGTTGGGTCTGCTAGAAGGTAGCAAGGAAGAGGAGGAAATAAAGTAGTGGGAAGAGACAGAGAAAAATGCAGGGTTCTATACTCAAGAGGAAAATCCATCAATGGAGGCCTGGGATGTCAGAGAGGCAACAAGAGCTATGAAAGACATGGATATAGATTAAGTTGCTCAGAGGATGAGCAACATTTTCACTAAGGAGGTGATGATGATTCTCATCAATAACTATAATATGTGGGTCACAATTCCACACTCTAGCTTATTAAAATTTACTTTTCTCACATTTATATACATATTTTGTTACATTTTGCTTAGTGAGAAGGGTGAAGGTGAGTTACTATGTCATGTGGCCTAATATGTATTAAATGGAGGTATTAGAGAAGTTTTGGGTTGACTTAAGTGTAGGAACTCGACATGGGCAAGCAAGAGATATTTTAGGAGATTGGTCTACCTCCTTAACTCCTCAAATAATTCAAATATTCCTCCACCATATGTCATCAGTTCAAAGTTACTAGTAGCCAATAAAGCTGAGTCCATTCGTATCCAGGCTAGTGACAGTTAAGAAAGAGTCATTCTTGAGTTAGTGATCTAAGTCTCCCTATTTTCTACGGACTTGTTGGGAGATCCATTTTTGTATAAATAAGAGAGCCAAGGGACTCATTAGGATTTGATTTTTTGTTGCAGCTAGGAGGCAATTTTGAGCTAAAATATTGTGGTTGTAATTTTTATGATGTAATTGACTTTTTCAAGGTAATGAGAAATTATGTTTTCATACAGCACTGAGCTGACTCAGAGGGTTGATGTTGGGTTGTGTTATATAATTTCCATGACTATTTGAAATAGTTAACCAAGGGGTTAGAAGGGGAGTGGAGCCCCCCCTTCATTTCACCAATTGCGTAGTGGGGGGGGGATCATAAGGGGTTTTCTATTTTTGGACCCTATATTAGGTTGGGCATACCTACCTATGGTTTTATGCATGATTTTTCGCACATGATTTTGGACGCAATGTTTTGCGGTCCATGGTTTTAGATGCTTTGGCATGTATATATATGTATTGTAACTTTGAAAGGAACATAATGAAAAATCAAGCTGGTGGTCCCAGTTTTGGGATCCAAAGGAAAATATTTGTGTATATGTTTTTTATGTGTTATGCTCTTGCATTGTTTATTTTTTGTGTTTTAAAATTCATATGCAAGTAATTTTTGTATGGGGTTAAAACCTACATTTGGTATCAGAGCTATTTTGGCTTGAAGGGGACGCCTCTGTTGCTGAGGGGTTTCACTCGAGGCTGTGGTAGAACCTGTTTAGTGGGAGATATGCAAGGTCAATTCTAGTGGTGAAAGAAGATGGCAAGCAGTTGATCCGAATTGGATCCTAAAAACACTCTAAGTTTTCATGACTATTTCAAATTATGCTAAAAGATTCAAGTCTTAGAAAAATCAAAGCTATCAGAAGGAATCCTCGTAAACAGTTGCAGTTGTGGCCAAAGTGGAGCAATGAGGACCCTCGGTCAAGCGTGCAGACCATTGGCCCATGGTAATGCGCACTGGTGCAAACTAGCAAAACCAAAGGCAAAATCAAGAAACAACGGTGGTTTCTAATACACGATTAGCACTAAAGCACTAATCACATATTGCAGGGTGTCCCCCTCAATGAAGGAAAGCCTCGAAGCGCCCGGACCCGAAATCGCTATGAAAAACAGAAAAGTAATTGTTTCAATTCCATAACATGGGATTCCCAAATTGGTAGGATATCAGAAGGCTTCGAAGTGGTAAGCCATTTTGACTGAGTCCCACCAGATGCCACACATCGAGCGACAAGCGTCCGGTGGATGAGAGAGAAAACTGCCTGCATCGGATGGGTAAACACCGTGTGACTTGTCCGCTTGATATGAAGGACGATCGTAGGATATAGGAGGCCTAGATCAATGGCGCAGATGCATCTCGATGACTAACTGGATATGACAGGTCAAAAAGCAAGATGACAGGGGATTTGAAGTCCGATGTGGATGACGAGTTGGCAAACAATTCATGCTTCGCGAGCGATATTGAAGCAAACAGAATTAATGGCCATTCAAAAATGATTCAAGGAATCTAACACCCAGTTTGTTGGGAAACAGTTGGCCACCTCCCTATGAGGTGTTACTGAGTGATGATGATGTAGAGAAGAGGAATTTGAACGGATGGAGGTAGGGAAACTAGAATGCCGGGAAGCGGAAACGAACAGTCAAAAGAGCAGACTGGCTTTAAATCCATGACCTGATAGAAGCAGAAGAAAACACAGAGAGGTAGACAAGAGTTAGCTAGACGCAAGAAGCTAATAACAGAGAATAGAGAGTAGAAGTCGAGCTGACCTGAAGGAAGCATCAATCCAGACAGAGCCAGAGAGAGTCAGCGAGTCTGTGTACTCTAGTGAAGGCTTCAGAGGATCAAGCAAACTCCTTAGCATAGGCCTGTCATACTACTGTGACGCTCAGAGGCCGAGTTTTAGTAAGGAGAGTCTGTGCACTCCATTCCTACTGACTTCATTTTGTTTGAGTCTCGAATCGAGCTCACTCTTGTAAAAACTCTGCTTGAAAACATAATAGAGAGCCCACCACTAAAAGGCTAGACTAGGAGATGTAGCCCAAGAGCATTATGTGAAATCCTTATTAAACTTGTTTTGTTTACATGTTTGACTGTTATGTTTTCTCTGATTTCCTCAGTGTTTATGTATTCTAGCAATCTTACTGATCCGTTCCATAAGTAACATAGGCATATCCATGCACATGAGTCTGTAATACCTTTAATTCTTTGTCCTGGATAAATTCCAGATCAACAGTGGAAAGATATAGATCGAGAAATTTAATGGTCATAGTTTTGAGTCGTGGAAACTCAAGATGGAGAATCTGTTGGTGGATAAAGATCAGTGGATCGCGATAGATCCCATTACTAAACCAACAAGATTACTCGATTAAGAATGGAAGAATTTGGATTGGAAGGCAAAGAGCACAATATGATTGTGTGTCTCAGATTCATTATTTTTGAATGTATCAAGGGAAGATACAATGAAGGATTTGTGGGACAAGTTAGGGACTTCATACCAATCTAAGTTTATCGTCAATAAACTGTTCCTATGAAAAATAATGTATAACCTGAGGATGAAAGATGGAGACTCACTGACAGATCATCTGAATGCATTTAATAATGTGGTAAGTCAGTTATCGTGTGTTGATATAAAAATTTAAGATGATGATAAGTGCAAAGTTTGTTATTTTTTCTACCAGATTCGTGGGATAGTCTGGTTATTGTAATAGGTAGCAATGCAACTGCCTTATAGTTTGATCAAATAGTCTCATCCTTGTTGATGGAGGAGATGAGACAAAAAAGTATGGAGAGCCAGAATGGTGATGCCTTGTCTGTAAGAGGATGGTCCTAGAACATAAATGAAAGTAATTCATCGAGTGGAAGATCTAAATCTCCAGGAAAACTTTTGAAGGTGGTATGCTGGAAATGCGGAAAGGAAGGGCACTACAAAGGGGACTATAAATCTAAAGCTCCTGAAAAAGGAAAGGGATCTCATGATGCTCCTTTTGCAGAGGCGAAAACCACCTCAGATGAAGATGTGGATGTGTACTTGGCTTCTTCAAGTACACATGTAGATCATGAGGCATGATTGATTGACTCAGGTGTATCCTTTCACTTCACTCCCCATAGAGAGTGGTTCTGAGAGTATGAGAAATATGATGGTGGTGATGTCTTTTTGGGGGATGACAGGCAGTCCAAAATCATTGGTTGCGGAAAAGTAAAGTTGAAGTTGCAAGGTGGAAGGGTTAGAACACTTCTAGGTGTTCTGCATATTCCTGCAGTAGCTAGAAATCTGATTTTTGTAAGCAAGATGGATGGTGCAGGTGTAAAAATAATGTTCGAGAAGGATACCTGCAAGATAGTTAAGGGGGCATTGGTATTGATGCAGAATTGGAACTCTATACAAGCTACAAGGTAGCACTATTGTTGATGGGTGCAATAGTTCTGTGGTTCCTGAAAGTGGAGCAGAAAATCTAGTGGTCTCTGGAGAGAAGACAATGCTATGGCATGAAAGGGTTGGACATAATGGAGAGAAGGGCCTTCGAATACTTCATGGTAAAGGTATGGTAGAAGATATGAGTAATAGCTCTCTCGATTTTGATATCCGTGAAAATTGTGTATATGGGAATCAAAATAGGGTGAGTTTCCCCTCTAGTGGTAAGAGGGAAAAATAGATATAAGAGCTTGTTCACAGTGATTTGTTTGGACCTGTGAAGGTTCCATCACTGGGTAAGTCTGTGTACTATGTATCATTTATAGATGAATTCTCAAGGAATAAATGGATATATTTCCTTAAGAAGAAATTTGAAGTCTTTGATAGGCTTAAAGAATTTAAGGCTTTGGTGGAAAATCGGACAGAGAATAAGATAAATGTGTTGAGGACAGATAACGGTGGAGAGTTTTATAGTAAGGAATTTGAGGAATTCTGTAAGAAGTGTGGTATAACATGGCAGAAGACTACTCCATACACACGTGAGAAAAATGGAGTTGTAGGGAGAATTAACAAGACGTTGATGGAAAGGGCAAGAAGCATGCTCAATGGTGCCGGGTTAGGATAGGAATTCTGGGCAAAGGCGGTGTAGACAGTGTGTTATCTGGTCAAAAAATCACCTTCACCAACGCTGGAGGATAAGACTCCACAAGTGGTATGGACCGGTAAGAAACCCTCTCTTTCACATTTGAGGGTATTTGGATGTGATGCATATGTACATGTTACAGAGGAGAAATGAACCCACTTGGATAGAAAATCTGAAAAGTGCATCTTCATTGGCTATAAGGATGGTTTAAAGGGTTATAAGCTTTGGAACCTAGTAACAAGGAAGGTTGTGTACAACCGAGATGTGGTGTTCAGAGAGGTGAAAGATGTTACTAAACATGAAGGCCAACCAAAGGAACTTGAGAAGATAGAGTTTGAGCTTAAGGAGGAAGAATCAGACTCTACAACAAAGGAGGAATCAAAAGACGAAGAGCCATAAAATCCAGGTGTGAGAAGATTAGTTCGAGAAAGAATGCAGCTGGAAAGGTATAGCCCATCTTCTTTTTCTTCAAATTTTTCTTTATCTATTACTAACGATGATCCCAGAACTGTGAAGGAAGCATTAGATTCAGAGGATGGAAAACTCTGGAAAGACTCCATGGTTCATGAGATGGCATATTTGCACAAAAATGAGGCTTGGGATCTGGTGGAGTTGCTGGCCAAAAGGAAACCCATTGCTAGCAAATGGGTGTTCAAGAAGAAGGAAAATACAGAAGGAAAGGTGGAGCAATACAAAGCTCGGTTGGCAGCAAAAGGTTATTCCCAGGTGCCAAGAATTGATTTTGATGATATTTTCTCTCCTATTTCCAAGGTAACTTCTATTAGATTACTTTTATTTGTTGCTATTGCTTTTGATTTTGATGTAGAACAGATGGATGTGAAGACAACATTTCTTCATGGGGATCTAGAAGAGGAGTCTACATGAAGCAACCTGAAGGCTTTGTGGTGAAGGGTAAGAAATAATTGGTATGCAAACGAGAGAAGTCTATGTATGGATAAAAATAGTCACCAAGGATGTAGTATTAGAAATTTGATACGTTTATATGGGGCCTTGGCTTCACTAAAAGCAAAGTAGATCACTGTGTGTATTTTAAATTAATTGGAGACCATGTTATTTATTTGGTCTTATATGTGGATGATATGTTGTTGGTTAGAAATGACAAAGAAATTATCTAGGATTTGAAGACCCATTTGTCCTCCAAATTCGACATGAAAGATCTTGGTGCTGCAAACTACATTTTGGGCATGGAAATTAAAAGAGATCGAACAAGGAGGAAGCTCTGGTTAAACCAGTGGAAGTATGTCGAGACAATATTGCAGAGGTTTAATATGAAGGATAGTAAACCAGTGAAGGTTCATATTCTTGTAGGTGTAAATTTATTTGTTGAATAGTCCCCCAAGACACAAGAAGAGGAAGATTACATGTCCTGTGTTCCATTGCAAGTGTAGTCGGTAGACTGATGTATGCGATGGTCTGTACTAGACCAGACATTGCACATGAAGTGGGAGTATGAGTAGGTTTATGTCAAAACCAGGGAAGGAGCACTGGATAATAGTGAATTTGGTTTTCAGGTATTTGCGTGGCACTAGTGATTATGGTTTGTGCTACCAAGGAGGACTAGGATTGGATAGAGTGCTGGATATTCGTGGCTTTGTTGATGCAGACTCGGCTGGAGATCTGGATTAGAGAAGATATACAAGTGGGTATGTGTTTAACATATTTGGAGGTGCAGTTAGTTGGATGAGTAAGAAACAATCTGTAGTGCCACTATCAACTACAAAGGTAGAATACATGGCAACCACTCAAACAAGCAAGGAAGCAGTTTGGTTGCAATGATTGTGTTCAATTATGGGGTTAGTATAGGGAGCTATAAGGATAGACTGTCACAACCAAAGTGAATTTTTCTCGGCAAAGAACCCTACATATCATTCAAATACAAAGCACATTGATGTTCAGTATCAATTTGTGAGGGATATGATAAAAGAAAAAAAGGTGTTGTTGGTAAAGGTGGACACTTTGAAGAATACTGCAGATGCATTGGTAAAATCTATGAGCTCTGAGAAGTTCTCTTGGTGTAGAGAAACAATAGGCATTACAGGGCTAGATAAATTACTAAGCTTTCATGTGGCCCCGTTTGGAAAGAAAACAACAAGTGGGAGAATGTTGGGTTGTGTTATATTATTTCCATGACTAGTCGACATAGTTAACTAGGGTGTTAGAATGGGGGCAAAGCCCCCCCTTTGTTGCGTCGATTGCGTAGCGGGGGGTGATAGGGATTTTCTTGTTTTTTGACCCTATATTAGGTTGGGCGGACCTACCTATGGTTTTGTGCATGATTTTTCGCACATGGTTTTCGATGCGATGGTTTTCAGTCCATGGTATCGAATGCTTCGGCATGTATAAATATGTATTGTAACATTGAAAGGAACGTAATGAAAAATCAAGCTGGAAGTTCCAGTTTTGGGATCCAAGGGAAAATATATGTGTATATTTGATTTATGTGTTATGATCTCGCATTGTTTATTTTATCTATTTTAGAGTTCGTATGCACGTAATTTCTGTATGGGGTTAAAACCTACAGTTGGACCTCTTGGGTTAGGGCCCAACACTAACAATATAAGCTCCTCTTTTTGTAGATGGATTGTTATATTAAAATGATAGTTAGTTCCTAAAGTTTATTTATGTTTTGTTTAACTTAACAATTATTTGAGCTATTTATTAACCTAGTTTCCATTAATTTGAAGACGTAGATTAGTGGTGCAGTAGTGAAGACAAGTACTTTGGAAAACCTTATGACAGTGGCCTCTATCTCATCTCGCTCAAGGGATCATTATTAGAGGGCCCCACTCTCATGACCCTAAAAACAGAGTTTGTCTTTTGCTCATTGGATAACTTAGGGTTCATTATTAGATAGATCATTTTTTATGATTTCTTTGAAGAACCTACAGTTGTTATATTGTTTCCTTAATATTTATGTAGCTTAAAATTCATTCCATTCCATAGATCTAGTCCTTAACAATATATAAATCAAGTTTCTCAAATTCAATTCATCTTTTCAATGTTCACATGTAGTGATGCATAAATGAAATAAAAACATGTTTTTTTGCAGGGATTGTTGATATGCATAGAGGAACTTATCCAACCAGCTTCACCTAGGTCCTCTTCACCTTCTGTCAAGGCATACTAACCCATAGTTGTAATATTTGTTTTGCAGCCACTGTGAGCAAGCGACCTTAGGAAAATCCAACCTCCTTGGAGTGTTGGGCTTAGTCTTGGTTAATTTTAACCTTCCCTACACCTTCTATCAGCATCATGCATCTCTCCAGCACGTCATCTCACATTTCTTTCTCCCCAAGCCTTTCAACAACTTCTTATGGCAAACCAAGGCTACATATAGTAGATCAGGACATCTTGTAGCAATTTTGTGTAGCATCTATGTGATCTCCTGTAGCAGCCTATTTGACCCCTATTTCACTGAAGATCATATTATAAGAGTAGGTTAGGACCATATCTTGGATTCCATGTCCATCAATTCCACTTATACCAAACTTTCCATTCCTTCTCCCTCTGCAAGATCAAACAAAATAGCATAGCATTTACATTTATGAATTTAGCAATTAAAAGATTTTGTTTCTGCAAATGTATACTAGGATAGTTAGTGAATGTATGTATATTCCTAGAATGGTAGAAAGAAAATCCATTTCAAACTGTCATAGTAGCTAGAGGATAAAATTTCAAGCTTATCATAGTTCTTTTCTGGAAGTAGTTTGTGTTTTTTCCTAGCTACATGATTTATGACATTTAATGGAATTTAACGTTCAGTAACATTCATTTCCTAAATAGGCAAGCATTTACTTTCCTGCATTTGAACTAGCTTTACATTAGTTGTGAGTAGTTAGGCTCCTTGTAGTCAATAGAAGACTAGTCTAGAACTCTAGTGGTCTAGCGCCCCTGTTGCGAAGTGACATGAGTAGAATGTTGTATCTACTATGTATATATCAATGTCACCTCCAACTTTATACGAAACCCCTTGTTGACAAATTAAATTTGGTATCCCTAGGAGTTACAACATCCTTGTTACAATACTGAGGCACATGACCTTCCTTCTACTAAGCATGAAAACAATTGTGTTTTCCTGTTCATCGACAGATTCTCTAAGATGGCCATTATGGCCGCTTGCAACGAGAGTATCACAACAGAGGAAATTTTTAAGCTCTTCTTTGAGTGAGTGTGGGTACACTTTTGGATCACATAGTCCATTGTATTTGCTTGGAATAGTAGATCCCTAAGTGAATTTTGGTCAAGTCTCTAGTCGATGTTGGATACAAAACTCACTAATTCCATGAATTTCCATCCCCAAACTGATGTCGAAATTGAAGTCATCAACACAATGATCACACGCATTCCACGCATGTACAAATCGAAGAGGGAATGCACGTGTGAAGAAAGCCTACCCTATGACCAACACAACTACAAAAGAGCTCTCCACATCTCAACAGGCCACAACCCCCTTCAGATATGGGTAGGATTTCAACCATTATGTTCCATTTGTAACAGGCCTAGTGAAAGTTCACGTAATAAAACTAAATAAAGGCTAAATAATACCACAAATAAGGGACATGTATTCCAAGATGAATTCTTGGAAAATATGTCCTAGTAGGCATCAATTGATGTGTTTTCTTAGCTAAAGAAATTGGCACAGGCTAAGGGAAAGGCATTAAAAGGTAAAAAGGCATTGTTGGCACATTTATTTATGAAAATAAAGGAAATTAGGAGAAAAGTAAGCTGAAATGTCATAGGTTGCATCTGAGGAGGAGAATGAAGGCAAATAAAGGAATACGAGGAAATTAGAGGCCTCGGCAATAAAACGGATTTTGACGATCAATTGGCTGGCTTAGTTAGTGTAGGCTCTTGGCTCATGCTTGGTCAGTGTAGCCTTTTGTCAGTTCAAGTTCGGAGCTCTCTCATTATTCTCTCTCTCTCACTCTTAGTCACTTAGAGTTTTCTTTGAGCACTCTAGTTTTGGATCAAGGAAGGAAAAGCAAGAAAAGGGAAAGGAATTAAAGAAAGGATCACGGAAGAAGAGAAGGATCAGAAAACTTCAACATGGATACTTGTAGGTCACCTTTTGCATGTGTGACATCCTAGCCGGTTTGGAAATGCATGGCTTTGCATGTTGGTGTATCGTTCTCTTGTTGTGAGTGGCATTGTTTTTTTGGGTTATGAAAATTATTTTCAGCCTAACCTTTCCTTTTCCAGATGTCATGTTTTGTTGGGATGCTTATCTTAATTTTGAGCTTTAGTTTGCAAGATGGATTGCAGAATCTCAGGTGGAGCTGGTCTCAAGTTTCATTTCCAAAGGCCTAGAAATTCCTTGACCTATTTTGGCAAGATACATGTTAAATCTTGAGGGAGACATCTCAGTTTAGAGCCTAGTGATTCAGGCTTAGATTGTGATAAAGCCTAATAAACTGGTCTCGGTTTAAGGTCTACTAATTTAGGATTGGATTATGGTAAATCCTAAGAGATAAGGAGATGGAAAATTCCTTAATGATGGTGATGGATTCCTGATGGCATTCAAAGTTCGGATTGGTTGTGATCAGAGCACTAGTTTTGGTGTGATTACAATTTGGTGAGGGTGGAGGTGGTTTAACCTTTGGATTCCCTTGGTTGTTCTAGGATTGGGTGTTCCATTAGACTTCACATTCATGCTTGGAATATCGCACAAGGGTAACTAGATGAAAGAGATACTTGGTTTAGCCAAGTCTATGGTCAAGAGGTATGTGGAAGTCCCAAACCTAGTCAGATTTTCCTATGATTAGTAAAATCTAACTTTCGTTAGGTTTTAATAGGTTTATATGTGGATTTAATGGCTATCGTGTCTCTGATATTTATATGGTTTTATGTTGGTCGTAGGTATGGTTAAATGACTGGTTCATGTCATCATTATTTCATATATTTACTTGTAATTGTCAAATTGATGGATGCAAGACCTAATTGATGATATAATAGTTCAATGGAGAAGGAGTTGATCCTTCTGGTTATGTTTCATAAGTTTTTTCAGTCATTTACGCTTTATCTTCTATCCTAGACCTATAGGTTTCATTGATGCCAATTGTTTGACAAAATGCCAGTCCTAGTTCGGGATGCGCAATCCTAATCTTATGGTTGATTTTTTATTTATGAGCATCATTATCATGTCTTTGATGGATTTTTAAGGTTGTAGCATGTTCTGGGCAGAGGCTAGGATTCTGGGCTAGAAAAGTGTCTCAAATCTCAGGTTCACTAGTAAAGGTCTCCTAAGAAAAGTCCACAGTCACTAACACATAGGCCTATCAGAGCAAATTTTGGTTTCTCGTTGGTGACTTGCCTATAACATGAGAGAGAATTTGAGTTAAAAGGCTTAAAACATCAGTGGAACCTAGGGGATGGATGTCTGAGTGGCTGGCATGTCTACTGGTTGTGTTGTTGCTGATGTGGATTGGTTTGTTTGATGTGCTTGGTTGATTCCATTTCCTTAAGGTCACCAAGTATGTTGAATCCCTTATAGATTCCTCTCCCTTCACACATTTACCTTGGCTAGCAAGTTACTTGGGTGGACTTGGGAAGAGAGGGTGTTACAGATTGGTATTATAAGGAGTTATGCCATCTTCGGGTCATATATAACACCACATATTTGTATTAGAGGATGGTTGCGCTCTCCTTGGGTGAATGTGATTGATGATGCATGCATTTCGGTTGCACGTTTGTCTCCTACACATTCATTCCATGTGTTTATTGCATTGCATAATGTTGATCATGATTGTAGTAAGGTTTTCATGAGGAACTTGATGTGATTTTGTGGGAATGCATTGTCAGGAGTATATGACTGGTTACAGGATTATATGTCGCTTGATTACAATCTTGTATGTTAGGTTTAATTTTTGTATGTTTTATTATATGTATCAGTCGTGTAGGTTGGTTACAATAATTGATTTCTTATGCTTGACTACATGCATTCATATGTATGTGTAGTTGATCGAGCATTTCTTATAAATGTTCATAGTTGCATATGGAAATGTGTACAATGGAGTAATGGTTGGTGTCATGCATTAGGTCATAGCATGCATTATTGATATGGCCCAATATTGATGACTGGACCGTAGCTAGAATGATGTGTATATGTTTTGGTACTCATGTGTTGTATGTCTATATGAAATTGTCATGCATGTATGGTCTTGGTTATAGTTATGTCTAAATAGTAGGTAAAACATTCCTTGCGAAGTCATGGTATGAAATTTAGGTGATCAGGGTGATATTGTTATATTATGATGCTAATGTGTTAGTTGAGATAGAGAAAGAGATGAAGATCATCCTAATGAGGTTGCAGCATTAGACTTTGGGGTAAGAGTAGATAATTATACATGTATTTTATGTTTGGTATACAAGTATGTAAGTCAAGCATTGTTATATGCATTAGGTTTATATACATTAGGCTTATGTGCATGTATTTTGATGTTATGGTTACATACCTAATAGATGATATTTGATTAGTGTAATCATATGCATGTGTGTTTCATAGTTATGAATGATAGTAACCTATGGTTCTATGAATTTCTTGTTGTTTCAGGTTAGATAACTTGATTATTATGTTATATGTTGTTGATGAAGTGTCTTATAGGTTAACTTGTTTTTGTTAAATAATAGTTAGCTTAATGATTAGCATTATTAAATTAAGTTCTTGATGTTATATGTATCATGCTAAGTTGGATTGGCTTATACAAATGGTTATGGTTACAATATTTAGGTATGAGATCACATATTTGTGATATGGCGCTATACTTATCTAGATTGAATTTGCATATGTGTGAATGATAATGGTGTATGAGTTATGATGTAAACATGTTAGCTACTCACTATTTTGGTATCATGATATTATTTATGTTTGCGTTAATATATTGTGAAGATATATCATGTTAATATGGATTGATTGTGCAAATAAGAGTGCTTCCCCTGAGATACATTAAGGTATGAGCTTGCTTACGTCATATATTCGGTGCTTGACTGTTTATTTATTTCATCTAGTTAATTTATTTAACATGGTGTGTTTCAAGTTGGTTGAATGTTTGATAAATTTCATAATATGAGTATGAGTTCAAATGATATTTTTTTAAGTTGATTTTACTAACAAATATATGTTGAGACAATTAACATGTACTTGAGTATAGTAGGTGATAGTTGTAGCATTGTGTTTAAGGAATATGAGTTGAATATGGATTATGACATGATTGTTAGTCTTCGTAAAGGTTGATTTCAAGTTTTTATATATGATTGTTTTGATCTTTAGAACAACGAGACTCAAATATGTGAGAAAGTTGGAGGGAAACATGATTTTTATTAGTGTGAGAAGGTAACAATTAATGTTCTTATATAACTAACAATTGGTTGATGTGATAGCACTAGTAAGCCTCGATTGCAACCAAGAAAAAAGGTAAAAGGAAGGAATTGGACAAGAATTCCTTTGGCTATGTTTGGAAACCCTAATTCCAAACGAATGAGTTCTTTTCATACAGGAAGACTTTTTAACCTTGGTTTTCTTTGATATTACGTGGATACACGATATATTCATGAACATGTAGTTAACAAGTATATTAGCTAATCTTTAGTTATAGGCGGATCTGTCAAAGGATTGGAGTCCCTTAAGAGATGACATGGATGTGTTCAATTGCAAGAAATGAGCTTGACACAACAAACTAAGGTAACTAGTGTATTATTATTTTATTTATTTATGCACAGAGAGCTATGTGTTAATGTCAATATGATGCAGGGAGTTGCATGGAAAGATAGGTTGCCATGAAATCTAGAAGAAGGCTCAGGTTGATGTTTCCTTTGGAACCATGGGGATTGAGTCATGGTGTCAATTTTTAGTATTATAGGTTTTTTAGTTTGTAATTACTGCACTTGATTTGCGATTTTGCGTGTGTGTGGTGCTAGTTATTGCACTTGTTCCGGTGTCATGTTGTTATTGGTTTTTTTGGCTTTCCTTCTTGTTTGTTTATTGGCTTGCATTTTGTGTTTTGAGTCTTGGGAATTGGTTTTGCAGAGAGGAAGAGTTGATGGATCTCGAGGAAAGTTGTGTCATACCCGACAGGTGATGTAAGACTTCTGAAGCTCAGTGCATGAGTAAGCGTAGTGAAAGGTAAGACTATCATAGTTGGTTAGATTGGTTGGGTCCATTGTGGTAAGTGGATGATTAAAGGACAAGAATGAGAAAGGTAACTGGAAAAGGTAAAGTAAATTCATATGAGGAATTGGATGTTTTGGCTATTTTGGGAATGATTATTCTCAATATTGTGCATGTTGTGCACAATTAAGGAATTTTTATAACCTAGACCTTATAATATCTGGAAATTTTGTTGTGATCATGATTATGCTTATGTTTATATGTATACATGTGTGTATGTATGTATACTATTGTCTCATAGGACCATGATTTTTTTATGATAATGTTTATGTATATATATGCATGTATCCATGTATCTATTTCAATGTTTGACAGGGTCATCAGGAATCATCCTTGTGAAGGAATGATTTCTTACGCAGGTGAGTGGCGGGAAGAGTTTCCTGGCTATGAGGAATCTAGTGGGAAGAGTATCCATGAGAAATATACAAGGTCAATACCATAGGGTTATGAGCTGTTATTATGTGATTATACTCTGTCTATGTTATTGATAGGTTACACTGAGGGATACAACAGTGAAATGAAAGTAGTGTGGTCTGCGACATGCTAGGACAAGCATGGATAAGACATTGGAAGTAAGGTTTCTTGGTAAAGACAATGTGGTTTTGGATGTGTCGTACTAGTTTTGTGCATGTGATGCTATGTGCATATAGATGTTGGATATGTGGTGCTATGTACATATGGTACTGTGGGCATGATGTATATGTGTCATTGTGCACATATGGTGCTCTGTGCATATTGGGTCTATGTACTATGTACAGATGATGTTATGTAGATGTTAGATATGCAGTGCTATGTACATGTGGTGTTGCATGCATGTTGTACATGTGGCACTATGTACATATGGTGATGTGTTCATGATTCTACAAGTGGTGTTGTGTGCATGTGGCATTGTGTACATGTTGTACAAGTGGTGCTCTGTGTAGGTGGTGTTGTGTACATGTTGTACATGTAGAGTTGCGTTGGTACTGTGCACATGTGGTATTGTGTACACATTGTACAATAGTACAATGTAGATGTGGTATTGTGTACACGTTATATAGTGGTGCAATGTACATGTGGCATTGTGTACACATTGTTTAGGTCATGTCGTGTAAATGTGATGTTGTGCACAGATTGTGTAGGTGGTTATAGTGTATAGGTTGTACTTTATACATGTGGTACATATGGTATTGGTGTAGATGCATGTATTGCATGGTGTTGTATGGTGTTTGTCTATGTATGTGTGTGATGAACACTCTGTGTATGTCCACATGGTTGAGGAGAAGGCTCTGGGTGTTTTTCAAGTGTGGCAACCAATTTGGTGTGCGTAAAAAATAAGGATGAAGGTAGAAGATAAGGAATAATGAAAGGATAAGTATCAAAATTTCATTTCAGTTTTATTATGCATGCGATTTACTATTCTGGCATAGGATGATTACATGTGACCTAGGATTCTGGTTTATCATTGTTACATATGATTTATGACTATGGTATATGATGATTATATATTATCTATGATTCTGGTTTATGATGGTTACATGTTATTTGTGATATCGATCTATGATGGTTGTGTTTTGAGCTAACTAGATGTGATATGTTTTTACATGATTTTTTGATCAAACAGTTACTTTCACTTGTTGTGACAGGAAGCAAAAAAAAATTCACCTTATTGATGAACTACCAATGAGGTATGGTTCGAGGTTATTTCAATTTATTTGAATATAATGGAAATTATGTGCTTGGAATAGGAATTTGTTAAACATGCTTGGTTGGGTGGCTGAAATCGAATGTAAGAATTAACAACAGGAGGAAAAGAAATTGGAACATGCAGTAGTATGCTAGTAGAATACTTTAGGAGCAGGGCCATTATGGAAGATTGGTAGCCAATAGTGTCCATGAGCATTCTATGAATGGTATGCTAGTTTGAGGTAGGTATATGACTTGGTTTCTATATATTATATGCGAGGAAGCCTTATCAAGGCATGTATTGCGTGGGATAGGGGATTCCGAGGAACTTGGAAGGTAAGTGACTACACGGAAGGGGGTGACCAGATTTCGCAAGGGAATTTGTAGCAGACAAGGGAAGGTCACAAATATATTGATTTTGGTCATTAGCATTGTCATATGGAATCATATGGACATTGGGAGTGTTCCTTGGAACAATGAGCTAGTAACTATTTGCTGAGAGGACAAGTGGCAGACGGTTATATCATTGGACATTGAATGTAGCTTTAGTTGTGACATTGGATTATGGAATTCCTTGGAAGGAGGTGAATCTTGGTATTACTTTGAGGGTGTAGGTGTGATCCTCATATTCGTTTGTTGATTGATGCAAGCTTTGTATCCTTTTATTTGTTGGTTTAGAAAATGTGCATGTGTATATATGGTTATTGGAAATACCGTAATGAGTTATGTTATAAAGATCTAATATGTGCCATGTTTTCATTTTGGCATGATGTTTTGTCTTGGAATAGGTCATTCATTGTAAACATTGAAACGAGCTAGGTTATAAATCTCTACAGGTAGTATGTTTACTTTTTAGCAACCTTGTTGAGGTCATGGTGTGGTTTAACACTTAGGATGGTGTTCCCCAAGGGGGAGGTTTGTATAACAACCCTGGTGAAAATTTCATGTAATAAATGTAAATAAAGGAAAAATAAGGCCACAGGTAAGGGACATGTATTCCAAGTTGAATGTTGGCAAAGATATCCTAGTAGGCATCACTGGATGTGTGTTTTTGGCTAATGAAATTGGCAAAGGTGAAGGAAAAGGCATTAAAAGGAAAAAAGGCATTGTTGGCACATTTATTTATCAAAAATAAAGGAAATTAGGAGAAAAGTAAGATGAAAGGTCACATGTTGTATGTGAGGAGGAAGATGAAGGAAAATAATGGAAAATGAAGAAATTATAGGTTTCAACAATAAAAATTCTTATGATTATCAATTCGCAAGTTTAGTGAGTGTAGGCTCTTGGCTTAGGGTTGGTCAATGTACCCTTTTTTAGTTCAAGTTTGGAGCTCTTTCATTATTCTCTCTCTCTCTGACTCTTCATCACTTAGATTTTTCTTGGAGAACTCTAGCTTTGCATCAAGGAAAGAAATGAAATCAAAGGGAAAGGAAGGAAAGTAAGGATCAAGGAAGAATACCAACCTCAAGAAGCTTCAACAAGAATACTTATATGTAACCTTTTGCATGTGTGATTTCCTAGATGGTTTGTACATGCATGACTTTGTATGTTGGTGTATGGTTCTCTTGTTGTCATTTTTTTTTAGCATAGCCTTACCTTTCCTTGGATTGGTTTTTTTATGAGATCCCACATTCATTCTTGGAATATGGAAATAGGGTGACTGTGTGAAAGAGAGATTTGGTTCAGCCACATCTATGGTCAGGTGGTATATGGAAGTCTCAAACATGGTCAAATTTTCCTATGATTAATAAAAGCTAAGTTCTCTTACTTTTGTATGGGCTTATATTAGGATTTAATGGTTCCCATATCTCTGATATTTATATTGTTTTATGATGGTTAGAATCATGTTTAATCGACTCATTCATGTCATGGTTATTTCATGTATTTAGTTGTAATTTTTAAATGGATGTATGAAAGACCTAATTAATGATATAATATTTCAATGGATAAGAAGGTCATCCTTCTAGTTATGTTTGATAAGGTCTTTAAAGCATTTATGCTTTGTCTTGTATCCTAGACCTATAGGTTACATTGATGCAAAGTGTTTGACAAAATGTCAATCCCAGTTGGGGATTCTCATTCATAGTGCTGAGGTTGATTTTTGATTTATCAGCATCCTTATCACCTATTTGATGGATTCTGAAGGTTTTGGCAAGTTCTAGGAAGAGGCCTAGATTTTGAGCTACAAAAGTGGCTCAAATATTAAGGTTGTTGGCACAGGTCTGCTGAGAAAAGTCCATAGTTGCTGGCACATAGGCCTATGAGAGTGACTTTGGGTTGTTGGCTATTGCCTTTCCTATAACATGAGAGAAACTTTTAGTTAAAATGATTAAAACATCAGTGGGACCTAGGGGTAGGATGTCTAAGTGGCTAACATGTCCCCTACGGGTGTTGTTGTTGATGTGGATGGGTTTGTTTGATGTCTTTCGTCAATTCCATTTCCTTCAGGTAACTGACGAAATTGAATCCCTTATAGTAAACTCTATCATTGTATGTTTAGCCTAGATGGAAAGTTTCTTGGGTGGACCTCGGAGGAGGGGGTGTTAAACCATTAATGTGTGCATACCATTTGCATCTACTTAAGAAGATCCAACTCATGTCCAGTCTGAAGACGAGAGGGATAATAGTTTCATTAAGTGAATTCAACACATCTGCTAGTAGGTCCATTATATATTGGACAAAGCCAATGATAATTACAAGTAGGGCCATGATCCGCATCGAGCGTTGCACAAGTTCCAGGTGGGTGACAAAGTTTAGCTACATTTGTAGAAGGAGCGCCTCCCTAGACTCCATCACAAGCTATGCCCGCTCTAATATGGGTCATACACCATCATGAAGGCTATGGGGAATAATTCCTTCAAGCTCAACATTCCACCATTCCTTACTCTACACTAAGTGTTCATTGTGGACAACCCTTTTCCATGCTTTCCACCATTTTCGAACACATCTGACATTGCAAAACAATTCACACGAACAAAGATAAACCCAGATGGCATGGAATAGGCCATAAGTGATCAGATCATGGAAACATAGATCAAGAACACCTTTGAGTAGATTATCCAACTATATCAGGTTTTCAAAGCTGACCAACTCCTGCACCAAGGCAAGTGGCTCATGAGGGGCCAAGTTTAGTAGAAGTTTCCCCATCTCATGGAGGCACTCAATGCAATGGGGACCATTTCTTCCTAATGGAGGAGGACTGATCATGGTAGATACTAGTGTCCACCCTCATATTCCACTTCGACCCCCAAAACTATCTCTTTCAGTTTTTCAGTTTCCTTAATTGTAGCACAATTGACTATTTTTGGCATTTTTCGGGGTCCTAAACATCCAAAGTTTTTTTGAGGCCTTGAACGAAGTGTTCAGGGAAAATGGAGAGGCTTGGCAAGCCACAAATTATTTTTCATATTTGATTTCAACTTACTTGTTGAGATCTTTGAAATGAGGTATCATGATAGCCAAATGGAGATCGTATGCCAAAGTTACCACCTCGAGAATTTGGTGTACCAATTTACCCAAATGGGGCCCACAATTTTTCCACTTCATCTCCTAGGGTTAGGTTTCTAGAAGTTTAGATTTTTTCAATGTTTCACAATAGTAAATAGGCCTTGGATCCTCAGTGTAACATAATTCAAAGGTCTGCAGCTGCTACCATCACTTGAGCTAGTTTATTTCCATTATGTTTGGAAGCATATTTCAGTATTATAATATTAATGAAATGAAGTGTTATTTTTGCTAAATTTCTATATTTATGGTTATATCTGTAATTTGTTGCATTCCTTTTTAAGTTTGGATCATGGGGTTCAGAGGAAACTGTTTGGACATGGGATGGAATATGTAGAAAATCCCTTAAGAAATATCAAGTGTATTTCAAAGAAAATATTTTATAAATGACATAGGGAGAAGATGGAATTCTTCGAGACTATCTTAAAATGTTTTTGTATAATATCCAATGATCTAAGCAACATTATATTGACCTTGACACTAATAGGACTATTTTTTTTAGTGGACTTTCCAATGAATGTATTAATGTATTAAATACGTGTGGATTTAGTGATTTTATTCAATTACCTTTTGATCAAATCCATGATTTGTGTAGGATATACTCTTGTAGTCAAGAAATACCTCACAAGGAAGTTAGGGATGATCTCCTTAAAAATGACAAATCTATGACTAGTGGTACATGTTGGGAAAAATAATGAAAGTGGGGGAGGTGTGAATCAATATTTTAAACTAACTTTAACTTTTCATTTTTGATTCAGATTTTTGTATGCTGCTATCATTCATTCAACCAACATATGTATACAACTTTAATAGGGGAAAAATACATATATCTAGTTAACTAACTTTTCATATATTTCATCACATGTTCATCTTTAATGAGTGCATCATTACTTCATTATTCATTAATTAAGTGTAACCATGAGAATTAAGAAGTAGAAACATATCAATGCACATGACCACCAAGATTTTTAGCTATTAAAATAATGTCGGAGAAAGCCACCACTACCGTCATCTTTGTCTTCTTTCTTATTATATAACGAAAATCTTCTTACAATATTTTACTATCATAAACCCTTACCAGCATGCAGGCACCCATCTGCATATGGCTACAAACTTCTCTAGTTCTACAACACCTACTCAAAGGGAGCTCCAACCCCCTAATCTAGTTTACCATCTCCTATGGGAAGGGAGCTTCTATTCCTTGAACATATTTACCAACTACCATTGGAAGGAATATTTGACTCCCTCACTAAAGTTTCCAACCCTCAACTCCTCTTTTCAATCACATTTCATAATATTTCATACTGGATCCACCTGGCTCAAAACATCAAACCTGTAGAGAACTTTTCATGATATTTTAGACTAGAGTCATTTCCTCCATTAAAGCCCAAACCAAGTAACATTTCTAAAACCAATTACTAAACAAAATTATTCAATTATTCAACAGATTGAAACATCACCAAGTCAATCACTTAATCTCAACCAAATTATATTACAACCAAACAATACCAATCATAAATAGATCGTACTAATGCATAACCATTCATAAATATATTAAGCCGTACTATGTTCATCAAAAACCAATTGTTCTCACTGTAAGCCTAGTCAACCATACATCAGAATGGATGCACTACTATTCTAAATCATACTAGCATATGTACACACTTCCATTTGACGAATACTTTCGTACATATCTCAATTCACTCACTATTGAGATTTTTGTCAAATTGAATAACTAGGCCAGTCACTAAATAGTGAATTACAATAAATACATTAGAACTAACTCATTAAAAGCCCAATCATAATGAAACACCATCACTAATCAGTATATCAAGTATTATTCAACCCAATCAAAACTATCCAACACAGACTATGTTTATAGGGATATCGCCAACACACAAAAGTAAACAGAACACGACTTGTCAAATGTCATTAACAAGCCATGCTACAAAGCCCTAAAAAATGTACATGACATTCATAAAAAATATCAGTGTATGTATTCATTTACCATTCATGACACTCGTGTATAGATATTCACAAGTTAAAAACACTTCAATGAATATATATGTGGCTACTAAGAAGAAGATCCACATATCTACATGACAAACTTGAGACGAACCTATGTACAAATATGAAAAATTTGGTTGCAAACACAATTTTATTCTTCACAACCCTTGCTCTCAAAATAGTTAATTCAAAATAGCTTATTGATAGCATCCCCATCACCCCCAGGATCTGTGGGCATCCAAAGAACCATAAGGACAGGGCCACCTTGAGACCCATTTTCAACACCATAGGAGGGACAAATTACCTCCTAGCTAAGCACATGGCCTTGAAGCTTAAACCTGTTGTTGGCCTTACAAAGTCTTTCGTCAAAGAATATTCCTCTTTTTTCAATGAGCTAAAGGGCATAAGTTTGACCCTAGGGACATTATTTCGAGTTTCGATGTGGTTTCCATTTACACTTACATCGATATTAAGGAAGCATCATCAATCATCTCACTGACCCCAATACTCCTCATTTAGTAGATATTTTTCTTACATCTAATTTTTTCTTCTTTGAAGGGAAATTCTATGAGAAAACCTACGGTGTTGCTATTATTTTTATGGAAGACTTTGAATCCAAGGCTTGGGCTTCACCCGTCTCCTACCCAAGCTATGGAAAATATTTGTGGATGAAACTGGTGTCATATGGTCCTATGCTGAGGATGAGTTAGATTAGTTTTTCCAACATCTAAACAATCAATTTTCTTCCATAAAGTTTACTATGGAGCAAGAAGTTGATGTGTGCCTATATTTCTTTAATGTTCTCATTTCGAGGAATGATGATGGTTCTTTCTCCCACCAGGTCTTTGGAGAGAAAACTCATACTCAGCAATATATTCATGCCAAATCTCAGCATTTCCCTACTCAGAAGTTGGGTGTTCTCAACGCTCTAGCTATTCATGCACTGAGAATTTAAGATGAAAAGACCCTTGATAAAGAGAAAGCCCATCTACTTAATGGTTTTACTAATAATGGATATAGTAGGCATCAGGGTCTAAGAGCTTTCCTTAAATCCAAGAGAGGTCCCAAGGTTAAGAAAGACCATAAGGATTCAATCTAAGCAGTGCATCTCCCTTTCATCCAAGGGACCATTGATAAGATTACGAGAATCCTTAGGAAGCATAATGTTCCCTCATCCTTTATACCCCTTAACACCATTCGTAGCTCCCTAAGGTCTGTAAAATACCCTATTGACCGCAAGGGCATGAAAGGTGTTTATGTTATTCATGTTCTTGTGAGACACCCTATGTTGGTGAAACTGGGTGCTCTATTACTCAGAGGATTCATGACCACACAACCGACATCAAGCATGGGGGGACCCAGTCTTCAGCCTTGGCCAAGCACGCAGAGAAAAGTAAGCATCATATATGTATTGAAGAAGCTCATGTTATTGCTAAGATTTCTCCTTTTCATCACCACAAGTTTATGGAGGCCATAGAAATTGAAAGGAGGCCGAGCAAGCTCAACATGGATGAAAGTTGGAAGATTAGTAGCTATTGGATCCCTACCCTTTCCTCTTAACCAACCCCCCTCTTTTCCCCCTCATCATTGTTTTCTTTTCTGATTTTTTCCCTCTTCTTCTGTATTGTTTGAAATTCAACTTTCTTTTGGGTTGGTGTTTGGTACTGATTTCCTTTAATTATTCATATATTTATTTATAAGTTATTTATTTTTTAATTAAAAATAATTAGGTTTATGAAATATTGCTTATTATTTATTTATTAAATTGCAGATTTTAATATGTTTTTGAGGTTTTTATTAGCCATGATATATAAATAATAATAATTAGGTTTAGAATTATTAAGTTTATATTTAGATAATAGGTTAACTAATTAATTGATTAATTTGTATTCTTTCAAGTTTAATTCTTATTTATCCCTTAAAATAATTAGTAGCTTATTCAGTTAGATGTAAATGATTACACACATTAACTAATTATTTAATAAGCTTTATATTTTTATCCTAGTATTTCATATATAAGTATTAATGTGAATTTTATATACATTTTATTTTAAGAAGAGAATACATATTTGATCACATATACATAGACGTCGTAATTAAACTTATGATCTAACTTAGTATCTATTTGATTAATACTTCTTCCTATAATATTCCCTATATCATTAAAGGTTTAGTTCTAGTTATATGAAAATAAAAATAAAATAATATACATCTATATTTTTATCCTAGTAATTCACATGTTAGTATCATTAGGAATTTATTTAGTTGTAAAAATACTACTTAATTGGTTACATATAAATAAACTTTGTAATCATATTAACTTATTAGTTAACTTATCATTTTGTTGTAGCGGCTACAAACACCCTCCAAAATTTTTCCTTTGCCTATTTTGGAGCCTCCCTACCAACCTTCACAGTAGCTTGCCTTGATTCATGAAGTACTCAAGCTTCAGTGTCTTTCTTGCTCAAAGGTAGCCTGTTGATCACAGTTTGATCCTTTCCCTTCATAGTCTGATCACATAGACTTGGTTCAGTTGTAGGCTGTGCAGCTTCCCATTGAAAATTGCGCATTTCTAGAGGGAAACTAGCCTTCCCTCCAAAATTTGTGCAATCTTCTCTCACAGCCTGTTGGGCTTCACGATTGCACAATCCTACCATCCGACCGTCCCAGCAGGATTTGCGTAAATTTTCCTAGCTGTAATTAGTTCAGCCCACAATTTGTGGAAATCTAGGCAACAAGAAGTTACTCAGCCCAGAAATTGCACAAATCTCTTCGGCATCCATCCCAACTCCTAGCCAGAAATGCGCATTTTTCTCAAGTAGTCAAGTAGTGTCTTGCATGTGCAGCTAAGTTCACTGGTTCCCTCTGGGATTGAGCGAAATAGACTTGCATGAATAAAATGTTTCTCCCAATGTAGCATGCAAAGGCATCCCTTGTTTCAAGGATCTATGTTTAGCAGTTGGAGGTTACATGCAAGGAACAATTCAGAAACCTTCCTCAAAGTGTTGCCTCCCCAAGATTTGTGGCATGCACATCACAACCTCAATGTTATCAAAACTCATCAATTGGACATTGCAGAGCTCATTCCTCTCATTAACCTTGTAGCTTTAACATCCCACATCTTGTATAGGAGTAGCCGACACATTCAGCTCACCTGTTTTGGGGTAAGCTCACTTCCCATGCCTTGTGCTGCATTTCTGTCACTTTTTTGTGTTTTCGCTTATGGGAGTACCGTTTTCTTGATTTATTTGAACGTTTTCTATCGTTTACATGTGTACTAACTTTTCCTAAGTCTTTTTTAGTTTTTTTTGCTATCTCACTACTGTTGCATGCATGAAACTGTTTTGCACGGATGTTCGCCCAATCGACAAACTGCCTCACCAAATGCATGATTGATCTATTTGTTGAATCATTCATTCATGTTTTGTTGGCATTTTGATGCATGTGTTGTACTTGATGGCAAACAACTCATAGAAGATAAACTCACTTATATATATCTAGATGTATCTACGGAAGAGATATCAGATGACAATTCTCAGTATGACAAGTCCAAAGGGGGAGATTGTTGGCATTATGAGACAAGTGTTGTCCTTGATGGAAAATCACACAAATGATAAATTATAGTGCAACAAAGTTTCCTTCATGTAGAGAAAATTTCACGCACTTTTATGACGAGAAACATTTATTCCATGTAGAGAAAAGTTCACACACTTTTATGCAGAGAAACGTTTATTCCATGTAGAGAAAAGTTCACGCACTTTTATTCAGAGAAAAGTTTATTCCATGTAGAGAAAAGTTCATGCACTTTTATGCAGAGAAACGTTTATTCCATGTAGAGAAAATTTCACGCACTTTTATTCAGAGAAAAGTTCACGCACTTTTATGCAGAGAAGAGTTTATTTCATGTAGACAAATGTTCACGCACTTTTATGCAGAGAAAAGTTTATTTCATGTAGAAAAGTTTATGCACATTCATGCAGAGAAAAGTTCCCTTCATGCAAGAAAAGTTCACACACTTTCATGGTTGGTTCATGGTATTAGTCCGACAGTTTTTGATCCTATGGTTTTGGTCCGTGGTATTGCATCCAAAAGTGTTGATCTCATGCACTTTCATGGTTGGTTCATGGTATTAGTCCAACAGTTTTTTATCCTATGGTTTTGGTCTGTGGTATTGCATCCAAAAGTATTGATCCCACGCACTTTCATGGTTGGTTCATGGTATTAGTCCAACAGTTTTTTGATCCTATGGTTTTGGACCGTGGTATTGAGAAAGGACTAAGGCTATAAAAGAGGAAGGAGATCATTTGGCAAAGCATCTTCTGAATCATTGAATATCTGATAAAGAGCTAGATCTGGAATATGGTGATTGGGTTATGGTGCAGATCTGGATCTGGATGGAGAAGGAACCTGAGCGTAAGGAGAAGGATAAGGTCTATTGATGGGTCAAAATCTTAAGCCTGGAATAGTGGTATCTCTATATGATTTTGATCTGTGATATGTTGCACACGCTTGATCTATAAATCTAATAATCTCGGTTAACTAATATCTAAATATTTGAAATAATGAATTTATAGATCTGAATTATTTATGCATGTTTTATTGTACACATTTTATGATCTGGGTATGTCTGATGTATGGAACAACTGCAAAGTTATAAGGAAATATTTGCATATCTGTATGCGGGTTGGCTTTGGTGAAAGCATTGATTCAGTATTGGATAAATCAGAGATTGATGATGCAAGTGTAGTTCATGGGTTTTTGATGTTCTTGGATCCAGTCTGAAAATTAATGAAAAGTGGTCCTTGAAAAAACAAAGTAGGGGGTTGTAGCTCCCTTCCAGGAGAGTCTGGAAAACGAGAGAGAGTTGTAGCTCTCTGCAGGTTGTAGCCTGTGTACTGGTAAAGGACTGCACCAGTACAAAATCATTTTAAAAGGAGTTTCTTATTAAAAGAAGATAGAGACATATTGCAGCAGGTGGTTTTCACCCACATTGGGTTTCCACCTTATATCTGGTGTTCTTTTGTGTGACTATTTGCTTTTCTTGTTCCTGCTCATTATTTTATGATATTGACATACAAAGTAATGATCAATATTTGAAGACTTATTCAAAGTATAAATAAGGATGATATATTGAAAACAATTTGTTAATACTGATTCACCCCCCCTCTCAATATTATTTCCAACAATTGGTATCAGAGCAGGTCCTTCTGAAGAAGCTTGATCGCTTGAAGGAAGATCTAACATCATGAGCAACTATGAAAGGGAAGCATCAATCAGGCCACCGATTTTTGATGGGACAAACTTCGTATAATGGAAGGTAAGAGTTACTACCTATCTTCAATCTTTGGGTACAGAAGTATGGGACATTATAGAAACAGAGTATACTTCTCCATCAGCTGCTCCTACAGATTCAGCTGAGAAGAAGAAATACGAAACAAATGCAAAGGAGGTTAATACTCTTCTAGAATGTCTATCTCAATCTGAATTCGTGAAGGTTATGCAATATAAATCCACAAAAGAAATATGGGACAAGATTGTTTTGAGCTACGAAGGAGATGAACAGGTAAAACGTGCAAAACTTCAAACCCTCAAGATTCAGTATGAGAATCTCAGAATGTATAATGATGGAAGTGTGGTTAACTATTTCCTTCAGGTAGATGAGATTGTTAATTGTATGAAAAACTTGGGTGAAGAAATAAAAGAGGCTGTTGTGGTTGAAAAAGTCCTAAGATCATTGTCCCCCACGTTTGAATCTAAAGTATCTGCAATAGAAGAAAAGGAAAATCTACGAACTCTTACTATGTCTCAGCTACACGGAATTCTAACTGCTTATGAAATGAGAAAAGGAGGTCCATCAGACAGGAGAGAAGTTGCTTTTAAGACTTTAGGCAAAGGAGACTACTATGAATCAAGTCACATGCCAGAAGAAGAAGAAGAATCAATTTTGTCAGAAATCTTCAACGGGGTACTGGAAGGTTCAGAGGTAAGCTACCTTTTAAATTTTTTTCTTGTGGAAGAGTAGGTCATTATGCTGCCAAATGTCCTCATAAGGATAAGATTGACAAAGGAAAGGAACCTGCTAGATGGAACAAGAAACATAATGCAAATAAGAAAAGCTACTACACTCATGAAGACAGTGATGGTCTATCAAATAGTGATGAAGATGAACGAGGTAATGACTATAAACTTTTAATGGCATTTGAAGATGATGATTACATGGATGCTATAGATGTGGATAGTTTTTATGAAGAGATTTCTAGACTTAAGACATGTATAGAAGAAAAGAATATGATCATTGATACTCTACAATTTCAAATTGATGAAAAAGAAAAATATCTTGAAAAGTTAGAAGGTGAAATTGTTGACCTTAGAAAATAAATTGAGAAAACAAAGGCTATTAATCTTAAGTTTTTCAAAGGATGTGAAACTCTGGATGAGATCATCAATGTACAACGTTCTCCGCTAAACAAGACAGGTCTGGGGTATAATGGAGAAACATCTCAAGAATCCACCTCAAAGAGTTATCTTGATGCAACAAGAAGGAATGAGCAAAAGCACAATGGAGATCACCACGTAAAGCAGGGACGAATTACATCAAGAACGAACAAAGACTATCAGGTAAACTAGGGGCAATCTATCTTAAGGATGAAAAAAAGCTACAACCAGCCACAGGTAAAATCTTCTCAATTTGCTTCAAGAATGGATGACAATAGAAATTACAATCATTTGGCCGGTAGATTTGATAATTGCAGAAGTTTCTTCAATGGGCAATGTTTCTCTTGCCATAACTTCGGTCACAAAGCAACTCAATGTGTTGCATATAAAACAATCATGACTAGAGAAGCTCAAAAACAAAGAAGTATGATCGGGATTACAAAAAGGACCTATAACAACTTTTCGACTCTTGAAAATGAAGTTGAATGTTCTATTTGCAATAAATTTGGTCATGAAGATTCTGAATGCAAGAGCAGGTTTCATCAGACAAAGGAACAAGCCTCAAGCACTAGAACATGGAGAATAAAGGCACCACAAACAGAAAGATGTGGGATAGCATTTTATGCAGAAGGACAAGAAAATCTATGGTACATTGACAGTGGATGTTCGAAACATATGACAGGTGATAAAGAAAAACTTGAATCATATTCTGCTTTAGAAAAGGGAAAGAAAGTTTCTTTTGGAAATGATACTCCTGCAGCTATAAACGGAAAAGGCACTGCTCAGTTAAAAGAAAAGGTCAAAGCTGGAAATGTTTTGTATGTTGATGGATTGAAGCATAATCTTCTAAGTGTCAGCCAGATGTGTGATCAAGGAACCGAGGTGATATTTAGATCAAACGGATGTCGTGTTTGTGATCTTGATACAGGTGAAACAGTGATCAAAGGTAGAAGAACTCCAAATAGTCTATACATATTTGAAGAAGGACAACAACAATGCTATTTGAGCAAGGATGATGAACACTGGTTATGGCACCGGAGGTTGGGGCATCTAAGCTTTTCACAAATAAGGAAAGCATGAAAATATCAGGAAGTTCATGGTCTTCCAGATATCAAAATTCCAGACAACACCATATGAAAATCATGTTAGTTTGGAAAGCAAACCAGAACTAACTTTCCAGAGAAGGAAGGATCAGCTAGCATGCCTCTTGAGCTAGTCCATTTAGGAAAAGGACACCTCAAGGAGAAGAATACTTGATATTATTCATTGACGATTTCTCCAGGTTTGTTTGGTTATGACTTATGAAGCACAAAGACGAAGCATTCGAGAAATTCAAAGCCTTGGTTGAAAATGAATCAGGTTACAAAATTAAGTGCCTCAGGTCTGACAGAGGTTGGGAGTTTACCTCAAATGAATTTTTCGATTTCTGTGAAGAACATGGGATAAGAAGAGAATTCTCTACAGCTAGAACTCCTCAGCAAATTGGAGTGGAGGAAAGGATGAACAGAACAGTCCAACAAATGGCTCGTGCTATGCTGGATGAGTCTGGAACTCCCGAAACTTTCTGGGGTGAAGCCGCATATGTTGCGATTGTTATTCTCAACAAAACAAATGTCCGAGTGAACAGCACTCAAACTCCTCATGAGCTCTGGTATGGTGAGACTCCTTCGGTAAATCACTTCAAAATATTTGGGAGAAAATGCTATATTAAGAATACTGATGAGCAACTTGGAAAACTTGAACCTAGAGTAGATGAAGGCATTCTTCTTCGTTATTCTCCACACAGCAAAGCATATAAGTGCTCCAATAAAAGACTTGGAAGAATTTTTGACAGCATTGATGTAGTGGTTGATGAAAAGGGATACATTCCTAGGCAAGTAAATCATGAAAATATCGAAGAAGATGAAGAATACGCTCAAAGATAGAATGATGAAGAAGAAGAACCTCAAGGAGCACCAGAGGAACAGATAAGAATAGAAGAGAAGACTCCATCCCGGTACGTTCAGAAGAATCATCTAGAATCTCAGATTTTGGGTCAGAAAGAAGCAGGTGTACAAACAAGAAGAACAATTGCAGAAGCTTCAAACTATTTGGCATTACTCTCCTCGACTGAACCACAAAATGTAAAAGAGGCATGCAAAGATGAATGTTGGGTCAAAGCAATGGATGAAGAACTTGAGCAGATCGAAAAGAACAACACTTGGGAGTTCGTTCCTAGACCAAAGGATAAGAATGTTATAGGGACAGAATGGGTCTTCAAAAATAAGTTGAATGAAAATGGGGAAGTAATTAGAAACAAGGCAAGACTTGTTTGTAAAGGGTATGCACAGCAAGAAGGAATAGATTTTGAGGCAACTTTTTCTCCTGTTGCAAGACTTGATGCCATCCAAATGTTCCTTGCTCTCTCAAGCTTTCAAAAGTTCAAGGTATTTCAAATGGATGTGAAATCAGCCTTTCTGAATGGAGACTTAGAAGAAGAAGTATACATTGAGTAGCCAGATGGGTTCATTCTTGGAAATGATCCAAATTTTGTATGCAGACTGAAAAAGGCTCTCTATGGTCTTAAACAAGCTCCAAGGGCTTGGTACTATCGTTTGGACAAATATCTTCATCAACAAGGTTTTTCAAAAGGATCAGCAGATAGCAATCTTTATATAAAAATTGAAAATGACAAATTGCTAATACTTGTTGTGTATGTAGATGACATTATCTTTGGCAGCAATGAAGAATCTATGCGCCAAATCTTTGCCTTGGTGATGCAGAAAGAATTCGAAATGTCCTTGCTTGGAGAATTGACATATTTTCTTGGCTTGCAAATCCAACAAAAGGAAGGAGGGATCTTCTTGTCTCAAACCAAGTATCTCAAGCAGATTTTAAAGAAATATGGCATGGAAGATGCAAAACCAGTATGTACACCCGTGGTCACAGGATGTAGCCTCATTGAAAATGATGAATCAGCAGCAGTACATCAACCAACCTACAGATCTATGATTGGAAGTCTACTTTATTTGACAGGTACCCGAACCAGACATCATGCATGCAGTGCGAATAGTTGGAAGATTTCAGGCAAATCCAAATGAAACTCATATTCAGGCAGTAAAGAGAATCTTCAAATATCTTCAAGGGACTCAAAATTATGGCTTATGGTATCCTAGAGATACATATCTCACACTTCATGCTTATACTGATGCAGATTGGGTCGGAAGCGTGGATGATAGGAAGAGCACAAGTGGCGGTGCATTGTTTATGGGTTCTAGATTAGTATCTTGGTTCAACAAGAAACAGAGTTCGATTGCCTTGTCTACAGCTGAAGCAGAATATGTTGCTGCTGCATCTTCCTGCACTCAACTCCTTTGGATGATGCAGACCCTGCAGGATTTTCAAATCACTTGTACACCACCTATCTCCATCTTATGTGATAATACAAGTGCAATCGGCATTTCAAAGAACCCAGTCATGCACTCAAAAACCAAGCACATACCAATCAAGTATCACTTTCTCCAGGAACAAGTTCTTGAAAAAAAGGTCAAGTTGGAGTATGTTCCTTCTAAGGAATAGGTTTCTGATATACTCACCAAACCATTGCCTACGGAGACCTTTGAATACCTCAGGCAAAAGCTGGGGGTTGTTGATGTATCATCTTATTCTTGAATCTCTTCTGATTGTTGATTGTACGCAAGGTTCATCTGAAGTATATGCGTACATTGGTCGAAGATCGAATGGCACAGGTTCAGGGGGAGCATATCATGCATTGTTGGCATTATGGAGGAAGTACAGAAGGAGATCATGGATGTTGGTCTGAATATTGCTGCAATATGTCTCTATCTCTTTCATGATGTATAAGTCTTCATTCTTCTTGAAGAAAATCTTTTGCAGATCTTTCCTACAGTCAGGGGGAGCATGAACAGCACAATTCAGAAAGAGCAGAGCTTTCAAGATGTAGCATGAACAAATTGGTACACCTTGGCATATACAAAGGGGAAGCTCATTCAGAGATTTCAACAAGTACTCAGGGGGAGTATGAACATCGGAATGCCTTTCTAGGAAAGTGAATATCTTGGTTCGCCCTTTGCCCTTGATGTCAAAGGGGGAGAGTGATTTGGTATTGTTGCCATCAAGTCCAAAGGGGGAGATTGTTGGCATTATGATGCATGTATTGTACTTGATGGCAAACAACTCATAGAAGATCAACTAACTTATATATATCTAGATGAATCTACGGAAGAGATATCAGATGACAATTCTCAGTATGACAAGTCCGAAGGGGGAGATTGCTAGCATTATGAGACAAGTGTTGTCCTTGATGGCAAATCACACAAATGATAAATTATAGTGCAACAAAGTTTCCTTCATGTAGAGAAAATTTCACGCACTTTTATACAGAGAAAAGTTTATTCCATGTACAGAAAAGTTCACGCACTTTTATGCAGAGAAAAGTTTATTCCATGTAGAGAAACGTTCACGCACTTTTATGCAAAGAAAAGTTTATTTCATGTAGAGAAAAGTTCACGCACTTTTATGCAGAGAAGAGTTTATTTCATGTAGAGAAATGTTCACACACTTTTATGCAGAAAAATGTTTATTTCATGTAGAGAAACGTTTACGCACTTTCATGCAGAGAAAAGTTCCCTTCATGCAAGAAAAGTTCACACACTTTCATGGTTGGTTCATGGTATTAGTCCGACAGTTTTTGATCCTATGGTTTTGGTCCGTGGTATTGCATCCAAAAGAGTTGATCTCACGCACTTTCATGGTTGGTTCATGGTATTAGTCTGACAATTTTTGATCCTATGGTTTTGGTCCGTGGTATTGCATCCAAAAGTGTTGATCTCACGCACTTTCATGGTTGGTTCATGGTATTAGTCCAACAATTTTTTGATCCTATGGTTTTGGACCGTGGTATTGAGAAAGGAATAAGGCTATAAAAGAGGAAGGAGATCATTTGGCAAAGCATCTTCTGAATCATTGAATATCTGATAACGTGCTACATCTGGAATATGGTGATTGGGGTATGGTGCAAATATGGATCTGAATGAAGAATGAACCTGAGCGTAAGGAGAAGGATAAGTTCTATTGATGGGTCAAAATATTAAGGCTCGAATAGTGGTATCTCTATATGATTTTGATCTGTGATATGTTGCACACGCTTGATCTATAAATCTAATAATCTGGGTTAACTAATATCTAAATATTTGAAAGAATGAATTTATAGATCTGAATTATTGATGCATGTTTTATTGTACACATGTTATGATCTGGGTATGTTTGATGTATGGAACAACTTCAAAGTTATAAGGAAATATTTGCATATCTGTATGCGGGTTGGCTTTGGTGAAAGCATTGATTCAGTATTGGATAAATCAGAGATTGATGATGCAAGTGTAGTTCATGGGTTTTTGATGTTCTTGGATCCAGTCTGAAAATTAATGAAAAGTGGTCCTTGAAAAAAAAAAAGTAGGGGGTTGTAGCTCCCTTCCAGGAGAGACTGGAAAACGAGAGAGAGAGTTGTAGCTCTCTGCAGGTTGTAGCCTGCATACTGGTAAAGGACAGCACCAGTACAAAATCATTGTAAAAGGAGTTTCTTATTAAAAGAAGATAGAGACATATTGCAGCAGGTGGTTTTCACCCACATTGGGTTTCCACCTTATATCTGGTGTTCTTTTGTGTGACTATTTGCTTTTCTTGTTCCTGCTCATTATTTTATGATACTGACATACAAAGTAATGATCAATATTTGAAGAATTATTCAAAGTATAAATAAGGAAGATATATTGAAAATAATTTGATAATACTGATTCACCCCCCCTCTCAGTATTATTTCCAACATGTTTTACATACTCTATTGATCACTTCTACTATCACTTAGTTTCGCTATGCATCACTAACTGAATTTCTTTCAATTTCCTGTCGGCGAGTCGAGCCAACCTTGGCCGAGTCTCTACTTTCACCAAGACTGCATTCCGAAAGGCTCACCTTCCTCTCCATATTTGTGCATTCCTTCCCAACACTACCTCTAGGACTACTTTGCACATTTCTGGAGGACAATGGCTGCTTGGCTGAAGAAATTGTGCAAGTCTGTCCCTGGGTGAACAACCAGACTAGATTGTGCATTGCATAGTTCCAGCAGTCAATCAGCCTCTCAGCAGCCTGGACTGTACCTTGTGTAGTCTTGGCAGTTGGTCTCCCGACCTCCCACCGAAATTGCACAGCCTTCATGATCATTCACCCAGGTATGATGTAAGTCAATTCTCATGTTCATTCTGGTTTTCTATTGACAAATTTCTTGCAATGAGTGTTTCCATGTCTCCAGGTATCGTCGGTGTTCATCTACCTCTTATTAGTACAACTATACTGGCTTCGAGCAGAGCAGAGACAAAGACACCGTTCGGAGCATGCTTGGGGATGAAGTCAATCAAGTGTCTATGAGCTTGTCTACTCATGAACACATCAAGCTGTTCATGGAAAAGGACATCAAGCAACAACATCACAATGAGAAACATCATGAATAACAGCTAAAGGTAGCATACTGAATGCAGCAAATGCAGTGACTAAAGCAAACACAGTGAATGCAAGAGGAAGGTTGTTGACAACATAGAGGTAGAGCAAAGTTGTAAGATCAAGCAGATACATTGATAATGAAAGTAACTTTGGAGACTCAGGTTATGAAGTGATGGTGCAACATGAAGATAGCATGGAGGAAGAAGATGGAACAAATAAGGAGTTGCATGTGCTGAAGCAGCAACTCAGGAAGAACATGAAGCTACATAGATAGTCCAATGAATTGCAACAGGAACATGAACAGGAACAACAGTGGGCACAACATGCAGTCATGGATGAAACTACACCATTATAAAGTTAAGGATCCATCCCAGTAGCTGACACAGAGCAAACATGGTGAGAAGTGTTGTTGATTGCATGCAAAGGATCCAACAACATGCATTTCATTGAGTGAACACATGCAATCCAGCCCATTCAACACACTCACCAAGGCGAAGAGAAGAAGCAATTCTAACTGGGGTTGAACATGTACTTCGGAAAGATGATGCGCATGACCACTAGCACACACTTGAATACTATCACGGACACTATGCGTCAATGTGTTGTCGGTTGAACCATAACCAACAATACCATGTGCATGTTAGTAGACGAGTTGGGTGAAGGGGTCGAACTAATGCACCAATTGCAATGAAGGAAATAGTTCGCTTCACCAAGATGTCACCATGAGGTGCATGCACACCATCATAGATGAGCAAGTTTGGCATTAGCTCGCCACCTTCACTATCACAAGCATGTCAAATATTTGGTCTCATCATAGTGGACCGAGTGTTATTGATGTCTTGCAAGGTTTTCTCAAACCATGTTGTCTCACCTGAGTACATGTGCATTGTAATGTTGATTCATGTCTAGTGTAAGTCATGTGTCAACGGTTGGATGTAACAGTCATAGATTAGGTGAAGAGTCATGAGGGTAGTTGAACTGTCACAAAAGGGAATGTCAAGGGTCACCCCACCCTTTGCTATAAATAGTCCCTCATAACTCATTGTAGAGGCTTTTGGTCAGCCAAGCTTCTACTAAGACTATCTTGAAGAAGACTTGGACATCATTGTAATGCGCCTTAGCTTCTCCACTGTAAAGAGCTAGTACATCTCTTTGGAGGAGCAGGTAGATGTGGCTATAACGTTCCTCTGATGCGGCTAGCAGGTTTATAGGTGTATTGTATGATTGTGAATTACACTTCTTTAATTATAAGAGCCAACACATTTTCATGCATATGTTGTTATTGTAGTTGGATTGTTCCGGTTTCCTTAATGATATATGTTGTTTAGCTTACGTAATTTTATCTGAACTGATTTGTATGAAATTATATGAGTCTTGTTATTAATGTGTTGCATACGTTGATAATGTTGTCACCATTCATGTCGATTTCTCTGCCAAACACTAGACATACCTTTCTCATGAACCTTGTTATATCAATGTCACACTTGTCTCGAACTGATCCATGAGTGTTGTTCATGTTATCTTACCTTTTATGTTATGACTGCCGCATCTGAGTGGATTGCTCCACCGGAAGATGTGCACATCCTTTGAGTGGTGTATTCCTAGCCGAGTTGGGACTAATCCCTTTCAACCTAGAACTTACCTTCACCATCCTCTCCCTCCGGAGCGTTGTAACCTCTCATACACATTCCTTGACTCTCTGCATCAGTCACACCCTTGCTACTGATAGAGTTATCTTACTTGCCTCTGTGTGGCATCTTGGTCAAGGCATTACCTTACAACACACTATTGGGACTCCTACACCAAATGGTTTGAGGTCGAATTGGGACTTCTTACCAGGGATATCCCCTTGACATGTTGACAGGTCCAGCACTATCAACACATTTTTTCATTAATATTTGATCCTATAAGATTCCCTATAGTACTATAAGTTTATATGTAGTTTAATTAAGAGCATAATAAATAATTTTTTATCTTCATTCATATAATTTTTAATTAACTAAAAACAAAGATATATATTTAAATAAAATAGATAAATCTAACAAATTAATTAATTAAATATCTATTTATTTCCCTAAATCTTGGTTGGGTCCAATTTAGCTATTTCCTAGTCAATTATAATCGTTCCCTTTGGTCTAAAGTTGTTGTTTCTTTCTAGTCGTTGGAATGCTTGGTATCTCTATTTAATTTGTTGTCAAGGTTTGGCTCTTCATCTTGTCCTAATGATGAACCACGCTTGCTGGATTGAAACATGTTGTTAGGGTCCAACACTAACCCCCTTATTTATGTAATAGGATCGAGTCATAGTTATAGCTAAGTAAAGAGTCAATAAAGCCCATATTAATAACTCTAAGTGGTTAACCCGCATTTAATGAAGGGACCATAGTTAGTTGCAAATGGGCCATGGTATTAGAAAGATGGTATTAATAAGAACAATGGTATTGCCCCATGGTATTATATGTATGAATCCTATATAAAGGATAGAGACTCGCCTCGAGGAGCATCGTGTCTTATTTTGTAATTGAGCTTAGCTCTATTGGAGGTTGCCCCCTTGACGAGGCAAGTGAACATTTCTTTCTAAATAATAAAATACTTACTGTTATTTCTGATTGTTCTATTTTCTAGGTATATTTCTTTGCATATCTGGTATTCTGGTATCATCTTGCAAGTTGAGATCATAACAAGTGGTATTAGAGAACTTTCCAGGGCTGGTGGGATCTCCAATTTTTAGCAAAAAAAAATTGCGTAGAGATGTGTTCTGGTGTCTTTAAGCCACTGAATCTATCATTGAATGCATAAACCTGTGGATTTGAGGAGGCATGCATGCTGGAAATACAAGAGGTCATCACACTTGTTGACTCCCTTGTAACCCTTGTGGGTACCCGTTTTAGTAGTAGCGCATTAGACATAACCGTGCATGGACTATCTTCCAAGCACCCTGTTACACAGTAATTTGTCACCATCCCTGTTACTCCTCTTGTCGTACCTTAGAGGACTCATTCCGGGAGTTATAAGAAGTGACAAGGGCTAAAAACACTTGCATTATGTTCCCCTGAGTATGTACTCCATGTTCCCTAAAGACACCTTCTGCAGATCATCCCTAAAAAGTGCTATTTTTCCATTGGCGCAAGTCCACAGTATCCTACCCGCGCCAATGATGGAGATCCTCAAAAGAGGGCGCGACCATTGGTGCTCTATCTTAGAGAAATAGTCGCGCCAACCAAATTTAGTCGTGCTTTTTGCCTTAATGCACATCCGACTGTTGTTTCCTTCATTACATGGAGCTTTTCTGAGGATAGAAAATCAGTTTTTTGTCGAGCTTTATCCATCTTTATGGCTTTTGCTAATTCCACGAAAGGTGTCCCGGTTCATCGCATCCTCCTCCCTTCTTCATCTATATAAGCTTGTCATTATGCATTGGACAAGGGGGAGAGAGTGTTGGTGTTAGTGTTATGCTAGTGATTTGGTGATTGAGTGATAGTAGTGATGATTATTGGTCATGGAGTGTTAGATGTTGAGTTCTTGGAGGAATGCTAGTGAGTGCTAGAGAGGTTATGCTGCCGGAGAAGAGATGCATGTCAAGACACATATAGTTACTCGCCCAGCCAGGAGAAGGGTCGACGTCAGAACAATGGTTGTAACTTTTCCTGTTTATTAATTGATGAGCGACTGCTATTATAGTTCCAATCTCATTATCTATCATGGTGATATGTTGATTTATTTCCTTTCTGACTGAAATATAGTTGTGCCTTGGTAGTTTTTATGTTGGTATCTGTCTCTTCCTTTGCATGTGCAGGTATTCGTTATGATCTGTTGGAGCAAGGGAGCGAGGATATCAACTCTGCTTCAATCATAGCGTTGGACTCCAGGTTAGTCTTCTTGATTCACCTTTGATGCATAACTAGGAAATTGCGTAGCAGCGTGCTTTGTTTGTGGCTAGTTCTGTGATAGGCTAGTGGGATCGCCTCTGTCCGCAGAGGGGATTTACCTTACCAACACACCCTCTAGGTATATTGGAAGCCCCCTAGCTCCCTTGAAACCTCGCCATAGATAAATCGTCAGCCATCTTGCTACTACAGTACACTGAGAACAACACTCAGAGAGATTACTCGTGCGTACGATAGGGTAGTCGGGTTGTACGGCTAAGGGTACAGTTGATCCTCCTTTTTTAGTGCCCTGAAAAATTAGGCCGAGTACTACTGTCAAACCCTTATGTATATTGTGATCTGTAGCACCTGAAACTCCTAGGGACCATAGTTCACTTCTCTATCTCTGTATTACGTATAATCTTTACCAGATCAGATCTCCCAAGTGGGGTTTTGTCACAATAGTAGCAATCAGTTCAGTCGTATAGATCTATCAGATCAGCCATTTAGATCTCTCAGATCCATCAAATCCACCATCCAGATCTAGCAGTTTGGGCTCTGTAGTCGTCGCAACAATCAGATCCACCATTCAGATTTGACTAATTGTGTGGGTTCCTATACCTGGGCATGATTTTTGCAAGACTTTGGGCAGCATTAACATTTCTAGGATTCGGCTACTGTAGTCTCGAGGTGCTTATTGGTGACTTAGCCCGTAAGAATCAGGTCGACGAGTTGAGAAAGGTGGTACCATTCAATTGTTAGTGCCAAAAATTTTGGGCGGTCCCAAATTTCAAGTACATCGGATCAGTGCATGGTACAAACTAGAGCTCAAGTTATGGCCAATGAGAGGATTAACAGCCTTGAAGCACGATTGGAAGATGTCATGTTACAATTGAAGAACTTAAATGAAACACTCTCTAAGGGCAAGGTGGAGGAACGTGCAAATTCATTATTAACAATGAAAATAGTGAGGGTCAGTCTAGCCAGTCTCTTCACCTCTTTGGCACCCACCAAAAACCTCATCCGCGACCACCCAAGCTAGACATGTATAAACTTGATGGCTCTCACCCAACCGAATGGATAGCACAAATGGAGCAATATTTCGCATTGAATTACATCCTGGATGATGTGACTCAGCTTAGAATGGGTGTCATGTACTTGGAAAATGAAAGATGGCAATGGTGGCAATGGCATCAATGTTGCTATGGAAGGCCCTTGACTTAGCAGACATTCAAGAAAGCTCTTACGGATCGCTTTGACCATGAATCTAATTTTTTGGGTCATCTCACTAAGCTCCAACAGACAGGAATAGTGAATGAATATATTGCAGCCTTTGAAGCCTTAGCTTTCCACACTGGAGGTTTACATGATGAGTTCTATGTGGAATGTTTTATCAGTGGTCTGAAAGAAGCCATACAAGCCCACGTCCGCTTTCACCACCCTAGCTCATGGATGCATGCTTGTAGGATAGCTCATGAAGTAGAACGTGTGTTAGTGGCCCAGTCCAATCGCCCAAATTTCATCGTCGAGGGTTGCCCCACACAAGCTCAAAGCACTACCTAAACACTCAAGGTTCAATAGGTGTCAGCAGCAGAAATGGTGGAAGAAGATAACAAGGATTGTGTTACTACTATGATGGGAAATACTCCCCCAGGCATAAATGTAAGGAGCCCAAATTCTTTCAAATTGATTCTACTGATCACAGTTCATCGGAGGAAGCCCCATCACTTGAGGAACCAAAGGAGCAAGAAGAGGACAACCAGTAGGAGAATGTACCTGAAGAACCAGTTATCTCACTGCATGCTTTCGCAATAATTTCTTCTCCCCAAACTCTCAAAATCATAGGTTATATTAAGCATTGCCCAGTAGTAGTCTTGATCGATAGTGGCAGTACACATAATTTTATCCATCAAAGAGTCGTGGAGGTAGTGCATTGTTTTGTCCGAGCATTTTCTAACTCCTAGGTCCAAATTGCTGATGGGGGGCAATGAAATGTGAAGGCCACTGTGAAAATGTAAAACTTCAAATGGGGGATTATCAGTTAAACACCCACATGTTTTCCATACACATGGGAGGATGCGACATTGTCCTCGGTGCTGAATGGCTTCGCACACTTGGCCCAATCACAATGGATTTCCAAGAGTTATATATGAGCTTTAAGCAGAACAACCACATACATACCCTCCGTGGACTCCAGGCGAGAGCTCCCTCTATCATCAGCTCACTTTGGATGGAAAAATAGTTAAAAAATGGCCACCATGGAGTTATAGCCCAATTTAATGCCATCCATGCCTTTGAACCCAATTCTCTTCATATTCATCCTGAGATGCAACAGATCTTAAACAACTAGCTGCTAGTCTTTGATAAGCCTCATGAGCTTCCACCCTTGAGAGGGGAACATGATCATAGAATTACTTTGGTCCTAGGGGCCCAACCACCAAATGTGTGCCCATATAGATATCCGTTCACCCAAAAAAATGAAATTGAAAAAATAATCAAAGAACTCTTGGAAGCAGGTGTCATTTGTCCCAGCATTAGTCCTTATTCATCGCTGGTAATCATGGTGCTCAAGAAAGATGGGGAATGGCGTATGTGTCCAGACTTCAAGGCCCTCAGTACATTGAGGGTCAAAGATAAATTTCCCATCCTGGTTGTCGATGATTTGCTGGATGAACTAAATGGGGCTCAATTCTTTACTAAGCTCGACCTTCGCTTAGGCTACCACCAAATTCACATGAAAGAAGTAGACATTCCAAATACTGCTTTTCGAACTCATGAAGGCCATTATGAGTTCCTGGTCATGGCGTTTGGTCTTTGTAATTCCACATCCACTTTTCAGAGCCTTATGAACCACTTGCTCAAACAATATCTCAAAAAATTTGTCCTTGTTTTCTTTAATGACATCCTCATCTACAGTCGCACCTAGGCCACCCATCTTCCAAATGTATATTTGCTCTTGTAACTGCTCTGCAAGCATAAATTATTTGTCAAGATGTCCAAGTGCTCTTTTGGCATGGAAGAAGTTGATTATTTGGGCCACATTGTGGGGCATGAAGGTATCAGGGTGGACCCCAAAAAGATTCAGGCAATGCAAGATTGGCCTCAACCAAAGACCTTGAAGAGCTTGAGAGGATTTTTAGGTCTCACAAGCTACTATCGATATTTTTTCCATAGTGGCATGCCCACTTCCATTGTGTCTAATCGTGACCCGATCTTCACCAGTAACTTTTGGCAGGAACTCTTCCAACTACAAGGTATCCAACTATAACTCAGTACCTCATATCATCCACAAACTGATGGTCAAACTGAAGCAGTGAACAAATGTCTGGAGACCTACCTTAGGTGTTTCACTACAGAAAAGAAACATCTCTAGGTACAGTGGTTACCTCTAGCCGAATGGTGGTATAACACCAACTATCATGCCACCACCAAAATGACTCCATATGAAGCAGTTTATCGTCAACTCCCTCCTTCCCCTACTTCTTATATCAAGGGATGCTCGAAGGTACAAGCAGTGGATCAACTCCTACAGAACTGCACAACCATGATGGCCCACCTTATATAGAATCTTCATCAAGCCCAAAACTGCATGAAGCAATAGGCAGATCAACATCGCTCAGAATGAGAATTTCAAGAAGGGGATCAGGTATTTTTGAGGCTACAACCATATAAGCAAACATGACTCAAAGACAAGGGTTGTAAGAAATTATCTCCAAAATTCTACAGACCATATCAGGTACTTCAGTGCATTGGAGAAGTTGCCTACAAGCTAGCTTGCCACCCACTGCAAAAATCCATCCAGTCTTCCATGTCTCATGCCTCAAGAAAGTGATTTGGAATCATTGTAGAATTCAAACCAGTCTACCTAAAATGGATGAAGAAGGGTCAATCTAGCTCCAACCTAAACAGGTTCTTGACACACAAGAATTACACTTGCGTGGCCACATGATCAAGGAAGTCCTTGTCAAATGGAAAGACACCTCTCTGGAAGATGCAACTTGGGAACTAGCCACTATCCTTCAGTAATTTCCGCAGCTTCAGCCTTGAGGACAAGGCTATTCTTATGGGGTAGGGCATGTTAGTATCTAACCCTAACCCCCTTATTTATGTAATAGGATCAAGTCATAGTTATATTTAAGTAAAGAGTTAATAAAGCCCATATTAATAATTGTAAGTGGTTAACCCGCATTAAATGAAGGGACCACAATTAGTTGCAAATGGGCCATGGTATTAGATAGATGGTATTAATAAGAACCAAGGTATTGCCCCATGGTATTACATGTATGAATCCTATATAAATGATAGAGACTCCCCTCGAGGAGCATTGTGTCTTATTTTGTAATTGAGCTCATCTCTATTTGAGGTTGCCCCCTCGAAGAGGCAAGTGAACATGTTCTGAATAATAAAATACTTGTTGTTATTTCTCATTGTTCTATGTTCTGGGTATATTTCTTCACATATTTGGTATTCTAGTATCGTCTTGCAGGTTAACAGCATAACACGTGTCAATAAATGTGTTTCGATGTGATTATCACCGAAAACATGTCTCAAACTCTTGATAATGATCATAGAATCCTTAATTCAATATCTAATTCATATCACAACAACATTACAATCACATATCTATCATTGCTAGACATTTTCAATAAGTAAATAAAACAAGCACATACGTCACCATACTTAAGATCTTTCATAAATGAGTCTTCTCCTTGATTCTTCATGCACCCTTGTTTCAGATTAAATCATTCATACAAATTCCATCACTTGCACACGTGACACCTTGAACTCCTCCTCCTTATATATATTTATCCTTAGCCAATACCTTAGGCAAATCCTTGGTACTCTTTAAGGGATCAAATCAGTTTTGTCGCATTCATTACTATGGGCCAATACCATCATAAAGACCCCTGGTATCTAGATTACCATGGTGCAGATTATGTATGTGAATTTTCTTCATAATATTTATGTATTTATGTGATAGTTCTTTCAGGACTCATACATACTTTTCTTAAACTTCATATTTAACATTCCTTTATCTCTGAACTTTCATTTCTTTTTTCAACACATCTATAACATCTGTTCAAATCTTGTTGACATATTTATTAGGTAGGTTTCCATTGAGGACAACACATTAGCCATAATGCTAACAATCTCCCCATTTGGACTTGATGAAAACTACTTCGGTGTTTGGCCACTACCTGTAACTACGTACAAATACTGATACTTCTCACAAATAATTCTTCTCCCCACACCAAGCTCCTCGCCACCTTTGACATCATGGGAAAAGGGTTGAACAATGATGAATGAAGGCTTAATCTCTCCTCCTTTGTAGAGAAGATAAATGTAGGTTTGATCTGCTGAATATGAAAACTGCATACTAACCATGGTTCCCCTAAGTATATGTTGAATTGACTGAAGATATAAAGCATTTGATGAACCAATAAAATATGACATCCCCTATAGTCAATGAGCCCATGATTTCATCAATCGAACAACACATTGCAGTTACATATTTAACTCAACATTACATTAATGTACCAAAATAATGGAATTACATACATGAATGACTTGACCCCAATAGCCCATAATGATAAAATTTTATAATGATTTAGAACATGGGTCTTTAAATGAAAGTTACATCAAGAGACATATACAACACTTAAAACTAATGACAAGGACCTCAACCTTGAGGTAGAAATACCATAATAGTCATCCACAACCATATTTCTCCATATTGGAATCTACAACATAAATCTCTGATAGCAAGAACATGGAGAATGAAATGAACATCCTCATCATCAACATGTAAGATAAGACAATGTAGCTTAGCTTCAATATCATCAACATGTGACTAAGTATGCAATGTCTCCAAGCATCAACTGTAGTGGAAGTATAAGATAGTGAAATAAGACTTTGTTAGAAACTCGCCCCCTTTACCTTATGTCATCAATGTCAAAATTATCTCTCCTCATATATGAATATTTATAATCAATGAGCATCAAATAAATACTAATCTCTTCCAGCATATAATATCCTTTCCATGCATCAACAATATATGTGAAAATCAAGAGTACTTTTAGCATCATGAGCCATATAACTCATAAACAATATCATATATTCAGTATACAGATCTTCAATCTCTAACAATAACTTTACCAGACTTAAGAAGTACATAAGCATCATCCCATGCACCAATGATGACATAGTGACACCAACATATCAATGTTAGCAAATAGTGAGTGAATCATAAACTCGCTATCATAAACCAATCCCAATAACAAACACAACATATACATCCTCTTCATCAAGTGTATCAAGTAGGATTATGACACTATAAACATCTTCATCAAAATGCAACTTAAGTAATCATCCATAAGATCACTCTCTGCAATTTATGACATAGTGAAAACAATATGTATATATCTTCTCATTAGTGAGAGATGCCAACAAGTATGATTAAATCATGAACTCATCATCATCAAATGATTGTAGCATAAGATTTTGAAATCAAGCTCTATTAGTAACTCATCTCCTAGATCTCATATCATCAATATGCACATGCTCTCTTCACATATAAGAAGAGCCACAATCCTCAAACAACAATATCAAACACCATATGCAGCATGTAATGAATCAATGACATATGTGTAAAAAAATAGAACCTTCACCATAACATCATAACCAACATCTTATATATATCATTCATGTCAATATTAAGCAGGATTAACCAACTTTCACCAAGTCCGAGTCATCATCCATAACTTCATCTTATGCAAACCATGCATCATTGATAACTCACGAAAACAACATATGTATTGTCAGCAATAACTGCAATAACAAATATACATTAGCAATGAAATGTACTCATTACAAACATAATCATGCAATAATGAAGGATTAATAAACCATAAGGCCAAAAATGCACCATTAGAAGCATATCAGATGCTCCCCCTGAACTTGTGCCAACTATCGACTATTAAATCTGATCATATCCATCTCACCAACAAAAAAATGCATTAAAGAGTGATCTCATAAGCAACAATACAAATTTTTGTAACAACATCATGAAATAACATCATTCATAGACATTATAAGGACATTATTAACATTCTCCAGCAAGTCAATATCAAAACCAAAAATCCAAATAATAAGTAATAAAAAAATTCCCTTGAGTTTGTCCCACTATTCCTTCATCTCAGAGAAATTTTTCAACCACCTATATAAAGACTAGTGTATATATGTGACCCTCCTTCATGAGATGCTTGTGGATAAAGACAAATGATGTATGAAAACATCTCCCGATGAATATATCATACATGTTCCTATCCATCATTACTTCATCAATTAAATGTCACTAATATCAAAACATCATCAAAAGAATATCAAGATACTCATGCATAACTCCCATTGACATCATACATCAATGATCTTGTGGACCTGATAATCATTACCTACTCTTTTATGAGGTTAAGTACCTCACATCACTTTTGCAGTTGCTGATAGAAGTATGCTTTTAAGAGAAATGGATTGTCGTAGGGGCCACCTTTTTTTATCCCGAATCTAAAGAAGAAGAGGAACTATATCTGTTATTTATGATTGAATTCTTCTCCCTTATCACATATAATATGTCCAGCTTTTTATATCCTCTTGCTATAACCTTTCTAGTTTATTCATCTATAACTTTGCATTTAGTTGACATAAACAAAATGATATGCCCTTTATTAGTTGTTTGACCTACATTTGCAATATTGTGCTTTAGCCCTTGAACGATTAATGTATAAACTTCTTTTGCCTGCTTCTCAAGTACGATTCGACCTTTATCCATCACTTTTGTTGCATCACTATTTCTAAGAATCACATTACCATCCTTAGTTTTGTTGAGAGACTCAAACTTGCCCTTATCTCGAGTCATGTGATGAGAGCATATTCTATCTACGTACCATTCATCCTCATATTCAAATGAAAAAATATAAATACTACACCTTATATGTTCTTATTCTTCCTGCTTATTATGAGAATTCCTGGCGGATCCAACTTTCTCAAGTATTTTGGTAACATTCATATTTGTCCTATTGCAATGAATAGATTTGTAAAAAAAGGTGTTTCAAGCAAAATAATATCCCTAAAAGAAACCCGAGTACATGGGACATGATGAACTTCATGTGAAGTAGTTGTTTTCTTCATATCAAAATAATATAATTCTGTAATTGGCTACAACATATAATATTATGACTTGGAAGGCCATTTCGGGACCACATGGGAGCCATATTTCCGACCTTGAGGACATGACCTATGGCAATTGGTTGAATTCTTGAAATAGATATATCTTTTTATCTGGCGGTTATATCGAGATCAAATTTATACTATAATACTCATTCAATGTTATATTAAACCAAGCAGGGCCCTCAAGGCCATGTTGTGTCGATGATGAAAACTCAAGAGTTTCCTTTCGATATTCTTTACAAAAAATTCATAATTCTTTTGATGGAAATTGTTTAGGTTAGGTGGGGCATACACATGGAAATTATGTGCATCCACGTAGTTGTTTTGACAATGGTTATTATGTTGAAAATGCAACAAGAAAATCTAATTTTGACTTCGCCTTAGTCAAACTAGATTAAGATTCAAATTTCTATTTTAGCAAAAATCTTGGAGATAGTTAACTGAGCTAACATGGATCTTGTCACTTAGTTAACACAGTTAATTCAAGTTGGGGAATATTGAGTTGAGTTCAATATGATTTATTTATAATCTCCTGAAATCTATTTTAGTTAAATTGAGTTATGGGTACTTGAACTAGTTCTAGTTGTTAGAGGAACTAGTGGAAGGTCTAGTAATGGAGTGTGACTTCAATCATATTCAATGAGCAACCATTTAACTAATTAATAAGCCCAAAATAATTCATACATGTAAAGAATTTGATTTACCTAGTTGAGATAGAGGTTCAAGGGTAGTGTTCTATCAGTTGTAAATTAATCTAAGTTATAGATGAGGTGCATGCAGTCAGTGGATCATCCTAGATGAATTGGAAAATTCTCATTTTGGACTTTCGTAATTAATAGGGGCCTAATTAATCAAGGAACAACACAAGCAAATAAGAGCTTGGTAGGATCAGAAATTTGTTAATAATTGGCTAGGTTCAGTGAGTGAAGAAACATGATAAACTATATAGGTGCAGGGTGTGCTCAAGCTTTAGCAAGCATATGTATTTGTCTTGACTCTTTCATTAATGAAATACAGATAGGAAGGGATTTTGTGCAATTTATTTCCCCTAGACAAATCTCTGTGTGTGTGTGTTGAATATTGATTCATGTTTATGATTTGTGTTCTCGATTGTGAATTTATTTTCGTGAATGAGTAGAGTATATTTGATTCTTATGTTTTAGTAAACTACATGAACATTTTTTAATCTACATAGGAATTTCTACATGGTATGAGAGCATGATTCACAATAGAGAAGAGAATTTGAAGTTGTTATTGTAGAAGGATCAAATTGGAAGGATCAATTCTTAAGAGCTAGCAGGATGGATTTCTTTGGACTAAGACTCGAGTATGACATGGACAGATGTTCGAATTATGTTGATTGGAAGGATCATGTGGAGGCAGTGCTCGACTATAATGGGTTGAAGAAATTCATAGATAATGTTTTTTTGAAACAACCAGCAGCTGATGCTCAGGATCTAGTAGAATGGAAGACGTTTGTAGCCAAGGTGAGGAGGATCATATTAGAGAGAGTATGAGACCATATTGTTTCTAATCTCCATGGGAAAGAGACTCTATATGTAATATGCCAAGCATTGACAAATATATTATAGAACAATAGTGACCACGGGTACTTGGCACTCAAGGAAAAGCTTTGGAATATCAATATGTAGAAGTGAAACACAATACCACCATACCTGAGAAGGTTCACACATTGTAGCAATGAACATGGGAGTGTTGGTGTTATGGTTTTGGAAGATGATCTGGTAACCCTAACACTTCTCTACCTTCCCAAGAGTTGGCACAACTTCCAAGATTCGATGAATGGGAGGGGTAACATACCAAATTGAGAACAACCTTGGTCCAATTTGGTGCAAGAAGAAATAAGGCAGAACACCAAAGACAAGGCCTCATCAAAATCCAAGGAAGAGGGAAATTATGCCTTGGATGGAATGGAAAAAAAATTAAAGGGAAGAAATCCCAATCCAAAGAAAAATATGGTCAAGAGGGCAAGAAAATAGACTTGTCCAAAACCAAGTTCTTTCACTATCATGAAGTGGGACATTATGCCACGAAGTGTCCCCACAATAGGGCAATAAAGAAGGCCTCGGAAGGAGCGGTAGGTGAAGCTTTGGCTTCACAATTCGAGTGTGAATTCACCCTCACTAGATGCATGGAAAGCATAGTGGGGGGTAGTGTGTAGTATATCAATAGTGGTGCCTCATTCCACATGACGGGGAACAAAGAATTTGTTAGTGGCTTAGAGGAGAAATATCTCTATATGTACATCAAGATTGGAAATGATGGAAGGTACAATGTGACTAGTATTGGTATAGATTCTTTTCATAGGGAGTCTGGCTCGCTTCTCAGGCTAAAGGATATGATGTTCATATGGCCTTTTAAGAAGAATCTAGTTTATGTAGTTGTGTTGGAAGACTATGGCTACGAAGTGATATTCAGCAAAGGGAAGGATTTCTTCAAAAATGTCACCATAGGATAGGTGAAGCACATTAAGGTTTGAGTGAGGAACATATACAAATTACATGTGGAAGACTATACAGTATTAAGCAAAAAAGAAAATAAGGTGTCGAGCCGAGATATCACTGAATTATTGCATAGAATACTTTGTCATTTGCATTACGGCGCTTTGAGGATCATGCAATAGATTTATACATGCCTCCCCAAAGGAGCACTAGAGAAATGAAATACATGCAAAGGGTGTACCTTGGGGAAGTAAAAAAATCCACCTTCAATGACTACATTTAAAATCTTCAAGCAATCCTTGAAAGATCCATTTGATGTTTGTGGACATTTGTCAATAGCCTCCACTGCCAAGCATATTTATTATGTTATATTTGTAGATGAATTCTCATGGAAGTGTTGGATTTTCTTTATGTAGAAGAAAGACAAGAAATTCTCAAAGTTATTGAATTTAGAGAACTTGTTAAGAAATAATGTGGCAAGATAGTGAAGGATATTAGGAGTGATAACAGAGTTATGTGTTGAATGAGTTTAAAAATTTATGTGTAAGGGAAGGCATTCAATGGGAGTTGACAACACCCAACAATCCACAACAAAATGGGGAGGTTGTGGGAGTAGAAAGGGTGATGTTGCATGACCAAATACTACAATTGCACTTGTGGGATGAAGCACACAACATAATGGTCTATCTACAGAGTAGGAGTTCTCATCGGATTCTTGGCATGAGTACACAAAAAGAAGATTTTTTAGGGAAGGAACCATATGTGTCACAGCTTAGGATATTTCAATCATCATTTTACTATCATGTTTCCAACAAGCCAAGGAAAATGTACACTCAACAACACATTTGGGCATATTTTTTGCATACAAAGAAACACCTCACAACTATCGAGTGTATTTTTAATCTCTCGGGATGAAATTTGTTCATAAGGATATGAAGTTAGATAACAAGAAAGGGATGAGGTGTTCCCTTGAGAGGGAGCTTCAATTGCATTCAAGTCAGGTGGTTTTAAATTCAAAGGAAGAACCTCGGGATGTTTTGGAGCATCCACAAGAAAACAAGCAGAGAATGGAAACACCCATTCAAGTATAGACATCTAGAGAAGGAAGGAAGCGAACCAAGGAAGCTGAAAGATTATTGCATTATGCTAGAGAGAATGTAGGAGCACACACGTCACATCACAAGTAGAGGAGGTCACATATTAGTATATTAGCTACATGGACATGACGAGTGAGCTTGTAGAGATTAATGCATCCTCATTAGAGTAAGTTGTAGAGAAACCAATATGGGTTAATCTTATGGTAGAGGAATATGATTACATTATCAAAAATATTTTTTGGCAAGTGGTCCCAGACTAGAGGACAAATTAGTGGTGGGTTTAAGATGTATCTACAAGGTAAATCATGTAGCATATCGAAGCATTGAGAAACACAAGGAAAAATATTTGGCCTAGGGGTTCTCTCAGGCGGATGAAATTGGCTATGAGGAGACCTTTTCTCCGGTAGTAAGATCCTCATCCATGAGATCAATTCTTGAAATTGCAGTGCACATGGGATGGAATATCCACCATATTGATGTGAAGACAACATTCCTCAAAGGAATTATTGTACGAGTAGGTGTAGGAGTAGGACTCATATATTATTTCCTCAGTTTTGAAGTATGAGAAGGAGATGGAAAAATATTTGTTTCTTAGGGAAATTATACCAATGAGATACTAAATAAGTTCTACATGGAGAGTAGTAAACCTAGGGACAATCCTATAGTAGGAAGTTGGAGGAAATAGGATGACACCATAGGTGAGGAAGTGGAGGCCACCGTTTACATGTAGCTTATGGGTTCACTTATGTATTTGGTCAACAAACTAGCAGACATGTGTTATACAGTTAACGACCTTATTCAAGAAATGGTTAAGCCAACCAAATTGTATTGGAAGCCAACAAAGCATGTGTTTATATGCATCAAAGGAACTACTCAGTTTGGTCTTTGGCATAGATGAAGAGAGGGAGTGAAGCTTCAAGGCTTGAGACATGTAGATTGGGTAGGTATTTCATCAGATAGGAGGATCACATAAAGAGTAATTTCAGTGTTGGGTTAGCAACATTTTCTTGGTACAACAAGAAGCATAAATCTATAGCATTCAACTCAACAGAAGTAGCGTACATGGCCGCAAGTCAAGCAACATGCGAGGTAATCTGGGTGATAAATATTCTTGTTGGGTTATATGGTCGGATGATGGATCCTACTGTGTTATTCAAAGTTGTATCAAAATTTATGAGAATCATGTATTTCATGATTGATCCAAGCATATCGATATTTGGTATCACCATCTACGAGATTTTGTGCAAAAGCATATTATCTTGTTGGAATACATTCCTGGAGAGGAGCAAGAAAAAAATATTATGGAAAAGGATTTTTCAAGACAAAAATTTGATTTCGATAAAGGAGGGATCAGGGTAATTAATAATCCCCTTCTTGATGAGAGGGGGTATTGAAAATGGAACAAGAAAATGTAGTTTTCACTTTGCCTTGGTCAAACTAGACAAAAATTCGAATAACTATTTCAGGAGAAATCTTGGAGGTAGTTAAGTGAGGTGACATGGAACTTGTCACTTACTTAACTCAATTAATTCGAGTTGGGGAACCTTGAGTTCAGGTCGGTATGATTTCTTTCTAATTTCGAGCAATCTATTTCATCTAGATTGAGTTATGATTAGTTAAACTAGTTCTAACTGTTAGAGGAACTAGTGGAAGGTCTAGTAGTGGGGTGTGACTTCAGTCATCTTCAATGATCAAACAATTAATTAATCAATCGGCCCAAACTAATTGATGCATGTAGAGAATTCGAGTTACCCAGTTGAGATATAATTTCAAGGGAAATCTAATATTACTTGTAAACTAATCGAATTTGTAAGGTGGTACTTGCAGTCATACGATAAGCATAGATGAACTGCACAAATCTCATTGAGGAATTTCCTGATTAATAGGGATCAGATTCCTATTGGAATAGGACAATAAAATAGAAGCTTGGAAGACTACAAACTGGTTAAGTATTGGCAAGGTTTAGTGAGTGAAGAAACAAGACAGACTATACAGGTGCAATGTGTGCTGAAGCTTCACCAAGCATATGTATTCATCTTGATTCTTTTATTAATGCAATACAAATAGGAAGGGGTTTTGAGTAGTTTCTTTCCCCTATATAAATATTTGTGTATGTGTGTCGAATATTGATGCATGTTTATTATTTGTGTTCTCTATCTTGAATTACTTTTCGCAAATGAGTAGAGCAGATTTGAGTCTTATCTTTTAGTAGATAACATGATATTTTTTTCATCTACATATGAATTTCTACATATTATACGAATATCTAGTGCCTCTTGGAAACTATTTCCACTGCAACATTCCCATGATATTCACTTACCTTAGGAATAAAATCAAAATGGAACTGCACTACGTCTTATAAAAAATAATCTACAAAGGTGGCACTTGGGTGACATCAGAGACTCTATAGACTAATATAATGTTACAATATCTAATAATTGAGGTGAAGTGGTGTAGCCCTAGTAGACCTCAACCCATTTTATTTAATGTTGTACACATTTCATGAGGTTTTGTGATCTGAAAACTCATCAACCTCTCACAGTTCACAAGTTTTCATAAATTTGGGTCTTCAAATGATCACATCGTTCGTAACTGGTTCAACTATGAATAGTTAATGTCAGGCTAGGCAGTAACTCCACAAAACAAAAACTAGTTCCTATATTCATTCAATCAGGTAGATTTGTTATATACATGAGGGAGAGACTGTTCAGTTCATCTCGTGATGACTGTTCACATTTCTCATTTATTTATTTACAGATACTTACCCAATCACTATTGGCATTATGGCTAAAGTGTTGTCCTTGATGGCAACCCATTCAGGTGATAGATCACAGTACTTCAAGTTAGCAGTAGAGATTGATGATCAGCTATCAAGTATTGAAGAAAATAAGGGGTACGCAGGTACACCTTACATAAGGTGCATACACGTAGGTCAGTGTTACATAAAGTGCGTACATACCCGTAGTTATCCCGTTCAGAAGGTGCGTACCCCCAGTGCACACATTTCAAGGCAAAGAAATTCACATGTGGGGTTTTCTTATGTTTTACTCTTGGTATTTAGCCGACGGTATTGTGTTATTATGGTGTCGGCTCGTGGTATTGATCCATGATTTAAGGAAGAGCTTCGCTATATAAAGCAAAGGAGATCATTTGGCTCGAGCATGTTTTGGGTTGAATATCTTATGAGGGCTAGATCTGAAATATTATGATCTCTTGGGAGTATGTCTAGATCTAAATAAGGCGAACCTTCTGATGGATAGAGATCTTTTCAGCACACGTTCAGATCTGTAGATCTGACTGTCTGGGTTATTTCTGAAGTCTTGAAAGCATCTATGCCCCAAGGTACACAGGTACAGTGAACGAAAAGCGCGTACATACGCGGGAACGAAGCGTTTCGGGTGCGTACATACGCAGGCACAGAAGGGTTGCAGGTGCGTACATACGCAGGCACAGAAGGGTTGCAAGTGCGTACATACGCAGGCACAGAAGGGTTGCAGGTGCGGAGGTCCGCCGGAAGTTCAATGGGCTTAGAGCGAGGTACGCAGGCGAGCAGTTGAGCAGGGTGCGTACGTAAGCAGGCGAGCAGTTGAGCAGGGTGCGTACTATAAGCAGGCAAGCAGTTGAGAAGGTTGAGTACTGTAAGCAGGCAAGCAGTTGAGCAGGGTGCTTACGTAAGCAGGCGAGCAATTGAGCAGGGTGCTTACTTCTCTTAAAATCTTTGTTTATCATTGTTGTGTTCTGGGTTTGGTCCTATTATTGTTGATCTGGTTACTACAGTTGACTGGGTGATTCTCTTATACTTAATGATCATTTGATGCTTATGGATCCAGTTTGAAAATTTATGAAAAGTTGTCCTTGTAAGAAAAGAAGTAGGGGGTTGTAGCTCCCTTCCAGGAGAGACTGGAAAACGAGAGAGAGAGTTGTAGCTCTCTGCAGGTTGCAACCTGCGTACTGGTAAATGACTGCACCAGTACATAACCATTGTAAAAGGAGTTTCTAATTTGAAAGAAGATAGAGACATATTGCAGCAGGTGGTTTTCACCCACATTGGGTTTCCACCTTACATCTTGTGTTCTTTGGTGTGATTATCTGTTTTCTTTGTTCATGTTCATTATTTTATGGTACTGACATGCAAAAATAATTCAAGGAACAAATAAGGAAGATTTATTAAAAAGAGTTAGATAATAATGATTCACCCCCCCTCTCAGTATTATTTCCAACAATTGGTATCAGAGCAGGTCCTTCAAAGAAGCTTGATCGCTTGAAGGGAGATTGTTCATCATGAGCAACTACGAGAGAGAAGCATCAATCAGGCCACCGGTTTTTGATGGGACAAACTTCAATTATTGGAAGGTAAGAGTTACTGCCTATCTTCAATCTCTTGGTACAGAAGTTTGGGACATCGTAGAGACAGGCTACGCTTTTCCTTCAGCCACTCCTACAGATGCAGCCGAGAAAAAGAAGTATGAAACAAATGCGAAAGCAGTTAGTACTCTATTAGGATGTATATCCCAATCAGAATTCATGAAGGTAATGCACTATAAATCCGCAAAAGAGATATGGGACAAAATTGTCACGAGCTATGAAGGAGATGAACAGGTAAAACATGCTAAACTTCAAACTCTTAGAATTCAGTATGAGACTCTCAAGATGTATAATGATGAAAGTGTGGCTAACTATTTTCTTCGGGTAGATGAGGTTGTTAATTGTATGAAAAATTTGGGTGAAGAAATAAAAGATGCTATTGTGGTTGAAAAGGTTCTAAGATCATTGTCTCCCAAGTTTGAATCTAAAGTATCTGCAATAGAGGAAAAGGAAAATCTACAAATCCTTACTATGTCTCAGCTACATGGAATTCTAACTGCTTATGAAATGAGAAAGGGAGGTCCATCAGACAGAAGAGAAGTTGCTTTCAAGGCATCAGGCAAAGGAGATTATTATGAAGCAAGCCACGTCCCAGAAGAAGAAGAAGAAGAATCAAATTTTGTCAGAAATCTTCAAAGGGGTTCTGGAAGGTTCAGAGGTAAGTTACCTTTTAAATGCTTTTCTTGTGGAAGAGTAGGTCATTATGCTACAAAATGTCCTTATAAGGATAAAGGAAAGGAACCTACTAGATGGAACAAGAAACAAAATGCAAATAAGAAAAGCTACTACACTCATGAAGATAGTGATGGTCTATCAAACAGTGATGAAGATGAACGAGGTAATGAATATAAGTTGTTAATGGCATTTGAAGATGATGATTATATGGATGCTATAGATGTGGATAACCTTTATGATGAAATTACTAGACTCAAGAGATGTAAAGAAGAAAATAATATGATCATTGATACTCTACAATTTCAAATTGATGAAAAAGAAAAACATCTTGAAAAATTAGAAGGTGAAATTGTTGGTATTAGAAAAGAGACTGAGAAAACAAAAGCTATTAATCTTAAGTTTGTCAAAGGATCTGAAACTTTGGATGAGATTATCAATGTGTAGTGGTATCCACTAAACAAGACAGGTCTGGGCTATAATGGAGAAACTTCTCAAGCATCCACCTCAAAAAGTTATCTTGATGCAGCAAAAAGAAATGAGCAAAAGCACAATGAAGATCATCAGGTGAAGCAGGGACGAATTACAAATAGAAACTATCAGGGGCAATCCATCTTAAGGGTGAACAAAAGCTACAACCAGCCACAGGTAAAATCTTCTCAATTTGGTTCAAGAATAGCTGACAATAGAAATTACAATCAATTGGCTGGTAGATTCGATAACCGAAGAAGTTTCTTCAATGGACAATGCTTTTCTTGCCATAACTTTGGTCACAAAGCATCTCAATGTGTTGCATATAAAACGATCATGACTAGGGAAGCTCAAAAACAAAGAAGTATGATGGGGATTACAAAAAGGACCTATAACAACTTTTCGGTTCTCGAAAATGAAGTTGAATGTTCTATTTGCAATAACTTTGGTCATGAAGACTCTAAATGCAGGAGCAGGTTTCAGCAGAAAAAGGAACAAACCTCAAGCACCAAAACATGGAGAATAAAGGAACCTCAAACAGAAAGATGTGGGATAGCATTTTATGCAGAGGGACAGGAAAATCTATGGTACATTGACAGTGGATGTTCGAAGCATATGACAGGTGATAAAGAAAAACTTGAGTCTTATTCTACTCTAGAAAAGGGAAAGAAAGTCTCTTTTGGAAATGATACTCCTGCAACTATAAAAGGAAAAGGCATTGCTCAGTTAAAAGAAAAGGTCAAGGCTGGAAATGTTTTGTATGTTGATGGATTGAAGCATAATCTTCTAAGTGTCAGCCAGATGTGTGATCAAAGAACCGAGGTTATATTCAGATCAAATGGATGTCTTGTTCGTGATCTTGATACAGGTAAAACAGTGATCAAAGGCAAAAGAACTCCAAATAATCTGTACATATTTGAAGAAGGACAACAACAATGCTATCTGAGCAAGGATGATGAGCACTGGTTATGGCATCGGAGGTTGGGACATCTAAGCTTTTCACAAATAAGGAAAGCATGCAAATATCAGGCAGTTCGTGACCTTCCAGATATCAAAATTCCTGACAACACCATATGCAAATCATGTCAGTTTGGAAAACAAACCAGAACTAACTTTCCAGAGAAAGAAGGATCAACTAGCATGCCTCTTGAGCTAGTACATACAGATACATGCGGTCCTTTCAGGAAGAGAACACCTCGAGAAGAAGAATACTTGATATTATTCATTGACGATTTCTCCAGGTTTGTCTGGTTAGGACTTATGAAGCACAAAGATGAAGCATTCGAAAAATTCAAATCCTTCAAAGCCTTGGTTGAAAATGAATCAGGTCACAAAATTAAGTGCCTCAGATCCGATAGAGGTGGGGAATTTACTTCAAATGAATTTTTCGATTTCTGTGAAGAACATGGGATAAGAAGAGAATTCTCTACAGCAAGAACTCCTCAGCAAAATGGAGTTGTGGAAAGGATGAACAGAACAGTCCAACAAATGGCTCGTGCTATGCTTGATGAGTCAGGAACTCCCGCAACTTCCTGGGGTGAAGCTGCACATGCTGCGGTTGTTATTCTCAACAAAACAAATGTCCGGGTGAACAACACTCAAACTCCTCATGAGCTCTGGAGTGGTAGGACTCCTTCGGTAAAGCACTTCAAAATCTTTGGGAGCAAATGCTATATCAAGAATACGGATGAGCAGCTTGGCAAACTTGAACCTAGAGCAGATGAAGGCATTCTTCTTGGTTGCTCTCCTCATAGCAAAGCATACAAATGCTACAATAAAAGACTTGGCAGAATAGTTGATAGCATTGATGTAGTGGTTGATGAGAAGGGATACATTCCTAGGCAAGTACATCATGAAGACATCGAAGAAGATGAAGGCTACCCCCAACGACAGAATGATGAAGAAGAAGAACCTCAAGAAGAACCAGAGGAGCAAACAAGAATAGAAGAAAAGACTCCATCCATATATGTTCAGAAAAATCATCCAGAATCTCAGATTATGGGGCAGAAAGAAGCAGGTGTACAAACAAGAAGAACAGTTGCAGAAGCTTCAAGCTATTTGGCATTACTCTCCTCTACTGAACCACAAAATGTGAAAGAGGCATGCAAAGATGAATTTTGGGTGAAAGCAATGGATGAAGAACTTGAGCAGATCGAAAAGAACAACACTTGGGAGCTGGTTCCTAGACAAAAAGATAAGAATGTTATCGGAAATAATTGGGTCTTCAAAAATAAATTGAATGAAAATGGAGAAGTAATTAGAAACAAATCCAGACTTGTTTGTAAAGGGTATGCACAGCAAGAAGGAATATACTTTGAAGAAACCTTTTCTCCTGTTGCAAGACTTGAGGCCATCCGAATGTTCCTTGCTCTCTCAAGTTTTCAAAACTTCAAAGTATTTCAAATGGACGTGAAATCAGCCTTTCTGATTGGAGACTTGGAAGAAGAAGTGTACATTGAATAGCCAGATGGGTTCATTCTTGGAAATGATCGAAAACTTGTATGCAGATTGAAAAAGGTGCTCTATGGTCTCAAACAAGCTCCAAGGGCTTGGTACTACCGTTTGGACAAATATCTTCATCAACAAGGCTTTTCAAAAGGATCAGCAGATAGCAATCTTTATATAAAAGTTGAAAATGACAAATTGCTAATACTTGTTGTGTATGTAGATGACATTATTTTTGGGAGCAATGAAGAAGCTATGAGTCAAAGCTTTGCCTTGGTCATGCAGAAAGAATTTGAAATGTCCTTGCTAGGAGATCTGACATATTTCCTTGGTTTGCAAATCCAACAAAAAGAAGGAGGAATATTTTTATCTCAAACCAAGTATCTCAAATAGATTTTGAAGAAATATGGTATGGAAGATGTAAAACCAGTATGTACACCCGTGGTCACAGGATGTAGCCTCAGTGCAAATGATGAATCTGCAGCAGTACATCAACCAACCTACAGATCTATGATTGGAATTTTACTTTATTTGACAGGTACCCGACCGGACATCATGCATGCAGTTGGAATAGTTGGAAGATTTCAGGCAAATCCGAAGGAGACTCATCTTCAGGCAGTGAAGAGAATTTTCAAATATCTTCAAGGGACTCAAAATTATGGCTTATGGTATCCTAGAGATACAGATCTTACACTTCATGCTTATACAGATGCAGATTGGGCCGAAAGCGTGGATGACAGGAAAAGCACAAGTGGTGGTGCGTTCTTTATGGGTTGCAGACTGGCATCTTGGTTCAGCAAGAAACAGAGTTTGATTGCCTTGTCTATAGCTGAAGCGGAATATGTTGTTGCTGCATCTTGTTGCACCCAACTCCTTTGGATGATGCAGACTTTGCAGGATTTTCAAATCACTTGTACACCACCTATCCCCATCTTATGTGATAACACAAGTGCAATCAACATCTCAAAGAATCCTGTTATGCATTCAAAAACCAAGCACATACCAATCAAGTTCATTTTCTCCAGGAACAAGTGCTTGAACAGAAGGTCAAGTTGGAGTATGTTCCTTCTAAGGAACAAGTTGCTGATATTCTCACCAAACCATTGCCCAGGGACACTTTTGAATACCTCAGGCAAAAGCTGGGGGTTGTTGATGCATCATCTTATTGTTGAACCTCTTCTGATTGATGGTATAGGTTCAGGGGGAGCATATAATGCATTGTTGGCATTATGGAGGATGTGCAGAAGGAGATCTTGGAAGTAGCTGCAATATGTCTCTATCTCTTTCATGGTGGATTATGGTTCTTCGTTGCAGATCTGGTTCATATTCAGGGGGAGCATGTTCTTAGGGGGAGCATAACCCTTTTCCCTTGATGTCAAAGGGGGAGAATGAAGCTGAAGTTTTGAGGTTGCCATCAAGTCTAAAGGGGGAGATTGTTGGCATTATGGCTAAAGTGTTGTCCTTGATGGCAACCCATTCAGGTGATAGATCACAGTACTTCAAGTCAGCAGCAGAGATTGATGATTAGCTATCAAGTATTGAAGAAAATAAGGGGTACGCAGGTACACCTTACATAAGGTGCGTACACGCAGGTCAGTGTTACATAAAGTGCGTACATACCCGCAGTTATCCCGTTCAAGAGGTGCGTACCCCCAGTGCACACATTTCAAGGCAAAGAAACTCACATGTGGGGTTTTCTTATGTTTCACTCTTGGTATTTAGCCGACGGTATTGTGTTATTATGGTGTCGGCTCGTGGTATTGATCTATGATTTAAGGAAGAGCTTCCCTATATAAAGCAAAGGAGATCATTTGGCTTGAGCATGTTTTGGGTTGAATATCTTATGAGGGCTAGATCTGAAATATTATGATCTCTTGGGAGTATGTCTAGATCTAAATAAGAAGAACCTTCTGATGGATAGAGATCTTTTCGACGTACGTTCAGATCTATAGATCTGACTGTCTGGGTTATTTCTGAAGTCTTGAAAGCATCTATGCCCGAAGGTACGCAGGTACAGTGAACAAAAAGTGCGTACATACGTAGGAACGAAGCGTTTCAGGTGCGTACATACGCAGGCACAGAAGGGTTGCAGGTGCGTACATACGCAGGCACAGAAGGGTTGCAAGTGCGTACATACGCAGGCACAGAAGGGTTGCAGGTGCGGAGGTCCGCCGGAAGTTCAATGGGCTTAGAGCGAGGTACGCAGGTGAGCAGTTGAGCAGGGTGCGTACGTAAGCAGGCGAGCAGTTGAGCAGGGTGTGTACTGTAAGCAGGCAAGCAGTTGAGTAGGGTGAGTACTATAAGCAGGCAAGCAGTTGAGCATGGTGCTTACGTAAGCAGGTGAGCAGTTGAGCAGGGTGCTTACTTCTCTTAAAATCTTTGTTTATCATTGCTGTGTTCTGGGTTTGGTCCTATTATTGTTGATCTGGTTACTACAGTTGACTGGGTGATTCTCTTATACTTGATGATCATTTGATGCTTATGGATCCAGTTTGAAAATTTATGAAAAGTGGTCCTTGTAAGAAAATAAGTAGGGGGTTGTAGCTCCCTTCCAGGAGAGACTGGAAAACGAGAGAGAGAGTTGTAGCTCTCTGCAGGTTGCAGCCTGCGTACTGGTAAATGACTGCACCAGTACATAACCATTGTAAAAGGAGTTTCTAATTTGAAAGAAGATAGAGACATATTGCAGCAGGTGGTTTTCACCCACATTGGGTTTCCACCTTACATCTTGTGTTCTTTGGTGTGATTATCTGTTTTCTTTGTTCATGTTCATTATTTTATGGTACTGACATGCAAAAATAATTCAAGGAACAAATAAGGAAGATTTATTAAAAAGAGTTAGATAATACTGATTCACCCCCCCTCTCAGTATTATTTCCAACAATCACAAGGATTAGGTGTCAACATTCCCCCCTTAATCTGAAGGGATGTTGGTGAGTCCAAGCATTGTTCTGAATCATTCAAGCTTTTCTCTTCCAAGCGCTTTGGTGAAGATGTCTGCAATTTGCTCATTTGTGGAACAATGACAGAGATGGATTTTTTTGGCCTCAACATGATGTCGAATCAGATGATATTTAGTATTGATTTGCTTTGTTCGATCATGGAACTTTGGGTTCTTGGCCAACTTTATTGCAGAGGTGTTGTCAATCATGAGTGGAGTTGATTGTACTAGTTTGACTTGCAAATCTTCAAGAATTTTCCTGAGCAACACAATTCCTTTTGTTTCTTCAGCTGCTGCCACATATTCTGCTTCTGTTTTGGAATCTGTTGGAACTGATTGTTTTCATGATCTCCAGGAGATAGCTCCTGATCCACGATGCATAGCATATCCTGAAGTAGATACCCCAGTTTCTTTGTCTCCATCGAAGTCTGAATCAGAGTATCCAATCAAGCTGAAGACATCCACCTGTGCGTACTTGATTCTAAAGTCTTGAGTTCCCTTCAAGTACTTTAGAACTCTTTTTGTAGCAGGCCAATGTCCCTCACAAGGCTTTTGCATAAACCTGGAGAGGATTCCAACAACAAATGAAATATCTAGTCTGGTAGTAGTTAGGTAGTTGAGACTTCCTACAAGCTGTCTATACTTTGTTGCATCCTCAAATTCCTTTCCTTCAATAGATGTGAGCTTTAAGTTTTGTTCCATTGGAGTAGTAAGAGGATTGCGCTTTGTCATGCCAAACCTGTTCAGCAATTCTCCAATGTATTTCTTTTGAGAAAGAAATATGGACTTTGGATGTTGGGTTACTTCAACGCCAAGATAGTAATGAACATAGCCCAAATCAGTCATTTCAAAACTTTTCCCCAATTCCTTCTTTATGGATGCAATGTAGCTTTCATTGTTCCCTGTTATTAAAAGATCATCTACATATACCACAAGATATACAACTGTTTCACCAAATTTCTTGACAAATAAAGTTGCATCATCAAGATCAAAATGTTTGAAATTGAGTTTTAGAAGATGCTAAGTTAGTTTTTCATACCAGGCTCACGGTGCTTGTTTGAGGCCATAGAAGGTCTTCACAAGTTTACATACTTTATGTTCATGTCCTTTTACAGCAAAACCTTCAGGCTGGGACATAAAAACATTCTCTTTTAGATCTCCATTCAAGAAAGCAGTTTTTACATCCATTTGATGGGCTTTCCAACCGTTCTGAGCTGCTAGTGCAAAGAGTGTCCGGATGGTAGCCAATTTTGCTGTGGGGACAAAAGTCTCCTCATAATCGACCCCTTCCTTCTATGCAAAACCTTTTTCCACAAGCCTAGCTTTGTTCTTGTCAAGTGAGCCATCATCTTTATACTTGTTCTTGTAGACCCACATACATCCAATCAGTTTGGTTCCAAATGGAGGATCAACTAGCTTCCAGGTGTCGTTCTTTATGAGGGCATCATACTCCTTTTCATTGATTCTTTCCATTCATCATGAGAAGCAGCTTCTTTGAAGGAAGTTGGTTCAAAATCTGTAGACAAGTTCAATTCACAATCATAAGAAACATCCATATCAACAGGTGAATTAGAGTCATCCACATCACCTCCATTTTCCCGGTTTGAATTTCTGGTTCCTGTCTCTCCAACTTCATGAGTTTGAGCACTTTCAAGTGTCTCTGTCAACCACTTTGGGGGACCTTTCTGAGATGGTCCAGGCTACTCTGTTGATTGAGTTGGGACTGAATCAAGATTAAGTCTCCCAATTCTATCAATTACATCACTTAAAGCATCATCCATTGTTGGAGTTTCATGCGGGGGAGAGTGTTCTTCAGAAGAAGATTCCACATGTTGATCTAGTATAGGAATCCCCCCTTCAAGATGTGGAATCTAATTATCAAATTCTTGAAATGATTTTTCTTTTGCAAATCTATCCAAGCGATCAAGTTGCCGCTCAACAACATTGTCAGTTTTGGATGATTCAAGAAAAATTACATCTCTAGATACAACAAACTTCTTATTTACTTCATCATAGAGGTGGTATGCTTTGGAGGTGTTTGAGTACCCTAGGAAGATACACTTATGAATTCTAGCACCAAGTTTGTTTCTATGTACCTTTTGTATCAAGGCATAACAAGTGGAACCAAAGACCCTGAGATGCTTTATCAAAGAAACATGTCCATACCACATTTCATATGGAGTCTTGTTTCTGATAGCATTAGATGGAAATCTATTCTTTATATATGCAACACATAGAACAACATTAGCCCAAAACATTATCTTTACATTTTTGAAGAAGAGCATGGATCGTACCATATTTAAGATTGTCCTATTCATTCTTTCAGCTACACCATTCTGTTGGGGATTATAAGGCAGAGTTGTTTGATGTTTGATCCCATGTTGGTGAAGATAGTTTTCAAATTCATTTGATGTGTATTCTTTTCCATTATCAGTGCGAATAGACCCAATATGATATTGTGCATCATTTTCAATCCATTTATGAAAATTCTTGAATGTTTGAAAAGAATCAGATTTGTTATTCAAAAAATAAACCCAAAACATTCTGGTGTAGTCAACAATAAATGTCATGATATATTTATTTCCATTTACAGAAGGAACAAGCATTGGACCACATAAATTTGAATGAATGAGTTCAAGTTTCCTATGTCCTCTTGAATGTGAATCATGAAAAGACTATTTGCTATTCTTTCCTAGAATGCAAGCATCACATTGCTTAAGTTTTCTAGGAATTGTAGGCAAACCAGCAACACCATTTTTCTTCAACAAGTAGAGACTGTCATAGTTCAAATCTCCAAATCTAGCATGTCATAATAAACTTGATGGAAGTGTACCTTCTTCATGATGAACATTGTATGAGAAATGTTATGCATGAGCAGAGGTTCCTTGCAGTTTGAGAAGCCTTTCTTCTTCTATTCCCCTCATGACAAGTGAGTGGTCAGATGATATTCTTACCTCAAGCTTGCCATCAAGCATATGAATGGAGTGACCTTGCTGGCAGATGTGGACCAAGGACAACAAGTTTCTCTTGAGCTTTGGGAGGTATAGAACATGATCGAGAAGAAAGTCTAGAAGACCAAGCAATTTAAGCCTGATTGTGCCAAGCCCTGATGGCTTGGTTTTTGATTGATCTGTAAAGTATATTGCTCCATCAACATTGTAAGTGAAATCTTCAAAAAAATATTTTCTATGAGTCATGTGACAGGTTGCTCCTGAATCAAGCAACCAATCATTTTTCCATGAAGCAAGTGAAGCATTAAACAAATCGTCATTTACTCCAATGTTACATTGTGCCACAACATAGTGAGTGGATTCAGGTGCTTTACCTTTATCTGTATCATTAGTTTTACCTTTCTGTTGGTTTCATTTCTGCTCAATTTTGTCCCATGATCGCTTGCAGTGCAGATCTACCTTTTTCCCTTGAGGTTGTCTGCCCCCCCTGCCTCTGAAATATTTTCCTCTTGAATGCATACTGTAACAAAAAATACCTCCGCCAATATACAGTAAAATTGTACTCAAAAGGGCATTCTCAAAAGATTTCAAATATCTTCCTTATATACCAATATGGACGCCAATACCATGCAGTCATTGTACCAAAAATAAGGGGCTCAATAAAATTCCATGTCTTAAACAGAGTTAAGAGTAGACATTTTACATGTCAATAATTTTTCAAGTATATACCACAAAAACTTTAGAGTATATGCCAGTGATAATGATATTATCTGAAACATAAAAAAAACACATAATATTTTTTTGTGTTTAGATTATCAAAACGCTGAAATAATGCTCACTTTGCTACCCTAAACAAATGCACAACAAATGCACTACTCTACAGATGGCGCCAGAGAAAATTTGTTGTCAGATGGGAGAGCACAACCTTCAATCTTCAATAGTGGCTCTCTCACTCACATATATATACCATCCAAAAAAAACTTTTGAATATCCTTCTTCCTCATGTGACATTTCAGATTAATCAACGCAGCAGATTACAATATTTTCAAAGGTCCCCACACTGCTTATGCCTTTAATCTTTACCTCTTTTTTTTAGTTTCAAACAGCCATCCACGCAATGTTCTTCTTGTCAAGCATATGCACTTAAAGCTTTGCACGTGGAAAGATTAAACAGAGTTCTTGGACATGCTTGGATAGATACAAGTTCAATATCATTTCCAGGCCATCTGCAGCAGAGCGCTCGTCGTCCAAGGCACAACAAGGGAAGCAGCAAAAGTGCAGATCAAAGCAGCGTTATGTGGAAGGCTTCAAAGCATTATTCGCATAGCATATACCAGCGTTAAAAATACCGGAGCAGCGTATATATATTGAAACAACGTTTATATTGATCATTGATTTAAATGTGTAAATATTACCCAAGAAACAACGTTTTCCTGTATCGTTAGAACCTTGTCTGAGCGAATTCAATACTTCTAATTTCGCATTTCAAGGCCTCGGCCGCTCCCACTCCACAATCACCACACCAGCATTCCTCAAACGGACTACATGGACTCACAATAATGGCGGAGGAGATGCAAAAAAACATTATGGCAAAAAACGTTTATTGACAGTCCAGCATTTAGACCTGCCCACCATGTCAGTCCTGAATATATAGAATATGATAGACAGAGGGTGCAGGCAATGTCAGAAGTAGCGCAGGTATATGGAGAGTAGACAAGGGAGTTACAAGGGACATAAGAGCTAAAAAGGAGCTGGTTGTGATACCATGTCAGGCCAGGCAATAACTCCACAAAACAAAAACTGATTCGTATATTCATTCAATTAGGTAGATCTGTTATATAGATGAGGGAGAGACTGTTCAGTTCATCTCCCGATGACTGTTCACATTTCTCATTTATTTATTTACAGATATTTACTCAATCACAAGGATTAGGTGTCAATAATTAATTTTAAATGAACTTACAAATAGAACAAAGTCATATGCAATCCAACATGGTAAAAAATGAAGAAGAGAATAACCCCGTGATAAGGAAATTCACACCTCTTGGGCTACGTCTCCGGGCACTGCTCCAATGGGTAGGCCTCCTTATTGATGTCAACAACAAAAATTGTGCATTACAAATGTTTAACTTTTAGAGTAAATGTCCTTATAGAATGGCACTAGTTTCTCCTTCAAATAAACATTCTCCTTTAGATAACACTCACTCATTAGTTGAATCCATTTTACAAAGAAATGATGGCACTAAAATAAAATGACACTCTCACTTTATGTGGAAACAGGTCCTTGTACTCATTTTGAGACCAAGAAGCACAAATCCAACTACTTCATAATGAAGTGTTGAAATGGTATTTCTCCATAAACATATTGAGAATAGACTGAAAATGTGGTTGCTATAATGAAGAAACAATTGTTGTATATGCCTTTAGAAGGCTCGAAAACCCCTTTCTAGGTTCTTCCTATTCTCAAAAAGCTCTTCATATGGCCTCAAAACAACCTTTGTTTTCAACCAAAATGTACCTGGCTCTGCAAATTATCCAACATAAAATGCTCAAATCACAAAAACAAATGTTGCCATTGGGTCTAGAACACCCAGAAACCCATTTTGTAGGCTCTTCTTCAGCTCAAAAAGTCTAAAAAACGACCAAGTTAGACCTTCTAGAACATTTCTCTATTATCTTTCCTGCAAATTGGCAAACCTTTCTAACTACCAAATGAAACTCCACTTCTGATAGAACTTCGACGGGAAAAATTAGTGTAGGACCGGTGGAAATTCCACTAAAAAAGGTGCAAATTGTCACTAGTTTAAAAAACTCTTCGCCCCCAAACAATCCACCCTTTTTTTGGTAACATGGTGCCCATGTGGCCGTGGACTCGCACCACACACCAAACCATTTGCAGTAAGCTATAGGTGGTGGTCATATGAATTAATTTGACTAGGATAACTGCTCACCCCCTGTGCCTTTGTCATGGGTATATGGGTTACAAAAAGAACTGGACCGAGGGCTTAACTGCGCCACCCCTCACTCCACTGATGCACAATCATGTTCATGCGATAAGAACAGAGTTGGGGTGATGTTCCCCAACCCCCTTTTGCAAACAAAAAACCATTCCACTTTAAATATAATCTTCCCATAATGTTTAACAAGTGGCAAGTTTGGTGGAACACCAAGGAATTTTTTTTGTTATTGACAAGTCGTGGGGTCGAATCTGGTGGAGTCTAGTTTGCCCACTCATCTAATTTTAGCACAAATCTCGAGGGGCACGTAAAAACCAATAAACCAAGAAAAATGTGTGAACGTTGCCTATACGACCTGCGACATTTCAGTCTATTATTCATCCACTTTTTTGTCATATAGCCTAGTCACCTACTCACGTCATTGCTACGTCACCTATAGGACATGCCCAGACAAAAACCCAATCAACCTTGTAAGGTGACTTTTTAGTTGTTTTCCAAAAAGTTTATATCATGATAATTTTCACATACCATCTCAAATTGAGGTGATTCAAGTGTCATTGGACTTAGAACTAAGGGATCTACACTTTTTCACTAGTTTCGGGAGATTTTGAGCATGTTGATTTTTTAGCATATTTTTTATCCCTTGAATCATTCCTCCCCACTAGGAGCTTTTGGACCTCCAAAAGTCTATTTTTTTTACTCAAAAGATAAGTGAGAGTGAAAATCCATCACTTCGTGATCACAATCCACCTTTATTTGCTTCGATTGGTGCCTTTGAGCCGCACTTGAAGATACTCCACATTACCTCTGCATGAAGTCCCCATTCTCTTGTTAAGAATTGAGTATTCCTACAACTCATCTAAATATTCGGGAGAAAAATATTTAATAGATGGAATGTGAACATTATCTTCATGATCATCAATCATTTTTGGCTCATATAATCTCAAGTTTTCCACATTCATAGTAGAATAAAATTTCATATAATGTGGCAAGTCTAATCAGAAACATTGTTACCAATCTTCTCCAAGATTTTGAAAGTGACATATCTACTTAGATTTATAATTTTACCTTCATCTTGAATTCATTCATTGTTGATATACAACCCAACTTGATCTCCCAGTTGGAAATCATGATTAACTCGATGCTTTTCATGCCTTGATTTGTACTTTGCTTTGCCTTTCGCAAGCTTCACTTGTACTCTTTGATGTACTAGCTACACTTTTTCAATGAAATTCTTGTCTTTTTCCACATCACTATATCCATCTACTGTAGGATATTTACCAAAGATGAAATCCAAAATATTCTTTGGAAAAATTCCGAGCAAGATTCAAATGGAAATATTTGCATAAAAAAGTGCTTGACACAATTGTAGGCTTGGTGGATGTAATGAAAATTCTCATTCAAAAGCTTAGGATGCTTTCCACAATATCTGCAAAGGAGATGCATCCATTTACAGTATGCAATAAGTTTCATGCTCAAATTCCCATACAAATTCACTGATCAACAATTCATAATAACATCAAATACCAAAGAAAACATAATTTCATATAAGTGATTTATTCATGACACCACTTTTACAAAATACCCAACTATGGGGATATGAAACATTTGGAATACAAAATATTTGTGGTACTTAACTAGATAAATAGTCCAAGACTTTCTTACCCAACCAAGCTAGGGAGTTTTCATTCTGCATTTCACTTTCTTTTGGAGCTGTTTTGGGGATGGTTATGGTATTCCTCCAACGTTCTTCTACCTTCTCGTTCTCAGGTTATTTCATAACATATTTTTCCTTCTTTGGATGAAGATGTGGATGAAATTTCCAACATTCCTCGATCCAATGCCCACTTATATTGCAATGAGTATAATTTTTTTGTGAGCATTTCTTGGCACAAATTTATTTGAACTTGGAAGTTGATTTTCCTTCCTCGTCTCACTTCCAATAGGCATATTCATTTTCTTGAGTAATTATTTCCTTTTTTATCACTTGGTTACACAATTGTTAGGTGCATGAAAAAACGTACAAGGAAACACATTCCATAACATTTTATTCAAATCGTCATGATGCTTATAGTCATAGAAAGTTTTCGAATAATCAGTACATTTATACCTTTTATGATTTTCATTTGGATTATGAGTCTTGTTAGGAGAAATTGATTGAAGATGAGAGGTTGACTTATTTATTCCTTTGAATCACTCCTCTTTATTTGGATATTTTTTCCATCAACATCATCATCATGATATGATACTCCTTCAACTTGTAGGAGTTATTTCTTCATGAATTTCACACTTGAAGAATTCCTTGACATTATAATTTTGGAGCATTCTCCAACTTATTCTTGAACATATCCCAATCCTTGATGTCAAGGTTGTGATCTCACCTCAATAGGATTAATGTTTCCATTACTATGGATTCCAATATCCTTAGCATTGTTTCCCATTTTGGTGAAACATTTCTTGCCAATACCCTTGATATGTTTCTCAAAGGATGCAAAAGAAGTATTATCATTGTTAAGAGAAGGAATTGAACATGAAGTATATATTACCTCCTTCTCTACGTGTGATTTTTGATCCTCTTCTTGAACCTTGTGCATCTCATCCTTCTTCTCTTTTGTAGATGAAGTGGTAGAGGATGTGTCAGCCTAGCAATTGGAGCAGGGCCCAGAGACATATCCAAGGAGGGATGAACTTCGTTATCACATGGTTGTTCTCTTCTTAACATTTTACAATGTTGGATTGCATTTGATTTTGTTTCATATTTAATTTCATTTAGAATTAACTATTCACATTTGAATGAGTTATGAGATAAGTGATCATTTGAAGACCCAAATTTATCAAAACTTGCAAAGTGTCAGAGGATGATTGATTTCCCTATAACTCATATAAGAGAAAGGTCTAGCCAGATTCCAAGCATGGGATCAAGTTTGCAGCATGAAAGGATCCCAAAAATTGAAGAAAATAATTATTCTCTCCATCTAGACAACAGAGAACTAAGAATATTTCTTGATGCAATAGAGGATGTAGAGAAGAAGTTTCACCTAATGTTGTAGAATGTCATTGAAGAGTAAATTGGGGAATGTTTAGCTACCGCAACTTCCCCCGAGACTCAATAAGGTTTTGGTCATGGGATGAATGATGTTTGTACCCTTTTTCAGTTGAAGGGCCTGCACTAATACCAGTGATCAGAAAATTGATCTTCCTCTAACACTTTGTAAGTTTTCAAAAAATTGGGTCTTCAAATGATCACTTGATTTGTAACTTGTACAAATGTGAGTAGCCAGTTTTAAATGAAATTAAATATGAAACAAAATCATATGCAATCCAACATTTTAAAAAATTTATAAGAGAACGTCAATGTGATAACGGAGTTTACCCCTCTTAGACTATGTTTCCGAGCCTTTCTCTAATGGATAGGTTGCTTTATTGATTTGACCGACAAAAAGAATTCATTACAAATCTTTGACTCAAAGACTAAACCTTCTTCTAGAGTGAAACTTAATTATTATTCAAAGAAACATTATCCTCCACAGAACTCTCACGCATAAGTTGACTGCATTTTACAAAGAAATGATGGCACAAAAATAAGATGACACTCTCATTGAATGTGGCAATGAGTCCACATACTCATTCTGAGATCAAGAAGAACAAATCCAAGTAACTCATAATGAAGTTTTGAAATGGTCTTTCTCCATAAACATATTGAAAATAAACTAAAAAAATGGCTGCTCTAATGAAGAAACAATTGTTATGGATGCTTCCGGAAGGCTAGAAAACCCTTGTTTAGGCCATTTTCGTGCTAAAAAAGGTCTTCATATGGCCTAAAAATAGTCTATATTTACAATAAAAAGGACTTGGATCAACAAATTTTCCAACATACAATGCTCAAATAAAAAAATTGATGTTTCCAATGTATGAAAAACATATAAAAGACCCTATGTAGGCTCTTCTTGGGCCCAAAGACACCGAAAAATGACCAAGTTAGTGCTCCTGGAACATTTCTTTGCTATATTTCCTACAAATTGGAAGAAACTATCTAACTAGGTATTACAAATCCTCTTTGGAAAGAACCTCTAGTTGATAAATGACAGTGAGAGTAGCGAAAATTCCACAGAAAAAGGAACAAATTATTTCCAGTTTAAAAAAACCCAATGCCCATAAAATCTACCTTTTTTCTTCACATGGTGGGGTTGTGGTCATGGCCTAGTGCTACACATCGGTCACTCCGTAGTAAGCTCCTGGTGGTGGTCATATGAATTAATATGACCAGGGGTGATGCTAACCACTCAACCCCACTCCCTACGTTGTGGGTATATGGGTTATCACAAGACACGAGGATAGGGGTTAACTACCCCACCCCCTACTCCACCAACGCACAGTCACATTCATGTGATAAGACTAGACCTGGTGTCATATGACCCGTCCCCCTCTACCAAACATAAAATCATTCCACTTTAAATATAATCCATGCATAATATTTAACAAGCGGAATGGTTGGTATTTTGATAAGGAAATTGGTTTGTAACTGACAAGTCATGGGGTTGAATCGAGTGGACATCAATCATCTCACTCATTGAATTTTGGCACAAATATCTAGGGTCATGTAGCACGCTCTAATTGTTCCATGTGGTGCATCATCATTGGTCCACCTAAAAACCATAAAAACAATAAAAATGTGACAACACTCCCTATATGACCTGACACATGTCATCCCACGATTAGTCCACCTACTTGATGCATAACCTAGTCACCTGATGATGTTAGCACCATGTCACCTATACGACCTCCCTAGCCAGTAGCCCAATCAACCCTACAAGTTTACTTCTTTTTTTTTGCCAAAAACTTGAGAACATGATAACTTTCACATAAAATGTCGATTGAGGTGATTTAAGCATCCTTGGAATCCAAAACATGAGATCCATAGTTTCACATTGGTTTCCTAAGATTTTGATAACTTTTATTTTTGAGCATATTTTCTATCACACAGATCATTTTTGTGTCTTGACATCATTGCAACAGTTCATGAATTGAATGGTACCACAATCTATATTATCTAGGGTATACAATGCCAAAGTTCCAAGCAGAGCCTCTCTTTGAAACCTCTAAGGTACCATACCTTTGGGTTTTATCCAATTGAGCACAGTCAACTAGGATATCAACAACCTTGATAACACATCACTCTCTCATTTCTTCATGACACCTGGCCACATAGATGTATGACTCTCTAGGGTTAATTTCCTTTAGGAATAGGATTTCCAACTCCCTCACATTTCCTAAAGTAGATATTATATTTGTGTGTATACAATGTCATTTCATAGGCCTCCAAAACCACATCATACATGAGTATGTTGGTGGCCCGAATCACTTCCCTTCTAATATTTTAATCTTCCTCAACCCGTATTTTCTTATGGTATCCAATTATATATATTACGTATTTATATATGAAAATAGGGTTCTCCTTTATGACCTTGCAAATTATAAAATAAGGCTTGATGGCCAAAATTGTTTTAATATAGGCATTCATTTTCCTTTTTATAGAGGTCATATTTCTTTCCATATATAGGTACTTAGAAAATCTATAGGCTCATTATAAACACATGAAGAACCAATACCTTAGGAAAATAATCACAAAATCATCCTCTAATTTTTGCAAAAGAAAGAGAGCATTCAATCCTATGATTTGGAGTCATTAAACCCATAATTCACTCCATAAAAAAATTAAATAGAAAATTTTGGACATTTAGCCCTTAGATATTTGACAAAGTTTTCTAAAAATAAAACATAAGCATTCAAGAATTACTCTTAATAACTTTTCACTAGCATTACACAACAATGGAATATCATTCGAAGCTAAATATCATTCTCTAGAGAGAAACTTTCTCAATCCATAACTCTCAATTCAATGCATCTTATATATAATGTGGAAAAATGGAAAATGGAATATGGGACATCGATTTTCCACCCAACCATAGACCTCCTAGATTAAGAATCACTTATAGGAGTCACCCGTGAGCTAGATCTACGATCTAAGGGGATTTTTTTTTTCAGCGAGAAACCATGTTTAGTACATAGAGGATATGGAATACAAATAGAATTGGTTGGTTTATCATCTATTCAATAACAACATATTTTACAACAATGTATGGTTTACCTACTATATCAAGCATGCTAAGAGTGGTTTATAATCTTGAAACAAAAACCATGGGTGGTTTATCGACTGTCTCGTAGCAAGAAACAATCTACATATGGCTTTCATACCTAGCTAGCATCTAGAGTGGTCTCTTAGATTTTCCTTAGCAATAACCCATTCACATTTCCTCTTCATCCTCATGAAATTTTTCTCACAATTTTCTCCTTTAGGGAACCCCATTCCCTTAGATCATAACTCTTTCATGCAATACTCATGAGCTTCACTAAGAAGAGCTCCAACCCCCACATTAATATGCATATGTTTTTTATCATTTCCTCACAGTATCTCAATCTATGTTTCTCTTGGAATCTCACTCTTGTTTTTCCTAATAATTTCACCATAGAATTAGTTAATGTTGTCAATTAATCCAACCTAGGTTTTTATTTCCTTGTTCCTCTTATATCATGGATTTTTGGTTCCACTCTTTAGGCCATTACATAGAAATAGATTCATTTATAATATCAAGTATCATTACATTAAGAAAACCAAGGCGAAACATATCAAGGGTGTCACAAACCCCGCCCCCTTAAATGGAACATCATCCTTGGTTTGATTATTAAAACAATAAAGAAACAAAACTTATATTTACATACAAGCATAAATAATTGTCGAAATTACTTATTTAAGATATATTTTAATTTTTTTTCCATTTATTAACATTTATTTATGATATTCAAAATATAGTTGTATGTGTTTCTCTTTTTTTCAAGGTAGATTTTTTTGTTGTTTGATTTAAGTTTGTTTAATGTAGTACAAATATGAAATCTAGAAACTATATATAAACTCAATTGTTCATAAGCTTTTGAAAAAGAAATAAAAAAACATTTTGTGTGCTTGACTCGAACCATATTTCACTCAAGGTCAAACATTCATGGTATTTCTCTTAATATTATGTTTGAATAATTCCATATCCCGCCACCTCTCTTGCTCTAAAATTTATTAGGTAACTTACACACACATTACAAATAGACACAAAACAGTTTGTATATTTATTTCTAGTTAATTGTAAATATTAACTTATGTCATATATTTTTTGTAATTTGTCTTTAATTTTAGATTTTTTTTTTTTAGTTTTTTTTTACTGTAGAATAGAAACCAAAACTTTGTTCCAAAGAGTATACAACAAAACCAAACGAATAGGGGTCTAATTGGGATCCTGATCGGGGCAATACTCACTCAGTACACAAGGAATTTTTCCACATCTCAACACATTAATCATCAGATTGCAATCACATGTATTATTTGTCACGTTATTATAGAAAATACTATTCACGACATTCCAATCACATTTATTGTCTCACACATCATCACATTGCAAATACATTTACATTTATTTAACTTATATTGCCAACAGTGTAAGCTTAAAGCAATAACAAAGTTATATTGTAATGCATTTATCAAATTTATATTAAAAATAAAATTATATTGAAATTATTAAATATTAAAATTAAAATAAATATATATTAATTTTGAAAATTTATATTATTATTAACCATGTTAATAACATTAATATTAACATTAAATATATATATATATATATATATATATATATATATATATATATATATATATATATATATTAGTGTTATAAATTTGAACGTAAATAACATGAACATTATAAATATTCATACTATTGAGATAAATGTTATAAATAAAATAATAATAATAAATTACCCACAATAATAAAAAAATGTTTACCCCACCAAAACAAAAGAAGCTAATGTTGGACATACTGAGAGGGCATGAATTAATATTCGTTAGAAACTAACACTTTTAAATATTTTTAGAGCATTAGTTAATATTGAATTATTATTAATGTTTATGCATTAATAAGAGTAAATAAAAGAACATGGTAGGCATAATAATTTTAGGTGGAAAACCCCCTCTCAGTCAAAAACCATAGAACATGTTTCTAATAAATTATTTAATTTTCATCGCCAGCTAAAATGACACCAACAACTTCCTAGAATTATAGAAAAACATTATTTTCCAGCTCCCACTAGAAGGATGCCCCAACACCTTGGTTTCCTCAGTAATCAACTCAATGGATGCCCCAACACCCTAGCGAGACAAAACTTGCTCGAACACCTGTTGGGTCCCTATAATACTAGTGATTACCCCATTACTATTGTAGTTATACCCCCTATTTATATTGTTGTGCCCCTATTACCCCCATATTGTTATTTCTGTGCCCCATAGAATCCCTCTATTGTTATTTTTGTGGCTTTATATTATTATTGTTAGGTCGGCTGGATTATATTGTGACTCCTTAGACTCCTATATATAGAAAGGAGGTTTTGTCATTTGTATCATCCAAGAATTGTTCATTTATGTAATGTAAAGGAGGTTGCCCCCTCGAAGAGGCTGAATTCTAAGGCGTGGATCTCTCTTTTCTATCTTTTTGTGAGCTGGTTTCATAACATTTGGTATCAGAGCTTTGGATTCTAGGGTTTCGCTGCTCCAAACAGGTCATCGTGGAATTTTCGCTATAACTTTTTTTCTGTGACGTTTCAGAAGTCGCAAAAAAAACCCATTTGAGAAGAAATTGCGCTGAACCTTGGGTTCGAATTTCAGAGCTTTTCGCGTGATATTTGCGGAGATATGATCTGAGGAAGTTGGTCTTTTTGCAGACTCCTGAATTACATTCAAAACAGGTGACCTGGGGAAAATCGTCATAACTTTCTCTCTGGGGATCGGATTGAAATTTTGTAAGAAGGTACAGAAAGAGGACAGACTGTAGTTTTTTGTATGTGTGTTTCAGATTCAAAGGTTGAAACAGTGACTCGTGGCACGTCGTACAAGTTCGCTCTACTGAAACAGTCTAAAAGCAAGTCACTGTGGGAGATTTCACATAACTCTTCCTTGGAGAATCCAATTTGGCTCAGACTTGTGGCATTGGAAAGAGGACACAGAAGGCTACTACAGGTCGCAATTTCAGAATTGGATGATCCGAAATTACAGAGATACATCAGATTCAATATCAGGCTTCTATAAAGTGAAAAAAGGTGTGTAGTTTTTTTTTTATTTTTGTGTAAGCTTGGTTTAACGGAATTCAAAGGGCATAGTAAAGCATTATTATCGGTAACTGATGCCCCGAGGAAAGAAAATGCAAACACCTAGTAAGGAACCTGAAAGCTCTAGCATGACTCATGAAGAAGAGGAAGAAATGCTACATGATATATCAAAATTACAAGAACAAGTGCAACAAATGTCACGCTCACAAAAGCTAACAGAAGCTAAGATAAGTGGCATGATATCTAAGATAAATGGCGTGGAATCTAAGGTAAATGGTGTGGAATCTAAGATAAATGGCATGGAAGCTAATATGGATGGAATAGAAGCTAAGGTGAATGGCATGGACGCTAAAATTGATGGCATGGATGATAAGATGGAAGAATTGAAGAAGTTGCTACAAGAAAGGGTCACTAATGGTGAAAAGGTAGTAAAGGAAACTCATGATGAGAACAAAAGAAATGTTAATCATGATTCCATAGACTCTAATGTTGGATCGAAGACTCACCATGTTCCAAAAATCGATATGAGGAAGTTTGATGGCAAGGATCCCGCCACATGGATATTACAGATGGAGCAATTCTTCGATCTCAATAATGTGCAAAACACACAAAAGGTACGTATGGCAACTTTATATTTGGAACCAAATCAGTTTGTATGGTATCAATGGCTTTGTTCTCGTAAACAATTTATCACTTGGGCAATTTTTACGGAAGAATTGATAGCACATTATGAGGATACAAAAAGCAACACTTTTTTTAGCCAATTGATAAGTCTCAAACAAAAGGGTTCAATAATGGAGCACATTGAGGAGTTCCAAAAATTGAACATAAGGGTAAAAGATATTCCAGAGGAGCATAGGATTGATGTGTTCATAGGGTCTTTAAAGGATAATATCCAACATGATGTGCGCCTTTGGGAACCTGATTCATTAGAGAAGGCATTCAGGTTAGCAAGAAAAATGGAAAGCAAAATTATGGCAACTAGGAAGCATACCATTCACAACTATAAAGACGGAAGTGTTGTTGCCCATAGTCTTCCACAACCTACAAGGTTGACACCACAACAATTGGAAGAAAAAAGAGCAAAAGGGCTTTGTTACAATTGTGATAGCAAATACACAAAAGGTCATAAGTGTGCTGAGAAGAAATTATTCTACATAGATTGTGAAGAGGAAGAAGAAAAGGAGCAAGAAAGGTCAAAAGAAGAGGATATATTCCAGGAACAAAGCCTAGATGAAGAACAAATAAATCCGACCATATCTTGTAATGCATTGGCGGGAATTACCACTCCTCAAACCATCAAGATAGAAGGACAAATCAAGAAGAAAAAGGTAATAGTGTTGATTGATTCAGGAAGCACCCACAATTTTATTCATTGTAGGGTAGCAAAAGAATTGAATTGCTTCCTATATCCAGCACCAGAGTGTCAAGTGATGATTGCAAATGGAGGAACAATAAATTGTTCTGGAAAGTGCCATAATATCAAGCTATCCATGGGAGAATATGTATTGACTAGCCCAATGCTTTCCATTCCAATGGGAGGTGCTGATGTTGTACTAGGAGTCCAATGGCTACAATCCTTGGGTACAATAGCTTTTAATTTTCAAGAACTTTTCATGAAATTTTCTGTGGAAGGAAAGGAAGTTGAATTAAGGGGTATTGCAGGGAAACCAGGAAAGATAATCAGCTCTAATGGCATGACAAAGCTTCTAAAAAAGGAGCAAAGAGGTGTAATTGCACAATTATGTTCGCTAGATGTTTCCACATTGGAATCATCTATTTCTCCAGATCTCCAAAAAGTCCTGGACAATCATTCCAAGGTATTTGAGACTCCCAAAGGTCTCCCACCTATGCGTGATCATGATCATGCTATTCATCTGATTCCAGGAAGTGTTCCTCCAAACATCAGGCCGTACAGATATCCCTATGTCCAAAAAAGTGAAATTGAACGTATGGTTGCAGAAATGCTAGAGGCTGGTATAATTCAACCGAGTCAAAGTTCTTTCTCAGCTCCAGTAGTATTGGTGCACAAGAAGGATGGATCATGGCGCATGTGTCCAGATTATAGGGAGCTCAACAAGCTCACTATTAAAGATAAGTTCCCCATTCCTGTTATTGATGAATTACTGGATGAATTGCATGGATCAATTTACTTCACCAAGTTGGATCTTCGTTCAGGATATCATCAAATCAGAATGAAGATTGAAGACATTCCGAAAACAGCATTTAGAACTCATGAGGGTCATTATGAATTTTTGGTCATGCCTTTTGGCCTTACCAATGCACCTTCAACATTTCAAGGTTTGATGAATTCAATTTTCAAACCATTCCTTAGAAAATTTGTGTTAGTATTTTTTGATGATATACTAATCTACAGCAAGTCTTGGAAGGATCATGTTGAACATGTTGACAGGGTGCTACAACTATTGGAGGAGAAACAATTATATGCAAAAAGATCCAAATGTTTCTTTGGAGTCCAGGAGGTGGAATATTTGGGTCATATTGTATCTCATGAAGGAGTTAAGGTAGACCCTAGCAAAATTAAAGCCATTAAGGAATGGAAAATCCCCACATCCATAAAGCATCTGCGAGGATTTCTTGGGTTGACAGGGTATTATCGCAAGTTTGTTAAGAATTATGGGAGAATAGCAGCACCTCTAACAACATTATTGAAGAAAGATTCATTTTCATGGACTTCGGAAGCAACAAAGGCCTTTGAACATCTTAAAGAGGCAATGTGCCAAGCACCGGTCTTAGCTACACCGGACTTCACAAAAACCTTTATTGTGGAATGTGATGCTTCAGGAAATGGAATTGGTGTTGTTCTAATGCAAGATGAAAGACCCATTGCTTTTGAAAGTCGTCCAATCAAGGGAAAGTTTTTAAAAAAAGCTATTTATGAGAAGGAAATGTTGGCAATACTCCATGCACTTAAGAAATGGCGACCCTACCTAATGGGAAGACACTTCAAGGTAAAAACGGATCATGATAGCCTTAAATACTTTTTAGAACAAAGATTATCCTCTGAAGAGCAACAAAAGTGGGTCACAAAGATGTTGGGTTATGACTTTGAAATCATCTACAAAAAAGGGAAGCAAAATGTGGTGGCAGATGCACTCTCAAGAAAGGATGAGGATGTGGAAGCATTGTTGTGTGCCATTTCTATTATCCAACCAGATTGGATAAACGAAGCAAGGGAGGAATGGAAGAATGACGAAGAAGTGTGGGCACTTATTCGAAAGCTACAACAAGATTCCAGTACTTCTGATACATTTAGCTGGCAAAATGATTCGTTATGGTACAAAGATCGCTTATACCTCTGTAAGAATTCCCAGCTAAAACAAAAGATTCTTATGGAATTGCACACTTCTCCCTTAGGAGGGCACTCAGGATTTTTAAAAACTTACCACAGGGTTAAGAAGGAATTTTTTTGGGATGGCCTTAAATCAGATATTCAAAAGTTTGTGGCGGAATGTTTGGTTTGCCAGCAAAATAAAGTTGAAACAATTAAGACACCGGGTCTATTACAACCTTTATCCATTCCAAGCCAACGTTGGGAGGAGGTTTCAATGGATTTTATCACAGGTTTACCCAAGTCTGAGGGAAAGAGTGTCATCATGGTGGTAGTTGACAGACTTACCAAGTATGCACACTTTTGTGCATTATCACATCCATTTAAAGCCAGTACAGTTTCTACTGCATTTATGGAAACAGTTCAAAAGCTACATGGAAACCCAAAGATTATTGTAAGTGACAGAGATCCCATTTTCACTGGAAATTTTTGGACAGAATTATTTTCTTGTCTTGGTACTCAGTTAGCTCATAGCTCATCTTATCATCCTCAATCTGATGGGCAAACTGAGATAGTAAACAAATGTTTGGAAGGATATCTTCGTTGCTTTGTATCTGATAAACAGACACAATGGGTCAAATGGTTGCCTCTGGCTGAATGGTGGTATAACACTTCCTTCCATACAGCAACAAAAATGACCCCATTTATGGCACTTTATGGGTATCAACCACCATCCATCACATCATATTTAAGAGAAAATTCTAAGGTTCAGGCAGTGGAACATCACATCGAACATCAACAACAAGTCCTCCAACTCTTAAAGGATAACCTCGTGTTGGCACAAAATAGAATGAAACAACAGGCAGATCAACATCGCAGTGAAAGAAGTTTTGATGTAGGTGATTGGGTATTCCTACGGCTACAACCATATAAGCAAATGTCCCTAAAGCAAGCTAAGAAGGATAATAAATTATCACCAAAGTATTATGGTCCGTACAAGGTGTTGCAAAAGATTGGTACTATGGCATACAAATTGGAGCTTCCTGCAGCTTCTCGATTGCACCCAGTTTTCCATGTTTCATGTTTAAAGAAGGTTATAGGTGACAAGCCCCAATTCAAACAATATTGCCAGAACTTGACGAGGAAGGAAAAATTATATTGGAACCGGAAGCAATCACAGAAACAAGAACTCGACAGCTACGAAATCGATCAATTTCAGAGTATCTTATCAAGTGGAAGAACTTATCCGCTGAAGATTCCACATGGGAGGATGAGAATTTTATGCAGAAGTATCCAGAACTACTCAAGCATTGAGGACAACACTTTTTTGAAGGAGAGGGGCATGTTGGGTCCCTATAATACTAGTGATTACCCCATTACTATTGTAGTTATACCCCTATTTATATTGTTGTGCCCCTATTACCCCCATATTGTTATTTCTGTGCCCCATAGAATCCCTCTATTGTTATTTTTGTGGCTTTATATTATTATTGTTAGGTCGGCTGGATTATATTGTGACTCCTTAGACTCCTATATATAGAAAGGAGGTTTTGTCATTTGTATCATCCAAGAATTGTTCATTTATGTAATGTAAAGGAGGTTGCCCCCTCGAAGAGGCTGAATTCTAAGGCGTGGATCTCTCTTTTCTATCTTTTTGTGAGCTGGTTTCATAACAACACCACTCTACCACCGTGAAGTGTTCACAAGCCCCAACTTGTAGGCAACTTCATACACCTACCGAGAACCTCCCTACCACCCTATAATGGCTGAAATAAGACAAGACTGCAGATTCCCAAACCAGGGACAAAAATCATTGATACAATAAGATGTACAATGATTTTTGTGTACTTGATCAAATACCCAATCACTCTATGACCTGCAACCAACCATGACATCATCCCAATAGAGACTCTTATACCTCCAAACACTGTGTCTTCAACCCTATGCAAAATGACTTTTTCACAATCCTTACAATGATGACTCTTTTTCAAATGACTCTTTTACAGCTTTACAATGATGACTCGTTTACAATTTTACAATGATGACTCTTAGCCTTCACAATAGTTCACAATATATGGATGGTTGTCATGTCTTCAAGGATATCCCACTGCAATTATTCCTTCTATTTGATACTTCTTCTCTTGAATTCTTGCTTGATGTTGTACTTGAATCTTCTTCTACTTGCATGAAAAATTTTACCAGTGAAACCAATCCCAAAACAAACAAACAAAAAATACCATTCAACTTATATCTACCTGCAGAACACATGTAAGTGCATAATAATGAATAAATAAAAAGTAAAATTAAAATGTGTTCTTGTCACTTTTGTTGTTGACATGTTGTAGTAGTAGACAAGGAATCCAACACTTGATATAAGTCTCGACTCTATGCAAGACTATATCCAAAACCAACCTAAAGATATATACAATAAAAACTGATGACAAACCATAGACTTGTGATGGACCAAGTTCTAATTACAAGAAAAGAGACCATTCTTATAACTATGTTAAGACAATTAACATGAACTTACAACATCATATATATTTATGAGACTTTGTGTAGCATCAAATGTGTAGTATCGCGAATAAGACATTTGAAATGTGGTAACAAAGCTAATCGTTACATATAGAAACATAGAGATATAACTGACACCCTATATATACTTACGTTGTCTTGCAAAAATATATGTCAAAGATGATACTCAAAATTGAAATGTAAACACTAATCATACATACCTTGTTGTAGGAGACTTACCTTTGATTGTTGATGTGTTGTCCTTACTGCAGTGATCTTTGGATGTATATTTTTTCTTGCCTTCTAGGAGCTCGATATTGAATTTGTTGTATCTATGTAATTTCGGATCTCCAATATATGAAATGTCACCTTGTGCTAGCCCTTGTAGTCCTATTTCCAACACCACAAGTCTGATCAAGATTGGATTCTTCAAGAAACAGGTATGCCCAATCTCCCATGATTACCTAATTATAGACTAGTTCCGTAGAGCGAAATTGTATGAATTTCCACGTGTTACTGTTGCAAACTTCGGCCCTAAATGTAATACCCAAAAAAATAAAGCTTGTCCTCTTTATATCACTATTTACAAAATTTTAATCCATTGCTAAGAGAGAAAGTTATGACAATTGTCCCAACGCCACCTTTTTGACATGTAATTCATGAGACTGCAAAAACCCTAACGTTGTGATTTCATATCTCCGAAAATATAGAAGAACAAGATTTGAAATTCAGTCATGCTATTCATAAATATGTCATCTAAAATGGGTTTTAATTTCCGCTTCTGAAGCTTCTGAGAATAAAACTTATAGCAAGCATTCCAGGATGACCTCTTTGAAGCCAAAAAATCCTTACTCGAGGAGGATATGAGGGTCACTATTTATATGAATGCCTTGAGTTGAGAGGGTCCTCAACAAGTGAACATTAGAGGAATTTTAGGAGAAAAAAAACTTTATTAATTATTTAGTATTCAATTACCACAATCAATTATGAGTATCATGACACAACCCCATAGGGTTTTAACCCACTAACTAGGGTAACTAACTTCAAACACAAATATCTCTCAAACCATATCGAATTACGTGGCATGCCATATATCAACGGAAACATCTCAGTAAGTACAATCCATATAGTATATCCTTGAATCTTAATAGAGTAAGTTTTCAAGTAAATTTTCCCATGCAAGATAGGGGTAGCCCCTCGTGTTGCTTGGCTTGACATCAATGACAATTGTTAATCAATAGCTAATAATAATAACATTCTCAAAATGAATGCATGTGGGTCTGTGATTCATGATTGATATCTAAAGAAATTCTGGGTGAAATCACATATATATTTTCATGTCAACGTGTTTCAAACCACTTACTCTCGTTCATCATCATGACATAGATTGATAGCTAAACTATAAAAGTAATAAATAGTAGATATGCAATGACTAATCCCAACAATGAATTTTTTTATTTAATTATTTAATCACAGGAACATTGGAACAAAAAAATATAAAGTAAAAATTAGAGGATAAAAATAAAAGAACTCCTAAAAAATCGGAAGGAAAATAATAATAATAATAATAATTAAAATGGAAATGAGAAAACGATAAAATAAATTAACTCAAACTTAAAGAATAATATATAAAATAGGTCCACATCATCTTGGATAGATGGTCACCTGGTGCTTTGTTAAGGCACTCCTTGATGTGAAGTCACTGGTTCAATTCCCTACCCGGATGAAGGTGATATATTGGACATGATGAAGATATAGTCTTGCCAAGATTACTATATATATATATATATATATGATATTTATTTATTTATCTAATATTTAATCAAAAAGAACATATATAAATAATAAAGTCAAAAGTAAAAGCTTTAAAAATAGTAAAATTATTAAGGAATTGAAAAAGGAAAGGAAATTAGAAATCAATAAAAGAAATTTTCCAAAAGTCAAAGAATAATATATAAGTAGAGAGAATTACAAATATCACAAAAAACATATCAAATCAAACCAAAAAAATAGGAAATAAAAATACATACATGAATCATCATAATAGAGAGATGAAAGAATAATAAATATAATAAATTAATTAACAATGACTAAAATCAAGTTAAATAAATTATTAAGAGAAATAAAATTATAAAGTAATTAACAATTTTAATTTTATTAAAAAAGAAAAAGAGAAAGGGGGTTATACACAATTTTTACCCACAAAAAGGAAAAGGGGGTAAAAAAAAGAAACCTAGGAAAAGGGGTAAAAAAAAGAAACCTAGGAATAAAGTGAAGAGATCCAATGAACTTATATTCCAAATATCTTCTCCATTAATACTAATAACATTTTTAATATAGTTGGCTATAGTCAACCATGGTTATGTGGTCAATGATAAGAAGTATATGGAGCACGTTTTCCCATGGTTAATCATTGTTGACAATGTTGAATATGGTGAATCGTTATAGGCTATGACCAAGGTTAATTATGGTGAAAGTTGGTGTGGATATATCTTTATCAAATTGTGATGTAGGGCAATGTTAAGGACATTGAAAAATAAGATTTATTTCTAAAATTTCAATATCGAATTATTAAATTATTACTAATATTATTAATATTAATATTAATGTTATTAATAACATTAATCTTATGGTAATAATTTTAAATGTTATTAGTATTGAATGACGTTTCTAATATTGTTTTAATATTAATATAAATATCGTTATTAATATCATTATAATTGATTTATCAACATTAATATTATTAAAAGTCACTAATAATTAATATTAATATTATTAACATGAAAACAACATCATTAGTATATCATATTAATAATATTATTATTAAGAATTAATTTGACGTAAAAATTAATAATATTATTATTAAAGTAGCTTATTGTAAAATTTAATATTATTATAAAAATCAACGTAAAAGCTAACGCTTTTAAATGTAGGCATCACAAGGTGACCGCTTACTAATGTTAAATGAAATAATATATTCAAGGGGATTTAATGTATGTGAAATCAGGTCAATAAGACGATAGACTTCCTTTTGAGTCAAATGATGATTGATTGAACAAGGAACTAGAAGTTTAATTCAAATACTTTTGAATCTTAAATGCATTGATAGATATTCTGAATGAATATAGAATGAAGGTTGAAATGTGTGAGGGAGAGGATTGTTATAGCTGAATATGGTGATTCTACATCATTTTGGTATCAAAACAAATGATTTTATATATGGTTCCTTTTAGATAGTATAAGTAATGCCTATAGACTCATTCTACCCGCATATATGTGCATTTACTCACTTGTGAGTGATCGACATGAATATTGGTGATGATCCACTTATTCCACCTACATCTCTAGTTAGTTTCATTTGTTTCATTATTTATTTAAGCAATTATTAGTTATTTGGGCCTCGAATGTCCGGAGCAGTTTTGACCCCCTAAAGGATGTGTTTTTTCTTTCCTTTGTAGATCCATAATGGTAGGAACGAGTAGGGGCCTGTGGCAAAACATGTAGTGCTTGGAGAGACATTTCGAACAAGATATCATATGCCCGAAATGAAGATAATATGACCAAGTTATGACCCCCAAAAGTTGGATACCCAACTAACCCCAACGAGGCCCATAAAATCTTGGCATTACATCTTTGCAAGTTAGGGTTTTGGTTTTTATGGTTTTGTCATGTTTTTCAATAATAAATAGGCCCTGGAGCCTCATTGTAACACAGTTCAGGGGCATGTAGATGCCACATCCCTTCTCAAAGATAAGCTACCATCACTCGTGATAGTCTTATTTCGATTCTATTTGTAATCATATTTCATTATTTGATATTAATGAAATGAAGTTTTATTTATGATGAATCTTTCTATTTCTGGTTAAATCTATAATTTTTTGTGTTCATGTTTAAATTCAAATTAGTGGTATCAGAGTGGTCTTCTCTTTCCCTGTTATTCTTTACGTGTCCCCAACGAGGTCAAATTTTTATAAGAGAAGCCTCATAAATTCCAATGGTCTCTCCTGGCAGAAGAAAAGAAGGACAAGGGGGTAAGAGATCCTTTCAAAATCTTGCTCGAAGAAGACCTCATGTGAGTCACAGAGGAAAGCGATGACGGATAACTTTTCCCATATCCTTCAGCAACTACCCAAGGGTGACACATTTTCTTCCAGCAACTACTCTCAAAGCACCACACCCTTTAAGGTACAAGTTAACTTTGACATTCCCATATTTGAGGGTTAGATAGATGCATACACAGTAGATAAATGGTTAAATATGATACAAAGTTTTTTTTCATGATTTTTCCGTCCAAGAAAAGATTACCTTTTATGTTCTCAAGGTCATCTCCTGCGTCAATGATTAGTGGGAAACCTACTGTGAGAAGAAGGATGAGACTACGTCCTCACTATTTTTTGCCACACCCACTTTGGATTCATTCTGAGATGCCATTAAGGAGTAGTATTACATTGTCAGAAGCTATGAGGATAAATACATAAAGTGGACGACACCACGATAGGGAAGGGACAAATATGTGCCAAAGTTTACCAATGATTTTGGTACCATTCAGACAAAATCGGGTACCATAGATTCTGAGAAACATTTGGTACTCAAGTATCACTGCTCCCTACATAGGTACATCCTAGATGAGATGTAGTTCATGGACATATCCTCACTCACCACAATGTATCGATACACTGTCAAGATTGAGAAGAAGCTTAAAAAGAAAAAGAGATACTTTGGATCTGGGAATCTAAGGCAATGAAATGGCCCTCCCAAACTGCAAAGCATAGGACAAAGCCAAGACTGAGAGACTCAGGATAACCCATCAAAACCACAAGAAAATAAATACACCATGAAGACAAATAAGTACATAGGAAAGTGTACTGAGTTCCATAAGAGCTCCACTCACAGCACAAGTGAGTGTGAGGACAAGCAGTCACTGGTAGCCGAGCTGAAGGCTTCTAAGTCCAATGCCTGTTCTAAATCTGAGTCAAACCTTGAGAGGGAGAATGACATAGGGAAGTAGAACACTGATGAGGAGCCTAATGCCATAGTGGTCACCACCAAGATCTAGAAGATTGAGCCTAAAGATCCAGAAGAGGGGGAGCACCTATTCCACTCACAGATGTGGGTGAAGGGTTCTCCACTATAGTTCATTATCAACATTGGGAGCCATAAGAACCTCATTATAGGAGAGGTCATGAAGAGGATGGGCCTTATAATTATAGAACATCCATATCCATACATCAACAAGTGGCTTAACCAAGGATGAGATCTATGCGTTAGCCAGCAATGTCATCTTCCCTACAACATCAAGCCCTTCAAGAATGAGGTATTCTGTGATGTCGCTCCTCTTGAATTTTATGATGTATTATGAAGCATCATGTGGCATATCAGTCTATACCTCACTCTATTATTATTTCTATGGGTACTAAGTTATACAAGATACCGAAGGTAACCCCACCTACTACGAGCTCTCTGATATCTACTAAGTAATGCAGTAAGGTCATCTCGGAGACTTGAATTTTTTTTTCCTTCTCATTCACTCTCAAAGTAAGGGGAAGGTTGTGGCCACATCTATGCCCCCCTAGAAGGGTTAACCCAAGTGGTAAGAGCAGGTGAATTCTCTCACGGAACAATATAGGGACATCTTCTCCTCACCCACACTCGTAACCTTGTATTATCAGTTCAAGCATTCAATCAATCCGACTCCCGGAGCACCTCTACCTAATGGGATGATATGTCATCAATATATTCTAGAAAATGAAGATATCAAGCGGAAAATTGAGGATTTGTTTCAAAAAGGGCACAATTGACCAAGTTCCTGACCTTGTGGGAGCCCGATTGTACTTGTACAAAAGAAGGATGGCACATGAAGGCTCTGCATTGATTATCGAGCATTCAAAAAAATCATTATCAGGAACGTGTATCCAATCCCATGGATTGATGACCGATTAAACAAATGAAAGGGGGCCAATTATTTCACCAATATCAATATGAAGTCTAGATATCACTAGGTTCCAATAGAGCCCATATATGTGTGGAAGACTACCTTTAAATCCAAGGAAGTTCTTTTTGAATGGTTGGTTATGCCCTTCGGGTTGATGCATAGCCCTGCTACTTTTATGAGGCTAATGGATGATATATTGTGGCCCTTCACCAACTCTTTCATGGTGGTTTATCTACACAACATCCTCATCTTTAGCAAGAGATGGGAAAAACACATTCAACACATTCGATAGGTCCTTCAAACTCTTCGATAACACTGTGCGAACTTATAGAAATTCACCTTTGGCATGAGATAGGTCTAATACCTCGGTTACATCATAAATGAGTGTAGCATGCATGTTGACCCAATTGTGATCCATGTCATTCGGGATTGGCCAACCTCAACCACTCTAACGGAGCTTCGCAACTTTTTGGGCCTTGCAAATTTTTATCAGAGGTTCATGCTCAAATTCTCCCATATTACTTTCCCTCTGGGTTAGATTATTAAGAGAATGGTGAAATAATTTTTTTCCCATTCCAAGTCCCAATAGAAGGCATTCATTGAGCTAAAGCACTGCCTATGCTCTGCACCAGTACTCACACAACCAGACCTGCAGTGGGAATTTGAAATTGAGACCGACATCTTAGACTATGCTATTGGTGTAGTGCTCACCTAGCATGGGCATCAGATGGCCTATCAAAGTGAGACACTTTCTAATATAATTCAGAAGTACCCCACCTGTGATAAAGAGTTGTATTCTATTGTGAAGAGATTCCAACAATGGAAGGACTTCATTCTAGGCAAGGAGACAGTCATCCACACCGACCACTGACCTCTTCAGTTTATATAGACATAGGGGAAGTTACAAAATGATCATCATCAGATGTGGTCTACATATATGCAACAATTCCCTTTGAAAATAAAATACAAAAAGGGAAGCACCAATCATGTTGTATATTAACTCAGTCGGCACCAGTTGCAACACTGATTATTGTTCTCAACTCTTGTGGCCATGATACCTCTCCATGGCTGCAACTACACAAAAATGATCTAGAATTTCCCTTGAAATACCAGATGCTAGTAGATTGAAATTGAGTTCCTCATTTCCACCTATAGGATGAATTATTATGCTATCTAGGCCACCTTTGTGTTCCTTCAATAGATTGTGACAATATGATTTGGAAGGCATACTACCGTTGGGTCGCATGACACTTTGGTGTGCAAACAAATTTGGTTGTACTAGAAAATTAATTCTATTGGCTAAAACTTCGACTGGATGTTTGGGAATATATCATATCATGCACATCCTACACCATCACCAATCCAAACATCAAGAAGGAAGGCATGTACACTCTTCTTCCTACTCCCAGCTAGCCATGGGAATCCATCTCCATGGACTATATGTCTGGCCTCCCTTCTACCAAGCTTGGTTATGACTATGTATTTATGGTCGTGGACAAATTTTCTAAGATGGCTATATTGGCAACTTGCAATAAGAGTATCATCATAGAGGACACGGCCAAACTCCTCTTTGAATTATTATGGGTACATTTTGGGATCCTACTAGCCATTATATCAGATCAGAATAGTAGGTTCCTGAGCACATTCTGGTCAAGCCATTGTAAATTATTAGACACGCTCACCAAGTCGACTGCCTTCCATACCGAGACTGATGGCAAGATAAAGGTCATCAATATGATGATAGTGCACATGCTCTTCATGTACAACTCCAAGCATCCTCGAACTTGGGATGAGAGTCTTCCATATGTGCAATACAGTTATAATAGATCTCTCCATAGATCCACTCGTCGCAGGCCCTTTCAAGTGGGTCTAGGATTTCAACCATTGTGTCTGATTGATTTTCCATCACATGACTACAAAAACATAATCCACACATGTATTTTATGAGGCTGATAAAGAGACCTTATTTATTGAATGCATCCAACAGATCCACCATCACATTCATGACATCCCTGGAGAAGTCAAACGCCAAGAAAAAGAAGTGACATGATCAACATCGGGTGGGATACAAGTTTCATGTCGGTGACAAAGTTTAGTCACATTTGCAGAAAGAGTGCCTTACCGAAGCCCATCGAAATCCCACACCACTCTACTATGGTCCTTATAACATCAGCAAGGCTATGGGAGAAAATGGTTTTATGCTCAACATTCCCCAATCACTTATCCCGCACCCAGTGTTCAATGTGGATCGCCTTCAGCCAATCTTCCCATAGAGTTAAACCCATACTGCATGGAACAGGTGACAATTGATCAGATTATGGAAACACAAGTCAAGAACTCTCTCAAGAATAAGATGCAACTATATCGGGTTGTCAAAGATAGTAAACTACTATACCAAGGAAAGTGTCTCACGAGGGACGATGTTCATATTACGTTTGTGTTGTATTCTTTGCACGATGACCCATGCGTAGTGGGGTCATAGGGGGGTGGTAGCCCCTATTGTATGTTGTGTCGGGTGTAACATGGGGGTCATAGGCGCTGATAGGCCCCTTGCACAGGGTTCCAGGCAACGCCTCGAGAAATCTTCTTTTTGACCCTATATTAGCTGGGCGGACCTACCTATGGTTTTGTGCATGGATTTCACACATGGTCTTGGGCATGATGGTTTTTCGTCCATGGTATTTTGTAGAGCTAGTCAAGGGAACTATGGTTATGTTCTAATCCAGAGTTAATGGATTGGGGTTTATGGATGCTTCGGCATGTATATATATGTATTGTAACATTAGAAGGAATATAATGAAAAAATCAATCTCGTAGTCTACATTTTTCGATCCTGAGGAAAATCTTTGTGTATATTTGTTTTATATTTTATTATCTCGGTATTGTTTATTTGCTATTTTTTAGAATTCATATGCAGGTAATTTATGTATAGGGTCAAAACCTACATTTGGTATAAGGGTTGTTTTTGCTTCAAGGGGACGCCTTTGCTGCTGAGGGTTTTTGCTCGAACCTATTGTAGACCCTATTCAGTGGGCAATTTGCGGGATCGATTATAGTGGTGAAAGAAGATGGAAAATAGTGGAATATAGAGATCAAGAAATTTAATGGCCAAAGTTTTGAGTTGTGGAAACTCAAGATGGAGCATCTGCTAGTAGATAAATATCAATGGATCGTTGTAGATCACAGTATGAAAGCAATGACAATGTCTGCTAAAGACTGGGAAAGGTTGGATCAGAAGGAAAATAACACAATACTATTATGTCTCTTAGATTCATCATTGGTAATGTATATTAGGGGAAGCTTCGATGAAGGCTTTATGGGACATGTTGGGGAATTTGTACCAATCTAAGTCTCTCATGAATAAATTGTTCCTACGGAAAAAATTGTATAACCTGTGGATGAAAGATGGCAACTTAGTGACAACACATATGAATGCCTTTAATACTATGGTAAGCCAATTATTATCTGTTGATCTTAAAATTTTAGATGAAGATAAGTGCATCAGTTTGTTGTGTTCTTTACTTGATTCGTGGGATAGTCTGGTTTTTGCAATAGGTATCAATGCAGCTGCCTTGTAGTTTGATGAAATAGTCTCATCATTACTATCAAAAGAGATGAGACAGAAAAATATGGAGGGACAAAATGGTGATTCATTCTATGTACGAGGATGGCCCTAGAATAGAAACAAAAATAATTCCTCGAGTGGGAGATTGACATCTAGAGGGAGATTTAAATCTCCAGTAAAACCTATAAAGGTGTGCTCAAAATGCGGAAAGGAAGGCACTTCAAAAGTGACTATAAATCTAAAGCTTCTGAGAAAGGAAAGGAATCTCACGATGCTCCTTTTGTAGAGACAAAAACTACCTCAGATGAAGTTGGGGATGTGTACTTAGCTTCTTATTCATGTACACATGTTGATCATGAGGTAGGTTTTATTGATTGAAGTGCATCCTTTCACTTCACTCCGCATAGAGAGTGGTTCTATGAGTATGAGAAATATGATGCTAGTGATGTCACGTTAAGGGATGACAAGAAGCAAAGAATTGTTTGTCATGGAAAATTCAAGTTGAAGTTGCAAGGTGGAAGGTGTTATAGCTCCAAATCTCACTCTTATGGTTTGTGATGCTGTACTCATGGCCTAGGGCAACCCCTCCTTCCAGAACTGGTCCTAAAATTTAAAAAATAGTGTTTTATCCCTTATACGCGACATTGAGCTGAGTTAAACGCGTGTATATACGGGTCTGTGTATATCCAACCCGCGTATATGTATTAAAACACTTAAAAAAATATAAAATTCCTTCTTTTCAGGCGGAGATCGCAGGTTTTACCTGCTGATCACCTGTTAGTGCCCGTGGCCCAACTGTTCCCAACCAACTCCTAACTAAAAAACTACTTTGGAGATGGTATAAAAAGACCTCAAAGGGAAGGCCTAAAGGAGGAGAGAATAGAGAGAAAGGTTATTATGCTGAGATTTTCCCCTTGACCAGGTCTGAAGTCCCTTGTGCCTTCTGCACTTTCCCCATTTTGTACAGGAAACCTTTGTTTCCTTGTGTGTTGATGTTCATCCACCATTTATGACATCATGGAGAGAGTCATGGAAGGAGTTTTGTTTAGAGCCTGTTGAAGGTGACTCAGGTGAACATTTTCCTTTTTATGTACTTTATTTGTCTATAATAAAAGAAACACATGTCTTGGTTCCCGAATTGAATCTTCTTCATGTTAATGATATTCATGTCTTGAATTCATGTGTAAATGGTTGTTTAGATTTCATAACTAACTACCTTTCTTTGTAACATGAAGATGGTTTCTTTGTAAGTTTTTGTCCATGTACTGTTGTGTTCTTTGAATTGTTTTTTTTGCAGGACAAGAGAGAAGAAGGGAACTCGAAGAAGGGTTTGGGCCCTAAAGACCTTCTCGAAAGGGGCATTCTGCAGTAAAGTTGAATTAGGGTGGTGATTATCAGATGCAAGCTGATCAACAGTGACAATATTCCCATTATGAGGAAAGCACATTACTCGAAAGAGTGAAGACACCACAGCATTCATAGCATAGACATAATCACGCCCAAGTAGCATATTAAAGTCTAAAGGGCTATCAACCACCATCATATCGATTAAGACAGTCTTCCCACCTAAAGTGATAGGCAATTGAGGAAGAACCCCCATAGATTCACCAGGTATTCTATCATAGGCTAACAACTGACTCTGAGCTGTCAACAACTTTGGGGAACCCAAAGCTTTCCAAGTCAAAGAGGATATAATATTTGCAGAGGATCCTTCATCCACCATACATCGATAGACATTTGTGGAATTAACCCTGACCTTTATTTGGAAAGGTGTAGCGGAAGGAAGACGAGGCTCAACAAGACCATCCCAATTAAAGGAAACACTCTTAGAACTTGGAGGGGGAACATTCGAAGAAACCGAAATGCCCCCTATACTAGAAGACTCTGTACTAGAGATCAAACAAACTCTTTTGTTAGGCCCTTCACCCCCCAAAATAGGAGTGTAATCGGCCAGCGATTGCACTGGCTCTACCACATTATCAACCAATGGCTGATGAGATTGATGAGAAACCATACCAGGTTTAGGAGTAGAAGTACTTTTAGACTCAGACCATATCCTTTGAACCTCTGGAATACCAGGGCATAAATGAGTAAGATGGTCTCCCTTGCATATCTTACAAGGGAACTTAGGTTTAAAACTTCTACGTCTAGGTTTCTTATCAACCTCCATTCCGCCAACATGACTAGCAGTGTTTCGCGGAGAGTCCTGAACATGACTTGCAGAGGTTGGTGACTCTTTGCTAGTATGACTCGTAGTGACTAGACTCATGCCCCAGCATGACTTGCAGCGGCTGAAGACTCATCTTCAACATGACTCGCAGAGGTTGATGATGAAGTGTTAGTGTGACTTGCAGTGACTAGACTTGTGCCCCCAGCATGACTAGCAGTGGTTGAAGGCTCATCTCCAACATGACTCGCAGAGGTTGAAGATGAAGTGCTAGTGTGACTCACAGTGACTAGACTTGTGCCCCCAGCATGACTAGTAGTGGTTGAAGGCTCATCTCCAACACGACTCACAGAGGTTGAAGATGAAGTGCTAGTGTGACTCGCAGTGACTAGACTTGTGCCCCCAACATGACTAGCAGTGGTTGAAGGCTCATCTCCAACATGACTCGCAAAGGTTGAAGATGAAGTGCTAGTGTGACTCGCAGTGACTAGACTTGTGCCCCCAACATGACTAGCAGTGGCTGAAGGCTCATCTCCAACATGACTCGCAGAGGTTGAAGATGAAAGGATAGAATTATTCTTCTTCTTTGACTTCCTCTTTCTCCTCTTTTTATATTTCTTGTGACAAGAAGGAGGAGAAGAAGGAATCCCAGATTTCTCTTTGAATGAAGATGAACAATTAGCACCCATGTGATGCCCTTGAAATAAAGCATTCAATTGAGAAGCTTCACGAGCATTTGGAATATTCGGAGTGGACCACAGCCAAACGGGTAGTCCAACATTCAACCCAGGAATATTCAAAGTGGCCATCAAGGGAGTACCAACATTTCCAAAGAAAGGAAAAGCACAAGGATCACCTTTTGGGAGGGCACCTTAGTTGGTTTCCACAGGAATATTGGCCATATCTAACTGTTCCAAAGACCCTTCCCCTATGGGAATATAGAAATAACTTTTCAAGGAATATGGATAAGCAATCAAAACCTTTGCCCTTGAGGAGGCAACTCCACAACTTCTGAAAGAACAACCAAAAGCCTTTCAAGGTCGGTAGAGTGGTAAGCCAGTCACTCAGAACATAAAGTCCAAACGTGACTAGACAAAAATACCTAAAGCCAACTATATACAAGGAACAAAGAGCACACCCTATAAAGTCCCTAAAGATATCAGCCAGTCAAACAACTTCCAAGTATTTCCGCTCCGGGTGATGAGGAGCGGACACCAAAATACAAGAAAGTGGAGCCAGGGGCCTTCCGAAGGTAGTTTGGGATAATGACGACCTAGTCCTATCAGCGAAGGTAATAGAGGAAGTTACGCTGACCTCCTAACAACAGCCTGCGCCGGTGCAAGCCCCCAAGATTCGCAAGGGTGCCCTCCAGTAGTACTATCGAGAGTGATGCAACGTCAACCTCAGGTGCCACGGGATTCCCTGCCGCAGCCACCTGTGTAGTTCCCTAGGAGTAGCAACTATGGATACCAACTCGTCCCAGAAGCCAGGTGGAACAGTCGTGAGGTAAGTTCGGACAAGTAGGAGAGGGGGTATCTCTCTTCCATGTCTTTACAGACCCTCGTGCTTAACTCCCAGATCCGGAGCTTTCCTGGTCTTTCTAACACTATTGGATTTTCTCTCACTATTCAGACTCCTACGTTTGACGTTTATATGGCCTTGGATAGTTAACTCTCCACTCGCCTAATCCAAGGCCCTAAAATCCTAATCTTGTTGGTGTAACTGACTAAAAAAAAAGTTCTAGTGGATTTTAGTTATATTAGGTTGTTCTTTAAGTCACAAGGTAACGAAAGTGAAACTAGTGGTGTTTTTGACGCAAAAGAAATTAATAAAAACTTAACTACATGCACATGCACTTTTTCGTTTTTCGATGAAGAGAAATTTCTATAGGGTTCAGAGGTACTTCTAATAAAAAAAAAAAAAAAAAAAAAAAATCTTTTTGTTTTCAAACTCCATAGTCACAAAAGTTAACAAAACTATGGATGCCTAAAAAGATATGCAAATCTATCCTAATGCAACAAATATATGCTGATGCAACAAAAAATGAAAGTTGCTTGCTTATCAATCTTTATCTTGCCACTTAAAATGCCTAGATGGAATATGAGATGTTACCATCCATTTCATCTAAACACTAAAAACAAGTACTAAGACAAACATAAAGCACTTTCACTTCACTAAAAGGAAACCAAATGAAAAGCAAGTTCAAGAAAGCAAAACTAAGATTTTCAAAACAATTTCTTCAAAGCAACAAACAAAAAAGTCTTTTCAAAAAATGCTCTTAACAACACTGAAACTTGTGATTGAAGAATAGGCAATTAAACACTTTTGCGAATCAACACCACTTAATGGATGAAAACCCAACAAAAATAAATGTGTTTAAAATCGCTCTTAACAATCAAAAGTAGCAATGAAAACCTTGGCAATGAAAACCAAAAAAGATCAAAAAGACAAATTCCAAGAAAGTGTCAAACAACAACTTTCATGAAACAAAGAAGTAGATGGTCATAAAAAGCGATTTTGTCAAGCAAACACAAAGTCACCACAAGCAAGATTAACACAAATATTGAATTCAATCTTCCTACCCTAATGAAACAGAGCAGCCAAGATTCCTAGCAAGAAATCTTGCGTGCTTTAGCCAAAAATGATGTCGCTTGCAATCAACAAAAACAAGACCAACACTCCTTATAATCAGAGAGAATTCAGAACGAGATGCTCGCTGTAAAACAAATAACTGATACTGGAAAATGACTGTTGCAGACTGACTCAAACCACCAGACAAACCTTCAGAGGCCAAAAAAATTTACAAATCTTGAAAATTGGAATACATACGTGACTGTAATATAGTACAGATTGCGTGTATACGCGACTGTGTTTGAGGAAACCTACGTATACGCGGGTTCACTCAAAGAAGCAAGTGTATATACGCCTCTATGTCTAAGAAAAACAACGTATATGAAAAGCTTCAAGAAAAATAAAAAAGACAAACTGAAGAAACTGGCAAAGCTTAAAGTTCAAGAACAGACCAGACAGTAACAGCAAGCAGACAAGGCAGGTGAGCCCTGATTGGCTTGAAAAATACCCAAACTAGGAATAACAAGAGTGTTGTCCCCAGCGGAGTCACCAATTCTGGTAGAGGGAATTACTCCCCTAGGGCTTTTTGGGTGAAACCCTAGTAGACTGAAAGTTGTCTATTCAAAGAAACATGCATTCATACAGCCATTATGCTATTATAAGAAAATTCTATGATAAGGGTGCGTACCTTTGGTCTTACGTTCGAGAAGGCCTTTAGGGTCCAAACCCTTCTTGGAGTTCCCTTCTTCTCTTTTTTCCTGCAAAACAAACAATTCAAAGAACACAACAGTACATGGACAAAAACTTACAAAGAAACCATCTTCATGTTACAAAGAAAGGTAGTTAGTTATGAAATCTAAACAACCATTTACACATGAATTCAAGACATGAATATCATTAACATAAAGAAGATTCAATTCGGGAACCGAGACATGTGTTTCTTTTATTATAGACAAATAAAGTACATAAAAAGGAAAATGTTCACCTGAGTCACCTTCAACAGGCTCCAAACAAAACTCCTTCCATGACTCTCTCCATGATGTCATAAATGGTGGATGAACATCAACACACAAGGAAACAAAGGTTTCCTGTACAAAATGGGGAAAGTGCAGAAGGCACAAGGGACTTCATACCTGGTCAAGGGGAAAATCTCAGCATAATAACCTCTCTCTATTCTCTCCTCCTTTAGGCCTTCCCTTCGAGGTCTTTTTATACCATCTCCAAAGTAGTTTTTTAGTTAGAAGTTGGTTGGGAACAGTTGGGCCACGGGCACTAACAGGTGATTAGCAGGTAAAACCCACGATCTCTGCCTGAAAAGAAGGAATTTTATATTTTTTTAAGTGTTTTAATACATATACGCAGGTTGGATATACATAGACCCGCGTATACACACGTTTAACTCAGGGCAATGTCGCGTATAAGGGATAAAATACTATTTTTTAAATTTTAGGACCAGGTCTGGAAGGAGGGGTTGCCCTAGGCCATGAGTACAACATCACAAACCATAAGAGTGAGATTTGGAGCTATAACAGAAGGATTAGAACAATTCTGGGTGTTCAACATATTCTTGCATTGGAAAGAAATATGAATTTTGTAAGAAAGTTGGATGATACAGGTGTAAAAATAGTCTTTGAGAAAGATACCTGCAACATGGGTTGGGGAGCACTGGTATTGAGGTAGGGAGTTTGGATTGGAACTGTGTACAAGATTTAGGGTAGCACTGTTATTGATGGGTGCAACAGTTCTGTGGTTCCTGAAAGTGGAGCAAAAAATCTAGTGGTCATTGGAGAAAGTTTCATGCTATGGCATCAAAGGCTTGGAATTATTGTAGAAAATTCCTTCAAATACTTCATGGCAATTATATGGTAGAATGTATGTCTAATTTATCTTTGGGTTTTAATTTCTGTGAAAATTGTGTATATGGGAAGTAGAATCGGGTGAGTTTCCCCTCTGATGCTAAGAGGGTGAAACTGATATTAGATCTTCTGCACAGTGATGTGTTTGGATTTGTGTTGGTTCCATAACTCGGTAAGTCTGTGTACTATGTATCATTTATATATGACTTCTCAAGGAATACACAGATATATTTCCTCAGGAATAAATATGAAGTCTTTAACAGGTTTAAGGAATTTAAGGCTATGGTGGAAAACAAGAAGAGATGAATGTAAAGGTGTTGAGGACAGATAATGGTGGAGAATTTTGCAAGAAGGAATTTGAAGCATTATGTTAAAAGTGTGGTATAATGCGACATAAGACTACTCCATGCACACCTCAGTAAATGTTGATGCAAAAAGAATGAACATGACAATGATGGAAAAGGAAAGAACCATGCTCAGGGGTGTTGGGTTAGGACAAGAATTTTGGGCAGAGGCGGTGGAGACTGTATGTTACCTAGTCAACGGATCACCTTCATCAGTCTTGGAGGATAAGACTCCACAAGGGATATTTTACAACCCACTTCTCACATATTTGGCCTCCATATAGGTTCAATAAAAATAATATTCAAGTGGAAAGTGAACCATATATGAAAAACATCGTGACACCATTTGAGGGTGACAACAATCCCATTTATTTTGTTGATCTAATATTTGGGAGATGTTTCCTTGAAACTAAGCTCATGTGGTATCAAGTGAAACCATCGCTTGTTCCACCAAATACACAGTTGAAGCTCTTTCCTTGCTCTGCAAATCGTGCAAATGACTTATATAATATAGATGTACATAATATCACTATCAATAATAACACAACAAGTATCTTAGTATATCACGATATTTGGTCTGTTTATTTTGATGGTTCTAACATGCAAGACTATGCGAGAATTGGTTGTTCACTTACAAAATCGCATAACAAGAAAAATATCCTTTCATGCCATATAGAGCTTGAGTGCACTAACAATACTATAGAATATGAGGCACTCGTAATTAGATTGGAGAAAGTTATAGAGCTTAAGGTAGAGTTTCTAAAGGCAATCAATGACTCGGAGGTGGTCACTTGGGAGGTATGATATACTATAGATTATGTTTTGCCACATATTAAAAATTACAATTAGGAGGTATGGAATTGGATAAATCATTATAAAGCTTCCAATATTGTTTATGTTCCTAGAGCCAGAAATGTTGCACTAGATGCATTAGAAAATGTCGTCGCTAGAATGTCACCATTGAAAAATGGATTTTATATTTAAATTATATATAAACCATCTATTCTCGAAAACATTACTAATTTATGCACTTTCAGTGATGACCAAGAAATACTACATTTTATGGCTAATGTTGACATATTCAAAGACATTTTCATAGAGGAGGGTGAGCATGATTGAGCTCTACCAGAAGCATCCAACACAACAAAAGGACGCACTGTTGGGTGTGGAGCCTGATTATCTTCTATAGTACCGGCATTTTGGACCCCAGTTCAAAACGTTGCCGCCCGTAAAATGATCGCTGTCGTGGGGGGTCCAGGGGGGGCGGCAGCGACTTTTGGGAGCCCCCCCTTGGCGGGGGGTTTCGGGGGCAGTGCCCCCGAAGCTAAAAACAGCTGTAAAATTGCCTTGTAAAAGTATAGTAATTTCTAGTCAATCTGGGCCGTTCATTAGGCGGATGATCTGACGGTAGAACTTATGTTTAGTTTAGGGTTTTTTGCCCTAGAAGGCAACCCCTCTCTTTATATGAGGGCATTGTATTTGAGGCTGTGATATATGTGTATTCGGTGAGCGAGAAACATAGAGGTGAGACTGTGAGAGAAAACAGAGGATATTACAACGGTTTTATTGTAGGTTGTATCTCTTCATTTTGCTGGATAATAGAAAGGAAGGACTGGCTGTTCGGGGTGGACGTAGCCCAAACTGGGTGAACCACGTATATCTGTGTCTCTCTTGTTTTGTGCGTTTTCTGTGTTTATATTTCTGCAATATTTTATATGTTCCATTGCTCCGTAATATATAATTTTCTAACAACTGGTATCAGAGCCGAAGGTCTATTTGGCTGATAAACTCACAGGAAAGAAGGGTTCCTGGTTCGAGTGGGAGCAATGGCGGAAGATGGTAAGTTTAGGGTCGAGAAATTTAACGGCCAAAACTTCTCGCTGTGGAAGATGCAGATGGAAGATTATATGTATCAGAAAGATCTATACCTACCATTGGGCGGAAAAACAAAGATGCCGACGGGTATGAAAGACGAAGAATGGAACCTTCTCAATAGAAAGGCACTCGGAACAATACGGTTGTGTCTTGCTGCGTCAGTCACCTTCAAAATTTCAAAGGAAACCACGACAGAGGGTTTGATGCAGACGTTGTCGAAACTATATGAAAAACCCTCGGTCTCAAACAAGGTATTTCTTACGAAACGGTTATTTAATATGAATATGTCGGAAGGTGGATCTGTTGCAAACCATTTAAATGATTTTAATACAGTTACAAGCCAGTTAAGTTCTGTAGGGGTAAACTTTTATGATGAAGTTAGAGCTCTGTTATTCTTGTGCTCATTACCAGAAAGTTGGAATGGTTTGGTAATGGCCATTAGTAACTCCGTTTCTGGATCTAGTACTTTAAAGTTTGATGATGTTGTCAGTGCTATCCTTAGCGAGGAAATGCGACGGAAAAGCTCCGGTGAGACATCGGGAAATGCTTTGAGTGCAGAGTCTAGAGGAAGAAAAATGGAAAGAGGAAAGAGCTCAGGATATCGCAGTAAATCAAGGAAAGGCAGATCCAAGTCCAGATCGGGGATAGTGTGCTAGAAATGTGGAAAGAAAGGACACCTAAAGAAAGACTGTAGATCTTGGAAGGGAAAAGAAGGAGATGCACAACAAGAAAACAATCATGAAGCAAATGTGACAGGTGAGGTGTTACAAGATGATTTGATTCTTTCTTTCGAAAATATTATTGATTCCTGGGTGGTAGATTCAGGGGCCTCATTCCATGCCACACCTGAAAAGAAATACTTTTATGACTATGTTCAAGGAGATTTTGGACAAGTTCGTCTGGGTGATGACAAACCCTATAAAATTGTTGGAATGGGTAAGGTTCTTGTAAAACAACAGAATGGAAACCAATGGCTACTAAAGTAGGTAAGGCATGTTCCAGATCTAAAGAAAAATCTGATTTCAACAGGGCAGTTAGGCAGTGAAGGTTGTGTGACAACTTTCACAGATAAAGCTTGGAAGGTCACAAAAGGAGCCCTGGTAATAGCAAAAGGTGAAAAGGTTGGTACATTGTATTTATGAAATGGTATTTCTAACTCTGTTAATGCTTTGACTTCCAAAGGAGCAGATGCAGCATTATGGCATCATAGGCTCGGACACATGAGTGAAAAAGGGATGAAGATTCTTTACTCAAGGAATTTGTTGCCAGGTTTGAAGAATGTTGATTTGGACTTCTGTGAGAACTGCATTTATGGAAAACAGAAGAGAGTCAGATTTCTCAGAGTTGGGAAAGAAAAGAAGAACGAAAAATTAGAGCTTGTGCATACAGACGTATGGGGACCTGCTCAAGTATCATCTCTTGGTGGCTCTCGTTATTATGTTACTTTTATTGATGATGCAACTAGAAAAAATTGGATTTATTGTATTAAGAATAAATCTGATGTATTTGATACTTTCAAGAAATGGAAAGCTTTGGTTGAGATTGAGACAGGAAAGAAATTGAAGTGTCTTGGATCAGACAATGGAGGTGAATATTGCAGCAAAGAGTTTGATAGGTACTGTTCAGAGCATGGAATTCGCAGAGAGAAGACAGTTCCAAGAACACCACAAGAAAATGGTGTGTCAGAAAGGATGAACAGAACAATCATGGAGCGTGCAAGGTGCATGAGATTGCATGCAGGATTGCCTTTACAGTTTTGGGCAGATGCTGTAGATACTGTTGTTTATCTAATAAACAGAGGGCCTTCAAGTTCCTTGGATGGTGGTGTTCTAGAGGAAGCATGGACATGTAAAAAGGTAAACTACTCTATTTTAAAGCCTTTTGGTTGAGGACTTTGTCCATATTGATAAATAAAATAGAACAAAGCTTGAGGAAAAGTCAAAGAAATGTACCTTTATTGGATATGGTGTTAATGATTTTGGTTATCGCTTATATGATTACGAAAATCACAAAATCATTAGGAGCGGAGATGTAATATTCAATGAAAAGGTCTTGTATAAGAATCAGTTGCAGGAAAAGAAACAGGAAAAGGAAAACAAGGAATACACAGTCCTTGATGAAATTACTGAAAAAGTAAAGGTGCCTGAAAATAATAATAATCAACAACCACAACAACAGCAACCACCACAACAGCAACAAGCACCCCAAACACCTAAAAGTGGTGTTAGAAGATCTACCAGGATAGGTAGACCTCCTGAACAATACTCTCCTTCATTATATTATTTATTGTTGACTGATTCTGGTGAACCTGAATGTTATGAAGAAGCAATGCAGGTTGAAAACAAGAAGAAGTGGGAGGTAGCCATGGAAGAAGAGATGGACTCCTTAATGCATAACCAGACTTGGGATTTAGTCAGGTTGCCTGTAAGAAAAACTACATTGAAGAATAAATGGGTTTATAGGCTGAAGGAAGAAGATGGAGGAAAGCAAAGGTACAAAGCTAGACTTGTGGTGAAGGGGTTTGCACAGAAGAAAGGTATTGATTTTGATGAAATATTTTCTCCTGTTGTTAAAATGACTTCAATCAGAACTATTTTAAGTCTTGTAGCAGCTGAAGATTTGCATCTTGAGCAGTTAGATGTAAAGACAGCCTTTCTCCATGGGGATTTGTAGGAAGAGATATATATGCAGCAGCCACAAGGATATGAGGTGAAAGGGAAGGAGAAACTTGTGTGCAGGTTGAAGAAGAGCTTGTATGGTTTAAAACAGGCTCCAAGGCAGTGGTATCTAAAATTTGACAAGTTTATGTCTGAACAAGGTTATACTAGATGTCACTCTGATCATTGTGTTTATCTGAAAAAGAAAAATGATGGCAGCTATATTATATTGTTATTGTATGTAGATGACATGATTGTTGCAGGATATAACATGCAGGAAATAAATGTGCTTAAAAGAAAATTGGCAAATTCATTTGCAATGAAGGATTTGGGTGCTGCAAAACAAATCCTTGGTATGAGAATAACTAGAGACAGGAAAAATAGAAAATTAACATTGTCTCAGAATGAGTACATACAAAAGGTGTTGAAAAGATTTAACATGCAAAATGCAAAACCAGTTAGTACACCTTTTGCTAGCCATTTCAAACTTAGAAAAGAAATGTGCCCAAAGACCCAAGAAGACATGGATTATATGTCTAAAGTTCCATATGCCTCAGCAGTTGGAAGTTTAATGCATGCAATGGTCTTCACAAGGCCTGATATTGCACATGCAGTGGGAGTTGTAAGCAGGTACATGAACAATCCAGGAAAGGAACATTGGATGGTAGTGAAATGGATTCTCAGATATTTGAGAGGTACCACAAATCAGGCATTATGCTTTGGTGGTTCAAACATATCCCTACAAGGATATGTTGATGCAGATATGGCAGGTGACAGAGATAATAGGAGGAGCACTACAGGATATGTATTTACTGTCGGAGGAACAACTGTCAGTTGGGTTTCAAAAATCCAAAGTGTTGTTGCACTCTCAACAACAGAAGCAGAGTATGTTGCTGCTACAGAGGCTAGTAAAGAAATGATTTGGTTGCAAAGGTTTATGGGTGAATTGGGTAAGGAGCATGATATGGGCACGTTATACAATGATAGTCAAAGTGCCATTCATCTTGCAAAGAACTCAGCATTTTATTCTAGGAAAAAACACATACAGCTCAAGTACCATTTCATACGATCAGTGTTGGAAGATGGAGAGTTGAAGCTGGAAAAGATACACACTAGCCAGAACCCTGCAGATATGCTAACAAAAGTTGTAACCAGGGAGAAACTGAGAATATGCTCAGTTTCAGTTGGTCTTCAAGGATGACGATGAAGATGAGAAACAGCCAGGTCCAAAGAGGAGTCATTTTCCAGCAAATGGAGCAGCGGTGGAGTTGCTACAATCAGTCTCCAAGTGGGAGATTGTTGGGTGTGGAGCCTGATTATCTTCTATAGTACCGGCATTTTGGACCCCAGTTCAAAATGGGGCGGCAACGCCGCCCGTAAAATGATTGCTGCCGTGGGGGGGTCCAAGGGGGGCGGCAGCGACTTTTGGGATCCCCCCCCCTGGCGGGGGGTTTTGGGGGCAGCACCCCCGAAGCTAAAAACAGCTGTAAAATTGCCTTGTAAAAGTATAGTAATTTCTAGTCAATCTGGGCCGTTCATTAGGCGGATGATTTGACGGTAGAACTTATGTTTAGTTTAGGGTTTTTTGCCCTAGAAGGCAACCCCTCTCTTTATATGAGGGCATTGTATTTGAGGCTGTGATATATGTGTATTCGGTGAGCGAGAAACATAGAGGTGAGACTGTGAGAGAAAACAAAGGATATTACAGCGGTTTTGCTGTAGGTTGTATCTCTTCATTTTGCTGGATAATAGAAAGGAAGGACTAGCTGTTCAGGGTGGACGTAGCCCAAACTGGGTGAACCACGTATATCTGTGTCTCTCTTGTTTTGTGCGTTTTCTGTGTTTATATTTCTGCAATATTTTATGTGTTCCATTGCTCTGTAATATATAATTTTCTAACACGCACTATGCCAAAATGTGTGGTTTCCTTAGATAAATTATATCACTTATAGAATCATTTAGATGGACAACTAACACAAAGATTCAAAGTTCAAAGATATTATATGAACAAGTCAACATGGGAACCCCAAAATATCTGAAACTACAGAAAGTCAATCAAACATTAGGGCCCCTTATTCAGAAAGAAATGAGAAATTTACTAGATACCAAGAACATATTCAAATTTATATATTCCACTTGGGTTTCCAAATTGGTACCTATTAGAAATAAATATGGTGAAATATGTTTATGTGTTGATTTCAGAATCTCAACCTGACTTTTAACAAAGATAACTATCCAGTTCCATCCATAGAGAAAATACTCTAGATAATATCTAGGTATGAAATGTTTTCACTACTGGAGGTCTTTTTAGGTTATAATCTAGGGCTAGTAGGAGAACCAGACATTAAATACTACCTTCATGACTAAATCGATAACATTCGCATTCAAGATGATACCATTTGGAATAATAAATGCCGATGTAACCTTTCAAAGAGCGATGAAAATCAACTTCCGTGGCCTTATAGGTGAAATACATTTTGTCTATTTGGATGATGTTACTATTTAAAATATATATATATATATATATATATATATATATATATATATATATATATATATATATATATATATATATATATATATATATATATATATATATATATATATAAAAAACCATCTACGTCATCTAAATCAAGTATTGGAGTGGTGTCAAAAGTATGGGATTTATCTTAATCCCAAGAAGAGTGTATTTTGTGTTTCCTAGGTGATTCTATTGGGGCACATCATATAGAAATGTGGAGTTAAAATTCACCCCGAAAGGGTAAAGGCTATCACACAGATCCTGTTTCCCATAAATAAGAAAGCTATGCAGTCCTTTTAAGGAAAAATCAATTTCCTAAGAAAATTTATCCTTGAGTATGCTGAGATAGTTAAACCTATACAGGATATGATTAAGAAAGATGCAGTATAAATGTGGGAAAATGGGAGAAAGGCAGTTTTTCTCAGATACAACATGCTATTGATGCACCCTCATTGTTCAGTCCAAACTATGGTAAAGAATTCTTGCTCTATATGTTTGCTTCATATTTTTCTATTGTCTTCATATTGAATCAGAAGAATAATCAAGAAAATGAACCACCTATTTATTTTATGAGTGTTAGTCTCCAATGGACAAAATTAAACTACTTTTCCATTAATAAACAAGTGTATGTTGTATGCAAGGTAGTGAAGTATTTTAGGCCCTATTTGTTGACGGCTCACAAAATTGTATTTGTACCTAATCCATTGGTAAGAATGTTCTTCATACAACAAGGGTTGGGTGTTACGAGAAAAGTTCCCCTAGGGTCTTGGGATGATACCCTAGCAGACTGAAAGTTGTCTATACAGAGAAACACACATTCCACACAACCATTATGCTAATATAAGCAAACTCTACGATAAGGGGCGTACATGAGGTCCTACGTTTCAGAAGGTCCTTCCAGGGTCCAAACCCTTCTTGGAGTTCATTTTGCTCCTTTGACCTACAAAACAACCAATTCATGAAAGTACAGCAGTATATGGACTAAACATTATAAAGAAACCATCTTCATATTATAAAGAAAGGTTGTTAGTTATGAAATTAAACCACCATTCACATATGAATTCTAACATGAATATCATAAACATGAAGAGGATTTATATCAGGAACAAAGACATGTGTTTCTTTTATTATAGACAAATAAAGTACAGAAAGGAACAATTTCACCTGAGTCGTCCTTTCGCAGGCTCCAAGCGGAACCGTCCTCTGGATTCGTCCAGTCTCAAGCCTTTAACAAACTCCTTCCATGACTTACTCCATGATATCACAAGTAGCAAATGGACATCATCACACAAGGAAACAAGGGTTTCCTGTAAAAATGGGGGAAGTGTAGGAAGCACAAGGATCTTCAAACCTGGTCAGGGAAATCTCAGCATAATAACCTTTCTCTCCCTTCTCTCCTCCTTTAGGCCTTCCCATTGAAGCCTTTTTATACTTCTCCAAAGTAGTTTTTTAGTTCGGAATTGGTTGGGAATAGTTGGTCCATGGTCACTACCAGGTGATCAGTAGATAAAACCCACGATCCCTGCCCGAAATTAAGGAGTTTTATATTTTTTAAAGTGTTTTAATACATATACGCAGGTTGGGTATACACCTACCCATGTATACACACGTTTAACTTAGCGTAATGTCGCGTATAAGGGATAAAACAGTGTTTTTAAATTTTTTGGACCAGGTCTCGAAGGAGGGGTTGCCCTAGGCCATGAGTGCAACATCACAAACCATAAGAGTGAGATTTGGAGCTATAATCAATGCCCCCTAATATATGAGGTTAGAAGGGGTACATGATGGCTGAAATGTATTAAGCAAGTACATGGAAAGGAAATCTGTCAAAAACCGAGAAGGACTTCGCCAGAGTTTAGCCTGCCAAGCCACAAAAGGAGATCAGAAAGAAACAATGTCTGAGGCGGGCATATGTATGCTCAGAAAAAGTAAAGCATGTTTGCATATCAAGTACCAGCGGATCCACTAAGTATATAAGTATAAATGACTGGAAAATACATAATGGATCATATGATCATGATCAAACAAGTACATGTCTGAATATCACATATAAGAATGTCAATGATGCTGAAGGATGAACCAGATCACTGATATCAAAGACTGATCCCGAAAGCTACCAACTAAACATGATGGAATATCATGGTACTACACTGCAAACTCAGGTGCCAGCATATATAATGTCGCCATAACTGACCACAACATATAAGGTGAAATGGCATCAACTAGCAGCAACAGGAGAAACTATCAAGTGAACCAATGAATGTTGATACAACCTGAGGTCTTCACCAACCACCATGGTACATTTCTACACCATGGGAATAAATGACCTGAAGTCGACCATGTGAGAAATCGTTTTATTACGGGTCATTGATGTATACCTTTGACAAACACAATACTACTTACCGATAATGATAATGAGCGTCAAGGTACCCAGTACAATCTAACAAGCGTGAATAGATTAGCTAGAGTCGAACACCTGTAAGAATCTATCATTCAGGAGACAATGATGGTTTCCCACTCTTGATAACAAAGGATCTGCCACTAATGACTGCAAACCCCAAGGTACTGCCAAATGGACTCTAGATCTTTGCCCCAGAGCAATGAGTCAGAGTCGATAGGGAAAGATCCACTAGAAGGAAGGCATTAAGGCATCCTTCATCAATCTAGCGCGAGTGTAACCTGTAGGCCAATAATATGGAAGGAATCAGACGAAAGATATGTAGTAACCCAACTGAACTATGTTTCTAACGTACACAAGATGTGGCTAACGCACGACAGAAACCCTCTGAACCAACCAACAATGGAAGCTAACACAGAGGTGAGGTATCCACCAATAGGGCAAATGGAAACCAAAGTACAACAAGAATCCCAATGTGTGATAATGTAAGCTGATGTCGAACACAAGGGAAACCATTCAGTCAAAGACCCATGATACTGATCGATGCTGAGCACAAGGTGGCCTATCAATAATGAAAATAGGGCCAAGGTACAGCTCTAGGCCTATCCTCAGAGCAAGATGTTATCGTCAATAAAGACAAGACCCGCCAACAAGAAGTAAATGGAGACCTTCTCAAACCGGCACGAGGAAAGGACCAATATAATTGATGTGATGATAGACATGATACTGACAACCAGGGATGGCCGACTGAGAAATGAGTTAAGAGACACCACAATGAGGTTGACTCAAGCTAACTTCCCTTGAACAAAAGCACGACTCAATGTGACTATGTGGCAGCATATGATGACTCTGTATAAGTTCGTCATGCAGGAGGCACGAACGAACCCTCCATATGATTGGAAGAGGTAACCAATCGGGGGAGAACTGACTCAATAACAAGGTTAAGGCGTACCTAAGTCAAACTAAATCCCACCCACGGAGGAGGCTTTGTTTTGAGTGCTTTGTTCAAGGGCGACATGACTGACTCTAGCTGCCAACAATAAATGGAAATATTGTCCCGTTCCCGCTCTTTTTTGGAATATATATATATTTTTTTGCCTTTTTCTTTTAAGCTGGAAAAATAATGAAAGAATGCTATGGTAAGTGGAAAGAATGAGTGTTGGTGAAACAGATGATCTAGTTCCTGGGAATGGAACATTCCTATGCTCAATGTAGGGAGGTGAAAAATGGTCAATGACACTCAAAGGTGTGTTCGTTCCACGAGTTAAGTTGTGTCAAGATGCAGAAGTCAAAGGTATGCGAGGTTGATTTTACCGTCGTCATGGTCAAAAGTTGGCTTAAACACGAGTCCAATTGAAGCCGACTCTAGGCCAAAAGGTGCAAATAGTAAACATGCAATGCAGTAGTACAACTCAACACAAAGGAGACTCTAGGGTATAAGGCCAGAACGAAGCGAAGAAGCAAAGAGGAATGAGTCTTCATCGCATAAGTCATGGTGGGACTACAGGGGACTCCCGAGCCTACTCAAATAGGAGCAACATGGGCAACAAATGTTAGTGAGGTGCTAACTACGATGCCCATGTAAAGGATGGCTTCTACCATCATGTCATGATTTAAAGAATCAATGAGTGAAGATGGCTTACGAACCATAACACGATGGGATCAACCCTATGGGAGATGTATAGACAAATGGAGGCTAGTATGCACAATGCAATGGAAAAATGGTGTCCCTAACCTATATGCCAATGAGAAAACAATACCTGCCATGACGGGTCAGCAGTCATGGAAACATCTCGAAACTGTCGAAAAAACATCCAAAATGTCCTGAAAATCAAACCATTCTTGACATTCCAAGCTCCCAAGTTAAAAGTCACATGAGGCCAAACAAAATAAAATTTTGAAAAAATTTTGCATTTTTGAAACCTATAAAAGAGATTTTAGACTCACCATTTTCACCATTTGAGTTTGAGAGCAAAGAAGTGGAGAAAAAGGAGCAAACTTCCCATACGCCAAATTCAACCGTTCAGATTCTTCAAAACCCTCCAGGTAACTCTTATACTTGTCTTGCAATTGATTGTGACTAGTTTTAGAATATTTAATTAATGTTTTACCGTTGAATTTTTTGCCAAAAATTTCACTGCGACATATACGCGGGTTGGTAATATGAAATCCACGTACACGCGGGCCCTATACGCGACTGTGTGCATAGGGACCCACGTATACGCCGCGAACATTTTAAACAAAAAACTAACGGTTGAAAACCATTTTTTCTTTAGGATTCCGGTCACTTGGCGAGAAAGAGAGCATACCGCGGTGGATGATGAAGTCATGAGCGATCTTGATGCTTTAAATTCCCTATAGGGATGTGGTTTGCTTAAATTATTCAAACTACCGAATATGAAAGCAAACACATGTCTCCTTGAGATGCTCATTGATTACTCGAATATCAAGGAGGATGCTTTTATGATTGACCAGATGCCACTCAAGATAGAAGTGGAAGATATCTATTTCATCACTGGCCTTTCCCGAAGAGGAGAGGTAGTACATTCCCGGGGCAAGACACGGAGCAGTCTCTCAAACGAGGACTACGTATAGATATATTGCCCGAGACATCCCAAAAAAGTTGGGAGTCAAATTTCCATTACACATATGGCGATTTTACCGCTGAGGATAATCCTGTTCACCATAGCTCGAGTGCACAGATCAACTTCTCTACACCAGGCATCACGACTAACCATGAGCGTGGCAGTTGACTGTCTCACCACTTTATTTGACTGGTGTACTCCTCTTCTGACTAGCATGAAGAGCCAACTCACTTCTATCAAGAGGCGGTAGACCAAAAAATTTAGATATGGGACTATTCTTTGCCATTTCGTTTTTGAGAGGGTCCCCGCACTCCACCCTAGGGTAGCAGTTTCCATCAACACCCCACGAGATCCACGCATGGGCAGGTGGGCCAACCTGATGAAACATCTAGGGGGTGGGGACGTCCCACGGACTGCATTCGACGATGACTTCTTTACCTGGTGGGGTCAACAGATCATTGCCATAGATGACTACCTTTATGCTAGGTTGGATTTCCGAGGAGATCTCGATCTATCATTACCACCGACCGCAGCATGGGGTGACATTGGTAAGTATTTTTTCGATTTTATGATTTTTTTCGATTTTTCAAATATAATAATGAATTTTGAAAAATATTTTTGATGGGATTCAAATTACTAATATGATGATCATGTTCCAGAAATTGGGCCGGTATGACCAAATGGGTTCCTGCGGCATGGACGGTGCGGCCAAGGAGCCGAAGAGGCGGCTGCTGATACAAAATGACTTCTTCATACCATTCAGCGACACTTGGTGAGACTAAGTCACCGAGTATCGATGGCTGCCACAGAGGACCTTCCTGAGGATATGCAGCGTCATGTGGTTGGCATGCCACGTGACTAGGTTCACACTTTTTGGCCTGTGGCCAACGCGATAGCTACCTACTTAGCCACTCATCCTAAGTCGGGGCACTAGATATACCGGACATGATTATGGGCATTTGAGTCCCAATTTTGTATATTTTTTGGACAAACGTATGTATATATAGTGCGAATTTTTGATGCTTGATTTTACTGTGATGAACGATTAATGTGCCAGTCTAATGCTTGATTAGTGATAGAATAAGCTAACCAATTATGAGATCTTGGAATGTGAAAATAATTAATATAAGTAAATGATCTTTGCAACAACCTCACCTTTAAATACTAGCAAAATAAGCATGGATCCCTTACCCGATAAATGTTGTTCAATTGTGACACTATAAATTGTGAATCAAGATAAATTACCAACGAGTCGATTCCATAAGAAATTGCCTCAGATAGTAAATTAATGACGGCAGCATACTCAGCCATGTTGTTCGAAGTGGGACCAATGCATATGCCCCTTGATACCATCAATTGACCAGTTTGATAGTAGAGTACCCAAGCTATGGAAGCGAGATTCTTAGTGTGCCGACTAGCACCATTGGCAAGCCTAAAATAGACCAAGTCATCCATCAACACCTGCCACAGTCAACCAAAATGTGTTGATATCAGAAAAATCTTGATGAGATATGTATAAGTATACATAATTTACAAAGAAACCATTGCCTAACTCCTACTTAAGCAAAGTACTTCTTTAGGTCGAGCCCGTCAGGGGGCTCCGCCCACTTGCTCCTAGGGATGTTTATCGGTATAATTCTCGAACCAATCAATATACTTCCTTCGGCAAGTAACTGTGTTGGAGCCAAAAGGACAGTACAAACATCACTAGTCAAACTGGAGGACTTGGATTCAACTTCATGTGAATGGGAATGGAAGCATGATCGACGATGTAAATCTTCCAAAGGTCGATCTACAGTCGCCATTGCTTCGAATATCACTTCATCAGATGGAAAAACAAGATCTGAGCAATCCAACGCAGAAGTGGAATCAAGGGTCCGAGCGTGAGCCACATCACCATCTATCTCTTTCCCAGAGGAAGGAGTGGAATGGTTATCTGCAGAGTTATCGATAGATTCACGTCTAGGTTCTACTACATACATAAGAGATTCTATTTCACCCACCTTGTCATCATTTGACGTGGTCGCAAATGAAGATAAGGGTTCAGGATCCGAAAAATGACGAGCTTGAACAAACTCTTTCCGTAAAGGGTCCCTGGAGGATGGAATTGTATATATTCTAGCCGTAGGAGGGGAAGATCAAACGTACCCATCAATGAAGAGTACATCTCGACTCCTAGATTCTTAGTAGGTAGATGAGGGTTATCCACTAAGGGAACAGTAGAGTCTGAAGTTGCACGAGGATCGACTGGAGAATAATCTAATTGATCAACCTTAATGATTTCCCTTCATGAGGAAAGCAAATGACACGAAACAGAGTCAAAACAACGGTTTCCATTTCGTATACCCAGTTCCTTCCTAAGAGGAGATTATAGTCTAGGTTAGCATCAATGACTTCTACTTCAATATTAACAACCTTGCCTCCAACACATATAGGAAAGGCCGGGATAATCCCGTATGGCCCATGAGAAAGGCCATCAAACGATGTGAAGAGGGTAGGTGAAGGAACAACCGATGGTGATCCAATGGCCTTCACGCATGACATGGACATGACACATGTGGAAGCTCCCTCATCTATAACCATCCAAAAAATATTCATTTTTTGGTAGGTAGACTTTATCTGGAAAGCCATGTGATGAGGAAGTCTCTTTTTGACATTATTCATATCAAAAGTGAGAGCTATGGAATTACTTGGATCCACTGCCCCCATTGCTGACAGCAAGGCACTTCTTTGAGCAGGACATGACTGGAGAACCTCTAAAGCGGACATAACACATGGACTCCGGGCCAGATCCTCCACAATGGAGTAATTCTGGGCTGCCCTAATATTAGGGTTGATATTCACGTGTTTAGTGTAACCTTTCGGTACCCGTGGTATAATCTCGACATAGGGTCGCTCAATATGAAGTGGGTTGTTTGTTTCGGGAACTTCTTTACCCTTGTAAGTTTTACCTTCACCATAATCGCGTGACCGTGTGGCCACACTAGTGTGAGAACCCATCATGAGAACATTTGATGATTTGTCCCCTTCCTGGCTGCCCCCTGTAGAGGTACCAGGATTTGAACTTGCACCAGCAAGCATTTGCTACCCTTGGGGAAAAGGGTTGGTTAACACAGCTTGAGAACTAGAAGCTCCTTGCTACCCTAACAAGTGCTGAGCATCCTCAATCTTTGGGCAGAGATGAGTTAACTGGTCTCCACTGCACAACTTGCATGGAAACTTGACTTTCCTTCTAGACTCATTTCTACCACCATCAACATTATTTCCATATTTATTTGCATCAACCTTCCCATCCTGGTTCTTTTTCTTACCTCGTCCTTTCTTTTTCCCATTGGAATTTTGATTTCCTTTGCGGTTATCATATTAGACGACATTAATCAAAGAGGATTGGGAAGCCGGAGGGTTAGACGATGTGACATGGTTGTTAGGAGCAGTTTTCAAAGACAACTGCTACAATTGGCTCAATAAGGTCACCACATTTGTGTCTACCGACCCAACGATCCCATCCGCATGGGGACCTGGCTTCGACTTGACTATATCAACCTTAGATCCATGAGCATATAGCAAGTATTTTTGTAGGATCCCAAACTAAGAGTTGATGAATTCTAATTGCTAGGCCCTAAAATGGCTTGCTCCTCAGAATAGACTTCGGACATGGAGACATCCTTAGTGATCTCAGGTTGTAAAGATTTCAAAAACTATTCGAGACGGTACTCCGGAGGGATTTCGGCTTTAATGAGCCTCTTTCTCCATCTCCATTCCTGAATATGGTCAGAAATGTGAGTTTCCTTATCCTGACAAAAAGTGGTCAGAATTTCAATTTTGGCATCATAACGGACTGGCAACTGGAATGATTTAAGAAAATATTAGCGAAGTCAGCAAAAGATGTAAAGCTGCCCCCTGGCAACTCTATATACCATTTGGCTGCATTACTAGTCAAGGTGCGTTGAAAAAGTCGCAACCTAATCAAGTCATCAATAAGGGAGTTCTATGAGCACCACAATTGGAATGTGGTTACATGGTCACCTGGGTCTTCACCGCTCTTCCCTTCGAATTTTGGAATGTCCGAAGGGAGTTTGGTTGGGACTAGAGGCTAGGCCAGATTGTATTTGATTGGATCATTTGTTAACTTAGTGAGATTTGGCAAGTTCAAAGTTGCCAGAAACAGAAGCCTAGGAGGACCTTGGGGATTCCACCTAGACTGGGCAGAGCTCCCAAAGTTCTGAAAAGATTGGTCTGGATTTTGGAAGGCACCAGGCTGCCCGAAGTAACAAGCAGAACCAGCTAAACCAAAAGGCAAGCCTTGTGATACAGTAAAATTTAGAGTTTTACCAACTCTGGCCGCAAAGCCTCCATGACTATTTGCAGTCAGTATGGCTCCGTCAATAGTCATACTGTCCTCCTTGGCAATTCTTACACCTCTGCTCCTCATGTCAAACTCCAAGAAAGAGAGAAAGTCCTTAAAAAGTCAATTAACTCTGGTTACGCAGTTTCTCTTAGCCTTACCTGTGTGTACGCACCTCTAGTTCATAAAACCTACGTACTTGCACGCTATGTCTATAAAGGGGTGGGTGCATACTCCTGTAAAGGTCAAAAGGCGCAAGTTTCACTTCAAAAAAGTTACTTGTGGTCAATTCTAGAGCATTCTAGAAGATGGTTTGACATGGATTGAGCGCCTCTAGATGGTTCATGCATCCTAATGAAAGAGGAACTTATCCCATGAAGAGGGGAGCTATCCCATTGAAAGAGGGGCTTATCCCACTCATGGTGGACCTGATTAACTTCCTCCAAAGCACTATAAATACAGGCATTGGGCGAGAGGGAGGGGAGGTTGAAAGCTGAACATTCCTAAGGGTAGATGCTGCAGAAATTAGGTCTCCCTTTTAGAGCTTGAGAGGAGAGATTCCAATCCTTTCTTAGCTTCATTTGGAAGTGGGTGAGCTAATCAAAGTAAAGGAGAACTCTTACTGGACCATGGGAGGGACCTGCACAACACCAAGGCACTAGTTGTAATGGTTTCTTTTGTTTCCAATTAATACAATTAAGCTCATTTTTCTCAACAAGTTGTTTTATATAATTTGTTTCATATACTCCTTGGTCTTTATGATGAATATGATTTATTATATGAGTTATTCAGGTGTTATGTAATCGTTTGCTTGTTAGTGAATGCAGGCTTCAAGGAGAAGGAGCTCATCTGGATCAGAGAGGCTGGACTACAACAAACAAGCGTTGGACTAAAGGTATGTTTTAAACACATGGTTGCTTGTATTTTAAATGCATGTTTAGGGGAAAAATAGTGTTTAATTGTCTTGTTTGTCACTAGAAAGCCTTAGCTTCTAGGGAGGTCGGTTTTGTCCGCAAAATTGACTCTTTCTGCATGACAAAATGGCGACTCCACTGCGGAACTCCATGGATTTGATTGATTTCTCTTTTGTCTGAAACTTTGATTTGAGAAGAGTCGATTTCTTTCTGGTTTTTGGCTGATTGACTGTGCATTTGGGTGGAATAGCTTAGGGTTAAGTTAGATTTTATTTTTTCTTAGTTTTTCTAGTAGTGCGCACCCTCTGCGTTAAGCACAGTGCGTACTTGTACGCACTGCAGCTTTGTACATAGAGCGTACACGCACCTGTGCAAACAGGTTGCCTGCGTACCCTGTCAAAAGTTGAGAAAATTTCAATTTTTTCCTTTTTGCCTCTTAGATTTTGTTTATAATTTGTTTTTGCTACCCAGATCCACTGGTTACCTATCAGAAGTCTTCATCTAAACTTGTTTCATCAGTATCAAGAGTTTTAGTGAAATTCATAGAGGTTCTAGCCCTAGGGTTTGATTTTTGCATTGGTCCTGTAGTGACTTTGGCTTTAGAAGTTGTAAAACCTTGGATATCCCTGGTCTTTTCAGTCTTCTTAGGAGTCGGACCTTTCATAAAATCCACCTTTGTGAGAAGCCTACCTTTGTGTTGTCTCTTTGCGGAATTTCGACAAAGGTTGTTGTTTAAGCTGTGAATTTCATTCTTAAGAAAAAGAACAAAAGATTTTGATTTTTGTTTTTGACTGGTTTATGATTCTGCATGAACTAGTCCTTGGTTGAATCGTGACTGAGTAAAACATCCTGGAATCATACTTTGTAGGCTTTGGCCTCATTAGATTTGCTTTTAGGTGAATTTCTCTTAGATTTGCTTTTAGGTAAAATTGATTTGATTGTCATAGATTTTTAAAATTTGATTTTTGTTAAGTAGTTTTATATGCTTTGTTAATATATGGAAAAATCCAAAAAATCTCTTTTAAAGAAAAGTTTGTTTTAGTAGCATTTGAAGTCTTTGAAAAGAGAAAGGAATTTTCGTGAAATAATTAGTGGTCATGTGTTGTGTGCTTTGGAAAAGATAAAGAGATTGTTTCTTTGATTTTCATTGCCAAGAAAGTTGTCTTTATATCAATTTTGCATTCTCCAACTCTCTTAGCTAGGGAATTCATTGAAAAAGAAAATTAGTATAAATCATCCTAGGTGCATCTTTTTAGTGGATTTGAGTCAAGTCTACACACCATCAGTTTCATCTCTGCTACATTTTGTCCTAAAGAAAAGCCATAAAAATTAATGCTTCAAGTAAAATCAACTTAGTAACTTTTATTTACTAGGGCTCTGAAGCACCAATATAGATCAGGCTAGTGTCTTGGAGTAGGAGAGTAATTAACTCTCCAAGACAGTAAAACCAAACAAGTAGCTTATCTTGTGGTAGGATAAATCCAACTGTTTCATTTGTACTCTGGGAAATCTCCTCTTAAAGGAGAAGCACGAGACCATGTCCGAACCAGTGAGGGGATCAATCCTCCTTCATTGGGAAAGACGCCAGATACGCACGTACTACAAAAGGTAAACCTCGGATTATTGTCGAGGAGCCTGGGGTCACTTTTTGGTAAACCTTGGATTATTGTCAAGGAGACGACAAGGGGATTGAGCTTGTTACTCTGCCCTTGCGTGCTATCGGGTCGTAGACTGTTCCCCCAGGTATATTTGTTGTTGTTGGTAACCTTAGTGACCATTATCTTAGGATTCTACCAAAGGTGACGGTGGAGGGAAGATCGCACTGTACCTGGAGGAGACGTCGGCTAGACTCACTTGGATTTTCTGGGGGGTTCACTTCACTCGAGATGGTTAAAGTGGAGGAACTTGGTCCAATCTATTCATTAAGCAGGTTGTCGGGGTAACTATTCCACCCGCCACTTCTGTACTGAATCCGGCGATGTTGGATTTCATCACCAACTAGTGCTTTCGGTCCGAAAGGTTACTGTTTGTGTTTGGTTTGACGCCCTAGATTCTTTAGGCGTGTGATTTGATTTTTTTTTTATTCTTTAGAGACTTTAGGCAGTTTTCTTTGAGATTTTACTTTGTTTGCGTGTGCAGTAGTTAAAAGTTTTTAACTGTGGCTGAATTACCGAGATAGTCCCGTAGACTTCGGGGCCAGTCTCCTGAGATTGTAACCATGGCCGATTTGTTGAGGAAGTCCCGTAGACTTCTGGGCCAACCTCCTGAAGACGTCTGTGGAGCTTTGGAAAGGTATGTTTTTAACAAACAATTTAGTGACTTTTCGGTAGCAATTGTAACCCTTTCTGCATAATGAACTTAAAGAGATAAAGCATTTTTAGTAGAACATGTGAGAATTAGTATGAAAAGATTAATCATTAATAATTGTTATTTTTCATGCAGAAAAGGGTGGAAACGAAGGATTACTGTTTAAGAGGAAAAGACAAAGGAAGAGTAACTGTTGTCCCTTCAGAAGGGAACCGGATGCGAACGAGATCAAGTGGATCGAAGCAGAACGACCTGGGAAAGAAAGAAGAATTATCGATTCGGCGGAACAGGGAAAGGAAAATCAAGGATTAACGGCTTGGCGAATCCCTCAGGATCTTTGATCCTGAGGGATCGCTGTCTTGCTTATTTTTGCTACCTAGATACCTCCGCCATTACTCTTATAAAAAGGGGCAGCAGTGTTAAGCTCGAGAGACCTTTTTTCATATATGTAAACTTAAATCTCAGTTTGAACTTTGATCATCGAGTCTCGTTAAGACTTGTTTTGCTGTACTTTTGTTGATGCATTAATACCAAAGACTTGGTGCTTTATTTCATCTCTGCGTCTGGAGTAATCTAAGGCGGTGTATCCTTGGAAGCTAAGGGCCCGGCTCCGAAGGACACTTGCTTTTGTATCATTATAATTTGGTTTCTGTGTGGATTGTTTATATAGTTTGGTAATCTGACGTATTTGTCATATGCTGTTCCATGCTCTGTTACGACTAATTCATTAATGGTTTCATTCGGGAAGTTTATGTAAGTGACTCTATGTTGTGTGAATGAATTTTTTCAGAGTTGATTACATGTTCATTATTTAAATCGACTATTTCTGTTACAGAGCCTTCATATTGAATATTGTTGTATTGGATTCATTTGAATTCTTATTTGTGGGAATCCGAAGGTAATATTATTCTATCTGAAACATAGTCATATTCTCTTGAATCATCAGATTACTATAGTAAGTGTGTTGTGTATATATGATAAATGTTGTTCCGTAATTCATTTGTGGATACCGCCTCATCAAGTAAAGTTCATAGGAATTGCTTCTGAAGATTGTTATTTGATTGCGGAATGGGAGTTTCGTTCAATAGAGAAAGTTTAGGTTCAACTCGCGAGATCTAGTTTACTGAGTTGCTCTTCCATTTGTTGTTGTTCCATTTACTGATGTTCCATTTTAGATTTGTTGTTCCATTTTCCGGTTGCTGTTCCATTTTATTTTCTGCTTTTCCATTTCCTTGCATTTACTATTTTAGTGTGAGAGGAGGTCTAAAGTTGTAGTGAGTTAGCAAGTCACTGCTTAGCTCCCAGATCTTTGGTCCATACTCTATTTTCCTTCCATCAGTTTCTAGAGGGATGGGTTATCTCTTCCGCACCCTCGACTGATACATCGCCTGGTGTGATTCCTTTCTTTCAAGAGAAAATTAGTTATAGTTTACTTTTTTATTTTCTATACACTGTACTACGAAGCATTACTCTGACGAATAGCCTCGGATTGAGCTACTCTTTGCAATAACAAAGTGTTCCCGGATTGACTTATTAATGTAGCATAACTAGAGGTGTGAGAGACCCTTGTTACATCTCTACATTTTGGCGCCGTTGCCGAGGAAAGAGTACAGCCATTTGTCTTTTACAGAGTAGTGTACGAGCCTGCTAGGGGAGAGTTGGATTTTAAAAACGGAAGGTAAGAACCTGCGTACGGAGCATGTAAAAGCCCTACTCCACAGTCCGCTTTCCTGGTAGAACTGTGGGTTGAATAGAATTTGGTAGTTTATAGAATGCATGACTAAGAAAAAGCCAGAAAAAATTATCAAACCTCCATTCAAACCCGAAAAAGCCAAAGGGCCAGTAACCCTTGGCCGAACGACCTTCATAGACGAAATCTATAAGAAAACTGAATCCCAGCCATCAGTAGGTCTCAGAAAAACCAATTCAAAATAGCCTGCTGGTTCCCTCCAGGCCACAGGATCACCATTTGTAGCTTTCGCTGAGGTGCATAGTCAGACTGATGAACAGGACTTTCAAGAAATTGAAAATTCTATTCCAGAACGACTGCAGGAGGGGAATCTAAGTAATATTTGTGAAGGATAAGGGGAAACAGGAGGAGTTGAAGAGCCAAGATCTCCTAGGATAATCCATCCATTAGAAGGCCTAGATAAAGGAAGCGCTGTAAAAATCAGTGAAGGGATCCAATCTCCTCAAGTGACAGGAGCTCTCATTATTCCGGACAAAGGAACTGCTATTAAGACAACCAAAACTGTACCTTCTCAGCCTAAGAATACCCTGTTAGAAATCCCGGAAGGTTATTGGCACATATTCGATCCTATGGCGCAGAATCAACCCAATACTCAAACTTCTACATTACAATATCCTATAGTGGATTCTGCAGCAAATGCCCCCATGAAAGCAATTCCCCTTCAACACATTCCTACATTTCATGGACTTACATCAGAAGACCCGGATGCATTCTTATTTGAATTTGATGTATTATGCAGGGGATATGATTACACCACTGACCCTCAGAAATTAAAGTTGTTCCCCTCCACTTTGAAAGGAGCAGCCTTAAGATGGTTTATGGGTTTAGGTGGTGGGGTTATAAATAACTCGGAGCAGATGAAGGAATCTTTTCTAAAGAAATATCAAGACTACTGCAGGTCTAGAGAACTGAAAGATGAAATATTCCAAATGATAGCTAGACCGAGTGAAACATTAGAAGAATATGTAGAACGTTTTCAGTATAATTTACAAAGGTCGCCTTATGCATCATTACCACTGCCTAATAATGTGTTTAAAACTGCATTAATCAGAGGCATGAAAGAGCAGTGGATCGAAACATTAAATATCATGGGAAAAGGGGACATTTATCAAGAAAATTTTGTTGACATCATTGATCTATGTATCAGAAGTTTGAGAGGCAGCACAAGGATAAAACCAGCAGAATATGATCGGTTCGTCAGAGATAACAAAGCACCAACAGAAGGAGTAACACGTGTAGAACTTGGCAATCTATTAGAAAATTTTAAAACTGATATTCTGGGGACATTAACTACACAACTTGATATTGTGCAGGCTAAACAGAAGCAGATTGAGGCAGAACAGAATTTGGCAATCTTTTGCCCCCGATGTAGAAGAAAGCATAGCCACAAGGAATGTCCGCTGGATACAGTTCAAACATGTGCCATCTGTACGAAAGATCACCTTACTGAAAGTTTCCCCTCACTTCCTGGATTGAAAGCAGTATATAAGGAAGCAGAAGAAGAACCAGAATCAGCATACTTTGTTAACCAGCGTCGCCAATGGCAACCAAGGCAATCAGGTATGTTTTCAGATCCGACTTCTTCTTTTCAGCAATATAGTATGTGGCAAAATCAATCTCAACCCCCATTTCCGAACTGGCCATCACAACCATTTCCTTCTCCAAATCCATGGATGAATCAGCTAAGCCAATTTGGTTGGCCGAATTTTCCTTATACTCCACCATATTGGCAGAATAACTCATACCCTCCACAATGGATGCCCCCTACTTCACAAAGTTCACCCTGGCAGACAAATTGGCCAAGATCGACATATCAGCCAACAGGAACTATTCTGATCCCTCAACCGACTCTGCCAGCTTTGCAACAAAATCCCCAGTCTAATCTGAGGCCGCAACGCCCAGCCCAACCTAATCCTAATCCTAATAATAGGCCGGACCAGTCTCTCCAAATCATAGAATCAACAGAAATTGGACCTGAACTGAGGGAGTGCAATGATCTTCAGTTAAGATCCGGACGAATAATAGAAACAGAGGGAGATAAAACAATGCACATTGAAGATCAGTTACCAATAGACAAACCGTTACAACAAGAGAGTGTAAATAAGGAGCAGACTCATCATCAAATAAATGCACCCGCTCCTCCCTTCCCAGAACGATTAGTGATACCACGACCTGTACAGTATCCAGACTTTGACATTCTAGGGGAGCTACAAAACCTGTACATAAGAATTCCATTCCTCCAAGCCATTGAAGACATCCCCATATACGCAAAAACTATAAAAGAATTGTACATAAAGAAATCAAGGAGGAATCCAACCACTAACCCAAGAGTCTAAGTAGTCGGTACTTTATCTGACTTGTTATCAGGAATACCCGTTAAATATGAAGATCCGGGAAACCCAATAGTAACTGTTCAAATCTATGGACAGACTTTGACTAATGCTTTAGTTGATTTAGGAGCTGCAATTAATATTTTGACAACTTCTACGTGCCAAAAGCTTGGGATTACATCGCTATACCCTACTTCTACTTTGCTAGAATTGGCTGACCAATCTGTGGTGCGACCAGAAGGAACTTTGTACGATGTCATGGTCTCTGTAGATTCTTGGGAATACCCGACTGACTTCTTGGTAATTAATCCAAAAACCCGACTGGATGGACACCCTCTAATTCTAGGTAGACCCTGGCTGGCCACTGCCAATGCGTACATTGGTTGTCAGCAGGGGAATATGACAATAACCAAAGGACCAGATATCAAAAATCTAGTCCTATATCCTCCAGCACAGCCAAGTCTTACAATGATAAAAACTAACCAGCACCCTGTATCATACCTTACTGACAGTATCAGATCACCATAGACTATACAAGAGGCTCTAGACTTTAAAGATCAAACAGAAGATGATGCCATCAATAACTTCGTTAGTCAAACTGAATCTAGACCTCATGCACAGTGTTTTATAATAGAAGCGACATTCGAGAACGAACTGGAAGAAGACCCCTTGAACGATACGCATGATCAAATGATACCTGTGACTTTTGTTGCTAATAGTAAAGTAGTGGAAATTGAACTAGGAAAAACACTAAACATCAATGCCAACCTTACACTAGACCAAGAAATAAAACTCATCCATCTGTTACGAAAATATCAAGAAGCATTTGCATGGGACTACCCCGATATGAAAGGGATTGATCCCCAGTTATGTACCCACCATATTTACATAGAAAAAGATGCAAGACCTGTCCGTCAACCGCAAAGAAGACTCAACCCCCATCTAAAAGATGTTGTGAAAGCAGAACTTCAGAAGCTTTTAGATGTTAATTTTATTTATCCTATTTCTGACAGTAAGTGGGTCTCTCCACTTGTGGTTGTACCCAAGAAGAATGGGAAATGGAGGATTTGTGTGGATTATAGAGAGCTAAACAAAGCCACACAAAAAGAGCATTTTCCCCTCCCATTCATAGACCAAGTACTAGACACATTAGCAGGAAAGAAATTCTTTTCTTTCCTAGATGGCTTCAGTGGATACAATCAGATTCAGATTGCCCCTGAAGACCAGGACAAAACTACCTTTACTTGTCCTTGCGGAACGTTCGCCTACAGAGTTCTACCCTTTGGCCTATGTAATGCCCCTGCCACATTCCAAAGGGCCATTCTTAGCATCTTTGCAGACTTAATAAATGATGGACTTGAAGTCTACATGGATGACTTTACACCATATGGAGATGATTTTGATCTAGCTCTAGACACTCTAGAAAAAGTCCTACAACGCTGCATTGCTACCAGGCTTTGCTTAAGCCACGAAAAGTGTTATATGATGATGACAGAAGGGCTTGTTCTAGGGCACTACGTCTCAGCAGCCGGCATTCAGGTAGATCCGGCTAAAATTCAAATTCTTTTGCTTATTCCCACCCCCACTACTCAGACGGAGGTACGCAGCTTTCTTAGATTTTCTGGGTATTATAGACGATTTATAGAACATTATTCACACATTTCTGCATCTTTATATGCACTAACGGGTAATGTTGATTTCATGTGGACAGAAAAATGTGACCGCGCTTTCCAGGATTTAAAGAAGCTTGTATCAACAGCTCCAGTCCTTCGAGGACCAAACTGGAGTTTACCATTCCAAATCTCATCAGATGCCTCAGACACAGCAATCGGTGCAGTCCTTGGACAGGAGGAGGATAAAAAACCTTATGCTATTTATTATATCAGCAAAAATTTAACCCCTGCTGAATTAAATTACACTGTCACCGAAAAAGAATTCCTAGCTGTAATACATGCTGTTAATAAATTTAGACACTATATCACAGGCTATCCCGTTGTGTTATATACAGATCATTCTGCTATTAAATATTTAGCAAATAAGCCTGTTACAAATGCCAGAGTAACAAGATGGTTGATTTTATTGCAGGAATTTGATATCATAATCAAAGATAGACCCGGCAAGGAAAATCCTGTAGCTGATTTTCTCTCACGGATACTGTTTAGTCAATTTAGTGTTCCTAAATTGATGTCATTAATTGTCAACCCGGGGCTCGTAAGCTGATGAAGTGAAGGTGTACTATATGTACTTAAGCAACCTCTTAGAGCTTTTGTCGTTTCGGGTGTTGTTTATGGTTAACTTATCTTCCTAAGATGGAGTGATGATTATAGACAGATGAGTGCAAGTGTGTGAAAAGTGAGTTCTAGATGAGTGAAAGTGTGTGATTGGTGATTTCTAATTACTTGCTGAATTTGTAAAGGAAAAGAACTTGAAAGAAATGAATAACTTGAAATGACTTTAAAGCAAATGACCACATTCTAATGGCATTAGTCTCTACCCATATTGCTGCAAATAAAAGAAACAAGAAAATCACTTCAAGGACTGATGATAATGGTTATCTCTTCCTAACTCCCTGCTTCTACCACATAGTACTGTGTAAAACACGATTAGGAAGTAGCTGAAAACAAATTCAAGAATTGATAAAAACTCTAAATGACAAATTATAACACTACTAAGCCTTTTCCATCATACTGCTTCCTACATATGTGATTATGTGTAACAAGTGGAAAAAGTATTAGTGCCACAAGCCAAGACTACTTAAAAACAAGCTGCAATTAATTAGTGTTCTGTTCTCTTGAAAGATAAACCATTCATGATAAAGAGAGCATAAATTAATTAGCATCCAACTTGTAAAACTAAGCTAAAAACTAATCTAGAAAACAGAGTAAAAAGGGCAGCATTACGAATAAGACAACTGCAACTACCATTAGATATTAAAGCAAATACAACACACTCAATCCCGGGTGAAAACCTGCAAAGAAGCAAATCTGATCAGTGAAAATAAAGGCTGCAGCAATGAAAAGAAATCAAGCTGTACATAACTCAAGAAAAGGAAATGTTGTATGTGAAATAAAGAAATTGCAGAAGTATAAACATGAAATACTTATACAAGGGCAGTCATGAACGGGGGCCCTCCATCCATACAACCCACAGAAAACTCAGATGCTTTAAAACTTCAAAACAACACTATTTCCATTACTTCATATGCAGAAATACATAGTCAAAAGTGCTGGAACAGCTCTATAAAAACAGAGTTCAGAAAGGTGCTAAAACTCTCACAAGTTCATAAACTACAGTAGCTAAAACGTTAACATAAGTGTACGCAGACGCAAGTATTTATAGGCATCTGCAAGATGGCCTAATGCGTAAAGCATAAAACAGAAAATAAACTGAATATCATGCGTATTAAAGGTGCAGTGAACACGTCATATGCTTCATGGTCGAGCTGGAGGTCCTGGTCGTTATGGGCAATGAATCTAGCATTGGATCATGTTCCCCACGGCTTACAAAACACGGACAAGTCATCTTTTCCACCGACGTGACCAAACAGCTTACGCATCAACGTTAAGCTGCCTTTATTTGACCGTAACTTGACCCCCTTTGACCGGAGGTACAGATGACGTGGCTGGCTGAACTGATGGCACAGGAACCTCGAGCACATATATTCCAACATGCCCATGTGGCTCGTTCTGCAAAATAGCACGTGGAACCTTGAGGTCAACAAAATGGCTACGGGATCATCAGATGGCTGCGGAATCAGCAGATGGTTGCAGAATCAGCAGATGGCCGCGGAATGCCTGTAAGTATGTCAAAATATAAACAAAACAGTCACCCATTAGCAAAGCTCACTTGATCATGTTTAATGACAACTAATGTAATGATCTGGGTGGAAAATGAGGCAAAAGAGAGAGGAAAGTGATGAGAACAGTAGGTAATGATGGATGATAAGGTGTAAAGTAGAGGCTCTACAGATACCAAAACCAATCGAAGCAGCAACAGTAGAAGACCAATTTCCGGATGAACACCAGTTTTTTGTTGCTTCTCAAACACCCTGGTATGCTGATGTTGCCAATTACGTTGCAGTAGGTAAACTACCAAAGCACTTAAACCCTAATGAACGTAAGCAGATTGTTCAGAGGAGCACTCGATTTTCGTGGATTGTGTTATCTCAAAATTAGATCCTGATAGGCTGCTGGTCAGGTTGACTCTAAGTAACTATTTCAACCTACTTTAGGCTGAGGCTTAGCCTCCTCAACCTGAGAGGGCTCTCTCTTGATGGATTAATGATTTTGATTAAAGATAAGATGGCTAACTCTTATAGAACAACTGTGAAAAATATGAATGGTGGAAACACATTAAACAAAACTATCCATTGGGCTTATGGATTCAACAACACCTCAATATAACAATGAACTCAACCCTACATGGAAGTCAGGGCATTCAGCATTTAAACATTCAGAACATAAACTCATATGGGACCACACAGTTTATAAATGTATACAGGAAGTGAGAGCACATTCAGTGAATTCTGAGTGATTATACATCCATACCACTGTAAGAATTAAGAAAAGGACAACATCACATATTCTTAATATAAAAAATCCTTCATGAATCCTGAGAAGTAAAGTGAAGCATGTATTACTGAAAATGAGTCTTACATAGGCCAAATACAAGCTTTTCCATAAAATTTTCCAACCCTTTCTACATCAGATGTTCTAATATATAGAGAGCTCTTTAGATGCTTAGATTCCTCTTCTAGGAAGAGGAAAATTCGAATTCTACCTGACCTGACACCTAATGACACTCAAAACTAACTATTAAATTCAAATGACACCTAACTAGCAGTCCTAGAGACCTAATACAACTAGGAGTGTAACTCCTTATCATGATTACAACAACCTTATCTAAGCATTAAACACTCCTTTTGACACATAAAAATCCATGAAGTCGAATTTGATGAAGCCCATAACCTTCCAGCTGGCCCTTGATGACTCATCCTTTTGTTGTTCCTAGAAACTAGGAAACTGTCCCTTGCTCTGTTCTGGCTGGAAAATAGGTCTTGGGACAGAGCTCATAACTTCTCATAAACAATGTATTTAGAAAAAATGAAGGAGGCTTTTGTGAACCAATCCATTCTTAACAAAAACCTCTCTTGGTTTTTTGAAACACCTTTCCTACCGTCCAGAATATTTCTTTGAAAAACAAGTGTCAAACAGAGAAATATGCCTGTGGAAAACTTGCACCTACAGCAGTTTCGTAGAGCAAGTTTGATCATTCATTTCTCTCAAATAATAATGGATTTGAAGAAAGTGGAAGCGGTTTTTGTATTTCAGTGTCTTATGAACAAAAACCTCTTTCACGTTTTAGAGATAAGCTTTCAAATGCTCAAAAACGCTTCTAGAAGTTGACTAGTAAAAACAGGGAAACAAAACTCCTCCTTTTTAGAGTTTCATTCTTATGCTCATCTTCGAATCCTTCTGCTGACCATGCTGTCTCTTTAATCATATGAAACGAATTAAATCAACCATGAAATCTGATCCCACACTTGAATTAAGACAAATATCTCCTTTAATGCTGCCTGAAGCATCATCTAGCTATGAAACATTTTCCACTTTTATAACATGTAGCTTAGAATTCAACAAAAATGTCCTCCTTCTACTTGTTTTGCCCTTGCTGAATGTTGACACTTTGTAATTGATATTTTGCAGAGATTCCCCTTTGAAAATATTTCCCTTTGTCTCTCAAAATTGGTCCACTAATTCATAATATGCTCCTACAGCAGTTTCGTAGCGCGCTACGAACTGCTGATCATTAGGCATCACTTACAGCAGTTTTGTAGCGCGCTACGAAACCGCTGTGTAATTACAAAAACGCAGCTTTGAACCAAATTTTTTTCATTTTGAGCCTTTTTCTATCTTCAAATGTCTCTTTTCATGTGCCTTGAAGCTTTTTCAAACTGAATATATATATATATATATATATATATATATATATATATATATAGACCCCATTCTTCAAGGTATGTATGCAATATGTAACCTTGGCATTTGTGAAAGAATCTTCAAGTAACAAGGAAGAAGAGATGTATGCCAATCATTGGCAATGAAGACAACATCCTCCTCATAAGGTCTACTAAATGTTCACTATTTTGCTCTGATTTAAAGATTGTTCAGCTGTTGCCACATCTACACAAGGCAGAATGCGGTCAAGGGCGGTATTTTCTATTGAAGGTGCTTCAGTGTGAACATTTTTCCCATTCTTTCCATATGCCTCCACATAACACCAATCAGGAATATCTATTGTGCCAATCAGGAACCATCCATTTGTTTGATATGCTCCCAAGAGTAATTACTTTTAGCTGTCTCTGCAATCTTAGCCAAATGATCATAGGTAAAAGTAGTGCCGCATGGGTTGCTTGGATTGATAATAACCATTGCCACTGTGTTGCTGTCTGCAATTGTATGAATCCCTGTGTAATGCATCAAACTAAATTGAGAAATTTTGGCATTAGTATTCTTAAGTGATAACAGTGGCTCCACTTGGGATAGTGTGCTCCTGTAGTACACTAAGAACTCGTAGGTCCAGTGCTTTGTCCATTTTATGAAAAACATAAATTTGCTTGACGAGCATTCCTTTCCAAGTTCTTGGGCCTTCACCTCGGGCTTAAACTTGATGATCATTGTGAGAGGAAGAAATCTACCACTACTGAAAAAAATGGTCAGTCAACCTTGAGCTTATTTGCATTTACCTACCTACCTACCCTATCAGCTACAAGCTCCACTTGTAGCTCAAGCAACATGATATTTCCAATAAAGCCAATCAATTGTCCTCTCTGATATTGGAGGCTCTTGAATGCATTAAACCTCAAAATAACCATGGTAGTGAGATGACCAAATCAACCTATAATGTATATGATCTTCATAATGCAAATGAAATTGAAATACTGATGTGCAAAACTTTGCCATGTATTCATTTATAGGGTCAAAGAAAACATGGTTATTTTGATAATCATCATAACATTCTATCTCTTTAGACAACTGATCCTTAGCCACACAAAATTCCTTTGATGTGCTATCCAACTGCCTTTCTGCATGATTCCCATAGACAATGTAATTTTCCTCACTATTGTGATCATTCTTTGATGTAAGCTGCTGCAAGGAATCACAAAAATGAACAACCTTTTCTTCTGCCTGAGGATTATAAAAAATTTCTTCCAGTATTTCTTCTTGGTGTTTGCAATCAATTTCATATTCTTTATGATCAAAAGACTGACAAATCTGTTGCATCTTTTCATTCATATAAAAGGATGAAACATGGTTTTCACAAATAAACCGCTGCTGATCTTCATGCTGCGTTTCATGAGATGTTATACTTTCTTCTTGGTGTTGAAATGCATTGTTATGAAGAGCCTCTAAAATTTCTTCATCCATAAATTCATCATCATCATAACAATCCTCCAAATATTGAATAAAACTCGTAGAATGTTTACAACAATCTTTGACCAGAAATAAGGAGGGATGACACTCTTTATACATGTCATAGAACACATCATGGAAATCAGCAAGAGAATATAATGAACCATTTTCCAAACTTTTATACCAAGACCATGCTTTTCTTTCTAAAGTGGTCATAAACATCCTCATGAGACAATCCTCAGGAAAGTGAACCTTAAGATTGCGTACATGCATATGAAACCTAACCAAATGAAGAGCAGCATTGTCTTTCTTTTCATCTTTGAATATCGGAAGATCCTCTAACCAATCAACCTTTGGCATAGGATTTGGAAAACCAGGGATATGAGACCGATTCATAGGAGCATACCTAGAATTCATTCTTGCAGTGGAATTCATCTTGAAACTTCATCAAGCTACTGATCTTCTAGCAGTTGAGTCACCTTCCAATTTCTTATTCGATGTGTGGAGTCGCCAAGGTAGTTTTGCAGCCTCAAATAGATGTCTGAGCTCTTGCTACCTTCAGAAGTTCAACCTCTTAATTTCGGGAATGAATAGACTTCAGGCTCTCGGCAGACGCACCAAAATGTTATCTCAAAATCAGATCCTGATAGGCTGCTGGTTAGGTTGACTCTAAGTAACTATTTCAACCTACTTTAGGCTGAGGCTTAGCCTCCTCAACCTGAGAGGGCTCTCTCTTGATGGATTAATGATTTTGATTAAAGATAAGATGGATAACTCTTATAGAACAACTGTGAAAAATATGAATGGTGGAAACACATTAAACAAAACTATCCATTGGGCTTATGGAGTCAACAACACCTCAATATAACAATGAACTCAACCCTACATGGAAGTCAGGGCATTCAGCATTTAAACATTCAGAACATAAACTCATATGGGACCACACAGTTTATAAATGTATACAGGAAGTGAGAGCACATTCAGTGAATTCTGAGTGATTATACATCCATACCACTGTAAGAATTAAGAAAAGGACAACATCACATATTCTTAATATAAAAAATCCTTCATGAATCCTGAGAAGTAAAGTCAAGCATGTATTACTGAAAATGAGTCTTACATAGGCCAAATACAAGCTTTTCCATAAAATTTTCCAACCCTTTGTACATCAGATGTTCTGCTATATATAGAGATCTTTACACGCTTATATTCCTCTTCTAGGAAGAGGAAAATTCGAATTCTACCTGACCTGACACCTAATGACACTCAAAACTAACTATTAAACTCAAATGGCACCTAACTAGCAGTCCTAGAGACCTAATACAACTAGGAGTGTAACTCCTTATCATGATTACAACAACATTATCTAAGCATTAAACACTCCTTTTGACACATAAAACTCCATGAAGTCGAATTTGATGAAGCCCATAACCTTCCAGTTGGCCCTCGATGATTCATCCTTTTGTTGTTCCTAGAAACTAGGAAACTGTCCCTTGCTCTGTTCTGGCTGAAAAATAGGTCTTGGGACAGAGCTCATAACTTCTCATAAACAATGTATTTAGAAAAACTGAAGGAGGCTTTTGTGAACCAATTCATTCTTAACAAAAACATCTCTTGGTTTTTTGAAACACCTTTCCTACCATCCAGAATATTTCTTTGAAAAAACAGGTGTCAAACAAAGAAATATGCCTGTGGAAAACTTGCACCTACAGCAGTTTCGTAGTGCAAGTTTGATCATTCATTTCTCTCAAATCATAATGGATTTGAAGAAAGTGGAAGAGGTTTTTGTATTTTAGTATCGTATGAATGAAAACCTCTTTCACGTTTTAGAGATAAGCTTTCAAATGCTCAAGAACACTTCTAGAAGTTGACTAGTAAAAACAGGGAAACAAAACTCATCCTTTCTAGAGTTTCATTCTTATGCTCATCTTCGAATCCTTCTGCTGACCATGTTGTCTCTTTAATCATATGAAATGCATTAAATCAACCACGAAATCTGATCCCACACTTGAATTAAGACAAATAGCTCCTTTAATGCTGCCTGAAGCATCATCTAGCTATGAAACAATTTCCACTTTTATAACATGTAGCTTAGAATTCAACAAAAATGTCCTCCTTCTACTTGTTTTGCCCTTGCTGAATGCTGACACTTTGTAATTGATCTTTTGCAGATATTCCCCTTTGAAAATATTTCCCTTTGTCTCTCAAAATTGGTCCACTAATTCATAATATGCTCCTACAGCAGTTTCGTAGCACGCTAGGAACTGCTGATCATTAGGCATCACTTACAGCAGTTTCGTAGCGCGCTACGAAACTGCTGTGTAATTACAAAAACACAGCTTTGAACCAAATTTTTTTCATTTTGAGCCTTTTGCTATCTTCAAATGTCTCTTTCCATGTGCCTTGAAGCTTTTCAAACTGAATATATATATATATATATATATATAGACCCCATTCTTCAAGGTATGTATGCAATATGTAACCTTGGCATTTGTGAAAGAATCTTCAAGTAACAAGGAAGAAGAGATGTATGCCAATCATTGGTAATGAAGACAACATCCTCCTCATAAGGTCTACTAAATGTTCACTATTTTTCTCTGATTTAAAGATTGTTCAGCTGTTGCCACATCTACACAAGGCAGAGTGCGGTCAAGGGCTGTATTTTCTATTGAAGGTGCTTCAGTGTGAACATTTTTCCCATTCTTTCCATATGCCTCCACATAACACCAATCAGGAATATCTGTTGTGCCAATCAGGAACCATCCATTTCTTTGATATGCTCCCAAGAGTAATTACATTTAGTTGTCTATGTAATCTTAGCCAAATGATCATGGGTAAAAGTAGTGCCGCATGGGTTGCTTGGATTGATAATAACCATTGCCACTGTGTTGCTGTCTGCAATTGTATGAATCCCTGTGTAATGCATCAAACTAAATTGAGAAATTTTGGCATTAGTATTCTTAAGTGATAACAGATTGGGGGCTATTTGTTCCACACAGGGGCAAACATGCAAATCAGGAGATGTATTCGAGAAGATGAAATATTTGACATCTTAAAAGCCTGTCATGACGGACCATGTGGGGGACACTTTGCAGAGAAAAGAAAAGCACATAAAGTACTGGAGACAGGATACTACTGGCCTACAATTTTTAAGGATGCCAAGAAATTCGTTCAAGCCTGTGACAGCTGCCAGCGAGCAGGATGACCTGGTCAAGCCGACGAGATGCCTCTGAGGCCACAATTGGTCATTGAACCATTTGAACGGTAGACTCTTGACTTCGTTGGACCCATCAACCCATCATCAAATCAGAGAACATATATCTTGGTAGCCACAGAATATATTACCAAATGGGTTGAAGCCGAAGCGTTACCTAGAGCTACAGAAGATTCGGTAGTTCAGTTCCTATTCCATTTGTTTGTACAATATGGCCTTCCGAGAGAAATAATTACAGATGGAGGACCTCAATTTTCCGGAAACAGATTAGCTACAACACTTAACAACTATCACGTCCAGCACAAAATTACTACCCCATATCACCCACAGGTGAATGGGCAAGTAGAGAGCAGCAATAAGGTAATTGAATCAATTTTAACAAAAACCATTGCTTCACATAGGCGTGATTGGGCCGCCCGACTACCTGAAGCACTCTGGGCCTATAGAACCACCTGGAGAAGCACCACTGGTTATTCACCCTACCAATTAGTGTTTGGGAAACAACCTATTTTCCCCATAGAATTTGAAATCCAAACCCTACGAATTGCACAGGAAGTCGGCATAGATTTAAGTGAGGCACAAATCAATCGACTACAGCAGATTAATGAATTGGACGAAACAAGGCTCTCTGCATTACAGAATACAGCACTTATTCAACATCAGCGAGCTAAGTGGCATGACGCACTTATCAAGAATAAAATCTTTCACGAAGGGGACTGGGCTCTGTTATATGATTCTCGGTTTCAGGATTTCTCGGGGAAACTGCAGACTCGATGGCTGGGGTCATATGAAATCCAGAAAGTACATGATAATGGGACCCTTACTCTCATTACAATCGATGGTTCTGGATATGCATTCAAGGTAAATGGCCATCGAGTTCGTCTCTATCGCAGGCCACTCACTCGGGAATCCTTTTGTGAGCAGCTACGTCAAGATACTGACATGAAAATTTTAGGAGAGGAAGTAAAACCTTCCTTACCTACAATTCAGTAAGGAACTCATTCTTTTGACTTGTACATAAGTTCTTGTATATACATTTTTTTAATTTTTCTTTGATCTCTCTTTCTTAAGACTGCTCTTTACAGTTAGTGCGTTTTGCTGTCCTTTTTTTCAAACGGAACAACATTTTTGAGTTTTGTTGTTCCTTTTCCAAAAGGAACAACACTTTGAGATTTTGTTGTTCCTTTTCCAAAAGGAACAGCACTTTCAGTCTTTGTTGTTCCTTCTCCAACAGGAACAACACTTCGAGTTTTTGCTGTTCCTTTTCCAAAAGGAACTTCGAGTTTTTGTTGTTCCTTTTTCAAAAGGAACAACACCTTGAGTTTTTGTTATTTCTTTTCCAAAAGGAACAGCAGTGGTTTGTTTTTGAGTTTTGCTGTCCCTTTTTTTCCAAAGGGAACAACAGGTGTGAATTTTTGCCGTTCCTTTTTCAAAAAGGAACCACAGTTGCTTGTTTTTGTGTTTTTGGCATTGTTGTGTTTTTGCTGTTCCTTTTTCCAAAAGGAACAACATTGCGAATTTTTGCCGTTCCTTTTTCAAAAGGAACAGCACTTCGAGTTTTTGCTGTTCCTTTTTCAAAAGGAACAACACCACGAGTTTTTGCTGTTCCTTTTTCAAAAGGAACAACACTTCGAGTTTTTGTTGTTCCTTTTTCAAAAGGAAAAACACCGCGAGTTTTTGTTGTTCCTTTTTCAAAAGGAACAGCACTTCGAGTTTTTGATGTTCCTTTTTCAAAAGGAACAGCACAGCGAGTTTTTGCTATTCCTTTTTCAAAAGGAACATCACTGCAAGTTTTTGCTGTTCCTTTTTCAAAAGGAACAGCAGTTCGAGTTTTTGCTGTTAGTTTTTCAAAAGGAATAGCAGGTCGTGTTTTCGCTGTTCCTTTTTCAAAAAGGAACAACATTTCGAGTTTCGTTGTTTTAAGTCTTGCTGTTCCTTTTTAAAGGAACAACGTTTTGAGTTTTGTCGTTCCTTTTTAAGGAACCGCGTCTTGAGTTTTGCTGTTCCTTTTCAAAGGAACAGCAGTTGTGAATTTTTGCTATTCCTTTTCAAAAAAGGGACAGCATTTATGAGTTTTTGCTGTTCCTTTCCAAAAGGAACAGCAGTTGACAATTTTTAGACAACACTCATGATCATAGGAGAACGGCATCCCAACTATTTGCTTGCATGGATTCTTCTCTTTCAAAAGGAACACCATAGTCATATCTTTGTCTCAGTGATGATTCATATTGAGGATGCTTCTTCACCCATCATCTCTCCAGTCTTTAAAGATACAACTATACACTTACGCAATGAACATCAATTACAACACGCCGAAGTCAGCATATCATAAAATCGCTATCTTTATAGAGCCTAGTATTGATAAGAGGAAAAGAGAGGGGACATACTTACTTCTCATCCCCGTTGTCATTAACTTATTTCCATTGCCCCGGTTGGTTATCTTTATCATGACGATTTCCTTAAAAAAAATTCTGATTATTACATAAGAATAAGAACAGAGGATTTATATCTTCCTGTTGGGATGATAAGACTTCTTTCGCCATTCCCACTCTTAAGGAGTGCTGAACCACCCTTATGTGTAAATATATAAGAAAAAATACTGAAAAAAAAAAGAGAAAAATGATGACAAATGTGAATTATTGTCAATGCAGGATAGGGGGTCTCATCAAGAGCCATCCTACCATGATCATCAGGTTGGAAGTGAAGTGGCATTCCCAACATGGCCACCATACCAGGGATATGGTCCAAAGGTACACTAACTAAGCAGACCTTGGAACAGGGGGTCTCATCATGAGCCGGCCTGCCCACGTTTCGCGCCTTCCTGGTGAATGGCATTATGGCTACCTGGTTACCAAGCCAGCATAATGGCCTGTATTTTGACAAAATATTTTTACACACATACAAGATCATGGTTCCGGGGGTGAAATAAACAACTCTGCAAAGGTTATGGACACCTATCGGCAGCAGAGCTCTGTTAATGGTATTGAAGTCATAAATGGTTACACCAACAGGGATAATATTAATACCTCTTTGTTTCTTCTATCCTATGAATAATTCATATTTTATTCCCTGATTAACATATCGCATGAATACTCATTACTACCAATCATGGCAAAGGAACTGAAAATGACCCCTCGGGACTTCGTACGAGTGACAGACGTCCCATCCCCCGGCCTCACATCATATTATGAAAGCTCTTATGTAAAACGCGATCCACCTTTTTGCCTCGATTTCGGTATTTAGTTGTCTATCCAAAACATGTCGTAATTTTATATGTTGTTCTTTATTACTGGTAACACGATGGCTGCTGCTCCTCTATTTGACGGTCGGGGCAGCCTATCACATCGTGGGGGGGGAAGGTAATCTCATTACTCCACGGGATACGTGTCACCACACCATTCGGGGTAGATAGTGTACGAAGGAATGGCATGGTTTAACGGTATGATAGTTCTATTTTACGCAAAGTTTCCATCCGCAACCCATTTTTGCTGCATGCTCTGTTTTTTTTTTCGCGACGATCACCTTCCCTGCATCACAAAATAGCTCAGGTAGTTGCTGTTCCATTAAAAACCCCTAGTAGAACCATGGGAGGTAAGGCAATCCGAAGCGAGCCCCAGGAATTGACAGCCTCTGCTACTGCTCGAGAGATCCTGGAAAAGGCTGGATGGCTGAATTATTTCAATCGCCTACAAAAACCAAACGAGACAGTGGCATTGGAATTTCTGCAAAACTTGCAGGAAGACTACTCCACAGTAAGAGAAAGACAGATACTGGTCACTGACGATGTAATTGCAGAAGTTTCAGGCCTACCAGCCACCGGACCTGTATGGATGCTGAAGAAAGAAAGACTGCAGAAGATTATGGAGATTTTTCAGGATGAAGGCCAAAGCTTGACAGTGAAAGGGAAGGGAGTCCTGCCAGCTACGTTAGGAGAACCCTGGACCGAACTAGCAAAGATAGTACAGAGCTACATTACTTGTGAAGGAAGGAAGGACGTGGTAAGACCTCGCCATCTCAAACTCTTAGCTGTTTTAAAAGAAAAATGTTCTGTAAATATGCCTGCACTTTTAAATTCGCTATTGCATGATGCGGCCCGAAGCCTGAAAACGGCCCAGCACGAAGACGTAGTTGTTAGCCACCATGGATTGATCCGATTGATAGTGAGCCATAGTCTCACTCAACAGCAGAGCAGCTGGGAGGAGCTCATTGCAGTGATTGAGGGGGGATTGATTGCACCACCCCCAAAACCTAAAACCTCCTCCAGCACGCCAGAACAATCAGAGAAACGCAGAGAAGTGGCAGCTGGAAAACGTGTCGCTCTGAAACAAAAGCATTCTTCAGATACGCTGGAGTGACTAGAAAAACGCAGAGAAGTGATAACAGAAAAACTTGTTGCCAGTACACCTGAACAGCTAGGAAAACCAAGGAAATCAGTTCGGCTAGCTTAGATACGGGGGAGGCTGGAAAAGATTCGGAACACCAGCCAACCAATTGAGATTACAGACGAACCTCCAGAACTAGAAGAAATACCTTCTGATGAAAATGTTGGACAATCTGGGGATGAGGTTGAACAAGCCAGAGAAGGAGGTAAGGAAGGAGAAATGCACTCTGAAGCTGAACACTCCAAGGCAGCCACTGAGCAGGACAATCAGGAGGAGGAAGTAATACAGCCAGAGAGCACCCCGCTGCGAGACCCTGTGGGCAAAGAAGAATTGGCCGCAATCCTGGCCAGCTTGGGGGAGTATGGCCAACCCTCCAGCCCAGCAGGTCCTCCTGATGAACCACCAGAGGAAGAGATACCCGAGGATTCACATGTAGAGAAACAAGGAGAAGAAAATCCACCCGTTCGTAAGGAAGAAATAAGGGATGCCAACCGGGAACAATCTGTTCCCGAAGCACCAGAAGAAATGCAAGACATAGGGGCAGATTTAAGGGCCAGGCCCAAACCCTCTGCCGAGACAAGGGAAATCAAGAAATTGAGGACTAAATAGCAGAGGCTGCTGAGCACTATAGCCCGGCTCCGACAGAAAATTTGCATTCTGAAAGCTAGTCTGAGGATACAAAGGACCACACAGAAAAGGAAGAGGACCGCTACAGCAGAATCTCGTCGAAAAAGAAGTCGAGGGACTTACATTCGCACTGTTGGTTGAAATCTGATTAGAAGTCCTGCAGCTGTTCCAAATGATGCTGAGGAACAGACTGTTGTTCCAATGGCCACTGAGGGACAGACTACCGTTCCAATTGATAATGAGGAACAAATTGATGTTCCAATTGCCACTGAAGAGCAGACTTCCATTCCATTAGCAGAGGAACCACAACAACCCTTTGTTCATGTCAAAAAAAGAAAAGGAGAATAAGGAGATACAAACAGAGGCACCACCCTCAGGGGTGATCCGGGTCCGAAACTCTAAGCAGCATAACAAAAAGGTTCAGGTAAAACTCCCGGCCTCTACGGCCTTATGGAAAAAGGATCCAAAAACAAGAACCTTGCATAAAATGATGAAGGAAGCTCAACAGGAAACTGAACAATTGAAGGAACAAACAGTCCCTCGGGAGAAATATGAAGAGTTGCAACAGCAACTCCGGAATATTAGCCAGTCCGAGAGCCAAGCCTTCGAAGGCTGGCAAAAGGAGCAGGAACGGTTGCAAAGGTAACTCATCGATTAGATATTGTTGTTAGGAAGATGGACACTGTGTGTTCCTTGTATAATGACATTCTAGCCTGTAGGGCCCCTACTAAAAACTATGCTTTATTTTTTCTTGAACGATATTTACGATTAAATATAAAAGTTGTCAGGGCAGGTGCCCCTATACAAATCAATACTCTTAATGATTTCATAAATTGTTGCAAGCATTATGGGATTAAGGTCCAAAGATTATTATGTGAATTTTACTTGCATAACCTCGTGCTAGACCAGGAAACTGATTTAAATCCTAGCCCTTTTATTGGGGAAATACAATTGCAAGCCTTTGTTTCCTTCGGGGTTAATCAGCTAAAATGGCTCAGGGCTTATACCACTTTTCAGAGACAGGAAAATAGCCTAGACTTGTGGGTGAGAGTCGAGCCTAGAGACCCAGTACTGTTATGGAGAGCACATAGGAACCTTATGAGAACTCCGAGTGTTATGGAGACATTAGGACCCATGCATGAGGACTTAATCAGACAAAATTTGGAATATTTTCTAATTATTAAAGACCTTGCCACCGATGCTACAAAATTCCGATATCAGATTTCGAACCCAAACATCCAACTTAGGGAACCATTCAGATATGAAAATTTTGAGTTGGCAGCCAGTCGATTGAACCTTTATGGCGAGCGAATTTTGCAAGAAGGGCCATCCTGGTTAGGGTATCGATTTCGTAGTCCAATCATTTGGCACCCTGCACCCGGATACCAGGCCTTGTATGAAATTCCTGAAGGTCAAACAAATCAGTTTTTTTATGATTTGGTTGCTCATCACGGTTGTAGGCCTCCACACAAGATTCCCTCTCCGGCCTACTCTCTTATTGCTTTGCATATCAACTATAATGTTTTCATGAGGGCATGAAACAGGGTAAGCAGGGGGGTGTGTGGAGCTCTGGAAAGGTATGTTTTTAACAAACAATTTAGTGACTTTTCGGCAACAATTGTAACCCTTTCTGCACAATGAACTTAAATAGATAAAGCATTTTTAGTAGAACATGTGAGAATTAGTATGAAAAGCTTAATCATTAATAATTGTTATTTTTCATGCAGAAAAGGGTGGAAACGGAGGATTACTGTTTAAGAGGAAATGACAAAGGAAGAGTAACTGTTGTCCCTTCGGAAGGGAACCGGATGCGAACGAGATCAAGTGGATCGAAGCAGAATGACCCGGGAAAGAAAGAAGAATTATCGATTCGGCGGAACAGGGAAAGGAAAATCAAGGATTAACGGCTTGGCGAATCCCTCAGGATCTTTGATCCTGAGGGATCGCTGTCTTGCTTATTTTTGATACCTAGATACCTCCGCCATTACTCTTATAAAAAGGGGCAGCAGTGTTAAGCTCAAGAAACCTTTTTCATATATGTAAACTTAAATCTCAGTTTGAACTTTGATCATCGAGTCTCGTTAAGACTTTTTTTGCTGTACTTTTGTTGATGCATTAATACCAAAGACTTGGTGCTTTATTTCATCTCTGCGTCTGGAGTAATCTAAGGTGGTTTATCCTTGGAAGCTAAGGGCCCGGCTCCGAAGGACACTTGCTTTGTATCATTATAATTTGGTTTCTGTGTGGATTGTTTATATAGTTTGGTAATCTGACGTATTTGTCATATGCTGTTCCATGCTCTGTTACGACTAATTCATTAATGGTTTCATTCGGGAAGTTTATGTAAGTGACTCTATGATGTGTGAATGAATCTTTTTAGAGTTGATTACATGTTCATTATTTAAACCGACTATTTGTGTTACAGAGTCTTAATATTGAATATTGTTGTATTGGATTCATTTGAATTCTTATTTGTGGGAATCCGGAGGTAATATTATTCTATCTGAAACATAGTCATATTCTCTTGAATCATCAGATTACTATAGTAAGTGTGTTGTGTATATATGATAAATGTTGTTCCATAATTCATTTGTGGATACCGCCTCATCAAGTAAAGTTCATTGGAATTGCTTCTGAAGATTGTTATTTGATTGCGGAATGGGAGTTTCGTTCAATAGAGCAAGTTTAGTTTCAACTCGCGAGATCTAGTTTACTGAGTTGCTGTTCCATTTATTGCCGTTCCATTTACTGTTGTTCCATTTCAGATTTGTTGTTCCATTTTCCGGTTGTTGTTCCATTTTACTTTCTGCTGTTCCATTTCCTTGCATTTACTGTTTTAGTGTGAGAGGAGGTCTAAAGCTGTAGTGAGTCAGCAAGTCGCTGCTTAGCTCCCAGATCTTTGGTCCATACTCTATTTTCCTTCCATCAGTTTCTAGAGGGATGGGTTATCGCTTCCGCACCCTCGACTGATACATCGCCTGGTGTGATTCCTTTCTTTTAAGAGCAAATTAGTTATAGTTTACTTTTGTATTTTCTATACACTGTACTACGAAGCATTACTCTGACGAATAGCCTCAGATTGAGCTACTCTTTGCAATAACAAAGCGTTCCCGGATTGACTTATTAATGTAGCATAACTAGAGGTGTGAGAGACCCTTGTTACAGCTCTACAACGTCCCGGGTCATTATGAAGGTTTGAAGGTCCTTGTAACTCCTAGTGGCAGTAAGGTAGGTTCACCTGAAGAAGGAGAGTCTCCATTGGTAGTTCATCCTGATTACCAAAGTCTAGAAACAGGTTATAATCCTGAAGCTATTGCAGTTTCTGAGCTTGCTGGTAGTTTTTCATATACTAGTGATATAGGCAAAGAACTTGAGATATCTGAACCTGTTACTCCAACTTCTAGTGCTCCTGATTCACCTAGGGTAGAAAGAGTCATCACCGAAAATCTTCCTTCTGGTTTGATAGCTATTTAAGAACTTGCTCCAGAAGAAGAAATAGGCGTCCCTATCCCTGAAGATCAACCTACTATTGATCTAAGGGAGCGTGAATCCATTTTTTACAGTCCACCTAGAAGTACTACTTGGTAACTTTCGTTAACTAATTATTTGGACAACTCAGGGTCAAGTTTTTCTCCACCTCGTACTCCTTATCCACCTGGAGGTATTTATACTCCTATAAATATGTCTGGTCAGTCGTCTATGTTTACTCAATCTCCTGAATCTTTCTTGTATGGCGGTCCTTCTGTTCCCGCCAGGTATCAGTCACTTTCTGGTACTTTTGCGGGAGCATCTCCTCAACCCATTGAACATGGGTTATTAACTGGAAACAATGGTAATAAAACATTGGGCGTAGGAGACATTTACATGATGTCAGGTTCAATTCCCAGTTCTCAACCTCAAGGTGGCCAGTTACCACCTGGGGGCCAGCCTCAATTAACCCCTGGGGGGCAACCTCAAGGTACACAAATTGCGTCTGGGGGGCAACCTCAAGCACTGTATGTACCCGTGGTATAATACATTCCTCAAGGTCAACCCCAGCCTCAATATGTACCCCAAGGTCAACCTCAATATCAATTTATACCTCAAGGTCAACCCCAGTATCAGTACTTACCTCAAGGGTATCTACCCCAAGGTCAGTACTCGAGTCAAGGTTATCAACCACCCCAAGGTCAATCTTATCTTCAAGGTACAGGAAATGTACCTTTCAATTATCAATCCCATCCTCAATCTGGTTATGGATCTCAATATACTCAACCTGTTATGGGTCAATACCCCGGAATGAACATAGTGTGGGATCCATCACAAATTCAACAGGTATTGCAGCCAAGTGTACAGTTGTCATCTCAAACTGGACAACCTTTAGTTTCTGGTTCACCCCAGCAACCAGTCCAGTCTAATGTTCAAACTTCTGTACCTTCGGTAGTTTCTCAGTATGGGCCTATTGCACCTAGTACTCCATCTCAAACGACTGCTGCAACTACCGCAACATCTGTTTAGTCCACCACACTTACTTCTGGAGTATCGACATCTCTGGTTTCTACTGTCTCTGCAACTACTCCTCAGACATCTTTACCATTGTCTGGATCCATGATTCAAACTAAGGTTCAGATGCCTGTAGGACAACCTGGTTTAAGTACGGTTGTCACTAGTCAACCACAATTCTCTTATCAACCGTACCAGGGGCAGTACCAATTCGGGCCTGCTGTCCAGTAGCCAGTTTACCAGTATCAACCGTATCCTGGGTACACTTATGAACAACCACAGCAACCCCAGTATGGTCCAGTTAATCCTGGTTTTCCAGGAGGATACAATATCCCAAATGTGATTCCTATTCCAAGTTATCCTGGATATCCTCCTCCTGGGACTGGTCTCGTGACCCAGAGTTTTAGGGATCCTAATCGGAAATTACCGTTTATTGCAACTATGGATTTACCAAACTTGACGTGCCTAACGAACGATCCGATCAATTGTCTTCCGTTTTGCCCGCCAATGCCGAATAAGTTGCCCAATGACATTCCCAAGTTCGAGGGTAAGTCTGGAGAGGACCCGTCGAATCATGTGATGACTTACCACCTCTGGTGTGCCTCAAATTCCATCTTGGATGATTCGATCCGCTTACGTCTCTTCCAGCGTACTCTCATTGGTCTCGCGGCCAAGTGGTACATTGAGTTACCACGGGCCTCTTTTTATAATTTTAGCAAGTTAGTGACCTCGTTCCTAACTCATTTTCAGTTGCCGGTCAGATATGATAATGGCACGGAGTTACTAACTTCATTAAAACAATCGACATCCACTTATATTTCCGATCATATTCATGAATGGAGACGTCGAAGGAAGTTAGTGAAAGTTTTTATCCTGGACCAAATCATAGCTGAATGGTTTGTTAAATCATTGTTACCGAAGATTACTGAAGACGTAGCTAAGGCCGGAGTAGTTACTGAGGAGCAAGTGATTGCTCAAGCACAGTACCTTGACTTAGTTTACACTCAGTTAGGTACGCTACACGAAAAGATCCCAGATCTTCCAAAGTCAAATCAAATCACTGCTGCTCCTTCGGGATCTCATGCTGCTGATGGCATGATTGGTATGGTGAATACTAAAAGCAAGAAGAAATCTTCAAAGAATTCTTCTCCTATTATAACCTTACCAGACTCACCGACAGGAGATTCTTCTGCTGAAATTTCCGCCGACATTCACGTTGTAGAGTCATCTACAGCTAAATCAAAAACCGGTGGAAAGAAGAAAGGCAAGAAGAAGAATAAAGCAGACAAAAATCCAAAGGAGAAAAATGAAAAAGCGGAATCCAATGATGAAAAACGCAAGCCTCGTTATCCGTGTCTTATTTTTGAAGAAGAACACTTTACACGAGACTGGCCTCATCGAGCAGAGGTTGCGAAAATCGTCAAGGGTTCCCAAATTCCTGCTGTCTTGAATGACCCATTCCCCAAAGATAGAAAAATGATAGGTTCTTCCTTGAGTGCCACTGAAGAACCCATATTGATGATGTCTCATGTAAGGATTGCGACTCGATCGCATGATTATGGTAGTAAAAGTCCTGTTGATGGATTGAAAGAAGTAGAATCTTCTCATTCAAATCCATCAACCTCAGCTCCAGGTTCCGATCCACTACAGGTCGAGAAAGCTAACCCTGACTTAGTAATCAAACCGCCTGCCAAGGGTGTACTTCAAAGGTCTGATTTGAATCCACATGCGAGAGCGGCCCAGAATTACAACATTGTTGAGGATTTAGTTGTTTCACCCTCAGCAATGTTGGATTTGGAAGTGCTGCAATCATGCCCAGCACAACGCAAATTAATTTTGTCGGCTATAGGAGTTGTTGATGTTCAGGACCCGAACCTAATAATCTTTGATCTAGAAAATAGTACACCGTGTTTGCCTCATCATGGCTTTCCAGATCCCAGTGATAGTCAAAAACAGGCCTATTCATCGGACTGTAATTGATGAGGGAGCTTCCACGTGTATTATGTTGATGCAGTGTTGGAGATCGCTTGGTTCTCCTTCACTAAATCAATCCCCAACAATTCTTAAGGCCTTTGATGGCCGTGGGTTCCGTCCGTTTGGCATTTTACAGGATTTGCCTATAGGGGTTGAAGGAAAAACTGTTAGTCTAGACGTGGAGGTGGTTGATGCCCCTCTAGACTACAACCTTCTCTTGGGTCGAAGTTGAACTTACGCTATGACAGCGGTCATTTCATCGGTCTTCCGAGTAACAAAGTTTCCACATAATGACAAGATCATAACAATAGACCACCTGACTTACTTTTTATCCGACCCAATCTCTTCAGAGAGTATCCAGCATGTCGGTAAAACGACTATCCCATATAAGGATGTTGGTGTAGGATTAGTTAAAGACGCCGGTTTACTGGGAACTTTTCCTTTTCCTCCACTCAACGCGTCGTCTTCATTCACAACTATTCATATGATTACATCAGATACTATTTATTATGACGATCCATGGATTGTTCCTTCTGAATCTGAAATCGACTCGTTTGGTAATTCTATGCCGTTGAGTCCATATAAAATTGCTTATGAAGCCGTGCAGTCTTTTACCGACCCGTGTTCAACCAAAGTCGACCAAATGAATGTGGTCCGTGAGGAATCACTTTCCACATCAACCTCAGAGTTAATAGCGTTTCTCGAAGTTGTGTCATCTAACGAACAACTTCGTGAAGTCCTGTGTGTAGACGATTTACCATGGGAGGATCTCCATCATAGATCTTCGTTTTTACCTGAGGATGATCGTTTTGACAATGATTTCTCATCCGTTTTTACAGCCGAATATGTCAAATAGGCTCAGAATCCCATGAAACATCCTGATTCAGAGTTGAATTTGGGAAATATTTCTCAAACTCTTCCCATTGACATTTCAGTAAAGCCCGGAATCATTGAAAACATTCATATAGCTGTCTCGTGTACAGATGACGAAATTCAGATATACAAGGCCCTATTTCAAGAATTCCACGACGTGTTTGCCTGGTCCTATGAGGAAATGCCAGGAATTGATCTCGCAATTGTTGTTCATGAGATCAAGACTTACCCGGATGCTAAACCCGTCCGGCAACGTTTGCGTCAGATTCACCCACGAAAAGTTGCTTCAATTAAAGCAGAAGTTGAGAAGCTGTTGAAAGAAGGTTTCATTTATCCGATCCTGTTAACGGATTGGGTATCGAATATTTTTCCGGTTAACAAAAAATAGGGAAAAATAAGAATATGCATCGATTATAGGGATATTAATCGAGCTTGTCCAAAGGACAACTACCCAACGCCCTATATCGATCAAATCATTGATGATTGTGTCGGTAGTGAAATATTTTCCTTTATGGACTGTTTTTCCGGTTACAATCAAATCAATATTCTACCTGCCGATCAACCAAAAACGACTTTCATTTGTCCATGGGGGACATTTGCTTACTGCAAATTACCTTTTGGGCTTAAGAACGCTGGAGCAACTTTTCAAAGGGCGATGTCTTATGCGTTTCATGACATCAAACACATTGTGCAACCGTATCTCGATGATTTGCCCGCTCATTCATTACATCGAGCTGATCACCTTGTCCATTTACGAGCAATCTTCATGAGGTGTAGGCATTATCGTATTCGGTTGAATCCACACAAATGTGTCTTCTGTATAGAAGTGTGACGATTGCTAGGATTTGTAGTTTCAAAAGCCGGCATCCGCGTCGATCCCTTGAAGTTAGAAGCTATCATCAAATTACCTCCTCCTTCGAGTCTACGCCAACTCCAACGTTTGCAAGGGAAAGAAAACTTTTTACGACGATTCATTCCTAACTACGCCGAGGTTACAAAAGGTTTTACACGGTTGTTGAAACAGAACGTTCAATTCTCTTGGGATGAGATAGCTCAGAAATCTTTCGATGCACTCAAACACGCGTTGACCCATGCATCGTTGTTGCATCCTTCCAAATACAACCAGGATTACTTTTTGTACCTCGCCGCCTCCCATTCCACCATTGGAATGGTGTTAGTTCAGGAAGATGAATTCGGAGCGGAACATGTGATATATTATCTTAGTAGGACATTAAATCCCACTGAGCTAAAATAATCGCATGTGGAGAAATTGGCATTGGTAGCCTTTCAAGCTGTCCAACGTTTTCGTCACTACATTTTACTCCGTAAAACTACAGTCATTTCGGATTGCAAACGTATGATTTACATTTTGACTAAACAATTGCTAGGGTGCAAGTACTCCAAATGGATTGTCATCCTGCAAGAGTTCGACTTGGAGTTCGAAAAATGTAAGTCTAAGAAATCCTTAGTTTTTGCAGAGCTGATGTGTGACTTCCCGCGTTCTGACACGGAAACTGTGACAGAGGAGCCCATTGCAGATGAATCTCTATTTCTAATCATCACTTTAGATCCGTGGTTTGGAGATATCATCATCTATCTCCAGACCCAATCCTTTCGGCCCGAAGCTTCAAAGTCAGAACGTCAGAAAATTCGATTCCAGTCCCAACAATACAAAATTATTGGAGATACTCTTTATCGACGTGGGGCAGACTCTATTTTTCGACGTTGCTTAACTCACGAAGAGGCAGAAAGGGTTCTAAATGACCGTCACTCTGGAGCGTGTGGTGGTCATATGTCTGGGTATGCCACAGCCCAAAAGGTGTGGCGCGCTGGCTACTTCTGGCTGTCCATGTTTAAATATTGTGTTACTGCGGTCCGAAAATGCCACAACTGTCAAGTGTTTGATCGAAAGATGCGCGCTCCACCTGCTCCCCTCCACCCTATAATTTCCGTTGGTCCTTTTGCCAAATGGGGTATCGACTTTATTACATGTAACCCTCACTCAGCCGGGGGGCATGCGTATATCATCCTTGCGGTTGATTATTTTACTAAGTGGGCCGAAGCGATGCCTACATTCGAGGCTGACGGCAAGACAGCTGCAATTTTCATATTCAATCACATAATTGCTAGGTTTGGTGTCCCACAAGCGATAATCACTGATGATGGGCGCCATTTTCAAAACGTTATGATGACAGAACTTATAGGCCAGCTTGGTTTGCGTCACGATAGTTCAACTCCTTATTATCCACAAGCAAATGGTCTGGTTGAGTCTATCAATAAATTTTTAGTTATCATGATCCGACGAATCATTGGTATTCATCGGTCAAATTGGCACAACATGTTATTTTCAGCGCTTTGGGCATATCGAACCTCAGTGAAAACATCTACAGGGTTCACTCCTTTCCAACTAGTTTATGGTTTGGAAGCTTTGCTACCTATTGAATGCGAAATCCCGTCACTGCAAATGGCCATCGAGTTACTTCCAGATACTTCTGAAGAGGAGAAGCATTTATTATACTTAGCTCAATTAGATGAGAATCGACGTGATGCCACATTGGCAATCGAGACTCACGCAAAACGAATGAAAGCTCAGTATGATCGAAATTTGACCCCTCGAAATTTTTCGGAAGGTGACCTAGTGTTATTATATGATCAAGCTAACGATAAATTAGGTGCTGGAAAATTCGTTCCTATGTGGCATGGGCCCTACATTGTCAAGCGAAAGCTTGCCAAAGGGGCCTATGAGCTGGTAGACTTTGGCGGGGACTCTTTGGGTAAACCCAGAAATGGACTTTACCTAAAGAGGTATTATTCTTAAAAGATGGGTATGGAGATTTTATTTAGGTTAGGTTTTTCTTTCTAGCTGGCGTGTTTGTTAATTTAGACACTGTGCTAAGTTTAGAAAGTGTGTTTTTGTCGTTATTCTGGATTATCTTGGTTTTACACTTAATGATGCAGATGTCGATGCCTCTCCAAACATACATTGGTTTTGCTGATGGTGCTTGTTGTAGTACACAGAATATCTCTTCTGCAGCTTGGGTTATTTATTCGCCCTCTGACGAGTTAGTTTCTATGCATGGGGTGAGCCTCGGTCAAAAAACAAACAACATTGTAGAATACAGTGCAGTGATTGAGTTATTGTCTGAATCTATTTCGTTTGGATTCGGAGTTTGATAGTGAAGTTAGATTCTGAACTCGTTGTATTACAACTTAATAGAGTGTATGCCATTAGAAATCCAGTGTTATTAAGGTTATTTTTGAGAGTGCGTCTCTTGGAACGTGAGTTTGATTACATTGAATATCAACATATTCCAAGGTATTTAAATACATTAGCAGATGCAATTGCTTCTCGAATGTTAAATAGACATTTGCAATAATCATTCATGTAAATTTAAAAACATTTTATCATACATGTTTAACAAAATAAGCCGGTAATAATGATATATATATAGATAGGAGTGTGTTAAAAATACATCGTCTTCGATCATAGGTTTAAAAACACCTTATGATCGGCAAAAATGATAAGTAAAAAAAACCAAAATGTCACATGTGTCTACAAAAACGACCATCTAAATCATTGGTGATAATCTCTATATGACACCACTGCACGAGCCACCCTACACAAGAACCTCCTAAAAGGTCCTGGGACTCCGACTACAAAGCACTGAAGCCTGATAGGAATATCATCTATAGTAGTCTCCGGTATGTCTGCTGTAAGACGCTCTAGGTCATGCTCCAACTTAGCTAAAGTCTCTGTGGCCTCGTCCTGTGGGGCCGGTGCCGCTGCAACTGGTAGTCTCCTCTCGAAAGGCCGGAGATTGGCTGGTCGACATGGGCCTACATCTGCATTTTGAAAATTGTCATTGTTAGCTTTGAGACGATATAAAAACAAAAAAGAAGATAATTTAAAAAATTGTGAAAAATGAAGTACCTGTGTCATCCCACTGTTCTCCCGGTGGAAGAATCATGTCCGGATCTCCACAAAAATCAACTCCGGCATAAGGAAAATCCTATATCGAAAATACCTGGTCCTCTAACCAGTGAAAGTACTCCGGAGTAAATCAGACAACCTCCGTGCCCTCGTTAGGATGACGGGCCATAACCATAACCCATCGCACCAATTTAGGCTCTCGGGGAGGCCCAACCTCAACAGTGAGCTGCTGTGGGATCAGCATCGGAACCCTCTCTAGGGAAAAACTCACAACTAAAGGCCCATAACCAAAAGTCTTTAACTGTCCATTTTTAGCCCTAGACAGTTGGCCCTTTAAATTGGCCAACACAGCATCACACCAGTTGAAAATGGTGCCCTGATAGCAATCAATCACCATCCGCATTTGGGACCCGGTGGCAATGTGAAAAGCGGCAGCCCCTCAAAGTCTGGTAACTATAAAATCAATGACCATAAGTTCAGGGCGGGATATAGTTTTAATCTCTATCCCCTTCTCCTGGTTCTGATTATTACACCACTCTAGACGGAGACTAGCGATGGATTGGCCACCCAGCCTAGTCCCGAACAGAGTCAAGTGTTCACCTCTCTTGGGAAAACCAGTGAGAAAGTAAATATCCGAGGGCTCTATCTCGAGCTGGTGCCCTCCGATGTAAAAGCACTGATCCTGAACATTCCACCTCTCTACCAGCCACTCTAGAAATCTCACCTGGGCCTTCATGCCAGGTATGGCCCAGTATTTGTAAAGGTCGCATGCCTTCAAAGCATCAATGGATGGTTGATGATTAATGGTAGCCAAATCAACATCTTCGTGCTCTCTCTCGCGCCAGTCAAGGATGGTGGGCAATCTACACACCAGAAAACATCCATTAGAATTCGTAAAATCAAATTTTATTGGTCCAATTTGGATAATTTGGTGTTTGTAAACCCTTTGCACGGAGTACGCACCCCGCCTTTAGAAACAGGGCGTGGGTACGCAGGTTCCTTTAAGGCAGGTTGCGTACGCCCGCCATTTTCCCAACTGAGAAAATGTCAGGCTACGCAGGTCACCAGTGGAGCACCTGCGTACCCTGAAAGGCGGACCTTGAAACCCGAAAGTCTCCAAAAAATGAAACTAGGGCCTAAAAACAAATTCTAAACGGATACAAATGCAAGGGAGGATGTTGTAGAATACCTGATGAGACGGCGTTCTATTTCGACGGTCGGATTCTCCGCAATGTCCACAGGAAATTTCTTGCCAAAAGCCCTTTTTCTCTCCTCAACAGTAAAATGGTAAAAATGAATTGGTAAAAGCCCTTTTTATAGGTTTTTTGGGTAAATAAATGTTAAATTTGTTTATTTTTCACCATGAAATGGTATTTTTCAAAGTATTTTTATCCATCGTAAACAGGTATGAGTAATGTGTTGGTTTTTGTGCAGGATAAAGGATTTTAAGGGAAAATTGTCATTTTTTACGAACAAAAACATCCGAGTCATCTTTAAGCCCTTTTCTGACTCCTAAAACATGAAAAGATTGTCGAGCGTTTCTTTTGCACTCGTTAAAACGAAATTAAAAGATAGTCCCCTTATAGCCCTTTTCTGACCGTAAAAACAGGAAAAGATTGCCGGGTTTTTGTCGTTTCAAATTCGATATTGGAAATAAAACGACGTGTCCTTGATCGCTTTTTACTTTTCACGTCAAAGAAACTAATCATGAAAGTACTCCTTGGTCGTAAAAGCGGTTCTCTCAAGTATTATTTTATATTTTTTCGGGCTTGGGAGACAAATTTACAAAAAAGTTCAACCCTGGAGTCTTCTTAAGTTTTTCAGACTCTCTAAAATTGAAAAACGCCGAGTTTCGCCTATACTAGACTCGTTAAAATTTCACAGTAAAGGACCTGTTCGATTACAAATAGGAACGAACCACTCCTTCGTAGGGTTCGAATCTAAACTAAGTTGGACTCATCCGAAGGATGAGCTTATAATCAAGAATATGTTATCCTCCTCAAGCTTGTAAAAAATAAAGAGGTACTTGCCAAAAATGGTGGGGGAAAAGAGAGAAAAATGAGCCTATTTGTTATCCTTTGTCTCAGAAGAAACCTTATCACCACTCTTGAACACGACACTTTTCATTCACCTGGGTTGGGAAATCCTTTGCCTCACAGTTGATTGAACCACATTGAAAGTCTTTAGCCGGGTATTAACTTTGGGTCAAATGTCACCAAGCCATCTGTTGTGTCGTTATGGGTTCAAGAGGTCACTGCAAATAAACCATTCATCTGCAAAATACCTGTCATCCATCTTGACCATCCCTGAGTCAGTCCTTACAGATACATTTCTTCAACTTGATTTATGATTTCATGTTGTGGGCTTGCCTACGACGGATTGCTTTCTATCGACATCAGCACATCATCTAGAAAGATGATCTAGAAATCGTCAGTACCTTGAAATCCGCATGCATCAATGGCAGATTTCTCCCCTTTGATGACAATTTACATCATTGACTCTCGATCGAAGGATTCCGTGACATGTTCAACATCAGCGCATTCATTCACATCTCATGGATTGTACTGGGTACTTTGAGAACCATTGACATCACTGGCGGTCTCTCTCACACTTGTTAACAGTTTACATCATATATGGTAATCAAGTGGTTTCTACCATGCTCAACATCAGCTCATTTATTCGCATGGATAGAATCGTACTATTTCGGGAAGTAGAAATGAAGACCCTGGATCTAGTTTCCACCATCCAGGCTGCGAGGAGTTTTGTATTCATTGTATAGTAGACTAATTATAAATAGATGGTTGCGTCCATACTGTGTCTACATAAGTCTACGATTATGATGTAGTGCGAAATCATTCCTCTATCAGAGCAGTAGTTAGTTTGTTAGTTAAAGTTTTTGATCTGAGTATGGGAATGCCTACCTCAGCGATGATACGATTTCATACATGTATTTTGTGTTGAATACTTGCAGGTTCCAACCGGGCTCTCCACAAGATAATCCTTGAAATCATAAAGTACTTCACCCTTCCTAGATGATATGAAACGCTAATCTACTACAGGCTTCACACTTTAGGGGGCAATCTGTTACACTAAAATTTGTCACCATGACTATTTGCAGTCAGTATGGCTTCGTCAATAGTCATATTGTCCTCCTTGGCAATTCTTACACCTCTGCTCCTCATGTCAAACTCCAAGAAAGAGAGAAAGTCCTTAAAAAGTCAATTAACTCTGGTTACGTAGTTTCTCTTAGCCTTACCTGCGTGTACACACCTCTAGTTCATAAAACCTGCGTACTTGTATGCTCTGTCTATAAATGGGTGGGTGCGTACTCCTGTAAAGGTTAAAAGGCACAAGTTTCACTTCAAAAAAGTTACTTTTGGTCAATTCTAGAGCATTCTAGAAGATGGTTTGACGTGGATTGAGCGCCTCCAGATGGTTCGTGCATCCCAATGAAAGAGGAACTTATCCCATGAAGAGGGGAGCTATCCCATTGAATGAGGGTCTTATCCCACTCATGGTGGACCTGATTAACTTCTTCCAAAGCACTATAAATACAGACATTGGGCTAGAGGGAGGGGAGGTTGAAAGCTGAACATTCCTAAGGGTAGATGCTGCAAAAATTAGGACTCCCTTTTAGAGCTTGAGAGGAGAGATTCCAATCCTTTCTTAGCTTCATTTGGAAGTGGGTGAGCTGATCAAAGTAAAGGAGAACTCTTGCTGGACCCTGGGAGGGACCTGCATAACACCAAGGCACTGGTTGTAATGGTTTCTTTTGTTTCCAATTAATACAATTAAGCTCATTTTTCTCAACAAGTTGTTTTATATAATTTGTTTCATATACTCCTTGGTCTTTATGATGAATATGTTTTATTATATGAGTTATTCAGGTGCTATGTAATCGTTTGCTTGTTAGTGAATGCAGACATCAAGGAGAAGGAGCTCATCTGGATCAGAGAGGCTGGACTACAACAAACAAGCGTTGGACTAAAGGTATGTTTTAAACACCTAGTTGCTTGTATTTTAAATGCATGTTTAGGGAAAGATAGTGTTTAATTGTCTTGTTTATCACTAGAAAGCCTTAGCTTCTAGGGAGGTCAGTTTTTTCCGCAAAATTGACTCTTTCCGCATGACACCCTCCAGTAGTACCGTTGAGAGTGATGGAACATCGACCTCAGGTGCCATGGGATTCCCCTCCGCAGCCACCTGTGTAGATCCCTAGGAGTAGCAACTATGGATACCAACTCGTCACAGAAGCCAGGCGGAACAGTCATGAGGTAAGTTCAGACAAGTAGGAGAGGGGGTATCTCTCTTCCCTGTCTTCATAGACCCTCGTGCTTAACTCCTAGATCTAGAGCTTTCCTAGTCTTCCTAACACTATTGGATTTTCACTCACTATTCAGACTCCAATGTTTGATAGCTTAAATGGCCTTAGAGAGTTAACTCTCCACTCTCCTAATCCAAGGCACTAAAATCCTAAAACTTGTTGGTGTATCTAACTTGATAATAAAAAAGTTTTTGTGAATTTTAATTAGTGCTTGATTTTAAAATAGGATGTTCTTTAAGTCACGGGATAAGCGGAAGTGAAGCTAGTGGTGTTTTAACGCAAAAGAAATTAAGAAAAACCAAAATACATGCAAATGCACTTTTTTTCATTTTTCGATGAAAAGAAATTTCTACAAGGTTCAGAGGAACTTCAAATAAAACACATTTTTCTTTTCTTTTTGTTAATTCAAGGTTCACACTCATAAAAGTTAACAAAGTTATGGATGCCTAAAAAGATGTGAAAATCTATCCTAATGCAACAAGTACATGTTGATGCAAGACTCAAAACTACTCTTAAATCAAGAAATCAAAGTTTCTTTGCTTATCAATTTTTATTTTTCCACTTAAAATGTTTAGATGGAATATGAGTTGCTACCATTCATTTCATCTAAACACTAAAAACAAGTTTCAAGGCAAGCAAACACGCACTTCCATTCACTAAAAGGAAACCAAATCAAAACAAAGTTCAAGAAAGAAAAACCAAGTTTTTCAAAAAGTTTTCTTCAAAAGCAAAAACAAAAATGTCCTTTCAAAAATGCTCTCAACAAGACTGAAACTTTATGATTGAAGAATAGGCAACAAACACTTTTGCAGGTTGACAACACACAATGGATGAAAACTCAACAAAAAGAAATGTGTTTAAAGATGCTCTTAACAATCAAAAGAAGCAATGAAAGCTTTGGCAGCAAAGACCAAAAGATCAAAAAGACAATTTTCAAGAAAGTGTCAATCAACAACTTTCATGAAACAAAAAGTGGATCGTCACAAAAAGAAATTTTGTCAAGCAAACAAAAAGTCACCAAAAACAAGATTTGACACAAAGATTGAGATCAATCTTCCTGCCCTGAAGGATCAGAGCAGCCAAGATTTCCAGCAAGAAATCTTGCGTGCTTAAGCAAAAAACGATGATGCTTGCGAAAATAAAAACAAGACCAACACTTCTCACATTCAGAGAGAATTTGAAATCAGATACTTGCTGTAAAACTAACAACTAATGCTAGAAATTAATTGTGTAGGAATGAATCAAACCAGCAGACAGACCCTCAGAGACAAAAAGATTTAAAAAATATTGAAAGTTGCAAGATATATGTGACTGTATTGATGTACAGATTGCATGTATACGCGACTATGCCTAAGGAAACCTGCGTATACGCGGGTTCACTTAAGGAAACATGCGTATATACACCTTTGTAAGTAAGAAAAACAACATATATAAAATATTTCAAGAAAAAATACAAACAGTCTGAAGAAACTGACCAAACTTACAATTCAAGAACAGACTACACAACAACAACAAGAAAACAGACAGATGATCCTTGATTGGCTTGAAAACACCCAAACTAGGAACAAAAATGATGTTATCCCCAGTGGAGTCACCAATTCTGTCAAGGGAAAAGTTCCTCTAAGGTCTTGGGCTAATACCCTAGCAGACTGAAAGTTGTCTATACATAGAAACACACATTCCACATAGCCATTATGCTAATAAAAGCAAACTCTATGATAAGGGGCGTACCTGAGGTCCTATGTTTGAGAAGTTCCTTCTAGGGTCCAAACCCTTCTTGGAGTTCCTTTTGATCCTTTGACCTACAAAACAACCAATTCAAGAAAGTACAGCAGTATATGGACTAAACATTATAAAGAAACCATCTTCATATTATAAAGAAAGGTTGTTAGTTATGAAATTAAACCACCATTCACATATGAATTCTAACATGAATATCATAAACATGAAGACGATTTATATCAGGAAAAAAGACATGTGTTTCTTTTATTATAGACAAATAGAAAGGAACAATTTCACCTGAGTCGCCCTTTCGCAGGCTCCAAGTGGAACCGTCCTCCGGATTCATCCAGTCTCAAGCCTTTAGAAAACTCCTTCCATGACTTACTCCATGATATCACAAGTAGCAAATGTACATCATCACACAAGGAAACAAGGGTTTCCTGTAAAAATGGGGGAAGTGCAGGAAGCACAAGGATCTTCAAACTTGGTCAGGGAAATCTCAGCATAATAAACTTTCTCTCTCTTCTCTCCTCCTTTAGGCCTTCCCATTGAGGCCTTTTTATACTTCTCCCAAAGTAGTTTTTTAGTTTGGAATTGGTTGGGAATAGTTGGGCCACGGGCACTAACAGGTGATCAGCAGGTAAAACTCGTGATCCTGCGTGAAATTAAGGAGTTTTATATTTTTTTAAGTGTTTTAATACATATACACGGGTTGGGTATACACCTACCCAGGTATACACACGTTTAACTCAAGGAAATGTCGTGTATAAGGGATAAAACATTGTTTTTTAAATTTTTTGGACCAGGTCTGGAAGGAGGGGTTTCCCTATGACATGAGTGCAGCATCACAAACCATAAGAGTGAGATTTGGAGCTATAACATTGGGTGAAAAAAGGGATAATTGGATCACCTTTCTTCCAAAATATGATCTAGAATTCAAATAATTTCATACTATAAAGGGTCATGGCATATGTAGACTAGCAGTGATGAAAAGGATGCTCTCGAACAGTATCTTTCAGTATGGTAGTAGGAAATATAGATGTATAATGTTGACCACATTCTTCAATCCTCATCTATAGTTCTCTGGTATATAGAGATACAATATTTTTTGGAACATGGAACCTTTCCCTCACACTTATCGTGAAAACTAAAAACAGAAATCATTTAAAGGCTCTATCTGATCAAATGTCCATGGAATGATGTTCCATAAGCACCACAATATGGTCTTGTTAAGGTGCCTCGATCTGCAAGATACTGAGAAGATCCTTAAGGATTTACGTGATGGAATGGTAGGTGGCCACTATGCAGGTGATACCAAAGCACACAAATTTATGAGGTATGGTTATTGTTGGCCCACTCTTTTTAAGGATTCTCACGTCTATGTCTGTAAGTGCCAACTTCTTAGAAATGCACTAGTCGGGATCATTTCTCAGTCGCCCCACTCGTCCGAGTAGCATTTGAAGAACCATTGAAACAGTTGAGCCTTGATCTTATCAGAGGTATTTTTCATCAATCCTCAAAGAAGCACCAGTATATCCTTACATCAACAAGTTATTTCACCCATTGTTCGGTACTATTTAATCTTAGACAAGCAAATCATTAGGAGGTCATTCACTTCTTGCAACAAAACATCATAACTAGGTTTGGCTTTCCTACATCACTTGTCTTTGATAATGCAACTTACCTTTCATCATTAAGACTTTATTAATTTCCATTAGAAAATGTGATTGTTATAAAGTAGGCATCTAATTACTATACCAAGGGAAATGATCTCATTGAATTAAAAAATAATCATGATGATGAAACACACTTGTTGGTTTGAAATGTGTTGGCCAAAAAATTCTCTTATGTGATTTCTACTAAAAGACTTTGCTTAAAATAAGAATATTATCTGTATTATTAATAAGATCATTTTATATGAAGAGAAGAACTAGCATACTACTTTGAATAATGCACTTTGGGCCATCCATGTAACCTTGAATCCTTCCCTGAAAACCTCACCATACTTTCTAATGTATGGAAAATAATTTTTCCTAACCCCGAACCTATATCTCCTAACCTTGCATCTCTCTTAAGAGTCACAGGGTAAACCTTTCCTATTGTTTTAGAGCACGACACACACTTTAATAAAACTCGAGGAAGAGAGGCTCAAAGAAAAACATTGATTTGTCATGCATCGAAATTGTGTAAAGTGTTTGTTTGATAGAAAATCCGTAGGGGAAAGAGCTTCGATTTGAGTGACTTAGTCTTGAAGTGGGATAAGAACCATGAACACAAAGGTAAACACACAAAGTTTTAGCGATTCTGGATTGCACCTTTCAAGATTGAAGAGAATCTTGACCACAACACCTTCAAGAGGAAATCCTTGGATAAGAGGATTGACTTCTTTCCAGTGAATGGACGAGATATGAAACATTAGTTTTAGGAGCATCTATAAGCTGCATTTCCTCTTCATATTTTTTTCACCTTTTTTATTTATTTTATTTATTTTATTTGGTTTTGTCAGTCATACGTGTCGTGTCTTTCTTATGTTCTATTTTTTCAGTCACTGTACATAAGTAAGACCTATGTGTGAATGTACATGGCCTGATACCTCAATGATTGGATACCCTTTTATTCCCCTTCTTTGTTTGGGAAAAAGCCATAGGTTAAGTTAGGGCCAGATGGAACATATGATTCATACAATAGGAGAACCTTGAGGGAACCTATTATCTCAGTACTCATGCTAGTATTTGAAATACTCAACTTCTGATATGTCTATTTGTGCATTAATGCCTCTTGAATCTAGTAGATAAGGGGAAAGGGGAAAATTTAAAGAAATCAAATACTTATCGGAGTTCTTAAATCCTTATCTAAAAGGACAAACTCCTCTTCTCTCAATAATTTTGGATCCCTCTTCCACCAGTCAAAATAATTTATGTGGATGTACAATCCTTTTATGTAAATAAATAAAGGGTGAAAGAAGAGAAAGGAGTCCTATGCAGGTAGGTGAAGCAAGCAAATTCGTCTTGGTATTGTCCAAGCTCGGTGGTAGAACATAAACATTTGTACCCCTTAAGGGACTTCGTTGGGGTACTGTTCAGGCCTTTTGGTAGTGGGGAAACCCCAAAGATGAAAAATAATCCTCTAAATATCATAAATGTGTCGTGCATATTACCCTTCTCGAATCGAAACTATTGTGATATGATGTATCTTTATGTGTATTCAGCCAAGTAGAGAAAAGTAAGATGTTATGTATAAAGATAAATTCAAAGGGGGAACTTGGGGAAATAATACTTACTAAAGGTTTGACCCCTAATCAAAAACTATTCCCGGATAGAGAAGTTGAAGTTATCCCAATGTTTCATCAAGTTTTTTCGTTACTACAACACCCTCCAAAATTTCACTACATTCGAATTTTGGATCCTATGTCATTGTTGTATCAAGTGTCACCCTAGTAATCAAGTGTCATTTCATGTTTCTATATATGCAATAATGGTTCTTGAATGTTCTCAAGTGTCATTATACCAATGAGAACGTCTTTATGTGCACTCCATGGTCACTCAATCTTTGTGTTGTAAAACGACACTTTTAGGTCACAGTTGTACACACTTCACTCATTATACTCGGGGAATGTGTATAAAGTGGCGTTTTGATTTATATTCATTATTGGTAAGGTTTTATAAGTTTTATCAATAAATTAATATGTTTCACACATGGATTTATGTCTTGAACTCATCTTCCTCACCCCTTACCTTATCACCCAAACATAGACAAATTTCAATTGCAAAGCAAGGCCATTAAGGCCAAGAGCGCATGAGTGCACACCAAAGCATTGATGTGAGACACTTCATTGTTCGAAAGTGCACCCTGCTCCCTCTGTAATAGTTCGGAGAACTCCCAAAGCGTGAATCCCCTTCCTTGTCCTGAAATGAACCGTGGAAATGACTGTCTTCCTTGAGCGTACTCCTTTAGAGTGAAGAAGTGTGCCCTCCTTGAGTGCGCTGACAAAACACGAAGACTTGAACCTCAATAATTCAGGCTTCCCTAATACACCATGTGCCCACCTTCACTTCTTTTGGTAATGAGAGCACTATGAAGGCATGAAACTCGAGCATTCAGCCATTAAGAGTGCACCTTGCACCCTCCTTGAGGTCTCTTGAGTGCACAAGCACACCCTAAAGTCACAAATCCTCAACCTTCAGCCTTCAGGAGTGTGAACTACACCCTTCCTCTCTTGCTTTAGCACATGAGAGCATGATGAAGCACCAAATCCTCCCCAGTTCATCCCTTCAGCCTTTCAAAGTGCACCCATGCACCCAAAATATTGTTTTACCCTTTTGAGTGCATGAACATGTTAGAATAGGATATTTCCAGGCTTATAGTTTCTCAACATGAGTGATTGTAGAAGCATGTATTCCATGGATGGAATGGAAATCATCTACAAAGAAAATTAGGCAAATAGGATAAACAAAGGAAGCATGAAAACAAATAAGAACACGCTTGAAACTTCTTGATCTAGGCACCTTAAAAACTGCTAGATTTAAGACCCTTGAGAGGGTTAAAGCGCCATGAGCAACATATGAACCAAGAATATAGACAAAATGGTGGCCATGTCACCACTAAAGAGAATTCCATTTCATGAGTCACTATTACTCCTAGTCATCAAGTATAATGACATGTGAAGTCTCATACTGTGATTATGCATAAATCTATGGTGTAATGTGTAGTCATTATAGAGACAAATAAGTAGAAGTCCAAAATTCATGTAAGGACAAAAGAGTGAGGCAAGTCCAAAAGGCATGTAATATCAAGAGTCATATGTAATTCCAAAGGTTTTAGAAGTCCAAAGGTCATTAGAAGTTGGAATTTCAAGAGTCATGAGGTGTTAAAGAGTCATGTCTAAATTTACAAAAGGATCCTCATTACTCATGTAAAGGACTTTTAATTTTGGATTCTCCCATAATCCATTATAGAGACAAAGTTATGACTTTTGGGAAGCAAGTAGTGGCTCTAATGCTCCACTATTGGAGCTAGTGTTCTCCATTATGTTTATGCATCTTTGGACTTTTACTTCGTATTGAAGACTTCGAAGCCAACATGTTTCCACCCATGGATTGTCAATGATTTTGTGACTATTCTTTGAGTGTTTATGGTCCATTTTTTATTTCATTAGTATTGAATTAGTTCAAATATTTTAGTTACTTCATTGCTTCTTGTTGGGACATGTTGTAATGATAATAATGATTGCCTCAGCTATGTGAATTATTACGCTTTATGGTAGGCAAGTATTTCCCTTTTGTGTGTGTCTCCATTATGGTAGCATTATTACTTCTCTCAGAGAGACTCACTTATTTATCCTCTGCTTTAAAAATACCTAGATACATCTATAATGGGATACTCACTATGCACACATGCTTGCTCATTTGAAAAGAAATTTTCCCTTCTCTCTCTTGCTGACAATTAAATCCAAGGCATATCGTTATGTAAATGGTATTCATGTCATATTCTAGATAGGACTCCTACAAAAAAGCGGTGTGAGGTCTGGTTAAGACCCTATATAGGGGAGATCCCATGTATGTTGGCGGTTTCTAGTGCCACTAATTTGACTATATTAGGATTAACTAATTAGTTGAGAGTCAATTGAAGATAATAGGAAAATTGAAGGGAATTCCAATTATTATTAAAATTTAATTATATGAAAAAATAGCTATTAAAAGAAAATGATTAAGGATCCATATTTACATAATTAATTAATCAATTATAACATATAGAATTAAGAAAAAACTGAGGATAATAAAAGGATTAAATTATTTGTTAAGAGTCAAGTCAAGAGATTTAAACAAACTGATTAATTAAAGGGACGCAAATTAAAAAGAAATTGAATTTAATATTAATATTAATAATAATAAAGATGACAAGGAAAATTTAGAAATAAACAATTAGAAAGAGAGAAAATATTAAAAATAGTCCAATCACCACATCTTGAAAATGAAGGTTGATAAGGAAAGAAAAGAAAATAAATATAAAGATACAGGATTAAAATAAATTTTATTGTATTAAAAATAAAGTGAATAATTGGTTAAATAATTTTAACAAATGATTGAAGGAAAGGGAAGCAAGTAGGGTAAGGAGAAGTAAAGAGATGAGACCATTGTTGTACCTCCAGTTTTCTCATAAATTTCTCCTTTGTAAGAAAAGAAAGTGGATGAGAGGCATAACTTAACAAGGTGAAGTGTTTCATAATCAACAAGATTAGAAATCATATCAAGGGCTTAGAAAATAGGGATTTTGGTATAAAGAGAAACACGTAAAATCTAACAAGAATGTCATAATCATTAACATGGATATTTTTAGTATTATGAATGAAATAAAAGGAATCTTTAATGCAATTAGCGGTGGAACCAACAAATTTCTGAAGTTTAGATGCAAGATATAGGCTAAGAGCATTGGTGGGGGTTCCTATGGCAATAACTATGAGTCTAAGAGGGACATTAGGCTTGTGAAATTTTGGGTGGCCATAAATTCTATGGGTTTGGGGGTATGGGGAATAAGACATTGTTGGATGGAGGAATAAATAGAAGAGGCTTTTATAGCTTTAGTAACATGTGAATATATTGAATTAATGGGGTTTTTTGAAGGATCTTGTAGAAAGAACAAGAGATAATATCAAGAATCTTGGCATCATAGTATTTGGAGTTGATAACTACCAACACATTTACTTTATCTGTTTTATTGATGAGAATGTCAAGGTTGTGATTGAGACATTTAAGTGATTGAATTTCATCTCTGGATAAATTAGGCTTATGGGATTTAGCCTGATAGAGGACCTTGCCACACACTTGCGAAATTCCTTTTGCAAAATGGGAAGGAAGGGTTTGACACACTATATCATTTGAAGAAATACTTTCTTAAACCATGATATTTCTAGATGTGAGGGAAAAATTAAAACATTTTTCTAAGAGAAAAAGGGATGAGGAATCAAGTTCAAAGGAGGAAATATTCACAACAGAGAAGGGTTTATAGCTTGTATTCGATGGGGGTGAGGGGGATTGACTCGTGCCAAAGGGAGGGGAGGAAGAAGAAATCAAGGTCAGAATAAAATGAGTTACAACATTAGGAGTATTGATATGACCTATATCACTTTGGTTATTAATTAAAGATTTATCTAAGTGACCCTTAGATTGGAGATTATTAATTTAATTGGTTATAATTCTTATATAAAGGACAACAATATTTATTAAATGAGGGATTATTATAATGAGAGGAAGAAGAATTGGAATAAGTGTTGATGGGTGATTTGAATTTAAATAAGAAAGAAACAAATTACATATATAACCATACAAAGAGAGATGTAGCAAAAATAAAATTCCATTTCATTATTATCAAAGAACTGAAATATGCTTACATATAGAATGGAAATAAACTAGCTTGGGCACTGCTAGCCTATCTATGAGATGAGATGTTGCGGCTACGTGCCTTTGAAATGTGTTACAATGGGTCTCAAAGGACTATTTATTATCGAGGAATAATGGAAAATCATAAACATCCAAAAACCTAACCCTAGGAGATGAAGCGCTAAAGTATGGGCCCTATTTAGATTAATTGGTACATCAAATTCTTGGGGTCGTAACTTTGGCATACGATATTTGTTTGATGCGCACAATACCACATGAGAAATATGTATATGAGGAATACAACTTTTGAGTGCCCTACATGGCATACAACCCATGTTGTCCCCGATTTTCCGAAAAAACAACGTCTATGGCCTCGAAACAGCTCTAGAAGTTCAAGACCCAAAAAACTAACAAAACAAATAAATTGTGCTACAATTAAGAAAACTGAAAGAAAGAATGGTGTGGGTCCAAGTGGAATGGGGGGGTGGCCACCAATATCCACCTGGATCATTCCTCCCCCCTTAACAGGCAATGGCCCCCATTTCTTTGGGTTCCATGATGAGACGAGGAAAATTTTGTTGAACTTGGTCCTTGGTGAGCCACTTGCCCTACTGAAGGAGTTGACCTACTTTAAAAAATCAATATTGTTGGATCCTTTGTCATTAGTTGGTGTTGATCTGTGTGTCCATGATATGATCAATTGTGGCTTGTTCCATGTAGTCTTAGTTTAACTCTATTGGCTTGAGTTGTTTTGGAATGTCGAATGTATCCAATAATGATGGAAAGTAGGGCCAAAGGTGGTCCACATTTAACACTAGGTGCACACAAAGGAATGTTGGAATACCGAGCTCAAAGCCATTGTCCCCTACTACCTTGGTAATGGTGTATGGCCCCTATTAGAGCAAGAAAAACTTATAGTGGGGCCCAATGAGGGGCTCCTTCTACAAAGGTAGCCAAACTTTGTTTCCCATCTAAAACTTGTGTGGCACTCGAAGTTGATCATGTCACTACTTGTACTTAGCATTGGGTCTTTCAAATATGTCATGGACCTGTTGGTGGATGTGCTACATGTGCTCAATGAAGACTTTTACCTTGCTAGTTTCAGATTGGACATGAGATGAATCTGCCTGAGTAGCTGCAAATGGTATGGCCACATCAATGGAGCATAGTGGTTGGAACCCCAAGCCCACCAGAAAAGGGTTGTGGCCAGTTGAGTTGTGCATAGCTTGGTTATAATTGTGTTGGAAATATGGGTGGCTTCCCATGTGCATGGACTCTTTGAGTTGTACATGCACAAAATGTCTACAATCATCCTGTTGACGACCTCTGTCTTTCCATCAGTTTGGGGGTTGAAAGTTGTGGACATAATGAGCTTGGTGTCCAACATCAACCAGAGACTTGACCAAAATGAACAAAGGAGCCTACTCTCCTGATCTGAGATGATAGACTATGGGATACCAAAGTGTACCCACAAATTTTCAAAGAAAAGTTTAGCAGTGGCTTCTACCGTGATATTCTTATTGTAGCCTGTCATAATGGGCATTTTCGAGAACCTGTCGATGACCACGAAAACATAGCCATTGCCATGCTCAGTATAAGGAAGCCCCAACATGTAATCCTTGGATATGCATTCCCAAGGTTGACTAGGGATAAAGAATGGAGTATAGAGGACTCGCTTCTTAATGGTTAATTTGGAAATGGCACATGCAGTTCAGGATTTGATGTACTTATCGATTTCTTGTCGAAGATGCAGGCAATAGAAATACATTTGTAGTACTGCAACCATTTCCTTACCCTTGAAATTCCCAATGATTCTAACTATAGTGAAACTCCAAAATCATCTTGGCACACTTGCTTAAAGGAACACAAAGGTGTTACAGGTGGCATAATCGTTCATCCTAGAGGTGAAAATATGGAACTTCTTGACTCTCTAAGAGCATCTGGTATGTGTGGCCATATTCTGGGTCGCTTTTGTAGAGAAGTGGCCAATCAAAAGTCTAATGCCCATAAGAGTTGATCATGGTGGTTAACGCCATGGTCGGTGGTTGGCTGAGGTAGTTTGTAACATTATTGGTTTTTCCCTTATTTTACTTCATATGCAAATGGAATTGTTGCGGGTATGTAGACCACCTCTGATGGTGATCATTCTGCAACATCCTTTACATTTTTATGAACTGCAGGGGTTGGTGGTTTGTGTGGATGATCATTTCCTTCCCCAAAATTTAATGCTTCAATTGTTGGTAGACCTACACAACGGAATACATCTCTTTCTCATAAGTGGGATACTTCTATACTATGTCTAAAAGTGTCTCACTATTATATGCCACTAGATGCCCCTGTTGAGTATGGACTACCACTATAACATTTTTAATGGCATCTGACTCGATCTAAAATTGTTGTTACAAGTATGCTAATATGAGCACTCGTGCAGAGCAGAGGCGATGTTTCAACTCTGTGAATGCCTTCTGTTGAGATTCATATCAAAATATTTTTTCTTTAAAACTTCCCTTCATGACTTGACTCAAGGTCCATGTGATATGAGGGAACCCCAACATGAACCTTCGGTAGAAATTGAAAAGATGCAAAAAGTTGCGGAACTCTCTCACAGTGGTTGGGGCTGGCCAATCCTGAATGACTTGGATCTTGACTGGATACACATGGACCCATTGCTCATCAATAATCTATCCCATATACTAAACCTGGGTCTTGCCAAAAGTGCATTTCTCCAAATTGGCACACAACTTGTGTTGTCGTAGTGTTTGGAGAACCTTTTGGATGTGGTGGATGTTTTGTTCCCAACTATAGTTGAAGCTTAGGATGTCATCCAAGTATACCACTACAAATGAGTTGGTGAATGGCTACAACATGTCATCCATCAGCCTCATGAAGGTTGCAGGAGAATTCGTCAACCAAAAAGGCATAACCAACCATTCAAAAACCCTGTCCTTAGCTTTGAAGGTTGTTTTCCACACATTAGAGTGTTCAATTGGTACCTAGAAATATCCATACTTCAAGTCTATCTTGTTGAAATATTTTTCCTCCTTTAGTTAGTCAAGAGGGTGATAAGTGTGTGGGATTGGATACCTATTCCAGAAAGTGATCTTGTTCAGCGCTTGATAGTCAACACAGAGTCTCCAAGTCCCATCCTTCTTTTGTACTAACACGATCGGGCTCTCATAGGACGATGAATGCGGCTCGATGTGACTTTTTTGCAGCAACTCCTGAATCTGACACTCGATTTCATCTTTATTGAGAATAGAGCACTCATAGATTGGTCCATTAGGCAACGACACAATTGGGTCAGATCAATGGTGTGCTTGACCTAAAAGTATAGAGGCACCCCTGTGGTGGAGGTGAAGATGTCCTCGTACTCCTCCATGACCTTGTCCATATATTTTTTTCATTCTGAGGGGCCCTGTTTGGAGGTTGTGGACATCATCTTCCTCTTTCCTTGGGGGCATATCATCAGGAAAATAAATTTCTCAATTTTGAAATTGAGCCTACTGCATTGTTTTGCAGTAACCAAAGAGATGGTGGTACATGGTGCTACCTATGGTATCTTGTACAAATTATTTCTCAAGGTAACAATAACAACACAATGCCCTGGCACATACACATCATGTATCTTCTAGAAGTATGGTTGGCCTAATAATACATAAAAAACATCAAGAGGAGCAACGTCACATAATACCTCATCTATGAAGGGATTGATGTTGTATGGAAGGCGACACCGCTGACTTATGAAGATAACATGCTCTTGGTGAAGCCATCTGATGGTGTATGTTTGTGGGCATGTTATGGTTGGTAAGCCCATCCACTTCATGAACTCTACTTAAATGTCGTTCTTTTGGCTCCCACTGTCAATAATGAACTATAGCAGAGAACCCTTTACCCACATCTAGGAGTGGAAGAGGCGCTCCTCCTCCTCTAGATCTTCGGGTTCCTCCTTCTAGACCTTTGTGATGGTAACGGTGGCATTGGGCTCTGAAAGGATAATATGCTTCCCTTTCTCATCCCCCTTGTCGGGTTGAAGCCTTCAGCTCGGCCACTAGTGACTTCTTAACACGACACTCAATTGTGTTGTGAGTTTAGCTCTTATCGACTCAAAACACTTTCCCGTGTCCTTATTTGGCTTCACAGTGTTGTTCTTTCCTTGCGACTTTGGTAGATTGTCCTGGGCCGCCCTGCCTTAGTTTTTTCCTCTCTTTTGTTGTTTGGGGGAACTTTCCCTTGCTTCGGATTTGCAGATCAAAAAGTATCTCTTTTTTTGTTTAATCTTCTACTTGATCTTAACAATATATTGGTACATCATGCGTAACGCAGAGATTTCCAGGAACTCCATCTCATCTTGGATGTATGTGTGTAGGCAATTGTGGTACTTGAGTACCAAATGTGTCTTAAAATCATTGATACCCAACTTCATGCCAAGGGTATGAGAAACATTGGTAAACTCTGGCACATTTTGGTCCCTTCCCTACCGCAGCATGGTCCACTTTATGTATTTATCCTCATAGATCCTGAAAGGGTACTACTACTCCTTGATGGCATTGTGGAATGAATTCGAAGTGGGTGAGGCTAAAAATAGTGAGGGCGTACTTTCATCCTTCGGCTTATAGTAGGTTTCCCACCTGTCCTTGATGTGGGGGGTGGCTTTGAGAAGAGAAAATGTAATATTTTCCCAACTAGAAAATTCATGAAGAAAAAAATATCCTTCTAGCAGATTTAACGATTTATCTACGATGCATGCATATATTTGGCCCTCAAATATGGGAATCTCAAAGATTGCTTGTACCTTAAAAGGCGTAGTGCCTATAGAGTGGCTACTGGGTGTGGATGCGCCATTGGTGGGCAACCATTGAATGACCTTGAAAATGTTCATCGCATTCCTTTGTTTCTCGAGGGTCTCCTAGAGTAGAATTTTGATAGGATCTCCTACTCCCTTGTATTTCTTTTCTCCCCCCATGGGCAGTCGTCGGGGCTTGTGAGGTTGATCCTACAATGGTTCAACTAGATCATTCCCTAACAACTTATACTGCGACCTCATTGGGGACATGCAAAGAAAAACAGAGAAGGAGAAGACCCCTATAATACCATTGGTTCAAATTTAAATAAGAATGCAACATATTACATATATAACCATACATACATATATGAAACATACGTAAAACTTCATTTCATTGATATCAAGCAACTAAAATATGCTTACACACAAAATCAGAATAAAATAGCTTAGGCACTAGTAGCTTATGTCTAAGAAGATATGTGGTGGCTGTTAGCGCTCAAATCTGCCTCACGTTGAGGAAGGCAAAACTCGAGGCCACATCAAACCACGCTCAGCCTCGTAGATAGCCCTACGAGGACAGGAGAGGGCTCTCTCCGGGTCTATCTCAGCAAAAGATCTTCAATGGAGCTGAGATGACTTATAATGGATATTGACTTTAGGCTAGTAAATGGATAGGGAGGTTTGATTTAAAATTTTTTGGGGTTTTGTTGGAGAAAAGGGAAAAAATAAATTTGGGCTCGGGGATGAGACCAGATCTTTGAAGAATTTTGAGTTGGGGCAAGGTAGGTAGTAGCTTTGATGTTTTTTGATCATATGTATGGATGGATCATAATTACAAGGAGATGAAAAGGGCAAGGAGAAATAGGTATCCTCTCCAGACTGGTGAAAACATATAAAACTAAACAAATTTAAAGGCAAAGCACTGAAATCAATGAATTCTACCTCATTTACTCATTCATTTAGTTTCAGAAGCAAAAGAAGGGAATGTCATACATTAAAACATTAAAGAGCTTACAAATAACTGAGAGAACACACCATCAAAACTGAAAACCACATGAATCCCAACAGGTGCTGCAAAATCTCTGATCTTTCCTTAGCCAAAATGCAGAAGATATGAACAATAGTGTGGCAAAACATTCCCAAAGGTCCAACCTCTGCTACTGCCTGAAAGTTTACATAATATAGACCAAGCCAACCCATTCCCTAACCTCTATGGGTCGAGCTCCTCCTTCTAGGAGTATTTTGAACCAATTCTAAACATGGAGCAAGAATCTAGGTGACCAAAACAACCTGCCTCTAAAAAGAAGGAAACTGATTCATTACATTAAATTTTTGCTATTTTGTGAATGAATCATCTAGAATATGGTAAATAAGTGCCAAGTTACATCATACACATCAAATTACATCAAAATAAGTCACATACTACATCAAAAGGTGAAACTACTGAAAACGGGCCGAATTCTTGAGCTGGAGAGTGAAAATTTGACCAAATACCTCTATGTGTAGCGCGCTTGAGCTCTATCCGTAGCGCACCTTTCAGCCTGTTTTTGGGGCACTTCTAGACATCCAAATTGAGCTCATGATATCTCATTGGAAATCCCTAGATGTTGGCTATCCAACCCAAGTGGAATTTTTCAATTTGGAGCTCATTTCCCTATCAGAAATCAAATCTCCCAACACTACTTCCAGCAGGCGCATCAATTCTCCTGAGGCAACGGTATTCTTGACATTTCTCAAAAACCATTATACCTGTGTAAAACGTTAAGGAGTTTTTTCTTCCTTGGCATGTTTTGAACAAAAACCTCTCTCCGTTTTCCAAAATTCATCTTTTATTGCTCTGAAACATCATTTGCGTGAAACCTATCCCGATGTGTGAAACAAGGGATTTTGTCGAAATGAAGCGAAATGAAGGGGATAAGGGGCTTCTAAATTCTTGGGGAAATGTTTTGGAGTAGGGAGGGATGTTATGAAGTAGGGGAAAGTGGAATATCAGAGATTGAGTGAGGTGAAGGGGTCGAAAAGGGAAAAACATAGGCCTAGCCTAGAAAATTGCCAAGTTGTGGCAAGAAACTAGGGTTTGTGGAAAAATAAGGAATTTGGGGAATCTTAGTGATGGGAAGTGTTTAATAAGGTACATTAATGATAGGGGGAGGCGTACGAACATCATGATACAAATTTTTTCAATGATTTTACCATCCAAGAGAAATTACCTCCAAAACCCTAGGAGATGGAAATGGACCTTACCAAGGCGCAACTGAAGCATGAATAAGCTATAAAATGACCAAATGGAACTTGACATGATGATGAAAACCCTCTGAATGACAATACACTCAGCTGAATGATGAGATGGACTGCCATTTGGACAACTTTGAAAAGAGTGAAAACAAACCCTAGATCTAATGCCTAGTGACCAAATGTTTCTTGAAGACTCTTTGAAATGACAAAATTGACCTTGACACCTTAAAATCTCTTTGTAAGAGCATATTTGATCACTGGAGGAAGGCTACAAAGGCTGACACTAACAGTGGCCACATGCCTCTAAACTATGTTACAATGAGTATCAAAGACTATTTATTATTGAGAAACAATGGAAAACCCTAAACATGCAAAAGCCTAACCCTGGGAGATGAAGCGCCAAACTATGGGCCCCATTTGGGTAAATTGGTACATCAACTTCCCGGGGTCATAACTTTCGCATACGATCTCTGTTTGATGTGTACAATAACTCGTTTAAAATATTTATCTGAGGACTACAATTTTTGAGTGGCCAACAAGGGGCTAAAACCCATGTTGACCCCGGTTTTCCCAAAAAATGTCGTTTAGGGCCTCAAAACTACTTTGGAAATTTAGGACCCGAAAAAACTAAAAAAATAATAAATTGTTCTAAAATTAAGGAAAATGAAAATATGAAAGAAATAATGGTGGGGGTCCAAGTGGAATAAGAGGGTGGCCACCAATATCCACCTGGATCAATGGGATTATAAATAACATGAGAAAATTCATTATCTAATTGATTATTAACTTGATTATTGTCTTGTTGATAATTAAGAATTAGATTTTTATTAAATTGAAAATCATTCATATTAACAATAGATTGGTATTTATTTAATTGTTTACCATTGTTATTTACACAATAGAAGGATTTATCAAGTATAGGTAAATGGTTATTAGATGAAGGTAAAGAATTAGAACAAAAGTAGGATTTATCTTGAATGGGTAAGATATCATTAAACGAAGGTAAATAATTAGAAATATTAACATCATAATTATAAGGAGGATAGAGGAACGACTTTTAAACCTCATAAAACTTTGAAGCAGTTGATCTGGTCAATCAAAGATAGGACTGGCCCCATGTTGAATCCAGGGGTTTACCAAATCCCCTATTCATGTGGAAAATCATACATTGGCTAGACCCGAAGTCCCTTCAAATATTGAATTAAAGAACATATTGTTGACACCAATATATATGACTTTTGATGTCTATCATAGCTGAGCACTTTTTCAATTCAAAGTATCTAGTATGTTTTAATCAAACCAAAATTCTTGTGGCTCTTCCTTTTTTCAACTCGAGAATCATTAGGGAGGCTCTTGAAGTAGAGAAGCACCGTGAAAACTTTAACAAGAAGTTGGATATAAATTAATCTATTCTTGGCATCCCATTATCCATCGTCTAACTCATTAGTCATCGCACCCCCTTCCTCCCACCCATTCTTTTAATCCTTATCTCTTTACTGTTACTTTCTCCTTTTTTAACCTCTCCTTTGCCTACTTGCTTCCCTTTCCTTCAATCATTTGTTAAATTTATTTAACTCATTATTACTTTTATTATTTAACCAATTGTTCATTTCATTTTTATGCAATAAAAATTACTCTAATCTTTCATCTTTATAGTGATTTACTTTTCTCTACTTATTAACATTAATTTTCAAGAAATGATGATTTGGCTATTTTTTATATTTTCTCTCTTGCTGTGTATTTATATCTAAATTTCCCTTGTCATCTTTATTATTATTAATATTCACTTAAATTTCATTTTAATTTGCATCACTTTAATTAATCAATTTGTTTAAATCTCCTGAATTGACCCTTAAAAACTAATTTAATGCATTTATTATCGTGATCTTTCTCTTAATTCTCTACCCCATAATTAATTGATTAATTAATTATGTAAATATGGCGACTTAACTATTTTCTTTTAACATATATTTTATGAATTTAACTTTAAATGATAATTGGCATTCCCTTTAATTTTTCACTTATCTTGAATTGACTCAAAACTAGTTAGTTAATCCTAATATAGTCATTAAATTCCCTTTTGATTCTCTTCCCCTTGCTCCTTTATTTTATTTGATTTATTTATTTTTAATTGATATTTTATTATCTTAATAATATTGTTCATAAAGATATTATCGTTTAATGACTAACTTATTGTTTCAATATTATTATTTAATGACTAATTCTATATCTTTCTTCTATAAATGAATACACAATGCTCCTTAATGATCACTCAAAATCTCAATCCATGACGAGGGGTCGAAATTCTAACCAAAACATTGGATAGGATATAAAATCCTCTATAGAGTTTCATATGAAAAGTTCTCCCAATATGAATAATTGTGAAAGAATGATTTTCGTCGCCAGATAAATTTGGAGGCTCATTAAATTTTGGACAAATTTGGTAGTGATCTGACTCAATATGGTGGACCACCCAATAAACTTAGTGACACTGTACATTTTGTAGAACCATCAAATATGGCAGGACTCTACTAAGTGTGGGGGAAGTTATGTGGTCTAATAAGAAGGTTCCACGTGGCCCAATTAGGAGGTGTCGTGTGGGACCCTTCAGAATAACCATTGAGGCCTAGATCCGAAAATTTGTGATGAGTTTTTTTATTGTTAAAAATAACTACAAAATAGAAAAAGCATTCACAGGTAATGAAACCCCACCAAATCTAGCTATTATATCACATACATATTAAATATACGGTTGGCGGGACCACAACCATTAGACCCACCCAAACTCTAAACAACCACACCATATATGACGGGGTCAATGGGTATTGAACTTGCGTTGACCCATGAGTGGTGGCTCTGATTTTAAGCAAAACCAAGATGATAAGTTATATGGGGTGCAGATGGGTATTGAAATGAGGACCACCACCAGGTCTAGTGACTTAACATGAAAAATACCACCAACTGCCCAATGGGCAGAACTTTATTTGTAACGATGTCCTTTGATATTTAAGAACATTTTCTCATTTAATCAGAATAAAGAGAAAATACCAAGAATGAGCGCTAAGAAGAAGGTTCAAATGGGAGAACCTCACCAAAGCAGGTAGAAACCATGAACCATAATTCAAACACTAAAATTGTGGAACCTTGAGTGCAGAACCATAATGTCAAAGAATATTTGAGGAATCTTTTAGCTTGACTGGAGACACGCATTTGATAGTATGTGAATGGGATCAACTTGATACTTATATTGCTCAAAATTTCGCAACGACCATGCTAGTGTAGTTAGTTTATATATTTAAGAAATTGACTTTTTAGAGGAAGAACTTCGAGCATCGAACTTTGAGGGTGGAACCTTCATGCAAGAATGTGTGAGGAATATTTTAGATTTCCTGGAGACCCAAAATTGTGTTTATTTGAGGTAGCATCGGATGTGCTCTGGCCATGAAAATTGGTGGAGAGGCTAAAGAACGTGAGATATTGAAGACCCATAAATGGTTTGGGTAGATTCTAACCGGTTTGGGAGATATTAAAATAATTAATATTTTTAATGGAGTTCCTCAGTCTAAACTTAGGAAAAATAAAATATTAATGGGTATTAATACAAAACTAGGTTAGAAGGTTCCAAAAGTCATGGATCAAGAAAAATCTAATCTTAGCTATTGATTAGAGATGTAGTCTCAGCCCTTGAATGACCAACCAAAAAATTATAATAGGATGCTTGAGGGTCAGTTGGAAGATACACCAGAGTGATCAATCACTCGATTTGCTAGAGCGGGGTTGCTAAGCGAAGTTGAATCAGTGATCGGAAGTTGAAGGCAGTGAGTGTTGGATAGATAGGTAGAGATAGTGCCAAGAGACTAGTGCAAAGGTAGCAAGCAAGAAGCAGTAGCCAGAGAAGGCCACATAGAGCCTAGCAAAGATAGTGCCAAGAGACTAGTGCAAAGGTAGCGAGCAAGAAGCAGTAGCCAGAGCAAGCCACATAGAGCCTAGAAGAGACAGTGTAGAGGCTAGAGGGCATGCGTCATCCACGCTGAAGGTAGCAGGAGTGACAGAAAGGGTTCCAGAGTCTGCGCAGTGCCTAAGAGGGTTGATGTAAAGGGTTTTGAGGCTAATGCAGAGCAACAGGAGGTTGATGCAATGCTTCAGAGTTGCTCGAGAGGGTTTTGTGGGGTAGGTTTTTTGAATACCTGCTTCCGAATAGAGAGGTATTACTGCCAGTTGTTTTTCTCTAATGGGTGAGCTAGTTTGGCACCTAGTTGTACTTAACGATAGACTGCATAATAAATAAACCCTCATAATTAATGCACCCATTTTCCCACATTTTGTTTTTTCACGTACATCTGTCCAAAAATAATAGTATCACTTGTGTGTTGTTTTCTTTTAGTTGTTGATCTATAGATGGTTGAGATTGTATTGTGTTTATTTGATTATTTATATGTTTAAATAACTTGTTCATAATTAACAAGTAGAATAAATAAACCAGAAGGATACAAATTAAATTTCTAACGGATAGACTTAGAAATTTCAACATGGTATTAGAGCATGGTTGCAGATCACAGGAGAGTTGAAGGCATCAACTGAAGTAGAGCATTTCCAATAGGAACAATTGTCCCAAGTGAGAGAAGTTGATCCTTACAAAAAGTGACAAAACAACGGTTGATGCAGAGGTACTGCATCATCAGTCTGGGTGAGAGAAAGGTTAGCGTAGAGGTTGAGAAGGGTAGAAAAAGGCTCACATAGAGCCACATAGAGACCAAGAGGGTTGATGAAGTTGCTGAGGGAGAATGTTTTTCCAGTGACGAGATTGAACAGAATGAGACTCAATCCTTCAAAACTAGGGCATAGGAAGTTGTGGGTAGTTTGTGGGAGTGAAAGTGATGGGGTACAGTGGGAAGAAAAATATATAACAGGGAGAAACCAAGGTAGAGGAATTCATTACCAAGGCAGATTTCTAGCCAAGGAATCTGTATCAGAGTTGTAGGTGCACAAAATATCGGAGAGGTACGACTTCACTATTGGAAGGAGGATTTTCAGGAGGGAAATCGAGACTTAGAGGGATTCTAGCAGAGAAATTCCAGGCAGGAAGTAGAGAGACTCAACGGGAGTCAAAGAGAGAACTTCCAAGTGGGAAGTAGAGAGACTCAGAAGGAGTCGAAGAGTGAAATTCTAGAGGGAAGTAGAGAGACTTGGAGGAGTTGAAAGGAAGAGTAGAGATATGGCCATGAATGAGATGAGGGATCAAGACAAGATGGTTGGGGTGTCCAACTTTCTGCTCTGGAAGGCTAGGATTCTGTCCATTCTAGATAGACATTCCATCAAGGCCTTCACCTTAAGAACAATGGCTATCCCAGTTGACCTGGTTGATAATGATAAGTACAAGGAGGAAATGGCCAAGGAAAAATGCATCATCCTTGATGCGGTCAAGCATCATGTGGTCCAACATATTGCCGAGAAGGATACATAAAAGGAAATGTGGGACACCTTGAAGACATTGTACCAACATACTTTTAGGCATAGGAAGATGTTACTTGAGAATCATCTACAGTCATACCAGATGTAGAAGGGGGAGTATATAGATCACTTCCTCGGGGAGTATATAGATCACATTTGTCTAGAGCATTCTGGGAAGGACGGATCTTTGATATTGGGAAGAATTATGGGTGGCTCTACGCTAAGAGGAGATCAGGCTACTAATAAAGACAATAAGTAGCAGCAAAGGAGTCTAGATCAATAAGGAAGAGGAAGGGTATGCAGCTCTGGAATCTGCAGGGAAGCAACAAAAGAGGAAGAAAAAAGACCTCTCCAAGGTTAAGTGCTTCAACTATGGGGAACTGGGTCATTATGTGAACCAATGTCTGAAGAAGAAGTATATGGCAGAGGCATCTAACTCCAAGGAAGCACAAGTGAAGGCAGACAAGGAGGTAGAGGAGGATGATGATTGTTCCACGAGTTCTCATGTACCTTTAAAGAAGAGGTGGGGAGACATTGAGTTGTATTGAGGAGGACTAGAGGTGATGAGGGGTAGGATCCTTGAGGTACCCAACCTCTTGGGTTATACCTTGCTACAAGAGCCCTGAAGAGAGAGTAGAAGGATTGGCAGATGTCGGTAGAGAGGGATGTGGATGGAGTGGAAGAGAGTGCTATAGTGTGGGAGTCACTGAGAAGCATGAGGATAGCAGATTGTAGTAATGCGAGAGGCATGGAAAGTGTTGCAATAGTGAAGGATGGCACGGAGAAGTTTGCAGTAGTGTGAAATGTAGGGAGTTGTTGCAACAGTGGAGAGGTCCATAGAGGGATCACTAGATAGAAGCAAATAGAGCTTCATCATTAGTAGTGTTTCTAGCCTGATAGGGACATCAGTAGCTAGATGGATGAGTTACTTACTTCTCAGTAATTGAGTGGCATTGCAGTAGCGGTTAGTAGTACCATGATGCAACATGATGAGAGGGGGATGTAGTGCATATGGAGTGTTGGGAGGATGAACCAGTAACGCCACAGATGTAGAGGGAGCTGTCGTACAGATGAAACAATGACACTGACAAGGCCATGGGCAGTAGTACAAGATGTAGTCGTGGAGAGGATGTAGGGAAGGGAGGCCTAGCATCAACATAAGTAGTGGTGCCGGATAATCAGTGTGACAGTCAGTGAGGAGTATTACTAGTGTAGACTCCTCGCTAAGAGGGAGTATTGATTTGATGTAGCATTGGATGTGCTCTAGCCATAAAAATTGGAGGAGAGGCTAAATCACATGAGATCTAAAAGATCGAGAAATGGTTTGGGCAGATGCTAATCAGAGAAGATATTAAAATAATGAATATTTTTAATGGAGTTCCTAAGTTTAAACTTAGGAAAAATAAAATAGTAATGGGCATTAATATAAAACTGGGTTAGAAGATTCCAAAAGTCATGGATCAAGCCAAATCTAATCTTACCATTTATTAGAAATGTAATCTCAGCTGTTGAAGGACCAACAAGAAAAGTATAAGAGGAGGCTTGAGGGTGAATTAGAAGACACATGAGAGTGATCAGTCATTCAATTTGCTAGAGAAAGTTTGCTAAGAAAAGTTCAATTAGTGATCAGCAGTGAGGGGCAATGAGTAATGGATAGAGAGGCACAAATAGTGCCGAGAGAATATTGCATAGGTAGAGAGTGAGAAGTAATAGCCATAGTAGGCAACGAAGAGCCCAACAAAGACAACGTAGATGTCAGAGGGCATACATCATCCACATAGAAGGTAGCAAGAGTGACACAAAGGGTCCTAGAGGTTGCACAGTGCCTCAGAGGGCTGACATAGAGAGTTTTGAGGCTAACGAAGAGTAGTAGGAGGCTAACATAGTGCTTCAAAGTTGCTAGAGAGGGTTTCGTGGGGCAAGCTTTTTGAATACCTGCTTCTGAATAGAGAGGTATTACTACTGATTGTTTTTCTCTATTAGGTGATCCGATTTGGCACCCACTTGTACTCAAAGATAGACTGCATAATAAATAAACCCTCAAAATTGTTGCACCGGTTTTACCACATTGACTTTTTCTGGGGATGTTTGTCCAAAAATAACCCTGTCACTTGAGCGCTTATTTTATTTTAGTTTTTGATCTGTAGATGGTTGAGACTGTATTGTGTTAATTTAATTATTTATATGTTTAAATAACTTCTTTATAATTAACAAGTAGAATGAATCAACCAAAAGAATACAAATTAAATTTCTAACAGATAAACTAAAAAATTTCACGAAATTGGCAGTTTCAGAATGTGGTCAAATTTACTCAAATTTCACGGCTTTTTGTAAGGATCACAATGGCACAATCCATTTTGGAATTTTAGTAGCTGATTTTTAGGTCATCATAATATTGGGAGTTATAATCATGCATTTGGACACGTTTCTTGTTTTTTCTTTTGCAAAAGAATGGATGTATGTTGTAGCATCTCCTGATCTATGTATGATGTAATAGTATAGCAAGACCTAAATATTTTCAATAAATTCATCATTTTATCCTTTTCAGTGAAAATTGAGATGGTTCAGTGATGAAAGAGGGTCACGTTGACACTTTTCCATAAACGTTTCATGTTTAGAGTTGTTGGTTTTACAATTTCGAGAAATTTATGATGATGATGAGTATGATTTGGATGTGATCTATGGATTCAAGAGGATCTGTTGGCACTTATGTAAGAGTCTTCATTTACGCCACTTTTGTGAGAAGTCATTTCTTTGTCCCATTGAAGCATAAGTTTCTATAGGTGAGAGTTCTTTTTAGGAGAGACATTACGACTTAAGATGAGAGATCTCTCACTTTGTTGACAAAGATCTGCCATGCCCTCATTATCTTTTGTTGAGGATAATGAATCAACCTCTTCACTATTGACCAACGGCATGAACACCTAGTCTACACTGGAAAAATTTTGTTATCACGTGTTATTTTATTATTGCTTCATGGTTATTTTCTTCCTGATTATGGTTGATGGATTGATGAAGTACTGTTCAAAGTATCTGCTTGCTCATGATTGTCATGCAAATTTAAGTGTCAAGAAAATATCTTGCAATAAAAGCTTATGTTTAACAAGGCATTCACATTTTTTCCACTCAAGTGGTATCAGAGTGTTCTAACCATTTCTCTAGGGATTGTGAATGTCATCATGGGAAAATGATTAAAAGAAGAAAGAGTTCAAGGGTTGCAAGAGATTAACCATTGCACTCAAGCATAGAATGTAGATCTTAGAAGGCTTTTACAAGATGCAGAGGAAGAGAAGTGAAAATTGAGGCTTGTGTTAGAGAAGGATGTGAAGGAACAAATGGTAGAATGATACACTACAAAAGGAGAGTAGGATAGAGAAGATGACCAAGTATCATCGACAAGATTGAAAGTAAAAGAAGATCCTTGTTCTCATGATGTTATTTCTTTTGGAAGCATTGAGATACCTATTTCAGGAATCGACATGAGACTCCTCACCAGGATGGGGTATAAAGTAGGATGACTTAGTTAATGGCCAAGAAATTATGTAACCATCAGAGGTTGTAAGAAGGCCTGAATTTGTAGGATTGTGGTATATTCAAGGTGAGTGTTTGAAGACTACACGAGAAAAACATTCCTCCAATAAACAATCTATGTCATTGCTAGAACAAGTTAGGAAAGATGATGGTGCATCACTTTCCCCTGATGATGCCTCCAACAAGAGATATAGGAAAAGGAAAAGCTCCAAATATTCTTCTTCGGATTGCAGCAAGAGAATGTCGAAAAATGTATGATCCATGCATGTATTCTAGTGTTCCTTTCCATTATGAGAAAACTAGAAATGTTAGGAAAAATTTATCACATAGAAAACCATGTACATATTGTAGTTTTCATAATCATGTTGTTGCCAAGTGTTGGAAAAGAATGGAAATTAGGAAGAGGCAAGATATGAATACATTTCTCCAAATTAGGGAAAAAGAAGGTAAGAGAAGTCTAGGAAAGAAATAAATTATGCAACCATTGGAACAAGGGTGGACATCAAAAATCCACGTGTTGGAAGCTCCATCGAGAGAAACGACCAAGGAAGTACATGAATCATGAGAAAGCACTAGTGGAGGAACCAACCAATGAATTTGTTAGGCAAGAGAATCATCTACAATAGGAAGACCCATTAACTTGGTTGGGTAAGCTATGGGTACCATTTTTAAGTAGCTGAGCATGGCCACGTTTGTAAATCACATGTTGTATTTGTTTGTAAATGTGGTGTATGTATAACATCATTTGTGTTGGAAATATTTTGATATTTAGCCTTTTAGTTGGATATCTTGTGTTATGCTCTTGACTTGCGAGAATATGTCAGAATACCAAATATACGAAAAAAATACAACCCATAACAGAGAAGAAAATGAGAAATAACAACATGTATTTTATTATTGGGAGATGAAAACAATGCTCACTTGCCTCTTTGAGTAGGCAACCTCCAATAGAGTAGGGCTCGATTACAAAATAAGACACCAAGCTCCTCAATTGGAGTCCCTATCCTTTATATAGGATTCATACATGTAATACCATGGGTCAGTACCATGGTTCTCTTAATAGCATCTATCTAATACCATGGCTCATTTGCAAATAACTGTGGTCCCTTTCTTAAAATGTGGGTCACCCACTTACATTTATTAATATGGGCTTTATTGACTCTTTACTAATTATAACTATTATTGGACCCTATTAAATAAATAAGGGGGTTAGGGGTGGAGCCTAACATGCCCTCCCCCATAAAATAGCCTTTTCCTCAAGGACGAAGCTACAGAAACTGCTAAAGAATAGTGACTGGTTCCCAGATTGCATCTTCTGGAGGGGTGTCTTTCCACTTGACGAGGACTTCCTTGATCATGTGGCCACGCATATGTCATTCTTGCGTGTCGAGGACCTATTCAGGTTAGAGCCAGATTGAACCTTATTCATCCAATTCAGGTAGATTGGTTTGAATTCTGCAATTGTTCCCCACCATCATCTTGAGGCATGATACAGGGAAGACGGGATGGATTTTTGCATTGGGTGGAAAGTCTAGCTTGTAGGCCACTTCTCCAATGCACTGAAGTATTTGATAAGGTTCGTAGAATTTTGGAGATAATTTCTGATGACCCTTGTCTTTGAGTGATGCTTGCTTGTATGGTTGCAGCCTCAAGAATACCTAATCCTCTTCTTGAAATGTGCGCTCTAAATTATGTTGGTATGCATGTTGCTTCATGTGATTCTAAGCTTGATGGAGATTATCTTTGAGACAGGCTAGCATGGTTGCACGACTCTATAGGAGTTGATCCACTGCTTGTACCTTAGATCATCCAGGGATATAAGAACTAGGTGAACGGGGAAGTTGACCTTAAACTGCTTCATATAATGTCATCTTGGTGGCGGCATGATAGTTAGTATTACACCATGATTCAACTAGAGGTAACCACTCTACCCATTGATGTTGATTTTCTGAAGTGAAGCACCTGATCTTAGTCTCCAAATATTTTTTGACTGCTTTAGTTTGTCCATTAGTTTAGGGATGATAGGAAGTACTTAGTTGGAGTTGGGTGCCTTGTAGCTTCAAAATTTCCTGCCAAAATTTACTGGTGAAGAGCGGGTCATGATGAGAGACAATGGAAATGGGCATGCCATGCAGTTTGAAGATCTAGTCCATGAAAGATTGGGCCAGCAAAGTATGGGTAATTGGGTGGGTTAGGTCGCAAAAATTAGCATACCTAGAAATTCTGTCCACAACCACCATGACGACAGACTTGTTGCTTGACTTCGGAAGACCTACAATGAAATCCATTGAAACATCCATCCAGATTGAGGCAGGGATGGGAAATGGTTATAAAGTGCCTCAAGACTTGACTGTTTCTCCTTTGTGGCACTGACACACATCACATTCAGCTACAAAATTCCGAATGTTAGTTTTTATGCCTGTCTAAAAGAAGGAACAACGAGTGTGAGCATGAGTCTTTTGAAATCCTGCATGGCTTGCAGTGGGAGATGAGTGCAACTATGCCAAAATGTGTATTTTGAGGGTGGATATCAGTGATATCACTACTCTGTCCTTGTAGTGAAGAATCTCATCCTTCCATGAGTAGCCCATTGGGAATTAGGATCTACTCACATGTTATTAATGAGTTTGGAGAGTGAAGGATATGAAAACCATTCCTTGTAGGCTTCCTCAATCCAATCTGGAATGGGAAGAGTGATTGCTAGCAGGGTGTCATCCTCCTCAAATTGGCGTGATAAAGCATCTACCACGACATTTTCACGCCATGTCTTGTAAATTATCTCATAATCACATCCCATAATTTTAGCTAGCCATTTATTTTGTTGTGGTGAGGTTAGTCATTACTCCTTAAAATATTTGAGGCTTTGATGGTCTGTGTGGATTTGGAAATGCTGCCCCAATAAGTATGGTCACCATGTATCCACTACATGTAAGATGGCCATCATCTCCTTCTCATAAGTAGATTGTCCCATCTGTTTCCCACTCAGCTGCTGGCTAGTGAAGGCCAAGGTTTGACCTTCGTGCATTAAGATAGCCCTAATACTCATACATGAGGCATCACATTCAATCACAAAAGATTTGGTTAAGTCAGGTAGTGCCAATATTGGAGTGGAACACATGGCTTGTTTGAGAGCCATAAACACCTATTCGGCTTCATCCGTCCAGAGGGATGAATTTTTCTTAAGAAGATGAGTTAGGGGTCTAGAAATGTGGCCATACTTGTGGACAAATTCGCAATAGTATCCAATGAGACCCAAGAATTCTCTCAAACTCTTCAAGGTCTTTGGTTGGGGCCAATCTTGCATTGTCTGGATCTTTTTGGGATCCACCCTGACACCATCACGCCACACAATGTGGCCCAAATATTCGAATTATTCCATGCCAAAAGAGCACTTCGACAATTTGACAAATAATTTATGCTTTCGGAGCAGTTGCAAGAGCAGGTCTACATGTTGAAGATGTTTTTCCCAGGTCAGTCTGTAGATGTCAATATCATCAAAGAAAACGAAGAAATGTTGTCTGAGATATGGTTTGAGTAGGTGATTCATGAGGCTCTGAAAAGTAGATGGGGCATTACAGAGACCAAATGGCATGACCAAGAATACATAATGACCTTCATGAGTTAGAAAGTCGTCTTGGGAATGTTTACTTCTTTCATGCATATTTGGTGAAAGCCAGAGAAAAGATCTAGCTTAGTAAAGAATTGAGCACCATTTAGTTCATCCAAAAAATCACCAACAACTAGGATAGGGAATTTATCTTTGACCGTAAGCTTGTTGAGGGCATTGAAGTCTAGAACCCTGCACCATTCCCCATATTTCTTGACCTGCATGACCACAGGTGATGAATAAGGACCATTGTCTTTCAAGAGTTCCTTGAAGATTTTTTCAATTTCATTCATTTGGGCAAAAGGGTATTTGTATGGGAACACATTCGGTGGTTATGCCCCTGGGAACAAAGTGATGTTATGATCATGCTCCCCTCTAGAGGGTGGAAGCTCGTGAGGTTTTTCAAATACCTGCAGGTGACTGTTTAAGACCGGCTACATCTGAGGATGAATATGAAGAGTAGTGGGCTCAATGGCCTGGATGGACAAAAATTGGGTGATAACTCCATGATGGCCCATTTTTAACAACTTTTCCATTCGATGCGAGCTGATGATAAAAGGAGTACCTACTTGGAGTCTGCGGAGGGTATTTGTGTGGTCATTCCGCTTAAAGCTCATATATAACTTCTAGAAATCCATTGTGATGGGGCCTAGTGTGTGGAGCCATTCAGCACCCAAGACAATGTCACAACCACCCATGTTGATGGCAAACATGTGGGTCTTTAGATGGTAATATCCCATCTAAAGTTTGATATTTTCACAGCGGCCTTCACATTTCATTGTCCCCCCATCAACAATCTAAATGTGGAAATTAGAGACTTCTCTAAAAAAAATGAACATCTTCTGCAATTCTATGATGGATAAAGTTATGTTTTCTACCACTATCAATCAATACTACAGTCGGGCAATGTTTAATAAAACCTATAATTTTGAGATTTTGGGGACAAGAAATGCCTACCAAAGCATGGAGCGAGATGACTGGTTCATCTGGTGTAGTTGGGAGCTCATTGTCCCATTGGTTGTCCCAATTTTCCTCCTTTGGTCCCTCAAAGGGTGGGGCTTCCTCAGATGAATTGTGATCAATAGCATCAATTTGAAAGATTTGGACTCGTTGCATTTATGCCCCATGGAGTATTTTTCGTCACAGTAGTAACACAATCTTTGCCTCATTCTTTCAGCCATTTCTTCGGGGGACACCTTTTGATCCTTAAGTGTTTGGGTAGTGCCCTCACCCTTTGTGGGTCATCCCTTGGCTATGAAATTTGGATGAGGTGACTGGGCCACTAAAGCACGTTCCAATTCGATAGCCTTTGTGAAAGCTTCAATCCATGTGGCTGGGTGGTGTATCTGGATATGGGCTTGGATTGCTTCTTTGAGACCACTTATAAAACATTCCATGTACAATTCATCTCCCAGACATGTTGTGTAGAAGGACAATTTATCGAAGGATGTAATATAGTCATTTATTGTCTCTGTCTGTCTAAGCTTAGTAAGATGAGCCAAAAAATTAGATTCATGGTCAAAGCGGTCACAAATGGATTTTGCAAACACCTACAAAGTAATTGTCCTTAGATAGAATTTATGATGCCACCACCACCATTGCCATCTTTCTTGGTCCAAATAAAGGCCTCCCATGTGTATTTTAGTTTTCATCATCTACGATGTGATTCAGAGAGAAATATTGTTCCATTTGTGCTACCCATATTGCCAGATTAGAGCCATCAAATTTGTACATGTCCAACTTGGGAGGTCGAGGGTGGGAATGTTGGTGATTTCCATGGAAGTGAAGATGATGGCTAGATTCTCCTTCAAGGTATTCATTAAAACACTTTGCCTTCGATTGTAACGCCGACTTGCCCTTTGTGACTATGGTTGTTAATGTCTTTAGCTGATCCATTATCCAATTCAATTTTTCTTCAATGGTGTCAATATTTTCATTGGCCATGGCTTGAGCTCTTGTTTCTACCATACACAGATCCGAGTCACTTGTCTTCACATTGAAAAAATTTGTGACCACCCGAAAATTGAAGCTGAAAAGTGAATGGTACCAGTGCAGTCATCTCGTCATCATGATTCTTATGGGCTAAGCCTCTTATAAGTGTCCCAGGAGGGTCTCACACTCGTATTTTTTTTTTTTACTCCAAACAGATTTTTACTCCTCTCTTATCAATACTAAGGTAGCCAATTGCAGAAAAGTTAATCCTGCCCACTCTCTTGCAGGAATCACCCGAGGGTATAGGAGTGACAAGGCACGTTGCACAAATTGTCAGATCTATTTGCAAAACCCTTTACTACTAAATGTGAGTCAGACTACAAGAGCAACCAAACCCAACTGCTAGATCTGAATGGTATTGTGGTGGTAGACCCTGAATTGGTGTATCTGATTGTTGCAGTAGCAACAAAACCCCAACTTCTAGATCTGACCTTGCATGGTAGATGATGGGCGATATTTAGAGAGATGAGGGAATTATGGTCTCAAGGAGTGTTAGGTGATACAAATCGCCATTTACATAAGGCTCCAACAGTAGTACTTGACCCAATCTTTCAGGGCACTAAGTAAGGAGGATCAACCATACCATTATTCATAAAACCCGACTACCCTGTCGTATAGATGAGTAATCTCCCTCAGTGCCATTCTAGGTGTACTGTAGGAGCAAGACGGATGACAGTTTATCTATGGCAAGGTTTCAGGTGAGCCTAGGGGGCTTCCGATATAGCCAGAGATTATGTGGAAGACAGTCCGTGCGTGGTTTTGTCTAATGTGCTACTACTCGAAGGGGTACCCACACGGGTTACAAGAGAGTCCGACAAGCGTGATCACCTCTTGTATTTCCTACATGGATGTCTCCCCAAATCCGCAAGGTTATTCACTCAATGATAGAAACCGTGGTTTAAAGATGTCGTAACACGTCTCTAGAAAAAAAAAACATCTACTAAAAATGGAGATACCACCGGCCCAGGAAGGCGCTCTAATACCAATTGTAATGCTCTTGACCTACAAGAAGATGCCATAATACAAAATATATGAAGAAACACAACCCAAAACACAAAACAAACTAAGAAATCACAACATTTATTTTATTATTCAGAGATGAAAGAAATGTTTACTTGCCTCTTCGAGGGGGCAACCTCCAATAGAGCAGGGCACGATTGAAAATAAGACACCACGCTCCTCAATGGGAGTCTCTATCCTTTATATAGGATTCATACATGCAATACCATGGGTCAGTACCATGGTTCTCTTAATACCATCTATCTAGTACCATGGCCCGTTTGCAACTAACTGTGGTTTGTTTCTTTAAATGTGGGTCAACCACTTACAATTATTAATATGGGCTTTATCGACTCTTTACTATCGATAACTCTGACTCGAAACTATTACATAAATAAGGGAGTTAGGCTTGGACCATAATAGCCTGGGGTTTGGTTTCTATTGTAAACTTGACCATGATTATTTTATAAAGTCTTGGAATTTAGGGAGTTTTCTTGAGTCTTGTAATTGAACATCTATTTCTAGTTACGGTTTTGTATATGGTACAACGGTCAGTTTCATCATTTTGAGTTCTGAAATATATAGGTCAAGGAAAGTGAAATGTGGCCTATTACAGGAATTTATTATGCCTATTGATATTTCAGACACGTGTATGCTTTTGAAGGACTAGAAGCTCCTTAGTGGGGAGAACTGATCCAAGTGGCTCTGGAGAGGCTAAAAAATCAAAGTCTTTGGATTTTGTTGAAACCAAGACCAGATTAAAGAGCTAATCATCTTAATTCCAATGGGGTAGACGACGCATCAATGTGCCTTTGTATGGGAAAACTATTATTAGTCAAAATTTCAAGTCAAAAGTAGTATTTTTTTTTCTAGATAAATTTGGAGGCTCGCTAAGTTTGACCCTTTCGACTAACTTGGTGGTGAAGTGAATAAATCTAGAAGACTACCAAATAAAATAAGAAGCACTCTACATTTGGTAGAACCTTCAAATATAGAAGTACTCTGTTAAGATAAGGGGAATTTATGTGATCGAGTAAGAAAGTGCCATGTGTCTAAACCATGAGGCCCCACGTGGAACTCTTTCAAATGGCCAATGAGGCCTAGATCCCAAAATTTGTGAAGAGTTCTATTTATTTTTTAAACTAATGAAAAAATGGAAAAAAATTCACTCGTAATCAAACCCCACTAAGTATAGGCCTTATATTACATATATGTATTAAATATATTGTTTGTGAGCCACCAACTGGAGGACCTGCCCAACCTCCAAACAACCACACCATATATGATGGGGCAGAGAGGGATTGAACCCACGTCAATCGGTTCGAACCGCAAATGCTAGCCCCAATTTAAAAAAAAAACGATATGATATATTATATGGTGTGCGAAAAGGTATTGAACTGATGACCATGTCCAAGTTTACTAAGTTAACATGAACACGCCTTCCAATCGCCAAATGGGCAGAAGTTTGCTTGTAATGTTGTAATTTCATATATAAACACAATTTCTCATTGCTTAAAAAAAAAAGAGTGGAAAGGCCAAGAATGAGTGTTGAGAGGAACATTGAAATGATGGATCGTCAAAATAGGAAGTAGAAACCATGAACCAGAGTCTAAAACTTGCACTTGTGGAACCATGAGTGTTGAACCATAATGTTGAAGAATCTTTTAGATTCCTTGGAGAGAAAATTTTGGAAGTATGGAAATGGGGTCAAATTTATACTTAGATTTCACAAAATTTCATAAGGATCACGATGGTGTATTCACTTTCAACATTTTCATAGCTAATTTTCTGGAGGAAGAACGTTGAGTGTCAAACTTTGAGGGTGGAACTTTGAAGCAAGAATCTATGAGGAATCTCTTATATTCCCTCGATGCTGAGAATTGGTAGTTTCAAAATGGGGTCAAATTTATATTCAGATTTCAGAATTTTTCACAAGGATTGCGATGGCATAGTCCATTTTGGCATTTGAGTAGCTAATTTTAAGGCCATTTTCGGATTGGGAGGTTAATGAAACATTGGCGACTTTGCGTGTTTTTGTTTTGGTGAAAGGATGGTTGTATGATGAAGGTTCCCGTGATCTCTGTATGCTATAGTAGGTTAGTGAGATCTGAATATTTGTAGGAAATTCATACTTTTAGCCATTGCATGAAAATTGAGATTGTACAATAATGAGAGAAGGCCATGTTGACACTTTTCATAAAGTTTTCATTTTTACACTTGTTGTTCTTACAATTTTGAGACAAATATGATGATAATGAGTATGATTTGAATCTAATTAGCAGATTCAAGAGGAATTGTTTCCACTTATGTCAGAGTGTCCATTTATGCCACTTTTATGAGAAGTCATTTTTTTTGCCTCGTTGAAGGAGAAGTCCTTGTGGGTGTGAGTTATTTGTAGGAGAATGTATCTTTGTAGGAGAGACATAAACACTCAATATGAGAGATCTATCATTGTGTTAACGAAGAACTTCCATGTACTCATTATATTTTTCTGAGACTAATGAGGCGACATAAACACTATTGACCCAGGGCCTGAAGACATAGTCCATACTAGACGAAATTCATTATCATGTGTTGTGTTATTATTTCTTCTTGTTTATTTTTTTATTTATTATGGTTTATGGATTGGTGAATTATTGTTAAGAGTATGTAGTTTCTCGTGATTCACATGAAACTTTAAGTGTCAGCAAAATAACTTGCAATATAAGACTTTTGTTTAAGAAAGTATTCAATTTGTTTTTTGGATCAAGTAGTATCAGAGTGGTCTTACCATATTTCTAGGGATTATGAATTTCATCATGGGAAATGGATTAAATAAAGAAAGACTTCAAGAGTTGGAAGAGATTAACCTTTTCATTCAAGCATAAAATGAAAATCTTAGAAGGTTTGTACAAAATGCAAATGAAGGGAAGAAAAACTTGAGGCTCTTGTTAGAGCAAGTTGTGGAGAAACAAATGGGAGAGTGTTCCACTCCAAAAGGAGACTTGGCCAAAGAAGATTACCAAGTATCACCAAAAACATTGAAGGTAAAATAAACTCCTTCTTTTCATGATGTTCTTTATATAGGGAGCATTGACATATCTATTTCGGGAACTAGCATGAGACTCCTCACCAAGATGGGGTATAAAGGAGGAGGACTTGGTATTAATGGCAAAGGAATTACACAAAAATTAGAGGTTTTAAGAAGGCCTCAATTTGTAGGATTGGTTTACATTGAAGGAGATTGTTTGAAGACAATAGAAGCGATGGATTTCTCAAACAAAGAGTCCAATCAATTGCCATAAATAGTTAGGAAAGAGAATGGTGAATCACTTTCTGAGAACGATGCCTCCAATAAGAGGTCTAGGAAAAGGACAATATCCAAATATTCTTCTATGGATTTTAGAAGGAAAAATTATTAAAGGTGTGATCCATGCATGTATTCTAGCGTTCCATTCCATTATGAGAAAAGGAAAATTTTATGGCATAGAAAACCATGTACATTTAGTGGATTGCATAATCATGTTGCCTCCAAGTGTTAAAAAATAATGGAAATGAGGAAGAAGCCAAGACATGAAGACCATTCTCCACATTAGGGGAAAACAAAGGTCAGGAAGTTTGGGAAAGAAAAAAAAATTCCAGCCGTTGCTACAAGGGTGAACATAAAATATATACATGTTGGAAGGTCCATCCATAGTAATGACCATGGAAGGACATGAAGTGTGAGAAAGAACCTATGAAGGAACTAACAATTGAAGTTATTCAACACGAGAATCAACTACAAGATGAAGACACATTAACTTTGTTGCGTAAGAGAAGGGTAGCATTTTTAAGTAGTTAAGCAAGGCCACATTTGTCAATCAAATGTTGTGGTTGTTTATAAATGTGATAGATGTATAACATCACTTGTGTTCAAAACATAGTGATATTTTAACATTTTAGCTAAATGGCTTAGGGTTTTGTTTTTGTTATAAACTTGATCATGAGAGTGTTATAAACTCTTGACAAGTATGGAGCTTGCAGGAGTCTTATTAGGGTCTCCTCAATGGACATGTACTAGAAGCTACATGTTTGAGTATAGTATAGGTGTTAGTTTCATCATTCTGACTTATGAAACACATAAGTGGAGGAAAGCGAAAGGTGGCCTATTCGAGGCATATGTTATGTAGATCGATATTGCAGACTTGTTTATTCTTTTAGAGGACCAAAAGCTCCTTAGTGGGGAGGAAAGATCTAGGTGGCTCTAGAGAGGCTACAAACTAAAACTCTTTGGATTCCACTGAAATGTGGACTAGATCGAAGAGCTCGTCATCCTATTCCAACACCACATATGGCGCCTCAATCCAAATTCATATGCACAACTTATTGTTAGTCAAACTTTCCTCTAAAAGAAAATAATTTGTTGCTAGATAAATTTGGAGGCTTAGTCGATTTCGTATTTCATACAAATTTGGTGACAACCTAAGTAAATCTAGTGGACCACCAGATAAACTTAGCGACACTCTACATTTGGCGGAACTGCCAAATCTGGTGGGACTTAGCTAAGTCTGCGGGTAGTTGTGTGGCCCAATAAGAATGCACCACATGGCCCAATTAGGAGGTGAAACATGGCACCCTAAGAAACCTCCAATGAGGCCTAGATTTGGAAATTTGCGATGGGTTTTGTTTATTGTTAAAAATAATGAAAAACAAATAGAAAAAAATTGCCGAGAGATCAAACCTTGCTAAAGTGGGTCATTATATAGATATATATCGATATATATATATATATATATATATATATATATATATATATATATATATATATATATATATATATATATATATATATATATATATATATATATAGACACACACACACACACATATGGTATGTGGTCTACTAATCGGTGGACACCCAACCTCCAAACAACCACACCATATAAGCTGGGACTAATAGAAAATGAAGTCGCACTGATGAGATTGGCCTGTCAAGAATGGCCCCAATTTTAAACAAAACAAAAATGATATATTATATGGGACGTGGGTCAGTATTGAACCTAGGACCATCGCCACGTCCAATGAATTAACATGAGCATGCCTGCCAACTTCCCAACGAGCGGAACTCTTTTTGTAAGACCACCATTACATATTTAAACTTAATTTCTCATTGCATCTAAACATATACATGAGGCTGAGAATGAGTTTCATTCAAAATGTTGAAATTTCCTAAACTCGACACATGATATTGAAGCCATGAACCCAAGTTGGAACCCTAAACCTATGGAATCTTGAGCGTGGAACCATGAAATAGATGAATATTTAATGAATCTTTTAGATTCTCTGGAGGCTTGAATTTGAGAGTACGGGAATGGGGTCAACTTATGCTCAAATTTCACATTTTTTTGCAATTGTGATGGCATATTCCATTTTTTCATTTGAGTGGCCAATTTTTAGGCCATTGTGAGATTGGGAGTTATAATGATGCACTTGACCACTTGTTTATTTATTTTTTGGTTAAATGATGGATGTATGTTTTGTAACAACACTAGGTTAAAATTTCATTTAATAATAGTTAATAAAGGTAAGATAATACCATAGGCAAGGGACACTTATTCGAACTTGAATGTCATGGAAAATATCCTATTGGGCTTCACTAGTTGTATTTTATGGCTAAGGGGAAATTGGAAAAATAAATTGCTAAGGGTTTGCAAAGGAAAATAATGTAGTTTTGGCACATCATTTATGAAAATAATGGAAATTAGGAGAAAGGCAATGTGAAAGGTCACATGTTGCATGTGAGGAGGAAACTAAAGGAAAATAGAGGAAATTGAAGAAAATAGAGGCATCAATGATAAAAATGATTATGAGGATCATTGTGTACCCATTTGTCTATTCAGTGTTAAAATTTGTCTCAAAGAGGAGAAAGCGCTAAGAGGGGAAATAGATGTAGAAACCAAGGAAAGGAAAAGAAAAGCAAGGAAAGGAAAGGAAAAGGAAAGAAGGAAGGGGAAAGAAAAGGAAGGAAAGGATAAAGTAGCTTCAACGGGAATACTTCTAGTTAATAAATTGCATATGTGATTTCCTAGTTGGTTTTGACGTGCATGGTATGTGAATGTTGGTATATGGTTGTTTTGTTGTCATTGTCATGGATTTTTTTAGGATTCGATAGTGGATTTTAGCCTGGCATTTCCATTTCTCTATATCCATGGTGTGATAGAAATGTTGTTTGTTTGAGCTCTAGATCTTCAAATGGTTTTTGAATCCAAGGTGAGGTGGTCTCAGGAAAATTCCAAAAATCTTAGGAATCCCTTGACTGGTAATGTTGGGATACACGATAAAGGCTAAGGGTGGAGAGAGAAATTTCCTTAAGGATGGTGAATAAATTCTAAGGCATCTAATCTCTGTTTGGTTATGTGATCCCGGGACCAGTTTAGGTGAGATCACGGTATGATGAGGATGGTAGTGGTTTAACTTCTGGATTCCCTTGGTTTTTTGTTGTTGGTTTATGACATGATATCCCAAATTCATGCTTGGAATATGGAACGAGTGTGATTGGATGAAAGAAAGAGTTGGTTCAACCAATCTATGGTCGAGTGGTACGTGGAAGTCCCAAACCTGGTTGGTAATTGCTTATGGTTAATAAAATCTAAGTTTATATTTATTCTGGTAAGGAAATGTACTGGTTATTATTTGGCTTTAATGGATGTTCTCTTATGGTTATTTATCTCGTTATATGTTGGTAATAAGGATGGTTATATGAGAGTTCTGAGTAATTGTCTATTTTCATGTATTTACTTGTAACTAAATGAATAATGAATGAAATACCTAATTGGTGTTATAACAACTAATTCGAGAAGGCAATGACCCTTCCTATTAAACCTCAGATAATTTTTCAATCCTTTACGTTCATAATTGAATTCATGACCTGTAAGTTGCATATTCATCATGTTTTTTTTGGAATGAATGTCATGGTTGGTCTTGGTTAGGTCAATTCCTTGTTTAATATTTGGGTTAGAGGGTTTGTATTGGTGTCATTTATTGTATTTGAAAGTATCATCAAGTTCTGGTAATGGTTTGGAGAAGGTACAGAAAGAGGACAGACTATAGTTTTCTTGTATATATTTTTTAGAGCCAAATTTCGAAATAGTGACTCGTGGCATGTCATACAAGTTCGCTCTACTGAACTAGTCTATAATCAGGTCACTGTGGGAGATTTTGCATAACTCTTCCGTGGAGAATCCAATTTGGATCAGACTGGTGGCATTGGAAAGAGGACACAAAGGGATATCATAGGTTGCAATTTCAGAAACTAGATGATTCAAAATTACAGAGATACATTAGATTCAATATCACGCTCCTACAAAGTGAAAAACGGTGTTTAGTTTTTTTAAATTTTTGCATAAGCTTAGTTTGAAAAAATAGTTTGAAGGAATTCAAAGGGCATAGTAAAGCATTATTATCGGTAATTGATGCCTTGAGGGAAGAAAATGAAAAAACCTAGTAGGAAACCTAAAATCTCTAGCATGAATCATGAAGAAGAGGAAGAAATGCTACATGATATATCAAAATTATGAGACCAAGTGCAACAAGTGTCACTTGCACAAAAAGAAACAGAATCTAAGATGGATGGTTTAAATAAATATGTAGAAGCTAAGATGGATGGTTTAAAGAAAGTCGTAGAAGCTAAGATGGATTTTTTAAAGACAAGCTTGGAAGATTTGAAGACATGCATGGAAGATTTGAAGACATATTTGACAAAATTTATACAAGAAATGCTTACTAATGGTGAAAGGGTAGTAAAGGAAACTCATGATGAGAACAAAAGAGATGTTAATCATGGTTTCATAGACTCTAATTTTGGATCGAAGACCCACCATATTCCAAAAATCGGTATGAGGAAGTTTGATGGCAAGGATCACACAACATGGATATTACAGATGGAGAAATTTTTTGATCTCAATAATGTGCAAAACACACAAAAGGTAGATATTGCAACTTTATATTTGGAACCAAATCAGTGTGTATGGTATCATTGGCTTTGCTCTTGTAAAAAAATTATCACTTGGCCAATTTTTATGGAAGAATTGACAGCACTTTATGAGGATACAGAAAGGAACACTTTTTTTAGCCAATTTATAAGTCTCAAAAAAAGGGTTCAATAATGGAGCACATTGAGGAGTTCCAAAAATTGAACATAAGGGTAAAAAATATTCCAGAGGATCATAGGATTGATGTGTTCATAGGTAATTTAAAGGATAATATCCAACATGATTTTCGCCTTTGGGAACCTGATTCATTAGAGAAGGCATTCAGGTTAGCAAGAAAAATGGAAAGCAAAATTATGGAAACCAGGAAGCATACCACTCACAACTATAAAGATGGAAGTGTTGTTGCCCCTAGTCTTCCACAACCTATAAGGTTGACACCACAACAATTGGAAGAAAAAAGAGAAAAAGGAATTTGTTACAGTTGTGATAGCAAATACACTAAAGGTCATAAGTGTGTCGAGAAGAAATTTTTCTACATAGATTGTGAAGAGGAAGAAGAAAAGGAGAAAGAAAGGTCAAAAGAAGAGGATATACTCCAGGAACAAAGCCTAGATAAAGAAGAAATGAATCCGACCATATCTTGTAATGCATTGTCGGGAATTACCACTCCTTAAACCATCAAGATAGAAGGACAAATCAAGAAGAAAAAGGTAAGAGTGTTGATTGATTTAGGAAGTACCCACAATTTTATTCATTGTAAGGTAGCAAAAGAATTGAATTTCTTCTTATATCCAGCACCAGAGTGTCAAGTGATGGTTGAAAATGGAGGAACAATAAATTGCTCTGGAAAGTGCCATAATATCAAGCTATCCATGGGAGAATATGTATTGACTAACCCAATGCTTTCCATTCCAATGGGAGGTGCTAATGTTGTATTAAGAGTCTAATGGCTACAATCCTTGGGTACAATATCTTTTAATTTTCAGGAACTTTTCATGAAATTTTATGTGGAAGGAAAGGAAGTTGAACTAAGGGGTATTGAAGGGAAACCGAGAAATATAATCAGCTCTAACGGTATGATAAAGCTTCTAAAAAAGGAACAAAGAGGTGTAATTGCACAAATATGTTCGCTAGATGTTTCCACATCAGAATCACATATTTCTCCACATCTCAAAAAATTCTTGGACAATCATTCCAAGGTATTTGAGACTCCCAAAGGTCTCCCGCCTATTCATGATCATGATCATGCTATTCATTTTATTCCAGGAAGTTTTCCTCCAAACATCAGGAAGTACATATATCCCTATGCCCAAAAGAGCGAAATTGAACATATGGTTGCAGAAATTCTAGCGGTGGGTATAATTCAACCTAGTCAAAGTTCTTTCTCTGCTCCAGTAGTATTGGTGCAGAAGAAGGATGGATCATGGCGCATGTGTCCAGATTATAGGGAGCTCAACAAGCTCACTATTAAAGATAAGTTTCCCATTCCTATCATTGATGAATTACTGGATGAATTGCATGGATCAATTTACTTCACCAAGTTGGATCTTCATTCAGGATATCATCAAATTAGAATGAAGACTGAAGACATTCCAAAAACAACATTTAGAACTCATGAGGGTCTTGGAAGGATCATGTTGAACATGTTGACAGGGTGCTACAACGATTGGAGGAGCAACAATTATATGGCAAAAGATCCAAATGTTTCTTTGGAGTAAAAGAGGTGGAATATCTGGGTCATATTGTATCTCAGGAAGGCGTTAAGGTAGACCATAGCAAAATTCAAGCCATTAAGGAATGGAAAATCTCCCCGTCCATAAAGGATCTGCGAGGATTTATCGCATTGACAGGGTATTATTGCAAGTTTGTTAAGAATTATGGGAGAATAGTGGCACCTCTAACAACATTGTTGAAGAAATATGCATTTTCATGGACTCCAGAAGAAAAAAAGGCCTTCGAACATCTTAAAGAGGCAATGTGCCAAGCATCGGTCTTAGCTACACTAGACTTCACAAAAACCTTTATTGTGGAATTTGATGCTTAAGGAAATGGAATTGGTGCTATTTTAATGCAATATGAAAGACCCATTGCTTTTGAAAGTCGTCCAATCAAGGGAAAGTTTTTACACAAAGCTATTTATGAGAAGGAAATGTTGGCAATATTACATGCACTTAAGAAATGGCGACCCTACCTAATGGGAAGACACTTCAAGGTAAAAACGGATCATGATAGTCTTAAATACTTTTTATAACAATGATTATCCTCTAAAGAGCAACAAAAGTGGGTCACAAAGATGTTGGGTTATGACTTTGAAATCATCTACAAAAAAGGGAAGCAAAATGTGGTGGCAGATGCACTCTTAGGAATGGATGAGGATGTGGAAGCATTTTTGTGCACCATTTCTATTATCCAACCCGATTGGATAAACGAACCAATGGAGGAATGGAAGAATGATGAAGAAGTGTGGGCACTTATTCGAAAGTTACAACAAGATTCTAGTACATCTGATACATTTAGTTGGCAAAATGATTCATTATGGTACAAATATCGCTTATACCTCTGTAAGAATTCCCAACTCAAAAAAAATATTCCTATGGAATTGCACACTTCTCCCTCAGCAGGGCACTCAGGATTTTAAAAACTTACCATAGGGTTAACAAGGAATCTTTTTGGGATGGTCGTAAATCGGATATTCAAAACTTTGTGGCGGAAGGTTTGGTTTGCCAACAAAATAAAGTTGAAACAATTAAGACCCCAGGTCTATTACAATGTTTATCCATTCCAAGCCAACGTTGGGAGGAGGCTTCAATGGATTTTATCACAGGTTTACCCAATTCTGAGGGAAAGAATGTCATCATGGTGGTAGTTGACAAACTTACCAAGTATTCACACTTTTTTGCATTATCACAGCCATTTAAAGCCAGTACAATTTCTACTGCATTTATGGAAACAATTTGAAAGCTACATGGAAATCCAAAGATTATTGTAAGTGACAGAGATCCCATCTTCACTAGAAATTTTTGGACAAAATTATTTTCTTGTCTTGGTACTTAGTTATCTCATATCTCATATTATCATCCTCAATATGATGGGAAAACTAAGATAGTAAACAAATGTCTGGAAGGTATCTTCATTGCTTTTTTTCTGATAAGAAGACACAATGGGTCAAATGGTTGCCTCTAGCTGAATGTTGGTATAACACATCCTTCCATACAACAACAAAAATGAACCCATTTATGGCACTTAATGGATATCAGCCACCATCCATCACATCATATTTAAGAGAAAAATCCAAGGTTCAAGCAGTGGAACATCACATCGAACATCAACAACAAGTCCTCCTACTCTTAAAGGATAACCTCGTGTTGGCATAGAATAGAATGAAACAACAGGCAGATCAACATTGAAGTGAAAGAAGTTTTGATGTAGGTGATTGGGTATTCCTACGACTACAACGATATAATCAAATGTCCCTGAAAGCAAGCTAAGAAGGATAATCAATTATCACCAAAGTATTATGGTCTGTATAAGGTGTTGCAAAAGATTGGTACTATGGCATACAAATTGGAGCTTCCTGCAGCTTCTCGATTGCACCCAGTTTTCCATGTTTCATGTTTAAAGAAGGTTATCGGCGAAAAACTCCCAGTTCAAACAATATTTCCAGAACTTGACGAGGAAGGAAAAATTATATTGGAACCAGAAGCAGTCACAGAGGCAAGAACTAGACAACTACGAAATCGATCAATTTCAGAGTATCTCATCAAGTGGAAGAACTCATCCGCTGAAGATTCCACATGGGAGGATGCGAATTTTATACAGAAGCATCCAAAACTACTCAAGCATTGAGGACAACACTTTTTTGAAGGAGAGGGGCATGTTAGATCCCTATAATACTAGTGATTACCCCATTACTATTGTAGTTGTATCCCTTATTAATATTTTTGTGCCCCTATTGTCTCCATATTGTTATTATTGTGCCCCATAGAAACCCTCTATTGTTATTTTTGTGGCTTTATATTATTATTGTTAGGTCGGCTCGGTTATATTGTGACTCCTTAGACTCCTATATATAGAAAGGAGGTTTTGTCATTTGTATCATCCAAGAATTGTTCATTTATGTAATGTAAAGGAGGTTGCCCCCTCGAAGAAGCTGAATTCTAAGGCGTTGATCTATATTTTCTATATTTTTCTTGAGCTGGTTTCATAACACTATCCTTGAAAAAGTGGCTTAAATCATGTAGTTTCTAGAACAAAATTGGATAAAAACAATTGTAGTCTCTTCCTTGAAAGAATTGTAGGAGCGAATGGAGGGTTCTAGTCACATGTATTCCTTTTCATGGTAGAAACTAGAGGTTTAATATATTTAAAGTCTAGGTTAACTCATGGGTTGGGCACTTGGAGTGTTGTATTAGCTCCTTGAGGTCCTATAGGATCCGAAGGAGGTTTGTATGATGTTGCTTTGTCGACTCCATTTCCTTAAGGTCATATAGGACGTCAAGTCTTATCATAGTGACCCTCAACTCATGTTTACCCTAGGTGTTATCACCAAAATAGGGGTTTACATTATTCTTTGTCATGGTCTTAGATAAGTGTCAAGTCACCATATGTGTCAATGAGTAGGTGATAGGTTAGGAGTCGCAAAGTTTTCATTTTTCATATCCAAATAAAGTCTGACATCCTTTTTCCATGTTTCATAAGTCTTACATTCTTTTTAGAAAGTCATAGCTTAAGCCATTTTGAAATTTTTTGGAATTAGCCCCGAAACCATGTTTCCATAGTGCAGACATTGTAAAATATCTGTTATGCATTACGAAAACACTACTGTTTTCGTAGTGCTTTTCCCTGCGCACTACGAAATAGCGAATTCATGGAACAGTCTTGTCAAACATCAATCCATTAGCATTCCATTAAAATTTTCATTATTAGGTGTCAGATAGGATTCAGTTCTTAAGCATGTCGGCATCCAAACTCATCATTTCAAATTTAGGGCTCATTATGAAAGAAATTTTAAAATTCAAAAGGGTTGGCTAGTCCCATCATTTTAGTTTGCATGAAAACCCTCAAACGGAATTGTTTTTGAATAGTTTTGAATAGCAAGCTTTGGTAATCTTCCGCCAAGGTTTTCCTCATCCATAATTCGAGTGAGGCTGACCACCATTGCCAAGCAAGGTTGATCAATAGTATTTCAAGCTAGGCTTGTTTTGTTACAAGAATTCAGAAGGAAAGATGAAAGAGGAGAAGAAACGTCACAGGTCTGGCCATTGTTTAAGAACAGAGCCTGAAAGCACCGAGGTCATAGTCAGAGACAAATCAGTTGTAGAAGCTTTCAAGAAAGTAGGATGTTGGAAATTTTGTAAGAAATTGTAGGGAGGACATACTTAGGTGACAAAGGAGTTTGCACTCCATTTCACTGGCTCAAGCACAAAGGTTCGAATGCTGAACTTGCAAATTTCTCTAGAGGTCATAGCTTTGGTGACAGAAATTCCTAAGGGGCAAGATACATGGTTCAAAAACTTCATATTCGACATGGAGCCATATAAGATGTTTATAAAGCCAGAGTTTGTATAAACTAACTTAACCAAGAAAATTCCCAGAGACTACATCAAGGATAGCTATGCCAACTTGCTCTTCAACATTCAATGTTATTTTACCTGTGAAGGCAGAAATCAAAAGGTTTATTCATATCATTTCAAACTTTTATTACATTTTACTGGTATGATTTATTTAGATTTGCCCTACTTCTTATTTCGAAGTGTAGCTAAGATGGAAGATAAAGTACAGTTGAAATCTCAAGGATGTGAAACTTCCCTGTTCCATCATGTTCTAATTAAACTAATAGTTCTACATGAACTCAAAAGGATCAACAAAGCATGGTCTTCATTTTTTTTTATGTGACTTTGGAGCAGAAATACAAGGTGTAGACATTAGACCTAGGGTTAAAGGAACTCCATCTGCAAAAACCAACAAGTCTATAATGTCTAGGGAAAAGGGGTATATTAAGTTGAAACCTAGGAAGTAGGTGAAAGAGAAAGTAAGCAAAGCACCAGTAGTCATTCTTGAAACTCCTAAATCTACAAAAGAAAAGATATCTAAGGTTAAAGGAATGACAAAGAACAGTCAACCAACAAACTAGTTCAAAAGAGATTGACCTGAAGTCAAATTTCAAAGGAGAAAGGAAAAACAATGATCTTGGGAGAAAGTTCAAGCTTGAAGGGTGATTTAAATGATATTTTGAAAGCCATTGATATTGCAGAGTCCCCTTGGTGCAAGCAGATGAAATAAAATTTGATCAAGGAAAGTCGAAGAAAATGAAACCCTCCAAGAAATTGGAATTTGAGGATGATGTTACAACATTTGTTTTCAAACCCAGAAAACCGTTAACCAGGCAATCCAAGAAAATGAAAGAGTCTAATATTGAGCAGGGGAGAACAGAGGAAGCATTTGTTGTTCAAGAAGAGATGATAGACTTTCTGTCTCCAAGACCTGAAGGTGACAAAAACACAGTTCCTGTCACTCAAATAGAAAAATCCAGTTACAAGGTTATGGAAGAAAGGTTAAAAGCTGCTAACAATGAAATTGCTAGATTAAGAGTGAGGGCAAGAGGGAATTCTGTTGAAAGGGTAGATTTCAAAAGGATGAAGGCTCTCTGGGAAGCTGAAAAGGGGTCCAAACCAGAAATAGTAAACAATGAAACTCAGTACTTTACCTGGACTGTTCCTACAATCAAAGAAGCCAATTTTTTAAGGAGGATTAATGCTCAGCTAAGAGCTACAAACAGGGGATTGAACAGACAAATTGAAGACCTAGAAATACGACTAACCAAATCTGGAAAAGGTTCTACAACAATAATGAATCAGGTTGTTGAAAAAGGGTAGTGAAGGAGATATATTAAAACAGTTTTGGCACACTGTGAAGAAGAACATCTTATAAGGGTAAGTGGTTTTGATTTTTGGTTAAATCATATCAGTCTTCATCGAATTTTGAAAAACTCGCAAACTATAGATTTTTGAAGGTCGTGTTGAAAAAGAGCACACACAACAGTTTTGTAGCACGCTATGAAACTGCTGAAGATGATCATTTAGCACTTATGGATGCTTTACTGAGGTAAGGTCTGATTAGTTCCAAATTTTGAAGTTGCTGGTAGGCATGGGATCATATAGTTTTCAGGTGGCAGTGGTGTAGAAACCAAACTTCCAAGAATTATTTCATAAGTGATGTAAAGGTTGTGCTACGAAAATATAGTATTTTTGGAGCACAGTCATGTTTCATCCTTTCCTCCATATTTTCGAGTTTCATTTTTTTCACAGTTGGCAAATGAAGTTTTTATGGATTATTAATGCATACCACATGTACACCAGCAAAAATATTTGAAGATAAGCGTTAAGGATTAAGGGCCTTAAAAGGAGGAACTCTGCCTCCTAGTTTTCAGGACAGTTAGGTCATGACTCAGCAGGTTTTGCAACAACACTATGGACATCATCAAGCTCAAATACATGGTTGGCAGCTGATTAAAGATTGTATTGAAGACATAGATAAGGTTGTTGGAAACATGTTTTAGGATTTTCACTCTTATTTGTATTAGGACTCTTAAAGACAACTAGTTTTCAAGTTGTAATTAAGTAGTTTGTTTTATGAAAAGATGGGTGTCAAAGTTAGGAATTCAAATTCCCCTAAACATGGATCATAGTATCCAAGATTCTAGAACTCCATATAAAGCTTGAGAATCAAATTCCTCAGGGTTGGTAATTTTTCATTAGCAAAAGAAAGTTGTGGTATTGTAAGAAACTATGGTTTTTCATACTTAATACAGAGATCATTTTGACTACTCAAGATTCACAAGGAGTTTATGTGTTTGATGTTCTTATGGCCTTGTTCAATTACTTATTTGCAGTGGTATGAGCTTGTGATACTTATAATTCATTGGAAAATGCTCTAACTTCCTTCACATGCTTGTAAACTATGTTGATTCATTGTGTTACTGTTTTATTTATAAACCTAAACTCTAAGTGCCTTGACTTCCATGTTTTGCTGATCATGTTGTTTTGTTGAAGACTATCTTGACTCCATAGCCCAATAGATGTTTGCTAATCTTTGATTCAACCAGTTATACATTTGTCCATTTTGTTCCTAGAGTTAGCCATCTAATCATTAATAAAAAATCTTAAACCTATTGAGAGAGACCTCTCAGGTTGAGGAGGCTAAGCCTCAACCAAAAGATTGGTTTGAAAGAGTTACTCAGAGTCTACTTGATCAGCACCGTATCAAGGTCATATTTTGTGACAACACTGGGAAAGCAATTGAATGTGGGTAAATGTGGGAGGAGGTGGTTACAAGGTGGTGTGAGAGCGGGAGCATGGTTCAAAAGTTGGGCTCGATGGGCTAGATGCATGTTGTTATCCATGCATTTTCATGCTTAAATCTATCGTGCATTAGGTCATTGCATGTAGTTTATGTGATAATGATTCCATTGGTATGTTATGAGACTAACATTTTTTGAGATACAAAAAGAGATGCAGATCATTAGAGAAAGGTTGGAGAACTATACTTTGGGGTAAGAAAATACTGACATATAGGTATTGTATGTTTGGCATGCATGTATGTTGGTTAATGATTGTTGTAATAATTACAGTATTTCACATGTATGTGAGTCTATGGTTATTTCATTTTTCTGTATGATAGATGTTAGAAATCAGTGTAATCATATGTACCTGTGTCAGTTATTGATGAAGGATAATAGCTTCTTGTTATATGTCGTATACATGATGGTTGTGGTAAAATTTCTTAGGATCTTGATATTATATGTATCATGCTAAGTTGGATTTGCCTATGTGGATGGTTAGGGTTATGAGATTCAGGTATGAGTTGATATGCTTGTGATAGTGTGTTATAATAATCTAGACTGAGTGTGCATATATGATTATTATGCATGAGTGACAATTGTTTATGATTTTATGATGTGAACATGTTAGCTAGTTACTGTTATGGATATCGTGGCCTTATTTATGTTTGAGTTCATATGTTGTGAATTTATATTGTGCTAATCTAGATTGATTGTGCAAACAAGATAGTCTCCCTTGACATACATTGAGGTATGAGTTTGATTATATCTTCTATTTGGTGTTTGAGTTTTTGATTAAGTCGCCTATTTGGTATGGGGTTTCTTATGTCATCTATTTGGTGCTTGAGTGTTTGGTGTCCATTATGTTATTTATCTGTTGATTGAATGTTTATCTAGTTGCATGATATGAGTTTGTATCTATAATATTACATGAAGTAATGATCTTGTTTGAGATGTTTGCATTGACACATATGTTTAGAGAACAATTGATATGTACTTGAGTGTAAGTAGGTGATATTTGTAGCATGATGTATTATGACTAAAGAATGTGTTTATTACATGGTTATTAGACTTGATAAAGGTTGATTTCAAATTAATAGATATGATGTCTTGAACTTTGGAACATGTGGTTGACATCTGTGTTCAATTACAAGGAAACATGCTTGGCACAACAAGGTAAGCTAACTAGTATATTGTTATATCTATTTATACACTGATAGTTATGTGTTTATGGCAGTAAGATACAAAAAATTGCATGACAAAGAGACTACCATGCAATCTTGGAGAAGTCTTAGGTTGAGCTTTCCTACAAAAGTATTAGGAATCCATGGGGATTGAGTCATGGTGTTCATTTCCAGTCTTGCGCTTTTGGTCTTTAGAGAATTTTTTTCTTGATTTCAGATTTGTTTATGTCTAGTGTATGGCCATACAACTTTGTTTCTGGTGTCATATTGCTATATGTTTTCATGGGTTTCATCTTGATTTTTGTTTTCTCCTTTTATGTTTTGAGGGTCTTGGGATTAGTTGGGGAAGGATGGAAGTAAACAGAATTAGGGAAGAGTTCATTGGATTCGAATAGGTGATATAAGACCTAGATGAAGCTTGATGCATGTATAAGGGTATCTAAGGGAAATATTATGACACCAATTGGATTGCTAGGGTCGATTTGGGTAAATGGGCAGTGGTAGGATAATCATGAGAAAGGTAACATGAAAGGTAAGGTAAATGGATTCAAGGTTTCAAATGACTTAGATATATTGGGAAATATTGTTCTCAATGTTGTCACTGGAAAATTTTAGGGCTAATATTTGTAGATGGGCTAATTTTCCATGATTTATCCAAAAAAAAGATTCGAAATTTTCCATTTTTTTTTAAATGATTCATCCAAATTTGATAGTATAAAATTATTTTACCCTAAAATCACCAAAATATATAGATTCTTCATATAAAATCATTATAAATTCTAATATTTTTACAAATATATCAATAAACATTGTATACATTGCATCTTTGACAAAGTCAAATACACAAAAGTTTCTAAATTTTAAAATAAATTATGATCCTTAAAGTCTTCCGTACTGTTGTGCATGCATTGCACAAATAAAGGGAGTTCTCTAAACCTAGATTCTACAATATTGGGTAAGATTGTTATGGATAAGATTATGATTGATGGTTATATATGCAGATATGTATGTATGTATGTATGTATTCATGTATGTCGTTGTCTAACACGGTCATTATAGATCATTATTGTTTATGCTAGTGTTTATCTATATGTGTGTGTGTGTGTGTCATTGTCTCACAACGTTGTCAAGGATCATTCTTGTGCAGGAATGATTGTTTATGCAGGTGAATGGCATGAAGAGCTTCATGTTTTATGAGAAATAAAGTCAGAAGAGTATTCGTGACAGATTAATGAGGTTAGTATCATATGGATTTGAATTGATATTATGTGATTATACTTAATGTTTATGCTTATGGTATGGACAAGTAATTTTGAGGGATACATCAACATAATGAAAGCAGTATGATGTGGAACATTCTGAGAAAAGCATGGATAAGACGCTAGAGGCAAGGTGTTAGGATATTCCAACACATAGGATATAGTTAAGTTCAACTTGGTCTAGTATAGAGTTAGGCTAGAGTTAGGTAAAGTGTGTTTCTTTACCGTTGTACATTTTGTAACTTACAATCCGACGGTCATGATATGTAGTGATCTGACGGTTCACTCTCACCTCGGTATTACCGACACTTGATCCGTGGCTTGACACCCGATTGGTCCATGAGTTCTATTTAAAGCGCATGGAGGGTCATTGTTCGGGTAATCCGTGCATGAGAGAAGCTTATGTAAATTTTCATTCTTTGATTAATAAATTGCCTGTAGTACCCACGTTGGGACAGGCCATGGACTGTTTCCCTCCTTGCACTTTGAGGGTTTTAACCACGTCAAAAATACTGGTGTATTGATTTGAGATCTGGTTGTGAGCGGTGTCCTTTTGGTATTCTTTCTGAGGAACTTACCCTGTAAATTCCTACATGGTATCGGAGCTATTTGAGGGCCGCGTCCGTTGGTGATCCAAATCTGAAGCTGGTAGAACTGCATGTGGCTGTCGTTTCCTAGATCTGCTATTTCTGACTGCTTTCGGGCCGAGAGGACTGCTCTGTTGCATTCGGAGCATCTGTTCCAGTGAGGAACCCCTTTCGTTTCACGCGAAAAGGTTTCCGGTAGCCCTAGCTGCGTCATTTTTCAGATCGGGAGGTATATAGTGTTTTTTTTTGCAGTTTACTGTTATTTTCTCTCTGCTTATTTCGGTCTCAGTTTATTTAGCCTTTTTTTTAACCGGATCTATACCTTTCATTTCTGCGTATGCTCTTTGCCCTGCGACTCTGTACGATCTGGGCAAATCAGAAACAGAAAGGAAGGATTTTTCTCATGCGTATGCTCTTTTCCCTGCACCTTAGTGTGATCTCGGAAAATCAGAAACATTGAGAAAAATATTTAGTTTTTCAGCTAAAGCTAACCTTGAGATTTTTTTTAAAATTTTCTAGTTTTTTTGCTAAAGCTAACTTCGAGCCGCAAGGTTTTTTTTTCTTTGCATATTCGTGTTGGGTTTTTTGTTTTGTGTTTTGTAGGGAAAAAGAGTTTTCTTAAGGCAAGCATGCAAACCAAGGCCCCCCCCCCCCCCCCTCTCTCTCTCTCTCTCTCTCTCTCTCAAATTTTTTGTATAGATCAATTGGTTCAAAGCTATTTTAAGAGAGTAGAGGTCTTGGGTTCAAGTCTCCATTTTGTGGGGGCAGATTTTTTTCATTCCGGCACATTCGCGCACTTTGCCGGCAACGTCAACAATTTTTTTTTAAAAAGCCATAACTTCTTCATCCGGAAGCCTTTTTCAGAGCCGTTTTTTTTAAAACCGCCTATTTTTTCGAGATCTATCCATTGGAACACTTACTTTCAGCATCTTCAGCGTCAGTTTTTTTTTAAAATGGAAAGTCCATGCCAAGTCATTCTTGACAACACTAACTACTTCCAATGGGTAGCCTACATGGAAGATTTACTTAGAAGTAAAGGTCTCTACAGAATAGCCACAGACCAAGAGAAGAAACCAAAGGATGAAGACAAGGCGGCAAAATGGGAAAATAGACAAGATCAAGCACGTGGTTTGATAGGGATGTCTATTTCTCCTGATCTTAGATTCCACATTGCAGAACTTGAGACTCCTCATGAAGCATTAGAAAAGCTTGCTAAAGTTTTTGGGATTAAAAATGAAATTAGAGCCCATCAACTTGAAAATGAGCTGCTTACTTTGGATCCTAATAATTTTTCTTGCATTGAAGATTTCTTGTCCAAATTCAAGACCCTTAGATATCTCTTGGAAGGTGTTAAAGTTAAGAAAGAAGATGGTAACCTTATTTATTTCATCCTTACTAAGTTGGGACCAGCCTACTCTGTATTTGTTTCCACTTTCCATTCTACAAGGGAAGCTTTCATTTGTCAAGGACAAGAATACAAGGCCCCTTCCTTTGACTCCTTTTGTGATTCCTTAATAAGAGAACAAGAAAAACTCTTACACCTTGGTCTTCTTAATCTTGGAAACTCTTCCACGAAAGCGTTAGCCGCCCAGCAGCAACCAAATTCAAAGAATCCTAAGAAGTCATATCCTCAAAAGAATGGTCCTAAACCATCTCAGCCTCAAAATGAAAGATCATTTCAGCAAAATGATAAGACCAATAAAAACAAATGGAAGAAGACTGATAGACATTGTAACTTTTGTAATCGAGATGGCCACTTAGAATCTAAATGCTTTAAGAAGATGGAAGCCTTGGAAGCCGCAATGAAGAAACATAACATCCATGTGGAGCCTACTTCAACTTCAACTTCCGAAATGGCACTTTCTGCATGTCATTATCAATCATCTCAGTCTGGTTATGCATTAAATGTATCTTCTTCTTTTCTCATTCTCATGAGTGGCTCATTGATTCTGGAGCCTCTTGTCACATGGCCAAAAACCAAGCCATGTTTTCTTCTTTAAATGATTGTAACACCAAAAATATATATATTGGTGATGATAGATCTCTTAATGTTGTAGGGACTGGAACTGTTCATCTAGACAATGGTCAGTTTAATGATGTATTATGTGTTCCAACCTTATCCTGCAACCTTCTATCTGTCTATCAGATAACTCATTCAGGTGAAGGTAAAATTGTTGAATTTTCACCTCATGATGTTGTAATCAAGGATCTAAAAGATCCTAAACAGATTCTAGCTACTGGTCTTGCTGATGATTCCAAAAGGTTGTATAAGTTTCACAACTTTGGGTCATCAAATCTTCCCTCAGTATTTGTTGCTCATAATGATGAAGTGAGCAAACTTTGGCATGAGCGATTTGGTCACTTAAACTATCGCTCCCTTCAGCATCTATGTAAAGAAAATATGGTGACAGGTCTTCCTATGGTATCTTGCAGAGATGGTGTTTGTTCCGGATGTGTACTCGGAAAACATCATCGGGACAGTTTTGACAAACGTGCCTCTTGGCACGCCTCAGCCCCTTTACAGCTTGTGCACAGTGATTTATGTGGTCCTCTTCCTGTTGCTTCATTCTCTGGCTGCAAGTACTTCTTAACTTTCATTGATGATTTCTCCAGACGCACTTGGGTATACTTCTTAAAACTCAAGAGCGAAGTATTTAACACTTTTTTGGCCTTCAAAGCCTTTGTTGAAAAACAATCTGGACATCAAATTCTTAAGCTAAGAACTGATAATGGTGGAGAATATGTTAAAAACACATTCATCAACTTTTGCACCGAAAATGGAATTCAAATGCAACATACTGTTCCATACACTCCACAACAAAATGGTGTAGCTGAAAGGAAAAATCGCACCTTAAAGGAAATGGCTAATTGTATGCTGCAATCTAAAGGACTCAGTCTTAGTTTTTGGGCCGAAGCAATTAATTGTGCAAATTATATAATCAATCGCACTCCTACTAAGGTTCTAGAGAATATCACTCCAGAAGAAGCTTGGAGTTCCATTAAACCAGATGTAAGTCACTTTCGTGTGTTTGGAAGTGAAGCATGGGCCCATATTCCAGATGAAAAGCATAAAGCTTTAGAACCTAAGAGTGAGAAATGTACTTTTGTTGGATATTCTGAAGATGTAAAAGGTTATAGACTTATTCCATTTAAGTCCAAAAATGTTATCATTAGAAGAGATGTAAAATTTGATGAAAATAAATCGGCCTGCGAGCCTAGTCCGGCGGATGTGCCACCTCTTCCTATCTCTTCTACCTTTGAAAACATTTCTTCTTCAGATGATGAAAGCGAGGATGATAATCCTCCCCCACCTTCTCAGGATCCTCAACTTCCAAGATGGGTCCGTGCTACTCGGGATGCAGCAGGTGATCTTGCCGGTGATCCTACAGATCAGCGACGTACACGTTCTCAGTTTGAAAGAGCCTCTTCTTTACTGGCTCAAGCTCCAGTAAATCATGATCCTGACACTTTTGCAGAAGCTTCAGGCCATCCACATTGGGAAGCAGCTATGAATGAAGAATATCATTCATTGATGACAAATGATACATGGGATCTTGTTCCTCTACCAAAGGGACGCAAACTTGTTAGATGTAAATGGGTTTACAGAACCAAGTATGGACCAGATGGGAAAGTTGATAAACATAAAGCTCGTCTCGTTGCTAAGGGCTTTTCACAGGTTGAAGGCATTGACTACACTGAAACCTTCTCCCCTGTTGCCAAAATGAACTCTATCCGCCTTGTTCTTTCCCTTGCTGCCTCTTTAAAATGGGAAGTCCATCAGATGGATGTTAAATCTGCCTTCTTGCATGGGGACTTGCAGGAAGAAATCTATATGGAACAACCCATTGGCTTCATACAAACAGACTCCAGCCTTGTTTGTCGACTTAAGAAATCCCTTTATGGCCTCAAGCAAGCTCCTCGGGCTTGGTATGCCAAAATGGATAGCTTTCTTTTAGAATCTGGCTTTTCTAGGTGTCATTCTGACAATACTGTCTACACCAAGAAAGTGGGCAACTCTCTTATCATCCTTGTTCTTTATGTTGATGATCTTATTCTTACTGGTAGTGATCCCAACCTTATAAACCATGTGAAGTCCAGCCTTAAAAAGAAATTTGAAATGACAGACTTAGGACACTTACACTATTTTCTCGGTCTTCAAGTCTTGCAATCCCAGGAGGGTATTTTCCTTTCCCAGTCCAAGTATGCTTGTGATATTCTTCGTCATTTTCACATGGAAGACTGTAAGCCAGCCCCTTCTCCCTTTCAGTCTGGAGTCAAAATTTCAGTCTCTTGTACTTCTCCTGAAGTTGATGCTACCTTATACCGTCAACTTGTTGGAAAACTCTTGTATTTAACCCATACTCGTCCTGATCTTTCCTTTGTTGTTGGCCTTGTTGCTCGTTTTATGCAAAACCCCCGTGAAAGTCATTGGAAAGCAGCTAAAAGAATACTTCGTTATGTTCGAGGTACAGTACAGTTTGGGATTCATTACAGTGCCAAAGCAGCTCCTCTGTTAGTTGGTTTCACTGATTCTGATTGGGCTGGTGACCATGATGATCGGAAGTCTACTGCCGGTTATGTCTTCACTCTTGGTTCAGGACCTATTACATGGGCTTGTAAGAAACAGGCTGCCATTTCTCTTTCGTCAGCAAAAGCAGAGTATCGTGGTGCCGTGGAAGCTAGTAAGGAAGCCTTGTGGCTTCGTCAGATCCTATCAGAGTTTGGCTTTGAGCAGCAGCATCCAACCACACTTTGGTGTGATAATCAAAGTGCCATTCAGCTATGCAAAGATCCAGTCCAGCATCAGCGCAGCAAACACATTGAACTACACATGCACTTCATCAGAAAGATCATTCATGACCATGTTTTTGAAGTGCAATATTTTCCAACAGATGATCAGGTTGCAGACATCTTCACAAAGGCTCTCACAGAGGTGAAGTTCACTAAACTTCGATATATGCTTGGAGTTCAGGAAGTTGTCACTAAGGGGGGATAGGCTCTAGTGCCTCCTTCCTTCTCCTATTGTGTCATATTTGTAAATCCTTCAATCCTATCCCAAGTTGTTCTTAAGGGGGGATGTTAGGATATTCCGACACATAGGATATAGTTAAGTTCAACTTGGTCTAGTATACAGTTAGGTTAGAGTTAGGTAAAGTGTGTTTCTTTACCGTTGTACATTTTGTAACTTACAATCCGACGGTCACGATATGTAGTGATCCGACGGTTCACTCTCACCTCGGTATTACCGACACTTGATCCGTGGCTTGACACCCGATTGGTCCATGAGTTCTATTTAAAGCGCATGGAGGGTCATTGTTCGGGTAATCCGTGCATGAGAGAAGCTTATGTAAATTTTCATTCTTTGATTAATAAATTGCCTGTAGTACCCACGTTGGGACAGGCCGTGGACTGTTTCCCTCCTTGCACTTTGAGGGTTTTAACCACGTCAAAAATACTGGTGTATTGATTTGAGATTTGGTTGTGAGCGGTGTCCTTTTGGTATTCTTTCTGAGGAACTTACCCTGTAAATTCCTACACAAGGTGTGGTCTTAATATGTGAAATATCGGTGTTGTTGACGTAGGTAGGAGCCTGCAAATACCAGGATCTTAAACATATGTTTCATATCAACTTACATCACATCTTTTTCCCCAAATCAAATCCTCAATACTTGCAAACTCACACTCTGCCATTATCTTGTAGAAACTATTTTCATTTTATGTTTTAACATAAGGACCCAACAATCATTACACAAGAAAAATTATCATCATTCAAATCACATCAAACATTCAATGCTTCCATAAGAAATCTTAATACTTCTCATTCACATATGGCTTGATTCAAGAATGCGCCCTTACTTTTCTTGTTCGACCAGAACTCAAAATGCCAAATAACACAATACGGTCACTCTTCTTTCAACATATGGCAAATCGATCCACATTCAGTTTTCTCAATAATATATGGTCTTCAGTTCTGAAATCAAATCTTTGACTTGGTAAAAATATACTTGTCCCCTTTAAAAATTTCCATCTTTTATTTATTAAACCCAACACATTTGTGTATTTATTTCCAACTATGGTAAATTACAATATTCAGGTTCTGTTACATATCGAATGTCAACAACAACTGGGCTATACAATTCAGAACGCGCCTTAGATTCAAGATCTCAGCATTCGCTTCATTATATTAATTCAAAGACCATTGGTGGTAATAAACCATACCTGGGCTATGCAGCGTTAAGCCAATTGACTGTAATTTTTTTTATGATTCCTTTTCCTAACTGCGCCTTTTGAACTACTCTACGTTCTGGCTGCAATTCAACGACTTTGCCAGACTATACTTCTGAATTTCTCCAGCGTTACAATTCAACGACCTCTGCATCTTACTTTATTCAGAACATCATTCCGGAAAATATATGATACTTCCTCTGCGTTATAAGTTAACCATTCGATTGGGTTAAACCACTGCAATCTGTAAACATTCCAACTGTCCACTTCAATTCGGAGTTCCGTTCCTTTAGCATTCGATTGCCAACGCCTCAACAGATCCAGCATCTCGCACTTCTGAATCAGATGAACCTTCGATTCATGTTCTTTTGCCTTCAATTTAATTCTGCAATCAAATTCGATCCCTTTTGATTGCCACCAGACTTAATTCCGTCCTACGGTTCTCAACTTAACACTGAAGCAGAACCGATTTCCATTACGCCTATCTCTTCAAGACTGCTATTTGACTGTAATTACCCCAAATTTCTGCCTTTAAAAGGAACACCTTCCTCTCAATTGGAATCGATCTCAATACCATCGACTATCCAACACTTTGCATAAACAGATTTTAGTTTTGGCTCAACAAATCCAGTGCTCTGTTCTAGCACGATTTCTTCTGCGTCCAGATTTGGGCCAATCTCTACACATCGACTTAGTTAGCGCTAAAAGAATCAATTCCAGAAAACCAGATTAAATTTCCTTCCTTCAAACATGTCTTAACCCAATAGCAAATTATCAATTTGAATTGACATTTATTCAAATGTAATTGCTAATATCGATATCGATTTTCAGAACTGGCATCGATTCCTGTGAATCGAACCCACTTAATTTACACCCAACTCATAAAAATCTATTAATGCAGAAAGCATTCATCTTGTCCAAGACTGAAACGCAATTGAATTATGGAGTTTCTCTCATAAATTACACAGCAATTTATTACTTGCATTTGAAGAGCGTTCATTACAGTGCTTCTCTTATAAACCAGCAACATACACCAAATAAATTTATCTTGAATCCCAATTCATTCATACAACATAAACTCAGGAATAAGGCGTAATCTTCAGAAAATTAAATTATGTATTAATACATACAATACTTACATAACAATCTCCTTCCTTGGTCTGATTTCCAAATCATTGGCCCTTTTACAAACTGCCGAAGGCTTCCAAGTAAAAAACCCCTGCTCTCTACCCACACTCTCTCTCTCTCTCTCTGATTTTCAATGCCTTTGAGGCTTGATAATTTATAATAATTTTGAATGATCTATTCTAAGTTCAATCCTCTCAACTTCTCAACAAAATCCTAAAATTACTCTTGAATCCCTAAGGATCCTCTTTCACCCATAATTAATGAAACTAATTTCTAAATTAATATTTATAAAAATCTCTCAATCCCTTTACATCCTCAACTGATCAAATTCTCTCATATTCTCAATTATTTACAATATTTAATTAAAAATACTCAAATCATTCATAAAAATCTAGCTCCTCTAAAAACTTAAAAACCCCTGAGTTTTAATAAAATACAAAGTATTTTCTCTTTGCCTAATGCTCCTGCATGAGTTGTGTGCATGTTGCATATATGATGTTGTATGAATGTTTCATATATGATGTTATGCACATGTTTCTTATATGATGTTGTGTGCATGTTGCATATGTAGTTTTGTGTGCATGATTTCATATGTGGTGATGGGTATCAATGGTTCTATGTACATGTTCTGATGCAGTGCTATGTACATGTTCTGATGCGGTGCTATGTACATGTGGTGAAGCATACATGTTGTGTATGTAGTATTATGTACATATGTTGCATTGCATAGGTTGTACATCCCGTTTTGTGCACATATGGTGTGGTTTGGATGATTGTACATGTGGTGTTGTGTGCAAGTGGTGCTATGTACATGTGCTACATATGGTGTTTCATGCATGTGGTGTTGTGTGGATGTTGTGAAAGTGGTGTTGTGTACATGTTACAATCAGTGTTTTGTACACATGGTGACAATCGGTGGTGTACATGTGGTGTTGTGCACATATTGTAGAGTTGTTGTTGTGTACGTGTGGTGTCATGTACACATTTTCTAGGTGGTGCTGTGTACATGTGGTACTGTGTACATGTTGTATGTGACATTCTTTTATATGTGGTATTATGTACATGTCATACATGTTGTGCTGTGTACATTGCATATGGTGCTACAAGTATTTTGTAGTCATTGCATCATGACATGTGTATTCATGGTATTGTATGGTGTGTATGTATTGTGTTGTACACCAGCTATAATTGTATGTGTGTTGTTGTATAATGGGTGTAGGTGTATGCATTGTGTTGTACACATGGTGTAGGTGTGTGTGTGTGTTGTATTGTACAACCAGTGTAGGTGTATGTGTGATGTTGTACACCAGGTTTACATGTATGTGTTGCATTGTAAACTATGTATGTGTATATATTGTACAATGTGATGGGACATACATGTATGGTATGGTATGGTTGTATGATCATCCTTCTTGTTTCTATTGAGAGTTAAGAAGATTTAGTCTCGGGATACACTTGTTTCTATTGAGGGGTTCACGCGGGTTAGTCTCTCAATGCCTCATTGTTGATATTGAGGAAGGATGAAGTTTAGTCTCTGGACTCCCTTGTTGCTTAAAGAGAAGGCACTCAAGGATTGTCGAGTTTGTAAATTGATTCAGTGTGTGTACAAAAAGGATAAAGAATAAAGACAAAAGTAACAAACCATTTAAACGATAAGTATCAATAGTTCATTCCAGTTTAATTATGATTTACGATGGCTACATTTTTTGATATTCATATGTGATATGTTTATACATGATGATGTGATCAAACATCTAGTTTGACTTGTTGTGATAGGAACTGAACAAAATTGCAAGTTTACCTTATTAATGAGATACCAATGAGGTAAGGTTTATGTTTATTTCAATCCCTTTTAGTCTTATGGAAATTATATGCCTGGTATAAGAAATCATGGAAGTTTTGAGGTTGGGTGGTTGAAACTAACTACAAGGATTAGCAATAGTGGAAAAAGGAATTGGAACATGAAATAATATGTTGGTAAAGCACTTTAGGAGCAGGGCCATTGTGCGACATTGGTACCCAATGGTGTCCATTGATTTCCATGAGAACGTTATGACTAGTATGATGGTTTTGAGGTTGGTATATTCCTTGGTTGTTTGACATTCTGATGCGCAGAATCCTTGGGAAGGGATGGATCACCTAAGATACGGGATGTTGGGGAACATGGAAGGTGTGTGATTGAATAGAAGAGGGTGACCAAATTTACTAGGAGACTGTGTAGCAGAGAAGGAAAGGGTGGGGATGGGTTTGTTTTGTTCATTATCATTTCCAAGTGGAATTAGATGCACATTGGGATTGCACTCTGGACCAATGAGATAATAATTGTTCACTGAGGCAACATATACCGCAAGGATGGTATCACTAGACGTTGTATACATTTTGAATTTGGCAATGGATTTTGTACTTTGTGGGAAGGGATGAATCTTAGCATTACTTTGAGGGTTGATGTGTGAGCCTCCAGACTCAATTATTGTGGATGAAGGCATCATATCCTTTTATTTTTTGGTTGGGAAAATTTACATATGTGTATACTATTGTAAACATTGCATCATGCTTGATTTATAGAGCTACATAAACAATATGGTTATTTGTTAGTTGAAGCAAATGTGCATGAGCGTATATGTTGTTGTTATTGTAAGTATCGTAATGAGGTGTGGTATAAATCTCTAGTAAATGGTATGTTGGTTTTCTTTCCAACAGGCATTCAATGTAAATATTGCAACATTCTAAGTCATAAAGCTCCATGGGAAGTATATTATCCTTTTCAGCGGTCTTGCTGGTTATAGGTATAATAGAACACTGAGTACAATGTTCCCTTAAGGGGGAGGGGTTTGTACCACCCCTCAGTTAAGAGTTAATAAAGTTAAAATTGGACCACGAGCAAGGAATGTTGATTTTCTTGTATCTTGGGGGTACTCCAGGCTCTAGGGTTCGAGGTTTGGAGGGAAAAGTGCTATTAGAGTCACATGTGGGCTTGAAACCCAAGCTTCAGGTTTTACACCCTTAGGATTTGGGCCAAAAACATGAAAAAATTGCAACATGTTATGGATAAGGTTGACATATCTCGGCAAGACAAATCTAATGCCATCAGAATCGTTTGATTCTGAGTCGTAGAAATGGAGATGAAAATTTTTTAAGTTATTTGATGGGTTCTCACATGTGTCTCAAGGTGAGCCTAATATCATTTAGGCTAGTAACATTTGTAGAAACCCCTAAAATGACATTAGAAGAAGTCAAATTTTTTATTATAAATCAGAGGTGATGAAGTCATTAGCGTGTATTGGAGGCACAAGAAGTGGAACTTGCATTAGGGAAAAGAGGACGAGATTACTTCTATTTTGGGGTCACAGTTAAGGGCTGATTTCAGTAAAGGAGAATAGGTCTAGTTTAGATCACTTTATGACTATTTGGATGTCAAGCAAACCTTGCAGGAAGGCCAAGTTCCTTAGGGATTTTTCTTAGCTCCTTTGGACTTGTTCTGGGTGGGAAACCCCTTGTAGGAGGAGCCAAAGTTTTGTGCAAAGAATCTAAAGGAGGCCGCAACCCTAGAGTGAGGGGCCAAAGTATGTTTTGAGGGCTATAAATAGCCCAGAACTTTAGTGCATAGGAGAAGCCTCTATAAATGAAACTTTAAGGGCCTAAATTTACCTCAGGCTGAGAAAGGCAGGATCTAGGGTAGCATCAAACCACACTTAACCTGGTAGCTAGCCCTACCAGGTCGGGAGAGGACTCTCTCCTTGTCAATCTCAGACAAGATGGCCAATGAAAGCTTGCGATGACAGATGTAATGACTAATTTTAGGCTAGGTATGTGTATATAGGTGTTTGATTGAATTTAATAATGGTTTGCTAGCTCACATGTGAAAGGGAGATTTGGGTCCGGGGAATGGACACAGTCTTGCAAAGATCTCTATGGGGCGAGGTAGGCAAATGGTTTAGCACTTCAAATTGAGTGAGATGGATAGCTTTTAGAGTGGTGAGGAGTTGGAGATGGCATGAAAGTCTCAGGGATCCTCTTCAAACAGCTGAAAACATAAATAAATAAACAAAACCCTAGGTAGAGCACTGCAACTTCAATGAATTCTACCTTTATCCTTGTTTTATTTATTTAAGACGAATAGAGATAGATAATGGCATACATAAGCCACATATAAACTTGCAATTACAGAAGGAAACACAATACCAAATCAACTTGCCACAAGAATCCAATAAAGTGTTGCAAACCTTGGTCAATTCCTTTGCCAAACTGCTGAAATGAGTGTACAGTAATGCTCAAAGCGTTCACAAGAGTCCAACCTTTACAAATGACTAAAAAAATACTAGATATAGGCATCAAACAACTCATGCTAGGCTTTAGGAGTCGAATTCATGAGTTTAGGAGTTGTTTCAACAAGATCTAAACTAAGAACTAAAAAGTAGGCAGTGGAACAACATGCCTTTAAAACCTAGAAAACTTATTCATTCAGTTGCAAACTACTTTTTTCATGATGAATCTACCTCCATGAGTGAAAATTTAGCATAATTACATAAAAATCCATCAAGTCACATTAAATTACATCATGAGTTTGACTATTAGAAAGAGAAAAGTCAAACTGTGAAGAAAATAGGCAAAAAACAAAGTTTTGGCAAAAATGAGAAAATTTTGTCCTGTGCATCACGCTAATTTCCCTACGTGCCATGCTACTTTGGAGCTACTTTTGGAGGCCTTTCTGTGCACCAAATTTGCTCCAAGTGGGCTTGTTGGAAATCTCTACCTGTCTAATTTCCAAAAAAAGTGGAATTTCCGAATTTGGTCTTCATTTGCACCTTCAAAACTGAGTTCTCCCAACACTGCTTCCTATGTGTCCAAAAAGGAGCAGAAAGGTCATTTTTGAGGTGTTTTTGACCTTTTTGGAAGCTCAAAACATGTCAAAATTTCTTGGCCATGTGAGGTAATTCATATTTTTCCATGATAAATGCAAAAATGCTGAGTTTTCCTCAAAATGAGGTCTCTAGAAAAAGTGCACGCCAAGTGGCATGGTACATCAGGCATAAAAACCTAATTTTTAGGACAAAATTTTCAAAATTGCAAAAAATTCCCCAAATTTCTTGAAATTTGGGCTAAGTGTTCATCATCAGGTGTTGTGTTGGGGTAAGGAAGCCTCAGCCAATATCTAAATTCTATCTTGCTCTTTTCTCTTCCTCATGGCTTTCTTCAACTTGGCCTTCAAAATCCTTATTCTCACTTTGCACACCTCGTTTCTCGCCAAGTAGTGGTATGCCATGTGCCTCAGCATGTTTTTCTCTCTCTTGGCCTTCTCTAACATCCTCTCTGTCAAATTTATCTTCCTCCTCTTGGAAACTTGCCAGTTTTCCTTTATGTTTCTGAACTCCATGATGGTTTGCTGATCTTCTAGCTATTTATATCTCTGCTCCAAATAATTGATTATCCATTTGGCTCTTTCCTGGTTGAGGGAAAAATAATGAATGTCATATTTCTACTCCTGAATGATCTCTTTGAGCTTTGAGCTCAAATCAGTGTCATCATCCTTAGTAAGAATGAAATCTACTCTTGACCTCTTGAAGGTCCCTCATCATGCAAGGGCTTCTTACCCATGTCCTGTACCTACTCTGCTAATGGAGGAAACGAGACCCCTTCCACCCCGGGTGGAGATAGTACTCATTTTGCTACTGCAAACAACCTTCTATTGCCCTTCCAGTATGTGACAAACACTGGCACACTAGTGATTTTTGTGTGTCTTATGAACATCTTGCTAATGTGAAGGCTCTCCGGCCTCATGAAAAACTGGTGGGGGCACTTGAGGACCTGTGAAGACCTCATGTGAGATGAAATCCTCCATGAAACATTCATTAAACCAAGCTGATGAAAAACCACAATTTTGATTAGTGCAAAGTGGTAAATGCTATTATACTACTGATGAGGAGGCTTCCTTTGCACTAAGGTGGTCATATTCTCAATATTATGGCAAATGAAATAGGGGAGGTTCATCATCCTCACCCTAGTAAAGTGCATCAACAGTCTAATATGATAGGTGTACAGACGAGAAAATCTACCCTCGCAGGTGAAATATTTGATTATGAGTTTCATCAAAGGAGCATATGTGTCCTGTAGGTACATGAATGGGAAAAATCTACTGACAGGTTTCTATAAACAGGCCTTGATGTAAGGCTCATAATGATCTCTATCAACTAGCTGCCTCTTATTCCACTGCTCACCTACATTTGGAATACTAGTTGCTTGAGCAATAGTCTTAGGTGTCAAGGTGAATGTCTCACCTTCCAAAGTAACTTGGCCATTATGAAGATGGAGCACAAACAGTCTGGCTAGCTCATGGTGGTATTTGACTCTTTCCACCTCACAAAACTGATAACAAGATTAGTGTCAGAAGCATGTGACAGCGAGAGGACAGGCCAACAGCTCAGCAAGTGAAGTGGGCTCCTCCTAGTTATGTTTTCCACTCTTATAAAGCCTCCTTGGTGCATGAATTTCTCTAGAAGAATCACTGATTGTTTCCTCATTTCGGTCATAGGAAGAATTTGACTCCATGTTTGCCAACGTTTGAGTTTTCTTAGGTGAGTATGAAGAGATTTTATGGAGTCGATAGGTTTTTTCTACCAAAGATATGAATGCATGAGGGACTATGGAGGGAATGTGTATGAGGGGTTTGGTAATGTTGCTGATAGATTTTTGGGGGAATAGAAGGGTTTAGGGGTTGATATTTAGGGTTTGGGATAACAATTAGGGTTTGGGGTAATAAGATTAGGGATTAGGGTAAGTAGTCTTAGGGATATGGGGAAGAGGGAGTGGGTAAATATGAATGAAAAGGGAGGGAAAAATGAAGTGAGGGAGTGAAAATGATTGGAATGGAATTTAGCAACAAAAGTACAAGTTTGTAAACCCTATGCAGTGATTTTTAACAAGAAATGCAAGGAGGTAGGGTTTCAAATTTTTCCTATTAAATGACCATAAACACTTAGACAAGCTCATTCATTGGCCATGAAGGAGTGTTAACTTACTTGGATAATGGAGGAGTTAGCGATTTTTTGATTTTGGAGGAGGTTGTGAGTGTATTCGGGCCTTGTAGTCCTGCGCGCCGTGCCACCTCACAGGTGCACCGTGCTACCTCAATGCATCACACTTGTTGTAAAAATACAATACGAATCAATTCCCAGTGTGCCGCACTGGATGAGTGCGCCGCGCCCACACCCAGGTGCGTCACGCCTAGGATTTTCCTTGTTTTGGCACAAAAATCACTCTCTTGGCTCTTGGAACACAAATACACTTGCTCTCTTTCTCTTGGGGACACAAATGAACCTTTTTGATATGAATACACTTTATATACATATGGTTTTGATTTTTGACTCAAGAAAACCCACTTTTCTAATGTTTGATTTTGACTTGCTTTTAAAACTCTGTTTTTGGGCAGTTTGCTTTATTTTTGCCTTTGATGGACTGAATGCTTTGATTTTTTGTTTCTTTTGCAGGTGGTGGAGTTGTAGAGGCTTGGCAAGGTGACCAGGGCTGCCTCTGAAATTATTACATATGGGAAAAAATGAAATTACATCAAATTTGTACATGGAACATAAAAAACTCTGTTTTTCCTCAAAATAGGGTTTTGAGGAAAAATCAACAACTGAACATGTGATTATTGAAATTATTGTTGCTGAGACTTTATTTGACCTCCTCATGTGCCTGCTGACCATTATTGAGCATTGAAAAGACCTTATTGACGAAAACCTAGACCTAATGATACCTAAAACCCTAAAAATGACTTTTGCATATTTAAAGACAAAAAATGACTATAGATGATCTAGATGTATGAAAATGAGCCAGCAGGTAAAGAACGTGAGGGAAAATGTATAATATGCCCCTACCATTAGATGATCCATGACCCTAATGGAATGCAACTGATTGAGTGAGACACCTAACATGCAATGCAACAAGAGAATTTGATCACTGATGGAGGGATGAAGATACCAACACTAACAGAAACTATGACAAAACAAGGTGTTCGTGAGGCGGTTTTTGTGCTAATTAATTATAGTTTTATCTTTGTTCAATGGTCACATGGACTTCTTTTAGCATCATGTTATTTGAAGGACTATTGAATGTTGAGAGGGATATTTAGATCCTCTCTCCCTTATGGTACAACCTATCTAAGATATGTCGTAAGTATGCAGTGAGCAACAAAGTGGAATGGAAGGTGGTACCCCTTGCTAGAACGTTTAGATTCCTTGTTGTACCTTAACCATAAGAAAAAGGTGGCTTGTGGAGAAACCGAAGGCTAAGAGGGTTGGAATTGATAGTGAGTGAAAAATATTTCTTGACGAAGGGAACCATAGTATTAATGCACGGTTTAGGTTTACTGTTAGATTCCCTAACCATATATTAGATGTATGATTATCCAAGACAATAGGTCAAAAACATTATGGTTCAGATGGACTCTTGAGTGATTGGTAGATGAAATGTTGTCCTGCTGCTTGGAAATTGTATCTTGTGGAAGTCGAAGAGGGGAGGCAGATTTGATGGTTAGATGCCCTAACCAAGTGACATATTCTACAGTGAGAATCAAAATCTAGTAGCCAAGTGATGGGGTTGACATGGACTATTAGATTGCCTAATCAGTAGGTAGATGTTGCAAAAGTACATTAGTGCCTAGATTTGTGCAATATATGCTCTTATGCAAAATAAAGGGAAGTGTTGAAGTAGTATGTTGGCAACCAATAGAAGCCTCTCCAAGGTGTGAGGATTCCCTAGCTAGATGTATATGCTATAATGTTTATTAGACACTCGTGGACTATTGGAGGGCAACGTAAGAGTGAACCAAGTGTGAGCATGGATTGGGAACCAATGGTATGCTAGAAGACAACGTGACAATGTCCATGTTGGAGCCCAGTGTGCAACACTTTGGTTGATAAAAGTGGTTTCTAGAGACACAATTATTGAGCTCAAGATTATGATCAACGAGTAGCAGTTTGTGGATCTCGAGAGTTCTGTCTGCAGAAGGACTTATACAATAGATGATGGGTAATACTCATAGCCCATGTTCATTGCAGGAGATGGACATATTTCAGTGATAGGTGGCAGGCCTTTATGCACTATTTTTGTCTTTATCGGTGCAGGGTAGGAAGACCATAGTGGGTTGAAGTCCCTAAATAGCGAAGGAGAAACACTGGTGTTGTTGGGAAAAGTATCCAATACGGAATGACCCTATCACACTCTAAGGGTGATAGTACCTCAGCAACAATCAAAGCAAAGCTATTCGACATTACTTCGTTATGAGATGTAAGAGAGGGGAGAAAGAGATCCACTAACCGTTGTCTTCCGCTAATGATTGATCCAATCTTCTCTCTTTGCTGCTTGCTCCCAGCTCCTTGCTCTTTTACTGTCCCAGCTACACCAAGATCCTGCAAAATGGCAAGAGAGGGGAACTACAAGAAGCATACATTCATAAATGATTCAAGGATTAGAATAAATCAAATATACAAGCATAACAATACACCATTGAGATACATGCATATAGAAGAACCTCAAATTCTTTATTAATGGAAGAAGTAAAGTTCTGAGAGTGTTACAACCATAAGAGGCCCAATCCAGCAACACCTCCCAGCAGAAAGAAATCTCCTCTTCACCTCCTTCAAAGCAATCACCCAATAGTTCAATACTCAAACCAACATCACTTCCTTACATTCACAAGATTCCAGTCTCCCTAGACCTCATGAGAGAGCTCTATATATAGGAGATTTGGAGAAAGGATGAGTCAGCTTGAGCTTGGCATGGAGTTGACTAGTGTCCTCTCCCACTTCAGCTATTCTTCAGTTCTTGAGTCTACTTGGAGTTTCTTGCTTCCACTTGGAGATCTAGATCCTCTTACTCATCACAAGGCGAATTCCCTGATCCAAGTGTCATTTTGGAAGCTTCCTGGGCATTTGACACCTTGCAGAATGATTGTGCCACTTGGCCAATCTCGCCTAGCTGTTATAGACATTTTTGTGCCTTACAGCATGAAGCATGAAATTTCAATAATCTAAGGGATCCAAAGTCCCTAAACATGTTGTTCCTACCCCTAGAGGAACAAGGTCAGCAAACCACAACACTAAATATCAGTTCTCCACCTGAAAACACTAAAAAACAAGCTAATTCTAGATCATGTCAACTGCTCCACTGAGCATCTACGCTGAATGTCAACTGCTCCACTCTGTACCTGCACTGAATGTCAAAAGCAATGAAGGCTACCTGCGCTGGGCGAGATTGGCCAAGTGGCACAGTCATTCTGCAAGGTGTCAAATGCCCGAGAAGCTTCCAAAATGACACTTGGATCAGGGAATTCGCCTTGTGATGAGTAAGAGGATCTAGATCTCCAAGTGGAAGCAAGAAACTCCAAGTGGACTCAAGAACTAAAGAATAACTGAAGTGGGAGAGGACACTAGTCAGCTTCATGCCAGCCTCAAGCTGACTCATCCTTTCTCCAAAACTCCTATATATAGAGCTCTCTCATGAGGTCTAGGGAGGCTGGAATTTTGTGACTGTAAGGAAGTGCTGTTGGTTTGAGTTTAGAACTATTGGGTGATTGCTTTGAAGGAGGTGAAGAGGAGATTTCTTTCTACTGGGAGGTGTTGCTGGATTGGGCCTCTTATGGTTGTAACACTCTCAGAACTTTACTTCTTCCATTAATAAAGCATTTGAGGTTCTTCTATATGCATGTGTCTCTGTGGCATATTGATACTTGTGTATTTGATTTATTCTAATCCTTGAATCAATTATGAATGTATGCTTCTTGTAGTTTCCCTCTCTTGTTATTTTGCAGGATCTTGGTGTAGCTGGGCCAGTGAAAGAGCAAGGAGCTGGGAGCAAGCAGCAAAGAGGGAAGATTGGATCAATCATTAGCGGAAGATAACGGTTAGTGGATCTCTTTCTCCTCTCTCTTACATCTCATAAAGAAGTAATCTCGAATAGCTTTGCATTCGGTTGTTGCTGAGGTACTATCACCCTTAGAGTGGGATAGGGTCATTCTGTATTGGATACTTTTCCCAACAACAAATTGGCAACTCAACTGGGGATCATATCTTGTTGGTTGTTTGTGTTTTTGCTATTCATTTCATAAACACAGGGAGTACCGAATCGAACTGCATTTGGATCTTTCAAATGCAAAGTAGAGGGCAACTACTCTAGCTCAGTTTCTGGGCAAGTTTATGATTTGAAGAGCTGATCCACAAGGACTCTAATAAGCTCTTAGTGATAGCTTTTCATCCTCCTTTCCATCCCTTACTGTGTACTTGACTGATAGCTTCTGATTTGGCCAAAAACTGTGAATTTTTGAGCAATCTGTGACCCGGAAACCAAGAGAAACGAAAGTTTCGTTCTTCAGTGCAGGCTGTGTGAAGGCTGTCTGCATTTCAGCACAGTTCTCGAAGGGGCTACCTGCGCTGAAGGTCAAACAGACAGTGTTCTACCTGCGCTGGACCAGTTTTGCCTAGTGCTACTGGGGTTTCCTGCAGTTTCTTGCCCTGTTTTCACCCTTGTTTTTGCTGCCTGTTACCAGTCAATGTACCTATCTGACACCAACTTTCCTTGCCACTATTCCGCCTCGGTTGTATAAAGAAACTGTGTTTGTTCTTTGTGTATTTCTTGTATCATTTACAGTTTCCCATAACGAAAGTGAACTGGCCTTGCTGTGGCCTCTTAGATCTAGACCTGTGATAAAGTGTCGTTTTGATCTTAAGAGTTAGTTTGTTTGTTGTTCATAGCTGATTCAGCTTTTGCTTTAGTCATATGGTTTGAATTTATATATTTCTAGTGTCGAAACAAGTAAATCTTAAGGTGTCTTTTGATTTTGGACAAGCTTGTTTGCTTTCACTTGAAATTGAATTCAAAGTTATACAACAGCTTTCTTTTTGTGTCGCACAAACATTAAGAAAGAGAAAAGAAATACTTGCATTGTGCATGTGCATTATGACAGTTTGCATGATGATTTAGGAAAAAGTGCATTAGTGTGTGCTCTATGATCTGTGTGAAAATATGTTGTCTTTCTTTTCCCTCAGTAGTTAAGATTTTCAAAGTTGAAAGATTGAAAAGCTTGCTTATCATCTTAGACTGCATTTAGGAGTGTTATCTATACATCTCGTGGTGATCCATAAAGGCAAACTGCTAAACAAGATCAACCTTAAAATAAATTGAATTTACATAACAACGCATTGAAACATAATGCAAACACATAGAGGTCTAAGCTAGAGACGTGTTCCGGCGTCGTTAAACATGATATCTTAGCGTTGAGTGGTTGGGTGATTCCTCCACGGTGAAGCGATAAGTATCAATACGGACTTGTGCTCCCACGTACCGTCGCGTATATATTGGGAGACCCCTATAGGAACAAATCCTTTATCCATAGGAAACCGTGTCGGCCGCCCTACTGATCGCAATGAAGTGAACACAACATTCACGAAGATCGACCACTCGTACCGTAAAACGTATTCTGTCGTTTTGCGAAAAGTTTGGCACACCCTTTGCCTAGAACTCCAGAGCAGTTTCTTTTGGCCTTTTTCAAACTCTATAACTGAAAAAGTCCATCCGAGCATTTGTCACTTCGGGCTCGTTAAAACATCAAAGGAGACTAGAGTCACCTTTAGCTTTTTCTCGACTCTTAAAAAGTGAAAAAGCAAGTTGTGTCTAAGCGTCGTTATAAAATTTATTTTAAACGGAACATAATCACCTCCTATTCCCGCGTTGATCTTAGGTTGAGAACATGGAACGCCCTAACCAAGGAATTCCACATGATGGAAATCCTAGTCCATTCTCCTCTTGGGGAGAAGTTGGTGCGCCCCACATGGCCACATTGTCGCTTCCAGGACTGACAATTGGCCTGCCAATTTGGCTATTCTCAACCAATGTAGTTCAGAACACCATGGTTCCTGAACAGTCAAGTCAATAGTTAGATGAGTCTAGAGCTGCCCACCAGCCTTCAACTTCCTATAACTCTTCCTCCAATCCTTCATCTTCGCAAGGTAGAGTCGGCAAAAGCCAAGCTCCCATGAAGAAGAAGGAGAAGAAGGAGAGAGAGAAGAAGAAGAAGGAGCCTAAGGTGACTGGGGGCAAGCAAAAGACGTCTGACAAAAATCCACACATAGCACATGCTGGGCCTAAATCGCCATGTGTCATATGTAGAGGAGACCACTTCCATAGAGATTGTCCCTGTATTCCCCGGATACCAAGGGACTGGTCACCTTGTTTGCACAATTCGGGAGCATCAACCTCTGATAGCCATGTTGAATGCTTACCGTCAACCAGCGAAAGTGAAGGTTTAAGACAAAGAGGGGGAGCAAGATCCCCCTGCAAACTATGTAAAGGCGGTCACGCCATCCACCGTTGTCCCTTCTTAGATGAAGCAAAGAGAGTTTTGGAAGATCGTCCGGTTTCACCGTTGAGACTTCCTCCTAGATACAAAAAACTCGTGCCAAGTCCTTCGTTGGTTGAAAATACAGCTGGCCCGCTCAAGTGGTCAGTTGAAGCGTCAGTCATTGAAAATGAACCTACTGAATCCAGACCAGACGAAAGTCTAAAGGTCGATACGGCAGTTGACCCAGTTCTGCCTTCAGAGGTTTCATCTTCAAATGACACACTCACTCAAGAGAATAAGGATGACACCATCCAGATTCTTTTCATCAGCACCGACTCTGATGAGCACCAGGGCAATGCGCCCATTCCTTTATCGCAGGAAGGAACATCGTCAGGGTCATATCCGGCCGTGTATTCGGTCCCACCACCAAGCAACCTGGTTGTGTCCTTTGATTGGAACCAACTAGGCAGACCCCAGTTACCAGCCAGTATACCATTCAGAATCATAGTCCAAATCTACAAAATGGTAATGGGTGGAACTATCATTGATGAGGGGGCATCTGTGAGTATCCTTTCCTCTATTGCTTGGAAAGCACTGGGTTCCCCGGAGCTTTTGCCTGAGATAAGAAATCTCTTGGGTTTTGATAAAGGAACCAACCGACCATTAGGGATCCTCCCCAATGTACCTGTTACATTGAAAGGGAAGACCGTTCAAATGAACGTGATGGTCGTTCAAGGACCCTTGGATTATAACCTACTCCTTGGACGAGACTATATATATTGCATGGGAGCTATAGTCTCCTCACTCTTTAGAGTAATGTGTTTTCCACACGAAGGAAGAATGGTCAAACTCGTAGACCAACTTTCATTTCCAGGATCACACATCGCAAATAGTCACATACCAACCCTCAATGGTCTATTCACCCAAGAAATGTCTCCACCCCCAGTCCTCCTTCCCGATGAGTGCGAGTGATTCGGAAAGATGGGACTGGAACCCAGGGGGCATGCATCCTGGTCTGCTTCGGGCAGAGGAAACCCTGGGTATAAGGTAGAATTTCCGCGAAAGAATGTGACTAGTCCGTACCCCGTCCGAAAGAAGGAAGAGGGGTTGTTCTGGAACAGGATTCTTTTGTCAAGGTTACTTGTTTGACAAAGGTCATTCACCATTGTTTGCTTCGGTAGACAGTGCCGAGGAGATGTTTTTGTTTGATGGTGTTAACAAAACAATCTTTGGGTAACCAGAAAGAGGCAAGCCTCCCTCAATAACATTAACGTTTTATCTTTGAGTAGTGTTCTTCTCTTGTCGCAAGTAGCTGTTCTCTTGCGATCTTGCAAAAGAGCTGTCAAAAGCTGGGGCCGACGGGAAGACAAGTACCGCGTAAGACCTGTTAAAAATAACGAGAAGACAAGTATCGTTAACATTAGACTAGCAAGACGACAAGTAGCTGTGAACACCCAAAGAAAAGCAGAGATGGAGGAGAGGAGGGGCAGCCTTGAAATTGTATTTTATACCTGGGGGCATGCAAACCTTTCGGAGTGCAAGCTAAGAGCGGTTATTTATCTGTTTTTTAGATTAGCCGTTTCCAAACTTGCATAAAGAAAGGATGAGAGGGAGCATAGCTTATGTGAGGTGCAAGCTCTATAAAAATTGGAATCTTGCAGGAGACATTTCTTATCTTATGACTGGTATATCGAGTAGTTTTATCGCGGAATTTATGCTCGTTAAAAAATAGAAAAGTGAGATCCGAGCAGTTTTAGCACATAGTTCATGCTCGTTAAAAAATAAACATAAGATCGAGCAATTTTACCGCGGAATTTATGCTCGTTAAAAAATAGAAAAGCGTGAGCAAGAGTTTCCTCCAGAGTTTAAGCTCATTAAAAAATGAACCTATACCGGTAAATAACCATTGTGATCGTAAATTTATTAGCCGTAAAAATCCTTGGTCGTGTTTGCACCCGCCACCTCCATTCCATTTGGCCAATCGTTCACCTCCATATGATTGTTTACCCATTTTGAGGAACAGCTGCGAAGAGTGATTTCACTTAGCCATCCTTGTGACACTGCCGTGATTGGAAAATTCCAACCTGTACTTGGAATCTGCTGCTATCCCTGTTTATCACTCGTTCCTCAAAAGACGAGTCTTCTTTGAGCTCTTTTCTCCTGACTCGTAAAATATGAAAAGTTTGCCGAGTTTTGGCCTTCCAGCTCGTTAAAATGACCAGAAGAGCTATCCCTCCTCTAGATTTTAATCTTTTTGGACCTGAGGGATTATTACACAAAAAGGTCAAGCGCTTATTTTATTCGGCTCGTTAAAGTTATCGAAAACTCATCCCTTCTGTATTGTTTTATACTTTTTCGGACTTGCGGGATTAGATGACGAAAAAGGAATTTTGGAGTTAACTTTCTGTACCTTTTCAGACTCTCTAAAAATGAAAAGGACCGAGTTTTCCTTGTCGTTAGACTCGCTAAAATAATTAAATAGCGACAAACTTGTCTTTAGACGAGAATGAGTTTCCCTATCGCTAGGCTCATTAAAACATAGATGGGCTTGCCCGAAGGGCAGGTTATAGAACAAGCATATGTTATCCTCCTCAAGCTTGACAAAAATAAAGAGGTACTGGTCAGAAATGACTGGGGAAAAATTGGGAGAACCTCAAAGCTTTAATGGTAGCAAGTCGCTCTTGAACATGACACTTTGTCCTCCGTATCACATCGGGTTGGGTTGTTTCATTCGCCGGTCTCATCACCATGGTCCTCGCCAAACCATCCACATTTGGGGTAATGCTACCGATCCATCACATCAGTGTCGTTATATGTTCAAGGGATGTTGTTCAGAAAGAGTCAACCGTGTCCCATCCACTGCCATACATTATCCTTCATCCACCCATGATCGCCACCCTGAATCATATTTCACAGGTTGTTTTCACCTCCACTAAAATCATTAGCTTCGTTCCGTGTCACTGATGTGGGGTTCATTAAGGCCCTCCTTTGACGGATCGCTTCTTGTCGACTTCAGCTCATTATCCAAGAAGTTGATCTAGGAACACCCCCCTCAGTACTTTGAAGCTTGCATGCCTCAATGGCAAGTTTCTCACTTCCGGCGACAGGTATACATCAATGACCTTCGACCAGAAGATTTTGCGTGGTGTTCGGCGCCAAGTCCTATATTCACACCACGTGAATTGTACTGCAGTACCTTGAGGGTCATTGTCATTATTGGTGATTCCTCTCGCGCTTGTTAACGGTTTACATCATTGACCGGTAATCAAGCGATGTCTTTCCATGTTCGACTTCAGCGCAATTCTCACATGGATCGACTTGTACTTAGAGTGAAGATCGAACGAGTTTGAAGACCCTGGATCTAGTTTCATCCATCCGGGCTGCGATATATATTCAGGATATAAAGACATTTGATATGTACATCATTGCAGCAGATGGTCATCCTACTCAAAGGATGGTAATTTCAGCAGAGGATTATCAGTCTACTATCAGACGATCGTCTGTTCTATGTACCAAAATAAATTTATAAAGCTGAGCATGGGAATGCCCGCCTCAGCTAGATCATGAAAGCAGAATGAAAAATAATGTATTGTATTGTATCTTATTACAGGTCACCTCTCAGCGATTGAATGAACTTCGGATCCTCCTGATAAAGCATTTCACCCGATAAACGACCTCATACTTTAGGGGGCAACTGTTATAGACATTTTTGTGCCTTACAACATGAAGCATGAAATGTCAATAATCTAAGGGATCCAAAGTCCCTAAACATGTTGTTCCTACCCCTAGAGGAACAAGGTCAGCAAACCACAGCACTAAATATCAGTTCTCCACCTGAAAACACTCAAAAACAAGCTAATTCTGGATCATGTCAACTGCTCCACTGAGCATCTGCGCTGAATGTCAACTGCTCCACTCTGTACCTGTGCTGAATGTCAAAAGCAATGAAGGCTACCTGCGCTGGGTGATATTGGCCAAGTGGCACAGTCATTCTGCAAGGTGTCAAATGCCCAGGAAGCTTCCAAAATGACACTTGGATCAGGGAATTCGCCTTGTGATGAGTAAGAGGATCTAGATCTCCAAGTGGAAGCAAGAAACTCCAAGTGGAATCAAGAACTGAATAATAACTGAAGTGGGAGAGGACACTAGTCAGCTTCATGCCAGCCTCAAGCTGACTCATCCTTTCTCCAAAACTCCTATATATAGAGCTCTCTCATGAGGTCTAGGGAGGCTGGAATTTTGTGACTGTAAGGGAGTGCTGTTGGTTTGAGTTTAGAACTATTGGGTGATTGCTTTGAAGGAGGTGAAGAGGAGATTTCTTTCTGCTGGGAGGTGTTGCTGGATTGGGCCTCTTATGGTTGTAACACTCTCAGAACTTTACTTCTTCCATTAATAAAGCATTTGAGGTTCTTCTATATGCATGTGTCTCTGTGGCGTATTGATACTTGTGTATTTGATTTATTCTAATCCTTGAATCAATTATGAATGTATGCTTCTTGTAGTTTCCCTCTCTTGTTATTTTTGCAGGATCTTGGTGTAGCTGGGTCAGTGAAAGAGCAAGGAGCTGGGAGCAAGCAGCAAAGAGGGAAGAATGGATCAATCATTAGCGGAAGATAACGGTTAGTGGATCTCTTTCTCCTCTCTCTTACATCTCATAAAGAAGTAATCTCGAATAGCTTTGCATTCGGTTGTTGCTGAGGTACTATCACCCTTAGAGTGGGATAGGGTCATTCCGTATTGGATACTTTTCCCAACAACACCAGCGCAGGTAGCCTTCATTAGAGTTGACATTCAGCGCAAGTACAGAGTGGAGCAGTTGACATTCAGCGCAGATGCTCAGTGGAGCAGTTGACATGATCCAAAATTAGCTTGTTTTAGAGTGTTTTCAGGTGGAGAACTGATATTTAGTGCTGTGGTTTGCTGACCTTGTTCCTCTAGGGGTAGGAACAACATGCTTAGGGAATTTGGATCCCTTAGATTATTGACATTTCATGCTTCATGCTGTAAGGCACAAAAATGTCTATAACAGTTGCCCCCTAAAGTATGAGGTCGTTTATCGGGTGAAATTCTTTATCAGGAGGATCCGAAGTTCATTCAATCGCTGAGAGGTGACCTGTAATAAAATACAATACAATACATTATTTTTCATTCTTCTTTCATGATCTAGCTGAGGCGGGCATTCCCATGCTCAGCTTTATAAATTCATTTTGGTACATAGAACAGACGATCGTCTGATGGTAGACTGATAATTCTCTGCTGAAATTATCATCCTTTGAGTAGGATGATCATCTGCTGCAATGATGTACATGTCAAATGTCTTTATATTTCCTGAATATATATCGCAGCCCGGATGGATGAAACTAGATCCGGGGTCTTCAAACTCGTTCGATCTTCACTCTAAGTACAAGTCGATCCATGTGAGAATTGCGCCGAAGTCGAACATGGAAAGACATCGCTTGGTTACTGGTCAATAATGTAAACCGTTAACAAGCGCGAGAGGAATCACCAATAATGATAATTACCCTCAAGGTACTGCAGTACAATTCACGTGGTGTGAATATAGGACTTGGCGTTGAACACCACGCAAAATCTTCTCGTCGAAGGTCATTGATGTATACCTGTCGCCGGAAGTGAGAAACTTGCCATTGAGGCATGCAAGCTTCGAAGTACTGAGGGGGCTGTTCCTAGATCGACTTCTTGGATAATGAGCTGAACTCGAAAAGAAGCGATCCGTCAAAGGAGGGCCTTAATGAATCCCACATCAGTGACACGGAACGGAGCTAATGATTTTAGTGGAGGTGAAAACAATCTGTGAAATATGATTCAGGGTGGCGATCATGGGTGGATGAAGGATAATGTATGGCAGTGGATGGGACACGGTTGACTCTTTCTGAACAACATCTCTTGAACATATAACGACACTGATTTGATGGATCGGTAGCATTACCCCAAATGTGGATGGTTTGGCGAAGACCATGGTGATGAGACCGGTGAATGAAACAACCCAACCCGATGTGATACGGAGGACAAAGTGTCATGTTCAAGAGTGACTTGCTACCATTAAAGCTTTGAGGTTCTCCCAATTTTTCCCCAGTCATTTCTGACCAGTACCTCTTTATTTTTGTCAAGCTTGAGGAGGATAACATATGCTTGTTCTATAACCTGCCCTTCGGGCAAGCCCATCGTTATGTTTTAACGAGCCTAGCGATAGGGAAACTTGTTCTCGTCTAAAGACAAGTTTTTCGCTATTTAATCATTTTAACGAGTCTAACGATAAGGAAAACTCGGTCCTTTTCATTTTTAGAGAGTCTGAAAAGATACAGAAAGTTAACTCCAAAATTCATTTTTCGTCATCTAATCCCTTAAGTCCGAAATAGTATAAAACAATACAGAAGGGATGAGTTTTCGATAACTTTAACGAGCCGAATAAAACAAGCGCTCGACCTTTTTGTGTAATAATCCCACAGGTCCAAAAAAATTAAAATCTAGAGGAGGGATAGCTCTTCCGGTCATTTTAACGAGCTGGAAGGCCAAAACTCGACCAACTTTTCATATTTTACGAGTCAGGAGAAAAGAGCTCAAAGAAGACTCGTCTCTTGAGGAACGAGTGATAAACAGGGATAGCAGCAGATTCCAGGTACAGGTTGGAATTTTCCAATCACGGCAGTGTCACAAGGATGGCTAGGTGAAATCACTCTTCGCAGCTGTTCCTCAAAATAGGTAAACAATCATATGGAGGTGAACGATTGGCCAAATGGAATGGAGGTGGCGGGTGCAAACACGACCAAGGCTTTTTATGGCTAATAAATTTACGATCACAATGGTTATTTACCGGAATAGGTTCATTTTTTATTTAAAAATGAGCTTAAACTCTAGGGGAAACATTGCTCACTGCTTTTATTTATTTTTTAACGAGCATGAAGACCGCGTTAAAACTACTCGGATCTTGTGTTTATTTTTTAACGAGCATGAACTTTATGCTAAAACTGCTCGATACATGGTCAAAATTTGATTTTTTACCATTACTAGCTTTTCTCTTTTCAAATATAGTACTGCATTTTCAATTGCTACAACAAACTTTGTTAGAAATGAATAATATTTGCATGAAAATGAGGTTATAACCCTAATATTTTACTTTGAACTACGTAAAAAGCCATTAAAAGGTGTTTTTACCTCTCATTTACCATTTCATTTGCATTTGGTTTGTTGGAGCTCTGGAGGTGCCTCTTCCCCCTTGATTTTCACCAGCTGATTCCAGGAGATTCTGCAGACGATTTTCGGCGCCGTCTGGACCAGGTAGGAGCTAAACCCTAGCTCTTTCTTTTCATGGTTTTCTTTTCCAGTTTCATGCCTGTTTTCCAGTCTTTCAGAGCCCCTGGGGTTTTGCCAGGGCGCCCTAGGTTCAGCGCAGGTTCCCCTTTCGAAACCTGCGCTGAATGTCAAGCTGCCTTAAGGCAGCCTGACCCTCAGCGCAGGTGGGAGACTCTCTGCCTACGCTAGGCTCAGAAAAATGGGTTTTCAGGTCATTTTTTGATGAATTTTCGCCAGTTTTTCATCAAAATCAGGAACTTACTCCTTCTCTTGTTTGCTTTGCAGGGAACCTTGAACAAAATGTCCCTTACATGGCGAGAACGAGAACATGAAGAGGAGGACATGATTGCCCTCCATGATCCGGTCACGGTGAACGCGCTGCGGAACTGTGGCCTGCTGAAGTTCTTCCGTATCTCTAGCATGAGAGCACATATTTCTTTGCTGTAGTACATGCTTGATGCTTGGGATCCTGTTAACCAAGTGTTCCAGATTAGGGGAAAGGCCATCCCCTTGACCATAGAGGACATGTACTTCTTGACTGGACTGTCAAGACGAGGTGCCCCCATTTCCTTATCAGGTACGGCCCGGGGGACTGATTCCACCAGAGATTATGTTCGCCAGTATTGCAGGGAAGGTTCTCAGTCGAGCAGAGACGGAAAGATTGTTATCCATGAGATTACTGATCGGGCTCTCAGGTCCATTCTGTTCACTATTGGTAGGATGGCCGGCAGTGCAGCTCTACATGTTGCCAACAGGTCTTATATGTAGCACGCCTTGGAGTGTCTCCAACCGAAAGTATTCAACTGGTGTGATGCAGTACTTGTTCAGATGAAAAGTCAATTGACCAAGGTAAAGGACGGGAAGCTGAAGAACTTTGGATTTGGTTCTATTCTGATTGCCTTCGCCTTGGATAAAATCCCACTGATGCAGCCTCAGTACATCATACTCGACTTGCCTTCTCCGACCGAGCCACGCATGCAGAGGTGGGTCGACCACATGTCTAGGCATGCTGGTCAACCTCAGTTTACTTTTACTGAGGCCTTCTTTACGTGGTTTGAGCGCCAGGAGATGGCGTTTTCCGAGTATCCATATGTGGGTATGGATTTCCGAGGTGATCTGGATTTGGTGCTACCGGATGGCGAACAGTGGGGTGCCATTGGTAAACTCCTTGACCATATTACTGTTTGCTGTTCTTATTCATAATGTTGTTGTGCTTTATTCTATCAAGACTTTTAATTGTACTCTTGGGTGCATGCAGATATTGGTCCTGTTCGTCCAGCAGTTCGTCCGAGATCGCCAGTTGCTGCCCCGACAGTGGAGCCTGCTAGGAGAGTTGTTATTCGCGATCTTGACGATACTGAGACCCTTACAGCTGTGCAGGAGTAGGTTGAGAGCCTTACTCGCGGTCTTGCGGATGTACAAATTGACGAGTTACCTTTACAGCTGCAGCAGCATACTATCGGCATGCCTAGACGATGGACTCGTCTCTTGCGCATGATTGCACAGGCCGTGACGTACTATCATGAGCACCACTAGGCTAGGGTGCCCCCTAGCATCTTTTTGAGTTTTTAGGTCATGTGACCAATTTTGTCTTGGTTACAGAACATTATGTATGAACTTATATAAACAGCTTATATGTATTTTGATTTTCGGGTTTTATTCTGGTTGATTTATGTGATCCATATGTACAATCTTTGATGATGTTTCCCTTTTATAAATGTTGCAAATGTCTATCTAGCACATAGTTCGCTAATGAGTTAGTTAATGTGTTTAAGTTTCTTGAAATATGTTGATATTGAATTGAATCAAATCGTCTTTCCAAGATCTTAACCCTTAGGAACATGCGATAAATAGCTGGATTGCGAACAGAATATATACCATTGAGTTGTAGTATTACGAGTTGTGAGTCTAGCCTGACAATTAGTCGGCATATGCCACGTGTGATGGCATCAGAGAGTAGTTCTATCAACGCGCTATACTCAGCGATGTTATTCGTTGATTGCCCAATACATACACCTCTGAAACTTACTAACTCGCCGCTTGGATCAAAAATGGCCCAGGCTGTGGAGGATAGGTTCCGCGAACTACGACTCGCTCCGTCGGCATATCCAACACATGTCTCTAGAAGGTTCGACATCTGCAATAAATGGAAAGGTGGATCACTCGACCAGAACAAATACTTTAGCGAAAACAAAATACAACAAAAGCATGCAGGTTACTATTTAAGCATAGTAACGCTTAAGGTACAGCCCGTTGCAGGGCTGCGCCAGTGGAATTCCATCGTAATCCATTAACTCGTAGGCTCCTTTTGCTAACACCCTGTTAACAATATAGGGGCCCATCCATAAGGACTTGAATTTACCTGCTCCGAATTTATCGGATTCTTGGTCATAAAGCAAGACCAAATCACCTTCTGAGAAGACACGGGGTTTGACATTTTTGTCGAACTGAGCCTTGACTCGTTTCTTATGAGCTTCATTAGCCAAAGCGGCATCACGACGGGTTTCATCCAATTGGATTAGTTCCAAGAAACGAGCCTCTTCTTCTGAAGTTCCGGGGAGAAGATCGATTGCGAGTTTAAGCGACGAAATTTCGCACTGGATTGGTAAGACTGCTTCCAGGCCATACACCAGTTGAAAAGGTGTGAACCCGATTGCGTTCTTTACTGACGTTCGGTAAGCCCACAAGGCAGAGTACAGGATTAGGTGCCACCTTCTTTTATGAACCCCGATCATCCTTTGCAACATACGCTTCAGGACCTTGTTGATTGCCTCAACTTGTCCGTTGGCTTGCGGATAATATGGGGTAGAGCTGTCGTGAGATAGCCCTAGCTTGGCAGCTAATTCGACCATCATGTGATTGCGAAAGTGCGACTCATGATCTGTAACTATAGCCTGTGGTATGCCGAACCTGGCGACTACATGATTGAAAAAGAAAAGGGCAGCTGTTTCACCAATGTTATCCAATGTAGGCATCGCCTCGGCCCATTTGGTAAAATAGTCAACAACGACTATAATATACCCATGCCCCCCAGTCGAGGTGGGGTTACATTGCATGAAATCGATGCCCCACTTGGCGAAGGGCCCAACATCAACTATCGGCTGTAAAGGTGCGGGTGGTCGCCTGGTTTTGCTATCAAAAATTTGACAAGCATGGCAACTTCTGACTGCAGTTATGCAATCTTTGAACATGGTTGGCCAGAAGTATCCTGCTTGTAAGATTTTTTGCACTATTGCATATCCAGACTGATGCCCCCCACACGCACTTGAATGACACTCATTCAAGGCTTTTTCGGCCTCCTCATGGGTAAGGCACCTCCTCAGAACTGTATCGATACCACGACGGTAAAGTGTATCACCGACGATCATGTAGTCTTTTGCTTGGTATCGTATACGTTTTTGTTCGGAGCGAGAGGTGTTAGGCCTGAATTTTTGGGTTTGGAGATAAATTATGATATCTCCATACCACTCATTTCTTACAGATATCAGAAACAAACTTTCATCCACGATTGACTCTTCCGATGTTTCATCGTTGGACGACGATGGGAGATCACACAATAATTCTGCGAAAACTAGAGCTTTCTTTGATTTGGATTTCACAAATTCCAGATCAAACTCTTGAAGGATCGCTATCCATTTTGAATATTTGCCCCCCAGCAACTGTCGCGACAGTATATAAGTCATGGGGTTGCAATCTGACAAGATGGTAGTTTTCCGAAAGACGACATAAAGTCGAAACCTTTGAATCGCTTGAACAGCTGCAAGCGCTAGTTTTTCAACATAAGAATATTTACTTTCTGTATCGTTTAAGTTTTTACTTAAATAATAGATAGGATGTTCAACTCCATCGACTTCTTGAACTAAAACCATTGCAATGGTCGTACCTACTGCAGCCAGATACAGGTTAAAATCTCTTTGATAGTTCGGGGCGTACATTAATGATGCTTTTACTAGACAATCTTTCAGAGCATCAAAGGGACCTTGCGCCACCTGGTCCCAGACAAAAGGTACATCCTTTTTCAAAAGACGAGTATAACCCTTAGCAAGTTCTGCATAATTTGGAATGAACCTCCTCAGAAAGTTTTCTTTCCCTTGGAGTTTCTGAATCTGAAGCAAATTTGAAGGTGGAGGCAAATTAATGATTGCCTGAACCTTGCAGGGGTCGAGACGAATCCCATCCTTAAAGACTACAAAGCCAAGTAAACGACTAGAACCGACGCAAAACACACATTTGTGTGGATTGAGTCTTATCTTGTAGTGTCGGCAACGTAGAAATATCACTCTTAAATGCTGCGGATGATCAGTCCGCTTTCGCGAATGAGCCGGAAGATCGTCGAGATAAGGTTGAACAATGTTCTTGATGTCATGGAAGGCATAATTCATTTCCCTCTGAAACGTCGCCCCTGCGTTCTTTAAACCAAAGGGTAATTTTCGATAAGCGAATGTGCCCCACGGACAAATAAATGCAGTCTTTGACTGGTCCTGTGGGTGGATATTTATTTGATTATACCCGGAAAATCCATCCATAAATGAAAATATTTCACGTCCGGCGCATTCATCAATTATCTGGTCGATAAAGGGTGTAGGGTAGTTGTCCTTCGGACAAGCTTGGTTTACATCCCTATAATCAACACACACTCTAATCGTCCCTTGTTTTTTCATAACAGGGACAATATTCGATACCCAATCGGTTAGAGGAACCCGGCAGATGAATCCAGCATGGAGTTTTTCAACTTCCGCCTTAATGGCCGCGGCTTTCTTGGGGTGCACCTGTCGAAGCCGTTGTCTTACTGGTTTGACATCAGGATACATTTTAATTTCATGTTCAACGATACTCGAGTCAATGCCTGGCATTTCATCATATGACCAAGCAAAGACATCTCTAAATTCGTGAAAAAGAGCGTTATATATTTCCAGTTCTAAAGGGGAACAACCTTTGCCGACATAAATATTCTCTACAACATCTGTTTTAGTCGAGATATTTATGGCTATAGTCTCTTCAATATTGGATAGGTTTCGCTCGGAATCCACCGTGTTTACAGTATTTGTTAGGAATTCAAATACTGGAGGGTGATAAAGGTCACTTTGAGTATCTTCTTCATATTCCGGAAGAAGGGAACGATGGTGGTGATCATTCCATGGTGCCCCCTCAATCATCATTGATTGTAAGATTCCTTCGTCAGTCCCATGTACTTTCGACCAAGGATCTAATGGGGTTCCATATTCTCTAGACCTATCTACCCGAACGCTTGACGAGCGTTGATTTGGGCTCGCCTCCCATGCTTGAAACATTGATTGCTACAATATTTCTAAAGGGCTTGGGGGCAAAACCATTGAATGATCCATGTCGACCTTCGTGGAAGATATCATGTTGCAGGTTGCTACAAACGGTATATTTCCCATATAAATAGGAGGTGGTAGCGCGAAAGTTCCCATCAAGGTGGGGTCTTTCAATAATCCTACTCCGATATCTTCAATTGAATGGTTGCTTTCATGGATCATGGGAATGCTTCCTGTAACTTGTGAACCATTAGGGAGGAAATTCTGTTGGTCGACGATCGTAATCCCTCCTTCAAACGAGAATGCGATCTTCCTAAAATAAGTCGACACAACAGCTGCCATGGCATAAATCCATGGTCTACCCAGTAGGATGTTATAGTCAAGATTTCCATCAATGACTTCTACATCAATTTCTATTGTTTTTCCTCCTAGTTCAACTTTCAAGTTATTAAGGATACCGTACGGGGTATAAGTCCTTCCGTCGAAAGCTTTTAATGTCGTCGAAGATCGCGACAAGGTTGGAGATCCTAAATTTTTCCAGCAACTCATCGACATAATACATGTCGAGGCTCCCTCATCAATTATTGTTCTGTGAATAGTTTTGTTGAGTGCTTTCACTTGAATAAGGAAAGCTAGCTGAGCTGGTAACTGAGGATCATATCCCTTGTGATCAAAGGATAGAAGATTGGAATCCTTGGGATCAATCCCACCAATTACCGATAACAACGCCTGCCTTTGGGTTGGACAATTTTGTAGCACTTCAAGAGTCGACATAGCGGATGGCGATTGGGCCAAATCTTCCACTATGTTATAATGATGCGCCGCTCTGGCGCGAGGATTAAATGTCGACTTGTGTACTACACCCTTTGGCGGTTTTATTGTTAATTCAGGGATGGTGGGTGTTACAACTTCTGTCGAAGTTGTTGTCGAACTACTTGGTTGATCTTTACCTTTTTCGTTCGACAGCTGAGGATTCCCATAATCTTTGTTCCTTGTCGAAATCAAAGCATCATTCTGTTGTTTTGAAACCGACAACATAAGGACTTGCGACGGGGAAGCATTTCCGTTATCAACCAGATTTTGACCTGGGTTGGGAAATGGATCAATTAATACAGCTGAGGTTTGGGAACTTTTAAAGAACCTCTTTAACTCAGCTTTGAATGGGCAATTCTTTGTGTAATGATCCTCATCATCACATATTTGACATGGATAATTTTGTTTCCCTTTGCCAGGAGGGTTTGAAGAATTCTTTCCAGGGGATGACTCACCTTGTTTCTTCTTCTTCCCTTTGTTTTTCCTCTTCTTGCTTCCTGGTTGATTGGTTTCTTTGCCTTTATCTTCCGATACGGCATTTACTTCCGAAGCAAGAATTTCTTCTTTTGCATTTTGATCCGAATTCTTACGGGCTTTCTTTGACGAAGCCTTTATCGATTTCGCGTTTGCTGTGCCAATCACGCCATCACTGGCATGAGAGTCACTATTTGATTTAGGAGGGGGAGGAATTGAAAATTCTGGTCTAGGGGCATCAGGTATTTTGTCGTAGAGCGTGCCGAACTGAGTATAAACTCAGTCAAAATATTGCGCACGAGCAATGACTTGCTCCTCTGTTACGACTCCCCCCTTGGCCACATCTTCCGTAATAGCCGGAAGTAACGACTTTATAAACCATTCAGCTAATAGCTTATCGGGAACATATGTTTTCACCATCCTACGACGATGACGCCACTCATGTATATGATCAGATATATGGGTAGCAGTTGTCTGTTTGAAGTTGGTTAATATTTCTGTTCCTGTTTCATACCTTATCGGTAATTGAAAATGAGTTAAGAAAGTCGTGGCTAGGGAACTAAAATTGTCGAAGGAGGCTCTTGGAAATTCAATATACCATTTAGCCACTGGACCTGTCAATGTCCTCTGAAAAAGGCGAAGTCTTATCGAATCATCGTTTAGGGTGTTCGATGAACACCACAGATGAAAAGTCATCACGTGATTCGACGGGTCTTCACCTGGATTTCCATTGAATTTAGGAATGTCAGATGGAAGTTTATGAGGAATCGCTCACCACCAAGGGGCATAAGCAATCAGATCGTTGGTTAACCGGTGTAAATCGGGTAACTCTAAAGTCGCCACGAATGGTAACTGTTGATTCAGGTTAGGCGAAGCCTAACCAGGGTACGATGGAATCGCTTGAGCAGTGGGCCTTTGCATACCAGCATAATGTAATTGATGTTGGTATGACTGATACGGCTGGTGGACTTGACCACTGTAAAGTGGTTGGTTTTGACCACTTTGGATATACGATTGTCCACTGTTCGCAAAGATCTGCTGCTCAGAACCTTGGTACACTTGATGGAATTGCGGTTGTTGGTATTGTACAAGCCATGGTTGTGACGCCATGTTCTGTTGCGCCATGCTAACCATTGGACCAAGGTGTGGGGTAATTGTACCCGTTTGTACCTGTGTCACCCCACCAGTTGGCGATTGTGGTTGTGACCCATGATCAAGTGGCTGTTGCATTACAACCTGAGAAATCTGAGGTTGGCATGCAACAGGTATCGCTTGAACTTGTGACACTGTTACAATAGCCAGTGTGGTTGGGATGTTCGTCATAGGTACACACTGTTGCATAGAATATACAACCCTTGGTTGTTGAGGTAGCATAGGTACCCAACTACTTGACGCAATTCCAGTATAACCTGAACATTGTTGTGAACTCATGTATGGGTACCCTCCCGGAGGGGGTAATGAAAGGGCATATTGCCCCCCATACGGTATCAATCCCGAACTCAAGGGGATTGATTGCCCAGATTGACCTCCAAATGGATCAATTTGCTGAGTTTCAACATAAGAATTACCGGGTATTACTCCGGATGAACAAACTGGAACAGACCATACTGTCGAAATAGTCCCTTGGTGGACTCCTTCTAGCTGTTGTGAGCTAGTTGGGACAGCTGGTATGCCGGCAAACATTGTCGGAGTGACGGCAGGGGCTTCTGCTGTCGCTGTGTCATTTGACACAGTCCTAGATGATGACGGTTGTTCAGACATCTTAAGTCTATCCAATAGATTGCCTAGCGATTCTACAGGGACTTCCACTTGTGGTGGATTAACTTCTGATGAAGGAAATAGAGTGACCCCGACTCCAAAATGAGTTGGAGTACTTGCTTGCAGATCCTCTGCAATTTCCTCTATCGCAATCAAACCCAGTGGAAGAGGAAGACCGTCAGGTCCGTAAAATATTTCTGGTGCCGAAGAAGTGGTTGTTTCGACAACGACAGTTGTTTGCGGAACAAAACTCTCTGGACCAGTTACAGATGGAACTGGTTCAGTTACACAAGTATTTGCCCCCAGACTAGGATCAATATTACTGTCCTTCTGTGGTTGTTGAACTTCTTCTATAGAGGCAGGGTTTCCAGAAATGTTTGGAGTAACCGGAACCTCAGATGTAATTGGAACACCTGTTCTAACTTTTAAAGGAGATTTTGAACCGGTTAAACGAGTTCGCTTTGTCCGTACTGTTTTCAATTCCAGAGACAAAGACGGTTGACTCGTAAGCCTCCGCGAATGACGGGGTTTCAATTGACTTTCTTCCACGATTGTGGATTACTCGATCAACCAAAATATTAAAAGGGGAAATTTGTGTTTACGAATTGAATGAATTTTATTAGACGCTTTTAGACACAACTTGCTTTTTCACTTTTTAAGAGTCGAGAAAAAGCTAAAGATGACTGTAGTCTCCTTCGATGTATTAACGAGCCCGAAATGACAAATGCTCGGTTGGACATTTTCAGTTATAGAGTTTGAAAAAGGCCAAAAGAAACTGCTCTGGAGATCTAGGCAGAGGGTGTGCCAAACCTTTCGCAAAACCACAGAATACGTTTTACGGTACGGGTGGTCGATCTTCGTGAATGCTGTGTTCACTGCATTGCGATCAGTAGGGCGGCTGACATGACTTCCTAAGGATAAAAGATATATGCCTATAGGGGTCTCCCAATATATACGCGACGGTACGTGGGAGCACAAGTCCGTATTAGTGCCACCGACTCTCAGGAGGAATCACCCACCTTCGTCGAGATCGACAGTCACTACGTTTAACGATGCCGGAACACGTCTCTAGCTTAGACCTCTATGTGTTTGCGTTATGTTTCAAAGCGTTGTTAGGTTCATTCAATATATTTTAAGTTGATCTTTTTAAAGTTTGCCTTTCAAGGTTCACCACGAGATGTTTTGATACAAATTCCTAAATGCAGTCTAAGATGAGAAGCAAGCTTTTTCAATCTTTTCGACTTATGAAAATTTTAGCTACTAAGGGAAAAGAGAGACAAAATCTTTTCACACAGTTCAAAGAGCACTCACTAATGCACTTTTTCCCTAAATCAACATACAAACTTATATGCAAAATGCAAAAAATGCAGGTATTTCTTTTCTCTTTCTTAATGTTGATGCGATACAAAAAGAAACCTGTTGTATAATTTCGAATTCAATTTCAAGTGAAAGCAAACAAGCTTGTCCAAAATCAAAAGACACCTTAAGATTTACTTGTTTCGACACTAGAAATATATAAATTCAAACCATATGACGAAAGCAAAAGCTCAATCAGCTATGAACAGCAAATAAACTAACTCTTAAGATCAAAGCGACACTTTACACAGGTCTAGATCTAAGAGGCCACAGCAAGACTAGTTCACTTTCGTTATGGGAAACTGCAAATGACGTAAGAAATACACAAAGAACAAATACAGTTTCTTTATACAACCGAGGTGGAATAGTGGCAAGGAAAGTTGGTTTCAGATAGGTACATTGACTAGTAACAGGCAGCAAAACAAGAGTGAAAACAGGGCAAGAAACAGCAGGAAACCCGAGTAGCACTAGGCAACACTGGTCCAGCGCAGGTAGTACACAGGTAGTTTGACCTTCAGCGCAGGTAGCCCCTTCGGGAACTGCGCTGAAATGCAGACAGTCTTCACACAGCCTGCACTGAAGAACGAAACTTTCATTTTTCTCAGTTTCCGGGTCACAGATTGCTCAAAAATTCACAGTTTTTGGCCAAATCAGAAGCTATCAGTCAAGTACACACTAAGGGATGAAAAGGAGGATGAAAAGCTATCACTAAGAGCTTATTAGAGTACTTTTGGATCAGCTCTTCAAATCATAAACTTGCCCAGAAACTGAGCTAGAGTAGCTGCCCTCTACTTTGCATTTGAAAGATCCAAATGCAGTTCGATTCGGTACTCCCTGTGTTTATGAAATGAATAGAAAAAACACAAACAACCAACAAGATACGATCCCCAGTGGAGTTGCCAATTTGTTGTTGGGAAAAGTATCCAATACGGAATGACCCTATCCCACTCTAAGGGTGATAGTACCTCAGCAACAATCAAAGCAAAGCTATTTGATATTACTTCTTTATGAGATGTAAGAGAGGGGAGAAAGAGATCCACTAACCGTTGTCTTCCGCTAATGATTGATACAATCTTCTCTCTTTGCTGCTTGCTCCCAGCTCCTTGCTCTTTTACTGGCCCAGCTACACCAAGATCCTGCAAAATGGCAAGAGAGGGGAACTACAAGAAGCATACATTCATAAATGATTCAAGGATTAGAATAAATCAAATATACAAGCATAACAATACACCATTGAGATACATGCATATAGAAGAACCTCAAATGCTTTATTAATGGAAGAAGTAAAGTTCTGAGAGTGTTACAACCATAAGAGGCCCAATCCAGCAACACCTCCCAGCAGAAAGAAATCTCCTCTTCAACTCCTTCAAAGCAATCACCCAATAGTTCTATACTCAAACCAACAACACTTCCTTACATTCACAAGATTCCATCCTCCCTAGACCTCATGAGAGAGCTCTATATATAGGAGATTTGGAGAAAGGATGAGTCAGCTTGAGCTTGGCATGGAGCTAACTAGTGTCCTCTCCCACTTCAGTTATTCTTCAGTTCTTGAGTCCACTTGGAGTTTCTTGCTTCCACTTGGAGATCTAGATCCTCTTACTCATCACAAGGCGAATTCCCTGATCCAAGTGTCATTTTGGAAGCTTCCTGGGCATTTGACACCTTGCAGAATGACTGTGCCACTTGGCCAATCTCGCCCAGCGCAGGTAGCCTTCATTAGTGTTGACATTCAGCACAGGTACAGAGTGGAGCAGTTGACATTCAGCGCAGATGCTCAGTGGGGCAGTTGACATGATCTAGAATTAGCTTGTTTTAGAGTGTTTTCAGGTGGAGAACTGATATTTAGTGCTGTGGTTTGCTGACCTTGTTTCTCTAGGGGTAGGAACAACATGCTTAGGGACTTTGGATCCCTTAGATTATTGAAATTTCATGCTTCATGCTGTAAGGCACAAAAATGTCTATAACAACTGGCTAGTTGAGAGTTGTTAAAAAGTGGAGTTCTGAATAACTCACCATGAGTCTCGATGTGTTTTGCCCTTGAAGGACTAAGGCACAACTAGTGAGAATATTATATAGCCTAGATTCAATGGCTAGATGGACTTGGAGCATTGATAGAGGCATGAGTTGGAGATAGGGAGCTGAAGGACTAGGAAGGTATAGGGTATGACCGAGCGGAGCTGAGAGAGTCAACATAATCAACGAGATGGTTAGAGTATCTTGTTAAGGGTAGATTTCTAGTGGATGTACTAACCCCAAGTCCCATTTTATATCTTGTACTAGTGGATGTATGAGGGGCTTTACCCTTTATCCATCATACGTGAGCGCTAGAATGTTGTATTATATGTTGTTTAATATCACGAAGTTGGTTTGAAAATTGTAAAGGTTGTCCATATTTTATGCATATGTGATTTACTGTTGTCTATATTATGTTGTGAAAAGTAGTTTTGTTGAGGTTCTTGGTTTTATAGCATCAGGTATTTTAAGATTCTTTCCTAGACCCAAGATCATAGAAATTCAACATGGAATCAAAGCAATTATGAGCTACTTTTAGGGATAGTAAATCAGAGTGTGCACAATGAATCAAGTCTAAAGGATTTGTGTGTATATAGACCATGGAGCACAGGCTTCAACTGAAGACATGGAGATGTGGTATTCACTAGCTTGACAACGAGATTAGCAAGGAGTTCTAGTGGGTTGGTGGTGAGCGTGCTGAAAAAAAACTTCTTCTAGGGAAGATTGTTGATCATGGACTTCTGTTGACTTTTCATGGAAGTTTCAGACAACTTGAGGGTTTATTTAGCTTGGACGAGATTAGTTTGATCGAGATGGATTCATGTTATGGAGTACAAATTGGTAGGCTATAACCTTCATCAGATTGTGATGTTTCATATTCGAGATTGGAGGGATTTGCAAGAGTGGTATTTAATTGAGGAGGATGAGTGCTTGCAGGTCTAAGCCAATGGAGATTGTGTAGGCTCAAATGGATTCTATCATGAGAGGGAGAAGCCCTATGAAGGTATGGGATCTTCAAGTTCAAATGTGATGGATGCTAGATAGGCCATTGTTATGGGAGATGATGTCGGTTACTTCCTAGTCTTGGAAGTACCTCCCTCGCTAAGAGGGAGTGTTTATTTTTGTGTAGCTTGGGAGGTACCCCAAGCCCTAAAGTTCAAGGTTTGGAGAGAAAAGTGCCAAAAGAGTTACTTGTGGGCTTGAAACCCAAGCTTGGGGTTTCTCACCCGTCGTGATTTTGGAAAAGACCATGAACACATTTCTACATGTGATGGATGAGGATGATAGCTCTCGGCGAGACGAATCTAACACAACGAAAATCATCTAATTCTAGGTTGTAGAAATGGAAATATGAATATATGAAGTTATTTGATGGGTTTTCACATGTATATCAAGGTCATCCTAATGTCATTTAGGCTTGTGACAATTGTATAAGCTCCTCGAATGACGTTGGAAGAATCCTTGTTGTGTATTATAAATAAGAGGTGATGATGAAGCGTTAGTGCATCTTGGAGGCATAAGAAGAGGAACTTGCATTTGGTAAGAAAGGAGCAGATTACGTCTATTTTGGGGCCACAGGTTAGTGTTGATTCTAGCGAAGGAGAAGACATTGAGTTTAAGTATCTTTATGAGTATTTGGATGCAAAGAAAACCTTGTAGTAAGGTCAAGTTGCTTATGGAGTTTTCTCAACACACTTGTACCCTATTTTTGTCGAGAAAAATCTTGTAGGAGGAGCTACAACTGTATGTATAGAGTATGAAGGAAGCCACTACCCTAGAGTTAGGGCCTAGGTCTGCTTGGAGGGATAGAAATAGCCCAAAACTTTAGTGCATAGGAGCAACATCTCAAATAAAGGAACATGTAGCAAAACAAGGTGTGTATGAGGTGTTTCTATGCTAATTAATTATAGTTTTATATTTGTTCAAGGGTTGTAGGGACTTGTTGTAGAAGTGTGTTGTTTGGATGACTGTTGAAGGTTGTGAGTTCTAGTTTAGAGCCTTTCTCCATTAGCTAAAACCTATCTAAGATATGTCGCAGGTATACAATGAGCGGTAAAGTGGAATAATGGGTGGTTACCCTTGCTGGAAAGTTTTGATTCCTTATTGTACCTTAACCACATGAATAGGAAACCTTGTATATAAACCAAAGGCTAAGACAGTTGGAAGTGACAATGAGTGAACGAGATTTGTTGAGGATGGGAACCGTAGTCTTGAAGTAGGGTTTAGGGTTGTTGTTAGATGCCCTAATGAGAGCTTCAAAGTATGCACAAAACCCATGAAAAGAGGTCAAAAATAGTAAGTTGCATATGGACTCTTGATTGATTAGTAGATGGAAGGCTAGCACAGTGCTTGGACAATGTAACTTGTGGAACTCAAAGAAGAGGGGCAAACTTTATGGTTAGATTCCCTAACCAGGTGACATATTATCAAGTGAGGATCGGACTGTAGAAGCCAAGTGATAGGGTTGACAAGGACTCTGAGATGCACTAATTAATGGGGAGATGTTGCAATAGTACATTGGAGCCTAGATTTATGCAATAGGTCCTCTATTGCAGAGCATAGTGTAGAGTTAAATATGTCACCTAGATGCTACAATGTGTATTGGACACTCGCAAAATTGTTGGAGGGTAGCATAAGAGTGGACCAAGAGTAAAACTAGATTGGGAAATCATGGTTTGCTAGAGGAAAGTGAGATAGTGTCCAAGGTGGAGTCCAATGTACAACACTTTGATGGAAAAAGGTAGTTGTTAGAGAGGAAGTTGTTGAGCTCAAGGGTGTAATCAAGTAAGAGGAATTTGTCGAGCTCCATACTTGTGTGTGGAAGACTTCTATAGTAGATGATGGGTAGCTCTCTCAACCCATGTTTATTGTGGGAGATGGACATCCTGCAGTGATAGGTAGTAGCCCTTTATGCCTTATGTTTGTCTTCATTGGTGTAGTGCATGAACACCATAGTGGGTTGAAGTCCCTCAATAGCGGAGGAGAAACATGGGGAGTTGATAGTTGTTCACAAGTGGAGTTGTGAACAACCCGACATGAGTCTCTCTGTGTTGTGCCCTTGAAGGACTAAGGCACTACTAGTGATCAGATTGGATAGCCCATATTTAGTGGCTAGATGGATTTGGAGGATTGATAGAGGTAAGAGATAAAGAGCTAGAGTCGAAGGACTGGGAAGGTACAACGTACGATCGAGGGGAGCTGAGAGAGTCAAATTCATCAACAAAATGGTCAGATTATCTTGTTGAGGGTAGATTTGTCGTTGATGTATTGACACCAAGCCCCAATTTGTATCTTGTACCAGTGGATATATGATGGCCATTATCCCTGGTATGGGAGCCCTAGATTGTTGTACTATATGTTATTTAATATAACAAATTTTGATTGAATATTGTAAAAAACATTCCATATTTTGTGCATATGTAATTTACAGTTGTTTATATCCCACTATGAAAAGTAGCTCTAAGGAGACTTTTGGTTTGGTAGCGTCAGAGATTTTAAGATACTATCCTATGTTGAAACCTAATCATTAGGATTGGGGGAATATAATGTAAATAAATAATAAGTAATATGAACAGTCATCAGGAGATGAAGTGAACAGTCTCTCCCTTATGTATATAATAAAGACCAAACTAGAGGAATATGATATACAAATCAATTTTGCTTTGAGGAGTTACTACATGGCCTGACATGGTATCAGAGCTAGCTCCCAAAATAGTTGTAACTCCCTTCTGCCTACTATGCTCTTTGTCCACTGCCCTTGTGCACTCTATCTGCCATAAGTGATTCTGACCCATTCTACACCCATTGCATAATTATTCTACGCCCACTACATAATTGTATTCTGAGTAGACTGAAGGCCATCTCTGTTGTGTGTTAGGACGGACTATTGAACCGTTTCTCATTCCATGCTACTACGTTGAGATCATACTACTGTTGCGTTGAGAGCACTACTGCGTTGAGTGCATGAATAATCTCCGTGACCAAGTTTATTGTGTGAAACCTGCTGGTGCGTGAATCAAAGCCTCTGGTGCGTGAATCAAAGCCTCTGGTGCGTGAATCAAAGCTGTTGGTGCATGAATCAAAGCCTCTGGTGTGTGAATCAAAGATCTATGAGGGTATGTTGCATTCGCTTCTATTTGGGGAGCCCGATGAGAACATTGCCATTGTGCTTTCAACAATCAATCCGTAATAATTGATTTCGATATTCAGCTGTGTGTTAAAATTTTTGAAGAGCTTCATATAATGTTACATCTTCCAGTTAATTTCTATGTGGTCTATGGCTATCAGAGGTGTCTGAAGTAACGAGATTATTTGAGGTATATATTATTGATAAGTTTTAGTCTCAAAATCTGAATCATTTTAAGCCATAGCTTGCTCCTTGAGATGGTTTGATTGTTTAATTTTCACTCCAGACACATCAAGGAAGGAAGTACAGTGACTGTCATGGGTGTTGTTCAGCGGCATGGGAGTGTTTTGATGAACATGTATCCACTGATTTTCATTTGAGAAAATTCCTCTTACCAGGAAATGTTGAAGGATTGATTATTGCATGTAATGAGACCACAAAGTTTGATGGAATACTTCTTTGATAATGGAGTGCTAGGAAACATTGAAGTGTTCATTAATACATTATTTTTTTTTTCCTTTGTAATTTTTTTTTTTTTGAAGGGTTGCATTGGGTGATCAATGTAAAACGAAACCGATATATATTTTAAATAGTGCGATATATATGTCTGGGGTATTGACAATTGCGATCAATTTGAGTTTTTTGTCCAACCATATCAAAAATATATTTTTTTTTCCATTAAGAGTAAAAGTTTTGCAGCAGAAGTTTTTTTTTTGTTATAGTATGCATTCAATCATATCCATCATGGGAATAGTTCTCACTCACAGAGAGAACTATCCTGAGTGGTCGCGGATGATAAAACGCACACTCATTTTCAATGAGTTGTGGAAAGGAGTGTGTGTTGGAGACGAAGATAAAGAGCCAGAATAGCCTACTCAGACAAAAAGCTCATCATTTGGGAAAACAAGAGCAGCAAAGCTTATGCATTAATCACAACATCTATAAATGAAGAGGTGAGTCACCATATTTCTCCATTTTAAACTACTTTTGAAGCCTTACAAAAGTTGAAAGAACTCTAGGACTCACCTTCTGCACTTGAAGTCATTCAACTCGTGATTAAACTCTTCACTCTTGAACTGCAAAATAATCATCCTCTTTCTCTTGCATCTAAATTAAAGTCTATAATGAATGATATCAAATCCACCAAGGTTGAATTGGATATTTCTCTTATCGCTTTTCTCAAGGAACTTTATCCTACTTACTCCAATTGTCTTGAGTCATTGCAAGCAAATGGAAATCTCAAATATATCAACTTTGAATCTCTTGTGAAAACGTTTGTTGAAAGAGAGAATGATTTTGGAAATAAGATAGCCCCTGAATCTTCTGAAGAGGTTGTGTGCCTTGCTCATAAATAAAATCATCCTACTCAAGATTCTTCAAGAGGAAGAGGTGGTCGAAGAGGAAGAGGAAGATATTTTAGAGGCAGGGAGGCAGACACTCTCAAGGACAAAAGGCATATTTTCACTACATATGCTACAAAATAAATGGATCACATGATGCCTGTACATGCAAGTTACCATGGGACAAAATTGAGCAGTAAAGAAACCAACAGAAAGTTAAAACTGATGATACAGACAAAGGTAAAGCACCTGAATCAACTCACTATGTTGTGGCACAATGTAAGATTGGAGTAAATGAAGATTTATTTAATGCTTCACTTGCTTCTTGGAAAAATAATTGGTGCTTGATTCAGGAACAACCTACCACATGACTTATAGATTTTTTTTTTTTGAAGAATTCACTGACAATGTCGATGGAGCGGTATACTTTGCAGAACAATCAAAAATCAAGCCATCAGGGCTTGGCACAATCAAGCTTAAACTACCTGGTCTTCCAGACTTTCTTTTGCATCATCTTCTATATCTCCCATAGCTCAAGAGAAACTTGTTGTCCTTGGTGTAGCTAAAAGAATGAATAGGACAATCTTAAATATGGTACAATCCATTCTCTTCTTCAAAAATGTAAAGATAATGTTTTGGGTTGATGATGTTCTATGTGCTGCATATATAAAGAATAGATGTACATCTAATGCTATTAGAAACAAGACTCCATATGAAATGTGGTATGGACATGTTCCTTTAGTAAAGCATCTCAGGGTCTTTGGTTCCACCTATTATGCCTTGACACCAAAGGTACATAGAAACAAACTTGGTGCTAGAAGTCGTAAATGTATCTTCCTCGGGTATTCAAACACCTCCAAAGCATATCATCTCTATGATGAATTAAATAAAAAGTTTGTTGCATCTAGAGATGTAATTTTTCTTGAATCATCCAAAACTGACAATGTTGTTGAGTGGCAACTTGATCGCTTGGATAGATTCACAAAAGCAAAATCATTTCAAGAATTTGATAATCAGATTCCACATCTTGAAGGTGGGATTCCTATACTAGATCAACATGTGGAATCTTCTTCTAAAGAACACTCTCCCCTGCATGAAACTCCAATAACGGATGATGCTTTAAGTGATGTGATTGACAAAATTGGGAGATTCAACCGTGATTCAGTCCCAACTCAATCAGCGGAGCAACCTGGATCATCTGAGAAAGGTTCCCCAAAGTGGCTGACAAGCACACTTGAAATTGTTCATCCTAATGAGGTTGGAAAGACAGGAACTTGAAATTCAAACTAGAAAAATGGAGGTGATGTAGATGACTCTAATTCACCTGTTGATATGGATGTTTCTTATGATTGTGAATTGAACTTGTCTACAGATTTTCAACCAACTTCCTTCAAAGAAGTTGCTTCTCATGATGAATGGAAAGAAGCACTGTAAAAGGAGAATGATGCCTTCATAAAGAATGGCACTTGGAAGTTTGTTGATCCTCCACTAGGAACCAAACAAATTGGATACAAGTGGGTCTAGAAGAACAAGTATAAAGTTGATGGCTCACTTGACAAGCACAAAGCTAGGCTTGTGGAAAAAGGTTTTTCACAGTAGGAAGGGCTCGATTATGAGGAGACCTTTGCCCCCATAGCAAAACGGGCTACCATCCAGACACTCTTCGCCCTAGCAGCTCAAAATGGTTGGAAAGTCCATCAAATGGATGTAAAAACTTCCTTCTTGAATGGAGATCTAAAAGAGAATGTTTTTATGTCCCAGCCTAAAGGATTTGCTGTGAAAGGACATGAACATAAAGTATGAAAACTGTTGAAGTCCTTGTATGGCCTCAAATAAGCACCACGAGCCTGGTGTGAAAAAATAACTAAGCATCTTCTAAAACTCAATTTCAAGCATTATGATCTTGATGATGCAACTTTATTTGTCAAGAAAGTTGGACAAAGAGTTCTATTTCTTGTGGTATATGTAGATTATCTTTTGATGATAGGGAACAATGAAAGCTACATTGCATCCATAATGAAGGAATTGGGGAAATGTTTTGAAATGACTGGTTTGGGCTATGTTCATTACTATCTTGGTATTGAAGTAACCCAACATCCAAAGTCCATATTTCTTTCTCAAAATAAATACATTGGAGATCTATTGAACAGGTTTTGCATGACAAAATGCAACCTTCTTACTACTCCAATGGAACAAAACTTAAAGCTCACATATATTGAAGGAAAAGAATTTAAGGATGAAACAAAGTATAGATAGCTTGTATGAAGTCTCAACTACCTAACTACTGCCAGACTAGACATTTCGTTTGCTATTGCAATCCTCTCCAGGTTTATGAAAAAGCCTTGTGAGGGACATTGCTCTACTGCAAAAAGAGTTCTAAGGTACTTGAAGGGAACTCAAGACTTTGGAATCAACTATACACAAGTGGATGACTTCAGCTTGATTAGATACACTGATTCAAACTTCAATGGAGACAAAGACACTGGGGTGTCTACTTCAGGATATGCTATGAGTCTTGGATCAGGAGCTGTCTCCGGGAGATCATGCAAACAATCAGTTCCAGCAGATTCCACAACAGAAGTAGAATACGTGGCAGAAGCTAAAGCAACAAAAGGAATTGTGTGGCTCAGGAAAATTCTTGAATATTTGCAGGTAAAACAAGTACAATCAACTCCACTAATGATTGACAATACCTCTGCAATAAAGTTGTCCAAGAACCCAAAGTTCCATGATTGAACGAAGCACATCAATGCCAAATATCATCTGATTCAACATCATGTTGAGGCCAAAACAATCCATCTCCATCATTGTTCCACTAATGAGAAAATTGCTGACATCTTCACCAAAGCACTTGGAAGAGAAAAGCTTGGAATCACCAACATTCCTTCAGATTTAGGGGGAAATTTTGACACCTAATCATCAAGATTGGGTGAATATAATGTAAATACATAACAAGTAATATGAACAGTCATCAGGAGATGAAGTGAACAGTCTCTCCCTCATGTATATAATAAAGACCAAGCTAGAGGAATATGATATATGAATCAATTTTGCTTTAAGGAGTTACTGCCTAGCCTGACATCCTAGAACCAAGATCATGGAAATTCAATAAGGGACACTTATTCGAAGCTAAAGTTGGGAAAAATATCCTAGTGGGCATCACTTGTTGTGTTTTATGGCTAAGGGAAAGTTGGAAAAGGCAATGGCTAATGCTATGGAAAGGAAAAAAGGTATTTTTCACACATTATTTATGAAAATAATAGAAATTAGGAGAAATGGAAGGTGAAAGATCACAGGTTACATGTGATGAGGAAAATGAAGGGAAATAGAGGAAATTGAAGAAAATAGAGGTATCTAAGATAAAAAGGATTCTAAGGATCAAATTGTAGGCTTTTGTGTGTGTTAGTGTTAGAATTTATCTCAAAGAGGAGAAAGCACCAAGAGGGGAAAGAAAGTAAGCGAGAAAGTAAATTAAAGGAAAAGCGAGAAAGGGAAAGGAAAAGAAAGGAAGGGAAGGGAAAATAAAAGAAGGACACAAACATCAAAGGAAGGAAAGGATCAAGAAACCTTAGCAGGAATAAATGGAGGTAACATATTTCATGTGTGATTTCCTAGTTTGTTCTGACATGCGTGGTATGTGGATGTTGGTATATGGTTCTTTTTTTGTCATTACCATGGACTTTTTCGTAATTTGGAAATGGATTTTAGCTTAGCTTTGCAATTTCTGGATAGCCATGCTGCGATGGGATTGTTCTCGGTTTGAGCTTTGGATTGCCAAATGGTTTTGGAATCCAGGGTGAGGTTGTCTCAAGAAAATTACCAAAGGCATAAGAATCCCTTGACTAGTAATGGTGAGATACATGGTAAACCCCGAGGGTGGAGAGAGGAAAATTCCTCAAGGATGGTGAAGAAATTTTTAGGCATGCAAGCTTGGTTTGGTTTTGTGATCTCGGGACCAGTTTAGGTGAGATAATGGTATGGTGATGGTGGAGGTGATTTAACCTATGGATTCCCTTGGTTTCTTATGGATTTTTTTATCCCATGAGATCCCTCATTCATATGTGGAGTATGGTATGTGGGTAATTGACTACAAGAAAGATTTGGTTCATCGAATCTATGGTTGGGTGATAAGTGGAAGTCCCAAGCCTAGTTGGTAATTGCCTATAGTTATGTTGTATTGTTCAACAACCCATTTTAATATATTATAAATCTCGTATGAAATTTATTACATTAAAATAGGGGCCCTTTAATCTTAAAAAGCCTTTGATTTTATTTCCTTAAAGACAAAAAATAAAAAATAGAAAATCAACATAAAAATTGTTAATAAATTCCTATAACCAATGTTTAATCCTTAGGCTTTTTAAATAGAACCCAAGTATTAAACCTTGATTATCAAAATCATTTCCATAAAAAAAAAAAATTCATAGCCCCAGAAACAAAACCTATACTGGCCTTAAAAAACCTTAAGTATTAAAAAATATGGGTGATTAACAAAAAATATGAATAATTGAAGTCTTATTCCTCATCGCTTCACCGCATCACAAAAGTTCCATAAGGAAAATACCCCTCCACAACTCCATTTCTACTGCAATATCACCCCTAACTCGAAGGTAAATTTAATGCAATTTTATTATCCCTCGCATATGAAGATCATAAATACTGTAGAACTTAATACTTAGCCTTAACAAATTGTGATATATGATATAACTAGACCCACCGAGAATATACACTACAGTCTATAAATCTCCACATCCATGCAATCACAACTTCCAAGGGTCATACCTTCTACCTCGTGTCGATTGCTATTGCGATTTGTGATATACATGGATGTGACAGGATGCTCAACTGTGATTCATAAAACTATCATATCCACGGCTATTGCAGTTCTACTAGCCATGCTACCTATTCTGAAGAATCCTTCCAAATGCGATTGCGATTTGAGATTAAGAGCCATCTCTACCACATCAACCTTGATGTCATCCATGACATCATACTTCATGTCAACTACCACATCATCTCCATGTCACATGCCACATCACCCACCACAACACATCATGACATCATTCATGATGTCACTGCCATGTAATCCTAGGACTTCGTAATCACAAGTTTCAAAGGGACATGGATTATAAAAAATCTTTCACCCCAGCTGATTTGCAATTGTGATTACTCTCATGACGTCATTCATGATGTCACCCTACATATCACAATCACAAAAAAACAAAAGTCCCATTTCAATACGCTTCATAAAAAATTACGATTATTGCATTGTTATATGTTGTTGTGATTACGATTTAATTAAACAAACACATGCCTTAAGTTGCATTCAACTTCATGCCCATTCCTTTGTCTCTCCTTTGATAGCCGATTGAAATATAACTCCACCATATCCCTCTTCCATCTGCTCTAGCGTAATTGCGATATTTCAAATAAAATTAAAGGCTTACTCCTCTTTCTCCTTGAAGGTGTTTACGCTTGTGATTATTATGCTTCGAGTTTTAAGGCTAATTTTCTACAAATTTCATTTGTTTCAAATGAAACTCACTTTTCAGTTTGATTTATTTTTAGCTTATCAATTTCTGTTTTTCAGTTTTCAGGGAACACAATAGAAGAGGATATAATTGCAGATAAGTGATTGTTCAATTCAAAAAAAGAAGGCCGACTTGACAAAACAGACCAAGAAGATATTTGTTCATGACAAAAGAGGGTAACTATGTTGATAAGTGGATTTTCACTTCAAACAGATGGACAAGCATCTAGATAATCTGATGGAACAAACAATGTTGATAAAGACATCAAATCACATCCATGAATTCATACCAAAATATTGTTTTCCTTTAAGCACTATTGAAGGGATCTATTTAAGGGCCCTCAACACTCAACACAATAGATTCAGTTGTTTTTCTGTTATTTAAGCTGGCTTGTTATAGGAAATAAAGGTCCAGAATTCTAAGGAAAAATCCTTGCAGGATTCCACTATTGTACCTCTTAGTTTTTTTAATAGAATGATAGGTCCTGAATATTAAGAAAGAATCTTGTAACAATGTAACTGTGGGTTATATCTGTTGGTTGAGAAACTCTTGTTTATCATGCACTATCACTGAAAGGAGGATACATTTTCTGAAAGAAGAGATCGATTACACATTCCAAAGGATTTTGCACTACTGTCGTTCTGTGATGATCTGTAATTTGATTTCATTGATTAATAAAGGATCATTTTAGCTAATTATGTTTAACACTATTTTTTACAGGATTTAACGGAAATAAATCCGTATTTCAACATCTCAATTTATATTTTGAATGTATGAGTTAATAATTTGATTCATGCACTATTGTTGAATCTTGAGTGTTAATTCATTTAAAGTCTGCTTAGACTATTCTACAGGCTTAGCTTTAGATATAATATTAGAGTTGATGTTTGCATATGAATATATAGTTATATTCTTAGTTCAGAAATATATCTTCTGATTTAGGATAATAATTGTTTGCTTGCATACATGATGTCTTATTTGAACTAATTCGGTAATTCATCATGAATCTTTGTAGTGATTATTCACACGATGAATAAGGAATTGGATATATTTTCAATAGGAACTTATGTAACTATTTACTAAGTTTTTAAGTGTTATTATTTATGTTAATGATGAATCATATCTTGTGAGCTATCTCCCTGATCTAATTCCTCCATTTTAATTCTAATTCTTTAGATTTTCTTTTCCCATTAAGTTAATTTGGCTCTCAACTGAGAGAATGGTTACCCTTTCCTTCAATCAAGATAGGTTAGATTAATTGCATTGTAGACTTAGTCTTGCATGTGTTATCATATATTTTACATTTTAGAATCCCTATTTTTAAAGAGGAAAAACTTTATATTGGTTTGGTTGTTCCACAAAAAGAACTTAAGGGTCATTCTTCTTGCTTAATCAACTATAATAATTGATGTAATGTCCGTAGGTATTCATAGTTAAAGATATATTGTGAAAATGATAGTAATTGGGAAAATGTATCTAGACCTAGTTAAATGAGTCAAGCCACTATTCCAAACCAAAAAGGAACTGCTTGAAGGTTCATATTAGGTGGTCTTTCCTCATGTTGGTGCAGTGAATTTCGAAGCATCAACATTTTTGGCTCTATAAGGAGGGCTTTCAATTAGTTATTTGTTTAAATTTTGTTGTATAATTTTTAACTAGTCATGGGTCCCATATGCATTCCTACACCTAGTCATGCATTCACTTCATCTAATCCTACACGAGGCATGCCCAGAAGTAGATCGGGTCCTTATCATAGCTAAATTTTGATGGTGAGAGTAATATTTATCCATTAATTCATACTTTTGATTTTGTTAATAGATGTATGTCTTTTAATATAATCATTGATAATGATATTTGTAGGCGTTTTAATCTGATGTTCAGAGGACGAAAGCGGAAATGGTTCCTGGTACTTCCCACGAAGTCAATTCATTCATGCAAATATTTTTCTAGGTATTTTTCAAAGAACATCAAAATTATAGTTACAATAGTTTTTGTTTAGAATTAGATAATCTTTATATGTATGATAGTGAATCTTTAGATGATTTTTATAATAGATTTTGGTCATTTTGTTATAGCTTCCATTTAGATGAGTTTGCTTCAACTCAAGATTTAATTGAACATTTCACTTCTCTTGTTTCTTCCCATTTTCAAGATAATTAATCAATTAATGAAGAACAAGACAAATTTAATGTATTAACCATTCTTTAATTACCAAATGAATTTATGCAACTCAAAACATAGATTGTAATTAAATCACAACATTCTTCTTTAGAAAATTTCAATTGTAATTTTTTGATTTCTGAAACAAATAGTTCCAATATAAATAAAGAATTTGAAAATGCTATTGTGACAACTTTTTATGATGCATATGATTAGTCAATAGTTCCAATAAAATCCAATCTACAACAGGAATTAGATAATGAACATATTAATTTATCTTCTTTCAAAGAAAATTCAGAAAATTTAGAACGTGTTTCTCTAATTGAAGCAACTTCAATAAACATAGATTATAATACAACAAGTTCTATAAACAATTCATTTCAGTCATCATTATATTGTCGATCACATTATTTTCTTTATCATCATGAGTTTTTAAATCAGAATATAGTCAATGGTGATTACCTTAATCTTTCAAGTGATAATCTTCCTAATATTTGTTCTAAAAATTCTGCATCTATTATTCATTCGAACGATAATCCTTTAATCTCAAAATCTTCTTCTTCTTTTTTTCTGATTATGTTATTTCATATCAATCATTTAATTTTCATAAGAAGAAGGTAATTTATGATGATTATTACTACAATGATGACAAAGAATCACATCTCGTACAAACTACGCCAATTTTGAAAATTAATTTATTTCGTGAAGATTCACATGGTTTAATTTTTTCTCGTGAACTCAAACTTATTTTTAATAATTTTGATGAGTTAACCATGTGAGTTTATAATGTATTTCATTTTCCTCTCTTACAAATTCACATTTTTAAATTTTTCAGGGAATGTCCTTTTAGTGGAAATTCATTAACTGAAATCCATGATAGATTACATAACTACAGGTTGTAAAATTATTTTCTAATATTAGCTTTCATAACAATAAAAAATTTTTCCATCCTTTTATTTTATTTCGTTTTATTTTTGCAAGAACATTAAATCTTTGGATATCGAATATCATCGAGATTTATTAAGTGAAAATGATGAATTGGTTTCTGATAATCGTGAATATCAAAAGCTATTTTGTTTCCAATTTAATTCAACATTCTGAAATTCATTCACATCATTTCATCATTAGTCAAATTTAAATCTTGAAAGTGTTCTTCTTTCACAACATGCTTTTCCATCATCTCATTTGGAAATTTTTCATTCTCTAACAAATATACATCCATTCTTTTATGATCTCATTAATATTTGCTTAGAGCATGCTTCCTAAAAAACATGGTTTACTAACAAGTTAATTGTAAATAAACTTATTTTTGTACATATTTTATGTTAGATGTAAAAAATAGTTTTTGCTTCATTTTGTTTGTTTTCGTTATCTCGTTACTAACATTTGACTTGTACATACAGGAAGGTAATAAAACAAGAGAATGGTTACATTGGAAGTATGATTATACATAGTCATGTTTCCTTCATTAAGTTAGAATTAGGAGTAGATTAGTAAAGGTTAGATTTAATAAATAATAATTTTTGGGTTAATTACCTTGGATTAAAGAAAATCGTATCTTTTCAGTAATATTAAATGAAATTCTTCAATGGTAAGTCTATTACACTCACTTTCATTCACTTCTTTACTTTTTAGAGTTAGTTTTGTTTTCTTGTTTTCTGCTGATATATAACTCTCTTTCACATCCCTTCACAAGTTTTTTTTACACCTTCATGAGATCAAATCGCGAGCTCAAAGAAGCAGTAACGATTTTCATCAAATCAAGCAAAATGGAGAATTTCTAAACCTTAATCCTTTTCTTTAAAAAGAATTACTTGAATTTGAAAATGGTTAAAACTTTTTTTTGAGTTCTTATTTTGAAAAAGATAAATAAATAGCAAATTTCCTCATTCAAACTGAATTATTACTAAATTGTTTTAACATTTCAAATTCGATTTATCTAGATTTTGACATAAGAAGGAATGTTTTCTTCATTATATTCTTTCTCTTTTGTTAAGAAATTTGTATAAACAATTTTGTAAAGTTTTCTTGTCGGATTTGGTTTTGAGTGGTTCTATAATCATTATATTGGGAATTCAGTTATCATATCACATTTACTTTTTATTTTAGATAATAATGTTATATGACATACTCTCGGCCTTTCATCAATATCTCTTAAAATTAGTTTGTGATTTTTCAATTTGAAAGTATGTATTTTTCAAGAAATGGTTATGGAATTGAAATTAGATAAAAATTATAGAACTCTGAATTTTTTTTTTCCATTGAATTGTAAAACCTGTCAAACCTCAAAACCATAAGATCCTTTTATTCTAATATCAATCAAGAAAGGAAATCTTTAAAAAGTAAAGAAGGTCTTATAACCTAGCAACTTAAACTCTAATTTTTCATCCAGAATAATGATTCTCCCCATCCATTAAAACATAATTTTTATAGCATAATTCAAAAAATATATTAAATCTAAAAGATAAGAGGTCTCATCATGAGAGTTCTTACCATGATCATAGGGAAATAATAAAACCGACATTAACAATATTGAATACCAAATGAGGGTAATGGCTTATGATTGTTTTCATCGTAGGATAAGGGGTCTCATCATGAGCCAACTTGTTTAGGTTAATTACTACTAGTGAATGACATTGTAATTATCTAGCCACCAAACGAGGACAATGGCTTTTATTGTTAATATTCTTTTTTTTATGAATTTAACTCTAACTTTTGCGGTCTTCATTGGATGGGATACTGAATCATTAATGGTTAAAAGGCTCTATGTGTAAAAAATGGGTACATAAAAAAGATAAGTTTTAAAAGGCTCCCTAATTTATCATTATAATATATTAATGACTCATATGGATAAATAGGTATTTTCATTCATGAGATGTTTTTAAGAAATTGAAATTTAATGAGTTATTATGATGAGAGTAATTTTATTTACCTAATGTTTCAAAATATAGTTTCCCCTTCATGAATTATTTTTACTTAAATTTTGAAAATTCATTTTCAATCATCATAGATATCTAGTACTTCAAGTGAATCACCAATTGTTGTACTTTTCAACAACCCCCATTTTAATATATTATATTTTTTTGCGATTGCGATATGTGGGGCAATTTCATGATGATTTCATGAGGGTAATGATAATTGAAAATCGACTGGGGTGAAGGATTTGTTATAAATCATGTCCCTTTGAAAAATGTGATTACGAAGTCCCACGGTGATGTGGCAGTGACATCATGAATGACGTTGTTAGGCCCCTATACTACTAGTGTAACCCCTTATTGTTATTAGTATAACCCACTTATTATATTTATGTACCCATGTAGTGCCCATATTGTTACTATTGTGCCCCATAGAAGCCCACTATTGTTATTATTGTGCCCTTACATTATTATTGTTATGTTGGCTCTGATTATGTTATGACCCCTTAGACTCCTGTATATAGAAAGGAGGTCTTTTCATTTGTATCATCGAAGAATTGTTCATTAATGTAATGTAAAGGAGGTTGCCCCCTCGAAGAGGCTGAATTCTAAGGCGTTGATCTATCTTTTCTATCTTTTCTTGAGCTCATTTCATAACATTTGGTATCAGAGCTTTGGATTCTAGTGTTTCGCTGCTCCAAACAGGTCATCATGGCATGTTCACTATAACTTTTTTCTGTGACGTTTCAGAAGTCGAAAAAAAAACCCATTTGAGAAGAAATTGTGCTGAACCTTGGGTACGAATTTCAAATATTTTTGCGCAATATTTAGGGAGATATGATCTGAGGAAGTTGGTATTTTTGCAGACTCCTAAATTACATTCAAAACATGTGACCTGGGGAAAATCGTCATAACTTGCTTTCTGGGCATCGGATTGAAATTTCACAAGAAGGTACAGAAAGAGGACTGACTGTAGTTTTCTTGTATATATTTTGTAGAGTCAAATCTTGAAACAATGACACGTGGCACTTCATACAAGTTTGCTCTACTGAACTAGTCTACAATTAGGTCACTGTGGGAGATTGTGCATAACTCTTTCTTGGAGAATCCAATTTGGATCAGACTAGTGGCATTGGAAAGAGGACACAGAAGGCTACTATAGGCTGAAATTCAGAACTTAAAAATCCAAAAGTATAGAGTTATAGTTGTTTCAAGGTCGAGCTCCGAAAATCGAGAAAAAGAAAGATGAGGAAGTTTAATGGCAAGGATCCGGTAAATTGGATACTTCAGATGGAGCAATATTTTGATCTACATGGTGTACAACTGTTACAAAAGGTATGTATTGCATCTTCATATTTAGAACCAGATCAATTTTTATGTTACAAAGGGCTTTGTTCTCGTAAACATTTTGTTACGTGGTCAATTTTCACGGAGGAAATGATAGCACATTATGAGGATACAAAGAGCAACACCTTCTTTAGAGCAACACCACAACAATTGGAAAGAGTAAAAGGGCTTTGTGACATAGCAGAAAGAAAAATTATGGAAACTAGGAAGCGTACCCCTCACAACTATAAAGATGGAAGTTTTTTTTCTCCTAGCCTTCAACAACCTACAAGGGTTACACCACAACAATTGGAAGAAAAAAGAGAAAAAGGGCTTTGTTACAATTGTGATAGCAAATGCACTAAAGGTCATAAGTGTGCTGAGAAGAAATTATTTTACATAGAATATGAAGAGGAGGAAGAAAAGGATCAAAAAACATCAAAAGAAGAAGATATACGCCAGGACCCCACCCCAGAGAAAGAAGAAACGAATCAGACCATATCTTGTAAAGCATTGGTAAGAATTACCACTCCTCAAACTCTTAAGATAGAAGGACATATCAAGAAGAAAAAGGTGCAAGAAGTGAAATACCACATCGATAAAGAAGAAATGAATCTAACCATATCTTGTATTTCATTGTTCGAAATTACCACTCCTTAAACTATCAAGATAGAATGACATATCAAGAAGAAAAATGTTCAAGAAGTGAAAGATCACATCGAGCATCAAGAAATGAATCCGACCATATCTTGTAAAGGATTGGAAGAAATTACTACTCCTCAACCTCTAGAGGTAGAAGGACATATCATGAAGAAAAAGGTTCAAGTAGTGAAAGATCACATCGAGCATCAACAACAAGTTCTCCAACTTTTAAAGGATAACGCCACTTCGGTGCAAAATCAAACGAAACAACAGGTAGATCAACATTGTAGTGAAACATGTTTTGATGTAGGTGATTGGTTATTTTTACCACTACATCTCAAGCAAGCTATTTATGAGAAGGAAATGTTGGCAATACTACATGCACTTAAAAAATGGCAACCTTACCGAATGGGAAGACTCTTCAAGGATGAGGATGTGGAAGCATTGCTTTGTGCTATTTATATTATCCAACCAGATTGGATAAATGAAGCAAGGGAAGAATGGAATAAGGACGAAGAAGTATGGCCACTTATTCAAAAGTAGGAAAAGATCGCAATTCAAATAATATTGCCAGAAATTGAAGAGGAAAGAAAAATCATATTGGAACCTGGAGCAGCCACAGAAACAAGAACTCGATAGCTACGAAATCGATCAATTTCAGAGTATCTCATCAATTGGAAGAACTTACCTGCTGAATATTCCACATGGGAGGACAAGAATTTTATATAGAAGCATCAAGAACTACTCAAGCGTTGAGGACAGCACTTTTTGAAGGACAGGGGCATGTTAGGCCCCTATACTACTAGTGTAACCCCTTATTGTTATTAGTATAACCAACTTATTATATTTATGTACCCATGTAGTGCCCATATTGTTACTATTGTGCCCCATAGAAGACCACTATTGTTATTATTGTGCGCTTACATTATTATTGTTATGTCGGCTCTAATTATGTTATGACCCCTTAGGCTCCTATAAATAGAAAGGAGGTCTTTTCATTTGTATCATCGAAGAATTGTTCATTAATGTAATGGAAAGGAGGTTGCCCCCTCGAAGAGGCTGAATTCTAAGGCGTTGATCTATCTTTTCTATCTTTTCTTGAGTTGGTTTCATAATAGACGTCATTATCTAATGTGGAATGTGACTTGGAGATGACGTGACAGCGGATGTGGCAAAGATGGCTCTTAAGAGAAAATTGCCATTGCATTTGGCAGCAGTCTTTAGAACATACGACATGGCTAATAGAACTGTGATAGATGCGGATGCAAGATTTTTATGAATCATAATTAAGCATCCCATCGGCTCTAGCTATATCGCAAATCACAATCGCAATTGGCAGGAGGTAGGAGGCATGACCCTTAGAACTTGCGATTACACAAACGCGAGGATTTATGAACTATAGTGTATAATTCTGACGGGTCGTACTGCATCGCATATCCCAGTTGATTAATGCTAAGACTTAAATTTTGCGATCATTGAGATCTGCGGATGTGAGGTATAATCAAATTGCATTAACTTTACCGACGGGTCGAGGGTGATATCACAATCACAATGGAGTTCTAGAGGGGTCTTTGTCTTATGGAACTTTTGTGATGTGGAGAAGCAATGAGGAATAAGACTCTCATTATTCATATTTTTTGTTAATAACCCCTATTGTTTAATAATTAAAGTTTTTTAGGGCCTAAGTATAGTTTTCATTTTGCGCGATATTAAAATTTAGTTTTTTATTTTTATTGAAATGATTTGATTTTATATTTTTTTAATTATTTCTTTTTTAAACAAATAAAATAAAATTATTTTTAAAACTAAGGGTCACTATTTCGATACAATATATTTCATAGGAAATTTATAACATATTAAAATCAGGGTTGTTGAAGAATACAAAACTTTGGTGCAAGAAGCTCTTGTTTATCATGCACTATTATTGAAAGGGGGAGACATTTTATGTAAGAATAAATCGATAACAGATTCCAAAGTATTGTGCACTCCTATCGTTTTGCGATGATTTGTATTTTGATTTGATTTATTAATAAAGGATCATCTCAGTTGATGATGTTTAATACTATTGTTTACAATATTTACTTGAAATAAATTCTTATTTTAGACTTTAAATTTATATTTTGAATGTATGAGTTAATAATTAGATTGATGCACTATTCTTGAATCTTGATTGTTAATTCGTTTAAAAGTATACTTAGACTATTCTATAGGCTTAATTTTAGATATACTATGAGATTTGAATTTTGCATGGGAAAATATATTTATAATCTTAAATAGGAAGTCTATCTTCTGATCTAGGATAATAATTGTTTTATTGCATACACGAAACATTTATCTAATCAGCCAAAAGAATTTATCTAATGTCCATAGACATTGGTAGTTAAGATATATTCTAAGACTGATAGTAATTGGAAAAGGGTAACTCAAGCTAATTAAATGAGTCGGAGCTGCTATTCTAAACAGAAAGGAATTTCTTTAAGGTTCGGACCGGGTGGTTTTTCCCCATGTTGGTGCAACGAATTCCAAGGCATCAACATATGTGGTGTTAGAAGGATGTCATTCAATAGTTATTTGTTTAAATTTTTTTATATCACTTTCAACTAACCATGGCTCCCATATGCATTTTAGTCATGCATTCAATTCATCTAAGCCTAGACGAGGCATGCCCAAGAAGCAGATCAAGTCTTTGTCATAGTTAAAGTTCGATGGTGAGAGTAATATTTTTGCATTAAATCATATTTCTAATTTTGTTAACAGATAGAAGTATTTTAACATAATCATTGATAATGAGATTTTTAGGCTTTTTACTCTTACGTTCAGAGGACGAATCCAAAAATGGTTCATGGTGATTCTTGTGAAGTCAATTAAACATTTTTGCCAGGTATTTCTCAAAGCACATCAAAATTAGAGTTACAATATTTTGTGTTTAGAATTAAATAATATTTACATGTATGATAATAAATCTTTAGATGGTTTTTTAAATATATTTTTGTCATTTTGTTATAGATTTCATTTATATGATTTTCCATCAACTGGAGACTTAGTTGAACGTTTCACTTCTCTTGTTTCTTCCCATTTTCAAGATAATGAACCAATTAATTAAAAACAAGACACATTTAACTCATTAATTAGTCTTGAATCACCAAATGATTTTATGGAACTCAAACCTGAAATTGTAATTAAATCACAACATTCTTCTTTAGAAAATTTCAATTCTTATTTCCTCATTTTTGAAACAAATATTTCCAATATAAATACACAATCTAAAAATGTTATTGCGAGAATTTTTTATGATGCATGTGATCAATCAGTAGTTCCAATAAAATCCAATCTACAACAAGACTTTGATAATGAAATGTTAATTCATCTTCTTTCAAGGAAAATTCACAACATGTTACTCCAATTGAAAAAACTTCCTTAAACCTAGATTATAATACGGCAAGTTCTATAAACGATTAATTTCAACCTTGATTATATTCTGGAATCCACTATTTTATTTATCCTCATGTGTTTTTAAAACAGAATATAGTCAATGATGATCACCTTAATCTTTCAAGTGGTAATATTCCTAATCGTTGTTCTCAAAAGTTTGCATTTATTACTCATTTGAATGATAATCATTTAATTTCAAAATCAGCTTCTTTTGTATTTCATGATTATGTTATTCCATATCAGTCATTTTATTTTCATAAAAAGAAGGTAATTTATGAATATTATCATGATGATGATGACAAATAATCACATCTTGTAAAAACTATGTCAATTTTGAAAATTAATTTATTTCCTGAAGACTCACATGCTTTAATTTTTTCTCGTCAACACAAACTTAGTTTTAAGAACTTTGATGAGTTAACCATGCAAGTTTCTAATGTATTTCATTCTCATTCCCTTTCAGAAATTCACATTTTTTAATTTTTCAGTGAATGACCTTTTAGTGGCAATTCATTGACTGAAATCCATGATAGGTTTGAGAAGTGCCTTGTAACTTTTTTTGTAATTTTAGCTTTCATAACAATTTATTTTTTTTTCCATCATTTTATTTTATTTTCTTTTCTTTTTGCAAGCATGTTAAATATTTCAATATTGAATATCATCGAGATTTACTAAGTGAAAATGATAAATTGGTTTCTCATAATCCTGAATATCAAAAACTATTTCGTTTCCAATCTAATTCGAGATTCATAAATTCATTCCAATCATTTCATCATTAGTCAAATTTAAATATTGAAAGTGCTATTCCTTCACAACATGCTTTGCCATCATCTAATTTGGAAAATGTTCATCGTCTAACGAATATACATCCATTCTTTTATGATCCCATTAATATATCTTTAGAGCTTGATTTCTAAAAAATATTGTTTACTAACACGTTAATTGTAAATAAACCTATTTGTGTACATAATTTTACATTAGATGTAAAAAATAGATTTTTTTTTGTTTGTTTTTGTTATTTGGTTGCTAACATTTCACTTCTACATATAGGCAGGTAATAAAATGAGAGAATGGTTAAATTGCAAGTATGATTATACATCGTGAGGTTTCCTTAATTAAGTTAGAATTAGGAGTATATTAGATTCAATAAATAATGATTTTGAGTTAATTGCCTTGCATTGAAGAAATTTATATCTTTCCTGTAATATTATATGAAATTATTCAATGGTAAGTCTCTTATACTCACTTTCATTCACTTCTTCACTTTTTATATTTAGTTTTGTTACTTTTTTTGTGCTGATATGTAACAATCTTTTGCAGCTCTTCGCAAGCATTTTTTACACCTTCACCAGATCAAATTGTGAGCTTAAAGAAGCAGTAATGATTTTCATCGAATTAGCCAAAAAGGGAAATTTCTAAACCTTAATATTTTTCTATAAAAGGCATTACTTTTATTTGAAAATGGTTAAAAGTTTTTTTAAGTTGTGCTTTTAAAAAGGATAAATAATTAATAAATTTCCTAACTAAAACTAAAATATTACTAAATGCTTTTAACTTTACAAATTCAGTTTATCTAAATTTCAACAAAAGAAGCAATGTTTTCGTCATTATCTTCTTCCTCTTTTGCTAGGAAATTTGTATAAACAATTTTGTAAAGTTTTCCTTTTAGATTTCATTTTGAGTGGCTTTATAATAATTATCTTGTGAATTCAATTATCTTATCACATTTATTTTTTATTTTAGATAATAATATTAAATGAAATACTCTTGGCCTTTCATCAATATCTCTTAAAGTCAGTTTTTTTCAATTTGAAAGTAGGTATTTTTCAAGAAATGTTTATAAAATTTGAGAAAAATATAAAACTTATAGAGCTATTAAAATATTTTATATTAAATTGTAAAATATTTTAAACCTCAAAACCATAAGATCCTTTTATTTTAATATGAGTCAAGAAAGGTTATCTTTTAAAACTTAAGATTGCCTTATAACCTAGCAACTTCAACTCTAGTTTGTCATCAAAATAATGATTCTCCCCACCCATTAAAAAATAATTTTTAGAGCACAATTCAAAAAATATAATAAATCTAAAAGATAAGAGGTCTCATCACTAGCTTTCTTACGATGATCATAGGGAATAATAAAACGTACACTACCAATACTGAATACCAAATCAAGGTAATAGCCTATGATTGTTTTAGTTGCAAGATAAGGGATCTCATCACAAGCCATTTTTTTCAATTTAATTAATACCAATGAATTACATTGTCATTATCTCACCAAAAGACGAGGATAATGGCTTTTATTGGTAAAAAAATAATTTTTTTTTTTTTTTTTTTTTTTTTTTTAATTTACCTTTAACTTTTGCACTCTTAATTGGATGAGATCTTGATAAATTAATGGTTAAAAGGCTCCATGTGTGACAAATGAGTACATCAAAAAACTAAGTTGTAAAAGCCCCCCTACTTTATCTTTATAACTAATTAATGACTCATATGGATAAATAGGTATTTCCATTCACGAGAGGTTTTTAAGAAATTGAAATTTAATGATTTTCTATGATGAGAGTAATTTTATTGATCTAATGTTTCAAAAAATAGTTTCCCCTTCATGAATTATTTTTACTTAATTTTTGAAACTTCATTTTCATTCATGAGAAATAAATGGTTCTTCTAGTGAATCACCAATTTATGCACTGTTCAACAACCCCCATTTTAATATATTATAAATTTCCTATCAAATTTATTATATTAAAATAGGGACCTTTTATTTTTAAAAAGACTTTTATTTTATTTCTTTAAAAAACAAAGAATAAAAAATCAACAAATTTTTTTTTAATAGAGTCCTATAACCAAAGTTTAATACTTAGGCTTTTTAACTAAAACCTAAGTATTAGACCGTTATTATCGAAATCATTTCCATAAAGATAAAAAAAAAAAAAAGACAAATTTTAATAGCCCCCAAAACCAAAACTATACTTAGGCCTTAAAAAACCATAAGTATTAAATAATAGGGGTTATTAACAAAAAGTATGGATAATTGAAGTCTTATTCCTCATCGCTTCCTCGCATCACAAAAGTTCGATAAGGGAAAGGTTCCTCCACAACTCCATTGGAATTGTAATATCACCCCGTACTCTATGGTCAATTTAATGTAATTTTATTATCGCTTACATCCAGAGATCGCAATGATCGCAGAACTTAAGTCTTAACCTTAACTAATTGTGATATGTGACATAGCTCGACTCGCTGGGATATACACTACAGTTAATAAATCATCGTGTCCACGCTATCGCAAGTTGCAAGGGTCATGCCTCCTCCATCGTGCTGATAATAATTGTGATTTGAGATATATTCAGAGCCAATGGGATGCTCAATTGTGATTCATAAAAATCTCTCGTCCACGACTATTGTATTTTTATTAGCCATGCTGCGTGTTCCAAAGACTCCTTCCAAATGAGATTACGATTTCCAATTAAGAGCCCACTTTGCCACATCATCCCTGACGTCATACTCCATGTCACATACAACATCATCTCCATGTCACATGCCATATCACCCGCCACGTCACGTCATGATGCCACCACCACGTCACCCCGAGACTCCGCAATCGCAAGTTTCAAAGGGACACGACTTATAACAAATCCTTCACCCCAGCATATTTATGATTGTGATTACCGTTATGAAATCATCATGAAATCATTCATGGTGTCACCCTACATATCATAATCACAAAAATTCAAAAGGCACATTTCATAACGCTTGATAGAAAATTGTTATTTGTGATTACAATTTAATTGCGATTGTGGTTATTATGCTTCTATATGTTTCTGCGATTGTGATTTAATTAAACAACCACATCCCTTACATTGCTTTCCACTTCATGATCATTCCTTTGTCTCTACTCCGGTAGTTGGTTGCGATATAACTCCACCATATCCCTCTTTCATTTACTCTATCGTAATTGTGATATTTCAAATAAAACTAAAGGCTTACTCCTATATATCCTTCGTGATGTTTATGAGTTTGATTGTTATGCTCCAAGTTTTAAGCCTGAATTTCTACAAATGTCATTGTTTGAAAAGAAACTTTCTTGTGAGTCTCATTTATTTTTATTTTATAAGTTTTTGTTTTTCAATTTTCACGAAACATAACAGGAGATGATAGCGTTGGAGATAAGTGACTGTGCAATTCAGAAAAAGAAGGTTGACATGATAGAATAGAGAAATCATAGATTTTTTCATGATAGAAGACGACAATTATGATGATAAGTGGCAATTCAGTTTAAAAAAACAGAGAAACATCAAGATAATCCGATGGAACAATCAAAGTTGATAAACACAACAAATCACATCGAGAAATTCCTACCAAAAAAGTGTTTTCCTTTAAGCGTTATTGAAGGAATCTGTTTAAAGGCCCACAATGCTCTGCACAATAGATTTAGTTGTTTTTCTCCTATTTAAGTTGGCTTGTTATAGGAAATAAGGGTCCAGATTTTGAAAGAAATAACCTTGGAGGCTTGCACTATTGTACCTCTTAGTTTTTTTCTAATAGAATGATAGGTCCTGAATCTTGAGGGAGAAGCTTGTAATACTGTAATTGTGGGTTATCATTGTTGGTGGAGAAGCTCTTGTTTATCATGCACTACTACTGAAAGGAAGAGACATTTTCTGCAAGCATAGACCAATTACAGATTCCAAAGGGTTCTGTACCATTGTCATTTTGCGAGCATCTGTAATTTGATTTCATTTATTAATAAAGGATCATTTCAGTTAATATTGTTTAACACTATTGTTTGCAGGATTTAACTGAAAAAAAAATTATTATTTCAGTATTTCTATTTATATTTTGAATGTATGAGCTAATAATTGGATTCATGCACTATTGTTGAATCCTAAGTGTTAATTCATCTAAATATTTGCTTAGACTATTCCATGGGCTTAATTTTAGATATAATATGAGATCTGAATTATAATATTAGATTAGCAAGCTATCTTCCAATTTAGGATAATAATAGTTTTCTTGCATACATGATGTCTTACTTGAACTAATTCAGTACTTCATCATGAATATTTGTAGTTCTTATGCATATTGGATATATTTTCAATAGGAAATTATGTAACTATTTACTAAATGTTTAATTCTTAGTATTTGTGTTAATGATGAGCTATCTCCTTGATCTAATTCCTCCATCTTAATTCTAATTCTTTAAATATTATTTTCCCATTAAGTTAAGTTGGCTCTCGATTGAGAGAATGTTTACCCTTTCCTTCAATCAAGATAGGTTAGATTAACTACATTGTAGACTTAGTCTTATATGTGTTATCATAGGTTTTACATTTTAGAAACCCTCTTTTTAAAGAGGAAAAGCTTTAGATTGGTTTGGTTGTTCCACTAAAAGAACTTAAGGGTCATTCTTCTTGCCTAATTAGCTAGAAAAATTGATCTCATGTCCCTAGCTATTGGTAGTTAATGATATATTGTAAAACTGATATTAATTGGGAAAAGGTAACTGGACCTAGTTAAACCAATCGAAGCCACTATTCCTAATGGAAAAGGAACTGCTTCAAGGTCCCCACCAGGTGGTTTTTCCTCTTGATGATGTAGTGAATTTTGAGGCATCAATGGGTTAATAAAATATAAGTTTCTCTTGCTTTTGTTAGGGAAATGTAATGGTTATCATGTGGCTTTAATGGCTTTTTTCTTATGGTTATCTATCTGGTAATATGTTGGTTATAAGTATGGTTGTATGAAAATTCTTAGTAATTTCTCCTTTCATGTATTTACTTATAAGTGAATTAATAATGAAGCAAAGGCATAATTGGCATTATAATAGATAATGTGAGAAGGAAGTGACCCTTCTTGTTAAACCTCAGATAATTTTTCAGTCCCTTATGTTAAAACTTGCACTCATGACCTGTAGATTGCATGTTCATCATGTGTTTGATGAAATGATTGTCACGGTTAGGCTTGGTTGGGTCAAGTCATTGATGAATCTTTATGTTGGATTCCTTGTCCTGATGTCATTTATTGTCTTTAAAAGTTTCATAAGGTTTTGTGCAGTGGTTTGGACACCAGCCCTGAAAAAGTGGCTTAAATCTTGTAGTCTCCGACACAAAAAATGGTTGAAAAAGACTTCAGTCTCTCCCTTGAAAGCATTCTAGAAATGACTGGAGGGTTTCAGTGACATGCATGCCTTTCCATGGAAGTGACTAGGGGTTTAACTAATTGAAAGGCTAGGTTCACTTAGGGGATGGTCACCTGGATTGGTGGATTAGGTTCTAGGTGTCCTGTATCACCTGAGGGAGGTGTGTAAGGCCTTGTTTTGTCGACTCCATTTCATTAAGTTCATATAGGAGGTTGAGTCTTATCATAGTGACCATCACTTCACATTTACCCTTGGAAAGCAAGTGAGCATTGGTAAATGTAGGAGGATGTGGTTACATGTTACAACTTCTAGTGATATCTATATGCTGTAGTAGAAGAAAGAGATCTGAATCTTTTCTGGAAATTTATAATTTTAGTAGTTGCATGAAAACCAAGATGGTGTGGTGAAGAAAGAGGGCCATTCTAGCACTATTTCATAAAGTATTCATGTCTATAGCCATGTAACACCCCTCCCTTGCATACAACATTATTGTAAAGCTAAGCCAAGTTAAAACGAGGTATGATATCCTCCCTTGTGTTTTAAAGGTTGTAGACCTAATTTGAGGAAAGCTAGGTTTGATACCCTATTTTATGGGTTAATCTATTCTACACCTAAGCTGAGGAAATCTAGGTGATATGTAGTATGAAAAGAAATTGTATTATTAAATAAATTAAAAAAATAGATCACTTGGAGTGTGGAGCACCAAAAGAGAGGAGATGCTTGCCAAATCCCATGAGGAATGGGATAGAGATAAATCTTTCATGATAAGCTTCTAGATGTGATTCTAGATAATCTTGGATGGATCGGATATCCATCGGATGGATGGGAGATAAAGATCCATTGGACATAAAAGCTTTGTGGGAGACAGAGGCAATCTTTTATGTGGAAAAGCGTCATGGGAGATAAAGACGAGCTTTTTCTCATAAGACCTAGGCAAATGGAAAGATCTATAAAGCAAGATGCTACTAATGGTAACTAAATCATGAAGGAGGGTATTAAATAGCCAGTGTATTGATCAACTGAGAGCAGTTGATCCTTGGGAAGATCTTTAACTCGGGGGGAATCAGTGGTGATTCATGGCTGGGTGGTGGTGCTCCTCACTCCAAGTGAGGTTTTAGTTGGTGTCAGATGCATGTAATGTTTAGTATGATAATTCTTAATTTCTCTATGTTATAAGTTGCATGTAGTTATTTGAAGATTTTCTTAACTTTCTTCACTATGAGAATGTTGCATGAATTACCTATGCTTACATATTAATTGATTTAATGGTATTATAAGTTCTACCACAACTAGACTATGTATAGAAGTACATATGGGACCATGTGACTACATATGCTATAAGGTTGAAAAATGGAATGTGTATTGGTGTGTATAACATACCTTGTGTGCAGGTATGCATTAGTCATTGAATGGATGTCTCGCCAGGTAAACAAACCTGGAGGTTACCGAGAAGAAGGAAAGTAATTTTAGTACAAGTAACTATGGTTAATTGTAGTTTGTCGTACATAAAATTCCAATGAATATATATATATATATATATATATATATATATATATATATATATATAGATATATATATATATATATATATATATATATATATATATATATATATATATATATATATATATATATAGATAGATATATATATATATATATGAAAATATATATTGTGACTAGTGGATTCAGGAGGACTTGTTTCCACTTATGTGAGAATGCCCATTTATCACATTTGTGAGAAGTCATTTCTTTGTCTCGTTGAAGGAGAATTCTTTGTGTATGAGAGTTATTTCTAGGAGAACATCTCTTTGTAGGAGATACATTAACAATTAATATTAAGTATCTATCCTTGTGTTGAGGAAGATTTTCAATGTACTCATTATCGGTTGATGGAAGCAATGAAGTGTCCCCCCCATTATTGACCCAGGGCCTGAAGACGTAGTCCAAATTGGACGAACTCCCTTATCATGTGTTGTGTTATGCTTTCATTATGGTTATTTTATTATTGATTATGGTTGATGGATTGATGAATTAGTTTTCAGAGTATGTGCTTTCTCATGATTCACATGTGAATTTAAGTGTCAACAAAAGATCTTGCAATTGAATATTTTTGTTTAAGAAAGTATTCACAAGCATTTTCAAATCACTTATTATTATGGTGCTAACTTTTTCTTGTTGCTTGTGGAGGTTGGAGAGAGCCTACATACATCAAATAGATATAGTTGGAGTAAACGATCCTTTTTTACTTTTATTTTTCTCTTTCTAAATTTTTCTCCTTTTTCTAGGTCTACTATCTATCTCAATTAAAGTTTTAACCAACAAGATTTCGTAAATTCCTTAGAGCATGTTTTCACCTAGGATATATATATTTTTAATTATTTTCTTCCTCTGTTTTCAACTCACTCATCTCATAGAGGTTTACAAGTAGTGAGCCAATTCTGGCACCTCAAAGGAAGTTTTCACCTCGGATTTGTTAGTTTTTTTCTTTTTTCTCTATATTTTATCCTACCCTAATTGAAAAGGAAAGTGTCTTTCAACCATAGGAATTGTAACATCCTCCTCTCACATCCACCCATGTAACCCTACCAACTAGCGTAAACATTGACGAGAGACTAATATGATTAGATTCAACCTCCTAGGTGACCTTAAGGAAGTGGAATCAACGGAGCATCACACACAGTCATCCAACATCATCCACATAACTCTTAGGAGATAATTTAGCCACTTAGACAACGTGTCCTTGGGTCCTACTGTTGTTTGAGAAACTTAAGGTAGAGTAATTATCCCCAAACACTACCCACGCGAGTTATAACACTCCCCATACAATGCCAAGGTGCGTTATAATGCTCGGTAGACACTGCACGGGAGATTTAGTCTCTAACTAATGCTCTGGTTTGCTAGCATTCTGGGTTGTGAGCCACCTTTTTTGGCCCAGAGCCTAGGACACTGCCTAGAATGGAATGATCACTTAAAATTGGTAAGAATACAAGGAAACAAGCATGAAAAAGAAATAAACAAAAGAAAACTAAAACCAAAACCCTACTAGCCATGACACGCATTTCATCAAACATATGATCGACATGTAATCTACATGTGTAATTAACAAAATTAAGGGTAAGGATCTCATACTTATCTAAGAATCGCAATGAAACATTGTTCCCTTATGTCATTTGCTACATTATCCTCCATTAATTCATATACACATTATCCATTCACATACAAGTAAAAAAATTATGAGATCCATACATAGTTGTTGTCATAAAATGTGCATATAACCAACATAATAGGAACATAAATACAATAAACATATCAACCATCAAATCCATAAATACATCAGTACCTTTACACATGGAAATCAAGGGAATGTAATTCTCATTAATGAATGCAATTAACCAACGAGATATGGGACAACCACATTCCACCCAAACGCATAACGGTTGAGCCAAATCTCTCCTCAGCCATTCACCCCTCTGCTATATTCCAAACATGCATATGGGATCTCATAGAAGACATCAACCAAAAGTCATCGAGGGCTTACAGATGAAATTCACCTCAACCCATAAAATAGTGATTCCACCTCACTGTTAGACATCACCAAAAACCATCACCATATTGCTCTCCTCAAACCCTTCCAGGGCTTCTCGAGTGTTTTTCCAACTAAGGCTTCAAGAACTAGTAACTCAACACACAACTTATACACAGCTTCTAGAGTGTTTTTCCAACCAAGGCTTCCACGACTATTAACTCAACCCACCAAGGCCTTCAATATCATTTTTCCAACCAGAGCTTCCACGACTAGTAACTCAACCCAAGCGGTTACAGGGTTTCCATAGCATTTTTTCAACCAGGGTTTCGAAGTCTAATAACTCAACCCAAGCTAAGGAAACATGAGAACCAACAAAAAAAAACAATGAAAGTAAACCTGCAATCATCATGGATATCTAGGAAATATAAAGGCTAGGAAAATCCAATATTAACCGAGGAAATCCTCAATGCGAGTTACACATCATGACAAAGAAACCACATGCATATGCTATGCATGCCAAAACTAGTGAAGAAACCATATATGCAACTCATTACCTACAAGAAAATATGATATAGTTACTAATCCCAATGCCCTCTTTTGCTTTCTTGCTCTTATTTTTCCTTCTTGCTCCAAAACTTCAAGTATGCCACACTCTCCAAGAGTAATCCAAGAAAACTCTAAGTCTCCAAGAGAATGAGATAGAGAGACAATAACAAGAGAGCTCCAAAACTGAATTGATGAAGCCTTCCCCACTAATCCTGAAAAGCCTTTTTATTAATGAGGCCTCTATTTTCTTCATTTTCCATTATTTTCCTTCATTTTCCTCCTCACATGCAACCTATGACATTTCACCTTCCTTTTCTCCTAATTTCCATTATTTTCATAAATAACTGTGTCAAACTACCTTTTTACCTCTTTAATGCTTTAGCCATTGCATTTGGCAATTTCCTTAGCCATAAACAACCAAATGAACCAACCCTAGGATTTCTTACCCAACATTTATCTTGGAATATGTGTCCCATCATCCGTGGTATTTATATATTTTTACATTAATTTTCACAAGGGTTGTTACAGAACCCTCCCCCTTGGTGGAAAATCATCATCAATGGTCAATGACACCTATAATGAACAGGTCTGCTCAAAACAAAACATACTTCCCATGGAGCTTTATAACACATCTCATCGCAGTATTTAAAATGAAGGACTTACTCAACATCAAAATCATGACAACATAACACATACGTGAGCTTTATAACATAGCTCATTCCAATATTTACAATAACCACATATATACATATACACATTTTCTCAACTAGAAAATAAAAGAGTATGATGCCTGCATCCACAACAATCGAATCCAGAGGCTCATGCGTCCACCCTCAAAGTAATACTAGGAACCACCTTTTTCCCACAAAGTCCAAAATCCACTGCAAAGTAAAATATGCATCCAATGTCCAATGCTATAATCGTGCTTTACTTGTCCTCTTAGTGAACAGTTACCAACTCTTTGTTCTGGGGCAGACTCCTAATGTGCATCTCATTCCATATGGCAATGCTAATGATAAAAATAAATCCTTATGTGAGCTTCCCTTCTCTGCTATACAGTCCCTTGGGAATCCAGTCACCCTTCCACGAAGTCACTCACCTTCCAAGTTTCACTGGCACCCCCATCCTGGGCAGTCCATCCCTTGGCAAGGCTTCCTCACAAGATAAGAAAGAAAAGAAAAGGCATATACCTGCCTCAACACATCATACTGGTCATAGTATGCTCATGGCAATCAATGGACACTATTTGGTATCATTGTCGCACACTCGCCCTACTCCTGAAGTGCTTGACCAACATACTACTGCATGTTCCAATTTATTTCATTGTTGTTGCTAATTCTTGTAGTTCATTTCAATCTCCCAACTTGGCATGTTCATCATTTCCTGTACGAAGCACATAACTTCCATTAGATTAAAAAAAAAATGAAATAAATTTAAATCATACATCATTGGTAGCTTGTTAATAAGGTACACTCACAATCCTATTTACTTCCTATCACAACAAGTCAACCTAGCATCTTTGACAAAATAAACATGTATAAAAATATCACATTAGGTTAGCACAAAACATAACCATAAAAACCATAAATGACATGTAACCATAATAAACCAAAATCATAGATAACATGTAATCATCAGACTAGAATCATAAATCACATGCATACTAAAACTGAAATACAATATTGATACTTATCCTTCATTGATACTTGCTTCTACCTTTGTTCTTACTGTACACACATCACATCAATTGCCACACCCACCAAACACCCAGTCCCTTATCCTCCACGAGGTTCACATACACATAGTGTGCATCGCACACATACAACCACACATGCCATACAACATCATGCAACAAAGGCACCTATACCTAACATAGAAGACATACACCTACACCGAATGTACAACACAACACAATACATATGCCTACATCCGGTGTACAACAAAATATGTAAACATACATATGAGATACAACACCAACAAATCCATCTATACCCGACATACAACATCACACAATAAATGCACCTACACAATGCATATACATAGTACCACATGCTCGCAACATAGCATGTATGACATGCACTCAATCCCACACATACATGAGCACCACATGTACCAAGCACTTCATGCACAATGTGTGCACAATATCACATGTACACAACACCACGCGCACAACATGTACACAATGATATATCTACACTACAACATTGTACAACATGTACAAAATACCACATGTACACAGTACCACGCACATGACATGTATGCGACACCCCATGTAGATAGCGCCACAAGAATGACATGTACACGACACCACTTTCACACATTGCCACTTGTACAACATGCACACAACACCACATGCACACAACAGCACTTGTAAAATCATGCACACCATGCCATATGTACATAGCATCACATGAACAATATTCACGCAACATCACATGTACATAAAAAAGCATAGCCAACATCGAAAATGCAACATTCATACAACATTATCTGTACTAACACCCTTTAGATAATATTGCATAAAAAACATGTACACACACTACATATGGATAATACTCCATGTACACAATCATCACAGATTCAACATGTAAAACATATACAATATATGAATGAAAGTGATACCACACACCCAAAATCAAACTCTTCTTACCAAGAAACCTTGCTTCCATTGTCTTATCGAGGCTTATCCTAGCATGTCACGGACCACTCTGCTTTCACTTTGTTGATGTATCTGTTGTTATAACCTCTCCATAACATAGACATAATATAATCACATAATATCAAGTCATAACCACGTCATACTAACCTCATATATTTGTCATGACTACTCTTCCAAATTGATTCCTCATATGACCATGAACCTCTTCATGTCATTTTCCTGCATAAGCAATCATTCCTCCACTAGAACGATCCCCCATGACCCTATCGAACAATGACATAGATACATATACACATACATACATATACATAAACATAAGCATAGAATGATCACCATCTTGTTAGAAAATGACATACACACCTACATGTATAAACATCAACATAGTCGTGATTATAACATAATTACTAAATACCAAGGTCAAGGTTAAGAGAAATTACTTTATTCATACACAACATTGAGAACAATCATTCCCAACATAGCCAAGGAATCTGAAACCTTAGATCCATTTACTTTACATTTTTTGGTTACCTTTCTCATGATAGTATTTCCACTCTCCATTACCACAATGGACTTAGCAAGTCCAGCCAACTGTCATAATCTTACATTCTGCTCTGCTTCTCATGCACAAAACCTCATCTAAATCTCGCATTACTTCTCGGGTAACACACATCTCTCCTCGATCTCCATTAACTTTCCTCTTTCCCCAAACAATTCCCAAGGCTCAAAACATAAAAGGCAAGACAACAAACAAACAAGAAGAAAATGATGAAAACCAATAACAACATGACTTCGCAACAAAGTGGCATGACATGCACTAGACATAAAAAACCTACAAATCAAGCACAAGGAAAAAACGAAAATAAAAAAATCACAAGACTGAAAATAAACACCATGACTAAATCCCCATCATTCCCAAGGAAAGCTAAACCTGAACCTTCTTCAAGATTTCATGGAAATTTCCTTTTCCATGCAATCCCCTACATCATACTTCCATAAACAAATAATTGTTACTATATATATAACATAAAAATACACCAATTATGTTATCTTGTTATTTCAAGCACGCCCCCTTGCAATTGAACACATCCATGTCATCTCTCAAGGGACTCCAATTCTCTAGATGGATCCATCTGTAACTAAAGACTAGCTAATATACATGTCAAGTACATGTTCATGAATATAACAAATATCGACATAATTTCAGACAAAATCAAGGTTAAGAAGACTTCCTGTGTGCAAATCACTCCTTCGTTTGGAATTAGGGTTTCCAAACATAGCCAAATGAATTCTTGCCCAATTCCTTCCTTTCACCTTTTCCTTGCTATAATCGAGGCTTACTATGTACTGTCACATTACCCAAGTGTTAGTTATATAAATGCATCAATTATTACCTTGTAAAGTTAATACCAACATGCTTCCTGCAACTGCTCACACATGTCAACCACATGTTCCAAATATCATGACATTCATATCTATCAATGTGCAATTAACATTTGGCAAGACTAACAATCATGTCATAACCCATAGTCAACTCATAGTCATTATATATAATGCCACAACTATCAACTACATTCGACTACATATGAATTGTCTCAAAACACATGTATTAGTACAATCATCTTAAAACAAGATCATTGGAACACATACTCATATTATGGAATTAATCAAACATTCATACAAGCTATGAACGCGCCATGTTAGGTAAATCAACTAGACAACATAATAGTCACCAAACACTCGAACACCAAATAGATGACATAATAGGCGCCATACACTTGAACACCAAATATATGACATAATCAACAATCATGCATAAGGTAAATGACATAAGCAAGATCATACCTTACTGTATCTCATGGGAGGCTATATTTTCTACACAATCAATCCAAATTAGCATGATATAACTTCACAACATATTAACCCAAACATAAATAAGATCATGCTAGTCATAACAATCATTAACTAAAATGTTCACATCTTAAGTCATTAACAACTATCATTTATGCATAACAATCACATATGTACGGACAGTCAAGATTAGTACGACACAATGCAACACAATAAGTCAACTCATACTTGAATATCACAACCATAATCTTCTGCATAGGTAAAACCATGTTAATAAAATACATATAACATTAAGATCTTCAATGGAATGAACACAACCATCATGCATATCACTGATCCAAATTACGACATCAAGATCTTAATGAAGTAATCCTAATCATCAAGTTAATATAATATACCAAAAATAAGCTATATATCATGCTCATGAACAACATATAACCTAATTATCAAGTTATATAACATAAACAGCAAAAGAAATACATACAACGACATGTTACTATCATTTATGACTATCTAACACATTTTAATATAACCACACTAACCATCTAACACCTATCATGAATGTAACCATAACATCAAAAGACATGTTCCTAAACCTAATGTATATAACCCTAATTCATATAATAATCATCGACTCACATACCTGCATGCGAAACATACACTACATGTATGATGGTATGCTCTTACCCCAATGTCCAATGTTGCAACCTCATTATGATTATCTGCATCTCTTGTTCTATCTCAGCCAACACATTAGCATCATAACAACGAGTATTACCATGATGACTTAAATTGCATACAATGAATTCACGAGGCATGTCTGGCCTATTATTCATGCATAACTATAGCCAAGACCATACATGCATAACAACTGCTTATATACATATAAATCATGAGCACCAAACCATATACATATCATTCTAGCTAGAGTCGAGTCATCAATGCATGACCATATTAACTTACAAAAATCATGACATCATAAACAACAAAAACAACAACCACATCTCATGCACTTAATAGTATGTGAACACTAACTTGCCTAATAGTTCATATTCAACGATACACACATGAAGATATATTCCATGACAACACATTCAACCTTCACATGGCTACATCATTGCAACCATGATCAACACCATGCAAGAGTAACAAGCACATGGACTACAACACTAGAGACACACATGAAATTGACATGAATGCATGACCAACACACAGCCCAAGTAGAGTGCAACCATGCTCTCATACCACTCTGTAACATGTTTCTCCCACATCTACCCAAGTAACCATGCCAACTAGGGTAAACATGAGACAAGAGGCTACTATGATCAAATTCAATCTCCTAGGTGACCTTAAGGAAGTGGAATCAATGAAACATCACACAAATTTATCCAACATCGTCCACAGAACCATTTGGATACAAGTGAGCCACTGAGACACCGTGTCGTGAGGTCTTACAGTTGTTTTAGAAACTTAGGGCAAAGTAACATTCGCGTGAGACTCTCGAGATGAGTTGTAATGCTTCCCATACACTGCCAAGGCACATTATAATGTTCCCTAGACACTGCACGGGAGAGTTAGTCTTTAACTAATGCTCTATTTTGCTAGCATTTCGAGATTTGAGCCACCTTTTTTGGTCCATATCCTAGAACACTGCCCAGATTTTGAATGACCACTTAAAATTGGTAAGAATATAAGGAAACAAAGACGCAAAAGAAATAAATTAAACAAGACCATAACGAGAACCCTATTAGCCATGATGGGTGTTTCATTAAATATATCATCGACATGGAATATGCAGGTGTTAATAACATAATTAAGTGTAGGGATCTCATACTTATCTGAGAATCGCAACGAACCATTGTTCCCTCATGTCATTTTTTGCATTATCCTCCATTAAGTCATAGCCACATTATCCATTCACATAAAACTGAAAACTTGGTAAGAGCCATAAATAGTTGCTATCATAAAATGTGCATATAATGAGCATAATAGTAACATAAATACAATAAACATATCAGTCATCAAATCCATCAATACATTAGTACCTTTATACATTGAAATGAATGGAATGGATTTCTCATTAATGAATGCAATTAACCAATGAAAGATAGGACTACCACGTTCCACCTGACCATAGAAGGGCTCAGCCAAATCTCTCTTCACCCATTCACCCCTGTGTCGTATTCCAAGCATGCATGTGGGATCTCATAGAACACATCAACCAATATTCATCGAGGGCTTTGAGACGCAATTCACCTCAACCCATCAATGAATGATTCCACGTCATGATTGGAAATCACCAAAAACCATCACCACATTGGTCTCCATCCAACCCTTCGAGGGATTCTGGAGTGTTTGTCCAACCAATGCTTCAAGAACTAATAACTCAACAAACAACTTATAAAAGGTTTCTAGAGTGTTTGTCCAACCAAGGCTTTCACGACTAGTAACTCAACCCACCAAGGGCTTCGAGACCATTTTTCCAGCCAGGGCTTCCATGACTAGTAACTCAACCCAAGCGGTTACACGACTTCTAGAGCATTTGTTCAACGAGGGCTTCAAGGACTAATAACTCAACCCAAGCTAAGGAAACATGAGAACCAACCCAAAAAAAAGAGTGAAAGTAAACCCACAATCACCATGTCTATCAAGAAAATGGCAAGGCTAGGCAAATCCACTATCAATCGAGGAAATCCTTAATGCTAGTGACAAATGACGACCAAGAAAGCACATGCATGTGCCATGCATGCCAAAATTAGTGAATAAATCATACATGCAATTTGGTACCTACAAGAAAATAAGATGTAGTCACTCATCATGATGCCCTCTTGCGCTTTCTTGCTCTTATTTTTCCCTCTTTCTCCAAAACTCCAAGTATGCCACACTCTCCAACAGTGCTCCAAGAAAACTCTAAGTATCCAAGAGAGAGAGAGAGAGAGAGAGAGAGAGAGAGAGAGAATAACGAGAGAGCTCCAAAACTAAAGTGATCAAGCCTTCCCGAGTGATCCTTATAAGCCTTTTTATTAATGATGCCTCTATTTTCTTCATTTTCCCTTATTTTCCTTCAATTTCCTCATCTCATGCAACCTCTCACCTTTAGCCTTCCTTTTCTCCTAATTTCAATTATTTTTGTAAATAAATGTGCCAAACTACCTTTTTGACTCTTTAATGCCTTAGCCATTTCCTTTGCCAATTTCCTTAGCCGTAAAAAACCAAATCAACACCCCCTAGGATGTCTTTCCCAACCTTCAAATCAGAATACGTGTCCCATCATCCATGGTATTTATATATTTTTACATTGAATGTTCACAAGGGTTGTTACACAGATACTTACAATGGTTCCATGTATGGACGAGATGAAAAATAAACTTATATTATAGTTTAAAACATATGCTTTGGTATACACCAAAATATGAGAGATCAATTTCCTTGATTGAGATGATATCAAAAAATGCTAAAGAGGAACGTAGTGCCCTAGCTTAACGATTGTATGGAAGAAGTGTTCAATATATGTGTGATGCACTTGGTTCACTTGCTCATCTCAATCACTCTCTATGTCCTTTCCTCCTATGCAATTCTAATCTTCTACTTCTTGTTGATTAGTCTCTTGAGCACATAAAGGATCTAATGATAAACATAGTATAAACTCTTCAATACGAGGCTCCAATATCTCCTCTCTATCAAATGTGATCCATGATTCTTTTGTCTCTTCTAGATCTTCTTCTTCTCGATGTTGTTCTTCAACGACAACAAGAGAATATCTTTTTTGCAATGCTCTTCTTAATGTAAGATTAATATCATTTAGATCAAGAGATTTTTGGAAATTTTAAACTTTTGGGATTGTATGTGAGCTCATTTACTTTATTGTTTGGGTTTGAAAATGGTTGTGTAGGTAGTTGAGTGGGAGTGGTCTTTGAGATGGTAGTGTTTGAGGTTTTCGTTGCAGTGGAGGTGGATGGTGTTGATATTGGAATTGAGGATATTGAAAATGTTGAGGGAAATATGGACCACCCCATTGAGGAGACGAGCGTTGATATGGATGAGAAGGGGCAATGAAATACACGGGAGGATAATATCATGTAGTGGGGATGGACCAAAGTGAGGTGCATACCAAGGTTGAAATTGTGCCTCATAACTTATAATAACTTGTATTGAAAGAGGAGGGGTAGTTCATACCTTGCTCATATGGGTTGACACTGTAGATATGCTCCATGTCTCCTTCTAACTTCTTTGTTGAATTTTTGGTAAATTTCCAATAAATAAATTTTAAGTAATTCTCTCATGAAATTTTAAGTAGTTCTCTCTAGAGAGTTGATAAAAAATGTTTAAAAATATCATTAACCTTAATAGTTAAATTATTAACTTAATAATTTAATAAGAGTTTATTCTTATATTGATGAATATAGGGTAAAAAAGATTATTAAATTTATTTAATATTAAATAGAATTAGAACAACATTAAATATTACAATAAAACAAATTAAATTAATAATTTATATTAAACAAAGTCAACTCAAATGGAAATGAAAATGGTTTTATTTAAATCAAATTACTCGGATATTAAATATTTAAATTAATAATCTATATTAAGCAAAGTCAAATCGATTTAGGATGGGATCAACGACTCTGCGGGGATGAAGGTTTTGTAGTCTAGGGTTTCATCAAGGTAGGGTAGCAGGGACGCCGAACGCTGGAGCAGCGCACCAGGGCAGAACAAGGGCTTGAGAACAGTAGTAGTGGAACTAGAGAAAGAAAAGTCCAAAAACCAGAAGCCTGGGGGGTAAAAAGAAGCTCAAGATCTGAAGGAAAGAAATGGAAACGGAGCAGGGGAGGGGAGAGATCCCCTCCTTCAAAGAAGTGATAACGGGAGAAGCGAGGAAGGAACAACAGAAGGAAGGAGACAGAACAATCGAAGGAGAAACTTCGGCAGGAGGAATGCAAAGGAAAATGGGAGCAACAAGTAAATGTCTGCCGAGGGCAACGAACAAACCTAGGTTTGTAATACCGCATAACAGATTAGAGAAATATAGAAGTTACATGAAGGATTATGCTTTGATTTGTAAATTTGTAGGATACTGTCCAGCATAGAAAGATCTTCTCAGATGGATCCAGCAAAGGTGGAAACCAAAAGGACATGTGGAAATAACGCTGGGGGGGAAGGGCTTTTTTACAGTCATATTCTCAAATCTAGAAGACAGGGAAAGGATCTTTGAGGAAGGACCCTACTTCATGAACAATGTTGGATTATTTATGAGGCAGTGGGTATATTGCTACAACCCAGATAAGGAAAGAATGCTAGCAGCCCTAGTATGGATCAGACTCTTTGGTTTACCAATAGAATTCTGAGATCGAGAGATCCTTGAGGGTATAGGGAACACAATAGGATCTTTTTTGAAAGTGGCAGAATCAAGAAAAAGGGGTAGATATACAACATACACAAGAATATGCGTGTATATGAACATAACAGAGTCACTTCCAGGCACAATAGAGTTGGAATATCACGATGAGATCTGGCACCAACCAATTGATTAAGAGCATATCCCCTTTCGTTGCAGAAGATTCCATAAGTATGGACATCTATACTGAGAATTCCCTATCACGTTATCAGAAAAGGAAAAGGAAGCAGAAAATGAGAGGAGAAACGCGGCAAAGAAATTAGGACAAGAGGATGAGAATTTCAGAGAAGTGCAGAGAAAGAAAAAAAGAGGGAACAACAAGACAAAGCCGGACAAACAAAAAGGATTCCTTATTATAGAATCCCAAAAAAAGTTCCAAGTACTATAGGACGAAGAAATAGAAACATAGGAGAACGAAGATGAGGAAATAGAAGGAATGGAAGTCATAAAGGAAAACGCAGATAAAGAGGCAGATCAAGTAGATAAAGGTCAAGAGGGTATAGAGGATCCAATAGAAAACCAAGAGGATCAACAAAGAATGGAAATAGACCCATAGAAAACAAAAGGAGAGGAAGAAGAACAAGTAATGACGAAGCTCTTGCAGGAATGGAAGAGGCTCGATGAAAGATTTATTCTAGAGGATCAGAAACAGATGTACAAAGAAGCCTTTCAGAGATACAAAGAGAAAAAAGGAATAATTGAAGATCAAAGAGTTGGGAAAATGGAGATGCAGGAAACCCAAAATCTAGGAATGAGCAGTACTAGCAAGGGAGGTAGAAAAAGAGGTAGGAGAACAATGAGTGAAACAATTCAAGGAGTTGGAGAAATGTTAGTTAATTCAGGAAGAGTTATACCTCTCTCAGAGGTATTTCAAACCCCTCCGAAACTTTTGCTATGATCATCACAAGCTGGAACATAAGAGGCCTCAAAAGTAGAGGCAAACAGAGGTATTTAAATGAAAAATTGAAAAAGGATAAGCCTAGCATAATGATAGTACAAGAAACAAAAATAAGTACTGAGAAAATGAGAGATATTTTGAACATAAACAAGAATAGATATGAAATGATGGGACAGGATGCAATTGGGAGTGCGGGGGGTTTAGTAATTATTTGGAACCCTAAAGAAATACAATTAGACAATTGGATAAGCTTCCCAAGAATTCTAACAGGAAATGCAAGGATTATAGGACCAACAGAGGAGGTTATTATAACAGGTGTTTACGGACCCCATACCCAAAGAGAACGGGAAAATTTTCTGCAAAATCTAAAAGCAATGAGGAATCTAATCCCTGCGAAAGAGTGGATAGTAGGAGGGGACTTCAATCTGATTAAAAGCTTAGTGGAGAAAAGAGGAGCGCTAAGGAGAACGGATACAACTATGGAACAGTTCAGAGATATGATAAGGGAGCAGGGACTGATCGATATTCAAACTATAAATGGAAATCATACTTGGAACAACTGAAGAGGCGGAGTGAAACAAATTGCATCACGACTTGACAGGTTCTTAATTTCTGAAAAAATAATGATGAAATATGTTTTCATAGAAGCCACGATTCTACCAGTTGCAGGTTCGGATCACTGGCAGATTAATATGGAAATAGATCTCAAACAAAGACCTAATAACAAACCTTTTAGATTTGAAGCATTTTGGCTCAGAAATGAGGGGCTGATAGAGAAACTTGAAGAATGGTGGAAGAAGAGTGAACAAAAAGGGAAAAATAAAATTCATACCTTCCAACTCAAATTAAAGGAGCTGAGGGACAAAATAAAAAAGTGGAATAAAGAAGAATTTGGAAATACACTGAAAGAGAAACAAAACCTAGAGCAAAGAATGGAAGAGCTGCAACAGATGGATATACTAGAAGGTTTACAGGAAGACAGAATAAAGGAAGAAGGAATTATTATAAATCAACTAGAAGAGAGAAGGAAACAAGAAGAAATCCTATGGAGACAGAAGTCAAGGGTTCAGTGGCTTAGATAAGGGGAAAGGAATACTAAGTTCTTCCATAAAGCAATGATACAGCATAGACAAAGAAACATAATTTTCTCCATTAAGAACCAAGAAGGTCAGCGTGTCCTCCAACATGATGAAATAGAAAAAGTACTCGTTACTCATTTCAAAAATTTGCTAAATGAAACTCAAAAAAATAGAACAAAGGCTATAACGAAGATAAGCAAGGAGATCCGTAAACTGGTAACTAGAGAACAGAATTTGGCATTGATGAGGAAAATTACTATGGAAGAAGTAGAGGAAACAGTTAGGAATATGAAAAGGAACAAAGCCCCTGGGCTAGATGGGTACACGATAGAATTCTACCAAGCAAGATGGCACTTCCTTGCTGAAGAAGTCCTAGAAGTGGTGGAGGAAGCTCGAATCCATCAAAGAATATGGCGAGGTATAAACTCAACCATTTTAACCCTCATTCCTAAAACTACCCAAGCAGATCAAGCTGAAGGCTTTCGCCCTATAGCTTTATGTAATGTTATCTATAAGATAGTGGCATCAATGATGGACCAGAGGCTGAAATCCATCCTCCCGAACATAATATCCTAGAACAAACTGGGTTCGTAGAAGGAAGACAGATTCTGGATGGATTAGTGGTGGCCGAGGAAGTAATCCACACTTTAAAAATGAAAAAGGAAAAAGAAATGTTGATTAAATTAGATCTGTCAAAAGCCTATGACAGATTAAATTGGAGATATTTAGAAGCCATCCTTGAAGCCTTTGGATTCTGCGACAGATGGGTGAAATGGGTCTTAAGTATGATCTCCACACCAAATTTTTCCATCCTACTAAATGGAGCCCCATCTGCTACTTTTAATGCTTCAATAGGTCTTCGACAGGGGGATCCCCTATCCCCCTTTCTCTTCATAATAGCAGTAGAAGGATTAGGTAGATATTTCAAAAAAGAATTAAGAGAAAGGAAAATCCAGGGTCTGAGGTTATGGGGCAATCATACTACATTTACTCACCAACAGTTCGTGGACAACATCATGATATACTGTAAAGTATCCCTGAATGAGGTGAGAAGGATAAAGAGAATTCTACAGGTGTTTATGAAAGGTTCAGGTATGGAGGTAAATAATGAAAAATCAAGAACGTTCTTTTTTAATACAGTGGAACCCATCAAAAACCACTTAACTAGGATCTTGGGCTATAGAAAAGGGGAGCTACCAACAAAGTATTTAGGAACTATGCTAGACTCATCATCCCTAAAAATAGGAAACTCGAGATCCATTTTGGAAAAGATTATGAAAAGAATTTAAAATTGGTATTTTCGTACTCTGAATCTTCCTGCAAGGGTCGTATTGCTCAAATCAACCATTCAAGCGATCCTAATATATCCATTATCAGTAATGGCAGCACCAAAGGGGATATGCAATAAGCTGATAGAGATATACAGAAAATTCCTATGGGGAGGGCCTAAGCAACAAAAGAAATGGGCACTCTGCTCATGGGATAGCCTAACTAAACCAAAAGAAAAAGGTGGACTAGGTCTAAGGGACCCATCTGTTCTAAATCAAGTTCTAGCAGCCAAATTAAGATGGAGATGGATGCAACGAGGAAAGGACCTATGGAAAGAAATATGGAGAGCTAAATATAATATGCCATCAACTCCTGAAGAAATATGAAGGAAACAAGAAATACCAAGAGGATCAGACATATGGAACCTGACTAATCAAAGCAGAGAATTAGTAGATGGAAATATATTTTGGGAAATCAGAGGGGGCCAGAATGCGAGATTTTTGGAGGACGCATGGCAGCAAAGGGATAAAATGGTAAATCTACAGGGAATGCAGGATATCTATAGAAGGGATTGACAGAGAACTCATATTGGTCAAAGATTATTGGATAGAAGGAAGAGAAAATGAAGAATGGAGAGAATGGAAAACGATGGAAGACTGGAACAGGGATGCAACGGAGGAACAAAAAATCTTGTTTAGTAAGGAATTAGAGTCCAAGAAAATAAAAAAAAAGACGAGGCAATGATATCCTACGATGGGGAAAAGAAACTGAAGGAACTTTCACTATTAAGAAAACATATAATATAAAGATCCAGCTAGAGCAGAGGGGAGACGAGCAGAAATGGAGAAAGATTTGGAAAAATAAATGGTGGCCGAAGATAAAGATGTTCGTGTGGTTGGTAGGGAGGAAACGTATTCTAACCTGGGATCAAATCCAAAAAAGAGGATTCTCAGGCCCATCAAGATGATGTCTCTGCAACCAAAACGGAGAAGACCACGAACACTTACTAAATGGCTGCAGAATAGCCCAATTCCAATGGGATAAGACTGAAGATATATTTTCAACAATTGAACGAAATCCACAAGATATAATACAAACTCTGTGTAATTGGGGAGAAGGGAAGTTTAAAAGCTCGGTGGTGAGAAGAGCCTGGAACATGGTGGCAGGATTCAATGTGTGGAATATTTGGAAAGAAAGAAATGGAAGAATTTTCCAAGGGAAAATATCAAATCCGGAAGAAGTTTGGCAAAGAACCCTGAGACAAATCACGGAATCAATCTTTGCAGAAGTTTGGACATAGGAAGATTGGAAGACCTCTAAGGAAGAAGCAAAAAATCCTAAGAAGGTTGAACGTGGAACACGGGATGGTCATTCAACAAAAAAAAGCAACAACAACCTATCGCTGCCCAAAGTCTTGCAGTCTTCCGAAGGCTACAGGAAGGGTTTATCAAGCTTAACTTTGACAGAGCGGCAAAGGGGAATCCAGGTCCAACAGGATATGGAGGAATGTTTAGAAACAGTCAAGGAGATGTAGAATGGATTTATGCAGAACATGGGGGAACTATGAGTAATAACGAAGCGGAATTCATGGCGGCTTATCAGGGCCTCAAAATTGCGATAAGAAATGGATATAGAAAGCTAGAGATTGAAGGTGACTCAGCCCTGGTTATAAGCACCATAAAAAAATTAATACAAGGGAAAGAGTGAAAGCAGGTTGTCAAAAGTTGGAGAACAACGAGCATAGTCCAAGAAATTGAACATTGAAAGATATTGAATACAAGATCATCTCTCATGTCAAGCAAGAAGGAAATAAGCCTGCGGATTTCTTGGCCAATTGGGGAAGTAAGGAATTAATTGGGAAAGTGGACGACAGCTGGACAAATCAAATGGTGATGACAAGATGGGATAGTTTAAAACTACTCATAGACAACGATACTCATGAAACAACATAATGGTAATCAAAAAATCGTGAAGATCGAGAGCGGGAAGATAAGGCAAGTGTATTCGGCAGCAAAGATAGGACAGAAGGACGGCAGCCATACCTCCTTGACCATAGCAATTAATGATAATCCAGAGCAGCAGGTACGCAATCCAAAACAAATCTCGAAAAACACCGAAAAGAGCATCATTCAAGTTACAAGAGAGAAAGGAAGTGGAGGACAAATTCATCATAAACGGAAAGGTGGCGATAAATTTATAAGGCGGAACACGAGAAGGATGAAAGACAGCAAGAAGTTGAAGAAGGCGGCGGGGAAAGGAGAGACCTGGCAGAGGAATCAAAACCAACGTCTTAAACAAGTCAAGATGGCAGCGAGCTGGGATAAAGAAGTCCACGTAGAGTGGAAGGATTTTGGAGAGAGACAATTTGAGCGGAGCAGAATAAAAATTGAAGTCGAAAGCTTAGAAGACATGGAGATTAACCACGATGAGGGTTTCCGGAGTAAGACGTTTGAAAGAGGACAGAGTAGCAAAAATGCTAAAGGACAACAGGTAAAGGTCAAGGTAAAGGTCGACCCTGGCGAGCAAACAACAGAGAGGAGGGAAACGAGCCTCACGGAAGGCGAAAAAGGGGAAGGAAATCTATCCGCAGGATAGTTCATGAGGCATAGCATACTTACAATCAAGAAACGAATGAAGACATCCGAAAAATCATTGAAGTCATGGAAAACAGAGTCCTCGAAGAACCGTCGGACCGTGAGATGGAAGAATGGACAACTGAGATGCGTGATCCACACAATATGAGAGGTAGACAAACCCTATACCATCGATCTCTTCACACGTAGTGGGTCGTGAAGCACCTCTTGGCCAAAGCAATGGAACAAGTCACTGCATAAATGGTGGAGATGGGCGAGGAATCGATGGCAGCAAGAAAGGAAATGGCAAATGTTGAAGGTATAATTAAGGAGATTCGAGAGATGCTGAAGGAACTAATAAAAACCAAAGACAACAATGAAATCAAAAGGGGAAGCGCGAAGATTTGAGAGGCTTGTCAACTCTCTCTTTTTTATTTTTGATGCTACTGCTCTATTTTTTGGAAATTCAATTGCATGTCTTATCAAACAGTGGTGAAGATAGGTCTTTTAGTAGATCTTAGAAAGAAGAGTCTCTCGAAACATTCTGTTTACAAAGGTTTAATGTCTTGTAAGTTTTTTTAGAGAGTATGTAAAACGAAAAACAATATTGAATGCTTGATGAAGAGGACCGATTGAAGTTACTTAGTATGTATCTTTCAATTTGTTGTAGATAATAGAAATTCCTTAGCTTAAAAAAAAAGTCAAACCTATTTAAAATGAAAATAGTTTTATTTAAATCAAATTACTCCAATTTTAAATGTGGTTTTATTTAAATCAAATTACTCCGATATTAAATGTTTTACACAATGAAATGAGAATGGATTTGGGAGTGACCTATAAATGTCAACGATTTACTTAAATCAATTTAAAGGGAGTTCGTTGGAGAAAATTAAACGGGGAGTTACTTGGAGAAAGTGAAGGATACGCAGTCAAATTTATGAATGGAATGGTAGTGGGATAGGGGATAAGGAGGAAATGTTGAGAGGAGAGAGGGGTTTGACATTTTCTTGTGAAGAGGGGCTAAGGAGGGCATGTTCCGAGGAAAGAAAGGTTAGTATTTTGTTTTTAGGAATAAGGGGAAGGATTTTAAGTGAATTTAAGATATTTTGAACATTAAGTTAAGATTATGGATTTTAAATTAAAATAATAATATAGTTATTTAAATTAAATTATTTTAATATTAAATATTTTATATAATCAAATAAAGAGTATGTAATTTATAAATGTTAATGATTTAATTAAATCAACTTAATGGAGAGTTGGAGAAAGTTAGAGAGAAGTCCTCAAAAGATATTTAATAAAAAAACAAATTAATTTTGGCCAAAAAAATAAAATATTTACTTTATACAAATTAATATGGCTTTGAGCTAAAATAAAAACAAATATATAAATAAAAAAGGCTTACTCTACTTAGACAATAGACTAAAAATGAGGCAATATAATTTCAATATTTTTTTATGGTTTAAAATATTTTTTTGAATGCATAAAGGTACTCATTACCCTTGAAAATTGAGGGGCAATCCATTTACCCATATTAAACCATTCAAATTCAGTTTTTTAAAAATCTATGTGAGCTTTTGATTAAAATTAACCACCTAAGTCAAACTAGAGAAAAATGTTCCTCAAAAAGACCATTTCCTTTATAATAAAAAAAATGACATATACATTAATACCACAAATAGTACAATTAAGTTAATTGATTTCATAGTTGTGGTTGGATTTACTAGCTTATTCCCAAGTTGTAGTTGTATTTGTTAACATATTTCTAAGCCTTTTTATGGGAGTTGTCCTTAGTGCTACTTTTTGGACATGTTGATTTGTGTTATTTAAAATGTTTTTTTGACTTTATATATGGATTCACCACCTTGAAACCCCTAGAACACTCATATTGTGTAGATGTTACCCATCAAACTTGTCATTTCTCTAAATTCCTACTTGATTTTAGAGAAATTAAACCCCAAAAACCCAAGTGAAAAACTTCCAAAAAAGTGGCACTAAACCCCTTCTTAGTCATCCCTCCATTTCTAATTAAAAATATGGTAAATAATAATAATATTTGTGATTCTATTAATTAAGTTTACTATACCATTTATATTCAATATAGATTTAAATGAAATGAAATCAAATTAATAATAATGATTTTATCTAAATCAAATTATTCTATTATTAAATGTGTTACATAATCAAATGGAGTTAGAGAAATAGTTAAATTTATGCAAAAAGTTTTCCTCTTCAATTTTTTTAAAATACACTACAGAGTTTTTGAAATTACATATTTAACTCTTAAACACTTCATAATCAAGATTTAACTAAAAATATTTTCGGAATATATATATATATATTTACTTCCAAAAAAAATATAAATATATATATATATATATATATATATATAATATGTGAAACTATAAACCAATAAAATAAACATATAAATGAAAAATGATAAATACACTAACACTAAATTCATCAAGACAGCAAATACAAGTCATTGTTGGCTTCAGGGGAGTTCGCATTGTTAGCCCAAACGCTTCCCTATATTAACCCTAGGTGGATGTGCGGTTACTTTAAATTTCTAATATATTTTTCATTTATCAACGGCGTAGATTGAATGTCACTGAAATATCATTAGTCTGACACAGAGATCGACGGCAAAGGTGGACGGGAGCACGAATCGTTCATAAAATAAATTGAAACATTTTAATGAAAAATTTCATCCGTCGCTTCAGTTGATTTGCGAAGGAGGCGTTTTCACAATGGGAGGGTATTAAATATCGGAAGGCACATATCCTTTGTTGAATGCGAGGGGTATACACAGAGACCCAGCCGTGTGCGGTATACACAGAGACCCAGCGAGCAGACCGTGTGTTGGATGGAATTTGTGGAGAGCTGGATTTGGATTTGGATGTGCAATTGGGTTTAGAAGGGTACCGGGAGCATTAGCTCTGAGCAGGCGATTGAGAATCGCATCATTTTAGATTGGTGATAGATTTATAAAATATTTTGCATGAAATCCATAGGTTTATGAGATAAAATTCTTGGAGAGTACTCACACGGTAAATACGACAGGTTCCATTTTATTCTCCTGTTAACGATATTCGCATGTTTTTCTTATCCTAATAAATTTATTATATCTTAATTTATGAATTTTACTGCGAACTCGCACGTTTTTCTTATCCTGATATATTTATTATGTCTTAGTTTATGAATTTTACTGTGAACTCAATGCTTAAAGGGTATAAACATTAATTTATAAATTTGACTGTGCTTAAAAGGTATAAACATTATTTTGGGTTCTAGTCAATGGGAATGCAAAGTATTGAGTGCTGACGTTTTGTGGGTTATGTATTTCATATTTTTTTTTTTTCATAATTATTTTTGTTAAAATTATAAAGAGTTGGGTGGTGAAATCTTGATTTGTGTTATTTAAATTAGTTTTTTTTAGTGTATATGGATTCACTATCAGTATATTAGGGATTAACAATCAAACTTGTGATTTTAATGAATTACTAGCTGATTTTAAAGAAATTAGGCCAAAAAAATCCACTTGAAAAACTTAAAGTAAAATAGCACTAAACACAAGTGTAAACTATAAACCACCCAAGGACACTTTCTGCTGCTTTCTGGAATAGAAAGAGGTGTTGTCTTATCAGTTGTATTAATTGTAGGTGTAGATTTCTTCCATGAGCATTAATTGTAGGTGTAGATTTCTTCCATGAGCAGTTTGTGTTTATTTTTAATCATAATGATATTAGTAATATTTTTATAGCAATGGTTGTTTTTTAATATTATTTTTATTATTATATATTTATCAATGTTGTTAGTATGTAGAGTAGTTGGATTTAAGTCTCATTTTCATGATCCCTCCACTTCTAGGTAACATTGTAGATAACAATAATATTTGTGATTCATTGTAATTTATGTTATTGATTATTTCAATTTTCATAACATTTCACATTTAAAATAAGTTTAAATGAAATCAAATTATAATAATAATAATGTTTTTATTTAAGTTAAATTACTCTAATATTAAATAATAATAATATTTGTGATTTTTTTGTGATTTGGACTATTAACTAAGTTTCATTTTAGATGAAAATTAAATTTAAATAAAACCAAATTAAAATAATACTAATTATTTTATTTAAGTGAAATTAACATAAACAAATCAATTCAAAAGAAATTTGAGAAAAATAAAAAAAAAATAATTCAATTGAGGATAATGTACAATTTTTTAATCAAGAAGAAATATTTATTTGTTCCAAATTAATGTAGCCCTAAACCAAAATGAAAATAATCATATAAATAAAAAATTTAAAACAAATTAATAAAATAAATACAATTTATTATTAAATTAATAATGAAAATAAATACATATCATGGTTAAACTAGCTGTATTTGTAGAGGAATTCTTATTTATTAAACTTCTTAGCACTAGTTCCATTTCCAACTCTCTTCTTACACACTACTTCGTAGTAAGATTTCTGATTCGTTGTGATTTCATCCTATTGATTAGGTTTACTTTTGGTACTACTTCAGGTACATTGTTGGATTAAGTCGATTTGGTAGTTTTGTTAAGATTTATTAAACGTCTTCCAACCTGGTGGTTATTAGTGCTAGCTTGGTTTCTAGGTAAGTATATTTAAATATTAATAATAATATATTTTAATATTTATATATTAATCATAATAATAATTGTGATTCCATTGATTTCACTTGGTCATATTTAAATTTAAATATGACAGTTTAAACGGCCCAGTGCAGGCACAGTATGGAAGATGATAAAAGGAGGGAAGGGGAAGAACCCCAGCGGAACGGAACACCGCTACTCGTCCAGACGAACAGGTCTTTTATCCTCCATTTTGCACTAGCTATCACTTTTTTAAATAGCAGTTAATTAGTTTGAATAAAAAGAATCAAAAGGTATTTTTTTTTTAATTGATTTCACAAGTATATTTTACAATTTAGTACGCTGTGTGAAGCTATTTTCTTTTAATGAAAATTGTTCTTTTAATGAAAATTGAAATTTTAAATATATGAATCAAATAATAATTTAAAATATATGATGATGATCATGGTTACTCAGTTGCTTATCTAAAGAAACAAATTATTTATTTTGATTTAAGATTTTATTCATATGCTGCTCATATAATTTTGACATTGTAAAAGAGTAAGGTCAGTATTGTAACAAACATTGTGAAACTAAGATATAATGTGGTTGTACTCGGTGCAATCTAAGAGGAAGTGGTTTTCATCATCTATGTTATTATCCTTTCCATCCATGGGGTTTTAGGAACTCGGCTCTACCTGTTTCACTATGGAGCTCAGAATTTGTTTTAATCTTTGATATATTAATTTTCTTGTTTGACCTAGTTAAAATAGACATATACTTTTGACCTTATAGGGTGGCATTGATGACCTTCTTATAATAACTTAATTTTCTTTTAGCAGCTAAATCTTTCTCACACCCCATTTTTTCTTTGAACTTAGAAGTAAGAGTATCTTTAATGTTATTTATGTTTTGCAATGCATCATCTCCCAATAGTTTAAGAAGGCCCTTTTGTCTTTATGCCACCCCCACTAAGCCTTTTGTGGTTTTCTAGCTAGGTTAGGAAGTCTGTGATCATCTATGTTATTGAGTTCCTAATCATAAATAGGATAGGGTGTATTATTTTTAATTTTGAGGTTATAACTTATAAAACCCTTCTCCATTTGCTCAATATGATTCTATGGAGATTGTGCAACACCAAACCTCAGAGCCATATAATATAAGAGGAGTGACTAAAGTTTCAAAGAGGAACTTCTTTTTATCCCACATTAAGAGGTTTGTTGTTTTACAATTATTTTCGAGACCAAAATAGGCTTTCCACCCCATTAATCATTTTATCAATGCTAAATATCAATTCCTAGGTAATTGTAAGAATATACTTCCTCCAAGTTATTATTTTCATACATAAAATTAGCGTAAATGTCCTTCTTGGATTTGATAATCATAACTCTTGTTTTGTAAGTGTTAAGAGTCATACCCATGGTATAGCACAAATCCTTAAGAAGCCTTTGTAAGTGTTAAGAGTCATACCCATGGTAGAGCACAAATCTTTAAGAAGCCTAGATGACATGGGCACCTTCAACAATATCATGAGCATAGAGAAGAAGGATGATGACTATCGAGGGATGAGGACTATCCCAGCTAAGATCGTGCCGTCACATGCTCCTTCCTCTAAACAGCCTTCAAGCTTATTGATGTAAATGCCAAATAGGGTAGGGGAGAGGGGCAACCTTGTTTAACTCCGATGTTACACTTAATATCTTTAGACCACCCCTCATTGATTTTTAGCTTGGAAATTACATTCTTATATAACCTTATAGCACGAGCTCTCAACTCTAGAGGAACCTTTAGCTCTTCTAATCTATGCCAAAGGTTGTATCTAGTAATCATATCGAAAGCCTTTCTAAATTCCACAAAGCAACAAAATAAATTGGATTTATGATTACGACATTCATCTGCAATGATCCTAAGCGTAACTAGGTGGTATGTTGTTGAGTGATGCCTTTTGAAAACTGATTGGCCTTTAGCATGGTTACCTTCACTTTCAAGCCATATGCTTAACTTCTTTTCCAAAATACTACCATATAACTTGGCTAACACATGGTTGATCATAATTGTCCATAATTAGAGGGGTTATTTGTATCCCCACTTTTAAAAATAGGGATAATGAGGCTGTGAGTCCAAGGTTCACGGAACCCTTGCTTGAATGCTTGATCGAAAAGCTTGTGAATGTGGGGCATGAGTACATGACCTCCAATTTTTAAGATTTATGCCTCGTAACCTTCAATGTCCTTAGCTTTCCCATTAGCAACGGGATTAACTCCAAACTTAATGTCTTCTAAAAAGAAAACTTATTTCATTGTGAGCATGGTTTCCAAATTATCCATGACATTTGGAGATTCATAAAGCTTTTTAAGATAGGAATTCCAATCATGAAGAGCAATTTTATTATTATCTTAGACTTCCTAGTGAGAACATGCCTCCAAAATTTCTTAGGAGCTACCTTAGAGAGGTGTAAGAGATTCTACTATCTTTGACAAATGTACTACCTCTTTTTGCTTTTAGTTTTTGCTTTTAGTTAGGACTTTGTATATTTTTATTAGGTCCTTTTTAAGAGATTCACTACAGCTTCCTTAATTGCTCTCCTTGCACTTTTACAATCTTTGTCATACCATGGATTGGTTTTTCTATTTCTTTTATTATTTGAAACTTCAATTGACAACGTGTTAATAGAATATGAATATGAGAGGGTTGTAGTAAAATTATCATAAAGGTATTCTATGTTGTCTATACTAATAAAGAAAGCAAATTAGTTTTTAATTCATTTCGAAAGAGATCATTTTTATTTCTATCAAATATTAAGTTCTTTTGGCTCTGTAAGTATTATTTTATGTGGGAACTCTATGCATGACAAAATTGAAGTTATAAGTAAAGGCTTATGATGAGAGTCGTTCATGGTGGTTTAAGATGTGAAAATTTATTATTTCGTTGTATAATAGGAGATCGGAAATAACTTAGTCTCCTACGAAGTCCATTGATGCATTGTTGGAATTGGGCCACTTTTTAGACCATTGCAAATTATGAGATCATGAGCACTATAGAGCTTGACTAGCTCCGACTCAAACAAATTTTCATGAGGTCTTAATAGCTACTTTTGTACCTACCAACCACATTAAGGTCTTCCTCTAACCAAAGAATATTACTGTTGCAATGATTGCTTAGAATAATAGCTTGGTTATTTGAAGTTCGAACATTAAAGTCATCTATTAAAACATTTAAATAATATAAACTCACAAAAGAATTATTTCAAAAAATTAAATGTGTATTTAAAATAAATGTACACTCATTTTAAAAAAACTAAAAATAATAAAAAAAATCTAATAAATATTTTTGTTATTATTGCAGCACGGGGTTTCAAAAGAGCGCTACTAACGATGCAGAAATTGAAAACATTCTGTATTGTTTGGATCACTTCGGGTTATGGGCAGCCTATCAGGTACGTTGTTTCTCATATTTATATTTACACCGTAAGGCGTTTCCCTCTGGGAAGAACTCCCTTATATGCCACCCTGTCTTATTTTCTACCATTGATCTGATGTGTTAGACGATCAAAAGATATTGTGCCGTTGGATCAGATTGGAATTTTAATCAGCACTGGATATTGTGCCGTTGGATCAGATTGGAATTTTAATCAGCACTGGTTGAACTCCCTGTAGAGATTACCCGCTCCCGCTCGAAACCCTTCGCAGACAGACAGTAGTGAACGTTTGGAATTCCGGCTCGGTTATCTTCTATTCCGAGTTTTATTTGTGCAATTCTTCGCAATCTTCGCCATATGCCGTTGAAGAAAGCTTTTGTATTCCTGCGTCTTCCGCATTTCTTTTTTTGGATTGGACATTTGTATTTTCTTCTCTGTTCTAAAATATTCACGACTCTATCTTGTTTCATATATTTGCAATATGTCTTGTGAATGAATTTGCAATTTAATTTTGCCATGGCAAGTCCATCGAGCAGAACTGTATAATTCCTGTCCGCCTGCCCCTAATTCGAGCCCAAAATGGCCTATGCGGACAATGAGCAAAGTGAAGATTATCTTTTCAAAATTGTATTGTTAGGCGATTCCGCCGTTGGCAAATCAATTTACTGTCGCGATACACCAAAAATGAGTTCTCTCGAAATTCAAAAGCAACGATCGGTGTGGAATTTCAGGCAAAGACCTTGGAAATCGACAAGAAGGAGATTAAAGCGCAGATTTGGGACACTGCTGGTCAGGAACGGTTCAGAGCCGTAACGTCTGCATACTACAGGGGCGCTGTAGGAGCTCTGTTGGTCTACGATATATTGTCCCATGTATGTATTGAGGTTTGGATGAGTATTATGAAAAATCCCTGTTCGATTCTCTTAAAGTTGGGTGCATTCATGTGTTGTTCAATCCCTTTACAGCATATTATAAGTATCCATGGCATCTTCAGTTTACATAGCAGAAGAGACAGTTGAAGAAAATAATATAAATGTGATAGAGGCTCTTCAGAAAATCCCCAAGGAACAGAGGAAGGAAATGAGAAAGACCATAATCCAGGAAATTATACCTGCTATTCAAGATTTAAGGTTTTCCAGGATGCATTTATGATTTCTTTGAATAAAATTCTCTGGAAAAAAACTAATCCCTCCAAGGATGAAGCCATTTGAATCCATGATGCATTCCATTATGGAGGGGACAATGCATCTGAGTTGAGTACAAGTTTTGAACTTTACAGACAACTAAGCTCTTGTAAAAAATTGTTTTGAATTGAGGATACATGAACAATCAGACGTTCATGGTTTTTGTAATTGCAAATAAAGGCATTGAAATGTGTCAGGCAATTGTTATAGGTGCTATCTCCACGATTCATAGGGAAAAAACTGAAGTGGAGTCTGCACCCAGCAACTTTCGGTTTGTTGGATGTTATTTAATTATGTAGTCAAGAACATAGTTACTGGTTGTTATTTAGTTATGTATTCATGAACATAATTATCGGCATATAGTTACTGGTTGTTATTTAGTTATGTATTCATTAAAGGCTACCAAAACCAGAGTTTTATACCGATCGGACCTCCAAATTACACAGATGCATATGTATGTGTTTTCCTTATCAGGCATTAAGAAAACTGTTCAATGTCTAAAATTTCGTTTCATGTATTTCTCTCTTTTAATATCATAAAATGTGCAAATGAAATCTATTCAATGTATCAATGACGTGTAGATTGTGGATTACTTTAATTGTGTGTGGTTTAGTTCAGATTATTGTTTCATTATTGTTTCATGGAGCAGGAAGTATGGCATTGGATGAGATGGAGTAATTTTGAAACCGTCTCAACTCTACCTTCAAGCTCTGACATAAGCCTAAACACAGATGAAGCGTTATTCAAAATTGCTTCCATTTCTTCCTTTAACATAGTTTCTCCTCCATGAATGATGAACTGTCTTCAATGCGATTGCCTGTCTGCTAGTTAATTTTACAGATCCTTTATTTTTGTTTTGCAAAATACTTTAGACATCACAACAGTCTTCTTAGGGAAAAATCGACTCAAAATTTGGAAGAAGTGTTGGAATTGTTAAAGGGCTGTCGTTTGACCACCCCTGCTCAGTTTCGAAGAGTGGTCTATCTCAACCCTAGGTTCCTTTTTTATAGATCCAAAATGAACCTGAAGTCTAAGCTGACTTTCCTTGGGACCTTCATGGAGGAAGAGGATATCTCTAAACTAATTATTACGTATGCAAGGGAATTTGGAGCCAGTGAGAAGAAGCTTAAATCTACAATTTCTCTTTCGAAAAGATTGGGTGTTGTGGGTCGAGTATTATCAGAGTTAGTAGCTAACCATCCTCATATGTTCATGGCTTCAGAGGAAAAGGTAATGAAGTCATTTAGAATTGCCGAGGATTTGGGTTTCAAGCTGGGATCAAAGAAGTTTGTAGTTGCGGTACATGGAACGTTTAATCTAGTGAAAGAAACCTTAGAAGAAAAGATTACAGTGTTTGAGCAGTTTGGGTTTCTCAAAGAAAAAAATTTCCCAAATGATAGATCGGGATCTGTCTATTCTGTGGCTTTCAAACGGATGGTGAGATCACTCACACTTTCCTCAGATTCAGTGGTACATCAGCAACATGGAGATCAAGCTTGTCTACACATGTCAGCATATAGGCCAGAATGAACAAGGGATAATATGGCTACTCTTTAGTGACCAGAAGACAAATATGGCTATGGCTACAGATAAGCTCTATTATAGAGAAGCAAATTTTGTAACCAAGTGCGATGTTAGGTTTTGGTGGATTATTTTTTTTCTTTTTTTTTTATAGATGATATTGCAGCCGAGAAATATTATGTTTAGTATGAGAATAGCTCAGCAGAGAACTGGCAGATTCTGCAATTCTTGGTCTCAGAAATTTATGAGAAAATTTGGGGTAGATAAGAAGCTCATCATTGTAAGTTGTATCTGATCTGAATAAAATCCCTATTAAAATGACACATGCACTGAATTTGTCAGTAAAAACATTTGCTAAGATTATGCCAGATAAACCTTTAATATGATTTTTCCTGTTCATAGTTTTTATTTTTTCACCAAAGAACTCCAGGTAAACGCTCCACTATTGGCAATTTTAATAAGGGGTCATTTTGGCTATATAATCTTCATGATTTCTCTTGCGGTATTTCAATATGATTGGTAATTTAAAAAAATATTGCAGCCGAGAAATATTATGTTTAGTATGAGAATAGCTCAGCAGAGAACTGGCAGATTCTGCAATTCTTGGTCTCAGAAATTTATGAGAAAATTTGGGGTAGATAAAAAGCTCATCATTGTAAGTTGTATCTGATCTGAACAAAATCCCTATTAAAATGACACATGCACTGAATTTGTCAGTAAAAACATTTGCTAAGATTATGCCAGATAAATCTTTAATATGATTTTTCGTGTTCATAGTTTTTATTTTTTCACCAAAGAACTCCAGGTAAACGCTCCACTATTGGCAATTTTAATAAGGGGTCATTTTGGCTATATAATCTTCATGATTTCTCTTGCGGTATTTCAATATGATTGGTAATTTAAAAAAAAATTGAGGCTTGCTGTTCAGATGGTCTCAACTAAAGAGAGTTACCCTGGATGGGACTCTAGCTTAAATTTGGCATTCCCTGTCATAACAAGGAGTGCTCTCAGAAATGACTTGATTCATTTTGGGCAGGGAAAGGATAGAAATTTGAAGAGATTGGGCAGAACTCTACTATCTATAACAGAGTTCAAGTATTATTTGGACAATCATCTGCCTTTTTAAGTTTTAGGCTATGCTGCCCTCTGCAGTTACAACGTCACCAAGTTTTGCTTCAGTTGTAGTTTGCAAAAGTAAACACCTCATCTTTGCAAAAGCTAACAATTCATTTCAATGAAAAATGTAGTGAATTATTTGTTCTTGATAAATTTTAGTCATGTTGTGAATGAGTAGTCGAAATGTATGACATCTGCTTCATTTGTTTGATGAGATGGTTGATGGTCCTTACCATTACAGTGTAGATTCTAATCTTTCAACAAATTTTGAAAGTGTGATCTAGCAATTTTAATAAGGGGACTTTTTGGCTATATAATCTTCATGACGCTCTTGCGGTATTTCATAATGCTCTTGAGGTATTTCATGATGCTATCTTTCATGATGCTCTTGCGAATGATAATTTAGACGAGACTTCTTGTTCAGATTGTTTCAAGTTTCAACTAAGGAGAGTTAGTCTGGATTGGACTTTACCTTAAATTTGTCAATCCCTGTCATAACAAGGAATGCTCTCAGAAATGCCCCACTTGATCCATTTTCAGCAGGCAACGGATAGAAATTTGAAGAGTGGGCAGAACTCAACTATCTATAACAGACTTCAAGTATTACTTGGACAATCATCTACCCTTTTTAGTTTTAGTCTATGTTGCCCTCTTCAGCTACAACATTACCAAGTTTTGTTTCAGTTGTAGTAATGGAGTAGTTGCTTTGATAACATCCCTCTGGGAAGAACTCCCTTATATGCCACCGTGTCTTATTTTCGACCATTGATCTGATGTGTTAGACGATTAAAAGAGATTGTGCCGTTGGATCAGATCATTATAGTTGGAATTTTATAGTTGGAATTTTAATCAGCGCTGGTTGAACTCCCTGTTTATCTCATGCTGGAGAGATTACCCGCGGGAAGGGGCGCAACATCGACAGCGGTATCATAACTGGCTAGGATTGCATCCACCGCAGATAAGGAACCCAAATCGGCAGCGGCGACAGCAGCAGAGAATAAATGTGAGCAGAAATATAAATCTGCAGTTGTTGGAAGACAATATGCAACGGTTCATTTTTGGCGCCTCCAGGCAAACCAGAGAAAACCGCCGCTTCCACGGCCGTTGTTGTCTTCGACAGTCTCGTTTAGTTGCCCTTTGTCGAGAGCTAGTAGATCATTTTGGTACAATGACAACAGACCTGAACAAATCACTAGAGGATTACCAAACACCAATAAGGACTGTCACGAGGACTGCGAGTGAGTGTCCATCTCAACCACAACTCGACCAGCGATATCCTACCAACTGTACTAGTAGGAATGACTCAGATGGTTAGTTGAACCGTGATTAGATGCTTGCAAAGGAATCTCTCATCAAACTTCACACTTTCCACTCTTTTTCTTGGTTTAGGAATCCTCAAAAAAATGTTAGGCTTTAAGCGTATCTATCTGCTCGCTTCCTTGTTTTACTTTTTAGATAGGACTTATATCTCCATTTGCCGGTCTTCAGTTTCACTACAGATGCTTCATTAGTGTACTGCAGTATTAATGGGTTAATTGTCATTCCCGTTTTCTTTACGCTGAAAATGGATGTTTCACTGTGTTATTTTTAACCTTTAATTCAAAATACGCAGTGGGTTGGTATGTATTTGGCAATTTCCTTCTAAAATTACCCTTGGCATGATATTTATTTTATCCGTCATCTAAATATTAGCTTGATGTTTTTGTCTAAATATTATTTTGATGTTCCATCCTGTACTAAGGAAGCTTTTAAAATATTAGTCTGATCATAAAATATGTTTTAATATAGATATTTTATAAGTTAATTATGCCGTAAGGCGTTTCCTTCTGGGAAGAACTCCCTTATATGCCACCGTGTCCTATTTTCGACCATTGATCTGATGTGTTAGACGATTAAAAGAGATTGTGCCGTTGGATCAGATCATTATAGTTGGAATTTTAATCAGCGCTGGTTGAACTCCCTGTTTATCTCATGCTGGAGAGATTACCCGCTCGAAACCCTTCGCAGACAGTAGTGATGGCTTCACTGGAGTTTCGATTTCCTTGGCATCTTCTGAATTTTCTATAGTTATCTATAGACAAATTTCCTGGCTGCCTGCTCAGTTTGAAAATCCCAATTCAGTGGGGATGAAGATCTCAGTCGGAAAAAACAAAATATAAATCAGGCCCCAGGGCAGAACCTTGATGTATCTCGGGGCACTGTGTACATTATCTGTATCTTCATGTAGGTACAAAGGATTGCATTTGCACCATTTTCAAATTGTTTTATATTTTAGACCCGGTGCCATCTGAGAAATGGACCAAGTTGAGTATCATGATGTATATTTTGTATAACTACGACACATTTGGTGTGGGACTGGCTCTCTTTCCCAAGGGTAATAATCAAATTGTAAATCTCTCCTTGCAGAAAGTCTAAAGACTTGGTTGCCCTTGTGTTGCACACAGATAGGGCACTCCTCAGACAATTTAATTACCTGCACCAACAGAATTCACAGAAATGGCAGCCTGAATCAGTTATATATGTTCTTTCAAAAATATATTGATTTAATAATGCAAATGAGTGCTTGGTTTATCTCACCTTTGGCGCACATTTGAAACAAAATAAGTGGCTACATGCTAATTGCTTCGGCTCCACAATGGCATCTGCACATAGATTTATGGGTAGAAGTTTCAGATTTTGTTGTCTGTTGTTAGAATACAGATAAATCATTGAAATAACAATGTAAAAAAAACGAATATTCTAAGTACCCAGGCATATAGAACAAGTAAGTTCCTTATCGATAGCAGATTTTGATGATGCTTGTGTTAAAACTTTGGAAATAGTGGGCATGTTCCCCATTGTTTTCTCTGTAGTATATAATACTGTTTTAATACCATTGGATCCATTAAGATTTGAAAATGGACTCTCTGGAAGGTTATGTCCATAGCTGTTGCAAGGAAAGAAACTCATTGATCATTACTTTTTTATAATAAACACCAAAACAAAACAAAGTAGCTTCTATTCAACTACTTCCAGGAACCCATTATTGACAGCTTATTTTCTAAGTAAAATCTTTGTCATGTTCTTTATTTTACAGAACTACAGACTATGGATGATGGTCTCTACTTTTCTTGATCATCATTGTCCTGCTTAGGCTCATCTTCGTTATTCTCCAGTACCTCAAGCAGGTACCCAAGATGATCGGTTGAAGGAAACTTGTTGAGATTTGCATAAGAGGATGAATGAAATTACTTAAATGCAAAGTGACAGTCTCTAGAGAACATGTCTTGAATAAGTGGGTATCCTAGGTTTACCTTTTGATGCCTTGGATTCTATTTCAGACTGTGGGAATCCATTAGTGAATCTATTCTCAAGGGGGTGGGAAACAACAATAGACGTGTATTCCTTTGGAGTAGTTCTTCTAGAGCTAATAACTAGAAGAAAACCAATCAATGACAAGAATCCTAAAGGCCAAGAAAGCTTGGTTATGTGGGTAGGGCTCTAGTGTCCTTGCTTGTTTTGTATTTGATAATTTTGGATTCTTTTGGTTTCTTTGTCTTGGTTCAGAATCTTAATCTCTTGTAAATTTCAAAATTTAGGCAAGGCCATTACTGGCAGCTGGCTCTGTAAAAGAACTTGCAGATCCACTTTTGGAAGATGCTTATGACATGAGGAAGATGAAGAGAATGGTCATTTGTGCAGCATGTTGTCTGAGACAGGCAGCTCAGTTTCGACCTCGAATGAACAGAGTAATTACTCTTATTCTCATTAGTTGCATATATATGTTTCAGTTTCTGATGTCAAATTTAGTTGCTTGAAGACATTTCCTTTCCTGTGAGGAGTTAGTGCTAGAATTGTTTTTTCCCATAACAAAGAATGGCACATGAAATATCGAGTTGATATCCTTCTGACATAGAGTAAAGGGTGTTTAGACCTAGTGTTTAGGGTTGTAATCTAAACATTTGTTTAGTAGTTCCATTTGTGAAATCATCACCCTTAAACCGCAGAAGAGATGTTGATGGTATGCAAATTACCCCTCCCTGAATAGGCAAGAAGAGCCAGCATATCTGCTTTCGCTCCAATATCAAGAGAGTATATAGCTTTCCTAAGAATCACTATCCTAGCTGAAATCTGGATTGCAAGATTTGAATTGAAAGCTTTGGTTTCCCCAAATAAAGTGGCTTACCTTTGCATTAAACTGACTTTGTGAAATTTCAAACAATGGATAAATGTTAATGTAAGAACGTGAACTTATTCTTCCTCATTGTTTGTCTGTAACTTATTATTGCAGACTTTGAAATTACTATGAGGAGAAGGAGATGACCTACCTTATTGGACCAAGAGGTAATTGACAATGTCCATGGAATTAGATGAATTGATTGAGGATGAATCTGGAGAAAACTCTGGGAGTTGTGACATCCAAACTCATCTATCACTCGCAATGCTTGGAGTTGATGATGATTTGGTATCAAACAGTAGTCCAGATCAAAGTGTAAATCTTGTACATGAGAGCAGAACATTGGAAGATTATTTCTATGGACATTATAGCTGTTCAACAAGCTTTGATTGATTTAAATCTACTTCTCTGAGCTTCATAATTTTTCTTACTCCTTGCTTCTGTAAAAGCTTCAATATTTTATACTTGGTGTATTACTGTGAGCCAATGCCACTACTTAGCTATGTTCAATTTCAATCACTCTCCATATTGGCTGAAGCTGTGTCTGAAGTTGAGTGGAGTCCATGTAAAGTCCCTTGCCAATTCCTTGTATAAATGTGAAAGCCATTAGTGGTCACTCGTTTTGGTGACCCACTGGTGCTCACTAGAGCTGAAAATTTTCTTGTCCTTGCCTTTGGAGCAATTGTATGTATGTGGAAGGAAAAGCAATTATGATATCGATATTGATATGCCAAACCATTGTTATGTACTTTTTTAGGTCTGAAGATGTGTAACTTGTGGTTTAGCTTGGTACATTCTCTTGTATACTAGTTTACTTTGAATTTGTCAATATCATAAGCCCAATAGCGATTTAAGTGTATGTCTGCATGGCAGAACTGTATTGGGGTTGAACTTTTCAAAAATTAAGTTGTATTTAAAGAAATATGGTGTCTAAAAAGCATAGAACTCCAAACATCAAATCTCTTTGCTCCTTGTAGGCTTGAACCAACATCTCTTCTAGAGAAATTCAACAATTCTAATTTAATAATCCTATCGGCCTCTCTTTGTACCTTTTGAGACAATTGCTAGTTCTAGATGGGACATATAACTCCAATGTGCTTTGTCCTCGTTACAGAGAACACAAAAATATTAATGCAGGGTATAACAACTATACCACTAGTACTACAAATCATTTCTGCTCAAAAAGGGGGATTTAAATCATGCAGCAGCTTAAGAGGGGCAGGGTCTAGCTTAAGAGGGGCAGGGTCCAGTTTCAAAAATAGCCTTACAATTGGACTAATCAAAATAAAATTTGATTCGCTTCATAGGCTTAGAGTAAACAGGTACCAATGAGGTAAGGTGTAAGTGGACAATTAAATCATATTCAACACAAGACAAGCCCTCGGCATACAAATGCAATTGAAAGTCTTGTGTTATGAGCTCCGAACAAGATCACAAATGATATATTATTCACCAAATTTTAATCTTCCACAAAGAGACAGATTGATCCTCTCTGATTTGTCAAACAAATAAAAAAATACCAAAACTATGCATAGAATCATCTTTGAACTATAAACGCTACAGTATATAGTAACCTGGGAAAGTGATGAAGCACTCAATACCATAAAAAAATAAAATTCCTTAATAGAAGATTCCTTAATAGAAGAAAACACCACTGAAAATTGTGAAAAGCTGCCAAATGAACTTTGCCAATCTTTTAGATTTACAGAAACAAAGTCAAAAAACCTCTTCAAAGCTAAGTGCTTACTACCAGCCACATCCAATAGAAAAGGTTTTATGGGGCCTGATAAGATCAGAACTTGCTTGACAACGGTAAGATAAGCACCATACCTACCTAATGTATAAAAGAAGATTGATAAGCTGGAGGAGGGGCAAGCAGTCTACTGCCAAAGTGATGGTTGCTGTAATTAGTAGAGGAATTGTAAGAACCGAAACCCAACAACGAAGGTCCCATGTTATCTGATGGATACATATATGGCCTTGAGAGTGAGACTGGAGTCCTATTTCCAACACCATAGCCTGCTCCATATAATCCTTGGTTTGATCTGTCATATGCATTTTGGCCCTGTAGGTTGTAGGATGTAACACCTGGAGCTGCACCAGAATGTTGTACTCTATCCAAAGACCTATAAAAGCTTCTGTCTGCACCATTGGAAGAAGCATAAAGAGTCGGAGTTCTTTCATCTGCACTTAACGGAGGCATATATACACCAGCATTTCCTCCATTAGCACGAGGACGCTTAGGTTGAGACTTAATAGCACCTGCAAACCTTTTTCTGTCAGCCTTAGCTTTCTCTAGCTGAGCTACACGCTTTTGAAGAGGATCTGGTGAGAACTGCGATTCAAGTTTGTGCTCCTCAATGCACTTTATAACAGCTCTGTAAGTAGAAAGATCTTTTGTATTTACTTCATTCTGTAGCACCAAATAAAAATATCGATCAAAAAAGGAACTTCTGATATAACCAACAATACTAAGCCAAAATGATCATCACATAACAAGACATTTGGTATAACAGTAATACAATCGTACTAGTGCAACAGTAGAGTTATTCCCGCTTTTTAAACTTGCCTGAGAAGCTTTCTTAGCATCTTTCAGATATTCCTTCAACAAAGGAACAGGTGCAAACTTCTCTGTCAACCCAAATGCATGAGCAAAGTTGACTGCCTCAATTTGTTTTCCACTATTGACCAGGGTTTCTACAACATCTGCATGAAATTGTCACAAAATTTTCAGTTAATCTGAATATGTCACAAACATTTGAAATACCAAAAGACAGTTTACTGTGAAAGAAAAAACAATACAGACAACTTCAACGGATTTGTCAATAAAGATAACAACTATGTCAGCTTGAGACCATTTTCGTAAGTAAACAATTCCCCACTCATGAAAGGCCTTATGACACTTTACCATAGCTGATCATCTTCAGGTGCCTTTATTAATATCAACAAAATAACTTACATACAACTTTCTACCTCATAAAAAGATGTCTACCTAGTAGAGGCCACTCAGTATCTGCCTTGCATATGAAATGTTGAGATCTAAAGGAAAGACTACCAACCCCGTCAACTTAGAAACCCGTTCACTGGACTAAACAAAAAACGTTGGGAAGGTTTACTACAGCCAGGATTACCAAAATTTATCTTCAACTCAATCAGCCACAACCAAGTATACTGATAAAATCCACCAGTCCCTCAAAAAAACAACAAAAAGCCTATCTACCAAAATGGATGGAAATTTTGCCAGCCTAGCCACTGAGGCTAACATTACATAACACCAGCCAACCAACCTGGCATTTTTGATTCAAGTCCAAGGGAACGACAGAGTTCAGGTGTCTGCCTGCACCGTGCAACTGCAAGAACAAGCTTGCATAAGTCATCTTTATCAAACTCTGACGCAATTCCAAAAGTAGCTAGAAGTTGCAAGAAGGCCTGGGCCTCCAACGAATTGCCATTGGCAACATCTCCTTCAAGGTTTATCTTCGACTTCCATTCATGTGCAATACTTTTGGCTTGCTCCTTTATATTTAAGGGCAGAACTGGATGTTCAACACCCAAATTAGGATCTGCCAAAACAGGTACAAGAGATTCCAGTAATAATGTACAGGCCCGGCGTAGAGCCGGGGGCCCAGACTCTTTCTTGTCACTTGACTTTTGTTCAAGAGAATAAAACCCCTCCAAGGACTCTAACACTAACCGTGGTGGGTCAGTTGCAGAGTTTAATGCAGAGGGAACCTCATTGCAAAGCCCTATTTCCAATTGCAAAAGTCATTAAGAATGGGAAGAAAGGATTTAGGGATTATAATATCTGAAAATTTCTATTTTTAAAGTATTATAAAATGAGTTTAGATATTTATATAACAATAATAAGTGGAAATCAGAAAAAGAAAAATAAAAGAAAAGAAATTGATTGGAGATAAATTTTTTATAATTTTCTAAATGTTATTGAGTTCCAATGCTCAAACAAAATATTTATAAAAGGTAATTGACTGGTCTGTGGATGAAGCAAGCATTTGGAGGCTAATTCGTGATGTCTGACAATAAAAGAGGTGAAATTAGAATGAGTAATGATAATACAGACATCCTTGTATAGAAATTGCAATGAGGTTCTTCTTAAAGGTGACTTAATTGTATCACATTGATTTTGACATGACAACATCAGTAAAATGATATAAAAGTCGTTGCAACTACTACACCTGTGTTTCGTGCATTAATCACTATATGAGATTGAAGGAATCTGGCGCATTCTCGATCAGAACTATTGCTTGATTGACAACAGCATGAGTCTTGTGTTGTACAACAATTGTATAATTGGTGCATTAATCACTGTATGAGATTGAAGGAATCTGGTCACATTCTCAATCAGAACTATTGACAACAGCATGGGCCTTGTGTTGTACAACAATTGTATAATTTGATTGTGAAGGATTTAAGGAGAAGTAATGTTGTTTTTTCTGATCCTAGTAAGGATTTTCAAATATACTATTTATTGGTCCCTGTGGTATACATTGTTTGGACCTTGTTTTCTCCCTTAATTGTAAGTGCATAAAAATATTAGATTCATAGGACAGGGTACCATTAATCATGTGATCCAATGATCTTGGACATTTTTTATTGAATTCTTCAAAACTTATTTCCATTTGATCTTCCAAAATGTGAAGATAGTTTTATTGGTTGGAACAATGCTACAACTTACAAGTTATAATAACAGAGATTCTGTTCTGCATAATGCTTTCCACCTTGCAATATTTTTGTGGATATGGTTAAGCAATATTCTCTTCGAGTAAAGAATAAATTATTGTGTGTAGAGTCATTGGGTTTACTATAGTAATGATCGTAACATTTTGTAGTCTTTTGTTTGTTGTTATGTGGTTTAGTGGTTGAGACAGTGCATTACCATGTTAATGACCCAAAGTCAAACTTAGAGATCAGAGCCCTCAGTTATAAGTTTGTTGAATTTTATGAGATTTATATGCAATATTAATTCAATAATTAAAAAAAATATAGACTTAGGCACCCTAAATAAACTTCAATTTATACATCTTTAGAATCTCATTTATGCTACATATCTGCATCTTATGTACATTTTCCCATTCCCATGTCGGAATTGTTCCTCAATTTATGCCTTACGGCGTTTCCTTTGCAACATTTGGTGCAAATGCTAGTTAAAATATTTACAACTTTACATGGAAAACCACAAGCTCGACGACGAAAATGATTATTTGAATGCAGCATTGGAAGTATTAAAAAAGGTATTGCCATCGGAGTAGTCTACGGACGGTGTAGAATGGCCCCTTTTTCGGCACCGGCTGGAAAATTGTCCGGCTCCGGCGATCCGTAAACTCTCCACCCTCCACCACCATCTCCCCACTCCGCCACCACCTTTCTCCGCCACCCTCCCTAACCGCCCTGACATTCCCTGACATCCGTGACCGATCGCCTGACATCCCTGACCGATCGGGGAGTAATTCCTGCGGTGAGTAATGAGCTGGAATTCGGAGAATTCATGCAGGGAGTAATTCCCTCCATTCGAAATTTCCACCCGCGCCCATTCAAGCTCTGATGCTCTGCGCTTCCGCCTTTGCGAACTCACCCGCGCCCATTCAAGCTCTGATGCTCTGCGCGCACCCCTCATTCTTTGGTACCATCCATGTCGTGGGAAGCGATGAAGACTGCGAAGCTTCTCGGTCTGTTTCTCATTCTCCTACTCCATTCTGCTGCAATGGCTGCTACACCCAGGACGCCAGTGAGTGTGCCCTTTAGCAACAATTATGTCGCAAGTTGGGGTGCAGACCACATCAAAGAATTCCATGGTGGTCAAAAGGTCAAACTTCTCCTCAACAAACAGTATGGTAAGTTATTATCCATTCCATTTCTTTCTGCATATTTGGGGATCGTTTTGTTTTTTATCAGTAGCTGGGTATAACAAATTCAGATGAAATATGGGGTTGGCAAGTGCGGGATTCGAATCCAAGGGAACATATCTATTTGGGCACTTCAGCATGCAGATCAAGCTGGTCCTTGGTGATTCAGCTGGCACTGTCACGGCCTACTACGTGAGTAGATTCATAATAAGCGTTATGATTTTCTTTTAAATGTGTTGTTATTTAATTACTTTGTGTGTGTTTGTTTATTTTGGGGCGAACAACTTTCTTCTCAGACTGCAGAGCACGATGAAATAGACTTCGAATTCTTGGGCAACAGGTCCGGGCAACCATACATTCTTCAGACCAATGTATTCACTGGAGGCAAGGGTGAGAGAGAGCACCGCATATATCTCTGGTTCGATCCCACCAAAGATTACCATTCCTACGCAGTGATCTGGAACATGTACCAGATCGTGTAAGCCCCATACTCGAACCCGGGACATTCTCGCTATTTCTTATTTCACAGAGGCAAAGCAAATGTATTAAATTTTAAAATGCACATGGTTCTTGTTAATATTGATTGGTGTGATGGGTTTTTGTGCAGGTTTTTTGTTGACTCGGTACCAATCCGAGTGTTCAAGAACTACAAGGACCTGGGGGTGAGGTACCCATTCAACCAACCGATGAAGCTGTATTCGAGCCTGTGGAATGCAGATGACTGGGCCACCCGAGGGGGTCTGGAGAAAACCGATTGGAGCAAGGCGCCCTTCCTCGCCTCCTACGAGCAATTCCACGTGGATGCCTGCGAGGCTTCTACTCCGCAATCGGCCTGCGCTACGCAAGGGTGGCGCTGGTGGGATCAGGAAGAGTTCAGAGACCTGGACGGACGGCAATGGCGGTACTTGAAATGGGTGAGGAAGCACTACACCATCTACAATTACTGCACCGATATTTCCAGAAACGCGAAAATGCCTCCAGAATGTGTTCGCGACCGCCATAACGAATAGAGCTCGTTCATTATTACCAGTGGGCACGTTATTCTACCTTCAGATTATCAACTATTTGGAGTACTGATTTTTCTTGGGCCATAATAATTCGTTATTTTTTTCTCTGAAAAAATATAATAACTCTTCCTTGGCTCTCGAGCCCATTATGGTATTGTGCCTTCTGAAACATGAATATAAGTCGTTTAATTCAAGGGTTGTTTGAACTTTGCCATGGATATATTACACATTTTTGTTTTCCCTCGGCTTTATTTTCTGGTTTTTAAATGACAATTGATAAAACCACTTTTATACGGACTTGAAAAATAGCGTCAATGGGCACAGGTGTAAAGTGGCTATAAAGTTACAAAGACTATGATTCACTGTTTTTCTAATGTGAAAAACACATGGATTAAAACCCACTTAACTCGAATCCAAAACAATGGTCAGAATATCATCCAGGCAAAGTGGCTTGAAAGTCAGGAAAAAACAAATTATTACAAAAAATAAAGAATATTATTTATTCAAGTTGACTCAACTCAACTGAAAAGAGAAATTAATGATAATCTAAAACCTATTGAACTTAGGTTTTTATTAATGTTAATGTTTAATATATTTTGGATTTAATTTATTCTAAACCCAAATCTCATCAGGCATAAATATCAAATTAGAAATAAATTTGAATTTAAATTTAAAATAAAAGTTGGAAAAAAATTTAAAATCTGAAATTAAAATAAATATCTATTAATTTTATTTAAATTTTTACATTTAAATTCATATTTATGAATAAAATTTTATTTACATTATTTTAATTATGAAAAATAATAGCTTAAATTTAATATGATTAGTTAGTAATTGCATCAAGATGACTTTTAAAGAATTATTTAAATAAAAAATACTATCATTTTACACGATAGGTAAGAAGGAAAGCCTACAGTGAAAATAGAACCCTAAACTTCCAATAAAACAAGATATAATATAACAATACAACCCTAAACTTTCAATAAAACAAGATATAATATGACAAAAAAATATGAAAAGATATAATATAACCAAAAATATGAAAAGAAAAATCTGAATTCTTAATAATCTAACCAGCAATATATAACATCTCTCAACAAAACCAAAAAATATCTATAAATTCAGTGGAACTACATCATGTTAGAATTGACACTAATAGATGCTTGTAGCAAATGGAATTCTAATAAGCTTCACATCAAATCCATGTGGAGCCCAATGTTGATTTCTACTTACACACTTTATCAAATAGGTAAATTGTCTGACCTTCTAATTTGTTTAACAACTCAATCTCAAGTGTTCAGTCTATAATGTAGAATGCATAAAGGACCATAACTCATTATCTCAAGTGTTCAATCTATAATGCAAAATGCATAGAAGGACCATAACTCATTAATTTATGAATTCAATCCCCAAGGATCATTAAACATTTCAAAAGCACAAAAATCATGCACAAGAAATTCAAATGCAATCAAATTTGTATAACATTTAGCACCCTATTTGCAACTGAGGGTGCTAATAGTTATACAAATTTGAGTTGCAAATAGGGTGCTAAATGTTATACAAATTTGATTGCATTTGAATTTCTTGTGCATGATTTTTGTGCTTTTGAAATGTTTAATGATCCTTGGGGATTGAATTCATAAATTAATGAGTTATGGTCCTTCTATGCATTCTGCATTATAGATTGAACACTTGAGATAATGAGTTATGGTCCTTTATGCATTCTACATTATAGATTGAACACTTGAGATTGAGTTGTTAAACAAATTAGAAGGTGAGACAATTTACCTATTTGATAAAGTGTGTAAGTAGAAATCAACATTGGGCTCCACATGGATTTGTTGTGAAGCTTATTAGAATGCCATTTGCTATAAGCATCTATTAGTGTCAATTCTAACATGATGTAGTTCCACTGAATTTATAGATATTTTTTGGTTTTGTTGAGAGATGTTATATATTGTTAGTTAGATTATTAAGAATTCAGATTTTTCTTTTCATATTTTTTGTTATATTATATCTTTTCATATTTTTTTGTCGTATTATATCTTGTTTTATTGAAAGTTTAGGGTTGTATTGTTATATTATATCTTGTTTTATTGGAAGTTTAGGGTTCTATTTTCACTGTAGGCTTTCCTTCTTACCTATCGTGTAAAATGATAGTATTTTTTATTTAAATAATTCTTTAAAAGTCATCTTGATGCAATTACTAACTAATCATATTAAATTTAAGCTATTATTTTTCATAATTAAAATAATGTAAATAAAATTTTATTCATAAATATGAATTTAAATGTAAAAATTTAAATAAAATTAATAGATATTTATTTTAATTTCAGATTTCAAATTTTTTTCCAACTGTTATTTTAAATTTAAATTCAAATTTATTTCTAATTTGATATTTATGCCTGATGAGATTTGGGTTTAGAATAAATTAAATCCAAAATATATTAAACATTAACATTAATAAAAACCTAAGTTCAATAGGTTTTAGATTATCATTAATTTCTCTTTTCAGCTGAGTTGAGTCAACTTGAATAAATAATATTCTTTATTTTTTGTAATAATTTGTTTTTTCCTCACTTTCAAGCCACTTTGCCTGGATGATATTCTGACCATTGTTTTGGATTCGAGTTAACTGGGTTTTAATCCATGTGTTTTTCACATTAGAAAAACAGTCAATCATAGTCTTTGTAACTTTATAGCCACTTTACACCTGTGCCCATTGATGCTATTTTTCAAGTCCTATAAAAGTGGTTTTATCAGTTGTCATTTAAAAACCAGAAAATAAAGCTGAGGGCAAACAAAAATGTGTAATATATCCATGGCAAAGTTCAAGCAACCCTTGAATTAAACGACTTATATTCATGTTTCAGAAGGCACAATACCATAATGGGCTCGAGAGCTAAGGAAGAGTTATTATATTTTTTCCCAAAGAGAAAAAAATAACGAATTATTATGGCCCAAGAAAAATCAGTACTCCAAATAGTCGATAATCCGAAGGTCGAATAACATGCCCACTGGTAATAATGAACGAGCTCTATTCGTTATCGCGGTCGCGAACACATTCTGGAGGCATTTTCGCGTTTCTGGAAATATCGGTGCAGTAATTGTAGATGGTGTAGTGCTTCCCCACCCATTTCAAGTACCGCCATTGCCGTCCGTCCAGGTCTCTGAACTCTTCCTGATCCCACCAGCGCCACCCTTGCGTAGCGCAGGCCGATTGCGGAGTAGAAGCCTCGCAGGCATCCACGTGGAATTGCTCGTAGGAGGCGAGGAAGGGAGCCTTGCTCCAATCGGTTTTCTCCAGACCCCCTCAGGTGGCCCAGTCATCTGCATTCCACAGGCTCGAATACAGCTTCATCGGTTGGTTGAATGGGTACCTCACCCACAGGTCCTTGCAGTTCTTGAACACTCGGATTGGTACCGAGTCAACAAAAAACTTGCACAAAAACCCATCACACCAATCAATATTAACAAGAACCAGGTGCATTTTAAAATTTAATACATTTGCTTTTGCCTCTGTGAAATAAGAAATAGTGAGAATGTCCCGGGTTCGAGTATGGGGCTTACACGATCTGGTACATGTTCCAGAGCACTGCGTAGGAATGGTAATCTTTGGTGGGATCGAACCAGAGATATATGCGGTGCTCTCTCTCACCCTTGCCTCCAGTGAATACATTGGTCTGAAGAATGTATGGTTGCCCGGACCTGTTGCCCAAGAATTCGAAGTCTATTTCATCCTGCTCTGCAGTCTGAGAAGAAAGTTGTTAGCCCCAAAATAAACCAACACACACAAAGTAATTAAATAACAACACATTTAAAAGAAAACCATAACGCTTATTATGAATCTACTCACGTAGTAGGCCGTGACAGTGCCAGCTAAATCACCAGGGACCAGCTTGATCTGCATGCTGAAGTGCCCAAATAGATATGTTCCCTTGGATTCGAACCCCGCACCTGCCAACCCCATATTTCATCTGAATTTGTTATACCCAGCTACTGATAAAAAACAAAACGATCCCCAAATATGCAGAAAGAAATGGAATGGATAATAACTTAACATACTGTTTGTTGAGGAGAAGTTCGACCTTTCGACCACCATGGAATTCTTTGATGTGGTCTGCGCCCCAACTTGCGACATAATTGTTGCCAAAGGGCACACTCACTGGCCTGGGCGTAGCAGCCATTGCAGCAGAATGGAGTAGGAGAATGAGAAACAGACCCAGAAGCTTCGCAGTCTTCATCGCTTCCCACGACATGGATGGTACCAAAGAATGAGGGGTGCGCGCAGAGCATTAGAGCTTGAATGGGCGCGGGTGAGTTCGCAGAGGCGGAAGCGCAGAGCATCAGAGATTGAATGAGCGCGGGTGGAAATTTCGAATGGAGGGAATTACTCCCCGCATGAATTCTTCGAATTCCAGCTCATTACTTGCCGCAGGAATTACTCCTCGATCGGTCAGGGATGTCAAGCAATTGAGCCGGACGATTTTTCGGCCGGTGCCAGAAAAGAGGCCATTCTACAGCCTCCGTAAATATGATCATAGGTAGCTCTGATGTTTCTCTAAGACTGCACTTTATTCCTCTTATCCTCTTTTTAACATAACTGATATATAATTTTTTTTAAGTAAAGTCCGATCTTTCAAACTAAAGTTGTTCTTTTTAATAAATGTATATAAAATTTTAATTTTTAAATATGGTCAAAACAAACATGTATATATAATATATTTTGAATGTATGGTTAACATTAATGATGAAATTCAAAACATTACAATTGATGTATATGTTTTTTATTTTTAATTGCAGATATTGATAGTTTATTTTTAAATTAAGATAAAATAAAAATTAAATTTTTTATTTTTAATTAGAAATATTGATAGTTTTATTTCTAATTTTTTTTTTCAGATTAAGAAAAAAAATGATGCTTAGCATTTGGAGGAAACATAAATCTCAACATTACCTAATCACTGTGGAAAATATTTTATCATCTTTTGTCATGACAAGTTTGATGAAAGAAGTTGGTTATGTTCACTGCAAGGCCATTTGGCTAGATCGACCCATCTAATTGGTTGGAAAATGAAACAAAAACTAAGAAAAACAACTAGCTTTAGAAAGGTTAGTCTAGAGATTATTATTTAAAATATATATTTAAATATAACAATTTATTTTAATATTGAATTATAATTTAAAAAAATATTTCAGGTTTTGTTTGAAACTAAAGAACTCAATACTTCAAAATACAATCATATTATTCACTCTCATTGTCCAAAGGAACTTAGTAACTATATTGTCTCTCACAAGGAAGTAAGCTATGTTGTACTTATTAATCTATTGCACTCTAAATTATCAACTTTTCTATGTTCTACATATGCATGATAGATATATTTTATTACATTTCATGGATAGAATTTTTGTTGGGAATGATGATTAATTTGTTATGTAAATTGTTGTTAGCAGATTTTACATTGTGTTCTATGTGCAAAATTAGGGCAGCAACTTATTAGAGTGGTAATTGCTCAAACATTAAAAAAATGCTCAAAATTAGAAGATTGGTAGTGTAAGTAGATTTCTTTAAGAGTTGATTGATAATCATATTAGTAATAATTTTACTATATACTAATGTAGTTAATAGTTTAATTATATATGAGATCTACAACAGCTTTGAGATCATACAATGGTTGTGTTTTATTTGTTTCATTGTTTTTTTTATGTGTTTCTCTTCATAATTATGATGGCTTATGAGTTGGCTTCACATAGCTCTTGATAATAGCTTATTTCTAAGAATATGAGGAGAAAAATCTTTCAAAGATGCCTAGTAAACTCTATGGAAGCTTACCAAGGTAGTCATCAAGCTAATGTGGTCAAGGTTCATACATTGAAGCCAAAGTTAGAGAACTTGAAGATGAAAGAAGTTGAAAGTGTGAGTGATGATTGTGTGAGAGTCAAAGATGTGGTTAATAAAATGGCTACACTTGGAGAAACTTTAACTAGTGAAGTTTTAATTAAAAGTGTATTGAGATCTTTAACACATAGATGGAATCATGTTTCCATAATCATGGAAGAAAGTAAGGATTTGACAAAACTACAATTTGATAATTGGTTGGATGGTTGATGTCTCATGAAGAAAGATTGAAGGACACTTTTGAAGGTGAAGTGAAAGATTTTTCCTCTAAAGTACAAATTACAGATAATGAATATGCAAGCAGCTCTAGTGCCAAAAGTAATCAAGGTCAAGGTAAATGGCAAAGCTTCAATTCTTCAAGAGGTAGAGGAAGAGGTGGCTCATGGGGAAGAGGTAGTTTGAGAGGAAGAGGTAGACGTATATTTGATAAGATAAATTTTCAATGTTAGTACTGTATTGCGAGTTTGAAAGAGAATGGAGAGGGAAAGAAGGTAAAAATGCTAACTATGCTCGAGAAAGTGGTGAGTATTGTCTATATCATTTACTTTTATCTTATGCCAAAGGTAAAAATGCTAGTAAATATGTTTGGTACGTAGATTCTTGATGCTCTACTCATATGACACAGAATGAAAAGTTTCCAATCCAAGATCGAGCTTGGTGATGATAAATCATTGGAGGTTGCTACCAAAGGAGCTATGGACGTCCAAAAAAAAGAAGGTACAAAGAGTATTCATGACATTTATTATAGTCAGCAATTGAAGCATAATTTGTTGAGATTTTGGGAGCTATGTGAGAAAAATTATAAAGTAGTATTTGGAAATAAGACATGTACTATCTATGATAAGAAGGGAAATAATGTGATCGCTTTTTTGCCTATGACAAGAAACAAGATGTTTCCCTTGAGGTTTGATGAAAATAACAACAACCTTGCAAATATGGCTTATGAGGATTCAAGTTTGTTATGACATCTCACATATGGGCATTTAAATTTTCACAATTTGAAGTTTCTAACCTCACATGCACTAGTTTCTGGTTTGCCCAAGGTAGGAGATCATAAGGAGGTTTGTAAAGGATGTGCTAAAGGAAATCATCCAAGGGAAAAGTTTCCGAAGGGCACTGCATGGAGGGCTCATCGCCCACTTCAACTTGTTCATTAACACATATGTGGTCCTATGCAGACTAAGAGTTTGGGTAAGTCATCATATTTCATCACTTTTATTGATGATTACTCACCAAATTGTTGGGTATATTTTTTGAAGGCCAAAAGTGAAGCGCTAAATACATTGAAGAAGTTAAGAGCCCTTGTAGAAAATGAAAAATGATGCAAGATAAAATGTTTGCACACTCACACTCGAGGAGAATTTTGCTCAAAAGCTTTCAAGAGTTATTGTACACACCCCAACAGAATGACATAGCTCAAAAAAATAATAGTATTCTCGTTGAAATGGCAAGATGCATGTTAAAAACTAAGGTGTTGAGAAATTCTTATTGGGGATATGAGTACAACATTATACATTATGAATGTTAGCCCTAGGAGTGCACTCTAAAAGAGGACTCCTTATCAATCTCCGTATGGAAACAGGCCTTATGTTAATCATTTCAAAGTTTTTGGTTGTTTGGGTTATCTGCATGTACCTCATCACAATAGAAAAAAGTTAGATGAAATAGTGAGACAAGCAAGGCTTATAAATTGTATAATGTTCTAAATAACAAGCTTATTGGCTCAAGAGATGTAATTTTTTATGAAGGGGGAGTTTATGGTCATAAAAAAGGCCATGTTGAGAAGACAAAATCTGTTTTGAATGATGATATAATCACTGATATTGATCATGAGGAGCCAACTAATGTTTTTGTAGCTAGTGGGTTAACTCCACCAAGAAAACCTTCATCAATTTCTTCAACATCAATTTCAACTCCAACTCTCTCTCCAAGTTCTACAAGGAAGGTAAGAAGATTGAGTGATATTTATGAGAGGAGTGCAAGTCAAGCACGTGAATAAAGCCCAATAGGTGAGATAGTCAATTTCACTTTATTAGCCATTGCTGGTTTTGAACCATTATGTTTTGAAGATGCTTGTACTAATGAGGTTTGGATGCAAGTAATGCAAGAAGAGATGGATTCCATTCAAAGGAATAACACTTAGAAGTTGACAAAACCTCCACATGCAAATAAAAAGATTGACACCAAATGGGTCTATAAGACTAAATTTAACACTCATGGGAGTATTGAAAGACACAAAGCAAGATTAGTTGCTAAACTATTCACACATAAGTATGGAATTGATTATGAAGAGACATTTTCACAAGTAGCAACAAATGAGACCATTAGAATGTTGATTTCATTAGGAGATCACAAAAAGTGGAGCATACTTCATATGGCCTTGAAAAGCGCCTTCTTAAGTGGGTACATAGAAGATGAAGTATATGTGGAGGAGCCACAAAGTTTTCAAGTGGAAGGAAAGCGTAATAGTGTCTACAAGTTGAAAAAGGCTTTGTATGGTCTCTAGCAAGCACCAAGAGCATGGTATGCTAGGATTGATAGATACTTTCACAAAAATGGCTATGGCTTCGAGAGAAGTAAGAGTGATACTACCCTTTACTACAAACAAGAATATATTGATATTCTAATAATAATTTTATATGTTGATGATCTAATGTGTATTAGTTCTAAGATGAATGATAACTTCAAAGTTGCTATGATGAATGAATTTGAGAAGCAAGATCTAGGCATCATGAAATATTTCTAGGAATGGAAGTTTATCACAATAAGCATGACATTTTCATTTGTGAGACAATGTAAGCACAATATATGCTAAATAAATTTGATATGCTTGATTGTAATCCATCCCCTACTCCAAGTGCTCATGGAGAGGTGTTATGTAGAGATGATGGTGCTGATTTAGTTGATGAGAAAACTTACAAAAGTATTGTGGGGAGCTTGATATTTCTAACCCACACAAGGCCTCATATTACATATTCAGTTTCACTTGTTTTAAGGTATATGAAAAATCCATCTCAAATACATATAAAGGAAATCAAGAGGATTTTAGGGTATGTGAAAGACACTCTAAATTTTGGTATTCATTACTACTCTTCTCAAAAGTTCAATATTGTTGGATTTAGTGATTTAGATTAGGGAGGTAGTCTTGATGATAGTAAGTCCACATGTGGAAATTGTTTCTCTTTTGGTTCTGGTTTGATTACATGGAGCTCAAGCATTTTTGCCCTCTCATCGAGTATGTATGTTACAGTTACTTTGTAGACAACCTATTTGGATTAGAAAAGTTTTCGAAGAAATTGAAAAAAAACAAATTCAACCTACAATGATTTATTGTGATGATATAAGTTCCATCAAGTTAGGAAAGAATCTGGAGGCAAGGGCAAAGCATTTTGACATGAAAAATCACTTCATTAGAGATTTGGTGGAGAAGAATGATATTGAATTCATGGATATGAATATATTAATAATTAAGGGGGAGTGTTGGGAATAATGTTTAATTTGTTATGTAAATTGTTGACAATTTAGTGTCAAGATGTTATATGTGCAAAATTGGCCCAACAAATTATTAGGGAGTTCAATGCCCAAAATTAGAAGATTGGTAGTCTCACTACATTTGTTTGAGAGTTGATTGATAATCATATTAGTAATAATTTTACTATATAAGAATGTAGTTAATCATTTAATTATATATGAAATTTGGTTTGAGCTAACACATTGGTTGTGTTTTATTTGTTTCATTGTTTTCAATATATTTTTAGTCATAATTATGTTGGCTTATAGCTGGATTAAAGAAGCCATTCATATTCTACAAGTTTGGTAAAATAAAATTTTGAGCGTGTTATTTTCTATTTTATTTTCAACCATTATATTTATATTAAATTAGAAATATAATCATTTTTATTTTATTTTATTTTTTATATAAAAATTTAGATTTAAATCCCATTGTTCGCTGCATTTTTGCTTCTCACCGACGGGGCAGCACATTCCTAGGTTTTCCGGCCTCTGATTTGCCCACGTCCTCCACACTGATGTCGATGGGTTTGTTTTTTAACTTTTTTAGGATTTGGAGGATTTTGTTGCATTTGGTGTCCTCGAAACCGAATTGATATGTTTGACCAGGCACCGAGCCAGCCTTAAGGCCCTAGCCGACATGCGCGCGAAAGACCTGATGAGGAGTTGATCTGAAAGGCCGGATGAATAGTTGATCCAGTTGGGAATGTGGGGTTCTTGCCATCTCAAAATGCATTTTCATATTACCTGATTTCTTTGGTTGGTTTCACTCTTTTTGAGTTGAACGAAATCTGACAACGGGATTTATGAAGGATTTTTAGTCGTGTTCCTTTTCAATTACTAGATAATTTAGAGGATCCCGGAAGAGATGTGTAACTGGCTCAAAACGCCGTTTTCATGACCGAAAACACTGCATAGGAGCTACGGGGATACAATCAAATAGGGATGCAATCAAATAATATTCGACCCCTCGCTCATACAAGGGCAAGCAAAACAAGATTAGCGTTGTTGGAATTCTGTTAATAACGCCAGCATTTTGTAGCTTTGGTTCAATAGATTGGTAGCTTAACTTAGAACAAGAACGTAGATGAACCACTTGAAAATTAGCTTGCAAACTATATTAATGACCAACTTTGGAATGATTGAATTGAAAAGAAATAATTTCTATATATATGACTAGCCTACATAATAGTGATAAATTTAAGAGTATGGGCACAACAATAATAATATGAGGGCTACATTATCAATGTTAATAAGGGGCTTACACTAATAACCTAACACTCAACTTTTTCAAATTTATGACCATAGGGGTTGTCACACATTTAGTTGACCTAGATTAATTTCACTAGGTTCTTGCTAAACTTCCTATCCCAAGTATTAGTGCATCAACCCTAGATCCTTCATATCTAATTTTGCTACTAATTGTCTTTTGCATTCTTGAATATGACATTCCACCATTGTTCACCCTTCACTTGTTTCATATATAGTGTTGGATGAGTAGAACTCTTTGAAAAGCCCAATCTTTGTAGATACTTGTCCATATTAGAATATTAGGCCCTTTGAGCTTTCTTGGGCCCATAAAGTGCCTTCTTAAATGTGCAAAATTTTCTCTATCTTCCACTTCAAATCTAGAGGGTTGTTCCATATATACTTCTTCATGAAGGGCACCATTAGGAAATGTGGTTTTGAAATCCATTTGATAGATGTTCCATCCCTCAAATACCTTGAAGAGTAGACTTTAACCAATTTGGTCTCTTTTGATTTTATCTTAGGGGATTATGACAGGATGCAAAGGTTCACTATGACCACCTTCTTCATGATTGGAATCATCTTCTTCCTTGGATATTGTTCAAATAAAGGTACTTCATCATCATAGTCAATCACAAGATCTTTGAATTTCTTATGTGCAATAATTTCATCAAATCTCACATCTCTGGGTTCCCTTGTGTTATGCATATTTTATATGTCTTTGAAGAGTTACTATAGCCCACAAATATGCCCTTCAAGCTTGTAGTATCCAACTTCTTCCTTTTATATTTTGGAATGTGGATGCATATAAAGAAATTAATAGGCACTTCCATTTTGAATATTGATAGTTATACCTCACCCATAGAAATTTAGGTATATAATGATCATGTAACATAGATCTAACACTTTCTTCAATTGTAGGATCCTTAGGTTCCACTACATTTTTCTATAGATTTTATGGGACTACCAAATTTACATTTATATGAATTAATATGCATGCGTCGATAGGATACGAGAGTGATCCCCACGGGATGGAACTCATCCATGATAAATGATAAATGAGTTTTAAAATTAACATGACGAAAATTTTGGGCTAAGAGGCAGCCAATACTTATGAGAGGTTGCCACAAGTTTAGAGAGGAGCCAAAACAAAAACAAATCTCCCTGCCCTATACACTGTGTGCAAGGAACACGCCACCATCATAGCATTGGCCCCTCACCTTTATAGGGGGATCGAAGTACCATTGCGACTAATGGTGGTATAGGGCCTTGTTTTGGACACTCCACTTGGGGTAGCAAAATTAGTTCTCACCTAGTCTTCCCTCAAAACTTGGGAGGCATTGTCATATCTTTTTTTCCTTTCTTTTGGAATGTCCAAGGAGCCTAGCCACTTGCATTTCTTGATTGCCCGTGGTTGAAAATATTTATATGTAGTATCCCTTTAGGAAAATAAGCTTCCCATTAAAAATATCACATAAAAAATTTGTATTCTAACTAGTATTACAATATATAACTTATTCTAGCAATAATTCATACATATGAAGCTAATTAAAATTTAGTAATCCTTCCAATAACTCCTTGTACTTTAGTTTCGTAATCGAAACATAACTCCAAAAGCACACCCTACTATCCTTGTAGCCCTCTATTTATTTCTTCTACCAGCCACCTATAGCACCTCTAAGGTCATATGCAAAATAGACCTCACTACTTTTCTACGTGAAACATGGAATTCCAACCATGGTTCCATCTTGAATTCAATAATAGATTGCTAGAAGCATTTGTTTCCATAAGTCAATTCATCAAAATGACACTCTCATTGTTGGGATGAGAGTGCATGGACATAGATGGCTCTCTGAAACCTCTGTTTTCTCTCAATTACTGAGACAATATGACATTGATATTTCGAGAGTTTAGATAGGCATCATCTACGAGGAAGAGCATGGGAAAAAACCATGGATCTCCATATACCTAGGGCTCAAATACCACTATTAAATTTACCTAGTCAAGTTTACTACCCTAAATCTCGCTCCTAAAATCACTAGAGTAGTGAGTTTCCATAAAGGAGCCAAATCGAAGGTGAGAAAGTATGGGGGAGACTATGTGACATTGATATTTCGAGAGTTTAAATAGCCATCATCTAAGAGAAATACCACTGGCCAAAACCATGGATGTCCATAGAGCTAGGGCCTAAATACCACTATTAACTTCACCTAGTCAAGTTTACTCCTGTAAAGCTCACTCCTAAAGTCCCTAGAGTAGTGAATTTCAATAAAGGGGCCAAATCTAATCTGATAAAGTATAGATTCCAAATATTTAATCACCCTACTTAATATCTACTATTTAACCACCCTAAATAATATCTAACACGACAAAGCCATGTTGCTAAAGAGTTAGCCTCATAAACACTCTCATCTAGCCTCTAATGGCCTCCCACACATTTACCCTCAAAAGCAATATCTAGAGGCAAGGCCTAATAGAATATACCCATACACCCACATATATAGAATTATATATATTTGGGTAGAAGGTATTGATAATTTATCTTATTGACCCATGTTTTAGCAAATTTTGTTTAGATGGTGGGTTTTCTCTTAAGTTTTTGGCACTTAAACAAGATTTTGGGGGACGCTAATTGGACCATGGCATTGGACTTCAGCCTAGTTAAGGATGTGGCTAGGATGAAATTAGGAATTAGGGAGCTCGATCTCGTCTCAATTTCCTTCAAGGAGACTGTCCAAGACATGGGCATAGAAGAAATCGACTTCAAAAATGACTCCACGTGGAATAATAGATGGGTAGGTAAGTGATGAGAACCACCAATAGGCACATTATAAGGGTCATCATGCCATCCTCAAACTTTAGAACTATCAATTTCTCACACTTATTTACATTTTTTGTTATATTATGTTTACTAAGAAGGATAAAAGATGTTTGTCATGTCACAGGGCCTAATATGGTTTAATTGCAGGAAATTGAGCAATTTTTTAAATGATTTCTATGTAGTGGCTCATAGTATATAGAAAGGCTAGAATCTTGGGGGTTTTCCACCTCTTTAACTCCCTCAATCAACGCAATATCATAACAATATCTCTCTCATCAACTCAAGGTCATTTGCAACCATGCAAGTGAAAGTAATGAGGAACAAGATCCACCATTCTCAAGTTTTGGGGAGATGCTACTAGCTACCCTCTTGTATAAATGAGCATGTAGAAGCACTCATTAGGATTGAATTTTGTTTTCGGTTAGGTGGCTATTTAGCTCAAGAACTTGGCACTATTATTTTTAGTGTTATTTGACATATTAGACATTGGTTCAATGATAATGAGAGGTTTCTTTTTGATTCATCACTGAGTTAGTTCAAGAGGAATGAGGATTTTGGGTTTTGGAAAGACATAGTGTCTTAGGTCTCTCTTCCATATTTTTATATATTTTAGTTTCAGATTATTTTTTAGTTTCTTACATTTCAATACAAAATAATCCATCAAAATCTGTGACTCCATCCTCTACCTCATCTATCTCATGGGAGCATGAAGAGAAGGATTTACAACCACATTGAATAAAGTTTTATTTTTATTATTTCTTGGAAGAATATTTGTGTTAGTCATCTTATTTTTCATGTGATTTTTGTAGCTTAGGGGTTCGGGTATTGATTGGATCAAAGTTCTCGCATAGATTAGATAGCATTTAAATTCAAATCATCTTTTACACTACTAGTTGTTTCATTTTATCAATGATAAATGGGTGTATTCATGTGATGATAGTAGGATTGTTTGGATCTGTAGGCAAGGGAACATTCTCCTCCTCCATCATGGCTCCCTCACCTCCTCTTGTGAACCCAAAACTCTATCCCAAAAGATGTGTTTCATGAGATCATTTTCCTTGTGTCACTGAGAGCATCCCTCCTAGTGCAAGACATTCCTTCCAAAAGACTCTCAGCTTAGCTAGGGGATTTGGTCACCCTTCACTCATCTACCTCAACATTCACGCACCATTCCATACCCTTGAACCATTATTTCCCCCCCCCATCAAACCTTCTCGGCATCCCTCATGCAACATTACACGCCCTTGTGTAGAAATACAAGGCTCAAGTAGCACCCTCCTATAACACACCTCTAGCAATTTTTTTCTTCACAAGTTTTGATCCATACTACAACTTGGACCTAGTTTATAAGGATTTTTACCCCGAGCTATTATTTCATGATCAAGGGAAACTTTGAGGCCACTCCAAACCCTCCTTTTCCTTCACTACAAAAGAAGAATAGTGTTATCTTTCTTATTACAAATTTGGCACAAATAGAACATTGGTTTACATGCAAGTGTGGGCTAGTTAGATGGTACATATAATGTTGAATTATGGATTGGTAGGTTATGCAAGAGAAAGTATCTTCTTTTCTACAGGTAGATCTCATAACTAGATGGATGATTTTAAGATAATGTAGTTTCGTTTCTCAAAGTAGTTTAACTCTTTCCTTTTTATTAATTTTTTCAATAGAATTTGTAGGTTGAAGTTAATGCCATTTTCCTTTTCATAGTTAGAGGTAGCTTCTAAATTCAATCTTCATTAGCTAGCTTTCATTTTAATTCAGTAGGAGGAATTGTCTTAGAGCACTATTGATGATATGTCCTAGTTCATGGTGACATGAGTAGAATCCCATGTATTGTGAAAACAACACTCTCACCTAAAATTTTGTACAAACCCTTGATTGATAAATAGATTTGAGGAGGCCTTGGGAGTTGTAGCACTCTTTGTACAATACCATGGCTCAACACTTATTGGCATTATTGTTGGGGAGGTGTCTACGTAGATGTTGTTTGTGCATAATATTTTTTTTGTTTTGCATACGGTTTTGAAGAAGTAACATAAAAGAAAGAGAGAGAGAATTATATATAATTGAGGAAAATTATTAGCAAAAACCTTCACACCCTTAAGGAGTCAACCTTTGCTACTCTTCGATTACTGTAAGCTTCCCTCTTTGACCATAGGGGGTTAGAAGACCATCTAGGTGAGAAACTTGCAATATTTAAATATCCTATTCGGAAAGAAGAAGAAACCACTTCACCTACCCAAACTATGGATGAAAATAGGAAAAATGAGATATTCCCTACGAGAGAGACTCATGGAGAGGCTAGAAAGAAGAATATAAGCCCTACCAGCCTTCCACACTTCCATGGGTTAACCTGTGAGGATATTGATACCTTCATTATTTAATTTGTTGTTGTTTCTATGACCGATGACTATGCATATGATAATGAGAAGCTGAAGTTATTCCCCTCCACCCTTAAGGATGCAACATTGCACTACTTTATGGGTGTGCTTGGGGGTAGCCTCACTATGTGTTCTCAAATGAAAAAATCATTTAATAACAAGAATAAGGACTACTATAGGTCCAAATAAGACAAGGATGAAATATATAGAATGACTCTTGGACTTGATCAATCCTTAGAAGGTTATAAGGAGAGATTTCAACTCGGTTATAATAGGACGAGTTGCAACCTTAATCATGAATCACTCCAACTAATATCTTATGTGAGGGATCAGGGAGGACATGTTGGAGACCCTCAACATGTTTTTTAGGGGATATATCTATCAATTATCTTATGATGACATAAAAAATGTGTTCAGGAATCACCCTAGGGCTCCTAGAAAGAGGGATAGGGCTAGTCAAGGCTTGGTTAGGTCCTCTCTATCCACAACTTCCATCAAGAATGAGATAAGAAACATGTTGGAGGATTTTAAAAGTAAAATGTTCCATAACTTTTCTTTGTAAATGTATATGATACACATGAAGAGGAAACATGAGCAAGCACATAGATCCCTAGTTATTCTCTGCCCTAAATGGACCAAAATGCATCTTAGTAATGAATTCCCATTAAATGTCACAAAGGTATGTTCAGTGTGTGAGGAAAACCATGTCCTAGATAAATGATCTTCTTTGAATGGTTTAAAAGTTGTAGGCCAAGGGGTAGAAGGTGAGGATGAGAAAAACTGCTTAATAAATCAAAGGATGTCTCAAGGACCTTGGCCACACCAACAAGGCATGCAATGTGAGGTCCCTATACTAATATTGTGGCCCCTTATTGTTATTAGTGAAACCCCTTTATTGTATTTTTGTACCCATGTAGTCCCCATATTTTTATTATTCCTCCCCATAGAAGCACATTATTGTTATTTTCATGGCCTTAGAATATTATTGTTATGCACGCTTGGATTATATTGTGACCACTTAGACTCTTATATATAGAAATGAGGCCTTGTCATTTGTATCATCCAAGAATTTTCCATTTGTGTAATGTAAAGGAGTTTTCCCCCTCAAAGAGGATGATTTTGAAGTCGTTGATCTATCTATTCTTCTATTTTGTGAGCTCATTGCATAACATTTGGTATGAGAGCTTTGGATTCTAGGGTTTTGAGTACTCCAAACACATCATCGTGGAATGTACGCTATAAATTTGTTTCTACAACGTTCACACGATGAGATTAAAACCCATTTCTAGATATTGAGGCTATAAACCTCGAGGCAAAATTTTAGATCTTGTCTCGCTAAATTTTCGGAAATATTTTCCAAGGAAGTTAGGCTTTTTGGAGCCTCCTCAATTACATCCCAAACAAGTGACCTTGGCAGAATCGTCATAACTTTCTCCCTGAGCATCATATTGAAATTTCGTAATAATTTAAAAAAAGAGGATGGACTATGGTTTTATGTGCATTGTTTTTAGATCTAATGGTCAAAACAGTGACACGTGGCAGGCCGTACAAGTCCACTTTACTCAACGAGTCTATTATCATGTCATCATAGCATATTTGGCATAAATCTTTCTTGAAGAATCAAATATTCACAACACTAGTAGGGTTAGAGAGAGAACTTGTAGAGCTACCACGGGACGCAATTTCAAACCTTGGAGATATGAAATTACAGAGATATGACAAATTCAATATCGAGCTCCTACAAAGCGAAAAATTGTGTGTAGTTTTTTTTGTTTTCATAAGTTTGGTTTGAAAAATTAGTTTGAAGTGATTAAAAGGGAATAGCGAAGCATAACTATCATTAATCGATGCCCCGAAGAAAGAAAATGGAAACACCTAGTAAGAAACCTGAAAGATCTACCATGACTCATGAAGAAGAGGAAGAAACACAACATGATATATCAAAATTACGAGACCAAGTGCAATACATTTCACTCTCACAAAAAGTAGCAGAAGCTAAGATGGATGGTTGAAAGAAAGGCATGGAAGCTAAGATGGATGGCATGGAAGATAATATGGAAGCCAAGATGGAAGCTAATATGGATGGTTTAGAAGCAAAACTGAAAGAAAACATTGAAGATATGAAGAAAGACATGCAAGGTTTAAAAGGAGGTTTCACAAAGTTGCTACAAGAAATTATTTGTAATGGTGAAAAGTTAGAAGAGGAAACTCATGATGAGAACAAAAATAATGTTAATCATGATTTCATAGAATCTAACATTGGATTAACTACTGAGCATGTTCCAATGATCGATATGAGAAAGGTTAATGACAAGGATCCTGTAACATGGATACTAAATATGGAGCAATATTTTGATATCCTTAATGTGAAAAACATACAAAAGGTACACTGAAACCTTATATTTGGAACCCAATCAGTTTGCATGGTATCGATGGCTTTGATCTCATAAAAAAATTTTCACTTGGCAAATTTTTATGGAGGAAATGGTAACACATTATGAGAATACAAAAAGTAGTGCCTTATTTAGCCAATTGATAAATCTCAAACAAAAGGATTTAATGGTGGAGCACATTGATGAATTTCAAAAATTGAATATAAGGGTAAAATATATTCGAGAGGAGCATAGGATTGATGTGTTCGTAGGGACATTAAATGATAACATCAAACATGGGGTTTGCCTTTGGGAACCTCATTCATCAAAGAAGGCATTCATATTGGCAAGAAAAATTGAAAGAAAGATTATGGAAACAAGGAAGCCTACTACGCACAACTATAAATATGTAAGTGTTGTTGCCCCTAGCCTTCCACGACCTACAAGGTTGACACCACAAAAATTGGAAGAAAAAAGAGAAAAGGGTCTTTGTTACAGTTGTGATAGAAAATAGAGTAAGGGTCATAAGTGTGCTAAGAATAAATTATTTTACATAGATTGTGAAGAGGAAGAAAAAAAGGGACAAGAAATGTCAAAAGTTGAGGATATACATGAGAAATCAAACCTAGAGAAAGAAGAAAGGAACACGACCATATCTTGTAATGCATTGGCATGAATTACCACTCCTCAAACCCTAATATAGATGGATATGTCAAGAATAAAAATGTAATAGTGTTGATTGATTTAGGTAGTACCCATAATTTTATTCATTGTGAGATAGCCAAGGAATTGAATTTCTTCCTATATCAAACACAAGAGTCTCAAGTGATGGTTGCAAATTGAAGAGCCATAAAATTATGTCAAAAGTGCCATAATATAAAGATATCCATGGGAGAATATGTATTAAATAATTCAGTGCTTTCCATTCCAATGGGTGTTGTTGATGTTTTACTAGGATTCCAATGGCTACAATCTTCGGTTATGATCACTTTTAATTTTCAAGAGATTTTCTTGAAAAAAAGAATTTGGAAGGAAAGGAAGTTGAGTTAAGGGGTATTGCAAGGAAATCGTGAAAGATAATAAGCTCTAAGAGTGTGATAAAGCTTCTAAAGAAAAACCAATAGGGCATAATTGTGCAATTATGTTCACCAGAGGTTCCCACATCGAAATTATATATTTATCTAAATCTCCAAAATGTTTTGGACAATCATTCCAAGATATTTGAGACTCCCAAAGGCCTCCCGCCTATTCATGATCATGATCATCTTATTCATTTGATTCCAAGAAGTTTTCTCAAAAGATGAGGCCTTACAAAATTATTATAGTTTTATGACTATTACAGTGATAAATATGAGAGTCCCTTTACAAAACGATAAAAGTGTAACAACGACTTCATTAAATGAAACATCTACAATATTAAAGAGGTGTGTAGAAATTCCTAACCAAGGTGTGACTAGGAAAATGCTTGCAAATTTCCACCTTTGCTCCCAACATTGAACTATAACCTCTAGTTCCCCATGAGATAGATGTGTGTGCTAGACCGGTCACTAGGGTCAACAACCTTTGTTGATTCTTCAATGGTTGTGTTATACTTTCTCCTCTATAATATATTATCCATTCAACAGTGTCCCTCTTTTGTTTTTCTCCTTAGCGCTAGCCCAGGATTTTCCATTAAATCTTTCTTTTCTCACAAGCAACGCTTTACTCTTGTTCAATATTAGCATCTTTCCCCACCTAAATGATTTAATGAATCTTCTCTCATATCCATTAAACCTTATCGATAATATTTATGACAAAAGAGTTATCCCATTCTCATTCACTAATGGGATTTTTATTTTTTCTTTCTTTGGAAAAAATGGCATACTCAAGTGTCTCAATCCCAGGTATTCTCCATATAACCATTTATTTATTAATAAAATTATTTACATAAAAATTTAAATTTATTTTGTGGATTTTCCTCCATTCACCCTAACATGACTCTCTCCGAACAATAAAATAATATTACATTAATGGAGGACTACTACATTCTCCCCCTCTTTTATTTCACAATTTAACATGTTTTTTATTTTCCGGTGACTTCTATATGTTATAGTGTTAGACAATGCTTCTACATCTCATATTCATGCTCCCATGTGGCGTCTTTGGGAGTAAAATTTTTCCATTGTACTTTAACCCAAACGACGACTTGATTCTAGAGTTAGATATATTTATGGTCTAGACTACAAAGAGGCTCTGTCAGAAAGTCTCCTTTGGGTTCCACCTGTAGCATTTTCTTATCAATTCTGAAAGAGTTATCATCCATATATTTCATAAGTAAAGATACATGGAAATAATTATGAACTTTAGTATGACTCGGTAATGCTAATTGATAAGCTACAAGTCCAATTCTATCCATAATTTTTCACGGCCCATAATATCGTGGTTCTAATTTTGGATAGGTGCCCATTATTAGAGTACTTTTCCTTAGATTCACACACAAATAGACATGATTACCGATTTTTAATTTGTTTTATGTTCTTTCTTTGTCTACATAGCTTCTCTGTCTATCCTATATTGGTTTGATGTTATATTTTATCGTTCATACTATTTTATTCATTTCTTGTAAGGCTCCCTACCATAGTGCTACTATATCCTCTTTTTGATCCCAACTGAGAGGTTTATGGAATTTTCTTCCATACATAACTTTGAAAGGGCTCATTTTAAAGATTTTTTTTATAAACGTTGTTGCAGGCGAACTCGGCTAAATGCAAGAACTCCTCCAATTTCATAGCTTTGTCCATGACATACATTATCAACATGTCCTCCAAAATCACGCCGATTCTCTTTGTCTTTCCATCAGTTCGAGGAGGATATGCTATAATAAAATTTAGTTGAGTGCCCATGCCCTCAAAAAACCCCTTCCAAAATGTTGAGGTGATTTTTACATCTCGTCTCACACTATCACCTTTGGTATCCATGTAGTCCAAAAATATCTCTCATGAATATATTAGAAATTTGTGTCGTTCCATAAGTAGATTGCACTCTTATGAAATGATCTTCCTTACGTAAAGTATCCATGACCACCATGATGGAGTTGTGTTGCCTATTTGTCCTCGATAGTCCTGTGATGAAATATAAATAAATTATTTCCCACTTCCATTGAAGGATAGATAGTGGATTCAACAATCGTGTGGGGAGTTGATGCTCAACCTTTACCTACGTACATTCTAAGAATTTTGAGAAATATTCAGCTACCTTTTTCTTGAAACCTAGCCAAAAGAAAATCTTCCTTAATTTTTAGGTCATATTTTGGTACCCAAGATCTCCTGCGTATGGTTTCTTACAATATTAATCAAGTATCATTTGTTTCAAGGCATGTACACTAGGAACATACAATCTTTCCCTATAAATCAACAACTTTTCATAATTTTATGCATAACAGGGATTGTTAATCTGTTGTAATTTTTGTTGAATTTCCAAGTATTTTTGGTCATTGGGTATGGAATTCCTAGTTTTCTCCATTGATTTTGTATTACTACTAATAACAAAAACTTCCCTTACATTTTAAGAATGTCTTCTCAAAGTGTGTACTATATTTTTTTCCTTCCCTTTCATGTGTTTAATGTTGAATTCAAATTCACTAAGAAATACCATCGAGCTAGCCTTCCTAGCATTGAGATTTGGTTGGATGAAAAGATATTTTATGCTGATATGATTAGTTTCCAAAGTGAATTTATTTCCTAATAAATGATTCCTCCACATATTTAAAGCATGCATGAAAACAACTAGCTCTAAGACATATACAACATAGTTTCTTTCATGGGTTTTCAACTTTCTAGACTCATATTCTATCACTGAATTGGATTGCATCAAAACCCACCCTATCCCTTCCATACAAGCATTAGTGCAAAATGTAAATACTTTATTTTGATCTACAAGTTTTAATATGGCACGCATTGTGAGTAGATGTTTCAACTTATCAAAACTCTTCTAGCATTTAATAGTCCACTCAAAGTTTACTCATTTTTTTTGTAAAGATGTGATAAGATATGCTAATCTTGAATATCCCTCTATAAATCTACAGTAATATCCTGTGAGTCCCATAAATGATGGATCAATAGATAAATCCTTTGGTATGGGCCAATTAACCATGGTTTTCATTTTTCATGGTCAACTGTTAGTCCTTCCCTAGAAATGATGTGTCCCAAGTATTGTATTCTAATTTTGTAGAACTCACATTTGCTAAATTTCGCATACAATTGATTTTATTTTAAATTTTGCAACAACAATGTTAAGTGTTCCTTATGCTCTTCTTCATCTCTGGAATATACCAGAATGTCATCAATAAACACGAGCACATATTCGTCTAAATGTATGTTGAGTATATTGTTCATCAAGCACATAAAGTTTGTTGGGTCATTCATAAGGCCGAATTGCAACACTACAAACATATAGTGGCCATATCTGGGCCTAAACGTTGTCTTATAAATATCTTCATTTTTTATCCTTAATTGAGGATCTCTAGTTATTAAGTCAATTTTGGAAAAATGGTTGCCCCGCTCACTTTGTCAAAAAGATCATTAATGTGGGGAAATGGATATTTTTACTTCATAATAACTTGTTTAATTGTCGATAATCGATACACATTCTAAATATACCATCTTTTTTTCTTACAAATAACAAAGGATCCCCCCATGGTAACACACTAGGCCTTATATAGACTTTGTCTAATAGTTGTTGTAGTTGAATCTTCAGATACAATAATTTCGGTGGACTCATTCGGTAAGGTTCTTTATTCATTGGGATAGCACCCAGTACCAAGCAAATAGAAAAATCTATATCTTTGTGTGGTGGAAAACTTGGAATTTCCTCTCAAAAGACATCTCATAGTTCCTTATTAACCGACAAGGTATCTATGTTTGGCTCGTCATCTTGCTAGCTACCTGCTTCTACCTGAACCATAAACAATTAACACCCCTTCAATGAACTCTTTTTCATTTGTAAGGCTGAAATTTGTGAAACTGATATGGGTTTTGGTATTCCGTAAATTACTTGAGTTTTTCCTTTTTTAGTCACATATCTCACTGTTTTTTCTAAACAATTTATAATGGCCCCTTTGTTTTCCAACCATTCAATTCCAATTAGTATATCATAGGATCCTAGGGGAAGCACATTTATGTTCACCTCTGTGAAATGGCCATTTAAATTAAGATTACATTTCCTTACTTGGCTCGCCACTCTTCACTTAGTGACATTTGGTAACTATACCAAGTAGGAAGTCTTATATTTTTCAGTTTTAAGTTTACAGTTTTCTACCACCTATGGCCCAATGTAACTTAAGCTAGATCATGGATTAACTAAAATAGAAATAGGTTGGTTGGAAATAATACCTCTCATCTCAATCATTATTGAATGATGTTTCACTTGTCTATCCTCCAAGGCTGTGCTTATTATGGGAATATTATAGAAATATCATTCACTGTTATGGCTTCATGGACAACTTTGATGTTTTGAATGGATATGGGATTATGGGGACAATCCACCAATAAATGAGGTTCACCACAACCCCGACACTTCAGTGGCTCTTTTTGTTTACCTCCTCCAATAATTTTGTTGTGTAGGTCCATCGGTTTTGATCTAGCTTGAGATTGGGCTCGTTAATTATCGTTCCCCTTGATAAAAGTTTTCCATTGATGGTCCTTTCCAAAATTTTTAATATATCTAAGTTTTTTTCATTTTTCTCCAATAGCAAGTTTGGCTCTATTTTTATTCTACCAAAACTTAGAAATTTCTCCCTTACCCCTAAACTGATGATAACACAGTCTTTCCTTTCTGACAACTTCATTAATTGTCTTAGAATTATCGAACTCAAATCATTTCTTCTAGTTGGTAAAATTTGCCACGAAATCCTCCATAGCTAGCTATCGCAACCTTAACTCATGATACTCTTTCACATGTTCATTGTAATAAAATTGAATTAAGTAGAAATTTTTAAATTCCTTATGAAATTCCTCCCACAATAGTGTTTACTCTTCCAACAGATGCACACTCTTAGCTTCTTCCCACTAGAGAGAAGATTTTCCATATAATTGATAAATGGTGACTATTTCTTTTAAGTTTATTTTCCTAAACTCCCCTTGCAATTCTATTTGTTTCTTTTTCTTATGTGTTGTGGGATATGTTATATCATAACCGCCCCCCCCCCCCCCCCCATTTTTATATTGCTATAATTCTATGCCCGTTTTTTCTCATTTTAACATATCACGTTCCACCATTTTAAGGCTAGAAATTTCAGTCATCCCTTTGATAATTCTTTCTTGTTCCTCACTAGCCTTTAACAATTACCTCTCCTCAAATATGTTATTTCCTTACGCAGATTCCTAATCACATCCACGAACTCGGAAGCTATTTGGGTAGCCTCATTTAACAATTCGACATACAAATATTCACCTTTAGTGATTGTTGGGGTCTCCTCTACCATTCTTCTATAATTGTATCCTTTTGTTACCAACCTTGTAATTCAAATAAAAGTAGTTGTTAGTTCTTTCTTACAGTAAGTTATCAAGTCATACAATTATTTTTAATGTATGTGTTTTCTATGGAGATTCCTTAAGTTCGTAGTGGTAAAAACGGGCTGTCATACAATCTGCCATCTGTCTATAACAAATTTTTATTTTATTTTTACGGACACTTATTTTCTTCTTTCATTAACATCAAATTATGGTATGCCACTATACTTTACTATATATAGGTATTGTAGTTGATATTAATATATTTTAAACTTAGATTAAGGGTATTAAGTCACTTCCCATTCCAATGCTTATGCACCATGTTCCCTCATTTTGATTAAATACTATGGTAACAATGTTTATTTTTGTTAATCTCATTTGGCTTTGGAGGCTTCTTAATAGTGTTTTCCTTCATCGTTAATATATTTTATCATTATTAGTGGTATATTCTACTTTGTATTTGGCTATGCCTATTTATAGTTTGGTTTGGACTTCATTATAAACTATAATATCTCTATTTTCACATGGTGATCGTATTTATTAAGGCCACCTCGTGACTTTGTGGAGTCCACCGACTCTTAACTCTATCTCACTTCGAATGCCCCTTGTTTATCATGCTTATCCTGGATGACTTCCATGCTTCCTAGATGCATGTGATGGCATGTGACTGTGTCCACTATGCTCATGCCACATAGACTCTACTCACATGATAGCAAGTGACTTCCCACCCATATACCATGGACGATCATTATGCAAGGAAAGAGATCGACGGTTCAAAATTAAAGCCCTAAACTAAAATCCTATTCTTACACATACCCCAGTAGTTTCTCTAGTATTAATCTATTTATCCTCACTGCCAATATCTTGTTTGTAACCCTAATGTCAATTTCTTACCAACGTTCGGCACTACATCCAGAACATAGAGGCACATATGCTTTCTCCATCGCTAGGTAATCCACTCATATTTTCTTGATGAAGGCTATTCTATTGAGTTCTTGGTGGAGTCAATGGTGCATATTTGGACAAATTTGTTACTCTATAGTATCATTTGTTTGCCTTTTGTTTTTACTCATTACTAGTATCTGCAGGGATTTCATGCCTTGCAAGAAACTGTTAGAGTGAATCATCTGACAACGTTCTATCCTAATTTTTCATCTACACCTGACCTGTTTTATAATGTTTATTTATGAATAAGACAAAGATTCTTATGTATGCCCAGGGCTAACCTACTCATTTTCTTTTTGTGTTGAATATTATTATTTCAATGTAGGGCTAACCTATCCCTAGATACTCTAAATCAATTTGGCATTCACGAAAAAGGATTACCCGCATTTGCCATTGTACATGTACTTAAACTCATTTAATTTTCCTCCATTGAGTTACCCTATTATAATAGTAATAACACTATAATAATTCTTTTAGCGCTTCCTTTATTTGTATTCTACAGGGTGCAAGAACATCGTCTACCTCTATAGGTATGTCCACTTAATCACCTTACTCTTGCATGTGTTGAAGTCATATATTTGCTTCAACTTGGCTCGAACTCTAATCATTAAGGGTAGGGAATTTTTCTCACATGTAAGAATGTCAGCTTTTTTTTGTTCTGAGGATATCGAATCCCCAATTTTCATTTAAGTAGAAAAGGAGTATAATTCTTTATTCCCATACGTTCTTAGGTGGGTGCTTTTTCCTTTCTCGATTCTGCTAAACATGATATCTCCATTATTGGTAGGCATATAGCCTTCTACCACATGGTTAACATGAATTAAAGTAATGCCTATATTATTCCCTATCCCTCTAACAGAATTTACAACATATACTTCATCGTGTATATTTATTAAAGAATATGAAGTATATTTTTTAAAGAATTTGAGTGTCTAACTCGTTACAATTTCCTCTACATATTTACAGCATCTAAATAATTACATATATTCCTTTACATATTTACAACATTTATATCCTTATATACGTATCTACATATTTACAATATAACACATAAATTCTTATTGTTATCCATTAATTGTGCAATAAAATAAATATCATCAAAAATTCTAGTACCATAAAATTGTAACAATGAGTTCAGTAAATGAAATACTTGCAGTATTAAAGAAGTGCACGGATAGTCGTAACCAAGGTGTGACTAGGAAAGCACTTGAGAATGAAAACCTTTACTCCTAACCTTGAACTATAAGCTCCATTTCACCTAAGCTAGATGTCCTGTCCAAAGCAATCGCCACAATCAACAACCTCTTTTTATTCTTCAATGGTTATGTTATACTTTCTCTTCCATATTTGATTCTTTCATTTAGCAACATCTTAGTTTTGTGATTTTCCTCATCGCTAGCTAAGATTTTCTTTTAAAGCCCGCTTTTCTCTCCAGTGATGCTTTATTCTTTCCAAGCTTAACATGTTTCCCCAGTTAAGGGATTTAATGAATTTTCTCGCCTCTCCACTAAACCTTATCCATAATATTTATCATGGGAGAATTATCCCATTCTCATTCACCAATGGGAATTTTGTTTTTCCTTTACTTGGAAAGAATCTGATACTCAAGTGTCCCAATCCGAAGTATTTTCCATCCAACAATTTATTTATTTAATAAAATTATTTATGTAATAATTTCAATGTAATTTGTGGGTTTTTCGCCGTTCGAATAATAAAACAATATTATATTAATAGAGGGGTATTAGAACAATTGATTCGTCTCACTCTTCCTCTCTGAGGAACCTTATTGGTATGTCTTGTGTAGTGGCCTTTTATCGTAGTGTGAGTAAGGCCGAGAATGCAACAATGACTATCAACAGCTAGGCTCAACTTGAAATGAGGCAGTGAAGGATCCTCAAACTGGTATATTAGCATCACCACAAGCGAGATGTAAGAATTAACTTGTGCATGAGAAAAGAGATGATGGAAATCATAAGGATGATACTAATACTAAGTAAATGTGTCCAACGGGCTAAGGTGAATGACAGAGATGGGATGATGTTTCGTTTGGAGGGAGGAAAATGTTTAAATTATTGTTGTTGTTGTTTTTAAATTTAATGAATTTAATCTTTACACATTTAAAATAATTATATTACAAAATTTGTATTCTCATTTATGACATAAATATTTGGATCTATTTAAGGTGGTTAGGAGGAATGATTCTTATCCTTCTTACCCATTTTCACAACTTATTATAAAATAAACTCTATATCACCAAGATGGAAATTATTATTAAAACTTGGCTTGTTCAAAGATTATAATTAGACACATAATCTCATATCATTACTAGTTTTCCTTAGTGAAATCACTTTGGAAATTCATTGAAAATATTTAATAGGAAAAATTATATGAGTACTTCATCAAGCTCTCTATTAGTAGTTGCTTCAAGTACACCTCATTAGAATTTATGCTTGTCTTAATACTTTTCTATATGTTTGAAATTTTTAAGTAGATGTTATCAATTTATTAATGTTTTAAAAAAATAATATTTTGATAATTAAAAAAAAATGTTAACGTTTTCAAATGTAAATTTCCTTTTTTTGTGGTTTTATACTGAATTTCAAGATAAAAAATTATAATAATATATAAAAAAAATAAGAAAATATTGTATTTTCCAAGTGTTATAATAATTTAGGCTTTGTTACAATATGGTAGGCTAATACCATGGATTATAAATACCACATACCCAAAGCCAATAACTCATTTGGAAATCAAAATATTCTATAAATATTTTTTTTGATATAATTTTATAACATTTTTAAAATTAAAACTTAATACTTACAATATAACAAGATTCTTTACCATGAATATTATTAACTTGTAAAGAGGCTTCATTACTATACGAGTGGCAAGTACCATGGCTTATCAATATCACTTTCCCAAAATCCATAACTCATTTCAAAATAATATTATTTTTTAATTTCAAGCTTTTGTGATCCATTTTGTTTTTGAGATTGTTTTTATGGATTAATGCCATATTCAAATTTTTCTTCCATGTTTCCACCAACTATTTTGGTGGTTCATCTCCTAGGGTTAGGGTTTGTACTTTTATGGTTTCTAATTATTTCTTCAGGAGAATAAGGTCCATGAGCCGAGGCATGTAGATTTACATCTCTTCTCAGGGATAACCTACCATGCCCTTAGCTAGTATTCTTTCATTCCACATGTAATCTATTTTAAACATTTTCTATTAATTAATTAAAGTTCGGTTTTAGTGTATCTTCCTATTTCTATTTTAAATTTTTATTTTATTTTGTTCCTTCCTAAATCTAGATGAGAAAAGGTAACATTATTATAATGAGGTAAGAGATCAATGTTTTTTGGAGGCTTCCCATATGTAACATTGAATTAATAAGGAATCTCTTTCCTAATAGAGAAGGATTTCAGAAGTAGTTTGAAGTTAAATCAGTAACAACTCTACAATGGAGGGTATTAAAAAATCTACATGCATGTTCCATTCTCATTTTCACTAATATTGTGGCAAGAATTGGAGAATGTGATTAAATGCTCATTCATGGTTATTGTTACGTTATCTTAAAGCTTAGGTAAATGATCTTTAAGTTAAGGGGGAGGTGAATTGGTGGGTTCCAATTTTAAAGTAGGTTGTGCATGCTAAGGGATATTGTTAATATATTATTCAAATTGGAACAAGACACTTACAAATTACCTTTGTAGGGTTGGTGGTTGACTCATGAGGAGTGAAAGATGAATAAATCGACCCAATAGAGATAGTTGGATTGGAAATTGAGCCTGAACCTAATAAGGAAGACCCTAAGGCTATGGAACCATGTATTTTGGATGATGATTCCACTTGTGTCCCAGACATTATGCTCTATGTGGAAGAGGTGTTCCTAGAAACATTAGTTAGACTTTGTAAGGATTGACATCGATCTTCGACTTCTAAGATGACTTTATGTCTTTGAGTTTCATAAATACAAGTATATTCAATACTTCCCCTCTCATACATCTAGAATATATAGGTTTAGTAGTCATACAAAGATTATTGGTGAGGTTCGTGTACATGGTAGAATTCACATTCTCATTGTTGATTTGTTATGAATTACACCTACTCAGCAATTTCAATTTCCTATGCAATTACAACCCATTATTGATTCAATTGATGAAAAGTGGGACCATTGTATACAATTCAGTGGAATAAGGAATTAGCAATGTTCCTTTCATCATTCAATTGTGGAACAAAATCAGGTTGGTGATTAGATAATATGTTCATTGACTAGATTAAAAGAAAAATCAACAAGAAGTATGTAGAGCTATATATGAGCTTGGTTTTCAAACTAGTCAATTCACCTTTGAAATGCTTTTGATTTCTCTTGCAACTGAATTTTTGGAGGGATGATAGCGTGATTTTGAGCACATGATAAAATAAATAATTGAATTATCATTGTCATTCTAATCATGTAGAAAACATCTAATATTAGGTTGTTAAAAAATCTCAATAATCGTGACTTCAAAACAGATTTGAGATAACAATAGAATTAATCGCTCACCAGTGTGGTCACAAAAAAATTGTTGATCGGGGTAAAGATCTCACGAAGGGTGAATGAGATAATGGGACAAGTCTTCCAGAAAATGTATGACATTTCTAGTGACTGGGTTTGAGAATTTATAAGTTTTTAGTTACTTAAGAATATTATTTACACAAAGATTTAAAGAGAAAGGAAAACTATAATTAAATATTTACAAAATAATAAATGAAATTTCGTAAAAGTTATGAAATTTGAATACATGTATTAAAACATTAGTGGAAAAGAATAAAAAACGGACATAATAAGTAGAAAACTAATGATTTTTTAATCATTTTCAACCTCAAACAACTATAGAGCTTTGGATGTGTTATTTTTTGCAAACCAGAAAGAATAGATTTCAAATAAAAATATGTATTTTGTGAGAAATAAGCACAATAAATATAGGGAATATAAGGTTGATTTTGTTAATTTAAAAGTATATGAGGACAACAAAATCAAAAGGCAGATTCCTAGATAGAATCATTCACAAAATCATGCTCTAAACAGCTCCAATTTAAGTACATATGAAAAAATTTTGGGAAGAAAATAAAAAATGATACAACCTTCAAACACCTTGATATGATTTCGTACAATGATAATAGAATGTTTCTTTGGAATATTAGAGATTGTTATCACTCATTAAATAAAACTATACCTTCAAGGAGCTAATGAAATGACGATAAAAGAAATACGTAAAATGGTATCCGTAAATGATGAGGGGAGTCTCACATTTGACTATATATTCTCTTTGAACATGACAAAGGGGCTTCATTGAGGTAGAAATACCATACCACATGGGTTCATATTGGGGGATATATTGAGGAAAATTTGACTTAATATATTGGGGGATATATAGTGGGTAAAGGGTTTTCGTATTGGTAGGTATAAAGAATGGAGTTGAAAGTTAATGAAAAAATATAAAAGGGGTATAAAAAATGTTAATGGGAAAATGGATACCTACAATATCTAGTGAGGTTCATTGAGTGAAGCCCCTGTGGAACATGATCTCACTTCCCTCATAGGTCCCTCCCTCTTTTATGCTCCTTCAAAGTGGTTGGACAATTGAACACTTTCGTTATTTTTTATTGTATAATTCTAATCAGGTATTGATTAGAGTTTGAGGGTGGGATTTCTAATGGGAAAAATTGAAAGATTAACTTTATCATAGTTATATTTGAATTTTGTAGTAGGTGGGACCCTCATATTTCCTAATATAATATCTAAAAGGATTATTATAGTGTTATGACTATTAAAATAGGGTAAACCAATGGAGGAAAAGCAAATGAGGTTGAGTATATATACTAGCTGAAATGCGCATAATCCTTTTTCTTGAATGCGAAATTGATTTAAAGTATCTCGACCTGTAGTAAGAGGAGAACAAAAATAAGCAGGTTAACCATAGGCGTACATAGGAAGCCCTATCTCATTCATAGAAAAAAATAAACACTAAAGTAGGTTACTTGTAGATGATGAGGTAGGATATAACGCAGTTGGATGATTCACTGTAAGGGTTCCTTGTTAGGAATTAAATTATTGAAGAGACAAGTAAGGATAAACAATGAAAGGAGGAAAAATGATACTATAAAGTAACTAATTTTCACAAATATATACCATTGATTCCACCTAACACTCAATAGAATAGCCTTCATCAAATAAGTTGGAGTGGATTATCTAGTGAAGGAGAAACCATATATGCCTCTGCATTCTGTAGCTAGTTTCAAATGTTGTTAATAAATTGACATTAGGGATATAGACATGATACTCAGAGTGAGCAACACTAGCTCAAAACTATAGAAAATGCTAGGGTATGAGTAACAATAGGATTTTAGTTTAGCGCTTTAATTTCAAATCATCAATCTCTTTCCTTGCATCATGATCATCCATGGTATATGGGGGCACAATCACCTGCCATCACGTGAATAGAGGCTATGTGGCATGAGCACAATGAACACAGTCACATGCCATCACATGGGTTTAGTAAGCGTGGAATCCATTTACCTTAAGCACGATGAGCAAGGGGCACGTGAAGTGAGATAGAGTTAATAGCTAGTGGACTCCACAAAGGCACAATGTGGCTTTAATAAATACAACAACCATTGTGACACTAGAGATATTATAACTTATGATGAAGTATGAACCAAACTATAAATAGGAGTACCTAGATACAAGGTATGAATATACCACAAATAGTGACCAAATAAATTAATGACCAATGTAAATACTATTGAGAAGCCTCCAAAACCAAATGATGTTAACAAATATAAACATTGTTCCCATAGTATTTTAAAAAAAGGAGGGAACGTGGCACAAAAGCACTCGAAGGGGAAGTGACTTAGTACCCTTAATCTATGTTTAAACTAGCTTAATATAAGCTGTGATACCTATATATAGTTAAGTATCAATAGAAAGAAAAAGAATTGTTATAGAGAGATGACAATTGTGGCCATCCTTTGTGAATTACGGGGTTGGATGATTGAATGGACCTCTCCTACCCTAAAATTTAGGATTTTTTGGGTTCAAAGCCTATAAACATAAGAAATAAATGTACAATAAACATAAATTGAACACACAACAATAGACACAAACAAACCTAGATGGTAAAACCCTAAGAGTGTGTCAAGGAAACCTCCACAAAGCAAGGGATTGGAATTCTTATTGATGCAGGTGAAAAATGTCTCTCCAATCATTAAATCAAGCCTCTCATGTAATCAACAACTTAATATGGAATATTTTGTTACATAACTTCATATAGTTACAAACATTATTAGACAATAACTCAATTTTGCTAATTACATGAATACATTTAATGATAATTTGTTGTCATTTCTAACAATATCCACCTTGAAAACAATTTTCCTAATCACTTGCCCATACCCATTCATCATCTCTTCTGCAAGCCAAGAGAAGCTAAACACCATCGCTACTTGTCTACTGAAACTATCTTTGTTAACATCTCTGCATGATTCTCCTGTGTATGGACCTTCTTGAGAGCTCCTTTGTTGCCATCAATCACATGTATTACAAAATGGTACCTTACATCAATGTTATTAGTATTAGTGTGATAAGATGGATTTGTAGCCAAATGAATACCACTCTGATTGTCAAAAGATACATTCACTTTCTCCTGCATCCTTCCAATCTCATATAGTAGACCTTTCAACCATATTTCCTCTTTACAGACATTTGAAGCAACTATATACTCTCCTTCAATAGTGGACCAAGCACCTGTTTCTTGAAGATTTGACATATAACTAATTTCTCCACCTGCAAGTGTAAATACATATCTTGTATTAGATCTCCTCTTGTCCAAATCACCTACATAACCAACATCGACATATCCACAAACTGAACCTTCACTACCATTAAAGATGACACAATGGTCACTTGTGCATCTCAAATATCCAAGCACCCATTTCATTACTCACCAATGTTCTTCTCGTGGATTTTCTAGGAACCTACTTACAACTCCAAGTGCATGTGAAATGTGAGGTCTTGTAGATACCATTACATATATTAAGTTTCATACCTCATTTTCATATGGTACACGAGACATATACATATTTTATTCATCATTTCTAAGACTCAAACCCAAAGAAAGCTTAAAATGGAAAGTGAAAGGAACAGTAACAGGTTTTACATTGTCCATACTGAAGTTTTCTAGTACTTTCTCCACATAATTTTTTTGTGATAAGAAGACATTTCCATTTTTCCTCTCCCTCTATATCTCCATGCCGAATATATTTTTTGTAGCTCCAAAATCCTTCATATGAAATGTTCTAGAAAGCTAATCCTTTAACATGTTCATTTCTTCATGATTTTTCTTAAAATAAGCATATCGTCAACATAAATTATGAATATAATGAATATTCCATTGAAACTCTTAAAGTACAAAAAATGATCATACTCACTTATAGTGAATTTCTAGCTCACCATGAAGGAGTCAAACTTCTTGTACCACTGCCTTGGAGACTACCTCAGGCCTTATAGTGATTTCCTAAGATTGCAAACTAATTTTTTTTTCGACCTTGTACAAAAACTTTAGGTTTTCACATATAGGTCTCTTTATCCAAATCTCCATGAAGAAAGGTTCTTTTTGTTGGAAATAATACTTGGAGGGGGGGTTGAATCAGTATTATCAAATTCTTTTCAATATTCCTTCCAGATTTATACTTTACTTTATTCTTTAGATATTGATCATTAACTTGTATGTCAGTGCCATATAATAATGAGCAAGAAAAAGAAAAACAGATAGTCACACAAAAGAACACCAGATATAAGGTGGAAACCCAATGTGGGTGAAAACCACCTATTGCAATATGCCTCTATCTTCTTTCAATTAGAAACTTCTTTTTACAATGATTTTGTACGGGTGCAGTCCTTTACTAGTATGTAGGCTACAACCTGCAGAGAGATACAACCCTCTCTTGTTTTCCAGACTCGCCTCGAAGGGAGCTACAACCCCCTTAGCTCTTGTAATAGCTAAGCTACTAGTATGTAGGTGCTGACCTACTTATTTTCTTCCAAGGACCATGTTTCATTAATTTCCAGACTGGATCCATGAACATCAAATAATCATCAAGTACATGTAAATCAAGCAATCTCCTTTTTCAATCAACCAATGAATCAACCAATAACTTCTAAGAATGCAGTAACTAGAACAGCAATACCAGTAATCTAAAACCAAAACTCCTCAGCAATAGATAAAAGGCAGCCAAAAAATATTTCAAGAAAAGTCTGCAACTTCACCAATAGAAACCTTCGAATATCCGCAACTCTTCTGTGTCTAAACTGCGCAGATCCACACCTGATCCTTCTTCTGCTCTGCATACCTCCGCACCTACTCCTTCTGCTGCATTCCGTACCTCTGCGCAGATCCGCACCTGCACTGTCTACCTAACAGCGTACTTCCCCATCTGGTCCTTCTGTACCTCTTCGTACCTCCACGCCTGTGCCTTCTGCTGCGTTGCATACCTTGGCACCAATGCCTTCTGCTGCGCTGCGTACCTCTGCACCTTAACCTTCTGCTGAGCTGCGTACCTTCGCACCTGCACTGCAGATTGCATGCGGACCTCCAAATAGAGCCAATTTATCAGTCCTCCAATGTGCCACAGACTAAAACCAAAACTCTTCAACAATAGATAAAAGGCAGCCAAAAAATATTTCAAGAAAAGTCTGCAACTTCACCAATAGAAACCTTCGAATATCCGCAACTCTTCTGTGTCTAAATTGTGCAGATCCACACCTGATCCTTCTTCTGCTCTGCATACCTCCGCACCTACTCCTTCTGCTGCACTCCGTACCTCTGCGCAAATCTGCACCTGCACTGTCTACCTAACAATGTACTTCCCCATCTGGTCCTTCTGTACCTCTTCGTACCTCCGCGTCTGTGCCTTCTGCTGCATTGCATACCTTGGCACCAATGCCTTCTGCTGCGCTGCGTACCTCCGCACCTTAACCTTCTGCTGAGCTGCGTACCTTCGCACCTGCCTGCAGATTGCATGCGGACCTCCAAATAGAGCCAATTTATCAGTCCTCCAATGTGCCACAGACTATCAGATCCACAGAGTTGATCATGCGCCAACGAGATCACGATAGATCCACCTTACAATTTACAGTATTCACCTTGATTTAGATCTAGCGTTATCAAACCGATCACCCAAAATTTCAGATCTTAAGATATTCAATATTCAAAAATTTCTAGCTAAATGATCTCCTTTCCTTTTTATAGGGAAGACCATACTCAAACCAAGGATCAAAACCACAGAGAACTGATACAAGGGACCCAAAACCGGGGTTCAATAATTTAGATGCTATACCATGGAACAAAACCATAGGATCATATACGTTGGACTAAATACCATGGACCATTCATAAGAATTCCCATGTGCGCGCACTTCTCTGCATTGAAGTAAGTGAAATTGAGGTCTGCTCCTTTTGAACAGAGTACCTGTGGGTATGTCCACACTTCTTGGTCGGGGTACCTATGGGTCCGCAGCTTTTCTTAGGCTCACCTGTGGCTATCTCATTTTCTATGATTTTGAGAGCCTGAACAGAGATCTATCTCTTGAGTGAGTTGCCATCAAGTACAACACCTGTGCCATAGTGCCAAAACTGAATCATAATGCCAACAATCTCCCCGTTTGGACTTGATGGCAACCCCAAGATCCTCCTTTGGACTTGATGGCAACCCCAAGATCCTCAAGGTCATTCTCCCCCTTTGACATCAATGGCAAAGGGTTATGCTCCCCATGAGAACACGCTGAACTCTCTGCTCTGTTGATCATGATCCCCCTGACTATAGACCAAATCTGCAAAAGAAAAATTCTTCAAGAAGAACCATAATCCACTATACACCATAAATGACCTTGACAAAAGAGATAGAGACATATTAGCAACAATATTCAGATGAGCATCCATGTTCTCCTTATGTACTTTCTCCTCCAAGATCTTCTACCATAATGCCAACAACGCATTATTAGAAGAATATATGCTCCCCCTGAACCTGTGCCATTCGATCTTCGACCAATCCATAAACCAACAAATATACGTGTATACCCCATATGAAACTCGTGTACAACCAACAATCTTTGAAACAGATGAGATTCAACAACAAGATGATGTATCAACTACCCCCAGCTTTTGCCTGAGGTATTCAAAGGTCTCCGTGGGCAGTGGTTTAGTGATTATATCAGCAACTTGTTCCTTAGAAGGAACATACTCCAACTTGACCTTTTGTTCAAGCACTTGTTCGCGAAGAAAATGATATTTGATAGGTATATGCTTGGGCTTTGAATGCATGACTGGGTTCTTTGAAATGTTGATAGCACTTGTATTATCACATAGGATGGAGATAGGTGTTGTAAAAGTGATTTGAAAATCCTGCAAGGTCTGCATCATCCAAAGGAGTTGAGTGCAGAAAGATGCATCAACCACATATTCCGCTTCAGCTGTAGATAAATCAATCGAACTCTGTTTCTTGCTAAACCAAGATACTAATCTCGAACCCATAAAGAATGAAACACCACTTGTGCTCTTCTTGTCATCCATGCTTCCGTCCCAATCTGCATCTGCATAAGCATGAAGTGTGAGATCTGTATCTCTAGGATACCATAAGCCATAGTTTTGAGTTCCTTGAAGGTACTTGAAGATTCTCTTAACTCCCTGAAGATGAGTTTCCTTGGGATTTGCTTGAAATCTTCCAACTATTCATACCGCATGCATGATGTCTGTTCGGGTACCTGTCAAATAAAGTAGACTTCCAATCATGGATCTATAGGTTGGTTGATGCACTGCTGCTGATTCATCATTTGCACTAAGGCTGCATCCTGTAACCATAGGGGTACATACTGGTTTTGAATCTTCCATGCCATACTTCTTCAAAATCTGCTTGAGGTACTTGGTTTGAGACAAAAAGATACCGCCTTCATTTTTTTGGATTTGTAGACCAAGAAAATATGTCAGCTCTCCAAGTAATGACATTTAGAATTCTTTCTGCTTCACCAAGGAAAAGTTTTGACTCATAGTTTCTTCATTGCTGCCAAAGATAATATCATCTACATAAACAACAAGTATTAGCAATTTGTCATTTTCAATTTTTATATAAAGATTTTTATCTGTTGATCCCTTTGAAAAGCCTTGTTGATGAAGATATTTGTCCAAATGATAGTACCAAGCCCTTGGAGCCTATTTAAGACCATAAAGAGCCTTTTTTACTCTGCATAAAAGATTTGGACCATTCCCAAGAATGAAACCATTTGGTTGCTCAATGTACACCTCTTCTTCTGAGTCTCCATTTAGAAAGGTTGATTTCATGTCCATTTCAAATACTTTGAGCTTCTGAAAGCTTGAGAGAGAAAGGAACATTTGGATGGCCTCAAGTCTAGCAACGAGAGCAAAAGTTTCTTCAAAATGTATTCCTTCTTCTTGAGCATACCCTTTACAAACAAGTCTGGCCTTGTTTCTAATTACTTCCCCATTTTCATTCAACTTATTTTTGAAGATCCATTTTGTCCCTATGACATTCTTATCTTCTGGTCTAGGAACCAACTCCCAAGTGTTGTTATTTTCGATCTGCTCAAGTTCTTCATCCATTGCCTTGACCTAGCATTCATCTTTGCATGCCTCTCTTATATTTTGTGGTTCAGTGGAGGAGAGTAATGCCAAATAGCTTGAAGCTTCTGCAATTGTTCTTCTTGTTTGTACGCCTGCCTCCTTTTGCCCCAAGATTTCAGATTTTGGATGATTCTTTTGAACATACGTGGATGGAGTCTTCTCTTCTATCCTTATCTGTTCCTCTGGTGCCTCTTGAGGTTCTTCTTCATCATCAGTGTGATTTGAAGGATGATCTCCATCCTCTTCGATATTTTCATAATTTACTTGCATAGGAATGTTTCCTTCTTCATCAAACACTACATCAATGCTGTCAGCTATTCTTCCAAGTATTTTGTTGTAACAGTTATATGCTTTTCTATGAGGAGAATAACCAAGGATAATCCCTTCATCTGCTCTAGGTTCAAACTTGCTAAGATGTTCATCATTATTCTTAATATAGCATTTTCCTCCAAAGATTTTGAAATGTTTTACTGAAGGAGTCTCACCATACGAGAGCTCATGAGGAATTTGAGTGCTGTTCACCCGGACATTTGTTTTGTTGAGAATAATGACCGCAACAAATGGAGCTTCACCCCAGAAGGTTGCGGGAGTTCCAGACTCATCAAGCATAGCGTGAGCCATTTGTTGAACCGTTCTGTTCATCCTTTCCACTACCCATTTTGCTGAGGAGTCCTAGCTATAGAGAATTCCCTTCTTATTCCATGTTCTTCACATAGAAAAAATCATTTGAGGTAAACTCCCCACCTCTATCAAACTTGAGGCACTTAATTTTGTGATCTGATTCGTTTTAACCAAGGATTTGAAATATTTGAAATTTTCAAAGGCTTCGTCTTTGTGCTTCATAAGTCCTATCCAAACCATCTTGGAGAAGTCGTCAATGAATAATATAAAGTATTCTTCTCCTCAAGGTGACCTTTTCCTAGATGGACCACATACATCTGTGTGGACTAGTTCAAGAGGCCTGCTAGCTGATCCTTCCTTCTCAGGGAAGTTAGTTCTAGTTTCCTTACCAAACTGACATGATTTTCATATTGTATTGTCTAGAATTCTGATGTCTGGAAGACCACGAACTGCCTAGTATTTGCATGCTTTCCTTATCTGTGAAAGGCTTAGATGTCCCAACCTCCGATGCCATAACCAGTGTTCCTCATTATTGCTCAAATAACATTGTTGTTGTCCTTCTTCAAATATGTATAAATTATTTGGAGTTCTTATGCCTTTGATCACTGTTTTTCTTGTTTCAAGATCACGAACACTACATCCATTTGATCAAAATATTACCTCAGTTCCTTGATCGCACATCTCGCTGACACTCAGTAGATTATGCTTCAAGCCATCAACATACAAAACATTTCCAGCCTTGACTTTTTCTTTCAACTGAACAGTGCCTCTTCCTTTTATGACTGCAGGGGCATCATTTCCAAAAGAAACTTTCTTTCCTTTTTCTAAAGCACTATATGATTGAAATTTTTCTTTATCACCTTTCATATGCTTCGAACATCCACTTTTGATGTACCATTGATTTTCCTGTCCTTCTGCATATAAAGCTATCCCACATCTTTCTGGTTGCGGTTCCTTCATTCTCCATGTTCTGGCATTTAAGGTTTGTTCCTTCTGAGTTGTCTTCCAAAACCTGCTCTTGCATTCAGACACTTCATGACCGAAGTTATTACAAATAGAACATTCAATATCAATTTCAAGGGTGGAAAAGTTGTTATAGGTCCTTTTCATGATTCTAGTCATACTTCTTTGTTTTTGAGCTTCTCTAGTCATGATTGTCTTATAGGCAACACATTGAGCTGCTTTGTGACCAAAGTTATTGTTAAGTTATGGTATGTTCTATGCTTATAACAGTTTACTTATTTTCCTTATTATATTCCAAAGATTAGCAATCACACATACATAAAGTAAAGTGCAGATAGAACATTAAACGATCGAGAGAAAACAAGCCAAGACAAGAGACACAAGATGTGGCGGCTAGCTAGGGACAAACCCCACAATGTGTGGGGAAACCCTTTGATCAAATATTCTTTTATCTACAATAATTCAGCAGATAGAAATAGTACAATAAATCTGATTCATATCAGCAGTAGCAAACCCTAGATCAACAGCATGAGCATTAGCGGCTTCATTATCAAACTAAGGCAGACGATATCTTGCAAACCGTTCGTCAGATTCACTTCATTCCACCACCAAAAGTTGCGGCTTTCAGAGGAGGTTCAGATGAACCTACATTGCAGTTCCAAAGAGGAGATATTCTAGGCCACGTAGGTCAATCTTTACTTCTGCAGTTGCAGCTTCAGTTTCAGCAGTTTCCGGCTTCAAACTAGGGCAGTCGATATCTTGCAAACCGTTCATCGGATTGACTTCATTCCACCACCAAAAGTTGCGGCTTTTAGAGGAGGTTCAGATGAACCTATAGCACAATTCCAAAGTGGAGATCTTCTATGCGACGCAAGTCAATCTTTACTTCTGTAGTTGCAGCTTCAGTTTTAGCAATTTCCGGCTTCAAACTAGGGTAGTCGATATCTTGCAAACCGTTCATCGGATTGACTTCATTCCACCACCAAAATTTGCGGATTTCAGAGGAGGTTCAGATGAACCTACAACATAGTTCCAAAGAGGAGATCTTCTAGGACACGCAAGTCAATCTTTACTTCTACAATTGCAGCTTCAAATTCAACAGCTTCCAGCTTCACATGTGTGAGAGAGAGACCCATTTCAGCGCAGTAGAGAAGAGACTCATTTCTGCGTAGTAGAGAGAGAAAGAGATGTGATGAGATGAGTGAGTCCAAATGAGGAAAATTCCTCTTATATTTATACACAACGTTGGTGGGTGAATAGATGCGACTGTTGGGCTTCTGAGCCTACATGAGTTGTACGTCGGCTTGATAATAATTCCATAATCAAAATAAATTCATATCTCCATGAATACTTATCGGAATCGAATGATCTTTATATCAATCCTACACCTCTCGATGAGAGGAATCTAATAAAAATATTATCAGCCATGAATAAGATGACCCACATGAAGTTTTTCCCTAGTTTCCAATTTTAACACTCCCTCTCAACCATGGAGAACATCATCTGCAATCTGTCTATCGGTTGTTACTATTCATCCCTTAAATGCACTGCCTTGTATAGCCTGACCCTTGCCCTGCTCTGATCTATTCTGCCTATTCTGCTTTGTCTTGTTCTGCCCTACACTAATCTGTACTGTTTTGCTCTATTCTGCTCTCCTCTTGCATTGTTCTGTTCTACTCTGCTTTTGTCGAAATTATGAAGAAGAAGAAATGATCGAGGATGTATCATACTGACTCAAAGTCAGTCTCAGAGTATGTACCACTGGTCCCAGACCAGTCTCAACCAACCCGAAGTCAATGTCATAGTGAGTACAACTCCACTGGTCCTAGACCAGTATCATCCTCCACTGACTCAAAGTTAGTCTCAGAGTGCGTACCACCGGCCCTAGACCAGTCTCAGCCAACCCGAAGTCAGCTTCATAGTAAGTACCACTCATACCACTAGTCCCAGACCAGTATCGCAGTCTCAGAGAGTGTACCACTGGTCCCAGACCAGTCTCAATCGACCCGAAGTCAGCGCCATAGCATGTACCACTCTCACTGGTCCCAGACCAGTACTACACTGACACGAAGTCAGTCTCAGAGTATGTACCACTGGTCCCAGAACAGTCTCAACCGACCCGAAGTCAGCGTCATAGTATGGTACAACTCGTACCACTGGTCCCAGACCAGTATTGCAGTCTCAGAGAGTGTACCACTGGTCCCAGACCAGTCTCAATCGACCTGAAATCAACGTCATAGTATGTACCACTCTCAGTGGTCCCAGACCAGTACTGCACTGACACGAAGTTAGTCTCGGAGTATGTACCACTGGTCCCAGAACAGTCTCAACCGACCCGAAGTCAGCGTCATAGTATGGTACAACTCCTACCACTGGTCCCAGACCAGTATCATTGATCCCAGATCAATGGAGGTCATCCTACCTTAGGGGGTACGGTAGATACAACGATGCATCTATCGGTACTACTATCGTCCCTAGCTTCATTTCCCTACTCATTGATCAGATGAGAGGTACTTCCCATGAGTCCAAGACTGCATGGGTAGGATGCATCGACAGGAGAACTAATCAATCTTGTCCTCACAGGAGAACACATCAATCTTGCTACAATCGCCGTGGAGAACACATCAATCCAGGCTGCCATGGAGAACACATTAATCCAGGCCTCATAGGAGAACTAATCATCCTGCTACACAGGAGAGCGAATCATCCTGTTCCACAAGAGAGTGAATCATATTGTCCCACAAGAGAGCAAATCACCTTGTTTCAGTGTGCACCACCTGGGGATGGGGAGTCACCCTGTGGTCATATGTTGCTCCAGTAGGAACCGCAAGCCCTTAGAGCTCCCAGAGCTCAATGTATGAAACATGCAGGACCCTTGTAAAAGGGTTTCTTGCCGACTCCAAGTCATTTGGGAAAATCACAGATTAGATCTTTCCTCAGGGCTTTGACAAGGTGTATCAACCTCTACATCATCTTAATGTGATGGAGCTTCCTTGCTCATCGACTTACCATATCCCAGATGATGTCTATCTCTTGGAGAAATTGACGAATATGGGATTCCTCAATAATCGAATCCCACCTCTGGTTGTTACAGAGAATCACAATGGTATCCAATGTAAATCCAAACAGCTCACTGAAGAGCTTTCACAACCAGACTGCCTCACACAAGGTTATGCTAGCAACAATATATCTTGCTTCAGCGGTGCTCAAAGCCACCGACTTCTACTTGCTGCTCATCCAGGATATCGAAGCAGATCCCAAGGTGAAACAGTACCCGAAATTGCTCTTACGGTCCACGACATTGCCTACCCAATCAACATCAGTAAATCCAAGTAGTCTCACATCTTCGATAGTGTATCTTAATCCATGATAGATTGTGTCCTGAAGACATCTCAGAAGATTCCTGGCATCAATCCAGTGAGGCTCAACCAAATATGAGCTCACAATGCTAACTGAAAAACATATGTTCGGACAGAGGTTCACCAAGAACATCAATGCAAATGAGTTTTTGAAACTTAGAGGAATTTTCCGAGTCTGGTCCGACATCACTACCATATAACTTCTAAGAGTTAAGATCCTCGAGGTAGTCACAGGCTTGCAGTCCATCATACCGAATCTTTCCAATATCTTTACCACATATTTTCCTTGAGATAGGAAAATTTCCCTTGGCTTCTACCACACTTCAAGTCCTTGGTCCTTCATTTCAAATTCAGAAGCCATCTCCCTCTTACATTTGTGAATGAGAGGGTTTGCACCTGTTAGAAAGAGGTCATCCACATACAACACCGGTATGAGAGGCTTGTCATCTTCAACCTTAAAGTAAAGGTTAGGATCAGCTTCACTCCTAGTGAATCCCAGCTTCATCAAGTAGCTATCGATCCTCTCATACCATGCTTGGGGTGCTTGCTTCAGCCCATAGAGAGCCTTCTTCAACTTGCATACATGAGATTTTCAATCATAAATCTCAAATCCTTCAGGTTGCTCCACACAGACCTCTTCTTTGATAGAACCATGCAAGAACGCGGTCTTAACATCCATCTGATGTAGGTTTCATCCTTGTGAAGCCACAAGGGCTATAATCAAGCGGATGGTCGTATATCTAGCAAGAGGTGCAAATGTCATAGTCTATACCTCCCTTCTGGGATAAACCACGAGCAACAAAATGAACCTTATACTTTTCCATACTTCCATTTGCTGCATGCTTTATCTTGTAAATCCATTTTGAAGTAACAATTGTCGTGTCCAGGGTCTAGGAACTACTTCCTAGACATCATTCTCCATAATAGACTCATATTCTATGGTCATAGCTTCCTTCCATAGTTAATGGTCGATGACATCTGAGAATGATGAAGGTTCATTTTGTATGATCGTGCTCATGATGGTCAGGTATCCATGATACCTGTTAAGTTTCTTACTTTGGTGGAAGGTTCCTCAGGGTGCAGCATGTCCTTCAGCATCATCAAGTATCCCCCTAAGCCATGAACACCTCTTCCTAGAAGTGGAAGGCTCATGTGGATGAGGATCAATCGGATCCATGGGTTCTTCTACATCAGGCATTGTTTCATCATCCTTTTCTTTTGGTTCCCTGGTGTCGGCTTGTTGAGAGCTACTCAAAGTCAGCAGATTGTCCACCTTGCTGAGAGCCATATCTTTGTCAAAGGTGACATCATGACTAATCACGACTTCCCTTTGACTGGTGGTGAACATTTCTTCAGGAGTTTAGGAACCCAATGCTTGATGAGGGCATCGATTTTGTACATATACGGCGGTGATTGTAGTTTCATCCCATAGAAACTTTGGAAGTCTTTGATCATGTAGCATGGCCCAGACAATTTCCATCATCGTGTGGTTCTTCCTTCCCACCACACCATTCTACTCAGGAGTATGTGGTGTAGTAGTCTCCCTCTTAATTCCAACCTCAGGTATTCTTGAGTAAACCAATTGTAATATATCGAAGGTCTTGCTTTGGCTTGAGGGGAATGGTCCCCTTTTGAGCTTTCCTTTGGAACATCCCGGACATACACCTTCTTTCTCTACTTGGAATTTGGGCATCCCTGCTACCATCTATCTTACATTGGGTAGAGCTTTGTAATGAAGGTGGGAAAACCTCCGATGCCAAAGTTCGGACTAAAGAGTTGTGTCACAAGACATGAGACCTAGCGGACTTCCATCGACCCGATATAATGAATCAACACTAAACCCAAGATTAAAGGCATCTTTAACATTATTTTTCCATATACATACCTTGCCATTGCCGAAGGTTACCTTGTAGCCTCTATCTTCCATTGCCAATATGGACACTAGGTTCCTTTTGAGGTCAGGTGCATTTAATACATCCTAGAATTTCTAGCCTTCTTGAATGCTTGTCCTCTTCCTTGATTCCCAGCTCTCCTCTTACCTTTGCTGTTGAATTTGTCATTCCTTTGATTTCCATCAGAAGGATTTCGAGTTGCACCATTGCATACTGTACCATGCTTCTCTAATCATGATTATCATCATGCTACCCATGTCCATGATTTTATCCATCATAATGCTGCTCAAACTAGTGTGCATCATCATCATACTATCCTATATGTCCATGATCTCATGTTCCCCTTTATGTCCATGATCTCATTCATCATGATGCTCATGATCTCATACATAGTGACTTGCTTTGTTGCAAATGTAACATCTTCATTTTCTTCTAGCCTTAGGTCCAGCCTTTCCTTTTGATTTAGTCCCAGAATTATTTCTTTTCTATGCATGAGAAGAAAAGGCAGATGGAGGACCTTTAGCCATGGGCATTTCTTGCACTTCTTCCCTTGTTTCTTCTTGAATGCATATAGCCATTAATTCCTCGAAACCCAGAATTACATTATAGTTCAGAAGAGTAGTCTTGAACACGTACCATTCGGATGGTAATCCTCCAAGAGTCGTGAGTGCCATTTCCCAATCTATCATGGAATGGGATTTCGACCTAGTTAGGGATGTGGGTGAGAGAAAAGGAGGAATTAGGTGGCTCCATCCAGTCTCCATTTCCTTCTAGGAGACTATCCAAGACATGGGCATAGAAGAAATCAAATTCAAAATGGACTCCATGTGGAATAATAGATGGGTAGGTAAGCGATGAGGCCCGTCAATAGGCACATTATAAGGTTCATGATGAAATCCTTCAACTTTGAAACTATCTGTTACTCACATTTGTTTACATTTTTTGTTATATTATGTTTAGTGAGAAGGATACACGATGTTTGTCATGTCATAGGGCCTAATATGGTTTAACTGTAGGAAATTGAGAAATTTTATAAATGATTTCTATGTAGGGGCTAGGTGTAGATAGAAATGAGAGAATCTTGGGGGTTTTTAGCCTCTTTAAATCCCTCAATGAGCCCAAGATCAGAACACTATCTCTCGTCAACTTAAGGTCATTCAAAGTGAAGAAAGTGAAAGTAACAAGGAACAAGATCCGCCATTGTCAAGTTGTAGGAGACCAATATTCCTATTTTGTAGGGAGCTGCTAGTAGCTACCCTGTTCTATAAATGAGCATGTAGAAGTGCTCATTAGGATTGAATTTTTTCTTTTAGCTAGGTGGCTACTGAGCTCAAGAACTTGGCACTCTCATTTTTACTGTTATTTGATGTATTAGACATTGATTCAATAATAATGAGAGGTTTCTTATTGATTCATCATTGAGTTAGTTCGAGAGGAATGAGGCTTTTGGGTTTTGGCCCATCCTATTGCCTTATGTCTCTCTTCTATATTTGTATCCATTTTAGTTTCAGAGTATTTTCTAGTTTTTTACATTTTCATACAGAATAATCCATCAAAATCTGTGACTCCATCCTCTACCTCATCTCTCTCATGGGAGCATAAATAGAAGGATTTACAACCATAGTGAAAAAGTATTATGTTTATAATTTCTTGGAAGAATATTTGTGCTATTAATCTTATTTTTCATGTGATTGTTGTAGCTTAGGGGTTCAGGTTTTGATTGGATCATATTTTTGGCATAGATTAGATTGCATTTAAATTCAACTCATCTTTTCCACTACTAGTTGTTTCATTTTGTCAATGATAAATGGGTGTATGTATGTGACGATTTTAGGGTTGTTTGGATATGTAGGCAAGGGAACCTTCTCCTCCTCTATCTTGGGCTCCCTCACCTCCTCTTGTGAACCCCCAATTTTGTTACAAACGATATGTTTCATGAGAACATTTTACTAGTGTCACTGAGAGCATCCCTCCTAGTGCAAGAGAGACCTTCCAAAAGGCTCTCAACTTAGGTAGGAGCTTTGGCCACCCTTCACTCATCTACCTCAACCTCCAAGAACCTTTCAATACCCTTCAACCATCATTTTCCCGCTATCAAACCATCTCGGCATCCCTCATGTAACATTACACGCTCTTATGTAGCAATACAAGGCTCATGTAGAAGCCTTTTATAACACACCTCTAGCAGCCGTTTTCTTCATGAGTTTTGATCCATACTCCAACTTGGACCTAGTTTAGAAGGATTTTGACTTCGAGGCCATTCCAAAACATGCTTTTCCTTCATATTTGCAAGATCATTGGTGTAATAACATGGCTCAACACTTATTGGCGTTCTTGTCGTGGAGGTGTCTAGGTAGATCTTGTTTCTGCTTAATCATTTTTTTTGTTTTGCATAGTGTTTTGAGGAAGTAACTTAAAATAAAGAGAGAGAAAAATATTTTTTGCTTCATAGGTGTAGAGATACATGAGGAAAATTCTTAGAAGAAACCACAACACTCTTAAGGAGTCAACCTTCATTCTTCTTATGTTACTCTCAACTTCCCTCTCTCACCATAGGGGGTTAGAAGACCCTCTAGGTGACAAACCTGAAATATTTGAAGAACCTATTCTGAAAGAAGAACGAACCACTTCACCTAACTAAACTATGGCTAAAAACAATAGCAATGAGGTATTCCCTATGAGAGAGACTCATGGAGAGGCTAGAATGAAGAATATAAGCCTTACCACCCTTCCACACTTCCATGGGTTAACCACTGAGGATATTGATACCTTCATTATTTCATTTTTTGTTCTTTCTAGGACGCATGTCTCTGCATATTATAATGAGAAGTTGAAGTTATTCCCCTCTACCCTTAATGATGCAACCTTGCACTAGTTTATGGGTGTGCCTGTGGGTAGCATCACTACGTGTGCTCAAATTAAAAAATCCTTTAAAACCAAGTTTAAGGACTACTGTAGGTCCAGATAAGCCAAGGATGAAATATTTAGAATGACTCTTGGACTTGACCAATCCCCAAAATATTCTAAGAAGATATTTCAACTCGGCTATAGGAGAGCGAGTTGCAACCTTAATCCTGAATCAATGAAACTAATTTCTTCTCTGAGGGATTAGGGAGGACATGTTCGAGAACCTCAACCTACTATCGAAGGTATATATATATATCTATCAATTACACTATGATGACATAAAAAATGTGTTCAAGAATCACCCTAGGGCTCCTAGAAGGAAGGGTAGGGCTAGTTAAGGCTTTGTTAGTTCCTCTCTTTCCACAACTTCCATCAAGAATGAGATAGGAGACATGTTGGATGGTTTTAAAAGTAAAATGTTTCATACCTTTTCTTTGTAAATGTATATGATACACATGAAGAGGAAAGAAGAGGAAGCACAAAGATACCTAGTTATTTTCTTCCCTAAATGCACTAGAATGCACCCGATTAATGAATTCCCATTAAATGTCATAGTGGTATGCTAAGTGTGTGAGGAAGAACATGTTAAAGATAAATTATCTTCTTCTCATGGTTTAAGAGTCATAGACCAAGGGGCAGAAGGTGTGGATGAGAAAATCCACTTTATAAATCAAAGGATGTCTCAAGGACCTTGGCCATACCAACAAGGCATGCAATGTTAGTTCCATATACTTCTAATGTGGCCCCTTATTGTTATTAGTGAAACCCCCTTATTGTATTGTTGTGCCCATGTAGTCCCCATATTTCTAGTATTGTTCCCGATGGAATCCCACTATTTTCATTGTCATGTCATTAGAATATTATTGTTATGCCCGCTCTAATTATATTATGACCCCTTAGACTCCTATATATAGAAAGGAGGTTTTGTCATTTGTATCATCCAATAATTGTCCACTTGTGTAATGTAAATGAGTTTTCTCCCTCGAAGAGGCTGATTTTGAAGTCATTGATCTATCTTTTCTTCGATTTTGTGAGCTTATTTCATAACATTTGGTATGAGAGCTTTGGCCTTTATGGTTTCGCTGCTCCAAACAGGGCATTGTAGATTTTTCACCAAAACTTTTTTTCTACAACGTTTCAAAAGATGAAATTAAAACCCATTTCTAGATATTCAGGTTATAAACCTAGAGCCTGAATTTTAGATCTTGTCTCACTATATTTTTGGAAATATTGTCGAAGGAAGTTAGGGTTTTTGCACGCTCCTCAATTACATCCAAAATAGGTGACCTTGGGAAAATCGTCATAAATTTCTCTTTGAGCATAAAATTGAAATTTCATAAGAAGTTATAGAAAGAGGATGGACTCTAGTTTTCTGTGGATTGGTTTTAGATCTAAAGGTTGAAATAGTGACACATGGCAGGTAGTACAAGTCCACTCTACTAAACGAGTCTATAATCAGGTCATTGTAGGAGATTTGGCATAATTGTTTCTTGAAAAGTTGAATATTAATCAAACTAGTGAGGTTAGAAAGAGGACTCAAAGGGCTATCATGTGACGCAATTTTAGACCTTGGAGATCTGAAATTACAAAGATACACTAGATTCAATATCGTGCTCCTACAAAGAAGAAAAAGGTGTGTTGTTTTTTTTAATTTTCATATGTTTGGTTTGAAAAATTAGTTTGAAGTGATTAAAAGGGAACAATGAAGCATAATTATCACTAATTGATGCCCCGAAGAAGGAAAATTGAAACACCTAGTAAGCAACGTGAAAGATCTACCATGACTCATGAAGAAGAGGAAGAAATGAAACATGATATATCAAAATTATGAGACCAAGTGCAACAAATATCACTCTCACAAAAAGTAACAAAAGCTAAGATGGATACTTTAAAGAAAGGCATGGAAGCTAAGATGGATGGCATGGAAGATAATATGGAAGCTAAGATGGAAGCTAATATGGATGGTTCAGAAGCAAAACCAAAAGAAAACATTGAATATTTGAAGAAAAACATGGAAGGTTTGAAAAGAGGTTTGGCAAAGTTGTTGCATGAAATTATTCCTAATGGTGAAAATGTAGTAGTGGAAAATCATGATGAGAACAAAAGTAATGTTAATCATGATTTCATAGAATCTAAAATTTGATTAAAGACTCACCATGTTCCAAATATTAATATGAGGAAGTTTGATGACAAGGATCCTGTAACATGGATACTACAAATGGAGCAATGTTTTGATCTCCATAATGTGAAAAACACACAAAAGGTACGCATTGGAACTTTATATTTGGAACCCAATCAATTTGTATGGTATCGTTGAATTTGTGCTCATAAAAAAATTCTCACTTGGTTAATTTTTATGGAGGAAATTGTAACACATTATGAGGATACAAAAAGTAACACCTTCTTTAGCCTATTGATAAATCTCAAACAAGAGGGTTCAATGGTGGAGCACATTGAGGAATTCCAAAAATTGAATATAAGGGTAAAATATATTCCACAGAAGTATAGGATCAATGTGTTCATAGGGAATTTAAAGGATAACATCCAACGAGGTCTGCCCTTGGGAACCTCTTTCATTAGAGAAGGCATTCAGGTTGGAAAGAAAAATTATGGCAACAATGAAGCCTACCACTCACAACTATAAAGATGTAAGTGGTGCTACCCCTAGCCTTCCACAACCTACAAGAGTGACACCACAGCAATCAGAACAAAAAAGAGCAAAAGGTTTTTGTTACAGTTATGCTAGAAAATACACTAAGGCTCATAAGTGTGCTGAGAAGAAATTATTTTACATAAACTGTGAACCAAACATAGAGAAAGAACAAATGAATCTGACCATATATTGTAATGCATTGGCAGGAATTACCACTCCTAAAACCCTCAAGATAGAAGGATATATCAAGAAGAAAAAGGTAATAGTGTTGATTGATTTGGGTAGTACCCATAGTTTTATGAATTGTAAGATAGCCAATCAATTGAATTTCTTCCTATATCCAGAAAAAAAGTCTCAAGTGATGGTTTCAAATGGAGGAACCATAAATTGCTCTCAAAAGTACCATAATATAAAGCTATCCATGGGAGAATATGTATTGAATAGTTTAATGATTTCCATTCCAATGGGTGGTGTTGATGTTGTACTAGGAGTCCAATGGCTACAATCTTTGGGTATGAACACTTTTAATTTTCAAGAACTTTTATTGATTTTTTTTTGGGAAGGAAAGGAAGTTGAATTAAAGGTTATTGCAAGGAAATCAAGAAATATAATAAGCTCTAACAACATGACAAAGATTCTAAAGAAAAAACAACAAGGTGTAATTGCACAATTATGTTCACTAGAGGTTCCCACATGAAAATCATCTATTTCCTGAGATCTCCAAAATGTTTTGGATAGTCATTACAAGATATTAGAGACTCCCAAATGCTTCACACCTATTCGTGATAATGATTATGTTTTTCACTTGATTCTAGGAAGTGTTCCTTCGAATATCAGTCCTTACATGATTATTATAGTGTTATGATTACTACAATGATAAATATGAGGGTCCCTTTATAGTATGAGAAAAGTGTAAGAACAAGATCATTAAATGAAACATCTACAATATTAAAGAAGTGCGTAGAAAGTCCTAACCAAGGTGCGACTAGGAAAACTCTTGCGAATGTCCATGTTTCCTCCCAACCTTGAAATATAACCTTTAGTTCCTCCCAAGCTAGATGTGCTTCCTAGACCAGTCACCAGAATCAACAACCTCTGTTGATTCTTCAATGGTTGTGTTATACCTTCTCTTCCATAATAGATTATTTCCTTTAGGAGTGTACCTCTTATGTTATTTTCCCCATCACTAGCTTAGGATTTTCCATTAAAGCCTGCTTTCCTCTCCACCAACCATTTATTCTTGTCGAATCTTTGCATCTTTCCCTACCCAAGCGATTTAATGAATTTTCACTCATATCCATTATACATTATAAATAATATTTATCATGGAAGAGTTATCCCATTCTCATTTACTCATGGGATTTTTGTTTTTTCTTTATTTGTCAAGAATGTCATACTCGAGTGTCTGAATCCCAAGTAATTTCCATCTAACCATTTATTTATTAATAAAATTATTTACATAATAATTTCAATGTAGTTCTTGGCTTTTCCTCCATTTACCCTAACATGACTCTTTCTGAACAATAGAATAATATTACATCAACAGAGGGGTATTAAATTATCCCCCTCTTTTATTACACACTTTATCATGTCTTTTATTTTCTAGTCACCTCTATATGTTATGGTGTTAGACAATGCTTCTACACCTCATATTCATGCTCCGATGTGGCTTCTTTGGGAGTAAATTTTTTCCATTGTACTTTAACCCAAATGACTACTTGATTCCAGAGCTAGATTTATTTCTGGTCTAGACTAAAAAGAGACTCTGCGAGAAATTCTCCTTCGGTTTCCACCTCTAGCATTTTCTAATCAATTATGAAAGAGTTATCATCCACATATTTCTTAAGTAAATATACATGGAAAAAATTATGAATTTTAACATGACTGGGTAATTCTAATTGATAAGCTACGGGTCCAATTATATCTATAATTTCTCATGGCCCATAATATCATGGTTTTAATTCTAGATAGGTTCCTGTTCTTAGAGTACCTTTCCTTGGATTCACCCACAAATAGAAATGATCACCAATTTTGAATTCCTTGTGTGTTTTTTTTTGTCTGCATTGCTTCTCTATCTATCTGTGTTGTTTTGATGTTCTATTTTATAGCTCGTACAATGTTTTTCATTCCTAGTAAGGTATCTGACCCTAGTGTTAGTATATCCTACATCTAATCCAATTGAGAGTTGCACGACATTTTATTCCATACATAGCTTTGAAATGGCTCATTTTAATGAATTTTTTTGTAACTGTTCTTGTAGGCGAACTCGGCTAAATGCATAAACTCCTTTGATGCTATAGCTCTGTCCATGACATACATTCTCAGCATGTATGCCAAAATAAGTTTGCTTCTCTCTATTTTTCCATACATTTGAGGAAAATATGATATACTGAAATTTAGTTGAGTGCCCATGTGCCCATACCTCTAAACAAGCCCTTCCAAAATGTTGAGGTGAATTTTACATTATGTATGACACTATCACCTTAGGTATCCATGCAGTCGAAACATCTCTCTCATTAATATATTAGAAATTTTTACCGTGCCATAAGTAGATTTTACTGGAATGAAATGGGCTTCCTTACTTAAAGTATTCTCAATGACCATCATGGGGTCATGTTGCCTCTTTATCCTCAGTAGTCGTGTGATGAAATATAAATAAATTATTTACCACTTCCACTAAAGGATAGGTAGTGTATGCAACAACCCTTTAGGGTGTTGATGCTCAACCTTTACTTGTGGACACAAATGATTTTGACAAATATTCAACAACCTTTTTCTTCCAACGTGGCGAAAAGAAATTCTTCCTTAATGTTGGGGTCATCTTTTGGTACCTAAGATCTCTTGCGTATGGTTTATTATGATACTCATCAAGTATCATTTGTTTCAAAGCATGTACACTCGGAACATACAATCCTTTCCTATAATTCAACAACTTTTGATAATTTTATGGATAACGAGGAATGTTAATCTGTTCTATTTTTTGTTGAATTTCCAAGTATTTTGGGTGAGAGGGTATGGAATGACTAATTTTCTCCACTAAATTTGTATTGGTACTAATAACAAACACTTCCATTACATTTTAAGCATGCCTCCTCAAAGTGTCTAATATACTGTTTTCCTTCCCTTTTATGTATTTAATATTGAATTCAAATTCACTAACAAATGGTATCCACCTAGCCTTCCTATAATTGATATTTGGTTGATTGAAAAGATATTTTAGGCTAACATGATCAATTACCAAAGTGAATTTCTTTCCTAAAAAATAATTCCTCCACATATTTAAAGCATGTATGAAAACAACTAGCTCTAAATCATATACAACATAGTTTCTTTCATGTGTTTTCAACTTTCTAGACTCATAAGCTATCACTGAATTGGATTGCATCAAAACCCCCTAGCCCTTCCATACAAGCATTAATGCAAACTGTAAATTATTTATTTTGATCTACAAGTTTTAATATGGGATCCATTGTGAGTAGATGTTTCAGCTTATCAAAACTCTTCTAGCATTTAGTAGTCCACTCAAAGTTTACTCATTTTTTTGTAAAGATGTGATAATATATGCTAATCTTGAAAATCCCTCTATAGTCTATGGTAATATCCTGTGAGTCCCATAAATGATCGATCAATAGATAAATCCTTTTCTATGGGCCAATTAACCATGGCCTTAAACTTTTCAGTGTGAAGCGATAGTCCTTCCCTGGAAATGATGTGGCCCAAGTATTGTATTCTAGTTTTGTAGAACTCACATTTGCTAAATTCGACCTAAAATTGATTTTGTTTTAATGTTTAAAGCACCAATTTTAAGTGTTCCTTATGTTCTTCGTCATCTCCAGAATATACCTGAATGTCATCAATAAACACCAACACAAATTTGTTTAAATATTTGTTGAGTATACTGTTCATCAAGAACATAAAGCTTGTTGGGTAATTCGTAAGGTCAAATTACAACACTATAAACTCATAGTGGCCATATATGGTCCTAAAGGTTGTCTTATAAATATATTCATTTTTTATCCTTAATTAATGATATCTAGTTATGAAGTCAATTTTCGAAAAAAAAAATTCCCCTCTCACCTTGTCAAAAATATCATCAATAGTCTGTATGGGTTAGCTCAAGTGGCGATGGCCATGGAAATGAAGTCCCACCGAACCAGGGATCTTGGGTTTGAATCTTGTGCTACCCTCCCCCTGTAGCGGGGTGAATAATGGACATGTAAACATGAAAATGACAGAGTCCTGTCAAGCTTACAAAAAAAAAAATATCATCAATATGGAGCAATGGATATTTGTTCTTGAAAATTAACTTGTTTAATTGTCGATAGTGGATACACATTCTAAATGTACCATATTTTTTGTTTACAAATAACATAGGATCCCCCCACAGTGAAACACTAGGCCTTATATAGCCTTTGTCTAATAATTTTTGCAGTTGACCCTTTAGATACAATAATTTAGGTGGAATTATTCAGTAAGGTGCTCTAGTCATTGGGGTTGTACCTGGTACCAAGTCAATAGAAAAATATATATCTCTGTGTGGTGGAAAACTTGGAATTTCCTCTCGAAATACAACTCATAGTTCCTTAATAACCAATAAGGTACCTATGTTTGGCTCATCATCATGATAGTTACCTGCTTCTACATGAACCATAAACAATTGACACCCCTTCCATGCACTCTTTTACATCTATACGGCTAAGCTTTGTGTAACTAATATGGGTTTTGGTATACCCTAAATTACTTGAGTTTTTCCTTGTTGATTCACACATCTCATTTTTTTTTTCTGTATAGTTTATAATGTCCCCTTTGTTTTCCAACCATTCCATTCTAATTAGCACATCATAGGATCCTAGGGGAAGCACATTTAGGTTCACCTCTATGAAATGACAATTTAAATTAAAATTACATTTCCTTACCTAGCTGGTCACTCTTCTCTTAGTGCCAGTTTCTAACTCTACAACCTGTGGCTCAATGTGAGTTGGAAATAATATCTTCGATCTCAATCATTGTTGACTGATGTTTCGCTTGTCTATCCTCTAAGGATGCACTTATTATGGGAATATTTTTGGCAATGTCATTCACTTTGGTGGCTTCATGGACAACTTGAATATTCTTAATGGATTTGGGATTATGGGGACAATCCCTCAGTAAATGAGGTTCACTGCAACCCCAACACTTCAGTGGCTCTTTTTGTTTACGTCCTCGAATATTTTTACTATGCAAGTCCATCAGTTTTGATCTAGCTTGAGATTGGGCTCATTAATTCATGTTCCCATTGGTAAAAAACTTCCATTGACAGTCCTTTCCAAAGTTTTTAAGATATCTAAGTTTTTTTCATTTTTCTCCAATAGCAAGTTTGGTTGTGTCTTTATTCTACCAAAACTTGGAAATTTCTTGCTTACCCCTAAACTGACGATAACACAACCTTGCTTTTCTCACAACTTCATTAATTGTCTTAGGATTATTGAACTGAAATCATTTCTTCTAATTCGTAAAATTTTCTGCAAAATCGGCAATAGTTAGCAATCCCAACCTTAACTCATGATACTCTTTCAGATGGCCATCATAATAAAATTCAATTAAGTAACAAATTTTAAATTATTTTTGAAATTTGTCACACAATAGTGTCTATTCTTCCAACGCTTCTTCCGACTAGAAAGCAACTTTGCTATGTAATTGATGAACGATGAATATTTCTTTTAATTTTCTCTCATATCTCCAAACTTGAAAATATTTGGTCATATTAAGTAACCATTCTTTTTTTCTTCCTCCTTTTCCTTGTGGAAAGTACAGGGATTTCTTTTCCTAAATTCCCCTTGCAGTTCTATTTGTTTATTTTTCTTCTGTGTTCTGGGATATGTTCTATCAGAGGCCCTGCCACTTTTATATTTCTCTAATTCTATGCCCCTTTTTTCTCATTTTAGCATATTAGGTTCCACAATTATATGGCTAGAAATTTCAGTCATTCATCTGATCATTATTTCTTGTTCCTCACTAACCTTTAACAACCCCTAATTACTTCTCCTCAAATATGGTATTTCCTTCTGTAGACTCCTAATCACATCCACAAACTCGGAAATTATTTCGGTAGCCTCATTTCCCAATTTGACACACAAATATTTACATTCAGTGATGGTTGGAGCCTCCTCTGCCATTATATTGTAATTGTATTATTTTGTTACTTACCTTGTAATTCAAATAAAAGTAGTTGTTAGTTCTTTCTTACAGTAACTTATCAAGTCATACAATTATTTTTAATGTGTGTGTTTTCTGCGGCGGTCCCTTAAGGACATAGTGCTAAACATGGGATCTAATTACGATATGCAGCTATACGTTATTATATATAGGTATTGTATTTGATATTAATATATTTTAAACTTAGATTAAGTGTATTAAGTCATTTCCCATTCCAATGCTTCTGCACCATGTTCCCTCCTTTTGATTAAATAGTATCGTAACAATGTTTATTTTTGTTAATGCCATTTTGTTTTGGAGGTTTCTTAATAGTATTTTCCTTCATCGCTAATTTATTTTGTCATTATTAGTGGTATATTCATACTTTGTATTTGGGTATGTCTATCCATAGCTTGGTTCAGAGTTCATTATAAGCTATAAGGTCTCTTTTGTCACATGGTGACTGTATTTATTAAGGACACATCATGAATTTCTCGAGTCCACCGACTATTAACTTTATCTCACTTCACATGCCCCTTATTTATCGTGCTTAACCTGGATGACTGCCATGCTTCCTAGACCCATGTGATGACATGTGACTATGTTCACTGTGCTCATGCCATGTAGACTCTACTCACTTGATGGAAAGTGACTTCCCACCCATATACTGTGGACGATCATGATGCAAGGAAAGAGATTGATGGTTCAAAATTAAATTCCTAACCTAAAATCCTATTCGTACACATACCATGGTAGTTTCTCTAGTTTTACTCTATTGCTCCTCACTGCCAATATCTTCTTTGTAACCCTAATGTCAATTTCTTACCAACAATTGGCGCTAGATCCAGAACACAGAGCCACATATTATTTCTCCATCGCTAGGTAATCCACTCATGTTTTCCTAATGAAGGTTATTTTATTGAGTTCTTGGTGGAATTAATGGTGTATATTTGCACAAATTCGTTACTCTATAATATCACTTGTCTACATTTCGTTGTTACTCGTTACTTGTATCATTAGGGATATCATGCCTCACGAGAAACCGTTACAATGTATTTTTAACTTTATTTCAACATTAAACTTATTTGCTTAACTTATTCACATAATCCTCATTATGTTATTATCAATACTCATTAGTTCTTTCATTCCTTATTTAAACGTGGCTATATAAATTGGGTGTGAGTTAGAGAGTTTTAAGTGTAGTCTCAAATAGTTTTGTAGATATGAGTGAATGCCAACAATTTTTTCTTGTATTTCTTATCAAAACAAACATACCCATGACTCAAATGAAAAGATATTTTTTACTCACAATTATTTCTGTTTTTAAGGCTAAATAATTACTCTGAGCATGGTACACATTCAAGATTTTTGACCCATACAAAGTACCAATGGTAATATGACTCCTTTTTTTTACGCTAACAATTTATCTAACTTTAACATGTGCCTAATCACGCTACCTCTAAATTTATTTTCATGGATTTTAATCCATTAGTGTATTTCATAGCTTATCCAAAATTCGAAGAATTTAATTTCCATTGCTATCACCTACTCATTTGTTCCCAACTATTCTATAGAACTGAAACATCATTACAGTTGAAAATATCAGACTCTGGTATAGGCATATAGTCTTCTACCATATGCCTAACATGAATTAAAATAATATCTATATTATTCCCTATCATGCTTACAGAATTTACAACATCTACTTCATTGTGTATTTTTTTAACGAATTTGATTGTCTAACTCATTACAATTTCCTCTACATATTTACAACATATAAATAATTATATATATTTATTAAGATATTTATAGAATTTATATCCTTATATATGTTTAATAAAATCAATATCATTGAAAATTCTATTATATTTACCCTTTAGAGTACCATAAAATTGTAACAATGAGTTCAGTAAATGAAACGCTTGCAGTGTTAAAGAAGTGCACCATAGTCCTAACCAAGGTGTGACTAGGAAAACACTTGGGAATGAGCACCTTTCATCCCAACCTTGAACTATAACCTCCAATAAAGAATTGAATTATCGATGTCTTTCTAATCATGTAGACAGCATCTAATATTATCTTGTTCAAAAAAATCAATAATCATGACTTCAAAATAGATTTGATATAATGATAGAACTAATTGCTCACGAGTGTGGTCACCAAAGGATTGTTGATTGGGGAAGAGTTATATGATTTTCCTTACCAAACCCTAAGATATCACAAGGGAAAATGAGATAATGGGAAAAGTCTTCGAGAAAATGTATACCCTTTGTAGAAGTTATAAGTTTTTAGTTACTTAAGAAGATTTTTACACAGATTTAAACAGAAAAGGAAAGCTATAATTAAATATTTACAAAATAATGCCTGAAATTTCATAAAGGTTATGAAATATAAATATGTGTATTAAAAAATTAGCTCAAGAAAATAAAAAAATAGACATAAGAAGTAGAAAAGTAATGAGTTTTTAATCATTTTCAACCTCAAACAACTGTAGAGCTTTAGTTGTGTTGTTTCTTGGAAATCAAAGAGAATAGATTTCAAATAAAAATATGTATTTTTTGAGAAATAAGCATAATATATATACGAAATATAATGTTGATTTTGTTAATTTAAATGTCTATGAGGTCAACAAAATCAAAAGGAAGATTCCTAGAAAGAATCATTCACAAAATCATGGTCTAAACAACTCCAATATAAGTACATCATACGCAAATGTTTTGGAAAGAAAATAAAAGATGAGACAACCTTCAAACACCTTGAGATGGTTTGATACAATGATAATAGCATGTTTCTTTGGAAGATTAGTGGTTGTTACCACTTGTTAAATAAAACTATACCTTCAAGTAGAAAATTAAATGACGGTAAAAAAAAACCTAAAATGGTATCTGTAAAGAATAAGTGGAGTTTCACATTTGACTATATCTTCTCTTTTCACATGATATTATTCCAAATTCTCATACCTATCATTGTAGTATTCTCTCCCTTCCTTCATAGGTCGCTCCATCTTTTATGCTCCCTTCATTTTTTATTGTATATTTCTAATAAAGTATTGATTAGAGTTTGAGGGTAGGAGTTATAAAGGGAAATATTGAAAGATTAACTTTATCATAGTTATATTTGAATTTTGTAGTAGTTGGGACCCTCATATTTCCTAATATTATCTATAAAATAATTATTTTAGTGTTATGACTATTACAATCGGGTAAATCAATGAGGAAAATTAAATGAGGTTAAGTATATGTACAATCGAAATTACACGTAATCCTTTTTCATGAATGCAAAAGTGATTTAATGTATCTAGGCCTACAGTAACCAAGGGATTCACCATACATTCAAATAATACCATTCAATATGAAAAAAAATAAAATAAACAAGTTAACCCTAGTCGAACATAATAATCTCTGTCTCATTCATAGAACAAACTAAACACTAAATTAGGTTACATGTAGATGAGGAGGTAGGATATAACACGATTGGATGATTCACCATAAGGGTTCCCCACAAGGAATGAAATTCTTGAAGAGACAAGTAAGGATAAATAATGAAAGGAGGAAAAATGATACTACAGAGTAACTAATTTTCACAAATATAAACCATTGATTCCACCAAGCATTCAATAGAATAGCCTTCATTAGAAAACTTTGAGAATATTATCTAGACATGGAGAAATTGTATATGCCTCTGCATTCTGTAGCTAGTGTCGAATGTTGGTAAGAAATTGACATTAGGGTTACACAAAGGATACTGAGAGTGAGCAATACTAGTTCAAAAATATAGATACTGCTAGGATATGTTTAACAATAGGGTTTTAGTTTAGGGCTTTAATTTCAAACCGTCGATCTCTTTCCTTGCATCGTGATCATCCATGGTATATGGGGGCACAATCACCTACCATCACGTGAATAGAGGCTATGTGACATGAGTGCAATGAGCACAATCATATGCGATCACATGGGTTTAGTAAGCGTGGAAGCCATATATCTTAATCGCGATGAACAAGGGGAATGTGAGCTGAGAGAGAATTAATAGCAAGGACACTCCACAAAGGCACAAGGTGGCCTTAATAAATACAACAACCATTGCGACAGTAGAGATATTATAACTTATAATGAATATGAACCAAACTATAGACACGTGTACCTAAATACAAGGTATGAATATACCATAAATAGTGACCAAAATAATTAATGACCAAGGTAGAGGCTATTGAGAAGTCTCTAAAGCCAAATGATGTTAAAAAAGATAAAGATTGTTACCAAAGTAATTAAAGAAAAGGAGGGAACATGGCACAAAAGTAGTGGAAGGGGAAGTGACTTAATACCCTTAATTTGTGTTGAAACTATATTAATATAAACTGGAATACCTATATAAAGTTAAGTATAGTTTCATATCGTAATTGGATGTTAATAACAACTTAAAATAAGCATCAATAGAAATAAAAATAAAAATAAAAATTATAGATACATTACAATTCTGCCATCCTCCATGAATTCTAGGGTTGGATGATTGCATGGAGCTCCACAACCCAGAAATTTAGGCTTTGTTGGTTTTAAAGTCTGTAAAAAGAAGAAATAAATGTATGATAAACATAAATTGAACACACAACAAGTGACACAAACTAAATTACGTGGTAAAACTATGAGAGTGTGTCAAGGAAACCTCCATGGATCAAGGGATTGGAATTCTTATTGATGCAAGTGAAGAATGTCTCTCCAATCATTACATCAAGCATCTTATGGAATCACCAATTTAATATGGAATATTTTGTTACGTAACCTCCTATAGTTACAAAACTCATTTAATGTTAACTCAATCTACTAATTACATCAATACATTTAATTATAATTTGTTGTCATTTCTAACAATATCCACCTTGAATTTTTTTTCCTAATTAGTTGTCCATGCCCATTCATCATCTCTTCTGCAATCCAAGGGAAGCCAAACACCATCGCAACTTGTCTACTCGAACTGGCTTTGTGAATATGTCTTCAAGATTCTCCTGTGTATGGACCTTCTTCATATCTACTTTGTCGCCATCGATCACAAGTATTAAAAAATGGTACCTTACATCAAAGTTCTTAGTCTTGGTGTGATAAGATGGATTTGTAGCCAAATGAATACCACTCTATCTGTCACAAAATACATTCACTATCTCCTGCATCCTTCCAATCTCATAAAGTAGACCTTTCAACTATATTTCATCTTTACAGGAATTTGAAGAAGCTATATAATCTACTTAAGTAGTGGACCAAGCATCTGTTTCTTGAAGATTTGACATACAACTAATTTCTCCACCTACAAGAGTAAATACATATCCTGTATTAGATATCCTCTTGTCCAAATCACCTACATAATCAAAATTGACATATACGGAGACTGAACCTTCACTAACATTAAAGATGACACAATGGTCACTTGGGCCTCTCAAATATTAAAGCACCCATTTCACTTCTCACCAATGTTCTTCTCGTGGATTTTCCATAAGCCTTCTTACAACTCCAAGTGCATGTGAAGTGTCAGGTCTTGTAGATACCATCACATACATTAAGTTTCATACCTCATTTTCATATGGTACATGAGACATATACCTCTTTTATTCGTTAGTTCTAGGACTCAAACCCGAAGAAAGCTTAAAATGGGAAGCGAAGGGAATAGTAATAGGATTTACATTGTCCATACTGAAGTTTGCAAGTCCTTTATCCACATAATTTTGTTTTGATAAGAAGGGCTTTCCATTTTTCCTCTCTCTATGTATCTCCATGGTGAAGATATGTTTTATATCTCAAAAATCCTTGATATCAAATTTTCTAGAAAACTAAGCCTTTAACATGTTCATTTCTTCCATGCTTTTTCTTGCAATAAGCATATCATCAAATAAAATACCAAGAAAATGAATATGCCATTTAAACTATTAAAGTACACAAAATGATCATACTCACTTCAAGTGAATTTGTGGCTTACCATGAAGGAGTCATAATTCTTGTACCACTGCCTCAGAGACCGCCTCATGCCATATAGTGATTTCCTAAGTTTGTAATCTAATATTTTATTTCAACCTTGTAAAAGACCTTTAGGTTTTTCCATATATGTCTCTTCATTCAAATATCCATGAAGAAAGGTTGTTTTAACAACTAACTCTTCTAAATCAAGATTAAGTAATGCAGGTAGTGCTAACACAATATGAATAGAAACAAGTTTTATGACCGGTGAAAAAATATCATGAAGTTCAATACCTTCTACCTCAGAATACCCTTTTTCTACCAGCCTCACCTTATATATTTATATACTTCCATAAACATATACAAGGTCTCATTTTTTGTTCATGGCTAAAGAATCAATTTCCTCATGCATAGCCTTCTCCCCTTTTTCAGTATGTACATCATCCATTTCTTTGTGATAACAAGAAGGCTCCCCATCTCTTGTAATCAATGCAATAGAGGAAGAAAAATACCCATACCTTTTGGGTGTTCATTTCCCTTGTAGAACATCGTAGAGTGACTGGTTGCTGAACTGGTTCATAATTTTCATTTACAACTTATTCACCTTTTTCATCATAAGCCTCTTCTTCCTTCTGAATTTTTGAAAAAGCATTGAGTCTCCACCTGAATTTTCTGATTTGGCAATACGTGTTCCTGTTTAAATTTTTCAACATTAAATTTATAGAAGAGAATATTCATAAAATGTTACGTCTTTACTAATGAATATCTTACGTGAATACGGATCCCACAACCTCTATCCTTTTACAACATCATCATATCCAACAAAAACATATTTTTGTTTTGGGTCTAACTTAGAACGTTGATTCTTTGGAATAAGAGCATAATCATTAGAACCAAAGATCCTTAAATGCGAATAAGAAAAAAACTTAGTCGAGGAAACTTCTTCAGGAATTTTATAATTAATCGCAACTGAAGGTGATATGTTTACTAAATAGTAGGTAATAGATACTGCTTCTACCGACAACTCCTTTTGCAGGTTAGAATTGTTGATCATGCTTCTATATCTTTCCATAAATGTCTGATTCATACGTTCAACATTTCCATTTTTCATAGGAGTATAGACAACCATTTTATGTGTAACAATCCCTTGATCCTTGCAATATTGTTCAATTTCATTGGAAGTAAATTCACCTCCATTGTCATTTATTAAAAATTTAATTGATTTGCCGATTTTGTTTTGAAAAATAGCTTTAAATTGTTTAAATACATTAAATACATTTTTTTTTCAACATATAGACCCAGAAATTCTTGGACTAATAATCAATAAATGTTACGAAGTAAGAAGCACATCCATATGATATTGTAGGAGATGTTTCCTAAAGATCAGAATGAATATAGTCCAAAATTCCATATTACTGCGAATTCTGATTTTAAATTGTTGTTTACATTGCTTTCCATATGCACAATTTTTCCAAAAATCCAAACTCAAGAATTTGAAATTAGGAAGCAATTTGCAATTCACCAATACATGAACGCCCTTTTCGCTCATGTAGTCAAGTCGCTAATGCCATAGGCTCGTATATTCTTGTTCCTTCTTAAATACAGTCGTTGCCTCAATCACCCGAGTACTTCCTTTGATTCTATAAAGGTTTATGATCTTCTCTGCCTTCATAACAACGAGAGCACCGTTTAAAACCTTAAACACTCCACCCTGACCCGTAAACTTATAATCTTTTTAGTCCAATACTCCCAAAGAAATAAAAATCTTTCTCACTCAAGTATATGTCTAACATTACTTAATTTTATAACTATATCATCATACATTTTAATTCTGACATTTCCCATCTCGACAGTCTAACAATGTACATTATTACCCATAAACACAGAACTACTATTCACAACTTGATATGAAGTGAACCAATTTTTGTGCAAACTTGTGTGATGAGAAGCGCTAAAATCTAACAACCAATTTTATTAATTCTTCGAAACATTACAAGGCATAAATTCATCTACCATACCTAATTGAGAAGATAAAATTTCATCAATAACACCTGTATCAACTTTATTTTCTTCCTTCTTTGGGTTTTCAATAGACTGATTTATTTTCCAGCTGTCTTTCTTGATATGTCATATTCTTTTGCATTACAAACATTTGGCTTTACACTTCTTTCCATTCGAATTTGATTTTGAAGAAATTCTTTCTCTCTCTCCTCTTTCCTTGGACCAACCACTTGCTAGCATGGCTTCTAGAATGGAAGTTTCAAATTTGGACTTCCTCTGTACTTCTTGAGATAATAGAGCTCCCACAACAAAATCAAATTGTAAAGGTTTAGTTGTGATCAAACTAATAGAATACACAAATTGATCCCAAGACTCGGGAAAGGAACACAACAATGTAATAGATTTATCTTGTTCTTCAAACATAACATTTGTATCTAACCACTCAAAAACAAATGTATTAAGTACATTTAAGTGTTATGAAATTTTAGTACCCTCCATCTGAAGGCTACACAATTTCCTCTTCAAATAAATTATGTTGGTTAAAGATTTGGTCATATATAATGTTTCCAACTTTCCCCACAAACCTATTACTAAGGTCTATTCAACGATATTGAAGAGAAATTCATCCTCCAAAGACAATGTGATGGTATTGAGAGCTCGTTCATCCAAGTCATCCCAATCCAAATATGTCATGCCAATAAGTTTCTTTCTAACACCATCTAATGCTTTGTGAAATACTTGTTGCAACAACAAATCACGTAATTTCAGTTTACATAATGAATAATTGTTCTTAGTAGTGAACTTCTCCACCTCAAACTTAGCATTAGCCATTTTGGCCATTGCTTTGTACTTGGTTCTTTTAAAAATTATGCTTTCGATATTTTCATCTATGATTTTTACTAAATATCCTTCTGATGGTTTATAAGGGTTTCTTCATCACCCCCGTATCACCCCCCTGCCCCCCCCTTTTTTAATTTTTAAATAAAAGTTTAAGATTCATAATTCTCTTCCTCTTAAAAAAAGTGAAGAATATCAAAAAACTAATTTTCCTTTTCTTCGAACAAAGAAACACTTTTCTCTCTCGAACCGAAGGATATTTCTGGTAATCCTTAAAAAAACCTACTCCATTTCAACAAAAAAGAATGTACAGTTCACTTTCATGAATAATTCTTAACAATTCGCTTTGATAAAAGCGTGTATACACCTTGGTTTGGCACATCGAAGTACCATATACATTATGAAATATGATGTTTGAAGTTGTAGTTGGTTCGGGTTGTTGATGTAGAGTTCTGGGTTCTGCTCTATGTCCTGGTGACTATGTTTTGGCGAAAATGTTCTAAATGTTCACATTCATTGACCATGATTTCCTTCAATGATGATGGGTTTTCAGTGATTGGTTGTATTGCAGTGGTGATTGATTTTGAGCTTCAATATTGCTGATGGGTCCAGTATGAAAATTTGATGAAACGTGGCCTTCATATTGTGGTGTTGTATTCCAGGAGTATCTAGTCTAAAAATTTATGAAACATTGTCCTTGGAGGAAGAAAGAGGTTGTATTTTTCTGTAGGTCTGTACCTACATACTGGTAAACATATCAGCCAGTACAAGAGCTAGGGGGTTGGATCTCCCTTCCAGTAACAGCTGCAAAACTAGTAAAGGTTGGAGCCTTCTGTAGGCTGGTGCCTACGTACTAGTAAACGAATCGGCTAGTACAAGAGCTAGGGGATTGTAGCTCCCCTCCAACAAAAGCTAGAGAACGAGAGAAGGTTGTAGCCTTTTGTAGGCGGGTGCTTGCGTAGTGTTATGAGTCCGCACCGGTACAATATTGTAAATAGATTTTTCCTTATATTAAAAGAAGACAACATCAAGTGGTTTTTGTCCCACATTGGGTTTCGACCTTAAATCTTGGTTTTCATGTTTGTAGCTTATGTGTGATGGTTTATTCTATTATTACTGCACATGGTTGCCATTTATATTGTTAGTGAAGTACTGATACATTGACTAAATATCAACATATGACGAATTAACTAAATCGTAAATTTGTTGAATATACGATGGTTTCTCTAAAGACAGTTGCATGTAAATGTGAGTTACCTTCGCTGAAGTACCGTATATAAATCTGAGTATGAAATGAAAATGTTTTTTATTTGATAATATTGATTCACCCCCCCTCTTAGTATTATTTTCAACAATTGGTATCAGAGTAGGTCCTTCAAAAGAATCTTGATCGCTTGAAGGAAGATCTTTCAAGATGAATAATCACGAAGGCATGGGATCCATAATACCACTAATCTTCAACGGGAGCAACTTATTATATTGGAAAATAAGAACCAAATCCTATCTACAATCGCTTGGAGCTGATGTTTGGGAAATTGTGGAAGGAGGATATCAATTTCCAGCAATAAATTCTACAGACTGTGGAGGTAAGAAGTTATACGAAACCAATGCCAAAGATGTCAATACATTATTGGGAAGTGTGTCAGAATTAGAATTTTTCAAAGTCATGCAGCTCAAGACAACCAAAGAGATATGGGACAAAATCATTTAGATCTATGAAGGAGACTCTTAAGTAAAACGTGTTAAGCTTCAAACTCTCAAAATTCAGTATGAAACTCTTAAGATGCGTAGTGATGAGAGCATTTCTAGTTACTTTTTATTTATAGATGAGATTTTTAATTGTATGAAGAATTGGCGTGAAGAGATGAAGGAAGCTACTTTAGTTGAGAAAACTTTGAGATCTTTGTTTTCTAAACTTGAGTCAAAAGTGTGTGCCATAGAAGAAAAACAATATCTTCAAACTATTACTGTGACTCAACTCCTTGGAATCCTAAATGCCTTTGAAATGCGAAAATCAGGTCCATCATATATGAGAGAAGTCGTTTTTAAAGTGTTAGAAAAGGGAAAAGAAAAGGAAGAGCACAATGAATCAGAACAATGTCAAGAAGATTCAACAGGGTTCTAGAAGATTCAAAGCTAAGATACCTTTCAAGTGCTTTTCTTATGGTAGAGTCAGCCATTATGCTGCCAAATGTCCTCGTAAAGGTAAATATGAAAAAGGAAAGGAATATGCAAAAGGAAATAGAAAACAAGGTGTGAATAGAAGGAGTTAGTATACACATGAATATAGTGATGGCTTATCCAATAGTGATGAAGATGAAACTGACAAAGATTATAGACTACTCATGGATTATCAAAGTGATGATTTTTTGGATGCCTTAGAAGAGGAAGAATTTATTGAAGAAATCACTAAACTAAAAATATGTTTAGAAGAAAATAATATGATCATCGATACGTTGACACACCAACTCACTGAAAGAGAAAAACACAATGAAAATCTAGAATATGAAATTGTGGGTCTAAGAAAAGAAATTGAGAAGACAAAATCTCTTAATATTGGATTTGCTAAATGATCTGAAACTTTAAATGAAATCATCAAAGTTCCATGTTCTCCTCTGATAAAGACAGCTCTTGGATATACCAAAGGATCATCTCAATCACAAAAGTTGTCAACCTCCACCAGAAGCTATCTTGATGCAACAAAGACCACTGAAGAATATGTAAATCACTAGAAAAGGCATAAAATTACTCATGAGGTAAATCATACCCAATTTACTCCAAGGATGAATATCAATAGAAGCTTCAACCAACATGTCAACAATGCCAAAAGATTATATGATTATAGAATCTTGTTTAATGGCCAATGTTTTCCATGTCATAACTTTGGGCATAAGGTTGCTTAATGTGTTGCTTACAAAACCATCATGACTTGAGAAGAACGAAATCAAAGTAGCATAGCAGGAATCAAGAAAATTTTCTATAATAACTTTTCTCCTATTGAAAATGAAGTAGAATGTTTGATTTGTAAGAACTTTGGTCATGAAGAATCTGAATGTAGGAGAAAATTTCGGCCATCACTTCAAAAGGAGAAACCATCATTAAATCCCAAGATATGGAGACAGAAGGAATCTCAATCAAAAATATGTGTCATAGCTTTGTATGCATAAGGACAAGAAAATCAGTGGTACATCGACAACGGATCCTCCAAACACATGACAAGTGATAAAGAGAAACTTCATTCATATAATTCTTTAGAAAAGGAAAGAATGTCTCATTTGGAAATGACACTCCAACTGTCATTAAAGGTAATGGTTTAGTCTTCTTGAAAGAAAAGGTTAAAGATGGAAATGTCATGCATGTAGATGGTTTAAAGCATAACCTGTTGAGTGTCAGTTAAATGTGTGATCAAGGAAATGAAGTTGTGTTTCGATCAGATGAATGTGTGATTCGTGAGCTTGATACAGGAAAGATCATGATCAAAGGAACGAGATCTCAAAACAACTTATACATACCCAAAGGAAGACAACAACAATGTTATCTAAGAAAAAAAGATGAAAAATGGCTATGTCATAGAAGATTGGGACATCTAAGCTTTTCTCAAATAAGAAAAGCATGCTGGCTCAAGGCAGTTCATGATCTTCTAGATATCAGCATCCCAGAAAATACCATATGAAAACCATGTCAGGTGAGTAAGCAAACTAGAGTTCAGTTCAATGAAAAAAGGGATCAACAAGTAAGCCTCTTGAACTCATCCATATAGATTTATGTGGACCAATAAGGAAAAAGTCACCTCGTGGAGAAGAATTCTTTATTTTATTTATTGATGCTTTTTCCAGGATGTGTTGGATAGGTCTACTAAAGAATAAATATGAAGCATTTGAAAAGTTTAAAGCCTTGAAAGCTTTAGTTGAAAATGAATCAGATCAAAAAATTAAAATGTCTCAGATCTGATGACGGGGGGAATTCATATCAGATGAATTCTTTGACTTTCGTGAACAACATGGAATAAAGTGGAAATTATTCGTCGCAAGAAATCCTCACAAAAATTGCATGGTGGAACGAATGAATAGAACGGTCCAACAAATGGCTCGAGCAATGCTTGATAAATATGGAACTCCTGCAACCTTCTGGGGCAAAGTTGCATTAGATGCTGTAATATTCTCAACAACGAAAATGTTTGAATAAATAGTAATCAAACTACATATGACCTTTGGTATGGTAATCCTCCTACTGTAAGATACTTTACAATGTTTGGAAGAAAATGTTTTATCAAAAGGACACATAAAAAACTTGGTAAGTTCGAACCTAGAGCAGATGAAGGAATTATTCTTGGTTATTCATTAAGAAGTAAAGGGTACAAATGTTATAAGAAAATACTTCGGAATTTTTTTGAAAGCATTGATGTTGTAATTGATGAAGCATGCAAAAATCCAAAACAAAAGAAATCAATAGGGGAATATGACAGTGAGGAAGTTGGGGAATGCTTTCCCACATCAAATAAAAATGATATAGAAGAAGAAACCAATGAATGACCATAAGAAGATACAATAGAAAGGGAAAAGACTCCATCCATGTATTTTTAGAAGAATCATGTAGTCTCAAATTATAGGAGAAAAGGGGGCTGGTGTACATACAAGAAGAATGCGTACAGGGACCTCAAGATATCTACCATTACTATCCTCCACCAAACCTCAAGATGTAAATGAAGCCTACAAAGATGAATGTTGGGTCAAGGCCATGGATGAAGAACTTAACCAAATTAAAAAGAAAGATACTTGAAAGTTAGTTCCTAGACCTCATGATAAAAATGTTATAGGAACAAAATGGATATTTAAGAACAAGCTAAATGAAAATGCAGAAGTTATTACAAACAAGGCCATACTTTTCTTTAAAGGGTATGCTCAACAACAAGGTATATAGTTTGAAGACAATTTTGCACCTGTTTGCATACTTGAAGCCATAAGGATGTTTCTTCCTATTTCTAGTTTTTGAAAATTAAAAGTATATCAAATGGATGTAAAATCAGCCTTCCTTAATGGAGATTTAGAAGAACAAGTTCATATTGAACAACTAGAAGGATTCATTCTTGGAAACGATGCAAAACTTGTATGAAATTTTAAAAAGGCTCTCCATGGTTTGAAAAATGATCCAAGGGCTTGGTATTGCCGCCTTGACAAATAGCTAGAACAACAAGGTTTCAAGAAAGGTTATACAACTAGCAATTATACACAAAGTTTTAAAATGATAAACTGCTAATTATTGTTGTTTATGTTGATGATATGATCTTTGGTAGCAATGAAGAATCCATGAGTCATAATTTTGCTTCAGTAATGCAACAAGAATTTAAAATGTCCTTACTTGGTGAACTTACTTATTTTCTTGGTCTAGGAGTACAAGAAACGAAAGATGGTATCTTTCTTGCACAAACCAAATATCTCAAGCTGATCTTGAAGAAGTATGAAATGTAAGATTCTAAAACAGTATGCACTCCAATCATAGCAGGATGGAGACTCAGTTCTAACAATGAATCAACATGAGTAAACCAACCAACTTACAAATCTATGATTGGAAGTTTTCTTTATCTAACAAGTACGAGACAGGATATCATGCATGCAGTAGGATTTGTTGGAAGGTTCCAAGAAAATCCAAAGGAATCACATCTCCAGGCAGTCAATTTTTTTTCAAATATCTTCAAGGAACTTAGGAATTTGGACTATGCTATCCAAAAGATACATACCTTACTCTGCATGCATATATTGATGCAGATTGGGTAGGAAATATTAATGATCGAAAGGGAACTAGTGGAGGTGCATTGTATATGAGTTCTTGGTTACTGTTATGGTTCAACAAGAAAAAAAGTTCAATTGCATTATTTACAGCTGAGGCAGAATATGTGGTTGCTGCATCTTGCTGAACATAACTACTTTGGATGATAAAAACATTGCAAGACATTTAGATCACATGTACTCCACCCATCTCCATTCTACGTGATAATACTAGTGTCGTAAGTATTTCAAACAATCCTCTCATGCACTCCAAGACCTAGCACATACCCATTAATTACCATTTTCTACAAGAAAAAGTACTTGAAAAAAAGGTTAAATTGGAGTATGTTCCCTCCAAGGAACAGGTTGATGATATATTCACTAAACCGATTCCTAGAGAAACATTTGAATATCTCAGAGAAAAGTTGGGATTAGTTGCTTCATCATCCTGATGTTAAATCTAGTTTTTAGAGGAAGGTTATTATACATGGGTTTCATGAAGTATAGTCACGTATACCCATGGGTTTCTATGGTTGAAAGAGTGTATATGTTTTTCTGGTAGAAAAACAGTGGGTCATACTCTAATATGGGTGCTCTGTCTGATATTGATGATTATAGAATGAGGATATGCTTTGTTCATTGATTTTTATCTCACTGACAAAGATGACTTGAGGAATGACTTGTTGACAATGCACAGGTAGCATACGTTCAGGGAGAGCATTATCCTTCACACACATTCATCATTGTTCACATCATGGTTTCTGAGTTCAGCTATGGCTTCAGATACTTATATCATTTGTTGAATAAATCATGTAGATATCTAGGGTGTGATATGACTTCTTCTGCCATTGTCTATATTTCAATGAGTCCTATTGGAAATATGATGTAATTTGTATCCCCACTCAGTTGGGTGGATGAGTCAAATATGGTGTATCCTCACTTGGTTGGGTGATTGATGTATGTATGAGTCATTGGTCATAAGGAGGTCATACTGACTTAGTTGAGTTATAGAGTCATGTTATTCTTTTGAAACATATCTCTGCAGACTCAGTCTATACTCAAGGGGAACATGGAGAGCATAATGTATATCAAAATAGTAGAATATCTTGGTTCACCCTTTCCCCTTGATGTTAAAGGGAGAGAGTAATTGGTGTTGTGGTTGCCACCAAGTCCAAAGGGGGAGATTTTTGGCATTATGATACAGGTGTTGTCATTGATGGAAACTCACATAGATGACAGTTCATAGTGCAAGAGGTCAACAAAAAAGGATTACAGATCAGACTCGAGAAATGGTGCAAGAAGTATATTCTAGTTCATTTCTTCCAAGTAGTGTATACACGCGGGTTAATAGAACAAAATGAGTTTATACGTATACACGCACTTTCACAGAAGGAAAAGCGCGTCAAGGTTTTGGTAAGGTATTGGTCTAAGGTATTTGGTTCAAAGTATCTGGTCTGAGGTATTGGTCCGAGGTATTTGGTCTGAGGTTTTGTTCCTAAGTAGTTTTGGTTCGAGGCATTCATAAAGCCCTAAAACTATATAAGGAGGATGCTATCATTAGGCCAATGTGTGCAAGTGAAAGGGATTTTGAGGAAATCTTCTATCCGAAGTGTATGCTATGTTGCATGGGCTATGATTATGAGATGATCTGAAATATTTTGTGCAGCTTGGATACAATGTTAGATTAGGATCATAAGAACTGACATGAATTATCACTACATGATCTGATATTGATTGGCCTAGATATAAATACTAATGCATGTTTTATTCTATAAATTTTATGATCTCGGTATGGCAGAAGTCTGGAATAGTTGTGAAGTTTTAATTTAGTATTTTCAGTTCTGTACGCTGGTTTGCTTTGATAAAAGCATGTATACACGTTGGTTTGGCACATCGAAGTAGCATATACATTATGAAATATGATGTTTGAAGTTGTCGTTGGTTCTAGTTGTTGATGGAGAGTTATGGGTTCTGCTTTGTGTTCTGGTGACAATGTTCTGACTGTTCATATTGATTGATTGTGGTTTTCTTTAGTGATGATGGGATTTCATGGATTGGTTGTACTGCAGTGGTGATCTATTTTGAGCTTCAATGTTTCTAATGGGTTTAGTATGAAAATTTGATGAAACGTGGCCTTCAAATTGTTGTGTTGTATTCCAAGGTTATCTAGTCTGAAAATTTATGGAACATGGTCCTTGGAGGAGGAAAGTAAGTTGTAGCCTTCTGTAGGTTGGAACCTACGTACTGGTAAGCATATAAGACAGTACAAGAGCCATGGGGTTGGATCTCCCTTCTAGTAGCAACTGGAAAAATAGTGAAGGTTGGAGCCTTCTCTAAGCTGGCACCTACATACTACTAAACGGATCAGCTAGTACATGAGGTAGGGGGTTATAGCTCCCTTCCAGTACAAGCTCAAGAACGAGAAACGGTCATATCCTTTTGTAGGTCAGTGCCTGCATATTGGTATGAGTCTTTAGCTATACAAGACTGTAAACATGTTTTTCTTATATTAAAAGAAGACAACAATAGGTGGTTTTTGTACCGCATTGTGTTTCCACCTTAAATCTTATTGTTCATGTGTGTTTCTTATCTGTGATGGTCTATTATGTTGTTACTAACCATGGTTATTGTTTATATGGTTAATGAGGTAATGATGCACTGATTAAAGATCAACATATGATGAATTAACTAAATCATAAGTTTTTTGGATATACGTTGGTTTCTTTAAAGACAATTGAGTGTACACGTGAATTACCTTCATTGAAGTAGCATACATAAATCTAAGTATGAAATGAAAATGTTATTTATTTGATAATACTGATTCACCCCCCTCTTAGTATTATTTCCAACAACAGCCACACTCTTTCTCAATATTCACACAAGCCAAGTAAAAAATAATGGCTCTCTTCAATAACGACTAGGAAATATAAAGCAGTTCCACTCAGCGATTTAATCTCTCCTTTTTTTTTTCTTTTTAACCATTTCACACCTTTATACAATAGTAACACATTGTGGATTTATCTTTGACTCGCTCATATTTTTCTTGAAAGCTTTACTTATGACAAGGCTTCTTCTCAAATCCTCTTCCAACAACTTCTGAAACGATGGGCTTGTTGGAAACTATGAAACAACACACCTATTTCATGGCTTGTTGGGGCCGACCTGGGAAGATTGACTCCTATGAGTGCTTACTTTGTGTCTCGTATCCTTATCTTAAGTACTTTAGGATTAAATTACATGTTACCTCTACTATGATAGATTTTTCTTTTTCAAGTTGTAGACAGTGTCACAATTCTCTACGTAAACATTTTATTTGGCTTAGTCTTTGTATGGCAGAAGGTATTGGACCTCATGACCCTCACAATATTAAGCTCTCATAGTACTTGTTGGTTTTACATCCCGTAAAACTAAGAAATAAATGTACAGTAAAAAAAAAAACTCAACGCACAACAAGAGACAAAATGAAAATTACATGGTAAAATCCTACACTGTGCCAAGGAAACCTCCATGGGTAACCGTATTGGAATTATTATTTGTCAAGGTCAAAAATGATTCTCCAATCATTACATCAAGCCTCTCAACAATCACCAATTTAATATGGACTATTTCATTACGTAACTTCCAATAGTTACAAAACCAATTAAATGAATACATTTAACGATAATTGTTGTCATTTCTAAGAGGCTCACATTTATAAACAAGTTTCTTCCTTAGAAGAAATGGAAAGGAGATGTCTTGGAGATGGGATCTTGGTTGTTATAAATATGTTGCCTCACCACTTGTGGACTCTAGAGATTGTGATATAATTCATAGATAGAAAAGTGTCAGAAACTAATGGCCATGTCCATGAGTTTGGCAATCACTATGCCATCTCTCAAGAAGCATGGGAATAATGTTTCTACCATCTCCCCTATTTTCTATGTCCTCCAACTCCCTTCGTAGTTGTGAAGCTCAAAATTCCTCTCTCGTGCCTCAATCCCCTCCTCTCCATGGGGATGATATGCAGGAAGGCAACCATGTGGTTCATAGCTCATCAAAGAGGAAGCCTAGAATAAGTGTCAAGAAAGTAACTGCGGGTGCCTCACAACCACAAACAAGTTCATAGAGTTGTCTCATTATCGAGGAATATATGGATGAAGCATATCATTAGGAAAAGGTCGACAAAGCTGGTATTCGCATAAAGCATTGAGTCTCACCTAACACCAAAGGAAAGAAAGTGGCCTCACGAGGTTCTCTACCCTATTTATTATTTGGGGTATTTGTTAGCTCAGGGCATGGAACTTGTTTTGATAATTATACTTGCTAAAATATCCACAAACCATACTTTTGTAAACATTTTTTTTCGGCATGGACTATGGCACTTTGCACTCAAACTCAAGCTCTCATTAAGGACCATGTGGTTTCCTTTTGATGGAAGATGGTCCATTTTGAGATCCACCGAGTTAGAAACTGGCCCTAGGACTTAAAGTACTCATATGACTATATGTATACCACCCTAGATTGATCTAACTTTGGATCTATCATGCGCTGAGAGGGATCACATCTCTCGAGGTGCAAACCTTCTTTTTGGACTATAGAATTCGAGGTGCAAACCCTCGCAGTCCATGATATATCTAGAGTTAGATGGATCTAGGTTGCTTCCACGTAAGGGAAGCAATGCCATAATTTTAGGTTATGATTATTATGTATATGTTTGAGATAAACTTCATACGTTGAAATTTTTTATTATGTTTTATTTTTGTGAAATGACCATATAATTTTGTTCTTTAATTTAGTATATGTGTCTTTCGTTGAATGGTTTGTATGTTTGTATCTGTATGTTTTGAGTGGTTTGTGTGGGTCTGTCTCTAGATTATTTGAGTGTTTTGTGTGTTTATGTGTTTCGATTTTCATGGTAATGTTTGTGAATGTTAAAATTTATGTGTTATATTTCTATATCTCTATGTCATTTTCTATTAGTAATTAGTTGGTAATGAAGAAGGAAGACAATCTTATCAATAGAATGTAGGAGGATTGATATTGCACATCCATTATAATTAATTTTAGCTATCACACTTTTGACAACTAATTAATTCTTATTAGTGTCCTTTGAGGTATTACGAAATATATCCTTAAAAGTACTTTTAATTTTAAATTTCTTGAGATATCTTAATCAGTTGAGAGGATAGATATTTTTAATAACTCTAACTATGAAAAATGATGAAATAAATTTTTTGAATGAAACGTGACAATGTAATAGTGTTCAATAGAAAAAAATGTGAATAATAAGAATGTAGCAAATTACAAATTGTGATCAATCTACATTATTTTCTTCTACTATTCTTATTTTCACCCTTGTTAGTTTTACCATATCTTCATATCAATTATATGAAAAGTGTATTTGGAATTTTAGACCATTCAAATCTTTAGCTCGAGCTATTGTACTAAATATATTACCTTTTATGTCTTTCTCTCCAATATTAATAGGTTGAATTACTATAACGCAAAAATCAATGCACATTGTCAATAATTTTTATGTGCGTACACTAAAATCAATCGTAATGTTATGGAGTCACGTTGAAATTAATGTACCATCATACTTCCAGTTACATCAAATCAAAAATCAACATCTACACTCAAATTAATGCATCTCATGCATGCAATAAAATATGATTAGGAAAAATTATCTACACTGAAATAATTCATCAAATTAAAGAAATCAACTAGGATTAGAAATCAACATCTAGATGAAAATAAACGTATCTAGTGCAAGCAATCAAATATAATAAAAAAACAACATCTATATTGAAATTAATACATCTAGGGCAAACAATCAAATATAATTAGAAGTCAACATCTACAACAAAATCAATGCATCTAGTGCAAGAAATCAAATAGGATTATAAATCGCCATCTACAATGAAATCAATGCATCTGGTGCAAGAAATAAAATAGGATTATAAATAACCATCTGTGCAAGAAATCAAATACAATTGAAAAACATCTACACTAAAATCAATGCATCTAGTGCAATCAATTAAATAGTCTTAGAAATCACCATCTATGTTAAAATAAATTCATCTAGTGTAACAAATATTCTTCCTTCTATCACCCCCCATACATATCTATATGTCCCTACATCTCTCCTTCTTTGTCTCTTTATCTCACCGAAAACATACACACACTCTCTACATCTCTCCCTTGTCACTACCTCCCTCTCCCTCTCCACTTCTCTCTCCCTCTATAGATTTCGTCTTCCCTCTCTCTCTCCCCTTCCATCTCCATCTCTTTCTGCATCACTCTCTCCTCGTCTACCTCCCTCCAACTCTCCTCCTCTCCCTTGTCCTTCCTCTCTATCACTTGCTCTACCCCCATCTCTCTTTCTCTCTCTCTCTCTCTCTGCCCTCTAACCCTGCAACATTCTCCCTCTCTCTCTCCTTCTCCCTCTCCTCCTTTCTCCCCATCCATATTTGTATCTTTATCTATTTACTACCCTTGTCTTCCTCTCTCACTCTTCTCCTTTTGCTTCTATTCATTCCTCCTCTCAACTCTAATTTGGTTTATCTCCTTCACTGTAAGGAATCAAAAACGATTACAAATCACCATCTACACTGAAATCAATGCATCTAGGAAATAAATCTTCTCCCCTCTCTCCCCTCCATCTATATCTATATATCCATCCACCTATCCTTCTTTGCCTCTCTATCTCATCCCCCGCTAAACATACATGCTCTCACTCTCTCGATATTTATCTATCCCCCCCTCTTTCAATCTCTCGCTTCTTCCCTCTCCTCACCTTCCATGTATATTGCTATCTCCCTTTGTCTATCTTTTCTTTCTATATAGCTCCAAAAACATACACATTCTTTCTCCATATATATCTATCTCTCTCTCACTCACTCTCTTTCGTCCCCTTCTATCCCTCTCTTCCCCCTTCTATCTCTCTTCCCTCTTGCTCTCCTCTCTCCCTCTCTCCATATTTCTCCATATGTGTCTTTATTCATAGATTCCTCTCTCTCTCCCTTCATCTCTCCTTCTCTCTCACACATCATTGCTCTCTTCCTTCCTCTCTATCCCTTTCTCTCCCACCTCCCTCTATCTCTCGCTCTCAAATGTCTCTTTCTCTTTCTCACTCAATCGCTATATTCCCATCCAAATTTTTCATTGTCTCCCTCCCTCTCTCCTTCTCTCTCTTTCTCTCCCCCACTTCCCTCCATCTCTCCTTATGTGTCCCTCTTTCCCACCCACAAGCATAAAAGTTTTCTATCGATCTCTTCCTTGTCACTCCATATCTCTCTCCACTTTTCTCTCTCTATTTATTTCCTCTTCCATCCCTTTCTCTTATTCCAACTCCATCTCTATATCCCTCTCTCTTCTCTCCTTTCTCCCTTTCCCTCTATCACTATATGCCTTTGTTCTTCCCCCCCATATATATCTAGACATAATATATATCATTATAATATAAACGAATTAGTATTATATTAAATTTAATATTGTATTAATTAAAAGCTTTTAAGTTGAATAGTGTTAATATTATAAAATATTAATATTAATATTATATTTAATAATAATATTAGCACGAATATTAATCTTTCAAAATTAATATTAATATTAGATTTAATGAAGTGTTTTACATGGCATGATAACAAAACTTTTTTTTTTTGCTGAAGCAAGTGCCGAACCTTCTATTTCATTAAATGAAAATAAGAATTACATATTGTACACAAAACCCAATGCTTAACCAGAATATGAGAAAAAGGAATTCCTACCAATGATCAAGACCCCCCAAGCTACTATAGCGATCAAAAAACTTTTTGAGAAATAAACACGGAATGTCAACAAAAGCCCCCACCAACACTTCTGAAAAAAACATACTTCCCTGAGCCAAGCTATGATCGTAGACACCCCCGACCGTGCAAATACCACACACCACAAAAGAGGGAGAAAACACACCAAACCGGATGAAAGGATAGAGCTCTCCTAGTCCCACAACAACAGCATGATTGATCCCAACCATTGATTCTGGTTGTTGGATCCAATGGCCAGAAATCATATCACGCGGCCTAACACAACTGAGAGATAGTGCGTGATCGAAGGTGGTTTCAAAGTCAACAACCTGCCATGTGTTACAATCTCTATGGAATCGCTCACGAAATTGAAAAACCATAAACTGCTAGTGAAACACATGATCACCAGAAAACCATCCATGCCATGGTTGCCAAGCCCGAAAGTGGAAAGGGGCAGAATTCCAGCTGTCGGAAGAATGGAGCCTACATTTTGTTTATTCCTGCTATAGAACCAGACTCTAATATTGCTTTTTTCTTCTTTTTTTTGTGAAAAGACCATGCACCTTATCTACCAATGAACTGAGAACCTCATTCAACTGCCTCCGGGGTAAAATGAGACAAACATTTGCTTTCCTTTCTACCAAGTACATGCTGAAAGGAAAAAAAAATCTAGCCAGAGAACTCAATTCATGCTAGTCAACCTGGCCTGATATCTAAACATTTCTTTATCCTCTGCAGCTTGTTCTTCGCAGAGAACTTTCAATCTATTTTGAGGTATCTCCTGCCATTTTTTCTCCATTCCTCCATCAGCATTATTCACCCCTTGGTTGTCCACAAGGTCTGCAAGTTTATTGGCAGATCGACGAACATGATTGAAACATCGTTCGAAGCTTATGGAGGTGAAGATGGATTCTTTGGTAGACTTGTATTAGTTTCCAATGTGTAGAGACTTTCTCCGGCCGAGACTCGCCATTAATTTTTTTCACAAAGTTAATGGTGATCTCCGAGTCTGCTTCAACAATGACATTTGAGCCATGGTACTCGATCAGAAACTCTAGACATTGTTCCAGAGCCGTTAATTCTACCATATTATTTGTGGCTCTTCCCAAATGGTAGTGAAAGATAAATATAATACTGCCCTTATCATCTCTTAAAACTCCTCCAAAACCAGTTGTTCCTGGGTTTCCTTTTGAAGCCCCATCAATGTTGTATTTCAGATAGCCTTTCGGAGGTGGTTGCCAGAAGTCCTTCTCTGTCTCCATAGTTATGTTCTTCTTGATCAGTCCTTGTGGAATAATTCCTTCCATTCCTAGTTGTCTGAGAGTTCTGAGCTCAGTCTCAGAGGGGGGATTTTTAGGGAGATTGTGAATTGTGATACTCAATGTCTCCCTAAGCTGTTTTAGGATCAGATCAAATAGACTTAGAGGAATAACCTTTTCATTCTTAAAAACTCTTTTATTTCTTTCTTTCCAAACATTCCAGATAATGAATCTTGGCGTGAAGGTCGAGGCCAAGTTAAGGAACTCATTCTCTGAATAGTTTCCTCTCCACTTGTTTAGGGTATTTGTGATACTACTTCTATCCCTATCTTTATGATTGAAAATTGTGGAGAAAGAATCCCACAACCAGGTGGTCTAAGAGTAGCTTTTAAGAATGTGCTCCATGGTCTCCTCCTGCTCTTCATAGAGCTGGCATCTCGAAGGCCCCAAAACCCCCCTTTTCCTAATGTTGTCCCAAGTTAAATTTTTCTTATGATGAACAAACCACATGAAAAGCTTAATCTTTATCCAACCTTGGTGCTTCCAGAGGTGCTTCTAGGTATTTTTTGGAACACTGGAATGAAGCTCAAGAAGAATACCTTTAGCTTCCTTGAGGTTAAAGGTGCCTTTATTGTTATTTCCCCATCTCAATTGATCCTACCCCTCTGTTACTAAAATCATTCTTTGTTTCAGCAAGTTCTCTAGAGCCTCTACTTTAATTTTAATGTGGCTATCATCTCTACAGTCAATTTTCCTCTAGCTTCTGTTGGAAATAATACTGAGAGGGGGGGGGGTGAATCAGTATTATCAGATCAATATAAGTTTTTCTCTTTCCATATTAAGATTCATATGTGATGCAACAAGTATATATCCATTAAACATATGATTCAGTTAGTTGATCTCTAATGAGTGCATCAGAAAATTATTAACCATATGAGCAGTAAACTAGAGCAGTAAAATAGAACAGATCATCACACACAAGAAGCACACATGAACACCATGATGTAAGGTGGAAACCCAATGTGGGTGAAAACCACCTGCTACAAGTCGTCTCAATCTTCTTTAATAAGAAATACCTTTTACAATAGTTATGTACTGGTGCAGACTTATACCAGTACACAGGCTTCTACCTGCAGAAGGCTACAACCTTCTCTCGTTCTCCAGACTCTCCTGGAAGGGAGCTACAACCCCCTTTGCGCAGGCTGCTACCTGCTGAGATGCTCCAATCTTTACTTGTTTTCCAGCTGCTACTAGAAGGGAGCTACCACCCCCTTGGCTCTTGTACTAGCTGATGTACTAGTACGTAGGTGCGGACCTATCGAAGGCTACAACCCTCTCTTTCTTCCTCCAGGTACCACATTTCATCAATTTTCAGACTGGATACACTGAAGCACAACATCATAATCTGAAAGGCCACATTTCATCCAATTTTCATACTGGACCCATTAATATCATTGATCCGTCACACCGTTATTTCGATATGGAGGGACTGCGGCACACATATGCTGAAAGGGAACGCAGGGATACTGAGAACATCTGTGGGGAGATACTTAAACTTGCGGAGATTTTATTTTGGGCATTTTATTTTGGGAATTCCCTCGCCGAGAGCTTCTTTGGCATAATGCGTACCATTTTCTTTGCCAGCGGTACTTATTATTCTGTGGGACGATACAAGAAAGACGTGGACAGAATCGTGTGCATCATGGAGGTCACGTGTAACAATCCATAGATAGATCACATGATGGAGTACGTTCTGTTTGGTAATTTGATTTATGAGATCCTGTGCCCAGTGTCGATCTCATCCGCTGTGTAGATATCGCCTATGCGTATTGTAGTGAGACATTTCATCGGCGGTATGCAGGACCCGCACTTTGCAAAACATTGAAAGTTCTTGTTTATCGTTTCTTGTATTCAGGCGAAACAAATGCAAATATTTATGGGTGTGGGATCAGGGTTGATGAAGAATTTAGTGATCGATCAGCTCTGTGTCAAATATGGCGCCGAAGTTGTTAGCGTTATACTATTGCGGAGTACTTCAATCCGATAAAGTGTTCGAATCTATTCGAACACTTTATCGGATTGAAGTACTCTGGCAATAGTATAACGCTAACAACTTCGGCGCCATATTTGACACATAGCTGATCAATCACTAAATGCTTCATCAACTCTGATCCCAGAGCCATAAATAATTGCATTTTTTTCGCCTGAATACAAGAAACGGTAAACAAGAACTTTCAATGTTTTGCAAAGTGCGGGTCCTGCATACCACCGATCAAATGTCTCACTACAATACGCATAGGCGATATCTACACAGCGGATGAGATCGACACTGGGCACAGGATCTCATAAATCAAATTACCAAACAGAACGTACTCTATGATGTGATCTATCTGTGGATTGTTACACGTGACCTCCACGATGCGCACGATTCTGCCCACGTCTTTCTTGTATCGGCCCAAAGAATAATAGGTACCGCCGACAAAGAAAACGGTACGCATTATGCCAAAGAAGCTCTCGGCGAGGGAATTCCCAAAATAAAATGCCCAAAATAAAATGTCCGCAAGTTTAAGTATCTCCCCACAGATGTTCTCAGTATCCCTGCGTTCCCTTTCAGCATATGTGCACCGCAGTCCCTCCGTATCAATCAATACTAGCATCATCAATCTCTGAATTATCCAATACTGAATCAATGCTTTCACCAAATCCAACCTGCATACAAATCTGCAAATATTTCCTTATAACTTTGCAGCTGTTCCATACATCAGACATACCCAGATCATACCATTCATAAAACATACGTCAATAATTCAGATCTAGTCTATCAAACCAGATAATGATAAACATTACAATCCTTAAGATCCTGATCCATCAAGTATCAAATAGATCTGCAATCAACCAACTTCCTTGTGCATAAGCTGAATTAATACTTTCTCAGCACACAACAACCAGATATCAAATCAGAACCTTGAACACCACAGTAATAGATAAAAACAGCTAAAACATATTTCAAGTAAAGTCCGCAACTTCACCAACATAAACCTGCGTATAGATCTATAAATTCATTCTTTCACCAACTTCGCAGAGAACTTTCAATCTATTTTGAGGTATCTCCTACCATTTTTTCGCCATTCCTCCATCAGCATTATTCGCCCCTTGGTTGTCCACAAGGTCTGCAAGTTTATTGGCAGATCGACGAACATGATTGAAACATCGTTCGAAGCTTATGGAGGTGAATATGGATTCTTTGGTAGACTTGTATTAGTTTCCAATGTGTAGAGACTTTCTCCGGCTGAGACTCGCCGTTGTTTTTTTTCACAAAGTTAATGGTGATCTCCGAGTCTGCTTCAACAATGACATTTGAGCCATGGTACTCGATCAAAAACTCTAGACATTGTTCCAGAGCCGTTAATTCTACCATATTATTTGTGGCTCTTCCCAAATGGTAGTGAAAGATAAATATAATACTGCCCTTATCATCTCTTAAAACTCCTCCAAAACCAGTTGTTCCTGGGTTTCCTTTTGAAGCCCCATCAATGTTGTATTTCAGATAGCCTTTCGGAGGTGGTTGCCAGAAGTCCTTCTTTGTCTCTGTAGTTATGTTCTTCTTGATCAGTCCTTATGGAATAATTGCTTCCATTCCTAGTTGTCTGAGAGTTCTGAGCTCAGTCTCAGAGGGGGGATTTTTAGGGAGATTGTGAACTGTGATACTCACTGTCTCCCTGAGCTGTTTTAGGATCAGATCAAATAGTCTTAGAGGAATAACCTTTTCATTCTTAAAAATTCTTTTATTTCTTTCTTTCCAAACATTCCAGATAATGAATCTTGGCGTGAAGGCCGAGGCCAAGTTAAGGAACTCATTATCTGAATAGTTTCCTCTCCACTTGTTTAGGGTATTTGTGATACTACTTCTATCCCTATCTGTCTGATCGAAAATTGTGGAGAAAGAATCCCACAACCAGGTGGTCTAAGAGTAGCTTTTAAGAATGTGCTCCATGGTCTCCTCCTGCTCTTCATAGAGATGGCATCTCAAAGGCCCCAAAACCCCCCTTTTCCTAATGTTGTCCCAAGTTAAAATTTTCTTATGATGAACCAACCACATGAAAAGCTTAATCTTTATCCAACCTTGGTGCTTCCAGAGGTGCTTCTAGGTATTCTCTGGAACACTGGAATGAAGCTCAAGAAGAATACCTTTATCTTCCTTAAGGTTAAAGGAGACTTTATTGTTATTTCCCCATCTCAATTGACCCTACCCCTCTGTTACTAAAATCATTCTTTGTTTCAACAAGTTCTCTAGAGCCTCTACTTTAATTTTAATGTGGCTATCATCTCTATAGTCAATTTTCCTCTAGCTTCTGTTGGAAATAATACTTAGAGGGGAGGGGTGAATCATTATTATCAGATCAATATAAGTTTTTCTCTTTCCATATTAAGATTCATATGTGATGCAACAAGTATATATCCATTAAACATATGATTCAGTTAGTTGATCTCTAATGAGTGCATCAGAACATTATTAACCATATGAGCAGTAAACCAGAGCAGTAAAATAGAACAGATCATCACACACAAGAAGCACACATGAACACCATGATGTAAGGTGGAAACCCAATGTGGGTGAAAACCACCTGTTGCAAGTCGTCTCAATTATCTTTAATAAGAAATACCTTTTACAATAGTTATGTACTGGTGCAGACTTATACCAGTACACAGGCTTCTACCTGCAGAAGGCTACAACCTTCTCTCGTTCTCCGGACTCTCCTGGAAGGGTGCTACAACCCCCTTTGCGCAGGCTGCTACCTGCTGAGATGCTCCAATCTTTACTTGTTTTCCAGCTGCTACTAGAAGGGAGCTACCACCCCCTTGGCTCTTGTACTAGCTGATGTACTAGTACGTAGGTGCGGACCTATCGAAGGCTACAACCTTCTCTTTCTTCCTCCAGGTACCACGTTTCATCAATTTTCAGACTGGATACACTGAAGCACAACATCATAATCTTAAAGGCCACGTTTCATCCAATTTTCATACTGGAACCATTAATATCATTGATCCGTCACACCGTTATTTCGATATGGAGGGACTGCGGCGCACATATGCTGAAAGGGAACGCAGGGATACTGAGAACATCTATGGGGAGATACTTAAACTTACGGAGATTTTATTTTGGGCATTTTATTTTGGGAATTCCCTCGCCGAGAGCTTATTTGGAATAATGCGTACTGTTTTCTTTGCCGGCGGTACCTATTATTCTGTGGGCCGATACAAGAAAGACGTGGGCAGAATCGTGCGCATCATGGAGGTCACGTGTAACAATCCATAGATAGATCACATCATGGAGTACGTTCTGTTTGGTAATTTGATTTATGAGATCTTGTGCCCAGTGTCGATCTCATCCGTTGTGTAGATATCGCCTATGCGTATTGTAGTGAGACATTTGATCGGCGGTATGCAGGACCCGCACTTTGCAAAACATTGGAAGTTCTTCTTTACCATTTCTTGTATTCAGGCGAAACAAATGCAAATATTTATGGGTGTGGGATCAAGGTTGATGAAGAATTTAGTGATCGATCAGCTCTGTGTCAAATATGGCGCTGAAGTTGTTAGCTTTATACTATTGCCGGAGTACTTCAATCCGATAAAGTGTTCGAATCTTATTCTAAAGATTCGAACACTTTATCGGATTGAAGTACTCCGGAAATAGTATAACGCTAACAACTTCGGCGCCATATTTGACACAAAGCTGATCGATCACTAAATTCTTCATCAACTCTGATCCCACAACCATAAATAATTGCATTTGTTTCGCCTGAATACAAGAAATGGTAAACAAGAACTTTCAATGTTTTGCAAAGTGTGGGTCCTGCATACCACCGATCAAATGTCTCACTACAATATGCATAGGCGATATCTACACAGCGGATGAGATCGACACTGAGCACATGATCTCATAAATCAAATTACCAAATAGAACATACTCTATGATGTGATCTATCTGTGGATTGTTACACGTGACCTCCACGATGCGCACGATTCTGCCCACGACTTTCTTGTATCGGCCCAAAGAATAATAGGTACCACCGGCAAAGAAAATGGTACGCATTATGCCAAAGAAGCTCTCGGCGAGGGAATTCCCAAAATAAAATGCCCAAAATAAAATGTCCGCAAGTTTAAGTATCTCCCCACAGATGTTCTCAGTATCCCTGCATTCCCTTTCAGCATATGTGCACCGCAGTCCCTCCGTATCAATCAATACTAGCATCATCAATCTCTGAATTACCCAATACTGAATCAATGCTTTCACCAAAGCCAACCTACATACAGATCTGAAAATATTTCCTTATAACTTTGCAGTTGTTCCATACATCAGACATACCCAAATTATACCATTCATAAAACATACGTCAATAGTTCAGATCTAGTCTATCAAACCAGATAATGATAAACATTGCAATCCTTAAGATCCTGATCCATCAAGTATCAAATAGATCTGCAATCAACCAACTTCCTTGTGCATAAGCTGAATTAATACTTTCTCAGCACACAACAACCAGATATCAAATCAGAACCTTGAACACCACAGTAATAGATAAAAACAGCTAAAACATATTTCAAGTAAAGTCCGCAACTTCACCAACAGAAACCTGCGTATAGATCTATAAATTCATTCTTTCAAACATTGAGATATTAGTTAACCGAGCTTATCAGATTTATAGATCAAGCATGTGCCACATATCACAGATCAAAATCATATAGAGATACCACTATTCTAGCCTTAAGATTTTGACCCATCAATAGAACTTATCCTTCTCCTTGTGCTTAGGTTACTTCTTTATTCAGATCTAGATCTGCACCATAACCCAATCACCGTATTCCAGATCTAGCACTTTATCTGATATTCAATAATTCAGAAGATGCTTTGCCAAATGATCTGCTTCCTCTTTTATAGCCTTAGTCCTTTCTCAATACCACGGTCCAAAACCATAGGATCAAAAAACTGTTGGACTAATACCATGAACCAACCATAAAGTGCGTGAGATCAACACTTTTGGATGCAATACCACGGACCAAAACCATAGGATCAAAAACTGTCGGACTAATACCACGAACCAACCATGAAAGTGCGTGAGTTCAACACTTCTGGATGCAATACCACAGACCAAAACCATAGGATCAAAAACTATCGGACTAATACCATGAACCAACCATGAAAGTGTGTGAACTTTTCTCTTGCATGAAGGGAACTTTTCTCTGCATGAAAGTGCATAAACTTTTCTCTACATGAAATAAACTTTTCTCTGTATAAAAGTGCGTGAACATTTCTCTACATGAAATAAACTCTTCTCTGCATAAAAGTGCATGAACTTTTCTCTACATGAAATAAACTTTTCTCTGCATAAAAGTGCGTGAAGATTTCTCTACATGGGATAAACGTTTGTCTGCATAAAAGTGTGTGAACTTTTCTCTACATGGAATAAACTTTTCTCTGCATAAACGTGCGTGAACTTTTCTCTACATGGAATAAACGTTTCTCTACATAAACGTGCGTGAACTTTTCTCTACATGAAGGAAAGTTTGTTGCACTATAATTTATCAAATAAATTTACTGCACTATAATTTATCATTTGTGTGATTTTGCATCAAGGACAACACTTGTCTCATAATGCCAACAATCTCCCCCTTTGGACTTGTCATACTGAGAATTTTCATCTGATATCTCTTCCGTAGATTCATCTAGATATATATAAGTGAGTTGATCTTCTATGATTTGTTTACCATCAAGTACAACACATGCATCATAATGCCAACAATCTCCCCCTTTGGACTTGATGGCAACAATACCAAATCACTCTCCCCCTTTGACATCAAGGGCAAAGGGCGAACCAAGATATTCTCTTTCCTAGAAAGGCATTCCGCTGTTCATACTCCCCCTGAGTACCTGTTGAAATCTCTGAATGAGCTCCCCCTTTGTATATGCCAAGGTGTACCGATCTGTCCATGCTCCCCTTGAGTACATGCTGAAGTCTCTGCTCTGCTGAAGTGTGCTGTTCATGCCCCCCCTGACTATAAGCAAGGTCTGCAAAAAGATGATTTACAAGAAGAACATGACTCTATCATAAATGACCTTCCTATCACCAAGGACTCATACATACATCCATTTCCCAACCAAGTGGGGATATACTAGAATTGACTCATCCACCCAACCAAGTGGGGATACACCAAAATTTTACACATGATAAAACAAGAACATTACATCTTCATCCCAGGCATAGTGGAGAAACCAATATAGGTCGTTACATGACCTTGACACCATAAAAGAGATACATGACATAGAGACGAAATATCTAGAGCAAGACTTATGAAAGTCACCAATAACTGATAGCAGCAGCATCTGTCAAACACTTTTCAGATCAGCAACCATGATCTCCTTCTGTTCTCCTTCTGCACCTGTTCTAACCAAAACAGCTTGTGTACATGAACCAAGAGCTTCTAAGGTAATGCCAACAATGCGTTATTAGAAGTTAATCTACTCCCCCTGAATCTGTGTCAGATGGTCTCTGTCGGACCCATATCGTACTCTTTTCACCCAGAGTCTGGCCCACTGACTTTATTCAAACCAACATATACGTGACTGTATCCACAGAAACTTGCGTATATACGTGAATACTCCTTATGAAACTCGCGTACAACCAATTCCAAATCAACAACCTGTAAATGTCCTATGACAGGATATGTCTGCAGATAGATATCAACTCATCATCATAAAATCACTCACATTATATCCTATGTGTAAAATGCCATAGCCATCTTATCAACAAGATCATCCATGTATCATCTCTTGGGAATATCTGCATCAATCAACATATGTAAGTATCAACCTATCATCATATATGTAGAACTCATCATCATCATGTCTCCAACAATGCAACTTTGAGTAATCATGCATGTATCCAGCACTATGTATCTTGAGCTCAAGATCATTTGTCAAGGCTTCTTTATATCATCAACAATCCTCATCCACATGAGCACCAAGAACTATAGGAATCTTACATCATAACTGTATTATATGATCTTTATGCATATGACGATAGCAGCATATGAGTGACTCATCAAGTAATCAAGATGTGTATTCTAGCTTTGTACTTCTCCTTATCCTTATGAAGATCACCATGTAAGCACCATTAGAGAATCAACCACAAATCTGATCTAAATATCAACTATGTAAGCCCAAGAATCATCTGAACAATTCATAACCATATCATAGCAAGATGAATCATTTATCCATATAAGCATCATCACCAAGGACTATTAACCATAATGCCAACAATGCATTAAAAGCATATGCTCCCCCTAAACCTGTGCTATCTTGGTTACTGTCAGATCTGATCATGCATATCAGCAAGAAGTATCAAGCCATCTTCATTATCATGTTAGAAGCAAAACACTTCTAACCATCAAGTCATTTCCACACATCATCAGCAAATTGTAACCATTATCATACAACACAAATAATAAACTGAATCATAACTGATCCTTTTCCTGAACCTGTCCCTACTGCCTTTCCTCAAACAATCATATACGCGACTATGTCATAACCAACTCGCGTATATACGTGACTTCTCTTTAAGAAACTTGCATATGAGATTTAGGACACTGAAGTTTTACACTTCTAGCTCCCTCTGATTCTGTTATGTCTGTATGTTGTGATGTGCCACCTCTTTCTGACTGTACTTCTTTCTTCTTCCACATCTTCAAGTGTGATGATGATGTTTTCTCCTTTTGGTATGGTGCCCATACTTTGTTCCTGCATTCCTTAGCTATATGTCCAAGCTTGTTACATGTGTAACATCTTACATGTCTCATATTTCTTCTATAGCAATCAACAGCTCTGTGACCAAACATATTGCAAGCAAAGCAATATCCATTAAAATACCTTGAATGTGATGATATTTCTGCATGATGGTCTTGAAACCTTCTTCTTCTACATCTGGCTGCAACATGTCCAAGATTATGACATACATAACATTCAACATTATTCATAGGAGGAGTAAAAGATTTTCTTTGAAGAATTTCTTTCCTTGGTTGATGATGAGATTGACCTTTCATCTCCTTATTGAGTATTTCAGATTCTGTAGTCGAGTCCCTTGTCTTACTTTGTCAACTAGATTCACCTTCAATAGATTCATGAAAACCAAGACCAGTTTTGATAGCAGGAGACCTTTGACTATTAAGAATATCATCCAAGACTTTAGTACTATCTTGAAATCGTAACAGTTTATCCTTTTCTTCTAATTTATCTTTTAGAATATTTACCTCAACTTGATGTTTCTCTTCCTTTTCAAGATACTGCTTCTTCACGTTTTCTTCAACATTTCTTTCTTCTTCCAACCGACGTCTTAGTTCAAGAACTTCATTTTCATGAGCTTGGAGTAGTTCTTTATTCTGCTTCTTTGATTCTTCAAGATCTTCTTTTAGCGAGCGGATCGTGGCTTCAAGACTTTCATAGTAACTGGATTTATCTCTGAGTTTCTTGATGGTTGTGCTTCTTTCATTGACTTCATCCTACAGCTTTTGATATTTGTCCTTGAATAACTTCCTTACCTTGTTTCCTTCCTCTAGTTGAGCTTTTAGTTTGGCAACTTCTTCTTTGAAGTCACATTCCCTTTTGTTCAATAGATCTTGTTGATCTCTGATTTTGTCCGAAAGCCTTTTAAATTCTGCCTCTATTTGATATCTTTCTTGTTCACCCATAAGAGCATATTCAGTTGTTTCACTATCACTTTCATCTTTTCCAAATGGATAGATAGCTGGAACATCAGAGGATAGCAAATTCATACCTGATAGTTCATCTTCATTCTGAAATGATTCTGAATCTGAAGAGCTTCTTACACCTAATCCCAAATCGATTCTCCCACTGTCATAGTTCTTCTGAGATTCTTCTTCTGCTTATGTGCTTTCTTCTTAAGCTTCTTCCCCATTGTTCCATGGATCTCCTTTAAGCAATCAAGCCTCTACCAAAGGACCTGCTCTGATACCAATTGTTGGAAATAATACTGAGAGGGGGGGTGAATCAATATTATCATATCAATATAACTTTTTCTCTTTCCATATTAAGATTCATATGTGATGCAACAAGTATATATCCATTAAACATATGATTCAGTTAGTTGATCTCTAATGAGTGCATCAGAACAGCAGTAAACCAGAGTAGTAAAATAGAATAGATCATCACACATAAGAAGCACACATGAACACCATGATGTAAGGTGGAAACCCAATGTGGGTGAAAACCACCTGTTGCAAGTCGTCTCAATCTTCTTTAGTAAGAAATAACTTTTACAATAGTTCTGTATTGGTGCAGACTTATACCAGTACACAGGCTTCTACCTGCAGAAGGCTACAACCTTCTCTCATTCTCCAGACTCTCCTGGAAGGGAGCTACAACCCCCTTTGTGCAGGCTGCTACTTGCTGAGATGCTCCAATCTTTACTTGTTTTCCGGCTGCTACTAGAAGGGAGCTACCACCCCCTTGGCTCTTGTACTAGCTGATGTACTAGTACGTAGGTGCGGACCTACCGAAGGTTACAACCTTCTCTTTCTTCCTCCAGGTACCACGTTTCATCAATTTTCAGACTGGATACACTGAAGCACAACATCATAATTTGAAAGGCCACGTTTCATCCAATTTTCATACTGGACCCATTAATATCATTGAAGCTCATAATCAATCAATACTAGCATCATCAATCTTTGAATTACCCAATACTGAATCAATGCTTTCACCAAAGCCAACCTGCATACAGATCTGCAAATATTTCCTTATAACTTTGCAGCTGTTCCATACATCAGACATACCCAGATCATACCATTCATAAAACATACGTCAATAATTCAGATCTAGTCTATCAAACCAGATAATGATAAACATTGCAATCCTTAAGATCCCGATCCATCAAGTATCAAATAGATCTGCAATCAACCAACTTCCTTGTGCATAAGCTGAATTAATACTTTCTCAGCACACAACAACCAGATATCAAATCAGAACCTTGAACACCACAGTAATAGATAAAAACAGCTAAAACATATTTCAAGTAAAGTCTGCAACTTCACCAACAGAAACCTGCGTATAGATCTATAAATTCATTCTTTCAAACATTCAGATATTAGTTAACCCAGCTTATCATATTTATAGATCAAGCATGCGCCACATATCACAGATCAAAATCATATAGAGATACCACTATTCCAGCCTGAAGATTTTGACCCATCAATAGAACTTATCCTTCTCCTTGCGCTCAGGTTCCTTCTTTATTCAGATCTAGATCTGCACCATAACCCAATCACCATATTCCAGATCTAGCACTTTATCAGATATTCATTAATTCAGAAGATGCTTTTCCAAATGATCTCCTTCCTCTTTTATAGCCTTAGTCCTTTCTCAATACCACGGTCCAAAACCATAGGATCAAAAAGATGTTGGACTAATACCATGAACCAACCATAAAGTGCATGAGATCAACACTTTTGGATGCAATACCACGGACCAAAACCATAGGATCAAAAACTATTGGACTAATACCATGAACCAACCATGAAAGTGCGTGAGATCAACACTTTTGGATGCAATACCATGGACCAAAACCATAGAATCAAAAACTGTCGGACTAATACCATGAACCAACCATGAAAGTGTGTGAGCTTTTCTCTTGCATGAAGGGAACTTTTCTCTGCATGAAAGTGCGTAAATGTTTCTCTACATGAAATAAACTTTTCTTTGCATAAAAGTGCGTGAACATTTCTCTACATGAAATAAACTCTTCTCTGCATAAAAGTGCATGAACTTTTCTCTACATGAAATAAACTTTTCTTTGCATAAAAGTGCGTGAACTTTTCTCTACATGGAATAAACTTTTCTCTGCATAAAAGTGTGTGAACTTTTCTCTACATGGAATAAACTTTTCTCTGCATAAAAGTGGGTGAACTTTTATCTACATGGAATAAAATTTTCTCTGCGTAAAAGTGCGTGAACTTTTATCTACATGAAGGAAACTTTGTTGCACTATAATTTATCAAATAAATTTGCTGCACTATAATTTATCATTTGTGTGATTTTCCATCAAGGACAACACTTGTCTCATAATGCCAACAACTTCTCCACTTTCCGGAGTTCCGAGTAGGATTCTAGAAATACTTAAATTTGTTTAACCCTTGGGAATCTGTTTCCTACTTAAGGCTTAAAAAATCCTCTGTTAACAGTGTTGATTCTTGTTCCCATTTTTCCTCCCAAAAGAGTGCAAGATCTCCTGCTTTGATTTCCCAAAAACTATTTTTTTGAACTAGGCTTCTATTTTCCTAGGCTCTGTTCTAGATGTGAGATCCTTTTAAATTACCAGACATCCTTATGAGATCATTAGTGTACCAAGAGTTGGCATATTTCTCTTTCCAGATCCTTTCCCATTGGGTTGTTGGCTCTGTTGGATGAAGTCACGAGAGCCATGACCCATCTGACCCAGTTGTGATCGAAACCAAAACCTGCTTGTTCCTCTGATACAACTATGACCTCTGAATATTTGTGTATAGAGATTTTAATATATGCATAGGTGGTTTTTCTTTTAAAGATTCATTTTACAAATAACTACTTAAAAAAAGCATTAAAAGATTTTACAATAACATTTTGGATTGTATGTGTTCAATTAACGATTTTGCTTTGATTTAAGAAATGGTAGTGGCTTTAAGAAAGTGTAAAGATATTTAAAATTTTAATGTGGTAAATTTTATTGTAGAAAGTAACAATATAATCCATTCAAATTCAAGGTATTTGATAAAAGAATTATTAAACACAATAGATAATTGTATTGTAGTTTATATAGATATATATATATATATATATATATATATATATATATATATATATATATACATATACATATATATATATATATATATATATATATATATATATATATATATATATATACATATATATATACATATATATATATACATATATATACATATATATATATATATACATATATATACATATATATATACATATATATATACATATATATATACATATATATATACATATATATATACATATATATATATATATATATATATATATATATATATATATATATATATATATATATATATATATATATATATATATGATTATTTTGATTTTTATTTGGGAAATTAAATTTTTCTATTTTCATTATTATTGTTATTTATTGGAGAGACTAACATAAACATTATTTATATTTTTAATTTTTTTCTGTTTCCCTACATTAGCTCAAATTTAACTTTGAATACCAACATAATTACACATGGAGGTCATACTAGGCTTGTGAATGGGCCTAGGGCTCAATTTTTTTTTGCTAATGTAAAATATATCTTTCTTAAAAAGAAAATAGTTTTAAAGTTTTCTGAAACATATGAGATATTTATTGAATTTAATAATAAATAAAAAATAAATCAGTTAAAAAATTGATGTGTCTATATATATATATATATATATATATATATATATATATATATATATATATATATATATATATAGATATATATATACATACATACATACATACATACATACATACATACATACATACATACATAATAAAATAAAAAATAAAAGATTATAATAACAAATATTATTTTAAATGTATAAGTTTATCCTATTATTCTAAATTTAAAAAATTTTACATTTTTATTAATAAAAATTTACTTCAATTTCATTTCAAAAAAAGATATCATAAATTATAACAATGTTTAATTTCATTCTTCCAAAACATCAAACCTATGTATAAATTTAAAAGATAATTTCTTTGGTTAAGATAATTTTAAAGAACAAAAAATAATCATAAAATAAAATACACTGCGTAGTGATCTTAAATTTATATTTTTTTATAACATACCCTACCTTTCTCATCCTCCCCATAATAATATTTTAGATTTAAATTTAAAAACAATAATGTAATCCCATGGGCTGCCACTCGTCTCTGACCAAAAAATTGCAGTTTGGTGAATGGAGCCATAATTTTATATGATAAAAATAGACTAATCTAACAATGTAGTTTCAGCGCTAGGAATATTACGTAAGTTGAAACAAAACTACGCCCACGCACAAGGCTACAAGAGCATTGTTTTCTCATGATCTAAGAATATACATAGTCATTTGACCTATTTAGTACAGGACCAAGTATCATATTATTTATCTAATTCTCATCTTATTTTTAACTTGTTAACGAGGGCCTAGAAATACTGCTCCAAATAGATGTATATCAGATTCTCCAACCCTTATTTTAATCACACATCCTTCACCTTCGTCTCTCACTCAACTATTCCATAAACTCTCTATCCAATTAAAGGATCATCCTCCATAGAGTTGTTATCGTTGATGTGGCTTTCTTTCTCTAATTCATCTTGAGAATGGTTAAGTGGGTCAAGGGTTGCAACTCCTCTCGACGCACTATTTCTCGGTCCAGTGTCATCTTTCTTTGATTCAAAGGCTTCACTGCTTAGTTGATGAACACTTTCCCCTATAGAATTTCCATCATTAGTGACACTCATGCCTGGTCCAACATCCTCTTTCTTTATTTCAGAGTCTACACTTCTTAGTTGATGAACACTTTCACCTCTAGGGTTTCTAGACACGGTGACACTATCCACCATCCCCTTGCTTCTCTAAACCCTTTCACCATTTGGATTTCCATCCATACTGACACTCCTCCCTTCTCCCCTTGCTTCTCTTCATGGGCTACAATGCTTAGTTCATGAACCCTTTCACAATCTGGATTTCCATCCACAGTTACACTCTTGCCTGGCCCATTATCGCCTTGCTTCTCTTTAGACGCTACCATGCTTAGTTTATGAGCACTATCGCTATCAAGATTTTTGTGCATAGTGACACTCTTGCCTCATCCACCATCCCCTTGCTTCTCTTGAGAGGCTACCATGTTTGGTTAATGAACATTGTCACCATCAAGATTTCCATGCATAGTGACACTCTTACGTGATCCACCATCCCCTTGCTTCTCTTCATAGGTTATAATTTTTAGTTCATGAGCACTTTCACCATGAAGATTTATATCCACATTTACACTATTTCCTGGTCCACCATTCCCTTGCTTATTTTCACACGGTACAATACATAATTAATGAACACTTTCAACATCAGTATTTCCATCTACCATAAGGATTTTTGGGTTACACACTCTTTGTCTCCACCAACAGTTTCAACCTTGCTTCATGCAAAATAAAGGATTCCTTGATGTGTATAGGCCTTTGTATCCTATGGAATGCTTTATTTTGCAAGAAGTAAGGTTGAAACTAGTGGTGGAGATAAGAAATGTATAACCCAAAAAGATTTACTATAGATGGAAATCTTGATAGTTAAAGCGTTCATTAATTAAGCATTGTACCCTCTCAAAAGAAGCAAGGGAATGGTGGACCAGGCAAGAGTGTCAATGCAGATAGAAATCTTCATGGTGAAAGTGCACATGAACCAAGCATGGTAGCCTCTCGAGAGAAGAAAAGGGATGGATCAAGCAAGAGTTTCACTATTAATGGAAATATTAATGGTGATAGTGTTCATCAACCAAGCATGGTAGCCTCTCAAGAGAAGCAAGGGGATGGTGGATCATGCAAGAGTGTCACTGTGCATGGAAATCTTAATTGTGATAGTGATCATCAACTATGCATGGTAGCCTATAAAGATAAGCAAGGGGATAGTGGGCCAAGCAAAAGTGTATCTGTGGATGGAAATCGAGATGGTGAAAGGGTTCATCAACTAAGCATTGTAGCCCATGAAGAGAAGCAAGGGGATAGTGGGTGTGGCAGGAGTGTCACTGTTGATGGAAATGAAATGGTGAAAGGGTTCAACAATAAAGCATTGTATCCAGTGAAGAGAAGCAAGGGGATGGTGGGCTAAGAAAGAGTTTCAGTGTGGATAGAAATCCTAGAAGTGAAAGTGTTCATCAACTAAGAATTGTAGCCTCTGAAATAAAGCAAGAGGATGTTGGAATAGGAATGAGTATCAATGATGATGGAAATTCTAGAGGTGAAAGTGTTCACCAACTAAGCAGTGAAGATTTTGAAATAAACCAAGAGGATATTGGACTAGGTAATAGTGCCCATGGAGGAATTGCAGCCCTTGACCCACTTAACGGTTCTCAAGATGAATTAGAGAAAGAAAGCCACATCAATGATAACAGCTGTACCGAGGATGATCCTTCAATTGGAGAGAGAGTATATGGAATATTTCAGCGAAGAGTCAAAGGAAAGGATGTGTGATTAGAGTAAGGGTTGGAGAATCCGATGTACATTTAAGGGGAGCAATATTTCCAGATCCTCATTCACAATTCAAGAAGAAGAGGAGAATCAGATACACAATATGACACTTGGTCCTATACTAAATAGGTGAAATGACTATATATACACAGATCATGAGAAAATAATGTTCTTGTAGCCGTGTGCGTGGACATACTTTTGTCTCAACTTACATAATATTAGTCCTGAAACTACATTGTTAGATTGACCGATTTTTATCATATGAAATTATGTTTCCCTAAATTATCATATGAAATTATCATTCTTATCATCCTTCCCTTAGAGAAAATAATGGAATCAATACTTATGACATGTTGCCATAAGTTTACAAAGGACTCATACTCAAAGAAACATTTCTACCATCTCCCGTATTTTCTATGTTCTCCAACTCCCTTGGTAGTTGTCAAGCTCAAACTTCCTCCCTCGTGCCTCAATCACCTCCTCTCCATGGGGATGATATGCAGGAAGGTAGCCATGTTGTTCATAGATTGTGAAAGAGGAAGCCTACAATAAGTGTTGAGAAATCAACTGCGGTTGCCTCACAACAACACACAAGTTGATAGAGTTGTCTCAATGTTGAGGAATATATGAATGAAGGATCTCTTTATGAAAAGGTCGATCAAGCTAGTATTCGCACAAAGCAGTGAGTCTCACCTAACACCAAATGAAAGAAAGTGGCCTCATGAGGTTCTTTGCCCTATTTATTATTTTGTGGTATTTGTTAGCTGAGGGCATGGAACTTGATTTGATAGTTATACTTGCTAAAATATCCACAGACCATATTTTTGTAAAGATTTTATTTTGCCATGGATTGTGTCACTTTTCACTCAAATTCAAGCTCTCATTAAGGAAGAGGTGGTTTCCTTTTGGGGGAACATGGTCCATTTTGAGATCCACCAAGTTAGAAATTGGTCCTAGGCCTTATATTACTCATATGACTATATGTATACCGCCCTAGATCCATCTAACTTCGCATCTATCATGCGCTCAGAGGGATCAAATCCCTCTAGGTGCAAACCTTCTTTTTAGAGTGTAGGGTGGTTCCACCTAAGGGAAACAATGTCATATTTTTAGGTATTCATTATTATGTATATGTTTGAGATAATCTTCATACTTTGAAATTTACATTATGTTTTCTTTTCGTGAAATGACCATATAATTGGGTTCTTTAATTTAGTCTATGTTTCATTCCTTGAATGGTTTGGTTTGTACATTTGTATTTTGATGTGTTGAGTGGTTTGTGTGGGTCTCTATTTCGATGCTTTGTGTGTTTATGTGTTTCGATTTGCATGGTAATGTTTGTGAATGTTAAAATTTATGCGTTATATTTATATATGTGTATGTAATTTTATATTAGTAATTAGTTGGTAATGAAGAAGGAAGACAATATTGTCAATAGGTTGTAAGAGGATTGATATTGCAGAACCATTTCAATTAATTTTAGCTATGACAGCTTTCGACAACTAATTAATTCTTATTAGTGTCCGTCGAGGTATTACTAAATATATCCTCAAGAGTACTTTTAATTTTAAATTTAGTGAGTTATCTTAAGGAGTTTATATGATAAATATTGTTAATAACTCTAACTATGAAAAATGATGAAATAAAATTTTTGAATGCAATGTGACAATGTAAAGTGTTCAATGGAAAAAAATGTGAATAATAAGAATGTTGCAAATTACAAATAGTCTTCATTGTGATCAATCTAAATTATTTTCTTCTATTATCCTCATTTTCACCCTTGTTAGTTTTACCATATTTTCGTATCAATTATATGAAAAGTGTAGTTGAAATTTTAAACCATTGAAATATTTAGCTCGACCTATTGTAGTAAACATCTTACATTTTTTGTCTTGCTATCCAATATTAATAGGTTGAGTTACTATAACACAAAAATCAATGCACATTGTCAATGATTTTTCTGTGCTTACACTAAAATCAATCTTAAAGTTAATGGAGTCACATTCAAATTAATGTATCATCATACTTCGAGTTACATCAAATCAAAAATCAACATCTACAACCAAATCAATGCATCTCATGCAGACAATCAAATATGATTAGGAAAAATAATCTACACTAAAGTAAATTCATCTAATTAAAGCAATCAATTAGGATTAGAAATCAACATCTAGATGAAAATAAATATATCTAGTACAAGCAATAAAATATAATAAAAAATCAACATCTACATTGAAATCAATACATCTAGTGAAAACAATCAAATATAATTAGAAATCAACATCTACAATGAAATCAAAGCATCTAGTGGAAGCTAAAAACAGAATTAGGGAACATCTACACTAAAATTATTGCATTTAGCGTAAGCAATCAAATAAGATTAGAAATCACATTTACACTAAAATAAATGCATATAGTGCAAGAAATCAAATATCCTTAGAAGTCAACATCTACGTAGAAATCAATGCATCTAGCGCAAGCAATCAAATACAATTAAAAAACATCTACAATGAAATCAATCCATCTAGTGAAAGCAATTTAATACTCTCAGAAATCACCATGTATGTTAAAATAAATGAATCTAGTGTAACAAATATTCTTCCTTCTCTTGCCCCTCCATATATATCTATATCTCCCGACATCTCTCCTTGTTTGTCTCTTTATCTCACTCCCAAACATACACACACTCTCTACATCTCTCCCTTGTCACTCCCTCTCTCTCTCTCCACTTCTCTCTCTATGCATTTCTTCTTCCCTCCCTCTCTCCCCTTCCAACTCCATCTCTTTGTCCCTCACTCTCTCGTCCTCTCTCTCCCTCCATCTTGCCTCCTCTCTCTCACCCTTCCCCCCTATCCCTTTCGCTACTCCCATCTCTCTCTCTCTCTCTCTCTCTCTCTCTCTCTCTCCCCCCCCTCTAACACTACCACTTTCTCCCTCCCTCTCTCCTCCTCTCTCTCCTCCTTTCTCCCCATCCATCTTTGTATATTTCTCTCTCCATTACCCTTGTATTTCTCTCTCACTCCTCTCCCTTTGTTTCTCTTCATTCCTCCTCTCCTGTGTAATTTGGTTTATCTCCTTCACTACAAGAAATCAAATAGGATTAGACATAACCATCTACAATGAAATCAATGAGTCAAGGAAATAAATCTTCTTCCCTCTCCGCCCTCCATCTATATCTATATCTCCATCCACCTATACTTCTTTGTCCCTCTATCTCACCCCCCATAAACATACATGCTCTCTCTCTCCTTATTTATCTATCTCCCTCTCTTTGTATCTCTCTCTTCTTCCCTCTCCTCACCTTCCATGTATATTTCTCTCTCCCTTTATCTCTCTTGTCTTTCTATATAACTTCCAAAACATACACATTTTTTATCCATATATATTTATCTCTCTCTCCCTCACTCTCTCTCCTCCGCTTATATCCCTCTCTTCCCCCTTCTATCTTTGTTCCCTCTTTCTCTCCTCTCTCCCTCTCTCTCCATATTTCTCTCTATGTGTATTTCTTCATACATTCCTCTTTGTCTCCCATCATCTCTCATTCTCTTTCTCACATTCTCACTCTCTTCCTTCCCCTCTGTCCTTTTCTCTCCCACTTCCCTCTATCTCTCCCCGTCAACTCTCTCTTTCTCTCTCTCCTTCCCTCTCTCTCTATTCCCCTCCAAATTTGTCACTATCTCCCTCCCTCTCTCATTCTCTCTCCTTCTCTCCCCCACTTCCCTCCATCTCTCATTATTTGCCTCTCTTTCTCACCCAAAAGCATAAAAGTTTTCTATCGATCTTTTACTTTTCACTCCATATATGTCTCCACTTTTCTCTCTCTATTTCTTTCTTCTTCACTCCCTTTCTCTCATTCCAAGTGCATCTCTCTACCCCTCTATCTCTTCTCCTTTCTCCCTCTCCCTCTATCACTATATGCCTTTGTTCTTGCCTCCCATATATATCTAGACATAATATATATCATTATAATATAAACAAATGAGTATTATATTAAATTTAGTATTGTATTAATTAAAATTTATTAAGTTGAATATTATTAATATTAAAAACTATTAATATTAATATTATATTTAATAAAAATATTAACATGAATATTAATTTTTGAAAATTAATACTAATATTAGATTTAATGAAGTGTTGTACATGGCATGATAACAAAATTTATGATAAAACTACATCAAATGAATATTTTTGAATATTAGAACCTTGACTTTGAAATATTTATGTTTATAGATATTTTAATATATGCATAGGTGGTTTTCCTTTTAAAGATTCATTTTACAAATAACTAATTAAAAGAAACATTAAAATATTTTACCATAAGATTTTGGATTCTATTTGTTCAATTAACCATTTTGCTTTGATTTATGAAATGGTAATGGCTTTAAGAAAGTGTAAAGATGTTTAAAAATTTACCTAATTTGGAATTTTAATGTGGTAAATTTTAATGTTAAAAATAAGTATATAATCCATTCAAATTCAAGGTATTTGATAAAAAAAATATTAAATTCAATAGATAATTGTATTGATTCTTTTTCTATCTCAACCTATGAAGATAATTGTATTGTTGTTTTTTTATCTATATGGTTATTTTCGTTTTTATTTGGGGCATTAATTTTTTCTATTTTCATTATTATTATTTATTAGAGAGACTAACATAGATATTATTCAGATTTTTAATTTTTATTTTTTTATGTTGCCCTACATTAGCTCAAATTTAACTTTGAGTACCAACATAATTACACATGGAGGTCATACTAGGCTTCTTTAGAATGGGATTAGGGCTCAATCATTTTCTTGCTAATGTAAAATCTCTCTTCCTTAAAAAAGAAAATAGTTTATTGAAGTTAATAATAGATATAAAATAAATCAGTTAAAAAATTGATGTGTTTATATATATATATATATATATATATATATATATATATATATATATATATATATATATATATATATATATATATATATATATATATATATATATATATATATAGAGAGAGAGAGAGAGAGAGAGAGAGAGAGAGAGAGAGAGAGAGAGAGAGAGATAATTTATTAGATTGGAAAAATACATTTTATTAATTTTTTTCACTAATTAAATAAAATATAAAAAAATCATAATAACAAATATTATTTTAAATTTAAAAATTTTAACATTTTTATTAACAAAAATTTACTTCAATTTCATTCAGAAAAGGAGAAATCGTAAATTATAACCTTGTTTAATTTCACTTTGGCAAAACATTAAACCTATTTATAAATTTAAAAGATCATTTTTTTTGTTAAGATAATTTTTAATAATCATAAAATAAAATATACTATGTGTGATCTTAAATTTATATTTTTTATAACATACCCTACCATTCTCATCCTACCCATAATAATATATTAGATTTAGATTTTAAAACAATCAAGTAACCCCATGGGCTGCCACTTTTCTATGACCAAAAAATTACAGTTTGGTGAGTGGGACCATAATTTCATATGATAAAGAAAAGACCAATCTAACAATGTAGTTTCAAGTTTCAGGGCTAGGAATATTACATAATTTGAAACAAAAGTACACCCAAGCACAGGGCTACAAGAACATTGTTTTCTCATGATCTAAGAATATACATAGTCATTTGACCTATTTAGTACACGACCAACTATCAGATCATGTATCTGATCCCCCTTTTCTTCTTGACTGGTTAACAAGGGTCTTGAAATACTTCTCCCCTTAAATGTATATCTAATTCTCCAACCCTTACTGTAATCACACATCCATGACCTTCGAATCTCGCTCAACTATTGCATAAACTCTCTGTCCAATTAAATGATCATCCTCCATAAAGTTGTTATCATTATTATGTCTTTCTTTATTTGATTCATCTTGAGAACGGTTAAGTGGGTCAAGGACCAAGTCCAACATCCTCTTGCTTTATTTCATAGGATTCACTGCTTAGTTGATGGAAACTTTCACCTCTAGAATTTCCATAGTTTATGGAAACTTTCACCTCTAGAATTTCCATCATTAGTGGCACTCATGCCTCGTCCAACATTCTATTTCTTTTTTTAGAGGCTACAATGCTTAGTTGATGAAATATTTCACCTCTAGGATTTTCATCCACAGTGGCACTCTTGCCCAGTCCACCATCCCCTTACTTCTCTTCACCAACTACAATGCTTAGTTACTGAACGCTTTCACCATTTAGATTTCCATCCACAGTGAAACTCTAGCCTCCCCCACTATCCCCTTGCTTCTCTTCATGGGCTACAATGCTTTGTTAATGAACCCTTTCACCAATCCACCATCCCCTTGCTTCTCTTGAGAGGCTGCTATGCTTAGTTGATGAGCATTGTCACCATCAAGATTTCCATGCATAGTGACACTCTTGCGTGATCCACCATCCCCTTGGTTCTCTTGAGAGGCTACCATGCTTGGTTGATGAACACTGTCACCATCAAGATTTTCATGCATAGTGACACTCTTGCCTGATCCACCATCCCCTTGCTTCTCTTGAGAGGCTATAATGCTTAGTTCATGAACACTTTCACCTTTAGTATCTCTATCCGCATTCAGACTCTTTCCTGGTCCACCATTCCCTTGCTTCTTTTCAGAGTGTACAATGCTTAATTTATGAACACTTTCACCATCAAGATTTCCATCTATCTTAAGGCTTTTTGGGTCAGACATTGTTTGTCTCCAAGAACAATTTGAACCTTGCTTCCTACAAAATGAAGGATTCCTTGATGTGTATAGGCCTTTATATTCTATGGAATCCTTTATTTTGTAGGAAGTAAGCCTAAAACTGTTGGTGGAGACAAACAATGTCTGACCCAAAGAGATTTACTATATATGGAAATCTTGATGGTGAAAGTGTTGATCAATTAAGCATTGTATCCCATGAAAAAAAGAAAGGGAATGGTGGACCTGGCAAGAGTGTTAATGTGGATAGAAATCTTCATGGTGAAATTTCTCGTGAACCAAGCATGCTAGCCTCTCAACTGAAGTAAAGGGATGGTCAATCAGGCAAGAGTGTCACTTGTGCATGGAAATATTGATGGTGAAAGTGTACATCAACCAAGTATGGTAGCCTCTCAAGAGAAGAAAGGGGACGGTGGATTAAGCAAGAGTGTAACTATGCATGGAAATATTGATGGTGATAATGCTCATCAACTAAGCATGGTATCCTCTCAAGAGAAGCAAGGCAATAGTGGGTCATGCAAGAGTCTAACCATGGATGGAAATCGAGATGGTCAAAGGATTCATCAACTAAGCATTGTAGCGAGTGAAGGGAAGCAAGGGGATAGTGGGCCAATGTAGATAGAAATTCAAATGGTGAAAGGGTTAATCAACTAAGCATTGTAGCCCATGAAGAGAAGCAACTGTATGGTGGACTGGGCAAGAGTGTTAGTGTGTAGGCTCTGAAATAAGGCAAGAGGATGTTGGACTAGGCATGAGTATCATTGATGATGGAAATTCTAGAGGTGAAAGTGTTCATCAACTAAGCAATCAAGCCTATGAGACAAAGAAAGAGGACGTTGGACCCTGTAATAGTGCCCCTAGAGGAGTTGTAACCCTTGACCCACTTAACAATTCTCAAGATGAACCAGAGAAAGAAATCCACATCAATGATACCAGTTCTATGGAGGACTATCCTTTAATTAGAAAGAGAGTTTATGAGATATTTGAGCAAAGATTCGAAGACAAGGATATGTGATTAAAGTAAGTGAGGGGAGAAATATTTTCAGACCCTCGTTCACAAGTCAAGAAGAAGAGGAGAATGAGATACATAATATGACACTTGGATGGGTACTAAATAGGTCAAATTACTATGTATATTAAGTTAGAGAAAGATTTCGGCGCATATCACATAGAATTTCATTTGTCGACGCGTTTCAAACCAACTAGTGTGGTTCATCGTCACGACAAGTTGAAGAAACAGATCTAACTCCTCATGTTAAATAGTCTGAGCTGAGCCTCCAACAACTATCATCTCTAACGGCTAGTTTGACTCAAGTACAGGGGTCAAAAATAATTATAATATTTTAATTCTTAAAAATATAAATTAAGGACCTAATAATTTAAAAACTATAAGTTAATTAATAATTAGTTAAATAAATGACCCTGAAAAGCCTCAAAAATATAAATAATATTATTTAAAAGTATTAGAAATAAAGAAAATCAAAACTTAATAATTAAAAACTATAGGTTAATTAATAAATAGTCAAATAAAAGCCTCAAAAATATAAATAATTTTAATTTAAAAGTATTAGAAATAAAGACAATCAAAATAAATAATAAAAATCATAATTTAGTTAATAATTAAAAGGAAAATTAGTTAATTAAATGACCTAATGAATAAAAATGAGACCTACAAAACTTTATAAGTTAAATAATAATTGGTTAAATGAAGAAAATAAATTCCTATTTAAAAGTATTACTAAAATGAACGTTAATCAAGGTTAAATTTTTTTAAGTTAGTTACTAATTTAAAAGGAAATTAGTAATAGTAATGGATAAATTAATTTCATATAAAAGTATTATAAGAAATTTTAATTAGGCTATAAGCTAAATGAATAAACTAATGATAATTAATAAAAGGTAATAAAGAAATCAAAAGGAAAATATGATAGATCTGAAATTAGATATAAGGAGTAAAGAATTAGAAATGAAAATTAGTTACATGGAGGCCCTTAAAAATAAACAATAAGCAGTAATAGGAATTAAAATGGAAATTAGGTAAAGGACCTTGAAATATCAGAAGAAATAGGATGCTATACATACGAATGAAAAAATAATAAAAACCAAAAATGAAAATAAAAATAAAAATAAAATACATAAATGAATAAATAAACCAATAAATTAATACATAAATCAAAAAAGAATAATACAATAAATAAATAAGAAAATAGAGATCAAAGACACCAAAAAGGACGAAAAAACGACTAGGCAGAGAGGGCTGAGACCCAACACCTACTGACTTTCCAACCATCGTCTCTATTGAGATTGCTTGGTCTCTTTTCGATCTCAAGCGCTTCCCTGAATTTTCGATGATGGAAATGCGAAACCCTAGCAATAACACTGGCTTCTTCAATACAAACATGATGATTGGTTTTCTCAGCATGTTCAGCCAAAGCGGAAGACTTAGATCTCCTGTGCTTCAGATCCGCTGCGTGCTCGCTAATCCTCTGATTAATGGAACGACCAGTCTCCCCAATATAGGGGGTCCCACAGGAACAGGGGATCATATAAACACCCTTCATATCTTTAGGGTCGATGGGGTCCTTCACCGACATGAGGAGTTAGATCTGTTTCTTCAACTTGTCCTGACGATGAACCACACTAACTGGTTCGAAACGCGTCGACAAATGAAATTCTATGTGATATGCGCCGAAATCTTTCTCTAACTTGACATGGATCACAGAAGCCTAAACTCTATTACTATGTATATTCTTAAATCATGAGAAAACAATGTTCTTGTAGCCTATGCCTTGGCATACTTTTGTCTCAACTTACTTAATATTCCTAGCCCTGAAACTATGTTGTTATGTAGTTAGATTGGTCTACTTTTATCATATGAAATTATGGTTCCTAAAATTATCATATGAAATTGTGGTTCTTATCGTCCTTCCCTTAGAGAAAACAGTGGAATCTACACTATTGACAATACTTTGAATATGATAATATGAAAATTTTTGTGGTAGAAAGTGAACCCAGCAATCAAGAAGCACAGGTGGATGGGAACCTTTGACACAAGCTAAGAGGTGACCAATACTTATGATAGGTTTCCACAAGTTCAGAGAGGACTCAAAACCGTAGAAACATTTCTACCATCTCCCTTATTTTCTATGTCATCCAACTCCCTTTGTAGTTGTAAAGCTCAAACTTCCTCCCTCGTGCGTCAATCCCCTCCTCTCCATGGGGATGATATGCAAGAAGGCGGCCATGTGGTTCATAGCTCGTCAAAGAGGAAGCCTTCAATAAGTGTCGAGAAAGAAACTATGGGTGGCTCACAACCACACACAAGTTCATAGAGTTGTGTCACTGTCAAGGAATATATGGATGAAGGATCTCCTTACGAAAAGGTTGGCCAAGCTGGTATTCGCACAAAGCATTGAGTATCACCTATCACCAAAGTAAATAAGGTGTCCTCATGAGGTTCTATGCCCTATTTATTATTTTGTGGTATTTTTTATCTCACGGCATGGAACTTTTTTTGATAATTATACTTGCTAAAATATCGACAAACCATACTTTTGTAAACATTTTATTTGGGCATGGCACTTTGCACTCAAAATCAAGCTCTCATTAAGGACCATGTGGTTTTGTTTTGGGGGAACATGGTTGTTGTGGGGAAAAATGCCTATGCAGGACGATCCTATCCACCTAAGGTGTGACAGTGCCTTAGCAACAAACAGAGACAGCTATTCTAGTATTCTTCCTTTATGAATTAAGAATGAAGAGAGATGGATGGACTAACCGGTGTCTTCCGTTTGTCCCTCGATCCAGCTTCTCTTCTCTTTGAGATTTCTCAGCTACTTGCGTTCTCGCTCGCCCAGCTTCAACATGCCTCTGCAAGATCACAAGAAGAGAACACTACACAAGGACATGGATTCATATTCATAACTAGTTCAGGATTAGAAATAAACTAAACATACTAATGCAATCATACATCAAAGATACACCAGTATATAGGAGAAAACCAAGATAGCTTTATTGATGAATAACAAGGTTCAGGAAGAGATACAACCCAGAGGGCTCCAGTCCAGCATCTCCTTCCCAGCAAATGGAATCCTATCTTCACCTCCCTTCGAAGCATTAAGCACCCAATGATTCCAGTCTCAAACCAACAACAATTCTTTGCAATAACAAAATTCCATCCCCCAGATCTCATGGAGGAGAGATCCATATATAGATGTTTGGAGAGAGGATGAGTCAGCTTGAGATCTGACTAGTGTCCTCTCCCTCTGTCAGTTCTTGATTCCACTTGGAGGTTCTTGCTTCCACTTGGAGATTTTGGAACCTCTTACTCATCATAGTCGAATTCCCTGAGGCAAGTGTCATTGAGGAAGATTTTGGAAGCTTCCTGGGTTTTGACACCTTGTGGAATGAACTTGCCACATATCAACTCTCACTCAGCGCACCCTGGTAGTGCTTCTACCTGCGTTGCAGTGCAGGTAGCCAGTGGTGACTTTGACATTCAGCGCAGACAACTAGTGGAGCCAATGAATTGATCCTGAATTGACTTGTTTTTGAGCAGTTTCTGGTGGAGAACTTCTGTGAATTGCTGTGGTTTGTTAGCCTTGTTCCTCTAGGGGTAGGAACAACATGTTTAGGGACTTTGGATCCCTTAGATTATGGACATTTCATGCTCAATGCTGTAAGGCACAAAAATGTCTATAACAGTTGCCCCCTAAAGTATGAGGTCGTTTATCGGGTGAAATGCTTTATCCAGGAGGATCCAAAGTTCATCCAATGCTGGGAGGAGACCTGTAATAAGATACAATACAATACATTATTTTTCATACTGCTTTCATGATCTAGCTGACGCAGGCATTCCCATGCTCAGCTTTATAAATTCATTTTTTTGTACATAGAGTAGACAATCGTCTGATGGTAGACTGATAATTTTGATGAAATTATCATCCTTTAGGTAGGATGATTATCTGCTACAATGATGTACATGTCAAATGTATTTATCTTTCCTGAATATATATTGCAGCCCGGATGGATGAAACTAGATCCGGGGTCTTCAAAATCGTTCGATCTTCACTCTAAGTACAAGTCGATCCATGTGAGAAATGTTCTGAAGTCGAACATGGAAAGACATCGCTTGATTACCGGTCAATGAGGTAAACCGTTAACAAGCGCGAGAGGAATCACCGATAATGATAATGACCCTCAAAGTACTGCAGTACAATTCACGTGGTGTGAATAAAGGACTTGGCATCAAACACCACGCAAAATCTTTCGGTCGAAGGTCATTGATGTATACTTGTCGCCGGAAGTGAGAAACTTGCCATTGAGGCATGCAAGCTTCAAAGTACTGAAGGGGGTGTTCCTAGATCAACTTCTTGGATAATGAGCTGATGTCGACAAGAAGCGATCCGTTAAAGGAGGGCCTTAATGTATCCCACATCAGTGACACGGAACGAAGCTAATGATTTTGATGGAGGTGAAAACGATCTGTGACATATAATTCAGGGTGGGGGTCATGAAAGGATGAAGGATAATGTATGGCAGTGGATGGGACACGGTTGACTTCTCTGAATGACTACTCTTGAACATATGGCGACACTGATGCGATGGATTGGTAGCATTACCCCAAATATGGATGGTATGGCGAGACCATGGTGATGTGACCGGTGAATGAAATAACCCAACCCGATTGTGGTACGGAGGAAAAGTGTCATGTTCAAGAGCGACTTGTTACCATCAAAGTTTTCTTGAGTTTCTCCCAATTTTTCCCCAGTCATTGCTGACCAGTACCTCTTTATTTTTGTCAAGCTTGAGGAGGATAACATATGCTTGTTCTATAACTTGCCCTTCGGGCAAGCCCATCGCTATGTTTTAACGAGCCTAGCGATAGTGAAACTCGTTCTCGTCTAAAGACAAGTTTGTCGCTATTTAATGATTTAACGAGTCTAATGACAAAGATAACTCGGTCCTTTTCATTTTTAGAGAGTCTGAAAAGGTACATAAAGTTAACTCCAAAAGTCCTTTTTCGTCATCTAATCCCTTTAGTCCGAAAAAGTATAAAACAATACATAAGGGATGAGTTTTTGATAGTTTTAACGAGCCGAACAACACAAGCGCTCGATCTTTTTGTGCAATAATCCCTCGGGTCCAAAAAGATTAAAATCTAGAGGAGGGTGTCACACGGAATTTGTCAAGGGTGCGGACACGACTGACCTTCCTAGAAGTCTAAGACATTCTAATGACAAACAAGACAAAATGGAGTGATCTTTCTCTAAATACACCTTTTACAACATGAAAACTACAAGTGTTTAGGCTTACCTTATTCCAAAACGCTGTTGTTGAAGTCCGTTCTTGACGATCCGGATGAGCTCCTCCTTCAAGTCAATTCCTGCAACCACAAACAATCAAACAATTACCAAGCACTTGCATTTCATATAATAAAACATATATTCAACATGCAGACCAAGGAACACATGAAATAACTCATTAACACAAGCTATTGAGAAAAATAAACCAGTTTGTATTAATAACGAAACAAAGAAACTCTTACAACCTGGCCTTGGTGTTGTGCAAGTTCCTCCCAGGGTCCATCAAGGGTTTTCCTCTACTTTGACAAAGCTCACCCTCTTCCAAGTAGAATCAAGTGAAGACAATCTCTCCTCACAAAGGCTCTAATGGAAGACCTAAATCCTGCAGCATTTACCCAAAGAAAATGTATAGCTCCAACCTCCTCTCCTTCTGGCTCAATGCCTTTATTTATAGTGCTGTAAAGAGGTTATTCAGGTCCACTATCAATGGGATCATCCCCCTCTTTGGGTGGGATAGCTCCCTTATTGATGGGATAAGTTCCCTCTTAATAGAGATACATGAACCAACTGGAGGCGCATCCATTTCATCAAACCGACCTCTAGAATGTTCTAGAAGTAACCACAAGTAACTTTTTCAAGATAAAACTCGCGCATTTTGCCTTTTACAGAGGGACGCACCTGTCCCTTAACATACAGAGCGTCCATGGACGCAGATTTTGTGAACATGGTCAGCGTCCCCGCAGGTAAGGCTAGAGAGAACCTGCGACCCCAGAGATAAACATAGTTTTTACAAGACTTTCTCTCTTCTTTGAGTTTGAGATGGATAACAGAGGCATGAGACTTGCCTAAGAGGGTAGCATGACTGTTGATTTGAGCCATACTAACTGTAAGTAGTCAAGGTGACATTTTTTAGTGTAACAGATTGCCCCCTAAAGTGCGAAGCCTGGAATAGAATAGGGTTTTGTAATTCTAGGAAGGGTGAAGCGCTTTATCATTTCAAGGATTGTCTTGTGGATGGCCTGGTTGGAACCTGCAATTTTCAACACAAAATACATGGATAAGATTATATCATCACTGAGGTAGGCATTCCCATACTCAGATTCAAAACTTTAACTAATGGACTAACTATTCTGATACAGGAATGATCTTGCAGTACATCATTTTTATAGACTTTTGTAGACACAGTATGGACGCAGCCATCTGTTTATGATTAGTCTACATAGATAATGAATACAAAACTCCTCGCAGCCTGGATGGTAGAAACTAGATCCAGGGTCTTCACTTCTACTTCCCGAATTGGTACGATTCTAGCCATGTGATTAAATGATTCGATGTCGAACATGTTAGAAACCACTTGATTACCAGTCGATGATGTAAACTGTTAACAAGCGTGAGAGAGACCACCAGTAATGTCAATGGTTCTCAAAGTACCAAGCACAACCCGTGAAATGTGAATAGATGTTTTGATGTCGAACACTTCACGGAATCCTTTGATCGAAAGTCAATGATGTAAACTGACGTCAAAGGCGAGAAACCTGCCATTGATGCATGCAGACTTCAAGGTACTGTCGATTCCTAAGTCATCTTTCTAGATAATGTGTCGATGTCGATAGAAAGCGACCCGTTGCAGGCAAGCCCGCAACACGAAATCATTGTTCAAGTTGAAGAAATGTTGCTGTAAGGACTGACTCAGGGATGGTCAAATGGATGACAAGTATTTTGCAGATGAAAGTTTTGCTTGCAGACCTCTTGAACACATAACGACACAACAGATGGCTTGGTGACGAATAACTCAAAGTTAATCCCCGAAACCCGGTTAAAGACTTTCAAAGTGATTTGGTCAACTGTGAGGTAAAAGATTTCCCAACCCAGGTGAATGAAAAGTGTCGTGTTCAAGAGTGGTAATAAAGTTTCTTCTGAGACAAAAGGTGACAAACAGGTTCATTCTTCTCTCTTTTCCCCCACCATTTCTGGCAAGTACCTCTTTATTTTTAACAAGCTTGAGGAGGATAACATATGCTTGATTATAAGCTCATCCTTCGGACGAGTCCAACCTAGTTTAAATTCGAACCCTAGGAAGGAGTGGTTCGTTCCTGTTTGTAATTGAACAGGTCCTCTACTGTAAAAGTTTAACGAGCCCAGTATAGGAGAAACTCGGCGTTTTTCAATTTTAGAGAGTCTGAAAAAACTAAAGGAGACTCCACGTTGAACTTTTTCGTATATTTGTGTCCCTCAAGCCCGAAAAAGTATAAAATAATACCTGGGGGAACCGCTTGATCTTGCGACCAAGGAGTACTTTCATAATAGTGTCGTTAACCTGAAAAGTAAAAAGCGATCAAGGACACGTCGTTTTATTTCCTTATCGAGTTTGAAACGACAAAAACCCGGCAATCTTTTCCTGATTTTGCGGTCAGAAAAGAGCTAAAAGGGGACCGTCTTTTAATTCCGTTTTAACGAGTGAAAAAGAAACACTCGGCGATCTTTTCATGTTTTAGGAGTCAGAAAAGGGCTTAAAAGATGACTCTGATATTTTTGTTTGTGAAAAATTACAATTTCCCTCGAAATCCCTTTGTCCTGCACAAAAGCAACACATTACTCATACCTGTTTAAAATAGGCAAAAATACATTCAAAAACATCTTTTCATGGTAAAAAATGAACTAATTCATCCAAAAAACCTATAAAAAGACCTTTTACCATGTGTTTCACTGTTGAGGTTGAAAAAGGAGCTTTTGACAAGAAACTTCCCGTGGTTGCTGCGGAAAATCTGACCGTCGGAATCGAACGCCGTCTCATCCAGGTATTTTACACATCCTACTCTGCATTTCTATCCGTTTAGAATCAATTTTTAGGTCTTAGTTTCATTTTTTGGGGGGGTTTTGGTTTTGGAATGCGCCTCTCGGCGGACGCAGGTGCCCTTCGGGTGACCTGCGTCCCCCGACTTTTTCTCATACGGGAAAACGGTCGGAAGACGCAGCCCGCCTTCAGGCCAGCTGCGTCCGGGCGCCCTGTGCTACAAAGCCGGGGTGCGTCCTCCGAGAAACGCGCATTTCAAAACCCCAACTCTCTCAAAAAACCACCAAAAATTCCCAAATCAATTTCTAATTGCTATTTTTGATATGCAGGGCATTAATCATGTTAGACTGGAGAGAAAGAGAGCATGTAGAGGAAGATGAAGCTGCAATAAATCATCAACCTTCCCTGGATGCCCTAAGAGCATGCGGATTATACAAATATTGGACCATACCGGGCATGAGGGGCCAGGTAAGATTCTTGGAATGGCTGGTTGAGCGATGGAACGTACAAGAACAATGCTTTTACATAGGAGGGCACCAGCTCGAGATAGAGCCCTCGGATGTATACTTTCTCACTGGCTTGCCAAACAGAGGTGAGCAACTCAGTCTTGCGGGGACTAGGCCGGGTGGCCAATCCCTTGATAGTCTCCGCGAGGATTGGTGCACACGTGGGGCTCACCATTCAAAAGGCATAGAGATAAAACACATCACTCTACCGGAACTCAAAGTCATAGCGTTCACGGTTACCAGAATTTGCGGCGCGGCCGCTTTACACATTGCTTCCGGATCCCAAATGCGGATGGCAATTGACTGTTACCAAGGCACCATTTTCAACTGGTGTGAAGCTGTGTCGGCTCATATGAAGAGCCAACTGACCAAGGCAAAGAACGGACGACTAAAGACTTTTGGATATGGGCCTATAGTCGTGAGCTTTGCCTTGGAGAGAATTCCAATGCTGATCCCTCAGCAACTCACTGTTGATATCTTGGGTCCTCGGCAGCCAAAGCTGATACGATGGGTTGCGGTGATGGCCCGGCATCCTGACGAGGGCGCGACAGTAGTTCGATTCTCAGATAGTTATTTTGACTGGTTAGAGGGCCAGCTTTTTGTGATACAGGACTTTCCGTATGCCGGAATGGATTTCAGAGGTGATCCGGACATGGTTCTTCCACAGGGAGAACAATGGGACGACAGAGGTACTTTTATTTTCACAAGTTTTCTAGTTATGTATTTTTTGTATTTTTTATATATATCGTCTCAAAACTAATAGTAAAATTTTTCAAAATGCAGATGTTGGTCCACAGCGTCCAGCCAACCTCCGGCCTTATGATAGACTACATCCAGCTGCACCGGTACCGGCCCCACAGGACGCGGCAGCAGAAGTACTAGCTGAGTTGGAGCATGATCTAGAGCGTCTCACGGCAGATATACCTGAGACTACTATGGACGACATTCCTATCAGGCTTCAGCGCTTCGTAGTCGCGGTCCCTGGACCGTTTAGGAGATTTTTGCGTAAGGTAGCCCGCGCAGTGGTGTCGTACAGAGAGCACCACCAGTGATTGACTAGTCACTTTTGTAGTCACATGTGACATTTTTGACTTTTTGTACTATCATTTTGCCGATCATAAGGTGTTTTCAACCTATGATCGAAGACGATGTATATATTTTTTGACACACTTCTATCTATATATATATCACTATTACCGGCTTATCTTGTTTAACATGTATGATGAAATGTTTTTAAATTTACTTGCATGATTATTATAAATGTCTGTCCAACACTCGAGAAGCAATTGCATCTGCTAATGTATTCAAAGACCTTGGAATATGTTGATATTCAATGTAATCAAATTCACGTTCCAAGAGACGCACTCTCAAAAACAACCTTAATAACACAGGATTTCTAATGGCATAAACTCTATTAAGCTGTAATACAACAAGTTCAGAATCTAACCTCACTATCAAACGTCGAATTCCAAATGAAATAGATTCGGATAATAATTCAACCACTGCACTGTATTCTGCAATGTTATTCGTTGTTTGACCGAGGCTTACCCCATGCATAGAAACTAACTCGTCAGAGGGCGAATAGATAACCCAAGCTGCGGAAGAGATATTCCGTGTATTACGACAAGCACCATCAGCAAATCCAATGTATGTTTGGAGAGGCGTCGACATCTACAATATCAAGAGTAAAACCAAGATAAGCCAGAATAATGACGAAAAACCACACTCGCTAAGCTAAGCACACTGACTAAACTAACACACTTGCTAGCTAGAAAGGAAATCTAACCTATCTAAAAATTTCTCCATACCCATCATTTTAAGCATAATACCTCTTTAGGTAAAGTCCATTTCTGGGTTTACCCAAAGAGTCCCCATCAAAATCAACTAACTCATAAGCCCCTTTTGCTAGCTTTCGCTTTACAATGTAGGGCCCATGCCACATGGGAACGAATTTTCCGGCACCTAGCTTATCGTTAGCTTGATCATATAATAGTACTAGGTCTCCTTCCGAAAAACTTCGAGGGGTTACATTTTTATCGTACTGAGCTTTCATTCGTTTCGCGTGAGTCTCGATAGCTAAAGTAGCGTCACGTCGAGTCTCATCTAATTTAGCCAAGTATAATAACCGTTTCTCCTCTTCGGAAGTAGCTGGAAGTAATTCGACAGCCATTTGAAGTGATGGGATTTCGCATTCAATAGGTAACACAGCTTCTAAGCCATAAACTAGCTGGAAAGGGGTGAAACCTGTTGAATTTTTCACTGAAGTTCGATATGCCCATAGCGCCGAAAATAACATGTTATGCCAATTCGTTCGATGGATACCAATGATCCGTCGAATCATGATGACTAGAACTTTGTTGATTGACTCAACCAAACCGTTGGCTTGCGGATAATAAGGAGTAGAGCTATCGTGGCGCAAACCAAGCTGGCTTGTAAGCTCAGTCATCATGACGTTTCGAAAATGGCTCCCATGGTCAGTAATGATTGCTTGTGGGACACCAAACCTAGTTATGATATGATTGAATACGAAAACTGCAGCTGTCTTGCCGCTTGCGTCGAATGTAGGCATCGCCTCGGCCCATTTTGTAAAATAATCAACCGCGAGGATGATATACGCATGCCCCCCGGCCGAGTGAGGGTTACAAGTAATAAAGTCAATGCCCCATTTGGCGAATGGACCAGCGGCAATTATAGGGTGGAGAGGAGCAGGTGGAGCGCGCATCTTTCGATCAAACACTTGACAGTTGTGGCATGTTCTGACAGCAAGGATACAATCTTTAAACATAGACGGCCAGAAATAGCCAGCGCGCAACACCTTCTGAGCTGTGGCATACCCAGACATATGACCGCCACATGCTCCAGAGTGACAATCATTCAAAACTCTCTCAGCCTCTTCGTGAGTTAAACAACGTCGAAAAACTAAGTCTGCCCCCCGGCGATAAAGTGTATCTCCAATAATTCTGTATTGCTGGGATCGAAACCGAATTTTTCGACGGTCTTCCTTGGAAGCTTCAGGCCGAAAGGTTTGGGTTTGGAGATAGATGATTATATCCCCATACCACGGATCTAAAGTGCTAATAAGAAACAAAGATTCGTCCGCAATGGACTCCTCTGCCACAGTCTCTGTGTCAGCACTCGGGAAATCACACATCAATTCCGCAAAAACTAAAGATTTCTTAGACTTGGACTTCTCGAACTCCAAGTCGAACTCTTGCAGGATAACAATCCATTTAGAGTACTTGCCCCCTAGCAGTTGTTTTGTCAAAATATAAATCATAGGGTTGCAATCCGAAATAACTGTAGTTTTGCGGAGAAGAATGTAGTGACGAAAACGCTGGACAGCTTGAACGGCTGCCAGGGCCAATTTCTCCACATGCGAATATTTTAACTCAGTGGGATTTAAGGTTCTACTAAGATAATATATCACATGCTCTGCTTTGAATTCATCTTCTTGAACTAACACCATTCCAATGGTGGAATGCGAAGCTGCGAGGTATAAGAAGTAGTCCTGGTTGTAGTTGGGAGGATGCAATAACGGTGCATGGGTCAACGCGTGTTTTAATGCATCAAAAGATTGTTGGGCAATCTCGTCCCAAAAGAATTGTGCGTTCTGTTTCAACAACCGTGTAAAACCTTTAGTGACCTCGGCGTAGTTTGGGATGAATCGGCGTAAAAAGTTCGCTTTCCCTTGCAAACTTTGGAGTTGGCGCAAACTCGAAGGAGGAGGCAATTTGATGATAGCCTCGACTTTCGAGGGATCGACGCGAATGCCGGCTTTTGAAACAACAAATCCCAGCAATCGACCTGTTTCTATACAGAAAACACACTTGTGGGGATTCAACCGAATTCGATAATGCCTACACCTCATAAAGATTGCTCGTAGGTGGACAAGGTGATCAGCTCGATGTAAAGAATGAGCAGGCAAATCATCGAGATAGGGTTGCACAATGTGCTTGATGTCATGAAATGCATAAGACATCGCCCGTTGAAAAGTGGCCCCGGCATTCTTAAGTCCAAAAGGTAATTTGCAATAAGCAAATGTCCCCCATGGACAAATGAATGCCGTTTTTGGTTGGTCGGCAGGTAGAATATTGATTTGATTATAGCCTGAGAAACCATCCATGAAGGAAAACATCTCACTTCCGGCACAATCATCAATAATTTGATCGATATAAGGCGTAGGATAGTTGTCTTTTGGACAAGCTCGATTGATATCCCTATAGTCGATACAGATTCTTATTGTTCCTTGTTTTTTATTGACGGGAACAATATTCGATACCCAATCCGTTAACGGGATCGGATAAATGAAACCTGCTTTCAACAGCTTTTCGACTTCTGCTTTAATCGCAGCCGCTTTTCGAGGGTGAATCTGACGCAACCGTTGCCGAATGGGTTTAGCATCCGGGTAGGTTTTGATTTCATGAACAACAATGGCAGGATCAATTCCCGGCATTTCCTCGTAAGACCAGGCAAACACGTCGCGGAATTCTTGGAATAGGGCCTTGTAAGTTTGGATTTCTTCTTCAGTACATGCGGCACCTATATGAATGTTCTCCTCGATTCCGGGCTTCACTGAAATATCAATGGGAATAGTACGAGAAATATTCCCTAAATTCAGCTCTGAATCAGAATGTTTCGTTGGATCCTGAGCGTCTTTGACATATTCAGCGGTAAAGATAGATGAAAAATCATTTTCAAATGCATCATCCTTAGGTAAAAACGAAGATCTGTGATGGAGATCTTCCCATGGTAGATCATCTACACTTAGGATTTCGCGAAGTTGTTCGTCAGATGACACTTCTTCGGGAAACGTTATCCGTTCTAAGGGTGAGGTGAAAAGTGACTCTTCACTGACCACATTCATTTGGTCGGTTTCGGTTGAATGAAAGTCGGTAAAAGACATAAGAGCTTCATAAGCAATCTCATACGGACTCAACGGCATAACATCACCGAGTGAGTCTAGCTCAGAGTCAGATGGAACATACCAAGGATCATCATAAATAATGTTTTCTGACGTGATCATATGAATTGTTGCAAACGAAGGGTCTGCATTGAGTGGAGGGAGAGGAAAAGTTCCCAGTAAACCGGAATCCTTAACTAAACCTACACCAATGTCCCTATAAGGGATTGTCGTTTTACCAACATGCTGGATAGTTTCTGAAGAGGTTGGGTCGGATGAAAAGTATGTCAGCTGATCAATAGTCACGATCTTACCGTTATGTGGAAACTTAATGACTCTGAAGACCGATGAAACGACCGCTGTCATAGCATATGACCAACTTCGACCCAAAAGAAGGTTGTAGTCTAGAGGGGCATCAACCACTTCCACATCCAGACTAACGGTTTTACCTTCGACCCCTATAGGCAATTCTTGTAGAATACCAAACGGACGGAACCCACGGCCATCAAAGGCCTTAAGGATGGTGGGGGATTGGTTCAACGAAGGAGAACCAAGCGATCTCCAACATTGAATCGACATAATACACGTAGAAGCTCCCTCATCAATCACAGTCCGATGAATAGGCCTGTTTTTGACTATCACTGGAATTTGGAAAGCCATTTGATGGGGGAGACGCGGTGTACTATTTTCTAGATCAAAGATCATTAGGTTCGGGTCCTGAACATCGACAGCTCCAATAGCCGACAAAAGCAATTTTCGTTGCGCTGGACATGATTGCAGCACTTCGAGTGCCGACATTGCTGAAGGTGAAACAGCTAAGTCTTCAACAATGTTGTAATTCTGGGCTGCTCTCGCATGTGGATTGAAAGCAGACCTTCGAAGTACACCCTTGGCGGGCGGCTTAATCACTAAGTCTGGGTTAGGTTTTTCGATCTGTAGTGGATCGGAACCAGGAGCTGAGGTTGATGGGTTAGAGTGAGAAGATTCTGCTTCCTTACCATCAACAGGAGCCTTACTACCATAATCTTGCGATCGAGTCGCAATCCTGACATGAGACATCATCAAAATGGGTTCTTCACTGGCATTCGAAGAAGAACCTATCATCTTATTCTCCTGCTCTGGAAATGGATTTTTTAACACAGCAGGAGTGGGAGAACCTTTGACTATTTTCACTACCTCGGCCCGATGAGGGCAGTCTCTCGTAAAATGATCTTCTTCACAAATGAGACAAGGATATCGAGGTTTGCGTTTTTCGTCATTGGTTTCCGACTTTTCCGTTTTCTCCTTTGGAGCCTTGTCTGCTTTAGCCTTCTTCTTTCCTTTCTTCTTTCCACCGTTTTTTGATTTGGCCGTAGATGACTCTACAGCGTGAATGTCGGCGGTAAGTTCAGGAGGAGAAGACTCTCCTGTCGGAGAATCAGGCAAAGTGATAATTGGAGTATTGGAGGCCTTGGAAGACTTCTTCTTACTCTTCGTAGTCACGATACCAATCATACCATCAGCGGCATGAGATCCCGAAGGAGCAGCAGCGATTTGGTTTGACTTTGGAAGATCCGGAATTTTCTCGTGTAACGTACCCGACTGAGTGTAAACTAAGTCAAGGTATTGTGCCTGAGCAATGACTTGCTCCTCAGTAACTACTCCGGCCTTAGCTACATCTTCAGTAATTCTTGGTAATAATGATTTGACAAACCATTCAGCTAAGATTTGGTCCGGGATAAAAACTTTCACTAATCTTCTTCGACGTCTCCACTCATGGATGTGATCAGAAATGTACGTGGATGTCGATTGTTTTAGCGAAGTTAATAATTCTGTACCATTATCGTATCTGACTGGTAACTGAAAATGAGTTAAGAACGAGGTAGCTAACTGGCTAAAGTTGTAAAAAGAGGCCCGTGGTAACTCAATGTACCACTTGGCTGCGAGACCAATGAGTGTACGCTGGAAAAGACGTAAGCGGATGGAATCATCTGAGATGGAATTTGATGCACACCAGAGGTGGTAAGTCATCACGTGATTAGACGGATCCTCTCCAGACTTACCTTCGAACTTGGGTATATCGCTGGGCAACTTATTTGGCATTGGCGGCCAGAACTGAAGATATTGAATTGGATCGTTCGTTAGGCGCGTCAAGTCGGGTAAATCTAAAGTCGCAATAAACGGTAACTGCCGGTTAGGATCTCTAAAACTCTGAGTCACAATACCAGCCCCAGGAGGAGGATATCCAGGATAACTAGGAACAGGAGTCGCATTTGGGATATTATATCCTCCTGGAAAACCAGGATTAACCGGACCGTACTGGGGTTGCTGAGGTTGTTGATAAGTGTACCCAGGATACGGTTGATACTGGTAAACCGGTTGTTGGGCAGCTTGCCCAGGTTGATACTGTCCCTGGTACGGAGGTTGAACAAATTGAGGTTGAGTAGTAACAACCGTACTTGTACCAGGTTGGCCTGCAGGCATCTGGACTGTGGTTTGAACCGTGGGTCCAGACAACGGTACAGATGTCTGAGGAGTGGTTACAGGGACAGTAGAAACCGGAGCTGCCGATACTCCAGAAGTAAGCATGGTAGATGAAGCGGTAGTTGCTGCAGCCGTGTGAGGTGGAGTACCAGGTGCAATTGGCGGCTGAGTAACTACAGAAGTTACAGGGGTCTGAACACTTGACTGGACAGGTTGCGGTTGCTGGGGTGGACCAGGAACTGCAGGTTGTCCTGCTTGAGGTACCGACTGTATACTTGGTTGCGACATCTGTTGACCCTGTGACGGATCCCATGTTAACATTCCAGGGTATTGACTCGTAACAGGTTGAGGATACTGAGATCCATAGCCGTATTGAGGATAGGGTTGATAACTGTAAGGTGCAGTCCCATATGATTGCCCTTGAGGTGGTTGATAACCTTGACCAGGGTATTGACCCGTAGGTTGATAACCTTGAGGTAAATACGAATACTGGGGTTGACCTTGACCTTGAGGTTGGTATCCTTGAGGTTGATACCCTTGGGGTTGATACCCTTGGGGTTGCCATCCTTGAGGTTGCCATCCTTGAGGTTGATATTGATACTGAGGTTGACTTTGGGGTACATATTGAGGCTGGGGTTGATACCCTTGAGGTTGCCCCCTAGTCACGAATGAAGTACCTTGAGGTTGCCCCCCAGGCATTAACGAAGGTTGCCCCCCAGGCGGTAATTGGCCACCTTGAGGTTGGTTAATGGGAGTTGAACCTGACATCATATAAACGTCACCTATACTCAATGGTACATTACCACTGTTTCCAACTAATAACCCATGATCAATGGGTTGAGGAGATGCTCCCGCAAAGGTACCAGAAAGTGATTGATACCCAGTAGGAACAGAAGGACCGCCATGTAAAAATGATTCAGGACTTTGTGAAAACACAGATGACTGACCAGACATATTTACAGGAGAATGAATTCCTCTAGGTGGAATAGGAGTACGAGGTGTAGAAAAACCTACTGAGTTGTCTAAAAAATTGGTTAATGCAAGGTACCAAGATTCACTTCTAGGAGGACTGTAAAAGATGGATTCACGCTCCCTTAGATCAAGGGTAATTAGATCTTCAGAATCAGAAACGCCTATTTCTTCCTCTGGAACAAGTTCTTCTATAGAAATTAATCCAACAGGAAGATTTTCGGTGATAATTCTCTCTATTCTTGGTGAATCAGGTGTTGGCATTATGATTCAGGTGTTGTACTTGATGGCAAACTCTTTCAGATGGTAAATCAAGAAGGACGCAGGAAATTTTGTTCAGCAAGTGCGTCCCCGCAGGTATTCCATACAGAACCCGCGTCCAGGGACGCTGGCCAGCCGTTCAGAAGGTGCGTCCGCCCAGTGCACACATTTCAAGGTAGAGAAAAGCTCGTGGGGGCTTCTTGTGTGGTATCTAGCCGACGGTTGCGTGTTTCTATGGTGTCGGCTCGTGGTATTGTTCCACGCTTTGGGGAGAAGCTTGCCTATATAAAGCAAAGGAGTTCATTTGGATTATGCATCATCTTGGTTGATCATCTCTTGGTGTGATCTAGTCCATATCTTTAAGGGTAAATCTTCTAATGGACTACGATCTATATGGCGCATGATCAGATCTGTGGATCTGAGTGTTTGGGTTGGTTCTGAAGTCCTCTTATCTTCTATATCTAAAAGGACGCAGATTCAGTGAAGGGAAAGTGCGCCGGGACGCAGTACAGTAAAGGATCAGGTGCGTCTCTGAAGCGAAGGACGCGGCGCGACTGTGGTATTGGGTGCGTCTCTGAAGCAAAAGACGCGGCGCGATAGTGTTGATGTGTGCGTCGGTCGCAGACAAGCAAAAGTAACAGTGCGTCTGCACGCAGAACAGCATAAGGTATACTGCGTCCAGTCGCAGGCCACAGAAAGAAAATATGCGTCCCTGTCTCAAGATGATCTGTTAACTGTATATTTCTGTTCATAAGGTGTTCTGGGTTGTTTCTGTAATTACTGATCTGATATCTGTAGTAGACTGTATCTGTTGTATACTTGTTGATCATTTTGAAAAAGAAGTAGGGGGTTGTAGCTCCCTTCCAGGAGAAGTCTGGAAAACAAGAAAGAGTTGTAGCTCTTTGCAGGTTGCAGCCTGCGTGCTGGTAAAGGACTGCACCAGTACAAAATCATTGTAAAAAGAATTTCTTGAAAGAAGATAGAGACATTATTGCAGCAGGTGGTTTTTCTCCCGCATTGGGTTTCCACCTTACATCTTGTGTTCTTTGGTGTGACTGTCTATTTTCTTTATTCATGCTCATTGTTTTATGGTACTGATATGCAAGAATATTTCAAAAGATCAAATAAGGAAGATTTGGTAAATTGCTAGATAATACTGATTCCCCCCCCCCCCTCAGTATTATTTCCAACAATTGGTATCAGAGCAGGTCCTTCAGAACAGCTTGATCGCTTGAAGGTAGATCGTTCATCATGAGCAACTACGAGAGAGAAGCATCAATCAGGCCACCCGTCTTCGATGGAACAAACTTCAATTATTGGAAGGTAAGAGTTACTGCATATCTTCAATCTCTTGGTACAGAAGTTTGGAACATTGTAGAATCAGGCTATGCCTTTCCTTCAGTTACTCCTACAGATCCAGCTGAGAAAAAGCAGTATGAAACAAATGCAAAAGCAGTCAGTACTCTATTAGGAAGTATATCTCAAACAGAGTTCATGAAGGTCATGCACTTCAAATCAGCAAAAGAGATATGGGACAAAATGATCACTAGCTATGAAGGAGATGAACAGGTAAAAGAAGCTAAACTTCAAACTCTCAGGATTCAATATGAGACTCTCAAGATGTATAATGATGAAAGTGTGGCTAATTATTTTCTTCGAGTAGATGAGATTGTTAATTGTATGAAAAATTTGGGTGAAGAAATAAAAGAGACTATAGTAGTTCAAAAGATTCTAAGATCTTTATCTCCCAAGTTTGAATCTAAAGTATCTGCAGTAGAAGAAAAGGAAAATCTCCGTGTTCTCACTATGTCTCAGCTGCATGGAATTCTAACTGCTTATGAAATGAGAAAGGGAGGTCCATCAGACAGAAGGGAAGCTGCTTTTAAAGCATCAGGCAAAGAAGATCACTATGAAGCATGTCATGTTCCAGAAGAAGAGGAAGAAGAATCAAACTTTGTCAGAAATCTTCAAAGGGGTTCTGGAAGGTTCAGAGGTAAGCTACCTTTCAAATGTTTTGCTTGTGGAAGAGTAGGTCATTATGCTGCAAAATGCTCTTATAAGGATAAAGGAAAGGAACCAGTTAGATGGAACAAGAAACAGGGTACAAATAAGAAAAGCTACTACACCCATGAAGATAGCGATGGCTTATCAAACAGTGATGAAGATGAACAAGGTAACAAATATAGATTGTTAATGGCATTTGAAGATGATAATTATGAGGATGCTATAGATGTGGATAACCTTTATGATGAAATTACTAGACTCAAGAGATGTATAGAAGAAAAGAACATGATTATTGATACTCTACAATTTCAGATTGATGAAAAGGAAAAACATCTTGAAAAATTAGAAGGTGAAATTGTTGGTCTTAGAAAAGAAATTGAGAAAACAAAAACTATTAATCTCAAGTTTGTCAAAGGATCTGAAACGTTGAATGAGATTATCAGTGTGCAGCGATCTCCTCTAAATAAGACAGGTCTGGGCTACAATGGAGAAACTTCTCAAGCTTCCACTTCAAAAAGTTATCTTGATGCAGCAAGAAGAAATGAGCAAGAACACAAGGAAGATCATCAGGTAAAGCAGGGACAAACTTCAAACTATCAGGGGCAATCCAGCTTAAGGGTGAACAAAAGCCACAACCAGCCACAGGTAAAACCTTCTCAATTTGGTTCAAGAATAGATGAAAATAGAAATTACAATCAGTCGGCTGGTAGATTCAATAATCGCAGAAACTTCTTCAATGGACAATGCTTTTCTTGCCATAACTTTGGTCACAAAGCAGCCCAATGTGTTGCGTATAAAACAATCATGACTAGGGAAGCTCAAAAACAAAGAAGCATGACAGGGAATACAAAAAGGACCTATAACAATTTTTCAGCTCTTGAAAATGAAGTTGAATGCTCTATTTGCAATAATTTTGGACATGAAGATGTTGAATGCAGAAGCAGGTTTCCGGAAAGAAAGGTACAAGAACAAAAAAGGGAACAAACCTCAGGCACCAAAACATGGAAAATAAAGGAACCTCAAACAGAAAGATGTGGGATAGCATTCTATGCAGAAGGACAAGAAAATCTATGGTACATTGACAGTGGATGTTCAAAGCACATGACAGGTGATAAAGAAAAACTTGAATCTTATTCTAATTTAGAAAAGGGAAAGAAAGTCTCTTTTGGAAATGATACTCCTGCAACTATAAAAGGAAAAGGTATTGCTCCTTTAAAAGAAGATGTTAAGGCTGGAAATGTTTTGTTTGTTGATGGACTAAAGCATAATCTTCTAAGTGTAAGCCAGATGTGTGATCAAAGAACCGAGGTTATATTCAGATCAAATGGATGTCTTGTTCGTGATCTTGATACAGGTAAAACAGTTCTCAAAGGAAAAAGAACTTCAAATAATCTATACATTTTTGATGAAGAACAACAACAATGCTATTTAAGCAAGGATGAAGAGCACTGGTTATGGCATCGAAGATTGGGACATCTAAGCTTCTCACAAATAAGGAAAGCTTGCAAATATCAGGCAGTTCGCGATCTTCCAGATATCAAAATTCCTGACAACACCATGTGCAGATCATGTCAGTTTGGAAAACAGACTAGAACTAACTTTCCAGAGAAAGAAGGATCAGCCAGTATGCCTCTTGAGCTAGTACATACAGATGTATGTGGACCATTCAGAAAAAGAACACCTAGAGGAGAGGAATACTTGATATTATTTATTGACGATTTCTCCAGGTTTGTTTGGTTAGGACTTATGAAGCACAAAGATGAAGCTTTCGAAAAATTCAAATCCTTCAAAGCCTTGGCTGAAAATGAATCAGGTCACAAGATTAAGTGCCTCAGATCCGACAGAGGTGGAGAATTTACTTCAAATGAATTTTTCGATTTCTGTGATGAACATGGAATAAGGAGAGAATTTTCTACAGCTAGAACTCCTCAGCAAAATGGAGTAGTGGAAAGAATGAACAGAACAGTCCAGCAAATGGCTCGTGCTATGCTTGATGAATCAGGAACTCCTGCAACCTTCTGGGGTGAAGCTGCACATGCGGCAGTTATTATTCTCAACAAGACAAATGTCCGAGTGAACAGCACTCAAACTCCTCATGAGCTCTGGAGTGGTAAAACTCCTTCAGTAAAGCACTTCAAAATCTTTGGGAGCAAATGCTATATCAAAAATACTGAGGAGCAGCTTGGCAAACTTGATCCTAGAGCAGATGAAGGAATTCTTCTTGGCTACTCTCCACATAGCAAAGCATACAAATGCTACAATAAAAGACTTGGCAGAATTGTTGAAAGCATTGATGTAGTGGTTGATGAGAAAGGATACATTCCTAGGCAAATACATCGTGAAGACATTGAAGAAGATGAAAGCTACCCTCAAAGACAGAATGATGAAGAAGAAGAACCGCAAGAACAATTTCAAGACGGACCTCACGAAGAAGCAGAAGAAAGAACAAGAATAGAAGAAAAGACTCCATCCAGATATGTTCAAAAGAACCATCCAGAATCTCAGATCATGGGACAAAAGGAAGCAGGTATACAAACTAGAAGAACAGTTGCAGAAGCTTCAAGTTATTTGGCATTACTCTCCTCTACTGAACCACAAAATGTGAAAGAAGCATGCAAAGATGAATGTTGGGTGAAAGCAATGGATGAAGAACTTGAGCAAATCGAAAAGAACAATACTTGGGAGCTGGTTCCTAGACCAAAGGATAAGAATGTTATCGGAACAAAATGGGTTTTCAAAAATAAATTGAATGAAAATGGAGAAGTAATTAGAAACAAAGCCAGACTTGTTTGTAAAGGGTATGCACAGCAAGAAGGAATAGACTTTGAAGAAACTTTTGCTCCTGTTGCAAGACTTGAGGCCATCCGAATGTTTCTTGCTCTCTCAAGTTGTCAGAACTTCAAAGTATTTCAAATGGATGTGAAATCAGCTTTTCTGAATGGAGACTTGGATGAAGAAGTGTACATTGAACAGCCAGATGGTTTCATTCTTGGAAACGATCCAAATCTTGTATGCCGATTAAAAAAGGCTCTCTATGGTCTCAAACAAGCTCCAAGGGCTTGGTACTACCGGTTGGACAAATATCTTCATCAACAAGGTTTTTCAAAAGGTTCAGCAGATAGCAATCTTTATATAAAAGTTGAAAATGACAAATTACTAATACTTGTTGTGTATGTAGATGACATTATTTTTGGCAGTAATGAAGAAGCTATGAGTCAAAGCTTTGCCTCAGTCATGCAGAAAGAATTTGAGATGTCCTTGCTAGGAGAACTGACATACTTTCTTGGTTTGCAAATCCAACAAAAGAAAGGAGGAATCCTTTTATCTCAAACCAAGTATCTCAAGCAGATTTTGAAGAAATATGGCATGGAAGATGCAAAACCAGTATGTACACCCATGGTTACAGGATGTAGTCTCAGTGCAAATGACGAATCTGCAGCAGTTCATCAACCAACCTACAGATCTATGATTGGAAGTCTACTATATTTGACAGGTACCCGACCAGACATCATGCATGCAGTTGGAATAGTTGGAAGGTTTCAGGCAAATCCAAAGGAGACTCATCTTCAAGCAGTAAAGAGAATCTTCAAATATCTTCAAGGGACTCAAAATTATGGCCTATGGTATCCTAGAGATACAGATCTCACTCTTCATGCTTATACAGATGCAGATTGGGCCGGAAGCGTGGATGACAGGAAAAGCACAAGTGGTGGTGCATTCTTTATGGGTTCTAGACTGGTATCTTGGTTCAGCAAGAAACAGAGTTCAATTGCCTTGTCTACAGCTGAAGCGGAATATGTTGCGGCTGCATCTTGTTGCACCCAACTTCTTTGGATGATGCAGACTTTGCAGGATTATCAAATCACTTGTACACCTCCTATTCCTATCTTATGTGACAACACAAGTGCAATCAGCATCTCAAAGAATCCGGTTATGCATTCAAAAACCAAGCACATACCAATCAAGTACCATTTTCTCCGGGAACAAGTACTTGAACAGAAGGTCAAGTTGGAGTATGTTCCTTCTAAGGAACAAGTTGCTGATATTTTCACCAAACCGTTGCCCAGGGACACTTTTGAATACCTCAGGCAAAAGCTGGGGGTTGTTGATGCATCATCTCACTGTTGACCATCTTCCTATTGATGGTATAGGCTCAGGGGGAGCACATAATGCATTGTTGGCATTATGGAGAAGGAGATCTTGGAAATAGCTGCAATATGTCTCTGTCTCCTTCATGATGGATTTCTGGTTACAAATCTGGAGAAGCATGAGCATAGGGGGAGCATACCCTTTGCTCTTGATGTCAAAGGGGGAGAATGATGAAGCTGAAGATTATGTGGTTGCCATCAAGTCCAAAGGGGGAGTTTGTTGGCATTATGATTCAGGTGTTGTACTTGATGGCAAACTCTTTCAGATGGTAAATCAAGAAGGACGCAGGAAATTTTGTTCAGCAAGTGCGTCCCCGCAGGTATTCCATACAGAACCCGCGTCCAGGGACGCTGGCCAGCCGTTCAGAAGGTGCGTCCGCCCAGTGCACACATTTCAAGGTAGAGAAAAGCTCGTGGGGGCTTCTTGTGTGGTATCTAGCCGACGGTTGCGTGTTTCTATGGTGTCGGCTCGTGGTATTGTTCCACGCTTTGGGGAGAAGCTTGCCTATATAAAGCAAAGGAGTTCATTTGGATTATGCATCATCTTGGTTGATCATCTCTTGGTGTGATCTAGTCCATATCTTTAAGGGTAAATCTTCTAATGGACTACGATCTATATGGCGCATGATCAGATCTGTGGATCTGAGTGTTTGGGTTGGTTCTGAAGTCCTCTTATCTTCTATATCTAAAAGGACGCAGATTCAGTGAAGGGAAAGTGCGCCGGGACGCAGTACAGTAAAGGATCAGGTGCGTCTCTGAAGCGAAGGACGCGGCGCGACTGTGGTATTGGGTGCGTCTCTGAAGCAAAAGACGCGGCGCGATAGTGTTGATGTGTGCGTCGGTCGCAGACAAGCAAAAGTAACAGTGCGTCTGCACGCAGAACAGCATAAGGTATACTGCGTCCAGTCGCAGGCCACAGAAAGAAAATATGCGTCCCTGTCTCAAGATGATCTGTTAACTGTATATTTCTGTTCATAAGGTGTTCTGGGTTGTTTCTGTAATTACTGATCTGATATCTGTAGTAGACTGTATCTGTTGTATACTTGTTGATCATTTTGAAAAAGAAGTAGGGGGTTGTAGCTCCCTTCCAGGAGAAGTCTGGAAAACAAGAAAGAGTTGTAGCTCTTTGCAGGTTGCAGCCTGCGTGCTGGTAAAGGACTGCACCAGTACAAAATCATTGTAAAAAGAATTTCTTGAAAGAAGATAGAGACATTATTGCAGCAGGTGGTTTTTCTCCCGCATTGGGTTTCCACCTTACATCTTGTGTTCTTTGGTGTGACTGTCTATTTTCTTTATTCATGCTCATTGTTTTATGGTACTGATATGCAAGAATATTTCAAAAGATCAAATAAGGAAGATTTGGTAAATTGCTAGATAATACTGATTCCCCCCCCCCCTCAGTATTATTTCCAACATCAGGAACACTAGGAGTTGGAGTAACAGGTTCGGAAATTTCAGGTTCTTCGCCTGTTTCACTGGCAGATGAAAAACTACCAGCAAGCTCGGAAACTGTAACAGCTTCGGGATTGTAACCTGTTTCTAATCTTTGGTAATCTGGATGGACTACCAAAGAAGATTCTCCTTCTTCAGGTGAACCTACTCTACTGCCACTAGGAGGAGTTACAAGGACCTTTAACCCTTCTAAATTACCTGGGTCGTCTCGAGGAGGGGATCCCCTAAGTCTACGGGATCTTCTCAACAATTCGGCCACAGAAACAACTTCAGGAGACTGGCCCGCAATTCGACGGGACCTTCTCGGTAATTCCGCCACAATTAAAGATTTTTAACTACAACACACGAAAACAAAGTAAAAATTTCAAATCAAACCACCTAAAGTCTTCTAAAGAAGCAAACAAATTTGAAGCACATGCCTAAATAATCTAGAGCGTCAAACCACACACAAACAGTAGTCTTCCAGACCAAAAGCGCTAGTTGGTGATTAGGCCCAACCTCGCAGGATTCAGTACAGAAATGGCGGGTGGAACAGTTACCCCGGCAACCTGCTTAATGAATAGACTGGACCAAGTTCCTCCACTTTAACCGTCTCGAAGTGAAGCGAACCCCCCAGAAAATCCAAGTGAGTATAACCGACGTCTGCTCCAGGTACAGTGGGACCTTCCCTCCACCGTCACCTTGGGTAGAATCCTAGATATTATGGCCACTAAGGTTACCAATCACAACAATTACACCTGGGGGAACAGTCTAAACTCCGACAGCACGCAAGGGCAGAGTAGCAAGCTCCAATCCCCTTACCGGCTCCTTGACAACAATCCAAGGTTTACCGATAAGTGACCCCTGGCTCCTCGACAATGGTTAATCCGAGGTTTACCGTTTGTAATACGTACTGCCTGGCGTCGTTCCCAACGAGGGAGGAATGATCCCCTCACTGGTTCGGACACGAGCTCGTGCTTCTCCTTTAAGAGGAGCTTTCCCAGAATGTAACTGAAACAATTGGATTTGTTCTACTCAAGATAGACTATCTGTTTGGTTTTGTAGTCTTGGAGAGTTAAGTATTCACCTACTCCAAGACCCTAGCCTAAGCTATGTTGGTGCTTCAGAGCCCTAGAAAAATAAAGATTACTAGATTGATTTTAATTTAAGCGTTACTTTTAAGGTTGTTTCTTAAGTCAAAAGGTGATGGAAGTGAAACCAGTGGTGTGTTGACTCGACTCGAAACCACTACAAAATGCACCTAGAATGATTTGTCCACTACTTTACTTTTTCGATGAATTGCTTAACTAAAAAGTTGAGAGAATGCAATCTTTATAAAAGAAACTTCTTAATTGAAGACAATCAAAGAAACATTTCGTTTTTCTTTTCCAAGCATAAAAACATAACCTCTCTTTACATGCACGAAAAAACTCTTTTCTTCTTTCAAAAACAAAAAGCTACTTGAAACAAGACTTTTTAAAGAAGATGTTTTTGTATTTTCTTTTAATAAAGCAAATAAATCTAATATAACCAAAAATCAATCTTAACAACTATTAAAATCTAAGAAAATCCACTCATAAGCAAACTAAAGGCAAATTTATTCTAAGCAATCTTAACGAGGCCAAAACTAACAATGATTATTTCTAAGGTGTTTTACTTGATCACAATCAAATCAAGGACTAGTTTATTGCAGAACCAAAAACTAGCCAAAACAAAACTCTAATCTTTTTGTTCTTTTTGTAAAATGGAAATCAATACTTTATAAACAAGCAATTCGAAATTTGACCCAAAACAACTCAAATGGCAAGTTGCTCACACAAGGAAACTTTACGACAGGCCCGACTTCTAAGAAGGTTGACTAACCAGAGAGATCTAAGGCTGGACAACTTTCTACTATCAAAGTCACTACAAAACCTATCCAAAAATCAAACCCTAGGTCTAAACTTCGTTGAAAACCACTAAAACACTCAAAGCTCACAAAACAAGTTCAGGTGAAAATTCTTGACAGGGTACTAAAGGATCTGGGCAGAAAACACTAAGGAAAATCAAAATCTAAAAGGAATTTAAAGCAAAAATGGAATTTTCTTAAGTTTTACAGGAAGACGCAGGCAACCCGTTGTCACAGGTGCGGCCCCGCTCTGTGCAAACGGAAACAGCGCGTCCAAAGACGCACTGTGCAGTACTCAGAGGGTGCGTCCTTCTGGAAAAATGAAGAAAAACCAAATCTAACTAAATCTAAAGCTAAGCCACCCAAATACTAATTCTCACAGTCAAAAACCAGAAAATAAAAATGATTTTCTCAAAGCAAAGTTCATATAAAGGAAAAGACTCTCTCATTAATGGATTCCCCAGCGGAGTCGCCAATTTGTCACACGGAATTTGTCAAGGGTGCGGACACGACTGACCTTCCTAGAAGTCTAAGACATTCTAATGACAAACAAGACAAAATGGAGTGATCTTTCTCTAAATACACCTTTTACAACATGAAAACTACAAGTGTTTAGGCTTACCTTATTCCAAAACGCTGTTGTTGAAGTCCGTTCTTGACGATCCGGATGAGCTCCTCCTTCAAGTCAATTCCTGCAACCACAAACAATCAAACAATTACCAAGCACTTGCATTTCATATAATAAAACATATATTCAACATGCAGACCAAGGAACACATGAAATAACTCATTAACACAAGCTATTGAGAAAAATAAACCAGTTTGTATTAATAACGAAACAAAGAAACTCTTACAACCTGGCCTTGGTGTTGTGCAAGTTCCTCCCAGGGTCCATCAAGGGTTTTCCTCTACTTTGACAAAGCTCACCCTCTTCCAAGTAGAATCAAGTAAAGACAATCTCTCCTTACAAAGGCTCTAATGGAAGACCTAAATCCTGCAGCATTTACCCAAAGAAAATGTATAGCTCCAACCTCCTCTCCTTCTGGCTCAATGCCTTTATTTATAGTGCTGTAAAGAGGTTATTCAGGTCCACTATCAGTGGGATCATCCCCCTCTTTGGGTGGGATAGCTCCCTTATTGATGGGATAAGTTCCCTCTTAATAGAGATACATGAACCAACTGGAGGCGCATCCATTTCATCAAACCGACCTCTAGAATGTTCTAGAAGTAACCACAAGTAACTTTTTCAAGATAAAACTCGCGCATTTTGCCTTTTACAGAGGGACGCACCTGTCCCTTAACATACAGAGCATCCATGGACGCAGATTTTGTGAACATGGTCAGCGTCCCCGCAGGTAAGGCTAGAGAGAACCTGCGACCCCAGAGATAAACATAGTTTTTACAAGACTTTCTCTCTTCTTTGAGTTTGAGATGGATAACAGAGGCATGAGACTTGCCTAAGAGGGTAGCATGACTGTTGATTTGAGCCATACTAACTGTAAGTAGTCAAGGTGACATTTTTTAGTGTAACAGAGGGATAGCACTTCCGGTCGCTTTAATGAGCTGGAAGGCCAAAACTCGGCAATCTTTTCATATTTTACAAGTCAGTTGAAAAGAGCTTAAAGAAGACTCGTCTTTTGAGGAACGAGTGATAAAATGGGTTGGCAGCTGATTCCAGGTACAGCTTGGAATTTTCCAATCACGACAGTGTCACAAGGATGGCTAGTGAAATCACTCTTCGCAACTGTTCCTCAAAATGGGTAAACAATCATATGGAGGTGAACGATCGGCCAATGGAAAAGTGCAGGTGACGGTGCAAACACGACCAAGGCTTTAATGGCTGATAAAGTTACATTCACAGTGGTTATTTACCAGGTAGTGGTTCATTTTTTATTTTAAAATGAGCTTAAACGCTGGTGGAAACACTTGCTCATTGCTTATGTTTATTTTTTAACGAGCATGAAGTCCGCGTTAAAACTGCTCGGATCTTGTGTTTATTTTTTAATGAGCATGAACTGTGTGCTAAAACTGCTCGAATATATGGTCAAATTTTGATTTTTTACCATAACTAGCTTTGTCCTTTTCAAATATAGTACTGCATTCTCAATTGCTGCATCAAACGTAGTTAGAAATGAATAATATTTGTTTGAAAATGAGATTAAAACCCTAATATTTCGCTTTGAACTACGTAAAAAGCAATTAAAAAGTGTTTTTACCTCTCATTTTACCATTTCATTTGAACTTGGTTTGTTGGAGCTTTGGAGGTGCCTCTTCCCCCTTGATTTTCACTAGCTGATTTCGGGAGATTCTGTGGACGATTATCGGTGCCGTCTGGACCAGGTAGGAGCTAAACCCTAGCTCTTTCTTTTCATGGTTCCCTTTTTCCATTCTGTGCCTGTTTTCCTGTTTCCCTGAGCCCCTGGGGTTTTGTTAGGGCGCTCTGCCATCAGCGCAGCTGGTTCACTCGAAACCTGCGCTGAATGTCAAGCTGCCTGAAGGCAGTTTGACCTTCAACGCAGGTGGAACACTGGCTAGTTGCGCTGGGCACAGAAAATAGCTTTGTTGCACAGTTTTTGATGAAAATTTTGCCAGTTTCTCATCAAATCCAGGATCTAACTCCTCTCATGTTTGTTTTTCAGAGATTATTGGAGCAAAATGACCCTTACATGGCGAGAACGAGAACATGAAGAAGAGGACATGATTGCCCTCCATGATCCTGTCACAGTAAACGCGCTGCGGAACTGTGGCCTGCTGAAGTTCTTCCGTATTTCTAGTATGAGAGCACAGATCTCCTTACTGCAGTATATGCTTGATGCTTGGGATACTATCCCCCTGACCGTAGTAGACATTTACTTCTTGACTGGCTTGTCGAGGCGGGGTGCTCCCATTTCTTTGTCAGGTTTGGCCTGAGGGAATGACTCCGTAAGAGATTATGTCCGCGAGTATTGCAGGGAAGGATCTCAGCCGAGCAGATACGGCAAGGTCGTTATCCGTGAGATTACTGACAGGTCTCTCAGGTCCATTCTGTATCCTATTGGTAGGATGGTCGGTAGCTCATCTCTTCATGTTGCCAATAGATCCTATGTGCAGCACGCCTTGGAGTGTCTCCAACCGAAAGTATTCAACTGGTGTGATGCAGTACTTCTTCAGATGAAAATTCAGTTGACCAAGGTAAAGGACAGGAAGTTGAAGAACTTTGGATTTGGTTCTATTTTGACTGCCTTTGTCTTGGAGAAGATACCACTGATGTAGCCTCAGTACATTGCACTCGACTTGCCTTCTCCTACCGAGCCACGCATGCAGAGATGGGTTGATCACATGTCTAGGCATGCTGGTCAATCTCAGATTTCTTTCACTGATACCTTCTTCAGGTGGTTCGAGCGTCAGGAGATGGTCTATTCCAAGTATCCATATGTTGGCATGGATTTCCGAGGCGATCCGGATTTAGTGCTGCCGGATGGCGAACAGTGGTGCGCTATTGGTAAAATCATCGACCATATCATTGTTTACTGTTTTTATTTATGATGTCCTTGTGCTTTATTCTATCAAGACTTTAATCAAACTCATGTGTGCATGCAGATGTTGGTCCTGTTCATCCAGCAGTTCGCCCGAGAGTGCCAGTCGATGCCCCAGCAGGGGAGACTGCTAGGAGGGTTATTCTTCGCGACCTTGACGTGGCCGAGACCCTACAGCTATGCAGGAGCAGGTTGAGAGCCTTACTCTTGGCATTCCGGATGTACGGATCGACGAGTTACCTTTACAGTTGCAGCAACATACTACTAGTGTGCCTAGACGATGGACTCGTCTCTTGCGCATGATTGCACAGGCCGTGACGTGCTATCATGAGCATCACTAGGCTAGGGTGCCCCCTAGCATTTTTGAGTTTTTTGGGTCATGCGACCAATTTTGTCTTGGTTACAGAACATTATATGTAAACGATAAACAACTTATATATATATATATATATATATATATATATATATATATATATATATATATATATTTTGATTTTCGGGGTTTATTCTGGTTGAGTTATATGATCCACTTGTACAACATTGATGATGCATTTCTTTTTATAAATGTCGCAAATGTCTATCTAACACATAGTTTGCTAATGAGTCAGTTAATGTGTTTAAGTTTATGGAAATATGTTGGTATTGAATTAAATCAAACTGTCTTTCCAAAATCTTAACCCTTAGAAACATACGATAAATGGCTGGATTGCGGACGGAATATATACCATTGAGTTGTAGTATCACGAGTTGTGAGTCTAGCCTGACGATTAGTCGGCGTATACCATGGGTGATGGCATCAGAGAGTAGTTCTATCAACGCGCTATACTCAGCGATGTTATTCGTTGATTGCCCAATACACACACCTCTGAAACTTACTAACTCGCCGCTTGGATCAAAAATGGCCCAGGCCGCGGAGGACAGGTTCCGCGAACTACGACTCGCTCCGTCAGCATATCCCACACATGTCTCAGAAAGGTTCGACGTCTGCAACAAATGCAAAAAGGTGGATTACTCGACCAAAACAAACACTTTAGCGAAAACAAAATACAACAAAAGCATGCAGGTTACTATTTAAGCATAGTAACGCTTAAGGTACAACCCATTGCGAGGTTGCGCCAGTGGAATTCTGTCATAATCCATTAACTCGTAGGCTCCTTTTGCTAACACTCGTTTAACAATATAGGGGCCCATCCATAAAGAATTAAATTTACCTGCTCCCAATTTTTCGGATTCTTGGTCGTAAAGCAAGACCAAGTCACCTTCTGAGAAGACACTGGGTTTGACATTTTTGTCGAACTGCGCCTTGACTCGTTTCTTATGGGCTTCGTTAGCCAAAGCAGCGTCACGACGGGTTTCATCCAATTGGATTAATTCCAAGAAATGAGCCTCTTCTTCTGAAGTTCTGGGGAGGAGATCGATTGCAAGTTTAAGAGACGAAATTTCACACTGGACTGGTAAGACTGCCTCCAGGCCATACACCAGTTGGAAAGGTGTGAACCCGGTCGCATTCCTTACCGATGTTTGGTAAGCCCACAAGGCTGAGTACAGGATTAGGTGCCACCTTCTTTTGTGAACCCCTATCATCCTTTGCAACATACACTTCAGGACCTTGTTGATCGCTTCAACTTGTCTGTTGGCTTGCGGATAATGCGGGGTAGAGCTATCGTGAGATAGCCCTAGCTTGGCATCTAATTCAACCATCATGTGATTTCGAAAATGCTATCCATGATCTGTAACTATAGCCTGTGGTACGCCGAACCTGGTGACTACATGATTGAAAAAGAAAAGGGCAGCTGTTTCACCAGTGTTATCTAATGTAGGCATCGCCTCGGCCCATTTGGTAAAATAGTCAACGGCGACTATGATATACCCATGCCCCCCGGTCGAGGTGGGGTTACATGTCATGAAATCGATGCCCCATTTGGTGAAAGGCCCAACAGCAACTATTGGTTGTAAAGGTGCGGGTGGTCTTCTGGTTTTGCTATGAAAAATTTGACAAGCATGGCAACTTCTGACTGCGGTTATGCAATCTTTGAACATGGTTGGCCAGAAGTATCCTGCTCATAAGATTTTTTGTGCTGTTGCATATCCAGATTGATGCCCCCCACATGCGCCCGAATGACACTCATTCAGGGCTTTTTCGGCCTCCTCATGGGTGAGGCACCTTCTCAGAACTGTATCGATACCACGACGGTAAAGAGTATCACCGACGATCATGTAGTCTTTTGCTTGGTATCGTATACGTTTCTGTTCAGAGTGAGAGGTGTTAGGCCTGAACTTTTGGGTTTGGAGATAAATTATTATATCTCCATACCACTCATTGCTTGTAGATATCAGAAACAAATTCTCTTCCGCGATTGATTCTTCGGATGTTTCATCGTTGGACGACGATGGGAGATCGCACAATAATTCTGCGAAAACTAGAGCTTTCTTTGATTTGGATTTTACAAATTCCAGATCAAACTCTTGAAGGATCGCTATCCATTTTGAATATTTTCCCCCCAACAACTGTCGCGACAATATATAAGTCATGGGGTTGCAATCTGATAAAATGGTAGTTTTCTGAAAGAGGACATAATGTCGAAATCTTTGAATCGCTTGAACAGCTGCAAGCGCTAGTTTTTCAACATAAGAATATTTGCTTTCTGTATCATTCAAGTTTTTGCTTAAATAATATATAAGATGTTCAATTCCATCGACCTCTTGAACTAAAACCATCGCAATGGTCGTATCCGCTGCAGCCAGATACAGGTTAAAATCTCTTTGATAGTCCGGGGCATACATTAATGATGCTTTTACTAGAGAATCTTTCAGAGCATCAAAGGAAACTTGTGCCACCTGATCCCAGACAAAAGGTACATCCTTTTTCAAAAGACGAGTATAACCTTTAGCAAGTTCTGTGTAATTTGGAATGAACCTCCTCAGAAAGTTTGCTTTCCCTTGGAGTTTCTGAATCTGAAGCAAATTTGAAGGTGGAGGCAAATTAATGATTGCCTGAACCTTGCAAGGGTCGAGACAAATCCCATCCTTAGAGACTAGAAAGCCAAGTAAACGACCAAAACCGATGCAAAACACACATTTGTGTGGATTGAGTCTTATCTTGTAGTGTCGGCAACATAGAAATATCACTCTTAAATGTTGCAGATGATCAATCCACTTTCGCGAATGAGCCGGAAGGTCGTCGAGATATGGTTGAACAATGTTCTTGATGTCATGGAAGGCATAATTCATTTCCCTCTGAACCGTCGCCCTTGCGTTCTTTAAACCAAAGGGTAATTTTCGATAAGCGAACGTGCCCCACGGACAAATGAATGCAGTCTTTGACTGGTCCTGTGGGCGGATATTTATTTGATTATACCCGGAAAATCCATCCATAAATGAAAAGATTTCACATCCGGTGCATTCATCAATTATCTGGTCGATGAAGGGTGTAGGGTAGTTGTCTTTCGGACAAGCTTGGTTTACATCCCTATAGTCGACACACACTCTAATTGTCCCCTGTTTTTCATAATAGGGACAATATTCGATACCCAATCGGTTAGAGGAACCGGGTAGATGAAACCAGCATGGAGAAGCTTTTCAACTTCTGCTTTAATGGCAGCGGCTTTCTTGGGGTGCACGTGCCGAAGCCGTTGTCTTACTGGTTTGACATCAGGATACATCTTAATTTCATGTTCAACGATACTCGAGTCAATGCCTGGCATTTCATCATATGACCAAGCAAAGACATCTCTGAACTCGCGAAAAATAGCGTTATATATTTCCAGTTCTGAAGGAGAACATCCTTTGCCGACATAAATATTCTCTACAACATTTGTTTTAGTCGAGATATTTATGGTTATAGTCTCTTCAATATTGGATAAGTTTCGCTCAGAATCCACCGTGTTTACAGTATTTGATAGGAATTCAAAAACTGAAGGGTGATAAAGGTCATGTTGAGTACCTTCTTCATATTCTGGAAGAAGGGAACGATGGTGGTGATCATTCCATGGTGCCCCCTCAATCAACATTGATTGTACGATTCCTTCATCAGTCCCATGCACTTTCGACCAAGGATCCAATGGGGTACCATATTCTCTAGACCTATCTACCCAAACGCTTGACGAGCGTTGACTTGGGTTCGCCTCCCATGCCCGAAACATTGATTGCTACAATATTTCTATTGGGCTTGGGGGAAAAACCATTGCATGATCCATGTTGATATCGTCTTCTGAGATCTTCATGGAAGATATCATGTTGCATGCTCCTACCAACGCTACTTCTCCTATATAGATGGGAGGTGGAAGTGTGAAAGTTCCCATTAATGTGGGGTCTTTCAGTAGGCCTACTCCGATATCTTGAAGCGAATGGTTGCTTCCATGGATCATGGGAATGCTTCCTGTAACTTGTGAACCATTAGGGAGGAAGTTTTGTTGGTCGACGATCGTAATCCCTCCTTGAAAAGGGAATGCGATCTTCCTAAAATAAGTCGACACTATAGCTTCCATGGCATATATCCACGGTCTTCCCAGTAGGATGTTGTAGTCAAGATTCCCATTGATGACTTCAACATCTATTTCTACTGTTTTTCCTCCTAGTTCAACCTTCAAGTTATTTAGGATACTGTACGGGGTATATGTCCTTCCATCGAATGCTTTCAATGTCGTTGAAGATCGCGACAAGGTTGGAGATCCTAAAGTTTTCCAGCAACTCATCGACATAATACATGTAGATGCCCCCTCACCAATAATTGTTCGGTGAACAGTTTTGTTGAGGGCTTTCACTTGAATAAGGAAAGCTAGTTGAGCTGGTAACTGAGGATCGTATCCTTTGTGGTCGAAGGATACAAGATTGGAATCCTTAGGATCAACCCCACCAATAGCTGATAACAAAGCCTGCCGTTGGGATGGAAAATTTTGTAGCACTTCAAGAGTCGACATAGCGGATGGCGACTGGGCCAAATCTTCCACTATGTTATAATACTGCACCGCTCTGGCGCGAGAATTAAATGTCAACTTGTGTACTACTCCCTTTGGCGGTTTTATTGTTAATTCAGGAATGATGGGTGGTACAACTTCTGTCGAAGTTGTTGTCAAACTACTTGGTTGATCTTTACCTTTGTCGTTCGACAGCTGCGGATTCCCGTAATCTTTGTTCCTTGTCGAAATCAAAGCATCATTTTGTTGCTTGGAGATCAACAACATTAGCACTTGCGACGGGGAAGCATTTCCACTATCAACCAGATTTTGACCTGGATTGGGAAACGGATCAGTTAACACAGCTGAGGTTTGCGAACTTTTGAAGAACCTTTTAAGCTCAGCTTTGTATGGAAAATCGGTTGTCCAATGATCCTCGTCACATATCATGCATGGAATTTTTGGTTTCTCTTTCCTAGGAGGGTTTGAAGAAGTTTTTTCAGGGGATGACTCACCCTGTTTCTTCTTCTTCCCTTTTTTTTTGCTTCTTCTTGCTTCCTGGTTGATTGGTTTCTTTGCCTTTATCTGCTGATATGACATTTACTTCCGAAGCAAGAATTTCTTCTTTTGCATTTTGATCTGAAGTCTTCCGGGCTTTCTTAGACGAAGCCTTTGTCGATTTCACGTTTGCCGTGCCAATCACACCATCGTCGGCATGAGAGTCACTATTTGATTTAGGAGGAGGAATTGAGAATTCTGGTCTAGGAGCTTCAGGTATTTTGTCGTAGAGCATGCCAGACTGAGTGTAGACTAAGTCTAGATATTGTGCACGAGCAATAACTTGCTCCTCTGTTACGACTCCCCCCTTGGCCACATCTTCCGTTATGGCAGGAAGTAACGACTTGATAAACTATTCAGCTAATAGCTAATCGGGAACGTACATTTTCACCATCCTACGACGACGACGCCACTCATGTATATGATCGGATATATGAGTGGTCGTTGTCTTCTTGAAGTTGGTTAAGATTTCCGTTCCCGTTTCATACCTTATCGGTAATTGAAAATGGGTTAAGAAAGTTGTGGCTAGGGAGCTGAAATTGTCGAAAGAGGCTCTAGGTAATTCAATATACCATTTTGCCGCTGGACCCGTTAACGTCCTCTGAAAAAGGCGAAGCCTTATCGAATCATCGTTGAGGGTGTTTGATGAACACCACAGATGAAATGTCATTATGTGATTCGATGGATCTTCGCCTGGATTTCCATTAAATTTAGTAATGTCCGATGGAAGCTTGTGAGGAATCGCTGGCCACCAAGGGGTGTAAGCAATTGGATCGTTTGTTAGCCGGTGTAGATTGGGTAACTCTAAGGTTGCCACGAATGGCAACTGTTGATTCAGGTTAGGTGAAGCATACCCAGGGTACGATGGAATTGCCTGAGCAGTGGGCCTTTGCATACCAGCATAATGCAATTGATGTTGGTATGATTGATACAGTTGGTGGACTTGACCACTGTAAAGCGGTTGGTTTTGACCGTTTTGAATGTACGGTTGTCCACTGTTCGCAAAGATCTGCTGCTCAGAACCTTGGTACACTTGCTGGAATTGTGGTTGTTGGTATTGCACCAGCCACGGTTGTGAAGCCATGTTCTGCTGCGCCATACTAACCATCGGACCAAGATGTGGGGTAATTGTACCCGTTTGGACCTGTGTCGCCCCACCAGTTGGTGATTGTGGTTGTGTCAGAGGGTCAAGGGGCTGTTTCATTACAACCTGAGAAATTTGAGGTTGACATACAACAGGCATTGTTTGAACTTGCGACACTGTTACAATCGCTGGTGTTGTCAGGATGTTCGACATAGGTACACATTGTTGCATAGAATACACAATTCTCGGTTGTTGGGATAGTATAGGTACCCAACCACTTGTCGTAATTCCAGTATAACCTGAATACTGTTGTGAACTCCCGTATGGATACCCTCCCGGAGGGGGTAATGAAAGGGCATACTGCCCCCCATACAGTGGCAATCTGGAACTCAAGGGGATTGTTTGTCCTTGGGGACTGGATTGCCCAAATTGACCTCCAAATGTATCAATCTGGCAAGTCTCAACATAAGAGTTATTGGATATTATTCCGGAGGAACAAATTGGAACAGACCACACTGTCGAAATAGTCCCTGGGTGGACTCCTTCTAGCGGTTGCGAGCTAGTTGGGACAGATGGTACGCCAACAAATATTGTCGGAGTGACGGCAGGGAGTTCTGTTGTCGCTGTGTCATTCGACACAGTCCTAGATGTCGACGGTTGTTCAGACATTTTGAGTCTATCCAATAGATTGCCTAGCGATTCTACAGGAACTTCCACTGGTGATGGACTAACTTCTGATGTAGAAGGAAATAGAGTGACCCCTACTCCAAAATGCGTTGGAGTACTTGCTTGCGGATCTTCTATAATTTCCTCTATCGCAATCAAACCAGGTGGAAGAGGAAGACCGTCAGGTCCGTAAAATATTTCTGGTGCCAAAGAAGGGGTTGATTCGACAACGACAGTTGTTTGAGGAGCAAGACTCTCTGAACCGGTCACAGATGGAACTGGTTCAGTAACGCAAGTATTTGCTCTCAGACTAGGATCAGTGTCACTGTCCCTCTGTGGCTGTTGAACTTCTTCAATAGAGGCAGGGTTTCCAGAAACGTTTGGAGTAACCAGAATCTCATATGTTTTTGGAACACTTTTTCTAAGTTTGATAGGAGATTTCGAGCCGGTTAAACGAGTTCGCTTTGTCCGTACTGTTTTCGATTCCGGAGACGAAGATGGTTGACTCGTAAGCCTCCGCGAACGACGGGGTTTCAATTGACTTTCTTCCACGATTGCGGATTACTCGATCAACCAAAATACAAAAGGGGAAAGTGTGTTTCCGAATTGAATGAATTTTTTAGACGCTTTAGACACAACTTGCTTTTTCACTTTTAAAGAGTCGAGAAAAAGCTAAAGATGACTCTAGTCTCCTTCGATGTTTTAATGATCCCGAAGTGACAAATGCTCGGATGGACTTTTTCTGTTATAGAGTCTGAAAAAGGCCAAAAGAAACTGCTCTGGAGTTCTAGGCAGAGGGTGTGCCAAACTTTTCGCAAAACCGCAGAATACTTTTTAAGGTACGGGCGGTCGATCTTCCTGAATGCTGTGTTCAGTGCATTGCGATCAGTAGGGCGGCCGACACGGCTTCCTAAGGATAAAGGTTATATTCCTATAGGGGTCTCCCAATATATACGTGATGGTACGTGGGAGCACAATCCGTACTGGCGCTATCATCCCTCAGGAGGAATCACCCACCTTCAACGAGATCGACAGTCACTAGGCTTTACGACGCCGGAACACGTCTCTAGCCTAGACCTCTATGTTGTGTGTTATGTTGCAAAGTGTTGTTAAGTTCATTCAGTTTATTTTAAGTTGATCTTTTTAGAAGTTTGCCTTTCTGGATCACCACGAGATGTATGATACAATTCCTAAATGCAGTCTAAAGATGATAAGCAAGCTTTATATCTTTTCAACTTTGAAAATCCTAGCTACTAAGGGAAAAGAAAGACACCATCTTTTCTCAAAGAGCAATCAGCACACTCTAATGCACTTTTCTTAAATCAAGCATGCAAACTATCAAAATGCAAATGCACAATGCAAGTGTTTGTTTTCCGCTTTCTTAGTATTGATGCCTACAAAGAAAGCTTTTTTGTACAACTTTGAATTTTCTTTTAAATGACAAGTACAAACAAGTTTACTTTTTCGAAATCAGAAAGGGTAGAAGAGAATACAACACTTTACGACTTCTGAAATGAACACTTGTTTCGACACTTAAAAGAGACAAACTCAAACCAATAAGCAAAAGCAAATGTATAATCAACTATAAATAGCCAATGAACTCTCTCCTAAGATCAAAATCAACAGATCTCAATCAAGGGCTACAAGATGATTATTTCACTCATGCAAAGGAAAACTGTAAATGATGCCACAAACACATAAAAACACTCACAGTCTTTTTGTACAAAAGGAGGCGGAATTTAAGCAGAGAAAAGGAGTTATCAGACTGGTACCTATGCTGGTTACAAGCTACAAAAATCAGAGATCAAAACAAGGCAAAACAGAGCAAAGAACCCCAGATGCACAAGGCCAAAATGGATCAGCGCAACCTCAACACAGGAGTTTTGACATTCAACACAGGTAGCCTTCACGGGACCTGCGTTGAAATGTAGAACCTCTTCATAGGGGTCGCGCTGAAGGAGAAACGAGTGTTTCTCACTGGGTTCTGGGTCATAGATTGCTGATTAATCTACTATTTCAGGCCAAATAAAAGCAACAAGCAAGGTGCAATCAAAGGGATGCTTTGAGGGAGTACTAAGATCTATCACAAAGGATCATCAAATCATTTGTGAGTCCATCATTCAGATCATAGACAAATCCAATGATTGGATCAAGGTAGCAACTGTCTACTTTGCATCTGAGAAGAGCAGATGCAGTTCGATTGTAGCTGTTGAGTCTATGAAACAAACAATGATAGAGACACAAATAAAATGACTAAACAGATCTCCCCAGTGGAGTCGCCAATTTGTTGTGGGGAAAAATGCCTATGCAGGATGATCCTCTCCACCTAAGGTGTGACAGTGCCTTAGCAACAAACAAAGACAGCTATTCTAGTATTCTTCCTTTATGAATTAAGAATGAAGAGAGATGGATGGACTAACCGGTGTCTTCCGTTTGTCCCTCGATCCAGCTTCTCTTCTCTTTGAGAGTTCTCAGCTACTTGCCTTCTCGCTCGCCCAGCTTCAACAGGTCTCTGCAAGATCACAAGAAGAGAACACTACACAAAGACATGGATTCATATTCATAACTAGTTCAAGATTAGAAATAAACTAAACATACTAATGCAATCATACATCAAAGATACACTAGTATATAGGAGAAAACCAAGATAGCTTTATTGATGAATAACAAGGTTCAGGAAGAGATACAACCCAGAGGGCTCCAATCGAGCATCTCCTTCCCAGCAAATGGAATTCCTATCTTCACCTCCCTTCAAAGCATTAAGCACCCAATGATTCCAGTCTCAAACCAACAACAATTCTTTGCAATAACAAAATTCCAGCCCCCAAATCTCATGGAGGAGAGATCCATATATAGATGTTTGGAGAGAGGATGAGTCAGCTTGAGATCTGACTAGTGTCCTCTCTCTCTGTCAGTTCTTCATTCCACTTGGAGGTTCTTGCTTCCACTTGGAGATTTTGGAACCTCTTACTCATCATAGTCAAATTCCCTGAGGCAAGTGTCATTGAGGAAGATTTTGGAAGATTCCTGGGTTTTGACACCTTGTGGAATGAACTTGCCACATGTCAACTCTCGCTCAGCGCACCCTGGTAGTGCTTCTACCTGCGTTGCAGTGCAGGTAGCCAGTGTTGACTTTGACATTCAGCGCAGACAGCTAGTGGAGCCACTGAATTGATCCTAAATTGACTTGTTTTTGAGCAGTTTCTGGTGGAGAACTTCTGTGAATTGCTGTGGTTTGTTAGCCTTGTTCCTCTAGGGGTAGGAACAACATGTTTAGGGACTTTGGATCCCTTAGATTATGGACATTTAATGCTCAATGTTGTAAGGCACAAAAATGTCTATAACAATGGTCTATTTTGAGATCCACCGAGTTAGAAATTGGTCCTAGGCCTTAAAGTACTCATATGACTATATGTATACCACCCTAGATCCATCTAACTTGGGATCTTTCATGTGGTGAGAGGGAACAACTCCCTGGAGGTGCAAATCTTCTTTTTGGAGTGTAGAATTTGAGGAAATGTTTGCACCTCGAGGGATTCCATCACTCTCTTTGCATGATATATCCAAAGTTAGATTCATCTAGGTTGGTTCCACATAAGGGAAACAATGTCATATTTTTTAGGTTATCATTATTATGTATATGTTTGAGATAAAATTCATAGTTTGAAATTTACATTATGTTTTCTCTTTTTGAAATGACCATATAATTTTGTTTTTTAAATTAGTCTATGTTTATTTCCTTGACTATTTTGTGTGTTTGTCTTTGGATGTTTTGAGTGCTTTGTGTGGGTGTGTGCTTGGATTCTTTGAGTATTTTGTGTGTTTATGTTTTTTGATTTGCATGGTAATGTTTGTGAATGTTAAAATTTATGTTTTATATTTCTATATGTGTATGTAATTTTCTATTAGTAATTCATTGGTAATGAAGAAGGAAGACAATCTTGTCAATAGGTTGTAGAAGGATTGATATTGCACATCCATTACATTTAATTTTAGCTATCACAATTTTTGGCAACTTCTTATTAGTTTCCTTTGAGGTATTACTAAATATATCCTCAAGAGTACTTTTAATTTTAAATTTCTCGAGTTATATTATTGTTAATAACTCTAATTATGAAAAATGATGAAATAAAAAATTTGAATGCAACGTGTCAATGTAATAAAGTTCAATAGAAAAAAATTTGAATAATAAGAATGTAGCAAATTACAAATAGTCTTCATTGTGATCAATCTAAATTATTTTCTTCTACTATTCTTATTTTCACCCTTGTTAGTTTTACCATATTTTCATATCAATTATTTGAAAAGTGTAGTTGAAATTTTAAACCATTCAAATCTTTAGCTCGAGCTATTGTACTAAACATTTTACTTTTTTTGTCTTTCTCTCCAATATTAATAGGTTGAATTACTATATCACAAAAACCAATGCACACTATCAATAATTTTTGTATGGTTGCACTAAAATCAATCGTAATGTTAATCGAGTCAGATTAAATTTAATGTACCATCATAGTTCCACTTACATCAAATCAAAAATTAACATCTACACTCAAATATGATTGGAAAAAAATATCTATAGTGAAATCAATTCATCTAATGAAAGCAATCAATTAGGATTAGAAATCAACATCTAGGTGAAAATAAATGTATTAGTGCAAGCAATAAAATATAATAAAAAAATCAACATCTACATTGAAATCAATACATACAGTGCAAACAATGAAATATAATTAGAAATCAACATCTACAATGAAATCAATGCATCTAGTGGAAGCAATAAAATAAAATTAGATCTACATTAACATTAGTTCATTTAGTGTAAGCAATCAAATAATATTAGAAATAAAATTTACACTAAAATAAATGAATATAGTGCAAGAAATCAAATATCCTTATAAATCAATATCTACATTGAAATTAATGCATCTAGCCCAAGAAATCAGATAGGATTATAAATACCATCTACAATGAAATCAATGCATCTAGTGCAAGAAATCAAATAGGATTATAAATAACCATATACACTGAAATCAATGCATCTAGTGCAAGAAATCAAATACAATTAAAAAACATCTACACTTAAATCAATGCAAGTAGTGCAAGCAATTAAATACTCTTAGATATAACAATGTATAATAAAATAAATGCATCTAGTCCAACAAATATTCTTCCTTCTCTCTGCCTTCCATCTATATCTATATCTCCCTACATCTTGACTTCATTTTCTCCTTATATAACCCCCAAACATACAGAGACTCTCTACATCTCTCCCTTCTCACTTCCTCTCTTTGTCTCTCCACTTCTCTCTCTATGTCATTATTTTCCCTCCCTCTCTCCCCTTCCAACCCCATCTCCTTGTCCCACACTCTCTCCTCCTCTCTCTCCGTCCCTCTCACCTCCTATCTCTCGTCCTTCATCTCTACCCTTGTCTCTCTCTTTCTTTGCCCTCTAACTGTGGCACATTCTCCCTCCCTTTCTCCTTCTCTCTCCCCTCCTTTCTCACCATACATCTTTTTGTATTTCTCTCTCTATTACCCTTGTCTTCCTCTCTCACTCCTCTCCCTTTGCTTCTCTTCATTCCCCCTCTCGCCTCTAATTTGGTTTGTCTCCTTCAATACAAGGAATCAAAGAGGATTACAAATCACCATCTACACTGAAACCAATGCATCTACAAAATAAATCTTCTTCCCTCTCCCCCCTCCATCTATATCTATATCTTTCTCCACCTATCCCTCTTTCTCTCTCTATCTCACCACCCTAAACATACATGCTCTCTTTCTCCATATTTATCTATCTCTCTCTCTTTCTATCTCTCTCTTCCTCCCTCTCCTCACCTTCCATATATATTTCTATCCCCCTTTGTCTCTCTTGTCTTTCTATATAACTCCCAAAACATACACATTACTTCTCCATATATATCTATCTCTCCCTCCCTCACTCTCTCTCCTCACCTTCTATCCCTCTCATCCCCCTTCTATATCTCTTCCCTCTTGCTCTCATCTCTCCCTCTCTCTCCATATTTCTCTCTATGTGTCTTTATTCTTACCTTCCTCTCTCTCTCCATTCATCTCTCCTTCTCTCTCTCACATCATCGCTCTATTGATTCCTCTCTATCCCTTTCTCTCGCACCTCCCTCTATCTGCCCCCCTCAACTCTCTCTCTCTCTCTCTCCCTCTATCACTCTATTCCCCTCCAAATTTGTCACTATCTCCCTCCCTCTCTTCTTCTCTCTCCTTCTCTCTCCCACTTCCCTCCATCTCTCGTTATCTATCTCTCTTTCTCACCCACAAGAATAAAAGTTTTCTATCGACCTATTCCTTGTTACTCCATATATCTCTCCACTTTTCTCTTTCTACTTCTTTCTTCTTCCCTCCCTTTCTCGCATTCCAACTCCATCTCTATATCCCTCTCCCTCTTCTCCTTTCTCCCTCTCCCACTATCACTATACTCCTTTGTTCTTCCCTCCCATATATATCTAGACATAATGTATATAGTTATAATATAAACAAATTAGTATCATATTGAATTTAATATTGTATTAATTAAAAGTTATTAAGTTGAATAGTGTTAATATTATAAAATATTAATATTAATATTATATTTAATACTAATATTAACATGAATACTAATCTTTAATAAATAATATTAATATTAGATTTAATGAAGTGTTTTACATGGCATGATAACAAAATTTATAATAAAACTACATCAAATGAATATTTTTGAATATTACAACTTTGATATATGCACATGTGGTTTTCCTTCTAAAGATTCATTTTACAAATAACTAATTAAAAGAGACATTAAAAGATTCTACAATGTGATTTTAGATTAGATGTGTTCAATTAACCATTTTTCTTTGATCTAAGAAATGGTAGTGGTTTTAAGAAAGTGTAAAGATGTTTAAAATTTTACCTAAATTGGAATTTTAATGTGGTAAATATTATTGTTGAAAGCAAGTGTATAATTCATTCAAATTCAAGGAATTTGAGAAAAGAACTATTAAACTCAATAGATAATTGTATTGATTTTTATTTTTATTTTATCTAAACCCATGAGATAATTGTATTGTAGTTTTTTTTTATCTAAACCTATGAGATAATTGTATTGTATTTTTTTTTTATCTATATCGTTATTTTCATTTCTATTTGGGGCATTAATTTTTTCTATTTTCATTATTCTTATTTATTGGAGAAACTAACATAAACATTATTTATACTTTTAATTTTTTTAATTTTTTTTATGTTGCCATACATTAGCTCAAATTTAACTTTGAGTACCATCATAATTACAAATGTAGGTCATACTACGCTTCCCAATGGGCTTAGGGCTCGATCATTTTTTTGCTAATGTAAAATATCTCTTGATTAAAAAGAAAATAGTTTAAAAGTTTTCTAAAACATATGAGATATTTATTGAAGTTAATAATAGATACAAAATAAATCAGTTCAAAAATTGATGTGTATATATATATATATATATATATATAATTTATTAGATTGAAAAAAAAATATTAATTTATTTCACTACTAAAATAAAAATAAAAAATTATAATAACAAATATTATTTTAAATATATAAACTTATCTTATTATTTTAAATTTAAAAATTTTAACATTTTTATTAATAAAAATTTATATCAATTTCATTTAAAAAAAAATCATAAATTATAATAGTTTTTAATTTCATTCTTGCAGAACATTAGACCTATTTATAAATTTAAAATATAATGGTTTTTTTGTTAAAATAATTTTAAAGAACAAAAAATAATCATACACTAAAATACACTGCGTAGTGATTTTAAATTTATATTTTTGATAACATACCCTACCTTTCTCATCCTCCCCATAATAATATATTAGATTTAGATTTAAAAACAATAAAGTAATCCCATGGGCTGCCACTCCTCTATGACCATAATTTCATATGATAAAAATAGACCAATCTAACAACGTAATTTCAAGGCTAGGAATATTACGTAAGTTGTGACAAAAGTACGCCAAGGCATAGGGCTACAAGAACATTGTTTTCTCATGATCTAAGAATATACATAGTAATTTGACTTATTTAGTACGCATCCAAGTGTCATATTATGTATATAATTCTCTTCTTCTTCTTGACTTGGGAATGACTGTCTGGAAATATTGCTCCCCTTAGATATATATCAGATTCTCCAACCCTTACTATAATCACAGATCCTTGCCTTTTACTCCTCACTCAATTATTCCATAATCTCTCTATCCATTTAGAGGATCATCCTACACAGAATTTTTATGCTTGATGTGTCTTTATTTCTTAGATTTATCTTGATAACATTTAAGTGGGTCAAGGTCTGCAACTCCTTCAGGGGCACTATTACCTTGTTCAACATCCTCTTTCTTTATTTCAAAGGCTTCACTACTTAGTTTATGAACACTTTCACCTCTAGGATTTCCATCATCACTGATAGTCATGCCTAGTTTAACATCCTCTTGCTTTATTTCAAAGGTTATAATGCTTAGTTGATGAACACGTTCACCTCTAGCATTTCCATCCACACTAACACTCTTGCCCAGTCTGCCATCCCCTTGCTTTGCTTCACTGACTACAATGCTTAGTTGATGAACCCTTTCACCATTTGGATTTCCATCCACACTCACACTCTTGCTTGACCCACTATCCCATTACTTCTCTTTACTAATTACAATGCTTATTTGATGAACCCTTTCACCATCTAGATTTCCATCCACAATTACACTCTTGCTTGGCCCACTATCCCCTTGCTTCTATTGGGAGGCTACCATGCTTAGTTGATGAGCACTGCCACCATCAATATTTCAATGCATAGTGACACTCTTGCATGATACAACATCCCCTTGCTTCTCTAGAGGTTGCGATAGAATTCATAGATAGAAAAGTGGCAAAAACTAATGGCCATGTCCATCAATTTGTCAATCACTATGCCATTTCTCAAGAAGCATGGGAATAACATTTCTACCATCTCCCCTATTTAATATGTCCTCCAACTCCCTTGGTAGTTGTGAAGCTCAAAATTCGTCCCTCCTGCCTCAATCCCCTCCTCTGGATGGGTACGATATGCAGGAAGGCAACCATGTGGTTCATAGCTCGTCAAAGGGGAAGCCTAGAATAAGTGTCAAGAAAGCAACTTCGGGTGCCTCAGAACCACAATCAAGTTCATAGAGTTGTCTCATTATCGAGGAATATATGGATGAAGCATATCATTAGCAAAAGGTCGACCAAGCTCGTATTCACACAAAGCATTGAGTATCACCTAACACCAAAGGAAAGAAAGTGGCCTCCTGAGGTTCTATACCCTATTTATTATTTTGGGGTATTTGTTAGCTCAGGGCATGGAACTTGTTTTGATAATTATACTTGCTAAAATATCCACAAACCATACTTTTGTAAAAATTTTATTTTGTAAACATTTTATTTCGGCATGGACTATGGCACTTTACACTCAAACTCAAGCTCTCATTAAGGACCATGTGGTTTCCTTATGAGGGAAGATGGTCCATTTTGAGATCCACCCAGTTAGAAATTGGTCCTAGGCCTTAAAGTACTCCTATGACTATGTATACCACCCTAGATCCATCTAACTTCCTCATGCCTTCAGAGGGATCAAATGCCTCAAGGTTCAAACCTTCTTTTTGGAGTGTAGAATTCTAGGTGCAAACCCTCTCGGTCCATGATATATCCAGAGTTAGATGGATCTAGGTTGGTTCCACCTAACGGAAGAAATGCCATAATCTTAGGTTATCATTATTATGTATATGTTTGAGATAAACTTCATACTTTGAAATTTACATTATGTTTTCTTTTGGTGAAATGAAAATATAATTTTGTTCTTTAATTTAGTCTATGTGTCTTTCGTTGAATGGTTTGTACGTTTGTATTTGTATGTTTTGACTGGTTTGTGTGGGCCTCTCTTTGGATTCTTTAAGTGTTTTGTGTGTTTATGTGTTTCAATTTTCATGGTAATGTTTGTGAATGTTAAAATTTATGTGTTATATTTCTATATCTGTATGCAATTTTCTATTAGTAATTAGTTGGTAATGAAGAAGGAAGACAATCTTGTCAATAGAATGTAGGAGGATTGATATTGCACATCCATTACAATTAATTTTAGCTATCACACTTTTGACAACTAATTAATTCTTATAGTGTCCTTTGAGGTATTACTAAATATATCCTTAAAATTAATTTTAATTTTAAATTTCTTGAGTTATATTAATTAGTTGAGATGATAGATATTGTTAATAACTCTAACTATGAAAAATGATGAAATAAATTTTTTTAATGCAATGTGACAATGTAATAGTGTTCAATAGAAAAATATTTGAATAATAAGAATGTAGCAAATTACAAATAGTCTCCATTGTGATCAATCTACATTACTTTCTTCTACTATTCTTATTTTCACCCTTCTTAGTTTTACCATATCTTCATATCAATTATATGAAAAGTGTATTTCGAACCTTAGACCATTCAAATATTTAGCTCCAGCTATTATAGTAAATATCTTACAGTTTATGTCTTTCTCTCCAATATTAATAGGTTGAATTACTATAATGAAAAAATCAATGCACATTGTCAGTAATTTTTCTGTGCCTACACTAAAATCAATCTTAATGTTATGGATTCACGTTGAAATTAATATACCATCACACTTCCAGTTACATCAAATCAAAAATCAACATCTACACTCAAATTAATGCATCTCATGGAGGCAATCAAATATGATTAGAAAAAAGTATCTACACTAAAATCAATTCATCTAATTAAAGAAATCAATTAGGATTAGGAATCAACATCTAGACAAAAATAAATGTATCTAGTGCAAGAAATCAAATATAATAAAAAGTCAACATCTACATTCAAATCAATACTTCCACGACAAACAATCAAATATAAATTAGAAATCAACATATACAACAAAATCAATGCATCTAGTGGAAGAAATAAAATTGAATTAGAGAACATATACACTAAAATTAGTGAATTTAGTGTAAGAAATCAAATGAGAATATAAATAAAATTTACATTAAAATCAATGCATATAGTGCAAGAAATCGAATATCCTTAGAAATCAACATCTACCTTAAAATCAATGCATCTAGTGCAAGGAATCAAATTGGATTATAAATCGCCATCAACAATGAAATCAATGCATCTCGTGAAAGAAATAAAACAGGATTATAAGTAACCTTCTACACTAAAATCAATGCATCACATCTAGTGCAAGCAATCAAATACAATTTAAAAACATCTACACTAAAATCAATGCATCTAGTGCAAGCAATTAAATACTCTTGGAAATCACCATCTATGTTAAAATAAATTCATCTACTGTAACAAATATTTGTCCTTCTCCCATCCCACCCATATATATCTATATCTCCCTACATATCTCCTTCTTTGTCTCTTTATCATACACACACTCTCTACATCTCTCCCTTGTCACTCCCTCCCTCTCCCTCTCCACTTCTCTCTCCCTCTATGGATTTCTTCTTCCCTATCTCTCTCCCCTTCCATCTCCATCTCCTTGTCCATCACTCTCTCCTCCTATACCTCCCTCCCACTTGCCTCCTCTCCCTCGTCCTTCCCCTTTCTCTACCCCCATCTATCTTTCTCTCTCTCTCTCCCCTATAACCCTCCAACATTCTCCCTCCTTCTCTCCTTCTCTCTCTCCTCCTCTCTCCCCATCCATATTTGTATCTTTATCTCTCTATTACCCTTGTCTTCCTCTCTCACTCTTCTCCTTTTGTTTCTCTTCATTCCTCCTCTCCCTTCCAATTTGGTTTATCTCATTCAGTGCAAGGAATCAAATAGGATTACAAATCACCCTCTACACTAAAATCAATGCATCTAGGAAATAAATCTTATTCCCTCTCTCCCCTCCATCTATATCTATATTTCCCTCCACCTATCCTTCTTTGCCTCTCTATCTCACCCCCCCTAAACATACATGCTCTCTCTCTCTCTCTCCATATTTATCTATCCCTCCCTCTTTCTATCTCTTGCTTCTTCCCTCTCCTCACCTTCCATGTATATTTCTATCTCCCTTTGTCTCTCTTGTCTTTCTATATAGCTCCCAAAACATACACATTATTTTTCCATATATATCTATCTCTCCCTCACTCACTCTCTCTCCTCCCCTTCTATCCCTCTCTTCCTTGTTCTATCTCTCTTGCCTCTTGCTCTTGTGGTTCCCTCTCTCTTCATATTTCTCCATATGTGTCTTTCTTCTTAGTTTCCTCTCTCTCTCCTTTCATCTTTCCTTCTCTCTCTCACATTATCACTCTCTTCCTTCCTCTCTATCCCTTTGTCTCCCACCTCCCTCAATCTCTCCCCCTCAACTGTCCCTCTCTCTATCCCTCTGTCACTATATTCCCCTCCAAATTTGTCACTATTTCTCTCTCTTTCTCTCCCCCACTTCCCTCCATCTCTCCTTATCTTTCCCTCTTTCCCACCCACAAGCATAAAAGCTTTCTATCAATCTCTTCCTTGTCACTCCATATCTCTCTCCACTTTTCTGTCTCTATTTATTTCTTCTTCCCTCCCTTTCTCTTGTTCCAACTCCATCTCTATATCCCTCTCTCTCTCTTCTCCTTTCTCCCTCTCCCTCTATCACTATATGCCTTTGCTCTTCCCTCCCATATATATCTAGACATAATATATATCATTATAATATAAACAAATTTGTATTATATTAACTTTAATATTGTATTAATTAAAAGTTATTAAGTTGAATACTGTTAATATTATAAAATATTAATATTAATATTATATTTAATAATAATATTAGCATGAATATTAATCTTTCAAAATTAATATTAATATTAGATTTAATGAAGTGTTTTACATGGCATGATAACAAGCTTTATAATAAAACTACATCAAATGAATATTTTTGAATATTACAACTATGAGCTCCAAATATTTATGGGAATAGAGATTTTAATATATGCATAGGTGGTTTTCCTTTTAAACATTCATTTTACAAATGACTAATTAAAAAAGCATTAAAAGATTTTACAATAAGATTTTGGATTCTATATGTTAAATTAACCATTTTGCTTTGATTTACGAAATCGTAGTGGTTTTAAGAAAGTGTAAAGATCTTTAAAATTTTAATGTTGTAAATTTTATTGTTGAAAGTAAGCATATAATCCATTCAAATTCAAGGTACTTGATAAAAGAACTATTAAACACAATAGATAATTGTATTGATTTTCTTTTTATCTAAACCCATGAGATAATTGTATTGTAGTTTATATATATATGATTATTTTGATTTTTATCTGGGAAATTAAATTTTTCTATTTTCATTATTATTATTTATTGGAGAGACTAACATAAACTTTATTTACATTTTTTATTTTTTTAATTTTTTATGTTTCCCTACATTAGCTCAAATTTAACTTTGAATACCAACATAATTACACATGGAGGTCATACTAGGCTTCTCAATGGGCTTAGGGCTCAATCATTTTTTTGCTAATGTAAAATCTCTCTTGCTTAAAAAGAAAATAGTTTTAAAGTTTTCTAAAACATATGAGATATTTATTGAAGTTAATAATAAATACAAAATAAAATCATTTAAAAATTGATGTCTATATATATATATATATATATATATATATATATATATATATATATATATATATATATATATATATATATATATATATATATTTATTAGATTGAAAAGATAAATTTTATTAATTTATTTCACTACAGAAGTAAAAAAACATAATAACAAATATTATTTTAAATGTATAATTTTATGTTACTATTTTAAATTTTAATTTTTTTACATTTTTATTAATAAAAATTTACTTCAATTTCATTTAAAAAAAAGATATCATAAATTATAACAATGTTTAATTTCATTCTTGCAAAACATCAGATCTATTTACAAATTTAAAAGATCATTTCTTTGGTTAAGATAATTTTAAAGAACAAAAAATAATCATAAAATAAAATACAATGCATAGTGATCTTAAATTTATATTTTTTATAACATACCCCACCTTTCTCATACTCCCCATAATAATATATTAGATTTAGATTTAAAAACAATAACGTAATCCCATGGGCTGCCACTCGTCTAAGACCAAGAAATTGCAGTTTGGTGAATGGGACCATAATTTCATAGGATAAAAATAGACTAATCTAACAATGTAGTTTCAGGGCTAGGCATATTACGAAGTTGAAACAAAAGTACGCCCACGCACAGGGCTACAAGAACATTGTTTTCTCGTGATCTAAGAATATACATAGTCATTTGACCTATTTATTACACGACCAAGTATTATATTATGTATCTAATTCTCCTCTTCTTTTTGACTTGTTAACAAGGCTTTAGAAATATTGCTCCAATTAGATGTATATCAGATTCTCCAACCCTTATTGTAATCACACGTCCTTCACCTTTGACTCTGGCTCAACTATTCCATAAACTCTCTGTCCAATTAAAGGATCATCCTCCATAGAGTTGTTATCGTTGATGTGGCTTTCTTTCTGTAATTCATCTTGAGAATGGTTAAGTGGGTCAAGGGCTGCAACTCCTCCTGATGCACTATTGCCCAATCCAACATCCTCTTGCTTTATTTCATAGGCTTCACTGCTTAGTTGATGAACATTTTCCCCTCTATAATTTCCATCTTCAGTGACACTCATGCCTAGTCCAACATCCTCTTGCTTTATTTCGAGTCTACAATTCTTAGTTGATGAACACTTTCACCTCTAGGATTTCTAGACACAGTGACACTGTCCACCATCCCCTTGCTTCTCTAAACTCTTTCACCATTTGGATTTCCATCTATAGTGACACTCCTCCCTTCTCCCCTTGCTTCTATTCATGGGCTACAATGCTTAGTTCATGAACCATTTCACCATCTAAATTTCCATCCACAGTTACACTCTTGCCTCGCCCACTATCCCCTTGCTTCTCTTAAGAGGCTACCATGCTTAGTTGATGAGAACTATCAAGATTTTCATGCATAGTGACACTCTTGCCTCATCCACCATCCCCTTGCTTCTCTTGAGAGGCTACCATGCTTGGTTAATGAACATTGTCACCATCAAGATTTCCATGCATAGTGACACTCTTACCTGATCCACCATACCCTTGCTTCTCTTCATAGGCTATAATGCTTAGTTCATGGGCACTTTTACCATGAAGATTTCTATCCACATTTACACTATTTCATTGTCCAGCATTCCCTTGCTTCTTTTCACAGGGTACAATACTTAATTGATGAACACTTTCACCATCAAGATTTCCATCTACCATAAGGATTTGTTGGTCACACATTGTTTGTCTCCACCAATAGTTTCAACCTTGCTTCCTACAAAATACAGGATTCCTTGATGCTTATAGGCCTTTGTATCCTATGGAATCCTTTATTTTGCAGGAAGTAAGGTTGAAACTGGTGGTGGAGATAAACAATGTCTGACCCAAAAGGCTTTACTATAGATAGAAATCTTGATAGTGAAAGTGTTCATCAACTGAGCATTGTACCCTCTGAAAAGAAGCAATGGAATGGTGGACTAGGCAAGAGTGTCAATGCAGATAGAAATCGTCATGGTGAAAGTGCACATGGACCAAGCAAGGTAGCCTCTCGAGAGAAGCAAGGGGATGATGGATCACACAAGAGTTTCACCATGAATGGAAATCTTAATGGTGATAGTGTTGATCAACCAAGCATGGTAGCCTCTCAAGAGAAACAAGGGGATGGTGGATCATGCAAGAGTGTCACTATGCATGGAAATCTTTATGGTGATAGGGGTCATCAACTAAGCATGGTAGCCTATAAAGATAAGCAAGGGGATAGTGGGCCAAGCAAGAGTGTATCTGTAGATGGAAATCGAGATGGTGAAAGGGTTCATGGACTAAGGATTGTAGCCCATGAAGAGAAGCAAGGGGATAGTAGGGGAGGCAAGTGTGTCACTGTGGATGGAAATGAAATGGTGAAAGGGTTCAACAATGAAGCATTGTATCTAGTGAAGAGAAGCAAGGGGATGGTGGACTAGGAAAGAGTGTTAATGTGGATGGAAATCCCAAATGTGAAAGTGTTCATCAACTAAGAATTGTAGCCTATGAAATAAAGCAAGAGGTTGTTGGACTAGGCATGAGTATCAATGATGATGGAAATTCTAGAGGTGAAAGTGTTCACCAACTAAGCAGTGAAGCTTCTGAAATAAAGCAAAAGGATGTTGGACTAGGTAATAGTGCCCATGGAGGAATTGTAGCCCTTGACCCACTTAATGGTTATCAAGATGAATTAGAGAAAGAAACCCACATCAATGATAATAGCTCTACCGAGGATGATACTTCAATTGGAGAAAGAGTATATGGAATAGTTCAGCCAAGAGTCAAAGGCAAGGATGTGTGATTAGAGTAATGGTTGGAAAATCTGATATACATCTAAGGGGAGCAATATGTCTAGATCCTCATTCACAAGTCAAGAAGAAGAGGAGAATTAGATACATAATATGACACTTGGTCCTGTACTAAATGGTCAAAAGACTATGTATACTCCTAGATCATGAGAAAATAATGTTCTTGTAGCCCTGTGCATGGGCGTACTTTTGTCTCAACTTACATAATATTCCTAGCCCTGAAACTACGTTGTTAGATTGATCTATTTTTATCATATGAAATTATGGTTCCTCAAATTATGATATGAAAATATGGTTCTTATCGTCCTTCCCTTTGATAAAACAGTGGAATCAATACTTATGAGAGGTTGCGAGAAGTTTACAGAGGACTCAAACATGAAGAAGCATTTCTACCATCTCCCCTATTTTCTATGTTCTCCAACTCCCTTGGTAGTTGTGAAGCTCAAACTTCCTCCCTCGTGCCTCAATCACCTCCTCTCCATGGGGATGATATGTAGGTAGGCATCCATGTGGTTCATAGCTCGTGAAAGAGGAAGCCCACAATAAGTTTCGAGAAATCAACTGGGGTTGCCTCACAACAACACACAAGTTGATAGAGTTGTCTGATTGTTGCGGAATATATGGATGAAGGATCTCTTTATGAAAAGGTCGACCAAGCTGGTATTCACGCAAAGCAGTGAGTCTCACCTAACACCAAATGAAAGAAAGTGGCGTTGTGACGTTCTTTGCCCTGTTTATTATTTTGTGGTATTTGTTAGCTGAGGGCATGGAACTTACTTTGATAGTTATAATTGTTGAAATATTGAGAAACCATATTTTTGTAAACATTTTATTTTGTCATGGATTATGTCACTTTTCACTCAAATTCAAGCTCTCATTAATGAGGAGGTGGTTTCTTTTTGGGGGAACATGGTCCATTTTGAGATCCACGGAGTTAAAAATTGGTCCTAGGCCTTAAATTACTCTATGACTATATGTATAACACCCTAGATCCATCTAACTTCGCATCTGTCATGCACTGAGAGGGATCAAATCCTCTAGGTGCAAACCTTCTTTTTAGAGTGTAAAATTTGAGGAAATGTTTGGACGATCCCTCTCCATGCATGATATATCCAGAGTTAGATGGATCTAGGTTGGTTCCACCTAAGGGAAACAATGTCATATTTTTAGGTATTTATTATTATGTATATGTTTGAGATAAACTTCATACTTTGAAATTTACATTATGTTTTCTTTTCGTGAAATGACCATATAATTTTGTTCTTTAATTTAGTTTATGTTTCATTCCTTGAATGGTTTGTACGTTCATATTTTTATGTTTTAACTCGTTTGTGTGGGTCTCTGTTTCGATGCTTTGAGTGTTTTGGGTGTTTATGTGTTTAGATTTGCATGGTAATGTTTGTGAATGTTAAAATTTATGTGTTATGTTTATATATGTGTATGTAATTTTATATTAGTAATTAGTTGGTAATGAAGAGACAATATTGTCAATAGGTTCTAAGAGGATTGATATTGCACAACCATTTCAATTAATTTTAGCTATGACACCTTTTGACAACTAATTAATTCTTATTAGTGTTTGTCTAGGTATTACTAAATATATCCTCAAGAGTACTTTTAATTTTAAATTTAGTGAGTTATCTTAATGAGTTTAGATGACAGATATTGTTAATAACTCAAACTATTAAAAATGATGAAATAAAAATTTTGAATGCAATGTGACAATGTAATAGTGTTGAATGGAAGAATGTAGAAAATTACAAATAATCTTCATTGTGATCAATCTAAATTATTTTCTTCTACTATTCTTATTTTCACCCTTGTTAGTTTTACCATATTTTCATATCAATTATATGAAAAGTGTAGTTGAAATTTTAAACCATTGAAATCTTTACCTCGAGCTATTGTAGTAAACATCTTACATTTTCTGTCTTGCTATCCAATATTAATAGGTTGAGTTAGTATAACACAAAATTCAATGCACATTGTCAATAATTTTTTTGTGCTTCCACTAAAATCAATCGTAAAGTGAATGGAGTAACATTCAAATTAATGTATCATCATACTTTGAGTTACATCAAATCAAAAATCAACATCTACACCCAAATCAATGCATGTCATGCAGATAATCAAATATGATTAGAAAAAAAAATCTACACTAAAATCAATTCATCTAATTAAAGCAATCATTTAGGATTAAAAATCAACATCTAGATGAAAATAATGTATCTAGTGCAAGCAATCAAATATAATAAAAAATCAACATCTACATTGAAATCAATACATCTAGTGCAAACAATCAAATATAATTAGAAATCAACATCTACAACTAAATCAAAGCATCTAGTGGAAGCTATAAAATAGAATTAGGGAACATCTACACTAGAATTAGTGCATTTAGTGTAAGCAATCAAATAAGATTAGAAATCACATTTACACTAAAATCATTGCATATAATGCAAGAAATAAAATATCCTTAGAATTCAACATCTACATTGAAATCAATGCATCTCGTGCAAGAAATCAAATACAATTAAAAAACATCTACACCGAAATAAATGCATCTAGTGAAGCAATTTAATACTCTTAGAAATCACCATGTATGATAAAATAAATGAATCTAGTGTAGCAAATATTCTTCCTTCTCTCTCCCCTCAATATATATCTATATCTCCCTACAACTCTCCTTGTTTTTCTCTTTATCTCACCCCCAAACATACACACAATCTCTAAGTCTCTCCCTTGTCACTCCCTCTCTCTCTCTCTCTCTCCACTTCTTTCTCTATGTCTTTCTTCTTCCCTCCCTCTCTCCCCTTCCAAATCCATGTCTTTGTCCCTCACTCTCTCCTCCTCTATCTCCCACCCTCTTGCCTCCTCTCTCTCGCCCTTCCTCTCTATCCCTCTCTCTACCCCCATCTCTAACTCTCTCTCTCTCTCTCCATCTAACACTACCACTTTCTCCCTCCCTCTCTCATCCTCTCTCTCCTCCTTTCTCCCAATCCATATTTGTATATTTCTCTCTCTATTACCCTTGTATTTCTCTCTCACTCCTCTCCTTTTGTTTCTCTCCATTCCTCCTCTCTTGTGTAATTTGGTTTATCTCCTTCACTACAAGCAATCAAATAGGATCAGGCATCACCATCTACAATGAAATCAATGAGTCAAGGAAATAAATCTTCCTCCCTCTCCCCCCTCCATCTATATCTATATCTCCCTCCACCTATACTTCTTTGTCTCTCAATCTCACCCCCCGTAAACATACATGCTCTCTCTCTCCTTATTTATCTATCTCCCCCTCTTTGTATCTCTCTCTTCTTCCCTCTTCTCACCTTCCATGTATATTTATATCTCCCTTTATCTCTCTTGTCTTTCTATATAACTCCCAAAACATACACATTTTTTATCCATATATATCTATCTCTCCCTCCCTCACTCTCTCTCCTCCCCTTATATCCCTCTCTTCCCCCTTCTATCTCTATTCCCTCTTGCTCTCATCTCTCCCTCTCTCTCCATATTTCTCTATACGTGTCTTTCTTCGTACCTTCCTCTCCCTCTCCATTCATCTCCCATTCTCTCTCTCACATCTTCACTCTCTTCCTTCCCCTCTATCACTTTCTCTCGCACCTCCCTCTATCTCTCTCGTGAACTCTCTCTTTCTCTCTCTCTCCCTCTCTCTCTCTATTCCCTGCCAAATTCGTCACTTTCTCTCGCACCTCCCTCTATCTCTCTCGTCAACTCTCTCTTTCTCTCTCTCCCTCTCTCTCTCTATTCCCTGCCAAATTCGTCACTATCTCCTTCTCTGTCCTTCTCTCCCCCACTTCCCTCCATCTCTCATTATTTGTCTCTCTTTCTCACCCAAAAGCATAAAAGTTTTCTATCGATCTTTTACTTGTCACTCCATATATGTCTCCACTTTTCTCTCTCTATTTCTTTCTTCTTCACTCCCTTTCTCTGGTTCCAACTCCATCTCTCTACCCCTCTATCTCTTCTCCTTTCTCCCTCTCCCTCTCACTATAAGCCTTTCTTCTTGCCTCCCATATATATCTAGACATAATATATATCATTATAATATAAACAAATTAGTATTATATTAAATTTAATATTGTATTAATTAAAAGTTATTAAGTTGAATAATATTAATATTAAAAACTATTAATATTAATATTAATATTATATTTAATAAAAATATTAACATGAATATTAATCTTTCAAAATTAATATTAATATTAGATTTAATGAAGTGTTTTACATGGCAGGATAACAAAATTTATAATAAAATTACATCAAATGAATATTTCTGAATATTAGAACTTTGACCTCGAAATATTTATGTGTATAGAGATTTTAATATATGCATAGGTGGTTTCCCTTTTAAAGATTGATTTTACAAATAACTAATTAAAAGAAACATTAAAATATTTTACAATAATATTTTGGATTCTATTTGTTCAATTAACCATTTTGCTTTGATTTAAGAAATGGTAGCTGCTTTAAGAAAGTGTAAAGATGTTTAAAATTTTATCTAATTTGGAATTTTAATGTGATAAATTTTATTGTTAAAAGTATACAATCCATTCAAATTCAAGGTATTTGATAAAAGAACTATTAAACTCAAATAGATAATTGTATTGATTCTTTTTTATCTCAACTCATGAAGATAATTGTATTGTAGTTTTTTTTTATCTAAACCCATTAGATAATTATATTGTTGTTTTTTATCTATATGGTTATTTTCATTTCTATTTGGGGCATCAATTTTTTCTATTTTCATTATTATTATTTTTTAGAGAGACTGTCAGGCCAGGGTAACTCCAGAATGAATGAGCGGAAGAAAAAACTGATTGCATTATTCATTATCTAACTATCATTTATATACATAAATATGACGGAGCAGTTCATCTTCTTGATGACTGTCCATTTCACCCATCCATTGAGGATTAGGTGTCAACATTCCCCCCTTAATCTGAAGGGATGTTGGTGAGTCCAAGCATCGTTTTGAATCTTTCAAGCTTTTCTCTTCCAAGCACTTTGGTGAAGATGTCTGCAATTTTCTCGTTTGTGGAACAATGACAGAGATGGATTGTTTTGGCCTCAACATGATGTCAGATTAGATGATATTTAGTATTGATGTGCTTAGTACGATCATGGAACTTTGGTTTCTTGGCCAACTTTATTGTAGAGGTGTTATCAATCATGAGTGGAGTTGATTGTATTTGTTTTACCTGCAAATCTTCAAGAATTTTCCTGAGCCACACAATTTCTTTCGTTGCTTCAGCTGCTGCCACATATTCTGCTTCTGTTGTGGAATCTGCTGGTACTGCTTGTTTGCGTTATCTCCAGGAGACAGCTCCTCATCCAAGACTCATATCATATCCTGAAGTAGATACCCCAGTTTCTTTGTCTCCATCGAAGTCTGAATCAGAGTATACAATCAAGTTGAAGTCGTCCACCTGTGTATACTTGATTCCAAGGTCTTGAGTTCCCTTCAAGTACCTTAGAACTCTTTTTGCAGCAGACCAATGTCCTTCACAAGGCTTTTGCATAAACCTGGAGAGGATTCCAACAGCAAATGAAATGTCTGGTCTGGTAGTGGTGAGGTAGATGAGACTTCCTACAAGCTGTCTATACTTTGTTGCATCCTCAAATTCCTTTCCTTCAATAGATGTGAGCTTCAAGTTTTGTTCCATTGGAGTAGAAAGAGGATTACACTCAGGCATGCCAAATCTATTTAACAAATCTCCAATGTATTTCTTTTGAGAAAGAAATATGGACTTTGGATGTTGGGTTACTTCAATGCCAAGATAGTAATGAACATAGCCCAAATCAGTCATTTCAAATTTTTTTCCTAATTCTTTCTTTATGGATGCAATATAGCTTTCATTGTTCCCTGTCATTAAAAGATCATCTACATATACCACAAGATATACAACTATTTTGCCAACTTTCTTGACAAATAAAGTTGCATCATCAAGATCAAAATGATTGAAGTTGAGTTTCAGAAGATGCTCAGTTAGTTTTTCATACCAGGCTCGTGGTGCTTGTTTGAGGCCATACAAGGACTTCACAAGTTTGCATACTTTATGTTCATGTCCTTTCACAGCAAATCCTTCAGGCTGGGACATAAAAACATTCTCTGTTAGATCTCCATTCAAGAATGCAGTTTTTACATCCATTTGATGGACTTTCCAACCGTTCTGAGCAGCTAGTGCAAAGAGTGTCCGGATGGTGGCCCATTTTGCTGTGGGGGCAAAAGTTTCCTCATAATCGACCCCTTCCTTCTGTGCAAAACCTTTTGCCACAAGCCTAGCTTTGTGCTTGTCAAGTGAGCCATCAGCTTTGTATTTGTTCTTGTAGACCCACTTGCAGCCAATTGGTTTGGTTCCAAATGGAGGATCAACCAGCTTCCAAGTGCCATTCTTTATGAGGGCATCATACTCCTTCTGCATCGCTTCTTCCCATTCATCATGAGAAGCAGCTTCTTTGAAGGAAGTTGGTTCAAAATCTGTAGACAAGTTCAATTCACAATCATAAGTAACATCCATATCAACAGGTGAATTAGAGTTATCTACATCACCTCCATCTTGTCGATTTGTATTTCTGGTTCCTGTTTTTCCAATTTCATCAGGATGAACACTTTCAAGTGTCTTTGTCAGCCACTTTGGGGGACCTTTCTGAGATGGTCCAGGCTGCTCTGTTGATTGAGTTGGGTCTGAATCAAGATTGATTCTCCCAATTCTATCAATTACATCACTTAAAGCATCATCCGTTGTTGGAGTGTCATGCAGGGGAGATTGTTCTTCAGAAGAAGATTCCACATGTTGATCTAGTATAGGAATCCCCCCTTCAAGATGTGGAATCTGATTATCAAACTCTTGAAATGATTTCGGTTTTGTGAATCTATCCAAGCGATCAAGTTGTCGCTCAACAACACTGTCAGATTTGGATGATTCAAGAAAAATGACATCTCTAGATAAAACAAACTTTTTATTTACTTCATCATAGAGGCGGTATGCTTTAGATGTGTTTGAATACCCCAGGAAGATACACTTACGACTTCTAGCACCAAGTTTGTTTCTATGTACTTTTGGTATTAAAGCATAACAGGTGGAACCAAAGATCCTGAGATGTTTTACCGAAGGAACATGTCCATACCACAATTCATAAGGAGTCTTGTTTCTTATAGCACTAGATGGACATCTATTCTTTATATATGCAGCACATAGAACAGCATCAGCCCAAAACATTGTCTTTACATTTTTGAAGAAAAGCATGGATCGTACCATATTCAAAATTGTTCTGTTCATTCTTTCAGCTACACCATTCTGTTGAGGATTATAAGGCACAGTTGTTTGATGTTTAATCCCATGTTGGCGAAGATAGTGTTCAAATTCATTTGATGTATATTCTTTTCCATTATCAGTGTGAATAGACCCAATATGAGATTGTGCATCATTTTCAATCCTCTTATGAAAATTCTTGAATGTTTGAAAAGCATCAGATTTGTTCTTCAATAAATAAACCCAACACATTCTGGTGTAATCATCAATAAATGTCATGATATATTTATTTCCATTTGCAGAAGAAACAGGCATTGGACCACATAAATCTGAATGAATGAGTTCAAGCTTCCTATGTGCTTTTGAATGTGAATCATGAAAAGAGTGTTTGCTATACTTTCCTAGAATGCAAGCATCACATTGCTTATGTTTTCTAGGAATGGTAGGCAAACCAGCAACACCATTTTTCTTCAACAAGCGGAGATTATCATAGTTTAAATGTCCAAATCTAGCATGCCATAATAAACTTGATGGAAGTGTACCTTCTTCATGATGAGAAATATATGAGAAATGTTGTGCATGAGCAGAAGTTCCTTGCAGTTTAAGAAGTCTTTCTTCTTCTATACGCCTCATGACAAGTGAGTGGTCAGATGCCTTTCTTACCTCAAGCTTGCCATCAAACATGTGAATGGAGTGACCTTGCTGGCGGATGTGGACCAGGGACAGCAAGTTTCTGTTGAGCTGTGGGAGATATAGAACATGATCCAGAAGAAAGTCTGGAAGACCAGGCAGTTTAAGCCTGATTGTGCCAAGCCCTGATGGCTTGATTTTTGACTGATCTGCAAAGTATATCGCTCCATCAACATGGTTAGTGAAATCTTCAAAAAAATCTTTCCTATGAGTCATATGACAGGTTGCTCCTGAATCAAGCAACCAGTCATTTTTCGAAGAAGCAAGTGAAGCATTAAACAAATCTTCATTTACTCTAATGTTACATTGTGCCTCAATATAGTGAGCAGATTCAGGTGCTTTACCTTTGTATGTGTCATCAGTTTTACCTTTCTGCTGATTTCTTCTCTGCTCAATTTTGTCCCATGGTAGCTTGCATGTAGAAGCATCATGTGATCCATTTCGTTTGCAGCGAATGCAATGCAAATCTGCCTTTTCTTCTTGAGAATGTCTGCCCCCTTGCCTCTGAAGTATCTTCCTCTTCCTCGTCGTCCACCTCTTCCTCTTGTAGAATCTTGAGCAGGATGATTTTCTTTATGAGCAAGGCAAACAGTCTCTTCAGAAGATTCAGGGACTGTTTTCTTTCCAAAGGCTTTCTCTCTTTCAGCAAACTTTTTCACAAGAGACTCAAAGGTTATGTCTTTAAGATTTCCATTTGCTTGTAAAGACTCAAGATAATTGGAGTAGGTAGGATAGAGTGCTTTGAGAAAGGCAATAAGAGAGATATCCAGCTCAACCTTCGTGGATTTAATATCATGCATTATAGACTTTATTTCAGATGCAAGAGCAAGGGGATCATTGTTTTTCAGTTCAAGAGTGAAGAGTTTAATCATGAGCTGAACAACTTCAAGTGCAGAATGTGAATCATAGAGTTCTTTCAGCTTTTGTAAATCTTCAAAGGCAGTGGAATAGGATGAAATATGACGACTTACTTCTTCATTTACAGATGATGCGATCAATGCATAGGCTTTGTTGTTCTTGTTTTCCCAAATGACAAGTTCTTTATCTGATGTAGGCTGCACAGGGTCTTTGTCTTCTTCTCCGACACACACTCCTTTCCACAACTCATTGTAGATGAGGGTGTGTTTTACCATCCGAAACCATTCAGAATAGTTCTCCTTGCCAGTGAGAACTATTCCGACCATAGAGATGATTGAATGCATTCTGTAAAAAAAAATACTTCTGCTGATAAAAAAAACTTTACGTTACAGCCTTCAAATCCTTCTGATTTTTGCTAAAAGCATCAGCATTTCATTGTACATATCACTGCAATACTACTATGTTTTGGAAAATGCGCAATGGATCACTTCAATATATCACTTCATTCTATAATATATCACTTCAATATCTCAATATATTATGCAAATGTGCAAGGGATCACTTCACTTCATCAATATATCACTTCAATAATCCATATATTATGCAACACTACAAATGTTTTGATATATAAAACACCCTGACTGATATAACTTGAATGCTTTGAAAACTGCCTTGAATGATATGTATGAACACTTTGAAAAAAATAGCGCAATGCTTTGAAAAACTGTTTATATAGATGGCCCAATACTACAACATTATCATTCAAATGATAAAGAATTGTGCAATATTACTATTCACCTCCACAAAAACAAGACTGAGCAATACAATCAAACCGATATTACTATTCCGTTGCCCTTGATTTACGCATAGCACTTGTGGATTGTGATGATGGCTGTCATACTCCTGACATGATGCTCATGGCCGAGCCAGACGAACCCAAAAACTACACCTCCCACAACTGCAAGCACAACGATGAACAAGCACAGCTTGCTTACTTGACCCACGTAACACATCGTGTTCTGCTTTCTTTAATATTTATCGGCAACGGCGTCATGTCTGCAATTCTACAATGCATAAGGGCAGCAGTTCACAACAAACAGGCTTCGCTGAACCCCAAAGTACCTACTCTGCCCCACTAGCATTTCCGAGTGCAATCTTGATGAATATAACAACAATAACAATGCGTTTACAACAAGTCTATATCCTCGTTTACAACAATGCGTTTTCTGCAACAAAATCTGCTTCAACCTTTTCCAACATGTCGGGTTACGGTTGACTAAATCCAAACTCTCTATTCTCTCGTTTGCATGTACCGTGGTTTTTCAGGGAACCGATAATTCCATGGATACGCAAATGCAGATCCAACGATTTAGTGAGCCGACATTTGGGAGGTTCTTTACTATAAAGGAAAGAAGATATGAATGTACCTGAATGTTTCTGAGAGAAACGTGCTGCAAATCGGCATCAGGGCAGATTATTCAACGCTCAGGTGCATTCAATATCAATTCAAAATCAGAAACGCATCAACGCTTATGCTTCAAAATCAATTCAAAATCAGAAACGCATCAACGCTTATGAATTCAAAATCAGAAACGCATCAACGCTTATGCGCATTCAATATCAATGGCTCATGATCTGAGAACAACGCACATTCAGCAGCGCATAATTATGGATAGTGCGCAGTCTTCAGGACAGAGGCGCTCAGTCTCAGGACAGAGGGCGCAGTCTCTGGCAGTCAGAGAGCGCAATACCGCCTTGAATGAAAACGCTTATAGTGCAGTCAGGCCAGGCAGAGGCAGAGCCAGGGAATCAATGTCAGAGTAGCGCTCAGGACTGAGCAGCTCTCAGGACAGCAGGAGTTACAACTATTTCTGGGACCTGTGCTCTGATACCATGTCAGGCCAGGGTAACTCCAGAATGAATGAGCGGAAGAAAAAACTGATTGCATTATTCATTAGCTAACTATCATTTATATACATAAATATGACGGATCAGTTCATCTTCTTGATGACTTTCCAGTTCACCCATCCGTTGAGGATTAGGTGTCAACAGAGACTAACATAAATATTATTTAGATTTTTAAATTTTAAATTTTTATGTTGCCCTACATTAGCTCAAATTTAACTTTGAGTACCAACATAATTACACATGAAGGTCATACTAGGCTTTAGAATGGGCTTAGGGCTCAATTATTTTCTTGCTAATGTAAAATCTCTCTTCCTTAGAAAGAAAATAGTTTAAATTTTTTCTAAAATATATGAGATATTTATTGAAGTTAATAATAGATGCAAAATAAATCAGTTCAAAAATTGATGTGTTTATATATATATATATATATATATATATATATATATATATATATATATATATATATATATATATATTATATATATATATATATATATATATATCCTATAATTTATTAGATTGAAAAAATAAATTTTATTAATTTATTTCACTAATAAAATAAAATATAAACAATCATAATAACAAATATTATTTTAAATTTAAAAATTTTAACATTTTTATTAATAAAAATTTACTTCAATTTCATTCAGAAAAAAGAAATCGTAAATTATAACCATGTTTAATTTCATTCTTGCAAAACATTAAACCCATTTATAAATTTAAAAGATCATTTTTTTGTTAAGATAATTTTAAAGAACAAAAAATAATCATAAAATAAAATACACTTCGTATGATCTTAAATTTATATTTTCTATAACATACACTACCATTCTCATCCTCCCCATAATAATATATTAGATTTAGATTTAAAAATAATCAAGTAATCCCATCGGCTGCCACTCGTCTATGACAAAAAATTTACAGTTTGGTGAATGGGAGCATAATTTGATATGATAAAAAAAGACCAATCTACCAATGTAGTTTCGAGTTTTAGGGCTAGGAATATTAAGTAAGTTGAAACAAAAGTACACCTAGTCACAGGGCTACAAGAACAATGTTTTCTCATGATCTAAGAATATACAGAGTCATTTGACCTATTTAGTACATGACCAAGTATCAGATTATGTATCTGATCCTCATCTTCTTCTTGACTTGTTAACGAGGGTCTGGAAATACTTCTCCCCTAAAATGTATATCTAATTCTCCAACCCTTACTGTAATCACACATACTTGACCTTCGAATCTCCCTTAACTATTGCATAAACTCTCTGTCCAATTAAAGGATCATCCTCCATAGAGTTGTTATCATCGATTTGTCTTTCTTTCTTTAATTCATCTTGAGAATGGTTAAGTTGTTCAAGGGCTGCAACTCCTAGTATTTCCAAGTTCAACATCCTCTTGTTTTATTTCATAGGATTCACTGCTTAGTTGATGAAAACTTTCACCTCTAGAATTTACATCATTAATAACACTCATGCCTGGTCCAACGTCCTATTTCTTTTCTCAAAGACTACAATGCTTAGTTGATGAAAACTTCCACCTCTAGGATTTTCATCCACAGTGGCACTCTTGCCCAGTGCACCATCCCCTTGCTTCTCTTCACCAGTTACAATGCTTAGTTACTAAACTCTTTCACCATTTAGATTTTCATCCACAGTGACATTCCAGCCTCCCCTACTATCCCCTTACTTCTCTTCATGGGATACAATGCTTAGTTAATGAACCCTTTCACCATCTCAGTTTCCATCCATAGTTAAACTCTTGCCTAATTCACCAACCCCTTGCTTCTCTCAAGAGGCTACCATGCTTAGTTGATGAGCATTGTCACCTTCAAGATTTCCATGCATAGTGACACTCTTGCATGATCCACCATCCCCTTGCTTCTCTTGAGAGGCTACCATGCTTGGTTGATGAACACTGTCACCATCAAGATTTTCATGCATAGTGACACTCTTGCTTGATGCACCATCCCCTTGCTTCTCTTGAGAGGCTATAGTGATTAGTTCATGAACACTTTCACCTTGAATATCGCTATCCACATTCAGATTCTTGTCTGGTCCGCCATTCCCTTGCTCTTTTCAAAGTGTACAATGCTTAACTGATGAACACTTTCACCAACCAGATTTCCATCTATGGTAAGGCTTTTTGGGTCAGACATTGTTTGTCTCCACGAATATTTTCAACCTTGCTTCCTGCAAAATGAAGGATTCATTAATGTGTATAGGCCTTTGTATTCTATGGAATCCATTATTTTGTAGGAAGTAAGCCTAAAACTATTGGTGGAGACAAACAATGTCTGACTCAGAAAGTTTTACTATAGATGGAAATCTTGATGGTGAAAGTGTTCATCAATTAAGCATTGTATCCTCTGAAAAGAAGAGATGGAATGGTGGACCAAGCAAGACTATCAATGTGGATAGAAATATTCATGGTGAAAGTGCTCATGAACCAAGCTTGGTATCCTCTCAACAGAAGTAAAGGGATGGTCAATCAGGAAAAAGTGTCACTTGTGCATGGAAATCTTGATGGTGATAGTGTACATCAGCCAAGCATGGTAGCCTCTCAAGAGAGGCAAGGGGATGGTGGATCAGGCAAGAGTGTAACTAAGCATGGAAATATTGATGGTGATAATGCTCATAAACTAAGCATGGTAGCCTCTCAAGAGAAGCAAGGAGATAGTGGGGGAAGAAAGAGTCTAACAGTGGATGGAAATCGAGATGGTGAAAGGGTTCATCAACTAAGCATTGTAGCCAGTGAAGGGAAGCAAGGGGATAGTGGGCCAGTGTAGACAAAAATTCAAATGGTGAAAGGGTTAATCAACTAAGCATTGTAGCCCATGAAGAGAAGCAAGGGGATGGTGGACTGGGAAAGAGTGTGAGTGTGGATGGAAATCGTACAGTGAAAGTGTTCATCAACTAAGAATTGTATTCTCTGAAATAAGGTAAGAGGATGTTGGACTAGGCATGAGTATCATTGATGATGGAAATTATAGAGGTGAAAGTGTTCATCAACTAAGAAATCAAGCCTATGAGACAAAGAAAGAGGATGTTGGACCCTGTAATAGTGACCCTAGAGAACTTGCAGCCCTTGACCCACTTAACCATTCACAAGATTAATCAGAGAAAGAAATCCACATCAATGATACTAGCTCTATGGAGGACGATCCTTTACTTAGAAAGAGAGTTTATGGAATATTTGAGCAAAGAGTCGAAGACAAGGATGTGTGATTAAAGTGAGGGGAGCAATATTTTCAGACCCTTGTTCACAAGTCAAGAAGAAGAGGAGAATGAGATACATAATATGACACTTCGATGTGTACTAAATAGGTCAAATTACTATGTATATTCTTAAATCATGAGAAAACAATGTTCTTGTAGCCCTGTGCCTGGGCGTACTTTTGTCTCAACTTACGTAATGTTCCTAGACCTGAAACTACGTTGTTAGATTGGTCTATTTTTATCATATGAAATTATGGTTCTTATTGTCCTTCCCTTAGAGAAAATAGTGGAATCTACACTCTTGATAATACTTTGAATATGATAATACGAAAATTTTGGGCGGTAGAAAGTGAACCCAGCAATCAAGAAGCACAGGTGGATGGGAACCTTCGACACAAGCTAATAGGTGACCAATACTTATGATAGGTTTCCACAAGTTCAGAGAGGAAAACCATAGAAATGTTTCTACAATCTCCCCTATTTTCTATGTCATCCAACTCCCTTTGTAGTTGTGCAGCTCAAACTTCCTCCCTCGTGCCTCAATCCCCTCCTCTCCATGGGGATGATATGCGGGAAGGTGGCCATGTGGTTCATAGCTCGTCAAAGAGGAATCCTTCAATAAGTGTCGAGAAAGAAACTGTGGGTGCCTCACAACCACACACACGTTCATAGAGTTGTGTCATTGTTGAGGAATATATGGATGAAGGATCTCCTTAGGAAATGGTTGACCAAGCGAGTATTCGCATAAAGCATTGAGTCTCACCTATCACCAAAGGAAAGAAAGTGTCCTCATGAGGTTCTCTGCACTATTTATTATTTTGTGGTATGTGTTAGCTCACGACATGGAACTTGTTTTTGATAATTATATTTGCTAAAATATCCACAAACCATACTTTTGTAAACATTTTATTCTCCCATGGACTATAGCACTTTGCACTCACAATCAAGCTCTCATTAAGGACCATGTGGTTTCCTTTTGGGGGAATATGGTCCATTTTGAGATCCATCCAGTTAGAAATTGGTCCTAGGCTTTAAAGTACTCATATGACTATATGTATACCACCCTAGATCCATCTAACTTGGGATCTATCATGTGGTGAGAGGGATCAACTCCCTTGAGGTGCAAACCTTCCTTTTGGAGTGTAGAATTTGAGGAAAGATTTGCACCTCGAGGTATTTAGATCCCTCTCTCTCCATGATATATCCAAAGTTAGATGGATCTAGGTTGGTTCCACCTAAGGGAAACAATGTCATATTTTTAGGTTATCATTATTATGTATATGTTTGAGATAAACTTCATAATTTGAAATTTACATTATGTTTTCCTTTTGTCAAATCAACATATAATTTTGTTTTTTAAATTAGTCTATGTTTCTTTCCTTGACTAGTTTGTGCGTTTGTCTTTGGATGTTTTGAGTGCTTTGTGTGGTTGTGTGCTTGGATTCTTTGAGTATTTTGTGTGTTTATGTTTTTTGATTTGCATGGTAATATTTGTGAATGTTAAAATTCATGTGTTATATTTCTATATGTGTATGTAATTTTCTATTAGTAATTCATTGGTAATGAAGAATGAAGACAATCTTGTCAATAGGTTGTAGGAGGATTGATATTGCACATCCATTACATTTAATTTTAGCTATCACAATTTTTGACAACTAATTAATTCTTATTAGTGTCCGTTGAGGTATTACTAAATATATCCTCAAGAGTACTTTTAATTTTAAATTTCTCGAGTTATATTAATCAGTTGAGATGATGGATATAGTTAATAACTCTAATTATGAAAAATGATGAAATAAAAAATTTGAATGCAACCTGTCAATGTAATAGAGTTTATTATAAAAAAATGTGAATAATAAGAATGTAGCAAATTACAAATAGTCTTCATTGTGATCAATCTAAATTATTTTCTTCTACTGTTCTTATTTTCACCCTTGTTAGTTTTACCATATTTTGATATCAATTATACTAAAAGTGTAGTTGAAATTTTAAACCATTCAAATCTTTAGCTTGAGCTATTGTAGTAAACATCTTACCTTTTCTGTCTTTATCTCCAATATTAATAGGTTGAATTACTATAACACAAAAATCAATGCACATTGTCAATAATTTTTGTGTGCTTGCACTAAAATCAATCTTAATGTTAATGGAGTGAGGTTAAAATTAGTGTACCATCTTAAAATTAATGTACCATCATAGTTCTAGTTACATCAAATCAAAAATCAACATCTACACTCAAATCAATGCCTCTCATGTAGGCAATCAAATATGTTTGGAAAAAATTATCTATAGTGAAATCAATTCATCTAATCAAGGCAATCAATTAGGATTAGAAATCGACATCTAGATGAAAATAAATGTATCTAGTGAAAGCAATCAAATATAATAAAAAATCAACATCTACATTGAAGCCAATACATCTAGTGCAAACAATCAAACATAATTAGAAATCAACATCTACAATGAAATCAATGCATCTAGTGGAAGCAATAAAATCGAATTAGAGAACATCTACATTAAAATTAGTGCATTTAGTGTAAGAAATAAAATAGTATTAGAAATAAAATTTACACTAAAAATTGGAACGGACCAATGGGTGGGATGTGGGAATGCACACGGGTTGCGAGCATATTTAATCAGATTCCTAAATGACAGAGGCATTATCTACATCATGCATATTGGCGACCGTAACAATTCCACAATCTTTCATCATGCATGGAAAACCGCTCATGATTTAGACATACCTGAACATTGGAGACAGGTTTGGCAACTATGTACAGAAGCCCTCACACAAGCCCATATCCATTTAACATAGGAACTTGATGAAATTATTTGGGCCCTTCCCAGGAATGTTACTTATATCCCAAAAGAAGGATACAAGAGGCTCATGGACCCCCATAAACCACAGTCTATTAACCCGAACTGGAAAACTGTCTGGAAACTCAAGGTCGCCCCTCGCACCCACCTGTTATTGTGTAACATGCTCTTTGATAAGATCTGTACTCGTGCCAATCTCATGAAGAGATCGTTCCATGGTCCCTTCCGTTGCCATCTTTGTCATATTGATGAAGAGGACACTGAACATCTCTTCCTGAACTGCTCGTCATCTAAGGAGTTATGGAATGGTATTACTGCCCACTACCCTTCCCTGCACCCCTGGCATGGCAACAATATACAAGAGGCTTGGAATACCTAGTGTATAGCCCACAAAGGCAAAGCTAGGAACATGCCTCTCCTTGTTTGTTGGGTCATTTGGATAGCCAGAAACCAGTCCATTTTCAATCTTAAGGAACCTCACTGGCCTTTTATTGTACATCACATAATCTCTGACTATGATCTCCTTCCCGAGGATGACAACATAGCCCCTGAGCGCTCCATCACCCCTGAAATAATTGATAAATCTAAACATTGGGCATATTTTGATGGTTCTGCTCAGGAAGCAGGCTGTGGTGGGGGAGCTATACTATACCTGAATGATACCCACTCGTATAAAATTCAAATAAACTTGGGGATGGGCACAAACAATTTTGCTGAACTCTGCTCTGCAAAACATCTCATTTATTTTGCATTAACTCATCATTGCAGACATCTTCAGTTATTTGGTGACTCTAAAATCGTATGTAATTGGATCAAAAATGCATCACATTTCAATGCATATACTCTCAGGCATATTCTAGGGGAAGCTCGTAGAATGATAGACATATTTGACTCTTTTGTCTGTCATCATATCTACACAAAACAAAACTCGGAGGCTGTTCAACTTTCAAAAGAGGCAACGCATCTACAGGACAATGTTTGGTTAATACAGGAGCAGATCGATGGTACTCACCATCAATATTACCACAGACCGTTCATAGAACAAGGACAAATTGGGCTTTAAGCCCATGATTTTGTAGAGCTCATTGTAAAAAACATGTTTATTTTCTCATATCTATTATTCAGCTGTAGATACAATAGTTTTTGTACAGGCATATATAATACTCTCTCTGCGTAGAGAAGATATATATTTTTGCATCTTTTTCCCTCTTTCTGTTGAGGGTAGTTTTGATATAGCTCAGATTTTACAGACTCCCTGCGTGGAGGATCAGCATTCAGTAGTATAATTTTTTTCAGACACTCTTACATGTATCCTGATAGGCAAGTAATGCCTCCATATGCATATGCCTGTGCATATAAAAAAATGTAATTTCTTATATATTAATAGAAATTAAGAGTTTTTCCATGGGGAAAAAAAAAGAAAAAAAATTACACTAAAATAAATGCATATAGTGCAAGAAATCAAATATCCTTAAATAAATCAACATCTATGTTGAAATTAATGCATCTAGCCCAAGAAATCAGATAGGATTATAAATACCATCTACAATGAAATCAATGCATCTGGTTCAAGAAATGAAATAGGATTATAAATAACCATCCACACTTAAATCAATTCATCTAGTGCAAGAAATCAAATACAATTAAAAAACATCTACACTTAAATCAATGCATCTAGTGCAAGAAATTAAATACTCTTAGAAATAACAATGTATGTTAAAATAAATGCATCTAGTCTAACAAATATTCTTCCTTCTCTCCCCCCTCCATCTATATTTATATCTCCCCACATCTCGACTTCTTTCTCTCTTTATCTAACCCCCAAACATACAGATACTCTTTACATCTCTCCCTTGTCACTTCCTCTCTTTGTCTCTCCACTTCTATCTCTCTATGTCATTATTTTTCCCTCCCTCTCACCTCCTCTCTCTTGTCCTTCCTTTCTATCCCTTTCTCTACCCCCGTCTCTCTCTCTTTGACCTCTAACCATGCCACGTTCTCCCTCCTTCTCTCCTTCTCTCTCTCCTCCTTTCTCACCATCCATCTTTGTATATTTATCTCTCTATTACCCTTGTCTTCCTCTGTCACTCCTGTCCTTTTGTTTCTCTTCATTCCCCCTCTCGCCTCTAATTTGGTTTATCTCCTTCAATCCAAGGAATCACAGAGGATTACAAATCACCATCTACACTGAAACCAATGCATCTACGAAATAAATCTTCTTCCCTCTCCCCCCTCCATCTATATCTATATCTTCCTCCACCTATCCTTCTTTGCCTCTCTATCTCACCACCCTAAACATACATGCTTTCTCTCTCCATATTTATCTATCTCTAACTCTTTCTACCTCTCTCTTCTTCCCTCTCCTCACCTTCCACGTATATTTCTATCCCCCTTTGTCTCTTTTGTCTTTCTATATAACTCCCAAAACATACACATTATTTCTCCATATATATCTAGCTCTCCCTCCCTCACTCTCTCTCCTCCCCTTCTATCCCTCTCTTCCCATTCTATCTCTCTTCCCTCTTGCTCTCCTCTCTCCCTCTCTATCTCACATCATCACTCTATTGCTTCTTCTCTATCCCTTTCTCTCCTACCTCCCTCAATCTCTCCCCCTCAACTCTCTCTCTCTCTCTCTCTCCCCCCCTCTATCACTCTATTCCCCTCCAAATTTGTCACTATCTCCCTCCCTCTCTCCTTCTCTCTCCTTCTCTCCCCCACTTCCCTCCATCTCTCCTTATCTCTCTCTCTTTCTCACCCACAAACATAAAAGTTTTCTATCGACCTAGTCCTTGTCACTCCATATATCTCTCCACTTTTTTGTGTCTACTTCTTTTTTCTTCCCTTCCATATATATCTAGACATAATATATATCATTATAATATAAACGAATTAGTATTATTAAATTTAATATTGTATTAATTAAAAGTTATTAAGTTGAATAGTGTTAATATTATAGAATATTAACATGAATATTAATCTTTAAAAAATAATATTAATATTAGATTTAGTGAAGTGTTTTACATGGCATGATAACAAATTTATAATAAAACTACATCAAATGAATATTTTTGAATATTACAACTTGGACGTCAAAATATTTATGTGTATAGAAATTTTAATATATGCACACGTGGTTCTCCTTTTAAAGATTCATTTTACAAATAACTAATTAAAAGAAACATTAAAAGATTTTACAAGGAGATTTTAGATTCGACGTGTTTAGTTAACCATTTTGCTTTGATTTAAGAAATGGTAGTGGCTCTAAGAAAGTCTAAAGATGTTTAAAATTTTACCTAATTTGGAATTTTAATGTGGTAAATATTATTGTTGAAAGTAAGTGTATAGTCCATTCAAATTCAAGGTATTTAAGAAAAGAACTATTAAACGCAATAGATAATTGTATTGATTTTTTTATTTTTTATCTAAACCCATGAGATAATTGTATTATAATTTTTTTTATCTAAACCCATGAGATAAATGTATTGTACTTTTTTTATCTATATGGTTATTTTCATTTCTATTTCGGGCATTATTTTTTTCTATTTTCATTATTCTTATTTATTGGAGAGACTAACATAAACATTATTTAGATTTTCTATTTTTTTTTATTTTTTATGTTGCCCTACATTAGCTCAAATTTAACTTTGAGTACCAACATAATTACAAATGGAGGTCATACTAGGCTTCCCAATGGGTTTAGGGCTCAATAATTGTTTTTCTAATGTAAAATCTCTCTTGCTTAAAAAGAAAATAGTTTAAAAGTTTTATAAATCATATGAGATATTTATTGAAGTTAATAATATATACAAAATAAATGAGTTCAAAAATTGATGTACATGTATATGCATATATATATCCTATAATTTATTAGATTGAGAAAGAAATTATTAATTTATTTCACTACTAAAATAAAAAATAAAAAATTACTTCAGTTTCATTTTAAAAAAAGAAATCATAAATTATAACAGTTTTTAATTTCATTCTTGCAAAAAATTAAACCTATTTCTAAATTTAAAAGATAATATTTTTTTGTTAGGATAATTTTAAAGAACAAAGTATAATCATACAATAAAATACACTGCGTAGTGATTTTAAATTTATATTTTTTATAACATACCCTACCTTTCTCATCCTCCCCATAATAATATATTAGATTTAGATTTGAAAACAATAAAGTAATCCCATGGGCTACCACTCCTCTATGACCATAATTTCATATGATAAAAATAGACCAATCTAACAATGTAGTTTCAGGGCTAGGAATATTACGTAAGTTGTGACAAAGGTACGCCGAGGCACAAGGCTACAAGAACATTGTTTTCTCATGATCTAAGAATATACATAATCATTTGACCTATTTAGTACACAACCAAGTATCATATTATGTATCTCATTCTCCTCTTCTTTTTGACTTGTTAACGAGGGTTTGCAGATACTACTCCCCTTAGATGCATATCGCATTCTCCAACCCTTGCTATAATCACACATCCTTGACCTTCAACTCTCGCTCAACTATTCCATAAACTCTCTATCCAATTAAAGGATCATTCCCATAGAGCTGTTATCATTGATGTGGCTTTCTTTCTTTGATTCATCTTGAGAATAGTTAAGTGGGTCAAGGGCTGCAACTCCTCTCGGTGCACTATTTCCTGGTCCGACATCCTCTTGCTTTATCTTAGAGGCTTCATTGCTTAGTTGATGAACACTATCACCTCTGGAATTTCCATCATCATTGACACTCATGCCTTGTACAACATCCTCTTGCTTTATTTTAGAGGCTACAATGCTTAGCTGCTGAACACTTTTACCTCTAGAATTTCCATCCACATTGACACTCTTTCCTAGTCCACCATCCCCTTGCTTCTCTTCACTGGCTACAATGCTTAGTTTTTGAATCTTTTCACCATTTTTTTTCCATCCACAGTGATACTCCTGCCTCCCCCACTATCCCTTTGCTTCTCCTCATGGGCTACAATGCTTAGTTGATGAACCCTTTCCCCATCTCAATTTCCATCCACAGTTACAATCTTTCCTGACAGACTATCTCCTTGCTTCTCTTGAGAGGTTACCATGCTTAGTTGATGAGCACTGCCACCATCAAGATTTCCATTCATAGTGACACTCTTTCCTGATCCACCATCCCCTTGCTTCTCTTGAGAGGCTACCATGCTTGGTTGATGAACATTATCATCATCAAGATTTCCATGCACAGTGACACTCTTAACTGACCCACCATCCCCTTCCTTCTCTTCAGAGGCTATAATTCTTAGTTCATGAGCACTTCCATCATGAAGTTTTCTATCCACATTGACACTCTTGCGTGGTACACTATTCCCTTGCTTCTTTTCAAAGGGTACAATGCTTAATTGATGAACACTTTCACCATCAATATTTCCATCTAGGGTAAGGCTTTCTGTGTACGACATTGTTTGTCTCCACCAACAGTTTCAACCTTGCTTCCTGCAAAATAAAGGAAAACATGATGGTGAAAGTGTTCATCAATTAAGAATTCTAACCTATGAAAATAAGAAAGGGAATGGTGTACCAGGAAAGAGTGTCAATGTGATTATAAATATTCATGGTGAAAGTGCTCATGAACCAAGCATGGTAGTCTCTAAAGAGAAGAAAAGCAATGGTGGATCAAGTAAGAGTGCCAATGTGCATGGAAATCTTGATGGTGACAATTTTCATCAAACAATCATGGTAACCTCTCAAGAGAAGCAAGGGGATGGTGGATCAGGCAAGAGTGTCACTATACATGGAAATCTTGATGGTGGTAGTGCTCATCAACTAAGCAAGGTAGCCTCCCAATAGAAGCAAGGGGATAGTGGGCCATGCAAGAGTGTAATTGTGGATGTAAATCTAGATGGTGAAAGGGTTCATCAAATAAGCATTGTAGCCAGGGAAGAGAAGCAATGGGATAGTGGCTCAAGTAGGAGTGTGAGTGTGGATGGAAATCCAAACGGTGAAAGGGTTCATCAACTAAGCATTGTAGCCTATGAAGCGAAGCAAGGGGATGGTGGACTGGGCAAGAGTGTCAGTGTGGATGGAAATCCTAGAGCTGAAAGTGTTCATCAACTAAGCATTATAGCCTCTGAAATAAAGCAAGAGGATGTTAAACTAGGCATGACTATCACTGATGATGGAAATTCTAGAGGTGAAAGTGTTCAACAACTAAGCAGTGAAACCTTTGAAATAAATCAAGAGGATGTTGGACAGGGTAATAGTGCCCCTTGAGGAGTTGCAGGCCTTGACCCACTTAAATGTTATCAAGATAAATCTAAGAAAGAAAGCCACATCAAGGATAACAGCTCTATGGAGGATGATCCTTTAAATGGACAGAGTGTTTATGGAATAGTTGAGTGAGGAGTAAAAGGCAAGGATGTGTGATTACAGTAAGGGTTGGAGAATGTGATACATAACTAAGGGGAGCAGTATTTCCAGACCGTCATTCTCAAGTGAAGAAGAAGAGGCAAATTAGATACATAATATGACACTTGGTCATGTACTAAATAGGTCAAATGACTATGTATATTCTTAGATTATGAAAAAACAATGTTCTTGTAGCCCTATGTCTCGGCATACTTTCGTCTCAACTTATGTACTATTCCTAGCCGTAAAACTACGCTATTATATTGGCATATTTTTATGCTATGAAATTATGGTTCTCCATATTATCATATGAAATTATGGTTCTTATCATCCTTCCCTTAGAGAAAATAGTGGAATCTACACTATTGATAATACTTTTAATATGATAATACAAACATTTTGGGCTACAGAAAGTGAACGCAGTGATCAAGAAGCGTAGGTGGATGGCAACCTTCGGCACAATATAAGAGGTGGCCAATACCTATGACAGGTTGCCACAAGTTTAGAAAGGAGCCAAAACAAATTTCCCTTCCCTACACATCATGTGCAAGGAACAGGCAACCATCATAGCATCATCGCCTCAACTTTATAGGAGGCTTGAAGTGCCATTGCAACTGATGGTGGTATAGGAAATTGTTTTGGATAGCTAGGGTGGGGTAGCGAAATTAGTTCTCACTTCATCTTCCCTCAAAACTTGGGATGCACTATCAAATTCTTTTGTCGTTTCTTTCCTTATGTCCAAGGAGCCTAGCCACCTACATTTATTGATTGTTGGTGGTTGAAAATATTTATATGTAGTATCCCCTTAGGAAAATTAATATGAATATTAATAATTAGTATTCCCTTAGGAAAATTAAGCTTCCCATTAAAAATATCACATAAAAAAATTGTATTCTAACTAGTATCCTAATATATAACTTATTCTAGCAATAAATCATACAAATGAAGTGAATTAAAATTGAGTAATCTTTCAAATAACTCCTTGTAGTTTAGTTTCACAATCCAAAGATAACTCCAAAAGTGCACCCTACTATCCCTATACAATACTATTGATCTCACCTTAGAGTAGCTACAATAGTGGATTTCTTGGTCAATCAGTTTCCTTGGTCATGTTGGCTCACCTAGATGTATTCTCCATCCTCCTCCTATTTCTTGCAGCCCTCTATTTATTTCTGCTACCAACCACCTATAGCACCTCTAATGTCATATGGAAGACAGACCTCACTACGTTTCTAGCTCACTCATGGAGTTATAACCATGGTTCCATCTTGAATTCAATACTAAATTGCTAGAAAGGTTTGTTTGTATAAGCCAATTCATGGAAATGACACTCTCATTGTTGGGATCAGAGTGCATGGACATAGATAGAGTTTAAATATGCATCATCTAAGAGGCATACCACCTACCAAAACCATGGATGTCCATATACTTATGGCCTAAAAACCACTACTAACTTGACCTAGTCAAGTTTACTCCCCTAAAGCTCGCCCTGAAAATCCCTAGAGTAGTGAGTTTCAATAAAGGGACCAAATATAACTTGACAAAGTATAGATGCTAAATATTTATTGACCCTACTTAATAAATAATGTTTAACCACCCTACATAATATCTAATGTAGGAATCCATGTTGCTAAAGAGTTAGTCTCGTAAACCCTCACATGTAGCCTCTAAAGGCCTCCCACAAATTTACCCTCAAAAGCTCCATCTAGAGACAAGACCTAGTAGAATATACACATACACCCACATTTATAGAATTATATATATTTTGGCACAAGGTATTGATAATTTATGGTATTGACCCATGTTGTACAAAATTCTATTTAGTTTTTTTTTACCTTAACTTTGTTTAATTATTATTTTTTTTTTATATAATTTGATTGAGTCAAAATGTTTACACCTTCCATAAGAAGTTGAAGATGCCTCTCCAATAAGTTATCTATCATTAGAAGCATATTCCACTATCCAACTCTTAATTGGAATTATCATATGGAATAGGGGTCACTCAGATTCCAAGTATAATTATATTCCTAATAAATGGAATATACAACTTGATAGGTCCAAAAAAAAAATATTAGTACACTAGCAAACAATAAACAAAATTTATTAACCCCATTTGTTTTATACTCACCTCGTAATACTTACATTTACTAAGAAATCATTGGATGCTAAGAAACTATGTCTCTACGCAAATATCTATCCATTGTAATAACACCAAAAGTTTTTTCACAACACAACATCTTAGATTGAGTACAATTTTAATATATAATTATAATTATAAATATTATTATTAATTTTATGATTTCTATTTTAGTTTTAGTTTTATGTAGTTTGACATGTCAAAATGTTTTATTGATAATTATAATTATTAATTATTAATTATTATTATTATTATTATTATTATTATTATTATTATTATTATTATTATTATTATTATTATTTTCAGAGAGTAAAAATGGTTAAGTAACATTGCAACATCTCCCCATACTTTTTTATATTTAATTTAAAAAATATTATCAGAAAAACTAAAATAAAATATTTATAAAATATTTTAATTCCTTAATGAGTTGTAATTTTTTGACATAACCTATTGATAATACTTGATGTTGAGAAGCCATGATATTGGCTCATGGTATTTTAACAGATGGTATTGACAAATATTAATGGTAAAATAAGGCTCAATTTACATTTTTAAGAATCTTGTTATATTATAAGATTAATGTAAGTATTACTATTCTATGGTAAATCCCCTCCTTCTCTCTCGCATTCAGCTCAGCACTCCTCAAACATCCCCACACCATCACACAAGTGAGGAGCATCTCGAGTGGCTCCTAGCGGACCCTCTCTAACCATTAAAGTGGCCCCACATCACCCTTCTTGGAATGGCTTTGCTCTCTTTGTGGATCCACCCAAGAATGAAAAGCCAATAATACATGTGGTTGCAGCCCAATCACTAGCAGCAATGGAAGTGGAAAAGAGTTCTAAGAACCCCAAGAATACAGAGTGGAGTAAACGCAATATCATTGAAGAATGATCTATGCAGAAAGAAATCAAGCAAGTTATTTCCCTAGTCCACCACACAATAGAACACAATGTGAATCTGGACAAACTCAACTACGAAGAGAGGGTTATGGTTTCATTCTTGCGAAACTCGGCCAAATATTGATCAACTCACATTCCCAAGGATTAGTTAGAGAAAGTCCATCAAATCTATAAGGACTAGGAGCAATGCCAAGCCTATGTGAAATCCTCTCCTCTAATGGCTCTAGCTAAACTAGATGATGAAACGCGCACCCGCATGGGGAATCTAACTAAGGTTGTTGGAAGAAAGAAAAACAACCCACTAGTGAAGTGATCCACGAAGATGGGGAAATCTTCGTTAACTCAGGACAAGCCAATGTCCTCATGAAATATTATGATTGCTATCTTCCCCGCCCCCCCCCCCCCCCCCCCCCCCCCCCCCCCCCACCCCCCCCCCCACCCAATGAAGCTACTATCATGGAACAGAAGAGGCCTCAATTGAAAGGGTAAGTTGAGGTATCTAAAGGAGCATATACGAACTGAGAAACTATACATCATAGTACTTCACGAAACTAAAGTGATGCAGGAAAAACATAAAGATATAATGAGTAATACATGGCTTTTTTCATAATGTATGACAATTGATAAAAGGTGTAGTGCATGAGGCTTGTGCATCCTCTCAGATCCCTGATCCATATCCTCTGGAAGGTGGATCACCTACCCAAACACCCTTTGGGTCCAATTTGAATGCATAAGCTCCCTTCGCCAAGTTTGGCTAACGGGGATTTATGGCCCTACACTACCACAAACCAAGGTGGGTTTTCTATGAAATTTCTAACACTTAACGAGATTTTGGGGGACATTAATTCAATCATCGCATGGTACTTCAACCTAATTAAGGATGTGGGTGAGAGAAAATGAGGAATTAGGGGGCTCGATCCCGTCTCCATTTCCTTCCACGATACTTTCCAAGACATGGGCGTAGAAGAAACCAACTTCAAAAATGACTCCACATGGAATAATAGATGGGTAGGTAAGTGAAGAGGCCCATCAATAAGCACATTATAAGGGTCATTATTCCATCCTCCAACTTTAGAACTCTTTATTTCTGACATTTATTTACTTTTTTTGTTATATTATATTTAGTGAGAAGGATAAAAGAATTTTGTCATGCCACGTGCCTAATATTGTTTAATTGTAGGAAATTGAGCAAGTTTTGAAATGATTTCTATGTAGGGGCTGAGAGTAGATAGAAAGGAGAGAATATTGGGGGCTTTCCACCTCTTTAACTCCCTCAATCAGCCCAAGATCATAACACTCTCCCTCATAAACTCGAGGTCATTCACAGCCAAGCAAGTGAAAGTAATGAGGAACAAGATCCACCATTCTTGAGTTGTAGGAGACCTATATTCATATTTTGTAGTGAGCTACTAGTAGCTACCCTCTTGTATAAATGAGCATGTACAAGTGCTCATTAGGATTGAATTTTTTTTTTTGACTTATGTGTCTATTGAGCTCAAGAACTTAGCACTCTTATTTTTACTGTTATTTTATGTATTAGACATTGATTCAATGATAATGAGAGGTTTCTTATTGATTCATCACTGAGTTAGTTCAAGAGGAATGAGGCTTTTGGGTTTCGGCCAAACCTAGTGTATTAGGTCTCTCTTCTATATTTGTATCTATTTTAGTTTCATAGTATTTTTTAGTTTCTTACATTTCAATATAAAATAATCCATCAAAACATGTGACTCCATCCTCTACGTCATCTCTCTCATGGTAGCATGAAGAGAAGGATTTACAACCACAGTGAAAAGGTATTATGTTTATTATTTCCTGGAAGAAGGTTTCTTCTAGTCATATTATTTTTCATGTGATTGTTGTAGCTTAGGGGTTCGGGTATTGATTGGATTAGAGTTATGGAATAGTTTAGATATAGTTTAAATTCAAATCATATTTTCCACTACTAGTTGTTCCATTTTGTCAATGATAAATGGGTGTATGCATGTCTTGATTGTAGGGTTGTTTGGATCTGTAGGCAAGGGAACATTCTCCTCCTCCATCATGGGCTCCCTCACCTCTTCTTATGAACCTCAAACCATCTCCCAAAATATGTTTTTCATGAGATCATTTTCCTAGTGTGATTGAGAGCATCCCTCCTAGTGCAGGACAAGCCTTCCAAAAGGCTCCTATCTTAGCTAGGGGCTTTGGTCACCCTTCACTCATCTACCTCAATGTTCATGCACCTTTCCATACCCTTCAACCATCATTTTCCCCAGGTAAAAGATTTTCAACATCCCTCATGTAACATTACACACTCTTGTAGCACACCTCTAGAAATATTTTTCTTCACGAGTTTTGATCCATAGTGCAATTTGGACCTAGTTTAGAAGGATTTTTAGCCCGAGCTATGATTTCATGATCAAGGGAAACTTCGAGGCCACTCCAAAACCTCCTTTTCCTTCGCTACAAAAAGATAATAATGTTATATTTCTTATCACAAATTTGGAAGAAATAGAACATTGGTTTACATGCAAGTGTGACTTAGTTAGATGGTACATATAGTGTTGAATTATGGATTGGTATGTTATGCAAGAGAAAGTATCTTCTTTTCTGCGGGTAGATCTGAAAACTAGATGGATGATTGTAAGATAATGTAGGTTCCTTTCTCCAAGTAGTTTAGCTCTTTCCTTTTTATTAATTGTTTCAATAGAATTTGTAGACCTGTTGAAGTTAATGGCATTTTCCTTTTCATAGTTAGAGGTAGCTTCTAAAGTCAATCTTCATTAGCTAGATATCATTTTAATTCAGTAGGAGGAATGGTCTTGGAGCACTATTGATGAGATGTCCTAGTTTTGGGTGACATTAGTAGAATCCCATGTTTTGTGAAAATATCACCCCCACCTAAAATTTTGTACAAACATTGGATTTATAAATAGATTTGACGGGCCTTTGGGAGTTGCAACACTCTTCGTGCAATACCATGGCTCACCACTTATTGGCATTGTTTCGGGTGAGATGTCTATGTAGATGTTGTTTGTGCTTAAGAATTTTCTTTTGTTTTGCTTACAGTTTTAAGAAGTAACATAAAATATTTAGAGAAATTTTTTTTTTTTTGCTTCATAGGAGTAGAGATACTTGAGGAATTTTTTTAGTAAAAACCCTCACACGCTTAAGGAGTCAACCTTCACTGTGCTTCGATTATTGTCAGCTTACCTCTCTCACAATAGGGGATTAGAAGACCCTCTAGGTGAGAAGCCTAAAATATTTGAAGAGCCCATTTAAAAAGAAGAAGAACCCACTTCACCTACACAAACTATGGCTGAGAATAGGAACAATTAGGTATTCCCTATGAGAGAGACTAATGGAGAGGATAGAAGGAAAAATATAAGCCCTACATCCATTCCCCACTTACATGGGTTAACCTGCAAGGATATCGATACCTTCATTAGAAAATTTGTTGTTGTTTATGGGATCTATGACTATGCATATGATAATGAGAAACTGAAGTTATTCCCCTCTACCCTTAAGAATGCAACATTGCACTAGTTTATGGATGTGTGGGGGGGTATCATCACTACATGTGCTCAAACGAAAAAATACTTTAATAACAAGTTTAAGGACTAATGTAGGTCCAAATAAACCAAGGATGAAATATTAAAATGAGCCTTGGACTTCACCAATCCCTAGAATATTATAAGGATATATTTCAACTCGGTTATAGGAGGGCTAGTTGAAACCTTAATCTTGAATCACTCAAACTAATTTTTCTCTAAATTATCATGGAAGACATCTTGGAGACCCTCAACCTACTGTCTAAGGCATATATCTATCAATTATCCTATGATGACATAAAAAATGTGTTCAAGAATCACCGTAGGGCTCCTAGAAAGAAGTGTAGGGCTAGTCAAGGCTTGTTTAGTTCCTCTCCTTCCACAACTTCCATCAAGAATGACATAGGAAACATGTTGGAGGATTTCAAAATTAAAATGCTGATTACCTTTACTTTTTAATGTATATCATACACATGAAGAGGAAACAATAGGAAGCAGAGAGATCCCTAGTTATTTTCTACCCTAAATGCACCAAAAGTCACCCGAGTAATGAATGCCCATTAAATGTCACAGAGGTGTGCTAATTGTGTGAGGAAAACCATGTCATAGATAAATGATCTTCTTTGCATGCTTTAAAACTTATAGAGTAAGGAGGGAAACATGGGGATGAAAAAATCTTCTTTATAAATTAAAGGATGACTCAAGGACCTCGGCCATACCAACAACGCATGCAATGTGAGGTCCCTATACTACTATTATGGCCCCTTATTGTTATTAGTGAAACCCCCTTATTGTATTTTTGTTCCCATGTAGTCCCCATATTGTTATTATTGTTCCCCATAGAATCCCACTATTGTTATTGTCATTCCCTTAGAATATGATAGTTATGCCTGCTCTGATTATATTGTGACCCCTTGGACTCCTATATATAAAAATGAGGTTTTGCCATTTGTATCATCCAAAAATTGTCCATTTGTGTAATTTAAAGGAGTTTTCCCCCTCCAAGAGGTTGATTCTAAAGTTGTTGATCTATCTTTTCTTCTATTTTGTGAGCTCATTCCATAACATTTGGTATGAGAGCTTTGGATTGTAGGGTTTTTCTGCTCTAAACATACCACCGTGGAATTTTCGTTATAAGTTTTCTTCTACAACGTTTTAGAAGATGAAATTAAAAATAGTTTCTAGATACTAAGGCCATAAACCTTGAGGTTGAATTTTAGATCTTTCCTCGCTATATTTTCAAAAAGATTGTCTAAGGAAGTTATGGGTTTTGCAGGCTCCTCAATTACATCCCAAACAAGCGACCTTGGGAAAATCATCATAACTTTCTCTCTCAGCAATGGATTGAAATTTCATCAGAAGTTAGTGAAAGAGGATGGACTCTAGTTTTTTGTGCATTGTTTTTAGATCTAAAGCTCAAAAAAGTCACAAATGGTAGGTCGTACAAGTTTGCTCTACTCAACGAATCTATAATCAGGTCATCGTGGCATATTTTACATAACTATTCCTTCAAGAATCGAATATTGATCACACTAGTGGGGTTAAAAATAGGACTTATAGGGTTACCACAAGACACACTTCCAATCCTTGGAGATTCGTGATTATAGAGATACAACAAATTCAACATAGGGCTCCTACAAAGCAAAAAAAGGTGTGTAGATTTTTCTTTTAATTTGCATAAGTTTGGATTGAAAAATTAGATTGAAATGATTAAAAGGGCATAGTGAATCATAATTATAATTAATTGATGCCTTGAAGAAAGAAAATGGAAACACTTAGTAAGAAACCTGAAATATCTACCATGACTCATGAAGAAGAGGAATAAATGTAACATGATATATCAAAATTATGAGACCAAGTGCAACAAATATCACTCTCAAAAAATGTAACAGAAGCTAAGATGGATGGTTTAAAGAAAGGCATGGAAGGTAATATGGATGGCATAGAAGATAATATGGAAGATAAGATGGAAGCTAAGATGGATGCTTTAGAAGAAAGACTAAAAGAAAACATTGAAGATTTGAAGAGAGACATGGAAGGTTTGAAAGGAGGTTTGGCAAAGTTGCTACACAAAATTATTCCTAATGGTGAAAAGGTAGTAGAGGAAAATTATGATGGAAAAAATGGTAATGGTAATCATAATTTCGTAGAATCTAACATTGGATTAAAAGCTCACGATGTTCCAAAGATTGATATGAGGAAGTTTGATGACAAGGATCCCGTAATATGGATACTTCAAATGGAGCAATATATCGATCTGCATAATGTGAAAAACACACAAAAGGTATGCATTGAAACTTTATATTTGGAACCCAATCAAGTTTTATGGTATCGATGAATTTTCTCTCGTAAAAAAATTGTCCCTTGGTCAATTTTTATGCAGGAAATGATAAAAAATTATGAGGATACAAAAATTAACACCTTCTTTAGCCAATTGATAAATCTCAAACAAAAGGGTTTAATGGTGGAGAACATTGAGGAATTCTAAGCGTTGAATATACGGGTAATAGATATTCGAGAGGAGCATAGGATTGATGCGTTCATAGGGACTTTAGAGGATATCATCCAACATGAAGTCCACCTTTGGGAACCTCATTCATTAGAGAAGGAATTTAGGTTGGCAAGAAAAATTGAAAGAAAAATTATGGAGACAAGGAAGCCTACCACTCACAACTATAAATATGTAAGTATTGTTGTCCCTAAAATTCCACAACCTACAAGGTATACACCACAACAATTGGAAGAAAAAATATCAAAAGGGCTTTGTTACAGTTGTGATAGAAAATACACTAAGGGTCATAACTGTGCTAATAAGAAATTATGTTACATAGATTGTGAAAAGGAGGAAGAAAAGGAACAAGAAACATCAAAAGAAGAGGATATACACTAGGAACCGAACCTAGAGAAAGAAGAAATGAATCTGACCATATCTTGTAATGCATTGGTAGGAATGACAACTCCTCAAACACTCAATATAGAAGGATATATCAAGAAGAAAAGGGTAATAGTGTTGATTTATTTGGGTAATACCCATAATTTTATTCATTGTAAGATAGCCAAGGAATTGAATTTCTTGCTATTTCTAGCACCAGAGTCTCAACTGATGGCTGCAAATGGAGGAACCATTAATTGCTCTCGAAAATGCCATAATATAAAGCTAACCATGGGAGAATATGTATTTTAATTTTCAAGAAATTTTCTTGAAATTTTTTTAGGAGGGAAAGGAAGTTGAATTAAGGGGTATTGTATGGAAATCAGGAAAGATAATAATCTCTAATAGTGTGACTACTTCTAAAGGAAAAAAAAGAGGGCTTAATTGCACAATTATGTTCACTATAGGTTGCCACATCGAAATCATCTACTTCTTGAGATCTCCAAAACGTTTTGGACAATCACTCCAAGATAGTTGAGACTTCCAAAGGCATCCCACATATTTGTGATCATGATGATGTTATTCATTTGATTCCAGGAAGTGTTCCTCCAAACATGAGGCCTTACATAATTATAATAATATTATGACTATTCCAGTGATAAATATGAGGGTCCCTTTATAGTACGATTAAAGTGTAACAACGACTTCATTAATTGAAACATCTGCAATACTAAATAAGTGTGTAGAAAGTGCTAACCAAGGTGTAACTAGGAAAATTCTTGGGAATGAAAACATTTCCTCCCAACCTTGAACTACAACCTCTAGTTCCCCCCGAGCTAGATTTTCTCGCTAGACCAGTCACAAGAATCAAAAACCATTGTTGATTCTTCAATGGTTGTGTTATAAATTCTCTTCCATCATAGATTATTTCCTTCAGCATTGTCCCTCTTCTGTTATTTTACTCATCACGATCCTAGGCTTTTCCATTAAAGCCTGCTTTTCTCTCCATTGATGCTTTATTCTTTTCCAATCTAAACATCTTTCCCCACCTAAGTGATTTAATGAACTTTCTCTGGTATCCATTAAATATTATCAATAATCTTTATCATGGAAGAGTTATCCCATTCTCATTCACTAATAGGATTTTTGTTTTTTCTTTCTTTGGCAAGAATGTCATACTCAACTGTTTCAATCCCAAGTATTTTCCATCTAATGATTTATTTATTTATGAAGTTATTTACATAATAATTTTAATGTAGTTTGTGGCTTTTCCTCCATTCACCCTAACATGTCTCTGTCTGAACAACAAAATAATATTACATCAATGGAGGGGCATTACATTCTCCCCCTCTTTTATTACACACTTTACCATGTGTTTTATTTCTTGGTTACCTATATATGTTATAGTGCTAAAAAATACTTCTACATCTCATATTCATGCTCCCATGTGGCCTCTTTGGGAGTAAAATGTTTCCATTTTACTTTAACCCAAAGAATGGATCGATTCTAGAGCTAGATCTATTTCTGATCTAGACTACAAAGAGGCTCTGCTAGAAAGTCTCCTTTAGGTTCCACTTGTAACATTTTTTAATCAATTTGAAGGAGATATCATCCACGTATTTCTTATGTAAAGATATATGGAAAAATTTATGAACTTTAATATGACTCGGTAATGCTAATTGATAAGCTACAGATCCAATTGTATCCATAATTTCTCATGGCCCACAATATTGTGGTTCTAATTTCGGATAGGTTCCTATTCTTAGAGTACTTTTCCTTGGATTCACCCTCAAATAGACATGATCTCCAATTTTGAATTCCTTTTGTGTTATTTTTTTGTTTTCATAGCTTCTTTGTCTATCCTATGTTGTTTTAATGTTCTGTTTTATCGTTCGTACTATTTTTTTCATTTCTTTTAAGTCATCAAACCCTAGTGTTAGTATATCCTCTGTCTAATACAAAATGAGAAGTGTATGGAATTTTCTTCCATACGTAGCTTTGAAAGGGCTCATTTTAATGAATTCTTTGTAAATGTTATTGTAGGTGAACTTGGATAAATGCAGGAACTCCTCCGATTTTGTAGCTTTGTCTGTCACATACATTCTCAGCATGTCCTCCAAAATCAGATTGCTTTTGTCTATTTTTCCATCCTTTTGAGGATGATATGCTATACTGAAATTTAGTTGAGTGCCCATGCCCCCAAACAAGCTCTTCCAAAATGTTGAGGTGAATTTTACATCCCGTGTGACACTATCACCTTTGGTATCCATGTAGTTGAAAAATATCTCTCATGAATATATTCAAAATTTGTGTCATGCCATAAATAGATCGCACTCGTATGAAACGGGCTTCCTCACTTAAAGTATCCATGACCACCATGATGGAGTCATGTTGACTCTTTGCCCTCGATAGTCTCGTGATTTCCCATAGGGTGTTGATGCTCAACCTTTACTTGTGGACACTCTAAGAATTTTGATAAATATTCAACCACTGTTTTCTTCAAACCTGGCCAAAAGAAATTATTCCTTAATGTTGGGGTCATATTTTGGTACCCAAGATCTCCTGCTTATGGTTTCTTATGATATTCGTCAAGTATCATCTTTTTCAAGGCATGTACACTTAGAACATGCAATCTTTTCCTTTAAATCAACAAATTTTCATAATTTTGTGCATAATGAGGAATTTTAATCTATTGTATTTTTTGTTGAATTTTCAAGTATTTTGGGTCACTCGGTATGGAATTCCTAATTTTCTCCATTGAATTTGTATTAGTACTAATAACAAACACTTTCATTAAATTTTAAGCATGTCTACTCAAAGTGTCTGCTATAATTTTTTCCTTCCCTTTTATGTGTTTAATGTCAAATTCAAATTTACTAAGAAATGCCATCCACCTAGCCTTTCTAGTATTGAGATTTGGTTGGCTGAAAATATATTTTAGGCTGATATTATCAATTACCAAAGTGAATTTCTTTCCTAAAAAATAATTCCTACACATATTTAAAGCATGTATGAAAACAACTAGCTCTAAATCATATACAACATAGTCTCTTTCATGGGTTTTCAACTTTCTACACTCATAAGCTATCACTGAATTGGATTCCATCAAAAACACCCCTAGCCCTCCCATACAAGAACCAGTGAAAACTGTAAATTATTTATTTTGATCTACAAGTTTTAATATGGGAGCCATTGTGAGTAGATGTTTTAGCTTATCAAAATTCTTCTAGAATTTAGTAGTCAGCTCAAATTTTAATCCTCTTTTTGTAAAGATGTCATAATATATGCTAATCTTGAAAATCCCTCTACAAATCTATGGTACTACCCTATGAGTGAGATAAATGATCAATCAATATATACATCCTTTGGTATGGGCCAATTAACCATGGCTTTATCTTTTTTAGGGCGAACTGCTAGTCCTTCCCTAGAAATAATGTGGCCCAAGTATTGTATTCTAATTTTCTAGAACTCACATTTGCTAAATTTTGCATACAAATGATTTTCTTTTAAAGCTTACAACTAATGAGCCTCATTATTGGGTACTTACATGGGCTTTAATTCGCCTCTTGGCTTAGTCAAACCAACTATTCTCACAACTTATTGCATACTTTTGATCATATTTTGTTTATGACATGAGTTATAGTTGGATATTTTTCTTTCTCGTCTAATGTGCATGTAACATAGAATTAAGGGATAAAAGCAACGAATTATGGAAAATATCTTGGTCAAAAATCGAATGGGACAAGGGAGAGGAATTATAGGAGGTAAATCCTCCTCATTTACTACCCCTAAATTTTAATATTCCTCCATCAACTCGGAGTGCAAACAGCAAAATCATGAGGACAAGAAGGCAGCCAAGCAAGCAAAGGTCAAAGCACCAGTTATCTCGAGTTTGGGAGTCGAGCCTCCCCAATTTTAAGCAAGTCATTGGAGATTTCAAAAGTATAAGTAGACAGGCCTAGGACCTTAGTAGGATCGGGAATTTTGATTATAAAACTCTAATTTATTTTTGAGTTGCATGACTTGTGACAATTTTTGATGTAGCCCATTATTTTGATAATAAGAATGAATTTTGTTTTGAGCTAGCACTGAGTTAACTCAGTGGGCTGAAGCTCTTGGTTTAGGGCCCAACCCTAGTGGCCAAGGCTCCTCTTTATTGTACATGGATTCTAGCATAGATTCATGGTTTAATTGATCATTTTCTCATGTAGCCGCATTTCCATTATAGTAGTGAAGAGTAGATTGGTTGTGTTTTAGTTTGCTTCCATTTGTGCCTTCTTTCAATTAGCAGGTTAGCCAGGAGTTCTTTCATGAATTTTGTTGTCTTGATTTAGTATGAGGTTCATTTCATTGTCATCTTTCTCCATCACTTTTTCCTCCTATGCTCATTTCCTTCAACACGAAATGTTTAAGTGGAAGTTAATAAAACACGTCTTCATCAGATTATACCCATAGATTTCCTTACTATCCGATCCAAAAAAAACCTGAACAATCATCGTCTAATTCATTTCAATGCTTGACTTTATGCACTTTGAATCTCCACCATTGATCTACCTCGCCTGATCCAATGAATATCGTGTCACCCGATCGCCAACTAGCATGGCCTATCTCCACCGTTGATCAATCCGCCCTTATCCAACGGCTATCGCACAATCTGGCCCCAATTCTTGCATGGCCAATATCCTCCCGAGAGCAGGTGAAAAAAGTGGTTGTATCGTGCTATGTGTAACTTGCTTAGGCTAATTGTGTGAAATTTAGAAATATAGCTTACAACTTTGAGGGCACATGAGAAACTGCTTACCCGCTACAAAGACTGCTCCATCATTTTGCACATTTTTTTTACCCTTGTCGCCTCATGACTAGACATTATAATCTCCATCATTGATCTGCCTCTCTTGATCCGATGGTTATCGCATCACCCACTCACTATCTAGCTTGGCCGCTCTCCACCGTTGATCAATCATGCCTTATCCAATGGCTAATGCGCAATCTCACGTGGATTTTTGCACGACCGATATCCGACTGAGCGCATGCAAGAAAAGTGGTTTTCCCTTGCTATGTGTCATTCCTCAGGGTAATCACACAAAATTTAGGAATTCCACTTACAACTTTGAAGGCACGTGAGAAACTACTTACCTCCTACGGAACCCACTCTATCATTTTGCACTTTTTCCACCATTCTGCTGACACGTGACTTGATGTGGTCCATCCATCTTTTCAATTAATATCCACGATAATATCTACTCCATTCATCTTTTGTTAATCATGTTCGTCCATCTATTCACTTAATCCCCTGCAATAAGATCTCCGCCATTCATCTACCGTTAATCATGTTTGTCCATCCATTCACATAGTCTCCTACGATACAATCTTCATCGCTCATCTTCCTGTGCATTGTTGCTTCATTACTTCTTCCTTTCGTTGCTTTCGATCTTTGCTTGCTCTTTGCTTGACTCCTTGCATGATTGATTTTACAAAAAAAACAAAAAATCGAAAACAGATTTAGTTTACTTTCCTTGCTTACACATTAGTATGTTTTGATGCTCTTTACTTCTGTAACTTAGATAGCATCATTAAGTTTGTGTTGTTTTAGCAATTCTACTTAGCATAGATGTTTAAATGGTTAATTAGGATATGGTATGATTTAGCATTACATGTTGTTTTCTTCATTTACTGCAATAGAGTAGCTCTCTTAGAATAGACTTGTTCTTCTTCCATCAAAGAATCAAGCTTCTTATGACTTTATAGAAGTCCAGCGTGGAACCCCTGGGGTCTCTCGCCAAATGAACAAGTGACAATAGGTAGGACCTTCACTTCTACTTGTGCATATAGCATTGCCACCTCCAAGTTCTTACGAACCCCGGGTTGATAAGTAAAGCTGGTAGCCGAGGAGTTGCAGCATCCGTGCTACAATGTTGGTGCTCATTACTTTTTAGCGCCGTTGTCAGGGAGGTGTTAGAGTATAATGTGATTCCTGTTTTCTTTCATTCTATTTCTAGTCTTCAACTTTCATCCATTAGTTTATTTCTACAAGAGTAATCTAGTAGCTTCCTTCCTTTCAGTTGTCATTATCTTCTTTTCTTTCCATTCTGCAAGTACAATTTCAATTGAACAAGTAGTTTTTGTTAGTGTTTTTCATTCAATCAGCAATTTCATTTCTGCACAGTGCTTTCCTACTAATTTTTTTTCTAGAAACCAACCCAAAAACATTTCCTTTCCTCCCTCATAGGAATAAAGACAATTTCTTAGTTGATTCATTTCTTTTTACTTGTTGCAAAAACCAAACATAATTACATTAGGGATATTTCATTTCAAAAGTAGAAAATTGCATTGCATTATAGTTTTCATTCAATCATAAAAGCAAAAACAAAATTCTCCAACACTAACCCACCCCCCATTTGATCGCGTGGTGCAGTAAGAGCCACATCACCATTCACTTTTGTAGGTAGAAGAAGAAGATGGTAGATAATGTAGAAGAAATGGATGGAGATGATGACAATGAGAAAGATCCTCTTGGATTTCCCATTCAAGATACTGATGGTAGTGTGCCCATGAAGAACATCCCTCAAACGTTTCTTGCAAAATTTCATGGTCTAAGGTTAGAGGATCTAGAAACCTTTCTCTTTGAATTTGAGATTGTTTGTAGATCTTATGGTTACTTATTAAAAACTCAAAAACTGAGATTGTTTCCAATAACTTTGAAGGATAGAGCTCTTAAATGGTTCATTAGTTTACAGACTAATTCCATAAGATCATGGAATGATATGCAAAAGATATTTCTAGAATGAATCAAAGAGAAGATGAGAGTCTAGAGGATCTAATAGAGAGGTTCATGTATAATCTTAAAAGGGAAAAACTACATCATTTAGGATCTAACACACTAAAAACCCTCTTGCTTGGAACAATTAGGGATGTGTAGATTAATCTCCTTAATCTCACAAGTAGAGGTGATGTATATCAATTATCATTTGAGGAAATTTGTGAAACATGCAAACACATATTAAGAGGAAAAGCAAGAGTAGGTAAATCAACATCAAGATTGGTAAGTCAAGCTAAACTTGGAAATTTGTTTGATGATTTTAAAAGAAAAATTCTTAGTAATCTAATAAAACAAGTGGAAATAGTAAGAATGCAAGATGAAGGAGACGAAAATGGTGATATTTGTGTTGCAAAATCACATGATGTTAAACATTGTACATCATTACCAAGGTTGAAGGAAGTTTTACAAGAGGGAAATGGAGCAAGTCAATTGTCAATGCAGCACTGTTATGTAGCTCTAAGAGGACCATCACAGCCCATTCAGCTTGATATGTTGCAAGAGTCTAATTCACAATTTCAAGCTTATGAACGTCCTGCTCAAAGTAATTTAAACACACCCTTTCCTTGGAAACATTGGCCATCTCAATTCCAAAACCAATCTTGGCAACAAGGTTGGCAAGGAACTTATGCAAGCCATCAACAATCTCCTTAGTATTTTCCTCAATATCCTCCATACCAAACTCCATGTTATCCTTACCATTCACCTCCACCACAATCACAACCCCATCCACATCCATTTCAAATATACACTGCCACTTAACTACATGTACCACAGTTCCCAAGCCCACACATTGAAGTAGCTCAACCCACTTACAATGCTCAGGTACAACATTTCCAAACATCTTCTCTTGAGATTAATAATATTCACCATTGCTCAGGAAGAGTATAGCAAAAAAGATATCATATTGATATCATTGAAGGACCACATCCAAAAGAAGAAGATTCAAATAAGAAGACCATAGAACCATGGGCTACTATTGATGAAGAGCAGACATCATAATCAGAGATTGAGAGAAATCTCTCATGCTTACCATCAAATCCCCCATGTGTTCAAGGGAACAATTGGAAAAAAGAGGAATATTTGGAGGTCATGAAAGAAGAGGACATCCAAGATGATCCATGTCAGCAAGTGGATCAGGGATATCAAAACTATATTTAAATATGGTTCCCAACAGTCACTAAGTTGCAACATCACTCTCTTCCTCAACTATGCTTGATCCTTTCAAAGTCGAATCATTTGGACTCTCAAATCCAGGTACATGTCGTAGCATATATTTACAGCCTCCACATCATTTTCTCTATCATCTTGATGTGCACATGGCTCCATTGGAAGTATTCTTATACTTGAAGGTGATTTTGTTTTTCAAGTAGGCTAGGGTAGAAAGAAAAAGAAAAAAAAGAAAAAAATCTAAGGTGAAAACCTCCTTTGAGGCGCCTCAAATTGGCTCGTTGATTGAAAACCTCCATGAGGCGGTCAATGGATTGAAAAGAAAAAACAGGTAAAAAAGAAAAGATCCTAGGTGAAAACCTCCTTTGAGGCACCTAGGTAGACCTACTCTTTGAAAACGTCATTGAGGCGGATAGTACGCCTAGAAGAAAAAAGAGGAAAATATAAAAGAAGTCCTTGCTCCATGCATCTCTTTGATAAATGCATGTACTTTCCAACATTTGCAAGTAACAAGAACAAGTTGGTACTGAAAGGAAAATTGATCAAGCCTAGTCAAAAGAAGTCAAATTTTGGCTTTCTCCTCCTTGGCTCAAATACAAAACAGGGCCAAGTCCATGCCTATCCATCACCCTCATTTGTTTCCACTATCCACTCATCATTTCCAAGCTTCTACCACTCATTTTCATTGTTGTAAAAAAAAACTATAGGATGATCCAGGAGCTCCATAGCAGTAGCAACATCAGATATGCAGTCGCAGACACCTGAAAAAGCCAAGAAACCATCAGTAGACAATAGAGGAGGAAGAATAATGACCATGCAAAAATAAACAACGCAACACCTCTTATCTTCGACAACTGCAACATGGCATCGAGACCACAGGTAAGTGTCTCGCTCACTCATATGAATCATTTGATCAAAAGTTATAAGGGTTATGAGGTAGTTGGTTTGTAAGTGAAAATGTGGCCAGTTAACTTGGCCACCTTTGTTCAGTCATCACATACAAAACCAGGTGTCCTCTCACACATGGCTACAGTCAACTGAAATACAGAGGAACATGGTTAAGAAGAAGAAGAAGGGGGAAAAGAGAAGGAGGATGATGTTTAAACAAAGGAGGAAACGAAGGAAGAAACTGATGGAGATGAGGAAGAACAACAAGAGGAGGAAGATAAGAAAAATAGAGATGAAGAAGGCATTGAAACATAAGGGGAAGAACAGAAGGAGGAGTCACTGAGGGTCTCTCCAGAGGCCCCTAAGAGGGAGGCAACAGCTACCATCATTGCTGTCAGCACCCCAGTCAAGCAAAAAGGGAAAAGGAGGCAAACCCCTCTATATTTCAGAGCAAGAAAGTGCAGAAGAATCAAACAAGGGAAGCCATAAATATTAACAAAAATCCATATTGAGATTGAAGATTCCCCTGCACCAAGGGAAAGAGAAGAAATAATGAGAGATCAACTTGAGAGGGAAAATGCATGGCTGAAAGGACAGTTGCAGGAAAGGGAAAACCAACTAGCATGTATGGCCAGCCTCTCCTTGGAGGCCATCCAATGTAGATGCCAACTAAATTCTATGCTCTTTACGTTAGACAACAATGGCTGAAATTTCATACTAAAGCACTAGCACAAAGGGGCACCATGCCATTTCAAGACCACAGGCAGTTTATTGATCTTTGTGATCAAAATACACTAGAGGATAGGGCCAAAATGGTTGATTTTTACTTGTACACATGGCCCTCAGAGACATCAATGTTTGGGATCCTGATTCTGAGCTAGGAGATCTAGAATTAATGGCTTTGGTATCATGGATGAACCATGAGAAGTCAATGTTGGCATTATGGCAAAGGTGTGGCGCTATGGTATAGGTGTTTTCCTTGATGGCAACTCACTTTGGTGACAGATCTCAGTTCAGGCTCTCAGGATGAAGGAAATCTTGTATACGCAGGTTCACCTTGCCGAAGATGCATATACATGTGGGTTAGACATTCAAAAGTTGTGTATGCGTATACATGCACTTTCACACACATAAAAGCGCGTACATGGTGGGAAACTTATTTTTTGGTCCATGGTCGTTATTCCTTGGAATTTGAACCTATGGTTTTGGACCATGGTATCTCATCAGAAGTGTTGACCCTAGGTATTGGGCCCTCGGTATTGTTTATTATGGTTTTGGATTGTGGTATTGTTGAATGCCTAAAACTATAAAAGAGGAAGGAGATCATGTGGCAAGACACCAATCTGAATTATTGAATATCTGATATTGTTCTAGATCTGGAATACTGGTGATTGGGTTATAGTGCGGATCTAGATCTGAATGAAGGAGGCACCTGAGCGCAAGAAGGATAGGGACTATTGATGGATCAAAATCTCAAGGCTTGAACATTGGTATCTTTGTATGATTTTGATCAGTTATATATGGTGCTCTCTTGATCTATAAATTTGATAATTTGGGTTAACCAATGACTGAATGTTTTAAAAGAATAAATTATCCATTATAGATATGTACGTAGGTTCAATTAAGTGCAGGTGCATATACACGCTTTTTCTGTGAAAGAAAGAAGCGTATACGTAGGTTGGTTGTGGTACAGAAGCGTATACACGCAGATTGATGAATAGTGAAGTAGCGTACATATATCGATTTATATTCTTGCTGCTTCTGTTTATTGCTGCAGTGTTCTGGGTTCAGATTTGGTGTGTGGTACGGTTACTGTGATCAGGGTATAGTAGTCAGAGAAGTGTTTATGTTGATTCAGTTTTGATTGGTGAAAAGGTGATTGGTTGATGCAGAAATCTTTGATTAATGTTATTTGTGGATCTAGTCTGAAAATTTATGAAATGTGGTCCCTAAAAGACAGAAGGTTGTAGCCTTCTGTAGGCCAGCACCTACGTACTAGTATCTTGGCTAGTGCAAGAGCTAAGGGGTTTGTATCTCCCTTCGAGGAGAAGCTGGAAAACGAGAGAGGGTTGTAGCTCTCTGCAGGTTGCAGCCTGCGTACTGGTAAAGGAATGCACTAGTACAATTGTAAAAAGAAGTTTCTAATTAAAGAGAAGATAGAGATGAATTGCAGCAGGTGGTTTTCACCCACATTGGGTTTCTACCTTATATCTTGTGTTCTTGTGTGCGATTGTCTTTTTTCTCTATTTTACTGGTTCTGGTTACTAGTTATTTCCTTCTGAATCACATATTAACAATCAACATGAGAAAGATAAAGTAAATTAAAAAGTTTTCTTATATACGTGGGTATTCTTCTGCATAGTTGCGTATATACGCAGTTTCAATTAACTGAAGTAACGTATATCATTTGATTTTGAAAAAGGAACATTTGACTTAATAATACTGATTCACCCCCCCTCTCAGTATTATTTCCAACAATTGGTATTGTTAACACCCAGGTTGTTCCCTATGACTCCCAAGGGAATACGGTCGGGGTAACCACTAACCAATCTTTGGATTGCAGTTTCTAGCCAAACTGTAATCAGAGAGGGCTCTCTCTTTATGATTTATCTATGTTCTGATAGTGTTTTAGGCTAGCTGTGATGTTCAGGGTTTTGTTTTATGTTTTGGTTGAGGGATGCCTTCTGCATCAAAGGTGTAAGTGTTCAAAGAGCATTAGTCCATTGGGCAATGGGGTCTGTGGCTAAGGTTGTCTGGAATCTTGTGTAGATTTGCTGATACTGCAGGGCCATTTAGGTATCTCAAGGAAACAGTTTTAAAATAGTGATTATGAGGTGTGTTCAGATAGTGAAAAGCAATTAAGAATTTTCCACTAATCTGGGTGTGAGAAAGAGATATGTTGTACAGGAGCAAACTTGAATTCCTGGAACAACATTCACTGTGAAAGCTATAGTTTGAAAGTGTAGCAATTAAGAATTACACCTTATGTCTATAACTGAAGAAAACATTCATAACATCATAGATTGAGTTCAGGGTGTTGTATAAACAAGTCCTGACACTATTCTTTTTCTATGTTGTTAACTATAGAATGTAGTAGCATGATTGAGATATGAAAAGATAACAAAAACACATAACGAAAGTTTATAGAAGACTTATTGTGCTATGAGAATACGCAGGAATCCTGTAACATTCAGCAACACTCCACAAAGACTTAGAAAACGCAAAGCCTTGGAAATTCCATCAGTCTTTGTATTAATAATCTGGAAGTTTACAGCAATAGAAACTCTTGAAGAGCAATCAAACAACAACAACAACCCCTGCAAGCTTATGCGAGGGGGAAATATATAGAATTGGTTATACAAAATATCTGAGTGCTGAGTCATCTCAGAAATGAATGCGTTCACCAACTTTTCAAGATATTAGATAAGGAAGTTATTACATCATTGAATACAAAGTAAATGCATCTATATGCATGTCAGAAGATATTTTGGCCTTTGGAGGCCACTGAGTCGGTTGAACGTTCTGCTTTAATGCTGAAAAATGTGCCTTTACAGCTACCGTGCTGTTCTTCTCGGCCCTGTCACCTGTAGCTGTCCATCTTGCTTTGCTGGCCGAATAGTTCTGCTGAGTTGGCTCAGCCCTTTACCTTTTCTTGCATGCTAATTTTATCTAGTTTACTGTGCATGATCATTTATGAATTTGAAAAAACAAAACTTAATTCACAGGCTCTGGCTTACAATATCAGTTGTATCATTTTGGTCCAGTATTCCTATGTGGGCAATTGGTGTCTCAGAATTGCCTCTAATGTTTCATCTGCCTCTGTGTACTTGTAGAAATTTGGAGGCACTTCAAACAGATGCTTGATTTCATCCATGATAAAAAATAAGTTCTCTACCCTGTTGTAGAGACTTTGTCCTGTTGCTGGCCCTGTTTCCTCTGAGGTGCTGGCCTTTTCTGTGATCTGACTTGTGGCAAAGGTGTTTACCCTTTTGGCATAGCTTTCATGCGAAAGCAGTCTTCCTGCGCTGTTCAGTAAGCTTGGAAGACCTTTGTTCTGCAATGCCACAAACTTATCCATGAACCTATTGACCTCGGTCTGCATATCCTGGGTCCTTCTCTCTAGTGTCTGCACTAGATTTCTCAGTGTTAGGACCCTCTTTATCAACAAAATAGTCTCAGTCCTGTTAGAGATTCCCATTGTTGCCAACTGAGCACTTGTTCTATTATTAAGCACATTGATCATCATGTTGGCAACTTCAGGCATATTGCCTAGAGCGGCCCTTGATCTCTGAATTTCCTTCTGTGCTTTTGCAATGAGCTCCAACTGCTCATGAATTGTCTCAATATATTGCCATTGGTCAGTGATGGACTGGCCAATATTGGCCCATAGCACTGTCTTGAGCTCAGCCACTACTTTATCCAGTTTGAGGTCCTTCTCCAGCTCCTTTATCTTGTCTTTGAGGGCTTTTATTTCCCTACCCTTTTCTGCCACAGTCTGCTTGGATTTGTCATACCTTTCATTTACCTTGGCAAGGTTTTCCCTGGCCTCATTCAGTTCTGACATTTGTGCTTCCAAGGCTTGAATCTCATTCCTCAGCTTTTGCATGTCCAGGCTTGGGGCCTGCTCTGTTGTTGGTGCTGGTGCTGAGGTAGAAGGTGCTGCCTGTTCTGTTTGCTGCATGGGAGGGGCAGTAGTTTGAGGAGGCTCCTCAAGATTAATTATTTCTGGAGGAGGCTGAGATGTTTGACCTCCTTCCTTTTGTTGTAATGCTGCTTGTAATTCTTCCTTTGCAGCCTCTGATTCTCCCAGCTTCTCTTGTGTTTGGATCAGCTGATTATATAAAGACACCAGCAAAGCTGAGGCATCTTGATCATGTCTTTGCTGGGCAACTTCATCTGTTTGAGGGTGAATTGTTGCTGGGATTTTGATCTTTCTCCTCAAAGCTGCCATGTCTGCATCCCTTAATTTCAATATTTCTTGTATGCCCTTGATGTCCTTGGGATCATGCCCAATCTCTATGATTATATCTTCTAAGGACCTGATCCTGTTGTCCTTTGCTTGAGAGGATGCTCTCTCCAACTCAAGTTGAGCAGTTGTATTATTTAGGTTGTTTACTAGCCTATAATTATCCAATGTCTTGTCTGCCAAGGAGGCATACACCATCTCACCCGTTTGCTTATGCAATTCGATTTTGTCCATTGGGTGGATGTCCTTGGCAAGGACCTCAAGATTGGTCCTTAAGTAGTCTGAGGGGGACTGTGGTTGCAATGTAGTTGGCATGAAGTGACTCATGATCATCTTGCCCTCATTGACATCATATGCGGACATGAGTTTTTGCTGGTTAGTAGGAGCCATCTTCAACAAATGATTATATAGTTGTATTTTTATTGGCTCACTTCTCCTCTTTATGTCAATGAACTGTTGTTTAATGCCCAGTTCACCTTCTCTTTGGTGGCTTGAGGAGCTGACTTCTCCTCCCACTGTTCTGTCTTGTCCCTGTTGGAAGGAACTTGCAGATGCTTCTCTACTAGGTGGGCCCATGCCCAGAGACTGTCCCATTGGCATTTCCTCCTCAGATAGGGGATTCATTCGGTGTCTTTTCTCTCCCTGATTGGTGGATTCTGTGAGGGGAGTCTCTCTGTCCCTTTTCCTGCTTATATCCTCCTTTTGTGGAGTTTGGAGGACTGAGGCTTCAATAGTAGTTTCTTGCCTGGGAGGCACCATGTCCTGAGCCTGCTGCTCAGTGAGAATTGGGGCCTCAGCTGCCCTTTCTTGCTGTAAGGGCTGCTCTTTCTCTTGCTGCCCCTCTTCTTGCTGTTGTCCCTGTTGTTGTTGCTGCTGCACCTCCACATGAGGTGGCTGCTCTGGTTCCATTTCTTTTTCCTTGCCTTTGCTAGATGTTTGCTCAGTGGCTTTGGCTGCTTGCTGATTTGCTGTTGAGGAAGATGCAGCTGCTCCCTCTTGATTGCTTGGAAGATTGAACACCTGTGGACAGATTTCTAGGTCAGCCATCTTTTTCAGATTTCTTAGAGCTCTCTGATTTAACTCTTCTTGTGTGAGAGGCTCCTCTAAGGTTCCCCTCCTCCATTTCACTTGATTAGCATACTTTTCTATGTGAGGAATCCTTACATGATCATAGCCAGACAACCTATACTTGACCCTTCTTACAGATATGAAGTGATTGGGGTCATAAGGTTTCCAAAGGAAACTGGTTTGCAGGCCAAGGGATTCTAACATTCTATCTGCCTCTTTCCAACCTTCCTCCCTTTTGTTGTAGACAAAGTGGCCTAATTGGTTCCTGACCTTGAGCTGTGCTTTCTTGCCTCTGCCTGAAAAGTGTAGCACATTAGCATTCCCAAATTGCCTGAAGTATTCCAGGGCAAATAGTCTCATGGGCACATATTTGGGCAATCTGTATGGGGGCAACTCACACCCATATATCCTTATAACTGTGTGGTTCTGGTAGAAGTACCAGTCCCCAATGCTGTATAATTTAGACAACTGAAGTATCCTTTGCATATCATCAGTTAGTCTTGGAGGAGGCGAGCTCATCAATAGAGACATGGCTGGGTGGATGAAAAGATCTATGAACTCACAGTAAGTATATGGAGAGTGAGCTCTGTGATGGACGACAGAGGACCAATAAACCACTGACCTTGGATTGCCTTTGGCATCCTCTCTTTTCACAACAAAAGAAAACTTTTCATGTTGATAATATAGGATCAAGTGGTAGATGTAAGAGGTGTATCTGAACACCTTTTCTCTGGCCAAGTTCATCGACTGCTCATGTATTTTATCAGATATATAGGTGGCATAGTCATAGCAGATTGGAGACTTGCCAGGAGCGAACATGAGCATGACCACCAGCACAGTTTCATCAACATGTTCAATTGAATTATAGCCCAGGATGGGGCTAATCATGTCTGCTAAATCTCTGCCCAATTGGTTGAGGTAAACTTGGTTGATAGGAGGATTCTGCACAGTGTCAGAGCCAATGTACAGCTGATTGAGTTTGGTGACCTGAGCATCAGTCAATCTAGCTCCTTGATTTATCAAGTCTATCAATGATAGAGGAACTAGCTTCTTCTGAGTCCTGAAGTGCAGCATCTCTTTGATGGCTTCAGGGGTGATATAGAAAATGACTGAGCCTGAAGGGTCAAGCACAGCCCTCTGAGTAGGGTCATAACATTCGGCACATAGGTGAATGAGGTCAGGGAACTGTCTGACCTGAGGGAGTTTGAAGATGGGGAGGAAAGAATCCCATATGCCCAGTACATCTGTCCCACTCTCATGTTTAGTCTTCAATTCATTCAGCAGGTCGATGTGGAACTTGGTTCTCGACAGCATTTCCTCTGATATTTGATAATCGAGGTCTGCTAGAGGTTGCCACTCCAATTCTCTCTGTGGGGCACTTAGTGGAGCAACATTCAAGGCGACCGGAGCTACTGGTGCATCCATGATTGCTTTTTAGGATTCTATAGTTTATGGAATAGTGTTACTGTGCAGAGCAACACCAAAAGGTTTTCTTTGAGCAGAAGGTGAATTACTCAGGAACAGGGGACAAAAGGTGAATTGCAGTAATTGAAATAATGTTTAAAACATGAATAAGGCAATTTGTCTACCCTTAATCTCTTTTTTACAGCAAATTGTTAAAGTTTGGGTTACCAGTTCGCGATTGCACGAATAGAATGCAGTTTTTTATAGAAACTCGGGAAAAGGAGGCTTAGCTGGTGAATTTCGACGTTACAGGTGCAAGTGAGGACCAGGCACAGGGGATTTGCCGGTGAATTATATGTTTCTCAGTGTTTTAAGCTTTCTTATGGCAATTCACAGGCGAAACAGGTGCAGGAAGGATTCACTGGGATAAATACCTGGTATATAGAGAACAATGGTCACGAATGCAGGTGAAATGGCGTGCCAGAGGTCTCCAGGTTGAATTCAGCAGGTTGGCAGAGGCTCGGACGTGAAATTCATGCAGAGGATACAACAGCGTTTTTTGCAAAAAGTGCAAAAAACGCGACATTTCGGCCTAAATATGGTTTTTTCGGGACTTTGGCGCTTTTTTTGGATGACGTCAGCATGACGTCATCAGGTGGAGTCAAAGTCGGATGACGTCAGCATGACGTCATTGGGTGACGTGGCAGCATACAAGAGGTCCACGGGGATGATGAAGTGGCAGACGAGTGGAGCAACTGGCGGACGGGGTGCTGACACAGCGGTGACGTAGGCAGGTGACGCAGGCAGGGCGGACCAACTGAAACCGGGAGTGGTTAGCGGTTTCATATCGCACTGCTTATGATACGGAAGTGGGAATGTCAGATGTGCCTCCGATACGCTGTGGGGGTGACGCGCGGCAGAGGCCTGACGTCACCCTCTGACAGATATCGGAAGGTATCTTTCGGACGTCGGGGCCGGTCCGATATGTGCGAGGGCCGTTGGATCAAAAGGGCCCGATCCGATGGTCGACGGATCGCTGAGGTGGCCGGATGATATGGGCGCGGGCGGGATTAAATAATATATATTTTGGGATTTGCGCTCGGTGGAGACCTTTGGAAAATGGCGGATTTGCATAGTTTTCATTGTATTTTCAAATGAAAATATATATTGCGCCCATACTTTGGATAAGTCGGAAAAAGTGGGTTTTCTGTGTATTTTTGTGAAATAGAGCGGGTTAGGGGTAAAAGTGGAGTTTTTACAAGGTTTTTAGCAAATGAAGGGGTTGATGGTTTGGACAATTTTTGAAGGGGGACAAAGGGGTAAAGCTTAGGGCTCTTAAACTGACCAGATGTCAATTCAATCCCTGATAGTGAACATATGACTAAAGTGCCAAGGGGAGGGATATTTATACCATGCTTGGGGTTTATACACCATAGTGTTATAATAGTAGGGAAAGGGTAACATAGGGGAATTATATAATAGAAGTTAGGGGTTAATATGGATGAAAAGGTGAATGAGGAGTGAGATCACTAAGTTTATTTGAAAACCACTTATCTTTAGGAGTAGATCAAAATGAAAAAAAAAAATACATAGGAAATGTGGCTTTTAAAGGCATAAGAACCAGCATAAGACCTCAAAATCTTCCATGAATCTTAGCTGACTAAGGGATGTTAGTAAATGACTGTGAAGGGGAAAATGGGTGGTTAGACATGCTCCTTTGCTTTGCTGCACATGATGTAGAAGAGGAGCTTCTCCATCCTCTGATTTGCCTTTGTGCCCAGTTTTTATACCCTCAATTGAAAGGAATGAAATTTCTGCAACCCCATCTACCTACCCATCTACTTGCCTAGCATTTTTTGTTTCTTCATGGAGGGTGCACTTAGACTTGCAGACCCTTGTGTGCCTTTTCTTTTCTTTGGCTTTTTCCTCTTGATTTTCTATCCAAGGCTACCCTTATTGCTTCCAAGGTCCCAGATTAAGCAGTTGGGAACCTTAGTTCTCTACCTAAGCTACTGGTCTGCCAAGATTAAACAGTTTGGACAGACTTCTTTCTCTATTCTACAACAAAAAATTGAAACATGGCATGATCCAGATTAGGCTGTTGGACCATCCATCAAAATTGGGACAGCATCAAGCTATATACACACATTGTCTTCTCTTGGAAATATGGGATCTTTGCATCACCAAAGCAGAGCATATTTGGAACTTCCTTTGCCAATCATGAAATATGAAACCTATTGGTATAGGTGGCTAACAGTGGCTCCACATGGGGATGGTTTTTCTATTTGAAAGACCAAGAACAGCAGGTCAGAATGCCTTGTTCCTTGACTCCTTGTATCAAAACTTGGAGTTTTCCTCTATGAAAGCCCAAGATTGTGCTCTTCCCCTCTTAGTAAATTTCTGAACTGATGAGCTTTTTGCTGAAAACCAACAAAACTTGAGAAACTGCATTTTTACCTTTTGACAGAAAGTAATATATATACGTGATTATGTACAGGGGAAACTCAGGCTGCACTTATGGATGATAGTCAAAATAGTGCTTCAACATCCTGCCATTCACAAGACCTTCATCCAAATCAGTTTCTTTAAGACTTTTAAGGAAATAAGTATTGTTTCCTTGTACTGCTTGGACAGCAAATGGTCCTCTCCAAAGGGAATCAAACTTTCCATGTTTTCCCTTATCTTCTCTTCTGGAATCCCACTTGAGGACTTTGTCACCAACTTTGAAATCTTCTGCCTTAGTCCTTCTATCAAAAGCTTTCTTTAACTTTTCTTGTAAAACTTGCACTCTGCTGTATACTTGATCTCTGGTTTGCTGCAAACATATTATTTTATTTACCCTCCTCTGCATGTCATTTGGTTCAGCTTGACTTTCTTGCAGTAGTTTCATAACAGGAACCCCTAGTGATGAAGGTAATTTGGCCTCTAGTCCATAGACTAACTCATATGGGCTGACCCCAATTGATCTCTTGGTTGTTAGTCTATCTGCCCATAAGGCATTCACAAGCTTCTTGTGCCAATTCTTTTTATTTTCCTCCAATACCTTCTTTATGATGTTTACCAGGCTTTTATTTGATGATTCAGCAAGGCCATTTCCTTGAGGATAGTATGCAGTTGAATGGCCCAAGGTAATGTGGAATTTGTGGCAGAAATTTACCATCTTCTTAGATCTGAAGGCAGCAGCATTGTCTGTTATTATTTTATCAGGACAGCCAAATCTGGAAATAATATTGGTCTCAAGGAACTGAATGATAGTGGAATCATTTGCTTGTCTGCATGGAACAACTTCAATCCATTTAGTAAAATAGTCTGTAGCTGTCAGAATCCATCTATGTTGGCCTGAGGATGAGGGATGAATTTCCCCAATGAAATCCAAGCCCCATTGTTGAAAAGGTCTCTCAGTTGCAATAGGCCTCAAGGGAAGTGGCAGTAACTTTCTCTTTCCCTCAAACACTTGACATTTATGACATGAGGTGGTGAATTTCTTGACATCAGGGAACATGGTGGGCCAGTAGTAACCAGCCCTCAGTATCTTATCCACAGTGGACTTCCAATACAAGTGTCCACCACATTCACCTGCATGAAATTCTTTGGTGACATTGTTAGTCTCATCTTCAATCAAGCAGTTTAACAGTATACCCTCATGGTTTTTCCAAAGTAAATTACCATCCATAACACAGAATTTAGAAGCTTTCATTTTTAGGAACCTACACTTAGTTCTGGACAACCCTGGTGGAGCACACAGGTTTTGTAATACATAACATATATCAGAGTACCAAGGGGATTGTTCAAAGGCTACATTGATCTTTGGAGTCGCCAGCCCCGGTTCATTGTCCAGCTGGTTTATGTCTAAGGCTTGGAAATTAGCTTCTGTCATTAGTTTGGCCAAACCTTGCCCTTTTATCAGTTTAGTAGGTTTTATTTCAATGTCAAATTCCAAGATGTTGGCAATCCATTTTCCTCTTCTGCCTTCTAAATTTTCTTGAGTGAGTATGTCTTTTACAATGGGACTTGGAACATAAGCTATAACATGGGAATAAAGGATATAAATCCTAAAGTCTTTAATTGCTTTGACCAAAGCATAAGCTTGTTTTTCCATGATCTGATATTTCAGAGGTGCATCTCTAAGAGCTCTACTGAAGAAAGCAATTGGTTTCTCATTTCCTTGGTCATTTTTTTGTAATAGAATAGCAGCAATAGTATGCTGAGAGGCAAAAGAGAAAATGATAAACTCTCTATCAAATTGAGGATTTGTTAAGACTGGGGTTTGGGTAAGGGCCAATTTTATACCTTCAAAGGCTTGATTTGCTTCCACTATCCATTTCACTTTTGAATCCTTTTTTAGCATGTTGTTCAATAATCTGATTAGTTCTACTAAGTTTGGGATAAACCTTCTTAAGAAATTAATCTTCCCTAAGAAGGCTTGCAATTCTTTAATGTTTCTAGGGTGGGGCATTTGCAGGATAGCTTGTATCCTATCTGGGTCAATTCTGATGCCATCCTTTGAAATGATATGCCCTAAGAGCTTTCCTTCTTCCATACCAAACAGGGATTTCTTTGGATTCAATGAAATTCCATATTTCCTGCATGTTAGGAAGATCTGTCTTAAGTGCTTCAAGTGTTCTTGGTCTGATTTTGAGAAAGGTGTAAGGTCATCTAAGTAAATGACAAGAAAGTCATGAATCTCCTTGGCAAAAGCAATGTCCATTGCTCTTTGAAATGTTGCCCCTGCATTTTTCAATCCGAAAGGCATTTTCACATATTTGAAAGTTCCCCAGGGGGTTGTGAATGTAGTTTTGTCTTGATCATCAGGGTGCACTAGGATTTGATTGAAACCTGAGAATCCATCAAGTAATGAGATCCTTGATGCTCCTACCACTCTTTGGAGAATGTGATCCATCTTAGGTAGGGGGTAGTTGTCTTTGAGGGATACTTGGTTTAAGTTTCTAAGATCAACACAAAGTCTTATTTCACCAGTTTTCTTTCTTGTAGGCACCAAATTGGAGATCCAATCAGAAAACCTGATTGGTGCTATGATACTAGCTTTAAACATTTTTTGTACCTCTTTTTCAATTGCAGGGAGGAGCATGGGGTTTATTCTTCTCAATTTTTGTTTAAATGGCTTTTGATTTGGCTTGAGAGGGATTGTGTGTTGAATGGCAGAAGTGTCATAGGATTTTAAGTCCTCATAACCCCATGCAAAGACATCTTGGAATTCTTTGAAGAGGTCAATGTATTTGGGCTTCTGATCAGGAGGTAGGGATGCAGATAATTTTATTATCTTGGGCTTTTCCATGGTTCCAATGTTGCATTCTTCAATGGCAGAGTTAAGGGGCTGCATTTTTGGTTTTCTAGGGACATCATTTGAATCAAAAATATCCTCAAGTGGGGCTAGGCCTGTTGGTAGAAAGTTATCTTTCAATTGTATAACTTCAGCCTCAGCATCAGCCATTTCTTCACAACCAATTTGTTGAATTTGTAGTATATTGTCTTTGTTGAAAATTGTTGGATGTAGGATTTGGTTGGCTGTTTTGGGTGATATTGGCTTATGATTCTGTTGATTAGGTATTTGTGATTGACTTGCTCTTTCAAGTATTTGTGATTGACTTGCTCTTTCAAGTATTTGTGATTGACTTGCTCTATCAAGTATTTGTGATTGACTTGCTCTTTCAAGTATTTGTGATTGACTTGCTCTATCAAGTATTTGTGATTGACTTGCTCTATCAAGTATTTGTGATTGACTTGCTCTTTCAAGTATTTGTGATTGAATTTCTCTATCAAGTATTTGTGATTGACTTGCTCTATCAGTGTCAATATTTAGTCCTACAAATTCTTGTTGCAAGGTCAAGAAATTATTTATTTGTGCATCATCTTCAAATACTTGCCAGTCCTTGACATTGTTTGGGACAGAAGGTCTGTGTTTTACCTCAGCTGTGAAGCAATGGTGGGGCTCAAAAGGTAGCTTGCAGGTACTTGCAAATGTGGCCAAGCTATGGGCATGCAGATTATGGGTTCTAGGAATTTTGGTAATCTGAAATTCAGTGAAGGAGTTTAGTATTTCAGCAACAGCAGTCCTATAAGACCTCAATCTTTTGTCATTAGTGACAAAATTTCCCTTTACTTGTTGGATGACTAAATCTGAATCTCCCATAATTGAAACCTTTATGGCTTGTAAGGACTTTACTAGTTTAAGGCCTAGCAAGAGAGCTTCATATTCTGCCATGTTATTGGTGCATCTGAAATTTAGTCTATAGGCCCTGCCTTCAGCATGACTGTTTTGTTTATTATGTATCCAAACTCCAGCTCCTGCCCCTAATTTGTTTACTGACCCATCAAATTCAAGGAACCACAGGATATTTTGTTCTATGGAAGAGTTGATGACCTCTTCATGAGCTGGAATTGTAAGTTGAAGTTCTGGTTTGTCTTTTAGGACTGTCTCATCTCTTGATTGGATCAATTTGACTTCTAGAGCAGTAGCTTTTCTTGATGATTGATCAGCCATTATTTCTGGGGGAACGTTTTGTTGATTAATGTCTTGCTCCTGTTTGAGTGCCTTGGTTTCATCATTGTTTGTAAGACCTATATTATCATTGAAAAGAATGTACGAATCTATATCAGAGTGAACAACATATATGGGAAAATTTTGAGGTTTTTCTTCACTGCTGACCATGTATTTCATAAGTGTTTCTCTGTATAGTCTTTTTGGTTGCCCAAAGACAGAGATAGTGGCATATGACATGTCTAGCTGTAGGGAACCTTGGAGTTTAGCCCCCCATGATCTTGATAACAACATCCCATATTTGGGTGGGATATCAGCAACTACAACATCCATCAGGATTGTCTTATTGGGATATTGGACCAGTGAGACACAGAGATCTTTTATGAGACCTAAACACTTAACTTGGCTGGAGTCAAATGAGAATAGGTCCTTGTATGGCCTTGTTATGTCTAGATTTAATCTTTCCATGACTGATTTAGGCATCAAATTGTGAGAGGCACCTGAGTCAAACATTGCATTGTGTAATATCTTATCATGAACATGTAAACTAACATAAAAGGGTAAGATACCTGCAACAGCTACTTTTCCATCAACTTCTGGACCGAAAAGCAATTCTGGGGTGTCATCTAACACATTCACATTATCTTTATTACGAGTTAGCTGAAGGGACTTCTTGATTTGCTGCCTATAAAAGTCATGTTTGGCCAGTTCTGAAAGGGGAACAGCTACCTTCAATTTTCCAATTTCAGCTCCTAAGTCAAATGGTCTATCAGATTGGATCTTGGTGTTGTGAGTGGCAGCCTTTTCCTTGTTTACTAGGTCTTCCTCTTGTTTCTTGTCTTGATCTGGAAGCTTGTCCTTCTTACTCATTTCTTGAGAAGTGTTACTTAGATTGGGCTGCAAGGGTGATGTAGCCATAGGCTGTTGTTCAGTTATTTCCTCAACTATCACCTCATCTGTAATTGGACCAGTTTTGTTACTTGGTTCTGTGTCAATGGCTTTCTTAGGCTGGTGGCTATCCTTTGTTTTTTCAGGCTGTGTTACATTTATAGTTCTACTCCTTAGCTTATATTGTTTATGAACCTCATAAACAGCTGTGTCATAGCCTTGTTTAAAGTCAAATGACTCACCTGTCCTAGTTTGGAATTGTTGAATGTCATCATCCTTATGGTCCTCTTGACTTAGAAAAACTTGTTGCTCTTCATTCAGTCCCATCAGGTTGATGTGGGTGTCATCTGTTTGTTCATCTGAAGTGGATGCCTCAGTATAATTTTCCTGGAAAGGAGGTCTTATGTCTGGGTTAGAACCGGTCTTGCCAACGTTTGGGTTTTGATTTCTCCTAAAATTTGGGTTCCTGTTAGGGTTGTTAGGTGGTGCTTCCCATGAGGATTTTCTCTCCACTGGTTCAACTCTATCTCCCAACCTCTTCATACCAGTGAGTATTGCATCCAATTTTTGATCAAAGGCTGAGGGTTCATCTTTGAAGGTGGTTCTCTTTTCCAATCTTGCCCTGTTCCTCTTGGCAATTAGGTTAGCTTCTACTGTGACAGCAACCTTCTGGGCATCTTCAAGGGTTTCAGGGGCTCTTTCTTTCAACTGATATGCCATATCAGGGTCAAAACCATCAGGGAATTTGTACAAGGCTAAATCAGGAGGAGGTCTTAAATTTTGTGGTATTGCATTATATACATTGTTGAATCTTGCACAATACTCTAAGATAGTCTCTTGGGGACCTCTTTTGATTGTATCATATTCACCAAGTATGTGCAAGGGATCTTTCTTCTTCTCCCATCTGTTAGTAAAGGCTTGATAAAGCTCATCAGGAGTTGTAATGGAATTTGCAGCGAGGGATCTAAACCAAGTCCTTACATCCCCTGTCAAGCTCTGAACAAAGATTCTCATTCTTACACTATCATCGTCTATTTCATAGTTCTCAAAATGGTCTTGCATCCTCTTGGCATGCTGAATTGCTGAAAAAGGGCCAGTGGAGTCAAAATATGTGATCTTGGATTGGTACTCATGAGGCAGAGCTGCAGCATTAGCAGGCAACTGCAGGGGTGCATATCTATTAGCCATGTTTATAGGATTTATAGGATTGATTGGGACAACTGGGATAGTATGAATAACTGGTACTACACGGGTGATGGGGACAGAGGAAACCAAAGTATTGGTCAAGGGGATATGCGCAATGGATGAAGGTGTTAGAGAAGGGATTTGAGAGGTAGATGGTGAACTGGGGGAATCAAGAGTAGAACGAAATAGAACCTTGATTGGAGTTGGAACTGGTTCAGGGTTAGCTATCTCAGGGCTCAAATCTGTAGGATCTCCCTGCCTTTGTTTCCTCCTGATAATTTTGGGGATTGTGTTGGGGTTTTCAAGAATAGCTGGTGGATTAGGGTCAGGATTTGACCTAGTGTGCCTGATTTCCTTTTTAGGAGCCAGCTTCTGAATCTTTTTGGTATTTTTAGGATATTTTTAGGACTGTTTTAAGGGACTGCTCAAGCCTTTTAGAACCACTGTCTATGGGCAGACAACAGTTGAAAAACAATATGCTCACTCCCCAGTGGAGTCGCCATTTATGTTAACACCCAGGTTGTTCCCTATGACTCCCAAGGGAATACGGCCGGGGTAACCACTAACCAATCTTTGGATTGCAGTTTCTAGCCAAACTGTAATCAGAGAGGGCTCTCTCTTTATGATTTATCTATGTTCTGATAGTGTTTTAGGCTAGTTGTGATGTTCAGGGTTTTGTTTTATGTTTTGGTTGAGGGATGCCTTCTGCATCAAAGGTGTAAGTGTTCAAAGAGCATTAGTCCATTGGGCAATGGGGTCTGTGGCTAAGGTTGTCTGGAATCTTGTGTAGATTTGCTGATACTGCAGGGCTATTTAGGTATCTCAAGGAAACAGTTTTGAAATAGTGATTATGAGGTGTGTTCAGATAGTGAAAAGCAATTAAGAATTTTCCACTAATCTGGGTGTGAGAAAGAGATATGTTGTACAGGAGCAAACTTGAATTCCTGGAACAACATTCACTGTGAAAGCTATAGTTTGAAAGTGTAGCAATTAAGAATTACACCTTATGTCTATAACTGAACAAAACATTCATAACATCATAGATTGAGTTCAGGGTGTTGTATAAACAAGTCCTGACACTATTCTTTTTCTATGTTGTTAACTATAGAATGTAGTAGCATGATTGAGATATGAAAAGATAAAAAAAACACATAACGAAAGTTTATAGAAGACTTATTGTGCTATGAGAATATGCAGGAATCCTGTAACATTCAGCAACACTCCACAAAGACTCAGAAAACGCAAAGCCTTGGAAATTCCATCAGTCTTTGTATTAATAATCTGGAAGTTTACAGCAATAGAAACTCTTGAAGAGCAATCAAACAACAACAACAACCCCTGCAAGCTTATGCGAGGGGGAAATATATAGAATTGGTTATACAAAATATCTGAGTGCTGAGTCATCTCAGAAATGAATGCGTTCACCAACTTTTCAAGATATTAGATAAGGAAGTTATTACATCATTGAATACAAAGTAAATGCATCTATATGCCTGTCAGAAGATATTTTGGCCTTTGGAGGCCACTGAGTCGGTTGGAACGTTCTGCTTTAATGCTGAAAAATGTGCCTTTACGGCTGCCGTGTTGTTCTTCTCGGCCCTGTCACCTGTAGCTGTCCATCTTGCTTTGCTGGCCGAATAGTTCTGCTGAGTTGGCTCAGCCCTTTACCTTTTCTTGCATGCTAATTTTATCGAGTTTACTGTGCATGATCATTTATGAATTTGAAAAAACAAAACTTAATTCACAGGCTCTGGCTTACAATATCAGTTGTATCATTTTGGTCCAGTATTCCTGTGTGGGCAATTGGTGTCTCAGAATTGCCTCTAATGTTTCATCTGCATCTGTGTACTTGTAGAAATTTGGAGGCACTTCAAACAGATGCTTGATTTCATCCATGATAAAAAATAAGTTCTCTACCCTGTTGTAGAGACTTTGTCCTGTTGCTGGCCCTGTTTCCTCTGAGGTGCTGGCCTTCTCTGTGATCTGACTTGTGGCAAAGGTGTTTACCCTTTTGGCATAGCTTTCATGCGAAAGCAGTCTTCCTGTGCTGTTCAGTAAGCTTGGAAGACCTTTGTTCTGCAATGCCACAAACTTATCCATGAACCTATTGACCTCGGTCTGCATATCCTGGGTCCTTCTCTCTAGTGTCTGCACTAGATTTCTCAGTGTTAGGACCCTCTTTATCAACAAAATAGTCTCAGTCCTGTTAGAGATTCCCATTGTTGCCAACTGAGCACTTGTTCTATTATTAAGCACATTGATCATCCTGTTGGCAACTTCAGGCATATTGCCTAGAGCGGCCCTTGATCTCTGAATTTCCTTCTGTGCTTTTGCAATGAGCTCCAACTGCTCATGAATTGTCTCAATATATTGCCATTGGTCAGTGATGGACTGGCCAATATTGGCCCATAGCACTGTCTTGAGCTCAGCCACTACTTTATCCAGTTTGAGGTCCTTCTCCAGCTCCTTTATCTTGTCTTTGAGGGCTTTTATTTCCCTACCCTTTTCTGCCACAGTCTGCTTGGATTTGTCATACCTTTCGTTTACCTTGGCAAGGTTTTCCCTGGCCTCATTCAGTTCTGACATTTGTGCTTCCAAGGCCTGAATCTCATTCCTCAGCTTTTGCATGTCCAGGCTTGGGGCCTGCTCTGTTGTTGGTGCTGGTGCTGAGGTAGAAGGTGCTGCCTGTTCTATTTGCTGCATGGGAGGGGCAGTAGTTTGAGGAGGCTCCTCAAGATTAATTATTTCTGGAGGAGGTTGAGATGTTTGACCTCCTTCCTTTTGCTGTAATGCTGCTTGTAATTCTGCCTTTGCAGCCTTTGATTCTCCCAGCTTCTCTTGTGTTTGGATCAGCTGATTATATAAAGACACCAGCAAAGCTGAGGCATCTTGATCATGTCTTTGCTGTGAAACTTCATCTGTTTGAGGGTGAATTGCTGCTGGGATTTTGATCTTTCTCCTCAAAGCTGCCATGTCTGCATCCCTTAATTTCAATATTTCTTGTATGCCCTTGATGTCCTTGGGATCATGCCCAATCTCTATGATTATATCTTCTAAGGACCTGATCCTGTTGTCCTTTGCTTGAGAGGATGCTCTCTCCAACTCAAGTTGAGCAGCTGTATTATTTAGGCTGTTTACTAGCCTATAATTATCCAATGTCTTGTCTGCCAAGGAGGCATACACCATCTCACCCGTTTGCTTATGCAATTCGATTTTGTCCATTGGGTGGATGTCCTTGGCAAGGACCTCAAGATTGGTCCTTAAGTAGTCTGAGGGGGACTGTGGTTGCAATGTAGTTGGCATGAAGTGACTCATGATCATCTTGCCCTCATTGACATCATATGCGGACATGAGTCTTTGCTGGTTAGTAGGAGCCATCTTCAACAAATGATTATATAGTTGTATTTTTATTGGCTCACTTCTCCTCTTTATGTCAATGAATTGTTGTTTAATGCCCAGCTCACCTTCTCTTTGGTGGCTTGAGGAGCTGACTTCTCCTCCCACTGTTCTGTCTTGTCCCTGTTGGAAGGAACTTGCAGATGCTTCTCTACTAGGTGGGCCCATGCCCAGAGACTGTCCCATTGGCATTTCCTCCTCAGATAGGGGATTCATTCGGTGTCTTTTCTCTCCCTGATTGGTGGATTCTGTGAGGGGAGTCTCTCTGTCCCTTTTCCTGCTTATATCCTCCTTTTGTGGAGTTTGGAGGACTGAGGCTTCAATAGTAGTTTCTTGCCTGGGAGGCACCATGTCCTGAGCCTGCTGCTCAGTGAGAATTGGGGCCTCAGCTGCCTTTTCTTGCTGTAAGGGCTGCTCTTTCTCTTGCTGCCCCTCTTCTTGCTGTTGTCCCTATTGTTGTTGCTGCTGCACCTCCACATGAGGTGGCTGCTCTGGTTCCATTTCTTTTTCCTTGCCTTTGCTAGATGTTTGCTCAGTGGCTTTGGCTGCTTGCTGATTTGCTGTTGAGGAAGATGCAGCTGCTCCCTCTTGACTGCTTGGAAGATTGAACACCTGTGGACAGATTTCTAGGTCAGCCATCTTTTTCAGATTTCTTAGAGCTCTCTGATTTAACTCTTCTTGTGTGAGAGGCTCCTCTAAGGTTCCCCTCCTCCATTTCACTTGATTAGCATACTTTTCTATGTGAGGAATCCTTACATGATCATAGCCAGACAACCTATACTTGACCCTTCTTACAGATATGAAGTGATTGGGGTCATAAGGTTTCCAAAGGAAACTGGTTTGCAGGCCAAGGGATTCTAACATTCTATCTGCCTCTTTCCAACCTTCCTCCCTTTTGTTGTAGACAAAGTGGCCTAATTGGTTCCTGACCTTGAGCTGTGCTTTCTTGCCTCTGCCTGAAAAGTGTAGCACATCAGCATTCCCAAATTGCCTGAAGTATTCCAGGGCAAATAGTCTCATGGGCACATATTTGGGCAATCTGTATGGGGGCAACTCACACCCATATATCCTTATAACTGTGTGGTTCTGGTAGAAGTACCAGTCCCCAATGCTGTATAATTTAGACAACTGAAGTATCCTTTGCATATCATCAGTTAGTCTTGGAGGAGGCGAGCTCATCAATAGAGACATGGCTGGGTGGATGAAAAGATCTATGAACTCACAGTAAGTATATGGAGAGTGAGCTCTGTGATGGAAGACAGAGGACCAATAAACCACTGACCTTGGATTGCCTTTGGCATCCTCTCTTTTCACAACAAAAGAAAACTTTTCATGTTGATAATATAGGATCAAGTGGTAGATGTAAGAGGTGTATCTGAACACCTTTTCTCTGGCCAAGTTCATCAACTGCTCATGTATTTTATCAGAGATATAGGTGGCATAGTCATAGCAGATTGGAGACTTGCCAGGAGCGAACATGAGCATGACCACCAGCACAGTTTCATCAACATGTTCAATTGAATTATAGCCCAGGATGGGGCTAATCATGTCTGCTAAATCTCTGCCCAATTGGTTGAGGTAAACTTGGTTGATAGGAGGATTCTGCACAGTGTCAGAGCCAATGTACAGCTGATTGAGTTTGGTGACCTGAGCATCAGTCAATCTAGCTCCTTGATTTATCAAGTCTATCAATGATAGAGGAACTAGCTTCTTCTGAGTCCTGAAGTGCAGCATCTCTTTGATGGCTTCAGGGGTGATATAGAAAACGACTGAGCCTGAAGGGTCAAGCACAACCCTCTGAGTAGGGTCATAACATTCGGCACATAGGTGAATGAGGTCAGGGAACTGTCTGACCTGAGGGAGTTTGAAGATGGGGAGGAAAGAATCCCATATGCCCAGTACATCTGTCCCACTCTCATGTTTAGTCTTCAATTCATTCAGCAGGTCGATGTGGAACTTGGTTCTCGACAGCATTTCCTCTGATATTTGATAATCGAGGTCTGCTAGAGGTTGCCACTCCAATTCTCTCTGTGGGGCATTTAGTGGAGCAACATTCAAGGCCACCGGAGCTACTGGTGCATCCATGATTGCTTTTTAGGATTCTATAGTTTATGGAATAGTGTTACTGTGCAGAGCAACACCAAAAGGTTTTCTTTGAGCAGAAGGTGAATTACTCAGGAACAGGGGACAAAAGGTGAATTGCAGTAATTGAAATAATGTTTAAAACATGAATAAGGCAATTTTTCTAGCCTTAATCTCTTTTTTACAGCAAATTGTTAAAGTTTGGGTTACCAGTTCGCGATTGCACGAACAGAATGCAGTTTTTTATAGAAACTCGGGAAAAGGAGGCTTAGCTGGTGAATTTCGACGTTAGAGGTGCAAGTGAGGACCAGGCACAGGGGATTTTCCAGTGAATTATATGTTTCTCAGTGTTTTAAGCTTTCTTATGGCAATTCACAAGCGAAACAGGTGCAGGAAGGATTCACTGGGATAAATACCTGGTATACAGAGAACAATGGTCACGAATGCAGGTGAAATGGCGCGCCAGCGGTCTCCAGGTTGAATTCAGCAGGTTGGCGGAGGCTCGGACGTGAAATTCATGCAGAGGATACAACAGCGTTTTTTGCAAAAAGTGCAAAAAACGCGACATTTCGGCCTAAATATGGTTTTTTCGGGACTTTGGCGCTTTTTTTGGATGACGTCAGCATGACGTCATCAGGTGGGGTCAAAGTCGGATGACGTCAGCATGACGTCATTGGGTGACGTGGCGGCATACAAGAGGTCCACGGGGATGATGAGGTGGCAGACGGGTGGAGCAACTGGCGGACGGGGCGCTGACACGGCGGTGACGTAGGCAGGTGACGCAGGCAGGGCGGATCAACTGAAACCGGGAGTGGTTAGCGGTTTCATATCGCACCGCTTATGATACGGAAGTGGGAATGTCAGATGTGCCTCCGATACGCTGTGGGGGTGACGCGCGGCAGAGGCCTGACGTCACCCTCTGACAGATATCGGAAGGTATCTTTTGGGCGTCGGGGCCGGTCCGATATGCGCGAGGGCCGTCGGATCAAAAGGGCCCGATCCGACGGTCGACGGATCGCTGAGGTGGCCGGATGATATGGGCGCGGGCGGGATTAAATAATATATATTTTGGGATTTGCGCTCGGTGGAGACCTTTGGAAAATGGCGGATTTGCATAGTTTTCATTGTATTTTCAATATATATGCGCCCATACTTTGGATAAGTCGGAAAAAGTGGGTTTTCTGTGTATTTCCTTGGGAATAGAGCTGACCAGATGTCAATTCAATCCCTGATAGTGAACATTGACTAAAGTGCCAAGGGGGATATTTATATCATGCTTGGGGTCAATTCAATCCCTGATAGTGAACATAATAGTAGGGAAAGGGTAACATATGGGGGTTATATAATAGTAGTTAGGGTTAATATGGATTAATAATAGAATGAGGAGTGAGATCACTAAGTTTATTTGAAAACCACTTATCTTTAGGAGTAGATCAAAATGAAAAGATTTTTACATAGGAAATGTGGCTTTTAAAGGCATAAGAACCAGCATAAGACCTCAAAATCTTCCATGAATCTTAGCTGACTAAGGGATGTTAGTAAATGACTGTGAAGGGGAAAATGGGTGGTTAGACATGCTCCTTTGCTTTGCTGCACATGATGTAGAAGAGGAGCTTCTCCATCTTCTGATTTTCCTTTGTGCCCAGTTTTTATACCCTCAATTGAAAGGAATGAAATTTCTGCAACCCCATCTACCTACCCATCTACTTGCCTAGCATTTCTTGTTTCTTCATGGAGGGTGCACTTAGACTTGCAGACCCTTGTGTGCCTTTTCTTTTCTTTGGCTTTTTCCTCTTGATTTTCTATCCAAGGCTACCCTTATTGCTTCCAAGGTCCCAGATTAAGCAGTTGGGAACCTTAGTTCTCTACCTAAGCTACTGGTCTGCCAAGATTAAACAGTTTGGACAGACTTCTTTCTCTATTCTACAACAATAAATTGAAACATGGCATGATCCAGATTAGGCTGTTGGACCATCCATCAAAATTGGGACAGCATCAAGCTATATACACACATTGTCTTCTCTTGGAAATATGGGATCTTTGCATCACCAAAGCAGAGCATATTTGGAACTTCCTTTGCCAATCATGAAATATGAAACCTATTGGTATAGGTGGCTAACAGGTATCAGAGCAGGTTCTTCAGAAGAAGCTTGATCGCTTGAAGAAAGATCTTGCATCATGAGAAACTACGAGAGGGAAGCATCAATCAGGCCACCAATTTTTGATGGGACAAACTTCGTTTATTGGAAGGTAAGAGTTACTGCCTATCTTCAATCTCTTGGTACAGAAGTCTAGGATATCATAGATACAGGATATACTTTTCCATCAGCAACTCCTACAGATCCGGCTGAGAAGAAGAAATATGAAACTAATGCAAAGGCAGTCAATACTCTATTAGGATGCCTATCTCAATCAGAATTTGTTAAGGTAATGCAGTTTAAATCTGCAAAAGAGATATGGGACAAGACTATTTTGAGCTATGAAGGAGATGATCAGGTAAAACGAGCAAAACTTCAAACCCTCAGGATTCAGTATGAAAATCTCAGGATGTATAATGATGAAAGTGTGGCTAACTATTTTCTTCGTGTAAATGAGATTGTTAATTGTATGAAAAATTTGGGTGAAGAAATAAAAGATGATGTTGTGGTTGAAGAAGTTCTAAGATCTTTTTCCCCTAGGTTTGAATCTAAAGTTTCCGCAATAGAAGAAAAAGAGAATCTACAAAGCCTTAAAATGTCATAGCTGCATGAAATTCTTACTACTTATGAAATGAGGAAAGGAGGTCCATCAGAGAGGAGAGAAGCTGCCTTCAGGGCTTCAGGCCAAGGCAAGTACTACGAGTCAGGACATGTGTCAGAAGAAGAAGAAGAATCAAATTTTGTTAGAAATCTTCAATGGGGTATTGGGTGGTTCCAAGGTAAGTTACCTTTCAAATGCTTTGCTTGTGGAACAATCTGTCACTATGCTACCAAATGTCCTCACAAGGATAAGGTTGACAAAGGGAAGGAACCTATTAGATGGAACAAGAAACAGAATACAACTAAGAAAAGTTACTACACTCATGAAGACAGTGATGGCCTATCAAATAGTGACGAAGATGAACGAGGTAATGAGTATAAAATTTTAATGGCTTTTGAAGATGATGACTACATGGATGCTATAGATGTAGAAGGTTTTTATGAAGCGATGTCTAATCTCAAAATTTTCTTAGAAGAGAAAAATGCGATTATTGATTCTCTGCAATGTCAACTGACTGAAAAGGAAAAACATCTTGAAAAATTGGAATGTGAAATTGTTGGTCTTAGAAAGGAGATTGAGAAAATGAAAGCTATTATTCTTAAATTTGTTAAAGGATCTGAAACTCTGGATGAGATTATCAATGTGCAGCGTTCTCCACTAATCAAGATAGGTTTGGGATATAATGGAGAAACATCTCAAGCATCCACCTCCAAAAGTTATCTTGATGCAGCAAGGAGGAGCGAGTGAAGCCCTAATAGAAATCATCAGGTAAATCAGGGACAATTTACCTCAAGAACGAACAAAGACTATCAAGAAAATCGGGGGCAAGCTACCTTAAGGACAAACAAAAGCTACAATTAGCCACAGGTAAAATCTTCCCAATTTGCCTCAAGAATGGATGTCAGTAGAAACTATAGTCGGTTGGATGATAGATTTGATAATCGCATGAGTTTTTTCAATGGGCAATGTTTCTCTTGCCATAACTTTGGTCACAAAGTAGCTCAATGTGTTTCCTATAAGACAATTATGACTAGAGAAGCTCAAAAACAAAGGAATATGACTGGAATCACGAAAAGGACTTATAACAATTTTTCGGCCCTTGAAAATGAAGTTGAATGTTCTATTTGTAATAACTTTGGCCATGAAGATTCAGAATGCAGGAGCAGGTTTTGGAAGGCAACTCAGAAGGAACAAACCTCAAGTGCCAGAACATGGAGAATGAAGGAACCACAACCAGAAAGATGTGGGACATATTTTTATGTAGAAGGATAGGAAAATCTATGGTATATCGACAATGGATCTTCGAAGCATATGATAGGGGATAAAGAAAAACTTGAATCATATACTACATTAGAAAAGGGAAAGAAGGTTTCTTTTGGAAACAATACCCCTGCAGCCATAAAAGGAAAAGGCACTGCTCAGTTGAAAGAAAAGGTCAAAGCTGGAAATGTTTTGTATGTTGATGGCTTGAAGCATAATCTACTGAGTGTTAGTCAAATGTGCGATCAAGGAACTGAGGTAGTATTTCGATCAAATGGATGTAGTCTTCGTGATCTTGATATGGGAAAAACAATGATCAAAGGCAGAAGAACTCCAAATAATCTATACATATTTGAAGAAGGACAACAACAATCCTATTTGAGCAAGGATGATGAACATTGGTTATGGCACTGGAGGTTGGGGCATCTAAGATTTTCACAAATAAGGAAAGCATGCAAATACCAGGCAGTTTGTGGTCTTCTAGATAATAAATTCCAGATAACACCATACGCAAATCTTGTCAGTTTGGTAAGCAAACGAGAACCAAATTTCCTGAGAAGGAAGGATCAGTGAGCAGGCCTCTTGAACTAGTTCATACAGATGTATGTGGTCCATTTAGGACAAGGTCACCTTGAGGAGAAGAATACTTGATATTATTCATTGACGACTTCTCCAAGTTTGTTTGGTTGGGACTTATGAAGCACAAAGACGAAGCATTTGAAAAATTCAAATCCTTCAAAGCCTTGGATGAAAATGAATCAGATTACAAAATTAAGTCCCTCAGGTCCGACAGAGGTGGGGAGTTTACCTCAAATGAATTTTTCGATTTCTGTGAAGAACATGGAATAAGAAGTGAATTCTCTACAGCTAGGACTCCTCAGCAAAATGGAGTGGTGGAAAGGATGAACAGAACAGTCCAACAAATGGCTCGTGCTATGCTTGATGAGTCTAGAACTCCCGCAACCTTATGGGGTGAAGCTGCATATGTTGCGGTTGTTATTCTCAACAAAACAAATGTCTGAGTGAACAACACTCAAACTCCTCATGAGATCTGGTATGGTGGGACTCCTTCGGTAAAGCATTTCAAAGTTTTTGGAAGCAAATGCTATATTAAGATTACCGATGAAAAACTTGGAAAACTTGAACCGAGAGCAGATGAAGGCATTCTCCTTGGTTATTATCCCCATAGCAAAGCATATAAGTGTTACAATAAAAGACTTGGAAGAATTGTTGACAGCATTGATGTAGTGGTTGATGAAAAAGGATACATCCCTAGGCAAGTAAATCATGAAAATATCGAAGTGGATGAAGACTACTCTCCAAATCAGATAGATGATGAAGAAGAACCTCAAGAGGCACCAGAGGAACAGATAAGGATAGAAGAGAAGACTCCATCTAGGTATGTTCAGAAGAATCACCCAGAATCTTAGATTTTGGGGCAGAAAGTAGCAAGCATACAAACAAGAAGAACAATTGCAGAAGCTTCAAGCTATTTGGCATTACTCTCCTCCACTGAACCAAACAATGTAAGAGAGGCATGCAAAGATGAATGTTGGGTCAAGGCTATGGATGAAGAACTTGAGTAGATCGAAAAGAACAACACTTGGGAGTTGGTTCCTAGACCACAAGATAAGAATGTCATAGGGACAAAATGGATCTTCAAACATAAGTTGAATGAAAATGGGGAAGTAATTAGAAACAAGGCCAGACTGGTGTGTAAGGGTTATGCTCAACAAGAAGGAAAATAATTTGAAGAAACTTTTGCTCCCGTTGCTAGACTTGAGGCCATCTGAATGTTCCTTGCTCTCTCAGGCTTTCATAAGTTCAAATTATTTCAAATGGACGTGAAGTCAGCCTTTCTAAATGGAGACTTAGAAGAAGAAGTATACATCGAGCAACCAGATGGTTTCATTCTTGGGAATGATCCAAATCTTGTATGTAGACTAAAAAAGGCTCTATATGGTCTTAAACAAGCTCCAAGGGCTTGGTACTACCCTTTGGACAAATATCTTCATCAACAAGGTTTTTCAAAAGGATTAGCAGATAGCAATCTTTATATAAAAATTGAAAATGAGAAATTGCTAATACTTGTTGTGTATGTAGATGATATTATCTTTGGGAGCAATGAAGAGGCTATGAGTCAAAGCTTTGCCTTGGTGATGCAGAAAGAATTCGAAATGTCCTTTCTTGGAGAATGGACATATTTTCTTGGATTGAAAATCCAACAAAATAAAGGTGGTATATTTTTATCTCAAACCAAGTATCTTAAGCAGATCTTGAAGAAATATGGCATGGAAGATGCAAAACCAGTATGTACCCCCATGGTTACAGGATGCAGTCTCAGTGCAAATAAAGAATCAGCAACAGTGCATCAACCAACCCACAGATCCATGATTGGAAGTCTACTTTATTTGACAGGTACCCGACCAGACATCATGCATGCAGTGGGAATAGTTGGAAGATTTCAGGAAAATCCAAAGGAAACTCATCTTCAGGGAGTCAAGAGAATCTTCAAGTACCTTCAAGGAACTCAAAACCATGGCTTATGGTATCCTAGAGATACAGATCTCACACTTCATGCTTACATAGATGCGGATTGGGCCGGAAGCATGGATGACAGGAAGAGCACAAGTGGTGGTGCATTCTTTATGGGGTCCAGATTAGTATTTTGGTTCAACAAGAAACAGAGTTCGATTGCTTTATCTACAACTGAAGCAGAATATGTGGCTGCTGCATCTTGTTGCACACAACTCCTTTGGATGATGAAAATCTTGCAGTATTTTCAAATCACTTGTACTCCACCTGTCTCTATCTTATGTGATAATACAAGTGCAATCAGGATTTCAAGAAATCATGTCATGCATTCAAAGACCAAGCACATACCCATCCAGCATAATTTTCTTCGGCAACAAGTGCTTGAGCAAAAGGTCAAGTTGGAGTATGTTCCTTCTAAGGAACAAGTTGCTGATATACTCACCAAACCACTGCCCAAGGAAACTTTTGAATACCTCAAACAGAAGCTGGGAGTAGTTAATGCTTCACCCTACTGTTGAAGCTTGTCTGTTTCAAAGAAAAATTGTTGTACGCGAGTTGGATGAGGGGTATCCGCATACATACACCGATTTATGCAGGTGCAGTCACATATATGGAGTTTCTGAAGGAAATCAACAGGGACAGACTCTGGTTGCAGAGAGTCTGATATGGGTCTGTCAGAGTTGATCTGGCACAGGTTCATGGGGAGCAGATAATATTCGAATAATTCATTGTTGGAATTACCTTAGAAGCTCTTTTTTAAAGTACTCAAGCTGTTTGGTTTAGGCGGATCAGCTGCAGAAAGGAGAACAGAAGGAGAACATGGTTGCTGCTATTGTCAGATGCTGTTGATAGTAGTTATTGGTGATTTTCATAGTCTTGATATTTCGTCTCTATGTCATGTATATCTTCTCTTTATCAAGGTCATGTAACGGCCTATTTTGGTTTCCCCACTATGCCTGGGATGATTGATGCAATGTAATTGGTTATCATATGTAAATTTCTGATGTATCCCCACTTGGTTGGGTGATGGATATATTTATCGAGTCCTTTGGTGATAGGAAGGTCATTTATGATATGTAAGATTCTTTTTATAGAACATCTTTTTGCAGATCTTTCCTACAGTCAGGGGGAGCATGTTCAGCACAGCAGAGCAGAGATATCAGCATGTACTCAGGGGGAGCACAACCCTTTGCCCTTGACGACAAAGGGGGAGAATGAGGATCTTGGGTTGCCATCAAGTCCAAAGGGGGAGATTTTTGGCATTATGGCATAGGTGTGGCGCTATGGTATAGGTGTTGTCCTTGATGGCAACTCAGTTTGGTGACAGATCTCAGTTCAGGCTCTCAGGATGAAGGAAATCTTGTATATGCAGGTTCACCTTGCCGAAGATGCGTATACACGCGGGTTAGACGTTCAAAAGTCGCGTATGCATATACATGCACTTTCATGCACATAAAAGTGCATACATGGTGGGAAACTTATTTTTTGGTCCGTGGTCGTTAGTCCTTGGAATTTGAACCTATGGTTTTGGATCATGGTATCTCGTCAGAAGTGTTGACCCCAGGTATTGGGCCCTTGTTATTGTTTATTATGGTTTTGGATCATGGTATTGTGGAAGGCCTAAAACTATAAAAGAGGAAGGAGATCATGTGGCAAGACACCGATCTGAATTATTGAATATCTGATATTGTTCTAGATCTGGAATACTGGTGATTGGGTTATGGTTCAGATCTAAATCTGAATGAAGGAGGCACCTGATCGCAAGAAGGATAAGGACTATTGATGGATCAAAATCTCAAGGCTTGAACATTGGTATCTTTGTATGATTTTGATCAGTTATATGTGGTGATCTCTTGGTCTATAAATCTGATAATCTGGGTTAAATAATGACTGAATGTTTTAAAAGAATAAATTATCCTTTATAGATATGTACGCAGGTTCAGTTAAGTGTAGGTGCGTATACACACTTTTTCTGTGAATGAAAGAAGCGTATACGTACGTTGGTTGTGGTACAGAAGCGTATACACAGAGATTGATGAATAGTGAAGTAGCGTACATATCTTGATTTATATTCTTACTGCTTCTGTTTATTGTTGCAGTGTTCTGGGTTCAGATTTGGTGTGTGGTATGGTTACTGTGATCTGGGTACAGTAGTCAGAGAAGTGTTTATGTTGATTCAGTTTTGACTAGTGAAAAGGTGATTCGTTGATGCAGAAATTTTTGATTGATGTTAATTGTGGATCCAGTCTGAAAATTTATAAAACATGGTCCCTGAAAGACAGAGAAGGTTGTAGCCTTCTGTAGGCTAGCACCTATGTACTAGTATCTTGGCTAGTGCAAGAGCTAAGGGGTTTGTAGCTCCCTTCAAGGAGAAGCTGGAAAATGAGAGAGGGTTGTAGCTCTCTGCAGGTTGCAGCCTATGTACTGGTAACGGACTACACCAACACAATTGTAAAAATAAGTTTCTAATTAAAGAGAAGATAGAGACGAATTGCAGCAGGTGGTTTTCACCCACATTGGGTTTCCACCTTATATCTTGTGTTCTTGTGTGCGATTGTCTTTTTTCTCTGTTTTACTGGTTCTGGTTATTGGTTATTTTCTTCTGAATCACAGATTAACAATCAACATCAGAAAGATAAAGTAAATTAAAAAGTTTGCTTATATACGCGGGTTTTCTTCTGCATAGTTGCATATATACGCGGGTTCAATTAACTGAAGTAGCGTATATCTTTTGATGTTGAAAAAGGAACATTTGACTTAATGATATTGATTCACCCCCCTCTCAGTATTATTTCCAACAGCCAAGGGCTACAAAGATGAAAAAAAATATTGGCCAGTGAGCAGAATGAAACTCTTTTCATCAGAGCTGGACAATCAAATTCCATGGCCCTAATCAGCAACCATAATCGAATTGAAAATGATCCTCTCTTGGCACCTAGATATCTTGCTACCCAAGAGCAATCAATTTCACATTTTGAGGATATGTTTAGGTTGGTAGGAGATGATAGTATACATTCCTACTCAAGGAGATGGAACACATTGCCACACAACTTGAATATCAGAGAATATCACTCCACTCAAAGGTTGAGAGAGGCACTTAACAGGACACCTATGTATAAGAAATCAATGCAAAGGTTGAAGGTCAATTGGAAACGCCTAAAACTTAGTCCACCACTACTCATAGGGATTCTAGAAGAGAGAAAAGAAGAAGAGGAAAAGACGCAATGGGAAGAAGTAGAAAGGAAAGCGGGCTTCTATGAAAAAGAAGAAGATACCACAATAGAGGCATGGGATGTTAGAGAGGCTACTAGAGCCATGAAGGACATGGACATTTACTAAGTTCCTTAGAGCATGAGAAACACTTTCATTAGGGGGTAATGATGAGCCTCATTATTGGGCAATTATATGGGCCTTAATTCACCTCCTAGCTTAGTCAAACCAACTATTGTCACAACTTATTGCATACTTTTGATCATATTTTGTTTATGAGATGAGTTAGAGTTGGATATTTTTCTTTATGGTCTAATATGCATATCACACAAGATTGAATGATAAAACAAGGAATTTTGGAAAATATCTTGGTCAAAATGCAAATGGGACAAGGGAGAGGAATTATAGGAGGTAAATCATCCTTATTTAGGACCCCTCCATTCGAATATGCCTCCATCATCTTAGAGTGAAAACAGCCAAATCATGATGATAGGAAGGAAGTCGTGCAAGTGAAAGTCAAAGCACCAGTTATCTCGAGTTTGGGAGTTGAGCCTCCCTAATTTTAACGAAGTCATTAGAGACTTCAAAAGTATAAGTAGAGAGGCCTAGGACCTCAGTAGGATGGGGACTTTTGATTGTAAAACTCTACTTCATTTTCGAGTTGTAAGACTTGTGACAGTTCTTGATGTAATCCATTATTTTGATAATAAGAATGAGCTTTGTTTTGAGCAAGCACTGAGTTAACTCAGAGGACTGATGCTCTTCGGTTAGGGCCCAACCCTAGTAGTTGAGGCTCCTCTTTATTGTGCATGTATTCTAGCATAGATTCATGGTTTAATTGATCATTTTCTTAAGTATTCACATGTCCATTACAGTAGTGTAGAGTAGATTGGTTGTGTTTTAGTTTGCTTCCTTTGTGCCTTCTTTCAATTAGTAGGTTAGCCAGGATTTCTTGCATGAAGTTTGTTGTCTTGATTTAGTACGAGGTTCATTTCATTCTTGTCTTTTTCTCTCATTTTTTGCTCATATGCTCATTTCCTTTAGCATGAAATGCTTAAGAGGAAGCTAATAAAGCATGTCTTGATCAGATTATACCCGTATATTTTCTTACCGTATGATCCACAAAAAACCTGACCAATCACTGTCTGATTCATTTCAATGCTTGAATTTATGCACTACAAATCTCCACCATCAATCTGCCTCACCTGATCCAATGGCTATCACGTCACCCAATCGCCAACTAACTTGGCCGATCTCCACCATTGATCAATCCCGCATGATCCAACGACTATTGCACAATCTTGGGCGAATTCTCACACGACCAATATCCACCTAAGAGCACACAAGAAAAGTGGTTTTCTCATGATATGTGTCACTCACTTAGGCTATTCACGTGAAATTTAGAAATACAGCTTACAACTTTTAGGGTGTGCAAGAAACTGCTTACCGCTTACAAAGACCACTCCATCATTCCACACGATTTTTTTACCCTTTTATTGCCTCATGACATGACGTGATAATCTCCATTATCGATCTGCCTCTCTTGATCTGATGGGTATCGTGACACTAGCTCACCAACTAGTTTGGATGATCTCGACCATTGATCAATCATGTCTGATCCAACGACTATCGTGCAATCTCACATGGATTCTTGCATGACCGATACCCGACCGAGAGCATGCGACAAAACTTGTTTTCCTATGCTACATGTCATTCACTTAGGCTAATCGCGTAAAATTTAGGAATTCCACTTATAGCTTTGAAGGCGTGTGAGAAACTATTTACCACCTATGGAACACGCTCTATCATTCCACAGGTTTTCCACCCTTCTGCTGACACGTGACTTGATTCGATCCATCCATCTATTCACTTAATCTCCGCGATAAGATCTCTGTCATTCATATTCCATTAACCTTGTTCATCCATCTATTCATGTAATCCCTTACAATAATATCTCTATCATTCATCTCCCATTAATCATGTTTGTCCATCCATTCACGTAGTCTCCTACGATACAAACTCCACCACTCATCTTCCTACGCACTACTGCTTCTTTACGTCTTCCTTTCGCTGATTTTGATCTTTGCTTCCTCTTCCGCTTGACTCCTTGTGTGCTCGATTTTATAAAAAAAAACAAAAACATGAAAATAGATTTATTTTAGATTCCTTGCTTACGCATTAGTATGGTTTGATGCTCTTTACTTCTGTAACTTAGATAGCAACATTAGGTTAGTGCTGATTTAGAAATTTTGCTTAGCATAGTTGTTTAAATGGTTAATTAGGATATCATATGATTTAGCATTACATGTTGCTTTCTTCATTTTTAGTAGTAAAGTAGCTCTCTTAGAATAGACTTGCTCTTCTTCCATCAATGAATCAAGCTTCTTCTGACTATATAGAAGTATGGATTGGAACCCCTGGGGTCTCTCGCTAGACGAACAAGTGACAATAGGCAGGACCTTCACTTCTTCTTGTGCATATAGCACTGCCACCTCCAAGTTTGTACGAACCCCGCGTTGATAAGTAATGCTGGTAGCCCAGGAGTTGCAACATCCTTGCTACAATACTCGCGCATATCAACAACACCAATTTTAAGTGTTCCTTATGTTCTTCTTCATCTCTCGAATATACCAGAATGTCATCAATAAGAACCAACACAAATTTGTGTAAATATTTGTTTAGTATACTCTTCATCAAGCACATAAAGGTTGTTGTGTAATTCATAATGCTGAATTTCAACACTACAAAATCATAGTGGCCATATCTAGTCCTAAAGGTTGTCTTATAAATATGTTAATTTTTTATACTTAATTGATGATATCTAGTTATTAAGTCAATTTTGCAAAAAATGGTTGCCCCTCTCACTTTGTCAAAAATATCATCAATGTCGAGCAATGGATATTTGTTCTTGATAAGTAACTTGTTTAACTGTTGATGGTGGATACACATTCTAAATGTACCATCTTTTTTGTTTAAAAATAACATAGGATCCCCTCATGGTGACACAATAGGCCTTATATAGCCTTTCTCTAATAGTTGTTGTAGTTGAGTCTTTAGATACAATAATTCAGGTGGAATCATTTGGTAAGGTGCTCTAACAATTGGGGTTGCAGTCGGTACGAGGTCAATAGAAAAATATATATCTCTGTGTGGTGGAAAACTTTGAATTTCCTCTAGAAATAAATCTCATAGTTCCTTGATAACTGACAACGTATCTATGCTTGCCCCATCATCTTGCTAGTTACTTCCTTCTACCTGAACCATAAACAATTGGCACCCCTTCCATGCACTCTTTTACATCTATAAGGCCAAAATTTGTGTAACTGATATGGGTTTTGGTATGCCCTAAATTACTTGAGTTTGTCCTTGTTGATTCACACATCTCATTGTTTTTTGTAAACAATTTATAATGACCCTTTGTTTTCCAACCATTCCATTCTAATTATTACATCATAGGATGCTAGGGAAAGTACTTTTAGGTCCACTTCTATGAAATGGCCATTTAAATTAAGATTACATTTCCTTACTTGCTTGGTCACTCTGCTCTTTAGTGCAAGTTGGTTTGAAATAATACTTTCAATCTCAATCCTTGTTGATTGATGTTTCACTTGTCTATCCTCTAAGTTTCCACTTATTATGGGAATATTTTTGGAAATATCATTCATTGTGGTGGCTTCATGGAAAACTTGAATATTATGAATGGATCTAGTACTATGGGGACAATCCCTAAATAAATGAGTTTCTACTTGTTTCTTTCTCTTCTGTGTTCTCGGATATGTCCTATCAAAGGCCCCTCCACTTTTCTATTTCTCTAATTCTATGCCCTTTTTTCTCATTCAACATATCAGGTTCCATCATTTTATGGCTAGGCATTTCACTGATCCCTTTGATCATTCTTTGTTGTTCATTATTGGCCTTTAACAACCCCTAATTACTTCTCGTCAAATATGTTATTTCCTTCTCCAGATTCCTAATCATGTCAACAAAATGGGAAGTTATTTGCTAGCCTCATTTCCCAATTTGACATACAAATATTCACCTGTAGTGATGGTTGGGGCCTCCTCTCGCATTCTGCTGTAATTGTAACCTTTTGTTGCTACCTTGTAATTCAAATAAAAGTAGTTGCTAGTTCTTTCTTACAGTAACTTATCAAGTCAAACAATTATTTTTAATTTATGTGTTTTTTGTGGTGATTCCTTAAGGATGTAGTGGTAAACATGGGCTTTGATACCATCTGTCATGTCCCTATAGCAATTTCTTTTTTTACTGAGGCTTATTTTCTTCTTTCATTAACATCCGATTATGATATGCAAATATACATTACTATATATAGGTATTGTAGTTGATATTAATAAATTTTAAACTTAGATTAAGTGTATTAAGTCACTTCCCATTCCAATGCTTATTTTTGGGAATGGGATCCCCCAAGGACAGCTTTGGGGCTAAAAGACCATGTTTTGGGTTGAATTTTGTAATAAATTTGTAAAGTATCCACATTTTCTGGTCGTGGAGCATGAAGGTGTCATATGTCATTAAGGTTTGTCTACCCTTACTTTGTATAGTAAAGTCAATTATAAATATCTACGCATGGTTCGCGGACCATGGGATTGTATAAAAAGAGATAATTAAGAAAGCTATAAGGAGTCATCAATAGTCATGGAAAGTCATAACTTGTCAAATAAGTCTTGAGCGATAAGGCGAGAATTCTAAGTTTCGGGTCATAGCGTAGGTAGAGGCTCTACAGTGGAGTGCGTAGAGGCCTAAGGTAGAAGTCCGCAGCTAAGTGTGCGGACCCTTGCAGTTATGTGTATAGGGCTGGTAGAGTCTACAATCACTTGAAATAAATAAGGATAAGAATTCTGCAAATTTTGTGTGTTTATTTTTGGTTAATGCATCTTGTCCTATTATGTATGAATTTCATTAAAATACTTATGTTATGCGTAGATGTATGTAGTTATGTTGGATAATTGAATGCAAATAAGGATATCTGTTTACTTGGTGCTAACTGTGACTCGTTAATAAGATAAGTAAGACACTTAAACTAGTTTGGGATTTGCACGATATAGTGCCATAGTAGCGCAAAAGTACATGATCCACAAGTTAGCACTGCGCGAAGTTCAATCATTGTTTTTCATGAAGGTACTGAAGGGTAAAACAAAGGGCTAGTCCGGTAAAGCCCTAAAACTCAGTGACTGGCATGAAATCAATAATAGAAGGAATAAATCGACATCACAAACATCTCAGGGTGTGGAAAATTGGTTCCAGAATCCCCCCATACTTCTTCGAGTGAGACATCGGTTCGCGCTCTGCGAGATGATGCCGAAATGGCAAGTAGTGTAGGGATTTTTTTAGATAACTAATGTTGAACGTGGGTCAAGCCCCACAAATCAAACAAATGGTTCCATACCCAGGACCAGAATCTGCATAAGAGATGTTTGATGTCGTATCATTGGAATCCAATGAAGAAAAACATTGGAGACTGGTTGGATAGGAAAATCCATGAATTCGCGGCACAGGACAACAAAATCCTGCAACTGACAAAACAACAGTGGCTAGATAGGTACTTGAATACATAAATCCATGAGATCCTTTTCTATTCCTTTCTGATTGAGCTATACGAGTGGATCACGAAGCTAGCGCATAGTCAAGGAAGGTGGAGACTTGACGATCCTATTGTTTGGACCTCAGAGTTAGTACAGAGACTGGAAGCCTCTAAGGATAAGATCGCTCACATTGTTGATCATTGGCTCGATCATGTCATAGGATGATTTTTAACTGAATTCATGATCGATACCTCAGTCAACTAAAACAAGGCGGAGTGGAACTTTTTCAAAGGACCACGAGGTAAGTACCTAAATTCTTTGAATACATGGATTAAGATGTTATTGTGCAAAAAACGGGTTATGCAACTACCTTGATGTTTGGAGCTACGTGGAGCAGAAGAACTTATAGGAATGAAGGAAGAAAGGGTCTTGAATATAGTCCATTTATTTCACCTCCATTGGGTGACAAAGAGGGAGTAGCATAGGCTTCTGCACGAGGTGATATTGAATTAATAAGACAAGGATTACCGCGACTCCCACCTCCACCCACACCACCTCCAACTTCACCACCATCACCTCCAACTTCACCCATACCAACTCCACCGCAATTCAGCATAGTAAAGCTGCCTTTGTTCAATGGCTTGGGAAATGAGCACCCAGAAGAGTTCTGGTTCATCATAAAAACTGTATGGGAAGCTCAAGGCACCACGAATGATCACCTGAAGAAGGAAACATTAGTTAGTGCTATATAGGATCACCCACTAACTAGGTACATTAAATACTCTAATGATAACCGAAATGTTGGAGTGGCAGACATCCAAACCGTGTTCAATAAAGAGTTTAATAGGCCTAAATTTGAGGCTCAGTCGATAGTAGGGTTCAAGGAAATTGTGATGGAACCTGGAAAGACACCTTGGGAACTAGATCAGAGGTTGAAGTGTAAAATTCGCAAAGATAACATGAAAATAGACGGATAACATCTCTAGTGGTTTGTAGCTTTGCTCCTGCCACACCTAAGGGTTGTACTATCACAATAGAAGATAACGACTTAGGAAGAGGCCTTGGAGATTGCAATGTTATTGCATGAAACATCGATGCAAGATCCAAATCTAGGGGTTTAGCGGATCCATGTGCATTTGAAAAGCTCTGCCTTGAGATGCAAAGTTTGAAGCAAGACTCAACAGTTCAACCAGAGGTGAGCGAAGAGGTATGGTGATTGAAATGCAAGTGTCAAGGGCATGAAAAATACCATTTCCTCGTCTTTATGAACTATATTGCAGGAGGAGAACTGGTGTCTTTGAGCCTGGAAGCTCAAGAAGGACTGAGCATGGGGCCTGCATTGTGGTGTGCTATATGTCAGGTAGCAGGAAAACATTCCATGGATAACTTTCATTTGCTGTAGAAGTTTGTACAGACACCGCAACAATTTTTTTGCAACTTTTGTAGGTCGGTAGGACATGATGAGCATAATTGCAGGAGCCATGAATTGATGATGGATAGAACTCCCACCTATAGGGTTCAGGCAAAACTGTGCCCCCCGACCAAAGCACAGGGATGGCACGAACAGGTTCTCAAGGGCGTGAACAAGGCTAAGGTGGAGGAGGACCTGGCAAAGGTCGGGGACAACTAATATGCTACAACTGCGGAGGATTAGGACACTATGCCAGCGATTGCACTAACCCAACACGTCCATCGTGCGAATATTGCACTATGTTTTATCATGAAATGGAAGAATGTCCTACGCTAATAGTAAGGATACGTGACAAAGGGGCACTACCACCTCAATCAACTTAGAACTTGCAAATGCTAAGGTTTGAGCCACAGGAAGACGATCCGAATGTGAATATAGTGCCCTGAAGTGGAACCAAAATAGGGGATGATAAAGGGAAACAATGGAATGAAAACACATGGGTTCGAAAAGCTCTGGCGAAGGAGGCTGAATTCAATTTCGAGCATGCACGTGAAACATTCATGGAAGTGAAGAAGAGCTTCGTTGAAGCCTCCACCTTAGCGAGAAAGGATAAGCCTAATCAGGACATGGACACTTATATGCTTATAACCTTCTTGGAGACCTGCATGAAGTTATTACATGATAGAAAGGCTGTGAACGGGTTATAAGAGCTCATAAATAGATGCACCAAAAACACTCTGAGTGAGCTGCAGGTAGTATAAAGGATTGGTAAGTATAAAATAAGGACAGGATAGGAGATGACATTGATCGCGGAAATAGGAGGGTATGAAATGGATCAGGTTATTTTGGATCCGGGGTCAGGCGTGAAGGTTCAACCAAAGAAGACTTGGGAACAAATGGGAAGACCCATGCTGCAGTGGTCTCCAATTCAGTTAAGGATGAAAAATCAATAGAAGATCATTCCCATGGGGTGGCTGCAAGGGGAGACTATAGATATTGAAGATGCGAGCGCATTAGCTAACTTGTAAGCAATAGAAATTGTGGATAACAAAAACCCCTACCCTACACTCCTTAGCATTGATTGGGCTACTAATATGAATGGGGTAATCAACCTAAAGAAGAGAAATATGGTATTTGAGAAGAAATCACTCCGCGTAATAGTACCCCTAGATCCTCCTAAAGGATCATACTATACTGAACTAGTCCACGATTATGAGAGCAATGAAGATCTCGACTATATGTATAAGAGAACAGTGTGAGACCAAGATTGGGTGAATCCAATAGTGGATGGACAAATTATGTGGGATTGCGAGATTTCCTGCACCTCGAACCTTGATGAAGAATTAGACCGTCGGCAGAATCAGTTACATGAAGTAACCACACTGTGTTTTAACATGATGACCTGATCTCTACGCTGTGTGTCATCAGAGGTAATAAATCCACCCACTTATGATGGCATAAATAATGTAGATATCTTTTTGGATGCATTTGAGAAGGAGGTACTAGAAAATTAGCGCTTCTAGGTGTTGGCCTGGGCATTGCGTGCTACGCCCGCAAAATCGTGGGGTACACAGAAAGGTAGTTTTGATGGTTGGAGCGAATGTAGGAGGATGATGAGAACATGCTTTGGGAAGTCGATGGTACGAATGACAGGCAAGTATAATGGTAAGGATGATCGATGTGCACACATAGCCAAATGGGCTAAGGCTTATGGAGAGAAGCTTTAACCTGAATGGGTGAACTTGTTTTATGACATCCTGGATGTCATCCTGATGAACTGGTATGTAGAAACAGAGATTCACCATGGTACAGGTGAATGGAATATTCTGCCCAAGGGATTCATAATGACATTCAACTTTGAAGATGGATTTGACTGTATCGACGAGGTTCTACAAGAAGTAAAAGCAACAATCTTTAGGATACCACAGGATCCTTTGGACCTGATTCAGCCTAATTGGACTACTCAGCTGAGTCACGCACTGGAATGCTATAATATAACCACTGAAGAAGAGGATGAGGATCCACAAAAGATTAACATCCTTGAAACAGAAGGTCACCGCAAGGTTTCAGGACTACAGATTGAGAATCCCGATATAATCGTGCCACTGAAAACGAAACAATTAAATATTGGTATGGAGGCAGAGCCCAAATTTGCGAAGATTGGAGATAATTGGGATGAAATGACAGTGGATAAGGTCACTAAATTTCTCTGCAAATGCCAGGATTGATTCCATACCAAGTTTACGGATCTAAAAGGAATAATTGGGGACCTGGGTGTTATGAATATCACGTTGAAGCCCGACGCGAAACCAGTTAAGCAAATACCTTACCATTTCAATCTAAAGTATAAGGAGAAGGTCTGCTTAGAGCTAGGCAAGATGCTCGTGGAAGGCATTGAGCCTGTGGAGGAATTTGCTTGGGTAAGCCAAATGGTGGTACAGGAAAAGAAGCAAAAGGATGAAATAAGGATATGTGTGGATATCAAGAAGTTAAATGACACTTATGCACATGATCCTTTCCTGACTCCATTAACTAATGAAGTGTTGGACAATGTAGGCTGCCAGGAAGCATATTCCTTCAATAATGGAATCTTTGTGTAATGATCTGATCAA